>JAVQMF010000058.1:24184166-26613333 GCA_032878935.1 Erythrophleum fordii | reverse complement strand
TTAGTTTGTTTACATTACTTTTATATTTATCTTGGTTGTATCTATTTTCTTAACATTTCCTTAAATTTTATTCATATGTCTATTTTGTAGTATATTTATGTTTATTACAATTATTTTAATTATTATTTTAGTTTTGTTTACTTGTATTGTCTGCTTTATTTTTTTTTGGTATCTGAGTTATTTTGTTAAAATTAATTTTTTTTATATTTTTTTATTTGAAAACATTATTATAGGAAAAAATAATGACCAATGGAAGTGAGATTATATGTATATTTGCAAATGGAAGAATTTTTTATGGTCCAGACAGTGTGACATTTGAGTGTGGCAGAATGAAGATAATGACAGTTGATTCAAACACCACTTTAGAGAGATTGAAGCAAATGGTTGGATAAAAGTTACGACTCTGTCCAAATTAATTTATATCTGAATTAATATATAGGTGTCCGGTGTCATTAAATCCAACACGATACCAAGCATGTAAGTTAGAAGATGATTCAGATGTGCAAGAGATGTGGCAAGTAAATTCACGGTTCTTCTCTCAATTGACTAGCGCAGAGTTATATGCATGTATCTCAAATAATGAAATGGATTTGAACCTCGAATCACAACCAGAGGATGATCATGTTGCATTAACACTCCCATCTACTAGTAATGTGAATGAGACAATAGAACAGACATCCTTATTCAACACATATCTTGGAGATGTTCACCCATTTGATCCACGAACTAGCCATAGTGATCAGTATAACATTCCTCCTATAGAACACATGTCTCAACCGAGTTCATTCCATCAAGCATTAGGCAATACTCTATCTCAATCTCCCATAAATGCAACAAAAGACCTAATGGATGAATTTGAGGATGAGAATGAATATGATTCTGCCATCCTTGGTGATTATGATGATGATGATGATGATGAAGATGACAATAACCTAATGCAGAGATTAATGAAACTATAAGTGAATATAATGACCCAACACTTGCCTTTTTCACGAGAGTTAATACAGAGACAGCAGTGGTCCTGACTTTCTTGGAAGAGGAGAGCTTATGAATTTGAACGATAATCGAGAGTTAAGTGTTGGCATGCAATATGTAGATATAAAGGCATTACGTCGTGCAGTTAACCTTTACTCCATACAAGTGCACCATACATTTTATGTGTATCATTCTTCTGCAAAAAATGAAGAATATCGGTGTATTGACTACAGTCGCAGTTGCAATTGGAGAGTTAGAGCATGTAAAAAAGTAAAAAGAATACATTAGGAGATTACAAAATATGGGGGACCACATACATGTTTGTCTTCGACATTGTCTCAAGACCATCCAAAGTTGGATTCTGATATGATATCGTCATATATCGCGGCAATGGTGACAGACCAACCAGAGGTTAAAGTTTCCCAAATCATTGAGAGAATGCATAATTTATTTGGCTATACTGTATCTTATAGAAATGCATGGAAAGCAAAACATCACGCTTTTGTTATTGCATTTGGAAATTGGGAAAGCTCATATGCAATATTGCCTAGATGGTTAGCTGCTGTTCAACATTTCATGCCTGGTTCAGTTGTCTATTTTTCAAATAAACAATGTCAACAAGACAGTCCTGATGGGAAATCTATGGAGATGTTTTGTCGAGTATTTTAGGCATTTAAGCCATGCATTGATGCACTTCAACACCTCAAACCAATTGTCCAAGTCGATGGAACTTTCTTGTATGAAAAATACAAAGGCACGTTACTTATAGCTGTATTTCAAGATGGTGATAGAAAGGTTGTGCCCCTTGCATTTGCTATTGTTGAGGGAGAGACACGAGGAGCTTGGGCATGGTTCCTTTTCAATCTTCGTAGAAGTGTCGTCAAAAGTAGAAGGGGAATTTGCTTGATATCAGATAGACATCCTTTAATTTTATCTGTCGTCTCTAATTCGAGGGTAGAGTAGCAAGCACCATATGGGTATCATGTTTTCTATCTTCGGCATGTGGCTTGTAACTTGCATAAAGCATGTGGAACAAATTAGTTGAAGAAAAAATTCATAAATATTGGATATACATATGAGCGCCATGTTGTTGATGTACGTTTAGCCGAATTAACAATGTTACATGCCCCTGCAACTGCTTGGATAGCTAATATTCTCAAGGAGCAATGGTCACGGGCTTATAATATAGAGGGTCAACGCTATGGTCATATGACAACAAACTTAGCCGAGACAATGAACAGTGTCTTTAAGAGTATTAGGAGTTTGCCTATAACTGGTCTCGCTAAGGCAACCATGTATAGGGTAAATAGATATTTTGTTGAATGAGCACAACAAGTACATGCACAGATAATGGCTGGTCAAGTATTTTGTGAGACGTTTACAAAGAAATTGGCTCTAATTACTCAAGCTGCCTTTGCATGTGTTGTTCGTGCATTTGATAGGAAAGCGGCATCTTTTGAGGTTGAGGAGCTATACGATGTCCAAAATCGTCAATTTGGTCGGTGTTACAAGGTAAACTTAGTTGAGCAAAAATGTGATTGTGGTGAGTTTCAAATTGAAAAATACCCGTGTCAGCATACTATTACAACTTGTGGTAATGTTGGCCTTGACTATTTACAGTTTGTAGACCACATTTTTTGATTGGAAACGATGCACAATGTATATAACAATGAGTTCCAACCTATTGGGGGTGAAGTTCATTGGCCACAGATAGATTCGCCAAAGCTGATTCCCAATCTATCAATGATTCGAGTAAAAGGTCACCCTCGTTCAATACGCATACACAATGAGATGGATTGGATACAATAAAGTCAACCAAATAAGTGCGGGTTATGCAAAGAAATTAGTCATAATCGTTCCATTTGTCCACACCGTCACCCTACTAGACAATAGTAGAACTAAACTTTTTCATGTTTATGTATAAAATATTGGCTGCAATGTATGAGTCAAGACCTTGCTTTTGAATATATCTTATTATTTATGAATATGTATATGTATAAAAACTTGTTTTGAATACATATGGATTGAGACTTTACTTTTTAATAGATAATATCATGTTGTATAATAACCAATTATTATTGTCTTTGATGATTAGAACTTATCATATTTTGTATTATTTATAACATAATGAGCTATGCAGGAAGTTTGGAGTAATAGCACGTCCGCAGCAGGTTATTCGTCGAGGGCCAGAGGATGACTCTCTTCTATATCTCCAGACACGACACGTGTCACAAGCTATATGGCTTCGGCATGTAAGATAATATGATACTTATAATACTTTATACTTAATTTGATTCAATTGTAATATTGTATGTATAATATTTTTTAATTTTTTGTAGGATGACCGAGTGCTCCAGCCATGACGTATCATGCATAGTGATCGACTACCCCCACCTTCTCCTACTATTTTTGACTATCTTTGACAGGTTGGATTCTATGGTGCTGCCTAATTAGGCTAGTTTAAATATGATCCATCATTTGTGTTGACACTTGTGGAGAGATGGCAGTCCAAAACCCATACTTTTCACACTACTCGCATAGAATGCACGATTACTTTGGAGGATGTCATTGTATAGTTAGGCCTCCCATGTACGGGAAGGCCTATTATTGGTCGCACAAACTTTATATGGCCGCAAACATATGAATGGCTACCTGGAATTACACCCCCAGATGATAAAATAACTGGACAAAGGATTGCCATTAGTTGGTTGGCTGAACACTTCAATGAACTACCAGATGATGCAAATGATGAAGATGTGCAATGATTTGCGTGTGCATATATATTGAGGCTGATCGGTGGTTTTCTTATGTTGTATAGAAAGCTTTGCAATGCGACTAATCCAGAAAAACAGGGTATAGGTGGTTGTCTAACTCTACTTCATCTATGGGCATGGGATAGGTTCCCGATGTTAGCACCACAAAGACCTCCACAACCAGATCCCCAGATAGATATCTATGCACTATTACCTCCTTTAGGGTTCAGGTAAGACATAATCAATAATGTGTACATACTACATTTATTTAAAACATTTTTTATTTTTCTGTTAACATGTTGTGACATATTTATTTTGAACCACAGATAGAGAAATGTGGGATGACCTCCTCGTCCTGGGGTCATAGCTTTACGACAATATCATTTTACTAGATGCAATGCGAAATAATGAGGTTTTTTTTACTTCGTATAAATTGATTTTTATTAAATCAATTATTGTATATGATATACTAATTATGCCATTTTTATATTTTGGGCATAGATTGTTTGGCAGTCATATGAATCAGACAATGTGCGAGAACTTATTCCACAATATTGTTTAGTATCTCGAGACATTTGGCTAGCTTCAGTGCCCTTCATTTGCTTTCATATCATTGAATGGCACCACCCAGATCTTGTGCTTCACCAGTTTGGCAGGCAGCAACCAATCCCCACTTCCCTAGTCAATTTAGGGGCTTGCCTTACATTACAGTTGCGAGGAAAAACATTAACGGATTGGCAAGAAGAGCATATAAGCTTTGTTGAAGCATGGAATGCATGACAAAATGCCTTATCTCAAGCGCCTATAGCTTCAGCACCCATGGTTCGTACTTTTGAGTATATGCGATGGTATTGGACCCGCACTCGTCAATGGATCCACTTTGCTAGTGGTACTGTTAGTTTTGCGATACATTTTTTACTTATCATTTTTACTATTTTTATTTTCTTAATATATTATATATCTTTGTTTTACTAGCGTAATTTTTTTTTCAGGGCGATATTGCTGGTGACCTCTATAGGTTAAGCATTCAGGACCCTTCGCAAATGGATTATCATAACTATCGCGAGAGAGTGAGTCGAGACCAAATGAATATTTTATTAGCTTTTGGAGAACAACGCTTTATGATGGTCTCCTAGCCTGCTCCACATGCACCAGATTTACCACGACCAGAAATTCCAGAAGGCAGGCCAGACAAGAGATGTGAAGGTTACATATCAACCCGATTGCCTATTATTGACCCCGATGAACAAGATCGTCATGGTATTGGTGCTTCAATATCGTCTGCTCTAGATGAAGGTGCTGGGACACAACAACACTCTGGTACAGTTGATCCATCTTTTTTTATGCCAATTAGCCAACCTGCAGACTTTGGAGAAGCTGGTCCTTCCTATCATGTGCCTCCTTCGCCAATGTCTCAATTTGAATCTCCTAGTCCCTCTCAATTTGGGTCATTCATGTCATTATTTGATAACCCAATGATCTTCAATGCTGAATACGGTGGTCAATTTTTTGAAATTGGAGGATCGTCACATTATGGATTTGTGACCCCTCAACATCTAATTCCCCCTGTGCATTCTCCCACGTTTGATCTAAATTCTTCATTGCCTTCTCTTACTAACAATCCTCCAGATCAACAACATGAAGAACATGAAGCACCTGTAGGTCAAGGGTGACCACAACGTGAAAGGCGGAGAGTTCGTTGTGGTACTGACAGTCATTACTTTTGATATATATATATATATATATGATCGAATAAATTATCTTCTTGTACATTGTTAAAAAATAACATTAGTAGTATTAATCTAATTTATTTCATACTTAAAAGCATATTATATTATTAATTTTTAACACAAAAATTTGTAATTTTATTTATATCTCCATGCAATTTTCTTCATTTGTTTTATTTTAATTTATTTTATTCCTTAATAATTATTTTTTAGAACTTCTTTAATAATGATTAGTATTTATTATCTAAATAAATTTATTAATCAATTATTATATAACTAATATTAATTATTAATTTTAAGTAATTAATCATACAAATTAATCAATTATTTTAACCAACTAATCATATAATCATTATTAATTTTTAATCATTTTACCTATTTATTAAATAAATTAATACGAATTAATTTTAACTAATTAATCATTCAATAATCATTACTTACTAATTTTATCACAACAAACAACCATAACTAATTTTAACTACTTCATTTAACAATAATTATTGCATTATTATGTATTAATAATTCACTTATCATTCATTAATTATTACCTCCTCGTTGCTTCTTACAAATCCAATTTCTTTTCTTAAAATTCATGCTAAACCAAACTTGGCATCAATGAATCCAACTTTGACCATTTATATAGGATTTAGGTGTAATATTTTTTTTAAATATGGATTTAACTAAAAAATTAAATAAAATAATGCATTCAAATCAAAAAGCTAAATTTTGGCCGTTAAAGATGATAAGCTCTTTTTTCACTTTTCCAATAAAAATAGGAGCATCGAATAAATTGAGCTTGTTTGGTTTTTTGTTTTTAAAATAATTTTTTATTTTTAAAAACAAAAAAATAAATAAAAAATTATTTGATAATATGTTTTTAATAAAATATTTTGTAAAATAAAAAATAAAATTTTGTTTTTAAAAATAAAAAAAATCAAAATATTTTTAAAATATTTTATAATATTTATTCTATAGAATCAAATAAAAAAAATTATTTTTTATAATAATGATTCAAATAATTTTTTTATTTTTTATTTTTAAAATTTATTTTAAAAAATATCTATTTTAAAAATATTAAAACAAAAACATAATCAAACAGCGCTGTTCGGTGGAGCTACTTTTCGGTTGATTAGAGGAGCTGTCACTTCAACGGCAACAAGCTATAGCAAAGCTTTTTGGTTGTTCTTCTTACATGTTCATTAATGGTTGCCCATCGGTTAGAGAAAAAGTGCACTCTGATATCATATAAAATTAGGAAGTTTTGCAGATGAAAGAGAAAAAGTCAGCTTCCTGTAATTCCGTTTGTTTATACATTTATCAAATTTGTCTTTTGCGAAGCAACTGAAACCTATCGGAATGGAGCAAATTTTGAATGGACGGAAGTGCATGGACTTTTACATAAGAATAATTTTAGTTTTTCTTATCATAAAAGTCATGGACTAATATAAATTATTGGATTTAATAAACCTCAGACCCAAACTTGTGCTGCATAGTTTGACATCTGCACATTTTATAATATATATATATATATATATATAATAAAAAAATAAAAGGGGGCTGATAATGCTGGGCAGCGTCTCTACTGCTCGGGGCTGAGTGATAAAGAAGTTGCATGTTTATATTATTTTATACATTTTCTTTAAATTACAGTAGTTATATTAATTTTAATATTATTATATTTCTTTTATTTTTTAATATTATATGTCTCTATTTTTTAATTTTAATAAATTTTAGTATATATTAATTTAATAAGTACTTAAAATCAAATGTTTAATAATTATTATAGTGTTCTTATTAAGTATAACTTTTGCCCCTATCCAATTTTTTTGGATCCGTTCCTTATATTGAGATGTGAATGCTTGGGGACCAACCTTGCTGGGATGGGACCATATCCTCTGTCACTAAAGCTTCTTGGTTCAGGCCAAACACCTATTCAATTAAGGGTAATACAGGGTATCAATAATTAATGGTAAGCAATTTTTTATTACATCTATCTCTCTTAATAATATTTATTTTTTATTTGTTATATAGAAGACAAAAAGATCTTGGATAAATAGAAAAAAAATTGAAGTAAGAATTAAATTAATGTATACCAAGACTTTCTAATACCTACATTAAAGGACGATGCTCCTTAAATTAAAATTTTTGAGCCATTTTAATAAATTTTTATTGATTTAGCTTTACCGTGAATGTCGCCCAATGCTAATGTTTCAGAATATTTCAATTAATGAATTCTACTGAGATTTTTATTTTTTAATTATCATTAGAGGATCTTTAGCTTTTATCTGAACTAAATTTTCTCCAGAATAAAGAAGTACAGTTGTCTGCCTAAAAAAAAAAAAAAAAAAGTACACTCCACTGGAGCTGTAAATGAAACAAAGCTAAGTGAACTGTACTCATTCATTTAAAATAGAGCAAGTTCGGTATAAGTTCAAGCTTTAATCAAATTAAAAATGATGATCAACTTGACTCATTGAGCCAAGTTCAAATAGTTTACAAACTGTATTATAAATATAATATATACTTACATACATATATGAAATTAAACTATGTAAAAAATTATGCACTCTTATACTATATATGTGTATGTGTGTGAAAAAGGTTTTATAAAAATATATATTTACAATATTTTAACCAAGCATAGATTTTTGCATTTATCAATAATCTTTAATAAATTAAATATGAATACAATATATTCATATATAAAATAATACTTCAGTACTAATTATGCTGTTTGCAAACTTAACTAGCTAAGCATCAAATTTTTTAAGCGTCACTCATTTAACTAAACAAGTTTTATATGTTGAAAAGTAGGCCAAGTTAAATGTTATAATTACATGCCATTTTCCACATGCACTTTACATTCACACTTATTCGGGATTAACAATATTTTTGTAAGGAAGACATGATTTTTTTTTCATGTTAAAACAACAACTTTTTTAAAAAACACTAAAGCTTGGAGAAAACTTATTTCTGCTCATTTGTTTTCTTTCCTCATTTTCTCTCTCTGCTCTGCTCCTTTTGTTGCCAAACAGAGACTTGGAGTGTCACCATGAGTTCTAATGTGACAGATACACAAAGATACCTTTCTATGGTTTGGTTCTCTGAAAAGATATAAAATCTACTGATTCTGTTGATATAAAGCTTGATTGCCTGTATCAATGTTTGCGATGATCGTATTTTGACCGAGTCTTGCCTTAATCCATGCAAAATCTCCTCTACCTTTTCCATTTTTTTTCAATTCCAAGAAATTCATATGACCTGGTTGTGTGCAGTTTATGCATTTTGTTCAAGAACACAGACACTACATTTGGCTTTTCTGCACCAACATTAAAAACATTTTCTCAGTTAATTTATAAAACAGTATTTAATGATGAAAACAGAGCCGAAAAACTATATTTTGGAAATGATAATGAAGTAATGATTCTCTCACTTTTGATCTCTCCTGCCTCTTCCTCTTCAAGTAATGCAAGGAAGCCACTGATCTGTTTGTTGCAAGAGTTAAACATAGCTTCTTTGGCTTCTTTGGCCTTCTCATGACGGTCAAACAAAACGTATCCACATTGAAGTCATTAGATTCTTGTTTCCGAAATTGTTAGATGATTATCTAATGATAGGCCACTAATACCATTAAAATTATGTATTATATACTATCTTAAAGATTAACCTATTTAAGCGATCTAATTAGGTTTAGGTTATTAAATTTATTAAACATACCTTAAGAATGGGCTTTGAGGTTCCCATGTCATACACGCATTAACATTCAACATACTCTAAAACCTCATCATCAGAAAATGTGTATAGAGTAATTGGCATATTTATTTGGAAGATCCAAAACTTCAAGTTAGAGAAAACATCTTTATCTCAATCATGGTTTCAAATATGCCTCCATTAACTTTATTTTCTTAATGGTTTAACATGATGCTCTTATTTGATGATGGATTTTATTATATGTATTCTTCAGATTAAGTTTTCCCATCAAGTGATATAAATGCCACTCATGTTGAATCATTGAGAAATTTGGCTTTTTCAATTGTTTTTTTTATTTATACTTGGTTTAGGTATATTTAGATTTGGAATTTTAGAATTTTATGGCCGAATTAGATATTAAATTAAAGATAAATTCATATTTAGATTTAAAATCCTAAGTTTAATTAAAATTTCATGTTGAATTCATAATAGAGACTTGGGACTAAGTGAAAATTTCATATATTGATAAGAACCCTAAATGCTACAAAAGAGGAAAATTTAAGTTTTTTAAAAAAAATAAATTATTGTTTATCCTCTTCAAAATCAATTAGGTGCTTTCCATGGCTTTTAAAGCATATTAGATAGTGTTTATCTGTTCAAATGGCTAAATCCCTTGTGGAGCCGCCATATAAAAAGTTATGTTGAAAGAAGATATCCATTCATGGCATGTGTTAACGTAAGTGGTTCAAATGGATGAATTCCTTGTGGGGCCTGAATATAAAGACAATATATATAATGATCAAAAGACTTAATATTAGGTTTATGCATGTATATTTTTTGAATTTTCTTAAAGGTTATGTTCCTTTTATATATATAAATATATATATTTTGGTGATATAAATTCAAATGATAATACTATTTTCTTTGAATGTCTGATATTTTAGAATAAACTGAATAAAGCAACATGTTACCAAAGTAACCTCTATTATGTAGATTAATTTATTTGAAATATTAAGATCATAGTGTGGTTTGTGATCTACGTGAATAATGACCGGCCTAAAGAAAGGATATTATTTGGCAGAGTTTTTAAACATACTTGTAGTAATAAATATGTGATAATTATTTGGCTTTCATATGAATAATAAGTTGATCCAAAGAAAGCCTTATTATTTGACAAGATTTATTATCAATATTTGATTACTACATTAAATATACCACTTATAAGTTGATATTTCTGTCCTAAGACTAAATGTCAATGTTGTGCTAGGTATCTTGTGATGGGTTCATCATTATTTAAAGTTACTGATTAAATATTATGTATCCATATTTTATTGTGAGCTTGCTTTCTATTCTCTATTCAATTACTACTCTGCAACTATAATATCTACCAACATTAATTCAATACCTATGCTAAATGACATAAACTTTAAGAATTGGAAAGAGAATGTTATGATAGTCTTTGGTTGCATGAATCTACACCTTGCATTATAAACTTTAAGAAGCAAGATCGTTCCAATTGCATGAGTCTTATGATCATGAATCATGCAATTCCAAAAACTTTCAGGGGCTCTATGTTTGAAGAGACTAATGCCAAGATGTTCCTTGAGGAAACAGAAAAGCATTTTGTTATAAATGAAAAGGTTGAAAAAAAAGCGTGCTTTTAGCTAGTCTTGTTTCAATGAGATGTAAAGGCAAAGAGAACATTGGGAAGTACATCATAGAAATGTCTCATCTTGCCTCAAAATTGAAAGGCTTAAAGTTAGAGTTGTTTGAAGACTTGCTTATGCATTTGGTTTTGATATCTCTTTCTACACAATTTAGTTAACTTAAGTTTAGTTACAACTACCAAAAGGACAAATGGACTTTTAATGAGCTCTTTTCTCATTGTGTGCAAGAAGAGGAATTGTTGAGGCAGGAAAAGACCAAAAGTGCTCACTTGGCAACAATCTCTAAGGCTAAAAATAAGAAAAAGAATAAAGGTAAAGAAGCTACTATTACTCCATCACAGAAGAAACAAAAAAAGGATTATGATGCAAACTTTGCTTGTTTCTTTTGCAAAAGTGTGGAACATATGAAGAAGAATTGTACCAAGTATCACGCTTGTTATGCAAAGAAAGGTATGCTTCTTACTTTGGTTTATTCTAAGGTTAATTTAACTTCTATACTTAGACACACTTGGTGGATAGATTTTGGTGCTACTACTCATATAAATGTGTCTACACAGAGTTACTTAAGTTGTCAAACGCCAAGTGATTCTAAAAGGTTCATCTATATGGCAATGGAAAATCAGTTCAAGTAGAGGCAATAGGAAATTTTAGGTTATTATTAATGATTAGTTGTTTTTTGGATTTAAAAGATGTATATTGTATCGTCATTTAGACGAAATTTAATTTCTATTTCTAGGTTAGACAAATTTGGATATTCTTGATTTTTTGAAAATAATAAATTTAGTCAATTTCAAAATTCAAATCTTATTACTATTGGTTATTTATCTTTCTGGGATAACTTATATTACTTGATACTATTGCCTTGTATAATGAAACCTTGCATTTAAATACATGTGGTACAAAGTGTAAATTCACCAATGAGAATTTTGCTAAATTAATGGAACAAACATTTAGGTCATATATCTAAATAAAGAATTGAAAGACTTATGTTAAATAGAATTCTTGATCCCCTTGATTTAACAATTTCAAGTCTGTATTGAGTGCATTAATAAAAATAGACAAACATTAAGAGATTAGGTGCCAACAAGAGTTTAGACACCTTAAAACTAATTCATACAGACATTTGCGGACCATTCCTTATGGCCTTTTAGAATGTTCAACAAGACTATTCACGTTATGGCTACCTATATCTTATTCACAAGAAGTTTCAGTCATTGGATGTGTTTAAGGCATTTAAAGCTAAAGTTAAAGATCAATCTGATAAAAGGATAAAAGCTATTAAATCTAATCGTGATAGTGAATACTAAAACAAATATGATGTACTAAGTGAACAACATCGATAACCTTTTGCTAAATTCCTAGAGAAATGTGGTATCGTCCCATAGTACACCATGCTAGGTACTTTTAGCATGAATGGTGTTACTGAGAGATGAAACAAGACACTTAAGGACATAGTAAGGAGTATCGCCACACATTGTTTGATCAACGCATTTACCTAGTTGTTTATATGGATGACATTGTCATTATAGACAATGATCAAGATGGTATCATTCAGTTGAAGCAATGCTTACTCTCTTCTTTTCAAACTAAGGATTTGGGAAAACTTAAATATTTTTTTGGGGATTGAGGTGGTTTAATCTTGCACTGGGGTTGCTAGATCGCAAAAGAAATATGCTTTAAACATATTGAGTGAAACGGGTATGTCAGATTGTAAACCAGTTGATACTCTCATGGATCTAAATGTCAAACTCCTATCAAGAAAGGGGGAGCCTCTTGCAGATTCAGAACGATACCGAAGATTAGTTAGAAAACTTAACTACCTCATCATTACTCATTTAGATATATCATTTGCTGTAAATGTAGTTAGTCAATTCTTATAATCTCCATAAGATAGTCATTGGGATATTGTGATTCATATTTTCAAATACATCAAAGGAGCTTTAGCCCAAGGATTATTACATGAAAATAAGGATAACTCTCAGATAGTTGGTTATAGTGATGCAAATTGGGTTGGCTCTTTTGTTGATAGATGATCTACTTCAAGATATTATGTTTTCATCGGTGGTAATTTAGTCTCTTAGAAAGGCAAGAAATAAAATATGGTTGCAAGTTCTTGCGCAAAAGCTGAATATCGTGCCATGGCATTAGCAACACGTGAACTTATATTGCTAAAATAACTTATTCAAGAATTAAGATTTGGAAATATTAATCAAATGGAGTTGATTTGTGACAACTAAACAATTATGCATATTGCTTCAAATCTAGTCTTTCATGAGAGGACCAAACATATTAAAATCAATTGTCACTTTATGCGAGAGAAGATTTAATCTAGGTATCTTGTTACCAAATTCGTCAATTCAAATGAGCAACTAGCATATATGTTCACTAAGTCTTTTAGAGGTTCTCGGATTAACTACATATGTAACAAGCTTGATGCATATAATATATATGCTCTAGTTTCAGAAGAATGTTAAAATAAGGATGTACATAGTATTAGAATTGTGGGTAGATTTATAATGTACATACTAGTGTTTAGATTCATTGTACTACATTATACTTCTTTCTACTTATGCTCTACATAAATAAGACCTTTGTGTGTGAGAAATGATCATCTTTTAGACATTCACTCAAATCTTCTCCTATTGTTTTATAAACTCTTGCCCCATATCCAAATTTGCAGGTATTATATTGCCCTATACCTACCTTGCCCCACCCCGAAACTCAAAATAATACCAAAAATAGGATCATTATGATTTGAACTAATGTTTTAAAAACTGGACTAGTCATTGAACCAATGAAAGCACTGGTTCATAGTTCATTAGTTAAACTATGGTTGAACTATAGTCGAATTAGTAATAATTAAATAAATATATATATATATATATATATTTAAAATTTTATATATTAAAATAAATACTAAAAAATTTCAAATATCAAAATAGTCACAAGATTGTTATCAAATAATTTACACTTTAAATTGATAATTAATTGATTTAAAAATATATTTAATATAATTTTTATATATTAAAATTTAAATGTTATTATTAATATATGACTGTGTTTTTAATAATTATATTTATATAAGACTTAGCAGCACATTGTCAAATTAGTCTCCCTCTAAATATATGGAGGAGCTATTATCATTTTATCATAAGATCTTGTGTTCGATTTACCAAGACTTGTGTTTTACTATAATGAAAATTGATCAAAGTTATAAGATATTGCATACATTGACCTCTAACACAAGTTGACATAGTGGCAAAGATGTTGGTAGTGACATGCTTGGACGTAGGTTTGAGTTTGTGGTTTGTTAAGATTTTACAATAATGAAAGTTGATGAAAGCTATATATAAACTATTGAATATATAAACTAACAAGATACATTGGCATAGTGGCAAGAAGCTTGGCAAGCAAGTACATGGGTTCGAGTCTAGATGATTAACGATTTATGACCGGTTTAACCAATTATCTAAAATCTGGTTTCCACACAAACTCGTTCGGTTGAACCAAGTTTTTGATCAAGTTTGACCAATTCTTTGAAATTCTAGTTCAACATTTCTTTTGGATCGGATGGGGGATCGGTTCACTAGTTTTCCAGTTGAATTGGTTAGTCTGATCCAATTCTCATAACATTGATTTGAAGTCATGCAAAGGGGATTCAAAAGCATTTATCCACCATTGGGCTATAAATTTGTTTTCAATATATTTATGCAACACCTTATATATATTATATGTAATAGTTTTGTTTTTAATATTTCATATTTCAGACTGAAATTTTAGCTACCTCAACAAAAGCCATGATGTAATAATTTTTTGCAATAATCAATTTTAGAATAAAAATTAGTCAATACTAAATTCAAATTTTGGTGTTTGTATAACATGATTTGACAACATTGTTCAACATAAGTTAGTTCATTTAATAGATCTCTATATTTATTTTATTTTATCTTTTATTATTAAACTTTTGTCAATATTATGTTAAGATTTGATGACGTGAACATCATATGTTATTTGAACATTCAAAATATATATGATTTAAAAAATAAGAATAAAAATGTATAATAAAGTAAAATTAACTTATATGTCTTTTGATACAACATATAGTAAATCATTAGAGTGAATTAGTTCAAATAATATATATTTAGCATAGTATTAAAATAATATATGATTGACCACATTAATAAAATTTAACAGAATACCAATAGAAGTTTAATGGCAAGGACTAAATTAATTAATTTTTTTTAAAACCATAAGAATATGATTATGAATTTTTAATTTGTAAAGACTAAATTAAAATTTGAGTGAAAATATAAGGACTAAAAGAGCTGTTTTTCAAAACTAAATACTAGATAATGAAAAATAGAGTAATAAAGGATAATCTAAATTGGATGTTTTTTTCTTAGATTTCACAACTATATATATAAAAAGGAAAAATTATCCTTTTGATCTATAGAGTTTACACCTTTTTGGAAATTGATACTTATAGTTCAATTTGCTTGGAAAGAGGTCCCTATAATTAAATCAGTTCAATCCATTGACCCTCATGCTTTCTAAGTACTTATGACTTAATCCCTAAAAATGTCATGTAGGAAAACAGAAGTTAAAATTTGCTGACATGGCAAACGTTCTTTCCTTGTGTACAGTTAAATGCCATTTTGGCTGACACATTATAAAAATATATGCCACATAGCAATGCCACGTTGGTCTTTGATGACGATTGATGCAGGGAGTCGTGCCCACGTAGTTATGAGTGTCATCCCTCACTATTGGATGGTTGCAGTTCAAGTAAATGATGTGTTTAAACATATTTTGATATACAGAGATATCGATGGAAACATATGGGTCCATGGCATTAACGTAATAGCTCCAAAGTTCAGGATGACTGAAATTATAGAGATATAAGGAATATCGAGGAAGGGAGGAGCAATTATCCTCCTGAATCCCTGTATCAATGATTCAGATTGTATAATTGTCATAGTTGATTCCCAGGACATAGTATGTGCTCGAAAACATAAAGCAGAGTGACGTTATTTTCACAAGCTAACTTGTATCTCTAGTCGCCACATCCTATTGGATCATCTCTCAGTTGAAATGGATGTCTTATGTTTGTGATATTGTCGCACCGAGAAGGAGCACAAGTTTCCTCTTCATCATGCTTGGCCCCACTACCCACTTCCTGTAGTAGAAGCAGAGTAAAAAACACTAAACACCTCATCTTTAACCTTAAGGCTTCCTCTTACCCATCAATGCTCAAATAGGTGCAGCTTCGCTTTTGCTTTGCCTACTCTTTTTTCCAATGCCTTCTCATTTGAACTCAATCCCATCCTTTTTATTTATTTGTTAAAAAAATAAAATAAAATGCTTAATATTTAATATTTAATTATAACTAGACCTTCTTTTTCTTTTGCTTTGGGTCCATAAGGCCGATGAAGAAAACAATGAAGAAGTTCTCATCGTTGTTGGCTAGGGCAAAGACAATGGAGAGGGAGAAGTTAATGATCGATTAGCGGTGGTGAGAAGCAAATAACTTTGATGACGACGATGTAGGCAACTGGGGGCAGTGACAGTATGGGCAACCTGGGACATCGAGGGCAGTGAGTATGGAATCTCCATTGATTGTTTGATGTATTAGGAATCTTCGACACTGAGAGTGAAGATCCGATGATGAGACTCCTTCCTTTCTCCTTCTTTGTAAATGCTTCCATCCTCTGTTTTTTCTTATTTATTCCATGTCTTCCTTTCACCATATGGGGTCCAATGCTGAGACTAGTAGAGGCTTGTTTTCATATGCTTAGTTGCTATTATTTCTCCTGTATTTGTTATGGGTTTCATATGGTGATTTCTACTGTTACATTTCTTACATTGAAAATAAATAAAAACAAATTTGCTGGTGTGATACGAATTTGGTTCTATAATTCTCCCTTGAATGAGATTTGAATTTGTTGTTGTATATTTATATACACACAATAGTTGAATTTGCTACTTTCATACTGGATTTGAATTTGATGCTAGGTATATATACCAAACCCGTATCTTATCAAATTGTGATTGAATAATTTGTAGGAGGCACAAAACTATGGATTATGTGGCATATATTTTTATAATGTGTCACCTAACATGGCATTTAACTATACACAAGGAAAGAATTAGGGCTGTATATGGGTAGGGCTGGATCAGACATCTAGTAGGCTTGATGTCTTGCCCGATTAAAATATCGAGCTTATTTTTACACCCATAGCCCAACCCGACTCGACCCGAACAAGCCCGATTCTATGTTGGGTTAGGCTGCGCAGATTTTTTTTTTGTTTTTTAATAAATTAATACTTGTAATATAAAAATATCTTTTTATAAACTCATAGGTATATATTTCAAAACAATAGACCTTTAGAACTCTTATATTTTTATTAGTAATAAAAAATAATCTAGTATTATCAAACAAAATATAAGTTATACTAATATAATTTGTTTTAAGTAAATATATGTATTTTCATTATTCAATAAAAGAAATGTCAAGGAACATACACATCAATGATGAAAACAATTAAGAAGTAGGAAAAGTTTGCGTAGGTAATAAAAATTACAATATGTAGAGAGAATCGGATGAAATAAGAATTATATATATATATATATATATATATAAGATGGCAAGATGTTAATAATTAAAAAAAGTAACTATTAGGACAGGTTGGGTAGAACATGCTTTCGCTCGTAGCTCGGCCCAACTTGATATAGTTTTGTTTAAAGTTCTACCCATTTATATTTCTGGCTCGGCCTGCCCCGCCCCTCGATTAGATTGAATTAGGGCGGGCCCCTAGGACATATCGGGCTAATGAACACCCCTAGAAAGAATGTTTGGCATGTCAGCAAATTTTAACTTCTATTTTTCTACGTGGCGTTTTTAGGGATTAAGTCATAAGCACTTGGAAATTATAAGGATCAACGAATTAAACTGATTTAATTATAGGGACCTTTTTCCAGGCAAATTGGACTATAAGGACTAATTTTCAAACAGGTGAAAACTTTAGGGATCAAAAGGATAATTTTCCCATATAAAAATCAGCACCTTATAATATAAATAGACAATTTTGAATTTTTAAATATGAGCTTAATCCCAAGATTTTAAAAGATTAAGAAATAGTTTAAGGTATAAATGAAACATGCTTTTTAACAGTAAAACCATTTATTATAAGTACATCACATAATTATTTATATTATATTTAGGATAAAAAATATTACATAGAAGTTGAAGAACACATTTTAAATTGCAGGAGACATACTCATTTCAAACCAAACAAAATAGGTTTAAACTATTATTTACCTATATATATATATATTAGAATGTAAAATATCAGTGTATATAAAATATAATTTCATTACTAAGTTGTTTATTAGTTTAAGTCAACTTATGAATATAACAGTGAAATCAAGAGAAGTGCTAGTACCCTTAACCTATGACTTAATAGTATATGTGAAACACATTTTAAATTTTATTATTATTAGAATTTAATTATATCATTTTAATAGAATCAATATAATCTTTCAACATTTTGAAGTTAATTGTTAGGCATTTATTTATTTAGATTATATGATTTTTTTTGTGATAAGTAAATAAATAAAATTATTATTAATTTTTACTATGATTGAATTAAGGTGAATAGTTAGAAATTTCTACAAAAGGTATATTTTCTAAATATATTAAATATATTCTTAATAAAAAATAAAGTAATAAATGTTAAGAATATATTTAAATTACATATTATTTATATGTTTTTATATATAGTTGTTTGCTTTTATCTTACAAAGGCATATCCTTGGGGCAATGGTCAAGCTAAAACATGGACGCATGTCACAAGTTTGAATTCTACTATATCTAATTTTGTAGTTTTATATTATAAGGCTACAAGGTGGGGTGAGGTTGGGGTCAGCACGGATCAAGACCACCATATCCCGGCTGCACCTCGAACTCAAACTACAAAGTTTGAGTTTTTTCTATAGTTTCGAGTTTTCTTTGAGCCCACTCCAATACCCAGTCAATCATTGACTTACCCAACTTGAACGGGGTAGGGCAGATTGGGTACATGCAGGTTGGGTCTATATTGCCATTCTTACAAAACACGAGGTCATATTATGAGTATGAAAGTTGGTCAAATCAATTTAAGTTGACTTGGCTATAGGTATGAGACAACCCAAAATAACATGTTATTTTAAGTATAGGGTGATTGGCATTGAGCAGAAAAAGAACGACGTGTCATTTTCACACCATTTCATGCTTTTGAGACACCTCTATGTTTTGGGCCTTTTGTGTATTTTTGGACACATTTGGGGCTTCTAATTTTAAACTATTAAAACTTAAATGTTTTGAATGTTTTGCCTTTATTTTTATTGGGGTTTTTGGGCCAAAATTTTGTCAGAAATTTAAACATTGGTCCTTTTCATTTTTTGGGCCATTTTTTGTGAGATTTGGGTGAACTGTTGAACAATGTTCATGGGCCTCTTTTTGGTGTTTTTGGTAGTTTTTTTGGCATAAAGGAATAATGGGCTATTTTCTAAGCTTTTTGGCTATATTTTGGATAGAAAATTATCATGTATTATTTTGGGAAATTAGGCATAGGGAGTGAAAATTAATTTAAGTGCTATTTAAATTTTGTACTTATTTTTTTAGAACATTATTTTTGGATAATTTTGACACAATTGGAATAAAGACTTTAAAAGAGAATTTTAATTAATTAGTCACATATAATTAAGTTGATTATTTAATTCCCATAAGTAATGATAATATTTGTGTGCATATATTTGTTTAAATACATATTGTGTAACAAGATATCTTGTGATGAATATGTTCAATCACTATAAGAAAAATGAGGTTTGAATAAAGGAAAATTTATCTCTAAAATAATGAAAAAATTTTGTTTCTAATTTTGGCATCTCAAAAAATTGAGATGAAAAAAAAAATTTGTCTCATATTCAAAGACAAAAATTTCATCACAAAAGAAATTCATCCCTAATTTTTTTGATAAGGATATTCCTATTTAGTGACAAAATATATATTCTATCTTTGATTTGTCTATCTTTAAGTTAGCACCAAAAATCCCATTTTAAAGATGAAAAACTCTGTCTCTAAATCTATTTCTAAATTACATATAGAAATTTCATCTCTAATTTGTCTCCAAAACATCTAATTAGTGGCAATTTAAACACCGCTATATACAACATAGTCTTTTTTTTTTCAAAGTTTTTTTAAATTTCTTTGAAATTAATTGCTATCAAATAAAAAATATAAGAATTGTATTATTCAAAATTCAAATTTAACAATAAAAATATTGTTTATCCAAAGTGAGAGAATTGCAATCTTGCCATATATTTTTCTAAAGACTATTTATATTTGTACATAGCATATGCCAAGTCTACCCTAGCTTGAAACCCTTAGATTGTTGCTGTTTTTAAGATATTTGAGAGCTCCTTCATCATGTTCAATGATTTACTCCTGAAACATGAAACATCTACCTAAAATTTAATGTTGTAGACAAAGTGAAAAAACAAAAAAGAACTAGTTAAAAAGAAAGTTGTATAGCCAAATGATACAAAAATAAATGCATCTGACCCAACACCATGCTCTTATCCTTGTGCACTCATGGCTAATTAAAATAACTCAAATAACTTCTCTAAAAGATTGGAGAAAGATTTGCCTTTCTGATCTCATTAAAAGCATAAGAGAGACCTATCCTTCCATTCACCAGTAAAATATTACCATACAAATAAAATTATAAAAAAAACTATTGAAAGATTTGCTTGTCCTAATCTGATTAAATCAAGGGCAGAAGTATTTCAATATAATTTTTCTCTAAAACCTTAAAAACACATGGGATTCTGTATAACATTGTTTTTAACGAATTAAAAAAAATATGTTGTGAATTAAGTGAACTTGTTCTGAATTTTAATGAACTCTGGCAATATGCTATTCAAAGGAAAACCAAGAAACACACTAATTTAATTGCAATTTATAAACTAAACCTGTCACATCCATTTGCAATGGGAGGTTGAAATTCAAGAGGAAGACTGAAGATGATCCAAAATAATGACAAATCACAAATAGAAGCTATTGCTTTGACAGGTTGATTTTCAGATATCATTAGATCAATCTACAAAAAAATGAGACAAATAAGAGCATAGATAACTAAATTTGCAGTATATATAGAAAATATGAGCAAGTTTCTATAAGAAATTAAAACAGAATTTCAAAGAAACATAAAGGAAAGAAAGACAATTTTCTATAAGAAATCCAAACAGAATTTCAAAGAAACATAAAGGCAATAAAGGCAATTTTTCTATAAGAAGTCCAGAGCGTCTTTCATTTCATCACATGTAGTAGCTCCGTGAGGTCTTCATCAAGAGTAAATTAAAATCTAGGCCCTAAAATGATAATAAACAATGGCTGTCAATATAGCAGGGATAGAAATTCAAATATAAGCAGAAGAAAATGAACAAAAAGTTCAAGTGATCATGTTCAGAACTAAGCAGTTTACAAGTTCCACCAAAAGAATTAGCATGATGAAAAATTAATACACACACACACACACACACACACACACACACACACACACATATATATATATATCATATTGCTGCCTTGCTCAATAGAAGAAATAGGAATTAAAATTTACAACTCACAATTCCTACATTAATAAAACAAACTAATTTATCAAATAAAAATTTAACCAAATTAAAAATATAGTTAAAAATAGTATATATATATATTAGTTTAGATATTTTTAGATATATTATATATATATGATATATATTGATTATATTATTGCATTGAGTTTTATATATGTATATGTATATATTAAACAATTTATAATATATATAAATAAATTTTACGTTTGTTATGATTTTATATTTATAGTTTTAAATTCACATTATTTTTATAATTATTTTTGCACATAACACCTTAATATAAACTTACTTTTACCTAAAAATATTTCTTATTACAAAAATTGTGAAATTAATTTAATATTTTAAAATTACAAATAGGTCATTAGTCTTTAATTTTTAAATGAATATGAAATAAAAAGATTTGATTTAAATTCTTATTAAAGATATTACTAGAAAAAGAAAAATTCATAAAATCTTGGTTAACTTTTAGTTTTGCATTTTGTAGCACAGATATCAATTTAACTGATATATACATTATCCGATATCTTCATTGTTATAATTATGTTATTTTATATTGTTGAATTCACATAGTTCCCTACATATAATCTTAATTTAGAATTTTCTAAGATTATTAAAATGTCAAAAGTTAATCCTAGTATGCATTTAATTTTTCTTTTTAAATTATAATTTATTTTTTAATGATTTCTCTTATGGATTAATATTTATCTTCATTGCTCTTAATTTTAATTTAATTAAAAATTTTTCAATAATGTCATGTACCACATTTTCTTTATTTATTTCATGATTTCTTTTTAAAATTTAATTAATGCTTTCATTAAATCTTAAAATAGCTAATCAATT
Organism: Erythrophleum fordii; assembly: GCA_032878935.1. Taxonomy (NCBI): domain Eukaryota; kingdom Viridiplantae; phylum Streptophyta; class Magnoliopsida; order Fabales; family Fabaceae; genus Erythrophleum; species Erythrophleum fordii. The sequence goes on along the minus strand of JAVQMF010000058.1, from coordinate 26,591,007 downwards.
CAAATTTTTTTTAAACTTAATAATTTTATTATAATTATAACTTAAATAATAAATTATGTTCAACTTCAAAGAGTTTATACCAACATTGCATAATAGAAAAATACAATGGTAAGTAACAAAAAAGATTATGTCTCTTAAGCTTAATAAGATAGGCTTAAGCAAACACTATAAGTAAAACCTTGATCTTGTAATGCTCGCTTGTGTTTGAATAAATTTTCCCTCAATTGAGATTGTAAGGATCTCTATTCATAAATTTTATTGGCGGTGAACATATGACAATAGTCAAATCAAGTTATCTAATGGAAGTCATGAAAGATAGCTAATCAAGGCGGCTTGTACAGGATCATTTGAACCACTAGCTATGTCAATTTGTTATATGTGGTTCAATGAATGGTAATCGTTGAGTCTTATGTGCCTTTTAGAAGAGAGTTGGACTGAATTATACTAATCCAATGCCTTTTAGCTAATCAACCCTCGTAACAGAATCATACTTCGAATATATATGTAGATTTGTTATATTTTAGGATTTATTGTTAGAGTATGATTCTTTGACATTTGTTGATTATGGTAAAATTAAAAATACTATTTTTGAAACAAATTAGTGTAAGTCTTTTTTTATTTTTTTGCAAACAATATTTTAAGACAAAATTAGAGATAGAATATTTTGAGACAATAAATTTTATCTCTAAATCTATCTTTAATATTAGCTTTTGTTAATAAAAATAATTAGTTTAAGACGAAATTAGATATAAAAAATTTTGTCTTTAATTTCAAAATTTTGAGACAGAAAATTTTATCCTTAAAGTCCTCTCTAATTTTAGTTTTTTTAATTAAAAATTAACAATTTTGAGATGAAATTAAAGACAAAAGATTATGTCTCTAATTTCAAAATTTTGAGGTCTTTAATTTTAATTTTTTTAAAAAAAAATTAGCCATTTTGAGACAAAATTAGAGACAAAAAATTTTATATTTAATCTTAGAATTTTGAGATGGAAATTTCCATATCAAAATTTATCTCTAATTTTTTTTTTTAAAAATTAACCATTTTGAAATAAAATTAGAAATTGATACTTCAGTATCTAATTTTAGTGTTTTGAAATAGAGAATTTTGTCTCTAAATACATCTCTAATTTTACTTAAAAAAGAATTAACTTTTGTGAAACAGAATTAGAGATGGAATATTTTGAGACGGGAAACCTCATCTTCAAATCCATCTCTAATCATATATCTTTTTTCTAAGCAAAAAAAACATTTTGAAACTGATTTGAGATGAAATTGCCATGAATTAGAGATAGAGAAAATTTCATCTCTAATTTCTTATTTTCTTGTAGTGAGTTGAGAAATAACTATCTTTATATGCCTATGAGGATGCATATTTGGTATATTTTAACAAACACAGACATCATTTAAGGACCTAGATATATCAATTCTAATTAATTATTAGGATATAATGATTCTTTATTTATGGACAGAATGTAAAATTGAAGTTGCTTTATATTTTTAAGAAGACCACAGGTATTAGAAAACACAACTGCCTTCTAATCTCATTGCAAAAAACATATAAATTAATTATACGCTAAACGCTCCCTTTGAAGGCTATCGAACGCTCATAAATCTTCACTTAAAAAATAGAAAGGGGATGAGAATTTACAGAGGTAAAATTAATTAGGAACTATACTCTCCAATTTCTCAGGTGTGCTGGAATTGCCATCTTTTGCTAAACACACAGCTGTATCACAATAAAACAGAAGAGAGTAAAATGGCTGCTATCTATATAATCTGTGTTATCTGGCTTCTTGCTTCAAAATAAGAAGCAGAAGTCCCCTTATATAGACAGCAAAGTTGTTCATTAGGAGGAAGCCAATAATATTTCTCGATTATGGATTAAAAGAAGCTTATCAGGAGGGCCCTTTCTTTCAGCACATAAAATGAATCAATGATTGTAGCAATCTTTATTTGAGCTTCTTTGATTTATAATTAGGCTCTAATTATATGAGGATTATGGGACAGAATATGTTCATTTTCATCCCGATCATTGTTGAATTGTCTAATCTTACGTAAGTCCCATGACGGAGTTATAATGTTTAATATAATCTGAAAGGAATAAGTTAAATAAAAATAAAGCATAAAGTGAGAACAAACGGTACGATAAAAACGGTTCTTCCCGCGACTCCCAGCCCTCTTTTTTTGACTATTGACTAGCTCCAATCGAATTAGAATATGAATGTTCCACTGACGCATATATGTTGACCCCGTCTTTTATGTAAAATGTTTCTCTCCTACGGACCCACAGATTAGGTGGCAATTATAGTTCAATTTTTGCACACTTTAACTAATTTATCTCTCCAGCCAAAGATTATCTATATGCCAGAAGAGGTTCATTGAAAAATAAATGTTTTATTCTAACCCCGAAATTGATTTAACTATAAGATTCAAAATTGCTAGATGTATTTACCAGTTTATATTTTATTAATGTAATTGATTTATCTTTAACCGTGTCAAGTGTTTTTCCTTTTAATTTTTTCGAGGATTACAATTGGAGCTAACTGCATTCAAAATCTAAAAATGACGTCTCAATATATGCGTGTAAACTGTCAACATTCACCACAGCCTTTTTTGTCAGAACTATTTAAATGTTATTCTGTTTTGGACCTCCAAGCCCATAAAATCTTGCTGACCATACCTTCCATTACTAGAAGCCTAGTCTCAAGTCTCAACAGCACAATTGGCTTTACTCAACCCATGTAAGGAATTTGCAATTGTAATACTAAGAGCACAACTACTTTTAGATATGTTGGGGCAGTGCTTTATTTAATTGCAATATTGCTCACATCGATATGCTTGGAGAATTTACTTTCCTTATCAGAAGAAGCAGAAGATCATTTAAAACGCTCTACCATCACGCAAAACATCTTACTTTTAAAAATTAAACATTAAAAAAAAAAGTTAGATTCCTCTTAAGTTACTTAAAAATTTCATTTTGTGGTGACCCATGTGAATATTTTGGAGTCGCGTGAACCTGTTAAATAGCTTTTGTTTAAGTTTAAACATTCTGAAAATTTTTGTATAATGGAGTGATTGGAGTCACACTAAAAGCTTTCACTAGGATGCTTAATGATTGAGTGATTCTCAAAATCCCTCTTTTCAACAGTTCCGGCTTAACATCTTCATGGCGCCGAGGGAAGCTTCCAAATCCCCTTGCTAGAAACCACAGGATTAGCATCATGCTCAGGAATAACTTGATCAGCCAAACTTGATCGGCCAAACTTGGTGACTATTCAAAGTAGAACCACGAAGTCATCAAAAACACTCTGTTCATCACTCTGTTATTGGCTGGAAAAGAAAAATCCCTGCTACCCTTTGCTTCCTTAGCGGCCAAGTTGAGGCGGTGATCATCTCACACATTCACCCTGCTCGCAAAACAGACACACAGAAGCATTTTAGAGAGTGAAAACACAGAGAACTATTAATTTTAGAGAGTGATTTTAACAAAGAGAGAAAGACAATTTAGAATAGGCAGAGAGAGCTGTCAAACGAGAGGGATAGTTGGAGAAAAGAATAGAAAGTGTATAGAATAGGACTAGGAAGAGGTAATGAAATTTTTATACTCAATATACCTAAAATTAATAATTATTTTCCTAATTTTAGATCTAAGCATAACATTTCATATAATTTTATTTTTCTGTCCAAGATTGAATCATAACTTAAAGTGAAACCTCTATTGAATATATAAGTGAATCTTGATATACGTAGATTTTATTTTTGCAATACTTCTTTAGAACAAAATAAAAATTAGTGTTTACTAAAATATCAGCTAGGAAGAGGGTTTCAAAATGAAAGGCCATAACCATTAATTAGATTCAAAATGACGCTTTAGTACTAGAATTAGTAAATTCCTACTACTGCTCTCTTGTTGTATAGAATTATTAGATATGAAAATTAAAAGATAATAATTAGATATGGAAATGAAAAAAAAAATGATGATGCCAATGGAATAAAATAATTATGTTTAGTAAGATGTAGAAAAAATTGAGAATGTCATTATATTTGTATATTTAGTTAGATAAAAATAGTATATAAATAGAAAAGAATGACGGAGAAATGACTTTTTTTTTTCTGGTGGAATGAAAAAAATATAACGATAATAAAAACATGATAAACTTTGTATAAATTAAATATATTAATTATCTTCAATTTGCATGTTTATAGAATAGAAATGTATTTTTTTTTCAATTCTACAAAATGTGTACCAAACAAGCTTATTCAATAAATTTCTTTTCTTTTATTTTTTAATCTGCTTCTACCAAATTGGACATAAGATAAATTATCAATCTATTTTAATTGTTCAAAGAAAGAAATGGCGAACCATTACTGTGCAGTATAATTTATTGTGAATTAAACTGCATATTCTAATTTTGTCAAATTTTAAAACTTTGATTTAAACCTTTTATAAAAAATTTATAAAATAAAATCTAAAATTGGTGTGCGATGTCTACTTACTTGTTGGTTCAAAAATGAAAGTCTACTTACTAGTTACTACGAGGTTGTGGGAAATGAATGCGAAAAACGTTCAATAAAACTGGAAAGTAAAAAAGGCTTATAATAATTAGAAAGAATCCCTTGCAGATGGATGGACAATTCAAAATTTTTGTGGGTCTCACATTAAAAATAATATAAAAATAAAAAGTCCAAATTGAACAGTAATATTAAAATTTGCTCCAACTTATATATATATATATATATTAGATTATATTATTCTATGTCTTTTTAGACGACTTAATACTGGGTCCTATCTATTGGAATTTTAGCTTCAAGACGAAGACCCAAGAGGTGCAGGGATCTTTTGAAATTTCTTTTTCACGATCGACAATCGCTTTATTTGTCAAACGGCCAATCCTGATCGATTTCATGCAACTTGTCGTTCAAAAACATTCAGCCATATTTTGTTGTTGAAAGACTTTTCCAAGCAATTAGAACGTAGAACTGTGCTTTTCTTTGGTATGGCGCGTGGAACACAGCTCCATTTTACACTTGTATCGTCTTTGATTTTATTGTATTGTTTTTTTTGTTCCCTTCGCGTGTTTAATTTCAGCCCTGTCCAAATTTAAGTCTTTCTCTGTGTTATATTTTATTTATGTTACTAGACTAAACTAACATTAATCCCCGGAGATCCGAAGATTTTTTCAGAAAACGTGAGTCCCACGGAAAAATTTTAAAAAAAGTGGGTCCCATGAAAAGTATAGATGAACAGTGTTAAACAGTATATATACAGGAATATAACAAATACATGAACAGTATATTATGACACAACATTATAAACAGTACAATAAAATAATGACAAATGAACAATATCAAACTGCAGCTTTTTATATATATAAAATAAGTTGTAAAGTTTGAGTTCCTTCTATATTATATTGTTTCATAGCTCTCACTATCATGGTTTTAAATTGCGGTCCGCATCATGTGATGCGGCCGCAATATTGCTGTTGCGGCACTGATCGCATCCGCATTTTTTGATCGTAATGTCCGCAATCCTTTTTATACTATCCGCAACACCCGCAACCGCAATCGCAATGTAACCGCAATCGCAATCGCAATTTAAAACCATGCTCACTATATCTCTATCTTGCATGTTAGGGCTAATTGTGATGTTGGATGACTAAGAGCCTATCTTAAAGTTATCATTAGGGCTTAACACCTATATTCATTTTGAATGAGTGCTCATTTGGATTTACGTCCAAAATCTGCATTTGTCTAAAATTACTAATTTGTCGCTTCGTATGAAACATGATTTAAAAGGATTAAAACGTGATTCCAAATACACCTTGAATGATTCTATCTATCTATCATTCTTAAAAATTGACAACTTTTGCTTTAGTTTCATTTTTTTTAAAATATTATAAATTTTTTAATTTTCAGATAAAATATGCAAACCGATAACTAGTATAACCTACAAATCCATCAAAAGTAGGTCAGGTTATTGTCTTTTTAAGAATAAATTATCGTCTAACAATGTATATTCCATCAATTTATTCAAAGTTAACAGAACTCACCATACGGTTATGTTATTGCTAGATTTTTATAAAATTCTCGAGTCAAATAAAGATATTTATCTTTTAAAGACTATAAATGAATTAGACAGGCATCTTTTAGTAATGTTATATTCTTTTTTCTTTTATTCTAATTGAGGACGTATTCTTGTACGAGCTCCTACTTTACACATTATTTTTGTATTTTAAGGTTTAAAAAAAGTTTGCTACGAGTGGCTGTAAGTCCATTACACGCTTCATTTCCGAATTCCTATACACACACACACACACACACACACACACATATATATGTTGTCTCTATCTTTGCAGTTTGCAAATTTGAAGACTTGTGTGAGAGAACAAACAAGTGAAGGGATGGTGAGAGGTCCTTACTACGACAAAAATGGAGTGAAAAGAGGAGCCTGGAGTAAGGAAGAAGACGAAAGGTTAAGAGCATTTGTTGAGAGATATGGTCATTCAAATTGGCGTCAACTCCCCAAACTTGCAGGTATAAATAGTTTTCTTAATTAACCAAGCTGCTTATTTAAATTGGTAAACCCACCTCATTGAAGTAAAGTTTGATCACTGCGAATATGATGGTCGCCTCTGTTCTCACTTCAAATTGCTATTACTTATTATTTATGGTTAATATGATTTGAAGCACCTTCTTAAATCAAGCTTCGACAATCTTTAATTTGTAAAGAAATTAATAGATTGGAAATCTTAACAGTTTGGATCTGTCATGATGAAATGTACACAATCATGAGCTAATGATAGTTAGATATGTTGGTGGGGTTGGATTTCATGGCTTCTTTGTGTGACTGTGACACAGGTTTATCAAGGTGTGGAAAAAGTTGCAGACTTCGCTGGGTAAATCACCTGAAGCCAAATGTGAAACATGGGCATTATACCAAAGAAGAAGACCTAATAATCATCAACTTGCATGAACAACATGGAAATAAGTAAGCGTTTTCTTCGCAATTCATGTTACTTGGCCTACATCTTCGTAATTCATGCCTACAATTCTAAATAATAATGATATTTAGCCACTAAATGATCATGCAAATTACATTTATTTGTCAACAAAATTGAACATGAAGTGTTCAAATCCAAGAGTTTGAGTTTTTAGATAATTAAAAATCCAAAAATAGTTAGCATTTATGTTTCCTTTGATGCTGTATCTGTATATGTATAAGATAAGATCTAATACTAATATTATATCATCTTTTATATACAATTCAATTGAAATTTCATACTAGATTTCTTATAAGTTCATATCCCATTTTTGTTGGATATATATTATTATATAATGATAACCATATAAAGTCCTAATGATGTAAGTTCTTACAATCTCTCTCGACATATCGTATAATTAGACTGAACCATATTAGGGTTTTTATTATCTTATTTGATATTATGCTTTCTCATTTCCTGGACCCCATATTTACCAAAACCAATTAGGATATGCCTGGACGTAGCTTGGAAGGGTAACAAATAGGAAAGAGTGACAAAGAAGTTTCGGTTTTCACATGAAGTAAAGGTTAAGATCTTGTTATTTTATATTATGAGATTTAATTCGTATCTCTTATCACAGGTGGTCTCTAATTGCTGAAAAATTACCTGGAAGAACAGACAATGACATAAAGAACCATTGGCATAGCGGCCTAAAGAAGCTCTTCCAACGCAATGATCATGAGATGAAATCAGATTTCCAAATGAACTCTAATGATACTTCTGAAAGAGAAATACCTCAGTATACAGAATCTGAAAACTCCATACCTAGTGGTGCTCCCTCCTACAATATTCTAGAAAATTGGCAGCCCACGTACACAGAAACATATGGAGAATGTAGTGATATGGCTGCATGGGGAACATTTGAAATATTCAGCAATTTCTGGACTGAACCATTTATAGTAGAAAATACACAAAGTCAGGACAACTATGCCGCAAATGGTGTACACATGGACCAATACATTTCATATTTATGGGATGATACAGCAGAGTTGTGCGATGTGATGCAAGAATTGCCAAATGTGTTTGTGTAGCATGCTGGTTTGCTTAAGCTTTTGCAATGACGTCACCTTAGTTTGTGAATTTGCATTAATATGTTTTCAAATTTGTTCGTGGTACGGAATGTAGGCAAAATTCCACTTCGTTCTTGGCACATACCAATAGCACGGATGTACATTTGCATGCCCTATTCAAGTGGTGCTACTAGATTTGGAATGAAATGGTTTAATGCCAACGGTGAACTTCCAAATGGTCCAGCTGCCATAACTGAAGAGGACTGAGGAACTTTCGTGGATATTTCCTTCAAATCTAGCAGTTGAATTCAGCCCGTTTTCTGTAAAATCAACTGTCATTCATGTGTAGCGTTGCACTCAAGTAAAACACCTTTGAAAAGGTTTGTTTTAATTTGAACTCAATTTTGTTTATACATACTAGTTAAGCAAAATTCAAACATTTAACAAATCAGATTAAACTCAAATAACTTACATATGGGCAGAGAGAGAGGTGACCGAATTCTTATCATATCTATAGAAGTTCAGACATGCTACCCCTGCCCCGTAAAAAAAAAAAAAATTACAAATGGCTCCCGAAAAATGATGAAATTTATATATGATTTCCACGTGAAGATAGAAAAAAGAACTTGGATTGGAGTAAAATTTAGTGTGAGAAATAATAATACAACTACCGTTGATAAAAAATGAATTACAAGTTCCATATTAATATATGCTATAGATATTTCAAGTGCTAAGGTACTATTAATTGTTAGGTTTGAGTGTTATATTGGTCCTTTAACTTTCTGTTATTTCAATTTGGCATTTTAAATTTTAATTTGAATTATATATTTTTTAACATCTATCAAGGACAACTAAAAAAAAAAGATCACTTTAGAACACTAAAAAAAGTGAAAAGATGATGGTACAATTAAAAGTTAAAGAATTAAAATAATAATAATATATAACTAACCATTGATATAAAATAATAACAAATTACATATATATATATATATATATATATATTCAAATGGCAAAGTATCATTGATATAACAATAGCAAAGAAATCAAGAGAAGATTCTATACTCTTTAATCATGCAAAACTTTAAAAAAATTGAAAGTGAAAACGGCTTTAAAGACCAAGATGAGAAAAAAATTGAACATCACTTATATCCATCATTAGCTTTTAATCTATTTGTCTATTAATTTCTATTCCATTTGATATTTAATCTTTTAAATTTTTATCAAGGTATCTTTTATCTTTTATTATTTAATCCTTTTCAACTTGTCGCTTACAAATATCTGTCTCAAACTCTCCAATTTCTCGTCATAAAGGTTTTAATAAATAGTCTTCTTCGTTAGTTTCAACAAAATATCAATAGATTTTTACTTGAAATTTGTTATATGATTGACAAAAAAAAATTTGCTAATCAAATTGACCAAATGAAGGACCTTATTTTATATACATGCCCCTTTTCTATTTTGTACGTCAAGGTACGTCGGGATCGCTTGGATCATGTTGCAGCACAAACTAACGGCACTAGCTTTTGAATAAATAATTAATTATATTGTATATATCTTTTTATAATATTAACTAATACCCTTTTATACATTTATATCACGTTAATTTTAATGTACTATAACATGTAGTCTTGGTCCCAAAGAACAAATTTCTGTCCGCCCCTAAACTTACAGATGACAATCTTCTCGTTTCCCGTCATAGACAAATTCAAAAGATATTACATTATAACATGTTGACCTCTTGCATCATTTTTGGTGCATCTTGTGCGTGTGTATATATGTATTTGTATGCGTAGTTCCCTTTCTAGCTAGGGCCTTTTGAAAAGTTCAATATGTAAATTTCTAACACTAGATGCGGATACTTTGATCTTTTTGTAATACCCTGAGAATTTTTAATTTCAATTAGGTCTCTAATGATTAATAATTAGAGTATGAAAATTATATTTTTATTCATCAATGCAAAATAAATTACTTTGGGCAGAGAACATGGTATACAATAAGGAGAAGGATTCGTTTGAAATACTTTAGAAACTTAATCAAAAGCTTTTAAAACTTTTAGGGGCCAAAATATAATTCTACCCAAATTATAAAATATCATCACACTTTGGCTTTTTGCTCACGTTTTCCTTCCTTTCTCTACGTTCTGTCACATTTTCACAGGCTTCAGCGTCTTATCTCTATACTGTGTAGAGTTTTCTTCCATCAAGTGCAGCAGCACCGTTTCTTCATCCAGCCGTGCGTTCCGTTGCTTTCCCTCCCTGTGCCGCCGTTGTTCATCTTCTAGTGTTGCTTCGCCGGAAATGTTCCACTGGAACTGTTCATCCATTACTTTCATCTCATTTCCCCCTTGCTTTGGCTAAGAATATTGTGAGCTTGTACAGGTTGGGTTTCCTCCTTCCTTCTTCACCTTCTTCCCTCCATTTTTGTTCATCCATTAATTCTAAAATTTGGAATTTAGTATGAACCACAAGCTTAAGATGATTAATAAAATAGGGTTAATTTAACTTTATGCGAATAAGTATGTCATTAAGTGATGATAATCGTATTGGGGGTATTTTAAGAAGTCCTGGGGTCAATCTCACATCCGGTGATTAATTGGAGGAGACAGTTGGAAGTTTCACAATATAGCTTTTGTATTGTGAGTAGATAATATTGATTATTCTATTATTATTATTATTCAATAAATAATTGATTGAATTCCTTCTTGTGCCTTGGGACTTGGTTTCAACATTTTTGGTATGTTAAAAATAAAGTTGGAATCTTTTTGACTCTTGAAAGGTCTGATTGGCATGCTGATTCGTAAATAGAAGTGTTTTGCTAAGGATTGGTATAACTGCTAGTGGTTTGAACTTTGAAAATAGCATTTTCCACCCAAAAAAATTGAAAATAGCAAAATTATGGCATTTTCTGACTTTGCTATATATATATATTCTTTAATTATGGTTATTTCTACTTTGAAATATATAATTATGAAAGAAATTGCTTTAAAAAGATGTCTAATATAAAACCTTACAGTTAATAATAATAGTTATTAGTTTTGGTACATCAAAATTAGTATATTGTAGGCCTTGTGCTCTTACCAAATATGGTATACTGTGGACCTTGTGCTCCTATCAAATATGATACATTGTGGACTTCATCCTTCCATTGGGTATGATATGTTGTGGGCTTTATGCCTCCATATATTTTTGTTCTGTTCAGACTTTTCCAATTTTGTTGTTTGTTACGATGACATTTGATTATATTTCGCTAATGTTACAAGTTTATTTGATCTTCAAATGTTAACTTGAGCATATCATCATATCTTAACTTTGACTTGTATGTAATATCATACTTTAAACTGAAAAATAATTATATGAGACTTTCATTATTTATTTGATCATCAAACTTTCATTATGTAATATCTAGTGCCTTAACTTGTCTTTTCTTACCATAATTAGTATTATTTGCTCACTAAGTGTAATCACTCACTCTTATTTTTTCTAATATATATATATATATATATATTTTGAGATAGTTCTATAGACCCCAAGAACAACCTCAGTAGCTTATTAGTGAACCCCTCTCATTTGGGTGGCCCTACATTGGTTTGCATGGGCAAGTTATAATTTGAAAGTTAATGACTGATTATATTTTGCACTTTTAGACTCTACTAGTCCACAAGCAACATCCCTCCCCTTTCTTTTGTGTGTGTGGTTGATTAATAGATTGCATTGAGAAAGGAGACCTCATTATTGTTTTGATTGGAATTTGATAGTTTGCAAGAAATTTTAAGATGTCTATTTTTAGGAGAAACTCTGCCAAAATTTATGTAAAAAGTCAAATGAATAATTATGTATCAATTTTCCAAAAGTTAAATGAAATTTCGAATGAAGTGAACAATCCAAATCTCTAAGTCCTCTACATTATAGTGTTAGTATACTAAGAAAGTATGATTTTGAGAGTTTGTTGTGAGACTTATGGATATGAGCTTCATTTTGTAATTTGTGCTGCTCACATCTCTGTTCAGGGGTTGTTGCACTTTTCTCCAATTTTGAATATGATTCATCAAATTATATATAATGGAGGTGATGACTTGTTTAATTGCTTAAACTTTTCCTGAATGAGAGCTCGTGCAAATGTTGAATTGATGAAGTAGTCTTGCCTGCTAAGTTTAGCCAAACGAGATTAGGTAGGGATCATTTAACTAACAAATTTATTACATGAAGTGGATTCTCTTTATAATTAGTAAGACTACTTTAATATTACGTTTATGTTTACAGTGGAGTATTTTTCTTTTTGACCTAAATAATCCCTTATACCTGGCAAATCTATATTTTGAAGCGCTTTGAAATGGTTTTTTTCTTTTTCTTTTTTATGTAACAGAAATGGTGTTTGAATTGAAAGGGAATATCACGTATGATTTCAAGTTGTAGATGTAAACCACTTATTTTATGGTAGTTTTCAACCTTTGTATGTATTATCTATAATAATTTTTTTCTTCAATACAAATATAAGTCACTGTGTTAAGATTATCATACGCACTTATCTATACATGTCCATTATTTATCACACATTGGCAATTATTTAATACAATTTGGTGCAACCACTAAAAGATTAACAAATAGCGAGTAAAAATATAAGAGAGACTGACTTGTGTAAATAAATAAATATTTCAAAGATTAAAGTATGAGAAAATATATCTTTCAGAAACTAAATTGTATATATTTTTTATGATTTAATAAAATTTGACCTTTTATGTTGATTTTTGACCGAAACATGCGGCCCCCACAACACAAATCGAAAGGCTAAACTTTAGCAGAAGTTTCAATTTACCTTTTCCTATTTTCATGTTTTGCCCTGTCTGCAAAATATTTTTGCTTTGATCTTTTCAACCTTGAGGTCCTCAGTTCTCTCGTTCCACTCTAATTTTCTTAGTAAAACTGAAACAGGTTTTCTAAGGTAATTTGATTTCCAAACACGTTCCTTTGAGTCAAAAACAGAAAACAAAGAAATCAGCCGCCTACTGGAATCTCTTTCTGGTTTTCACTTTTTTTCTTTTTTAGATGTCTCGCTTCTGTCCTATCATGAATAATGCACCAGATCCTACTCATGTATATTAATCATAAACCTCTTTGTACATGTTTTACGATTTTAATATAATAAACATAAACTAATTAAACAAAATTTATTATGGTAGCACATGCATATATACATATTCATATTTCTTTAAAAAACAATATAAATTGGCACATACCTGTTCTGATCAATACGGTGTGGTCCATGCTCTTGAATAGCCTGCAATATAGCATCAACAGCCTCAATGTTTGGGATAATTCAATAGAAAAATGTGCTATTTTGCCTATCATTATTTATATAGATTATTTCATTTTATTTAGACAAGACTTTTCTCTCTCTTCTAACTTTCACTTTTCAGATAAATATTTTACCTTACTTTACGTTTGCTAACTTCTAATCAACTCTCATTCCACAAAAATCACGAATAAATGTTAACTCGGGCATTACATTATGAATTCCGGATGTAAAGGTGCTGACCCTCGGGTTCTCTCCGTATAGGTAAGAAAAATAAAAGATTATTTATTGACTTGGTAGAAACTCACCTACTGTAAATTAATTGTACTTTTTAATTTTGTGACATAATATTCACGGGGACAAAATTTAGGCATAAAATTTGAAGTATTTATTACTATATTTTTAATAAAAATATCATAAATAAATATTTTATTACAACTAATTACCACATTAAGCTGTTCAAATTTTTTTAATTACTTGTTATATATACTTTTGCTAAAGAACATAATGAACCTTTAAAAATTTTTACCCCAATAATTGCCTAATCACGAATTGTCATGAAAACATTGATCCCAAAGTGAAGTATAATAATTTTAGCTGAGGAAACTTCATGGCCTGAGTTAATTGATAAAAGCCCAAATTAACGTAAAGTTTGCAAGGCTTAATAGTCGGTAAATCTTCAAAGAGCCATAACTTTTAATCCGACAGAAGTTTTAGCCCATATTATACTCTTCGAGAAAGCTTGTTTTGAGCCCATCAATGTGACAACTGGGTTTTAGCCACTTAGGGTCGTTTCAAAGCTCAAAATTCTTCATTTTCACATATTTCTAAACTATTTTAATTATTTTCTTATTTTAAAACATTTGTTTCTTATTTTATTTTTCTTTTAGTAAAGTCTTATTTTCTTATTTATTAGAGTTGACCAAAATTTCCAATTTCCTGCAAATACCATATGAAGTTTTTTTTTTTTTTCAAATTACTTATCAATAAATAAATTATATAATGTCAGTTCTTGTTTTCTTGTGCGTTTCCGTGTTTGTGCAGACATATATATCGTTCTACGCGTGCTACGCTGTGTCATACACTCAGATTTCAGTTCTGCTAAAAAAAAATTAACTAGATTTAAGGATCACAGCAACCATCAATGAGACGTCGCATGATGGAATAAACGAGTGCTAGGAATTTGCTTAGCAAGGGACTCTCATCAGTTGACGATGGTGAACAAACGTTGGATGCAACTTGTGGGGTGTTATTCTTTTCCAAAGGTAAGAATATTAATTGTGAATGAAAAGATGACTAGGGTCCTAAGTAACGAAACAATAGAAGAGGGTTACAATGAACATAAACCTCGTAGTCCTTGCCATGCATGAGGCTTGCAATTCATTGACCCTGATGCCAAACTAGCTATACAAGACTGAGCAAACTTTCATTGTACCACTACTTAAGACTTTTCATTATTGCATTTCCAAAGTCAACAGTATATCTCACCATTTCCAGTATACCCATTGAATCTCGGAATCGCAGGGAATAGATAGACAAACATTAATATGAGTGTGTATGATAATTTCTCCTACACACCCATAGTTTTGGCAAGATATTTGTTATTAAATTATTCATTAAAAAAATAATAATACAAGGATGTTTTATTGCAAGAAAACAGCAAAATTTTTACATAATTTTTTCGTGAGAAAAACTGTGAGAATTGTTGTTCTCACAAAACTTCTCACAAATTTTGGGTCATAAAAAAAACTATAAAAATTCACAGTTCTCATAGAATTTTTGGAAAATTTCCATCTGAACACTAAAAAATTCTGGAAGAACATATTTTTTAAGTTACGATGAAATTTGTGATTTTTTAGCAATAATTTACTATGAGAGCAAATAAAAATTCAATTTCTTTTTTGTGTTTTTGCAATTTCTTACTGTATGAATTATAAAAGAAATCTACAAATTCTCATAATAAATTATTGTGAGAATGCAAACAATTTTACAATTTTTTCTGTTCTCACAATAATTTACAATGAGAAGCACTACCAAAAAAAAAAAACTTTCAATAGTGACAATAATTGTTGCTAAAAGTTTGTTTATTTAAAAAGAACTCACCACTAAAGGTTTTTTTAAAAATTTATTTCATAATCCTAAAGTACAAAACAAAGACCAATATTATTTTAACGTATACCTTCGCAAATTTCCTCAAAAAAACCAGTCAAGGATGAGCATCCGACCTTGGGTTCTAATAGGTAAACCAAATATTTAAAAAATTTTAAAAGATTGTATAACTATCCAGATAGATTAGCGTGACATCCTACCAACTTGGATCAAAAAGATGATTTTCATATCTAGGAAATTCACTCCATCATAGCATTTCATCATTAGCTTTTCAGTAACTGTACTAATGAAAACCAAGCAAAATCAACAACCTACAGATTATACATGCAACTAATTGCTTGTATCATATTAAACACCAGAACATAAGAAATTAGTAGGCAATAGTACATAAATTAAAGAAGTTCCATTTCATGTATCCAAAAAATTTGATGAAACATAAATCAGGTAAAGCCAAAAACACAAGAATGACCATATTTGATTTTCCAGCTTGAATTATCGCATTTATGAATCAGTAGCACCAAAGCAAACAACCTATATCAATATAGTCATTTCAAAGATTGATTGTTGCCAAGACTGCAAGTGCAGATATATTTAAAGAATATAGAATTGATTATCTAATTCTCTAACGTTATTAGTAGCATTAAGATTTTAATCACCTGTTTAAAACTAAGGAATTTTGTCATGAACGTTGTGGTCCTTGTTTCTTCTACAAAGTAGCTATTTTTTTTAAAAAAATTTGATAGAAAAATTTAACCTTGAGATTCGTAAGTTTCAAAGAAGGAACCATCGTAGCATCTAGAAAATATAATAACAACGATGCAGCAAATATAATATTTGAAAAATAAAAGAAAAATCTTTATCACTTAGTATCACATCTAGGCAAATAGAATATTAAGGAGCAATCCACTTGAGAAAATTGCATTTTATAAAATTTAATAATTTGAAAAGCATCCCTTACTACCTTTCAGAATTTCAGCTTCTTAAAACAAAAATGTTGTTGGCATAAACCTTCTCCTTGTGGCTATATCATTGAAAAAGTTCTCAGCTCAAAAAAAAAAAAAAACATAATTCCAATTACTTATTTAGAACATATTCTTTGAGGTGAGTGGATGAGATTCAAGTGGGATGGTACCATTTTCAAAAAATGATAGAGAAGAATATCAAATTTTTGCTATATCATCTTTGAGCCCAACTTTCATTACAAAACATTAATCTATGAAATCCTAAGAGCACCTCGCACACCATATGCAAAATCCAACTAAAACATCCAGAAACAACAATGAATTAATACCTTATGCATGTCTTTAGCATAGTACTAACTTTAGCAACTATTGATGACACCCCTTAAAAGAGCTGAGGCAAAAAAGGAAAATAATGAAAAATACAAATAACAATTATAAGAGTCTCACCTTTAGGTCTCGACAGCAAACACCTCTATTGTGACTTTCCATTGCTACATAAAGTAAAACAAATGTGCAAATGTCCAATTAAATAAATAAATAACAGCCAATTTATTTGTTTCATTGGGCGTAAGACAATAGATTATTTTAATTTAAGTATTATTTCTCAACATAAGACATGAAAAGAGAAGGGTCGTTCAAAGAGAGCAAAATTTATACCAAATAGGTAGAAACCCAAAAATCTTGAGAGTTCACAACAAGGCAAAAGAAGAAAAAAAAAATCAAGACTTGAAACTTGTGCATATATAGAAAAGGAAAGAAGGGGAAGGGAGAAAATGAATCAAGATTGAGAAAAAGAATTATAAGAAAAGCAAAAGGACCAAATTATTACCAAAGCAAATGTTCACATATGCTCTCTACTTCATTAGACTTTAATCTCTATGTTAGATTCAAGAAGGGTTATTTTAAATAGACACTATAAGAAAAAATTAACCTTTTGTCGCCACTAATTAGTTTTAATGGCGACACTTGGTCTGCCACATTACTCTAGTAACACTAAATCTTTTTAGTAGTGGCAAAAGCTCGTTACTAAAAAGCAATGCTAAAAGGATATAGTAGCAAAAATTAGTGACACTAAAACTATATAACAACAACAAATGTCACCATTAAAGCTTAATACAATTTAATTCATACAAAGGTTGTCACTAAACATGCATAATTAATTATGAAAGTCACCAACAAATCTACATATTTAGTGGCAACAATTTCTTTTGTCACCATTAAATCCATATATTTAGTGGTGACATTAGTTGTGACTATATGGACACTTTTAGTAACAATGATATGTTGTAGGTAAGCAGGAATTAGTGACACAGTCATCCTCACCACTAAATATATTTAGTGGCAACCTATTGTATGACTAAAAGATTGTATTTAGTGACAACATTAAAGTTGCCACTAAATATGTACATTTAGTAGTGACATTAGTTGTCATTGTAAGTACAACATTACTGATAATAATTAGTTGTTGTTAAAGATATTTAATGGCAACCCATTATTTGTGGGTAAAAGATTACAATTAGTGATAGCAATATGGTCATCGATAAAGACTTTTAGGGGCGATACTATGGTCATTGTAATACCATATCTTTCTAGCCTTCCTCATGCAATTCACATGCTCTATAATATGCATTGCTTAGGAGTTGTAAGAAAATGAGATATAAATAATGAATTAAATTTGTGTTACGCTACATGTGAAAATTTCATTCGATGTTACATGGGCCTTATGAGCACATACGATGCTTTTCATATTTAATTACATTAATACAACTCCTTTGCAATACAAAATCATGCCCATAATTCATGGAAACCAAAATGAAACATAAAATGTGGCTATTTAATTTCGGCCAGATTTGGCCCTCCTTCTGACTAAACTTTGGAAAATCATAACTCATTCTAGAAAAATTGAAATCATACAATCTTAGTTATTCTGGAAAGTTATGGATGTCTACTTCATACTAAAAATATGCCTAGATTATAACATCCATCACAGAGGATGTTTGATATCCAAAATTGTTCAAAGGTCAGACTGCATTCTGGAACTGTCATAGAATTTTGTAGAAAAATTTGAAAATATCCAATTAATTCCACAAAAATTAGAACCATGCAAATGATACCAATCTGGAAAGTTGTGGATGTTAGCTAGAGAGAAAAAATATCTCTAGACCAGTTCATCAAACCCAGTCCTTGGAATTTAATAGAACAGTAGCTCAGGTCGGGCAAAATTTCTAATACTGGACAGAATGCTCAAAAATTCATATCTCCCTCTCTAGACCTCCAAATGAGGTGCTTCTAGTTGGCACGAGTCACTATGAATGTCAAGTTACTCTGTACAAAATTTTATGGAAATTGGACATCATTTGGACCTCATGTGATATAATTCAATTTCGGACCAAATGAATAGTGCAGCAGACCAAAACTAGAAAAATGGCCAACTTTGAAAAATTCCCAAATATTTTGTATACCACCAAAAATTATAATCTTTAATTTCTTAAAAATCTCTCAATGAGACCTAATTGCATGCCAAATCTCATATCAACACTAACTCATTTGGCCAAAAAGTGATATAGGGTTCTATTATGGTCAATTTTGGCTCCATATAGAGTACCAAAGTTGCCAAATGGATTTCCCTTGGTCTTGGTACCCTTTGGGCAAGTTTAAAAGCACATTTAAGACTTGTGTGAGCTGTCCAAATGGTCCCAAACCTCATGCATCTCATTTTGGCCATTTAACCCACACTTATACATATTTACATCAAACTTCCAAATTGCATACTTGGGTATTACATACTCAAATTATATTCTAGAGTTCATACATCATATCCATATATTTATACATCACATAATATCATATTTACACATGTCTCAAGGGTCATGGACCATTTATAATAACAATATACATCATAAAGTATTATTATGGTTCCGAAAAGATAAAAGCTAAGCATATGGTTGTCAATCTTCTTTCTTCAATGTTGTTGGCTCCCATTACCACATCCACTTGGTCCACCTAGTATGTTAGATCATTGGAGAGGAGGGAATGAGATCTAAAGAATCCCAATAGCTCATCTTCCATTCAATCTTATATAATATATGCAAAGCAAGCTTTAAAAATGCATGCGTGGACATAATACGAATCATGAATATTCAAGAAGCAAGCTTAGCATGTAAACAAGTCATATAAGACATTAAAGAGCTCACCAAGTATTTGGATTAGCCTTACACTTCTCCTCATAGATTTTGGACTTGCCTCACCTATTTTTTAAGCACTTTAGACTCAACCATACTTTTGGGAGCCCACTTTACTTTTGGAAGACTCTTTACTTTGTCTCAACTAAGCTCAAGGGTTCTTGGCTCATCCTCACCATGGTGAAGAGTTCTTGGCTTCTCCACACTCAAGCAAACTCAACAAATATCATACATTCATTTAAAAACATAACATGACATCATGAAATCATGGCATATAAAATCATGCTAGCATACTTTTCATGGCTTGAAAATACTCATACACACATTCTAAGACAAGCTAAACATACATCCATGTATGAGAGAAGGTGGAGAGAGCTACCTTACACATAATTACACATTTTTCTTTTTGAAATTCCCTCCCTTGCTTCGGCCACACACCCACAAACTTGTGAAGATGCTTCTTCTTGGCCTAGACACATTTTTATGGGAATTAATTAGGTTCATGAACTCAATTCTAAGGCCATATACTTGCTTAGACACTAAGTGGCTCTATAAACTCTATTATGGTCTATAAATACATATAATGAAGCAACACTCCTTAAATAAATTCTAGACTCCATTCTTTCCTTTCAAATATGATTCTTGACTCCTTTTAAACCTCTTGGAATTATCACATAATTAAAACAAAGAGCCTAACTACATGTTGCTTCTTTAGGTCATAGTATGGAACTTAAGGCACCAATTCACTTTCCATGGGTTCTAAATTTTTTCCAAGGCCTCCCCTCATATTCATTCATCATATATGACACAAAAATAGGCTTGAAAAAATTTAAAACTCTTCCTAGCTACTCCATCCATGCTTGGCCAAGACATAAAGCAAGTTTAGCCTTCTTGGAGCTTTCTTTGTTTTCTCATTGGGAGAAGCATATGGGAAGCCTCTTAGGGATCTTGGGAGCTCATTTAAACTCTTATTTAGGCCTAGGAATTATCATACAAAGTCATATTTTACAAGGTGCACACAAAACCCTAGAATTTGCATCTTGAAATCTAATGGTCTTTTGATAATTCCCTTTATATATTCTTAATCTCCACACTCTTTTTCCTTAGATTCATGCTTGGTTTTACCTAAAAATCATTTCGTCCTAGGGTTTTCTCAAGTGGGGCGAAATGGTGGAGAAGGGAACCAAAGATGGCAACCATAGGAAGAGAAATTACCTTATTTTCTTGCTATTTCTCACTTGAATCTTGTGTTCTTTGAGCTCCTCTTTTCAAATCCAAATTTTTTCCTCAATTTCTCCCTTAAGACAGATTTATAAACTTCATTATTATCATAGGAAATAAAGGAGAATGGAGGAGAAGAGGTTTGGAAGAGAAAGAGCATGAAAAACTATGAAAATCCATACCTTTCTACCTTGAATTTCTCCTCCTTTTCTTTCTCCTCTTGTGTGCCTCATCCCCTAGAGTTTTCCTATAGTTTTAGGTAGAACACGGTCCTACATAACAAAGGGAGAAGAAGGATGCATCATATATATAGGTGGGAGGAAGTTACACTTTTCAAAAATTCTCATTTTACCCTTCGTTCTTGGCATTTTTGTTTCTCCTTCGTTATAACTCCTTTTTAAGAACTGTCTTTTCCATTATGAAATTTAGGTTCCTAATTTAGTAAAATACCTTTGGAATCACTCAAATTGGAGCTAAAACCTTCCCGAATGAATCAGTCAAAGTTTGAGTCAGCTGACATTAGAAAACGTCTATCGGAAGGGTTTTAAGTGTCTCGGGGCTTTTCATGATTTTCAAGGCCTCTGAGAACCTTGAGGAAGTCAAAAATTTTATTTAAAAAGCCCTCCTATGTGAATTCCAAAATTTGCTCAAAATTACGAAAATGCTATTTCATTTCGTAAACTTTTCATAAGAAATTGTTTCTCCATTTTAGTTCTATTTTTCTTTCCATCTAAGCCTAGGATCCTCATTTTTAAGAGTCTAGAATGCTTCTCAAATTTTTTGGGATATTAACTACATCATCTTGGGGGACTTCCTTTTGTATCCGGTAAGTTTTGTTCGTTAATGGAGAAACTGTACATTACGTTTCTCACATTTTCTTTCATTTTCAAAGAATCCGATATTACATTTCTACCCTCCTTAAATAAATTTTGTCCTTGAAATTTGGGGTATTCTTTTTCTTACTCTTTTCTTTTCTGGGTAACTACTCGTTTCTTTCCTTTCTTCCTAGCTTTATACGTTTTCTCAGCGATTTCCTTCTTTCAAATTTTCTCTCAGCCAAGGAACTTTTCATTGCTAGTTCTTAATAAGGGCTCTATTGTCATAAAATACTAGCTAGTTCTTTCTCATAAGGGAAAGAAATTTCTGACTCTGGAGGCCTATCCTAAAAAAGCTTACTAATCATGTCGGGTTAATGTTAATCCGTTTGCAGGATTAACGTTTCTTTCAGTGGACTCATTTACACATCTCGGGAGGTAATTTATTTTATATCACGTCTCCTGTATCTTTTCTGAATGGAATGGCTACTTATAACATCTCATCATTTTTTCTATTCATTAAAGCCATTAGAAGTTTCTATCTATTTGCTTACTTACTTATAAGTATCATCCATTGTTTATCTCTGCGTTCTTTCTTGCTAACTCATCCCATGGTTACAATTTACATTCTTTCTGTCATAGGTCTCACATCTCAATTACTTACTGGAATTACAACTCCTTTGAGGAATTTTTACTTTCAATAATCCTAACTTCTCTATTTACTACTATATCTATCTCTATAGGCGGGAACTTTTTCTCACTTTCTTTGCTCACATACAATGGTATTTTATAATCTCGCAATTTAATACTGATTGGCCTAACCTGTGTGTCTCATACTGGCATCGAATAGCTACTACCATTAACTACTGCTGGGCTCTGATAGGATGCTAGCTAGTCTCATAGTTTTGCTCACTGGAGATATACTGTACCACTTACCTCATACAAGAACTGCACCTGATCCCTTTTTGAATACATAAGCTAGCATGTGGGGATTTTTCTATCCCTCAGTCAGGGCTACTATTTGCTAGATAGTGGTTCATTTGGCTCTAACTCTAGAAAACTTATTTCTTACTTTCCTCATCCTATACATTGTGCTTATCTTTAGAGAGAGTTAGTCAGTGGTCTAACTATTTGAGTAAAGCCTTTATATCTCTGTAGCAATAATCTACCAGACTCAGGAGATCTTTAGTCTCTGAGACAAAAGCTAGCTGAAACTGTACTGTCTCTTAGACTAACTGCTCTGTAAAACTATCTTAGGCCGTCATCTTTACTAGAGATTTATTATGCTGTGGCTAGGGCTCTCTGTAACTCTGGGGATCTACTGTGACCCCTAGGTCTCCTGCGACCTCTTAGAGCCCCGCTAAGGTCTACTGCAACTCGCTATGCTATATTGGGATTTACAACAATCCATCTCTGGGAGATGTCAAAGCCTAAGATTACTGTATCTGATAGTAAAACTTATGCTCACTAAGTCCAGTAACCATCGCTCATAATAGCTATGGCTAAACTCAAAGGTACATCGTGCTCTTCGTGCAAAGTGGGTTCTGCGTAATTTGATTCTCTAGGATTCCGTCATACTGATACTAGGGAGTGTTTTAAATTTTGCACTCATCGCTCCTCATAGGATCCTCAAATTCCCACTTCAGCCTTTTTTTTTTACTTGGGCTTTCTTTTCTTATTTTATTCACTTACTTGCTTACATATACTCGTTTTAGCCCTCTTCTTATATCCTGCAGTTTCTAACTATGCCTACGCTCTGCTTTTAAGTGCTTTGGCATTAGGACATCTCACACATTGAGTGTGGTGAACATCTCTGGTAGAAGAGAGGCTATACACTGGTCCCTATTCATTTCATTTACATATACTATAAGGGACTTGGGCTATGCATACTGAATATGAACATTTTCTACTGGGAATTCCTTTCTGCATGCTTTTCTCATTATTATGATATTATTGGAATTCTAACTAGGATACCTTTCGATTATCAGGACACTTTGATGATTGATGCTATCATTTGCTACGCACTCAAGTCACATTACTATTAGGTTGGCCAAACCCAATATCATGTAACTATTATTGCAAGCAAACCATGACATTAAACACTAATACACAAGCGCATCATGACTGAGCTTAAGGCCACTATCGCCTATATATTACAAGTTTCCTAATAATCTAAAGTACCTCTCTCTTACTTTTCTCTATCAGCCCTATTCTCGTAGAGTACTAGGGGAAAGTAAGATTCTTCCTCTACTTTATCCCGAGATCTCTTTGTATTGCTTGACTATTTTTACTTCGGGCACTATCATGCTAGAAGGGCATCTATGCCAAGGATAGATGTGCTTTCTTAAGCACTTAAACACATTAACTTAATATTTATTCTCAATCTAATATATCCTCGACTTGAACACTGTCATATCTTCTCTTTCTACCTTTCTTATCTTCTTATTTAGGTAAAATGATATTTTACTACTGGCTATTTCTGTTGCCAGTTCAGGTTTTTCTATGCTTAAGAGCATCTGCACTTTCCTGAGGTTCTTCTACTTATTAACTCTTTGTAACATCAAGGGAGTCTATTTTTGTTCATACTCTTACTCTGCTCTTAGCTAGACCATCCCTTGGTAAGTAGGATTTTATTTCATATAATCCTAGGAATTTCATTCTATGGTGCTCTCGGGTTACCCTCTTTCTCCATATAATACGAGGCTCACCTTCTTAGGCGGTCTCTAGCTCTCTTGAGCTTCCCTGAGGGTACTAAGGCACTAACTGTCTATCTCAGCTTATTTCTACATTCGAATTAGAGTTAGGTTTTCTCTATGTTTAGCCTTTTTAGCCTTATCTCAGGAGCACAGTATACTATTTCTAGGGTTTTGCTAACCTAATCCGAAATACATACTCTCAATGTCTGGATTCTATCTTACTAAAAACTTATGCTCTACTGGGTACTCTAATAACTCACATGCCTTAACCCTATATCATTCTTATACTAGGGAGCTCGTCTAACTAATTATCAGACCCCTATCCATTTACCTCTCTAGCTCACTTTACTCATTTAATTATTACTAAAGCGAGGATATCCTTTTTATAGCTAGTTTCTTAGCTCTTCCTTACTTCCCTTATTACTATACTTTATGACTCAGGGAGTATATCTAGGAGAATTTACTAACCACTACTGGGTGGTTTCCCCGGCATTAAGATGTCTCATTTTTTCTTTCTCGATTCAGGGAGAACTTTCGCTGAGGCTTTTATTCACATATCTTACTTGGAACAATGCTACTAGTCATCTCTCCCTAGGCTGTAGCTCATGCTTAGCTTGGGCTAACCATTGCTTACTACCTATTCTCATTTTTTTCTGAGCTTCTATTACTGGGCTATTCATACCCATCTCTAGGTGTCACCTATGAGGTACACCTTTCTAGGCCACCCGTTATGTGCCTCACTGCTGGTAGTCGTATCTTATAGTATTTCGAGGCTATACTAACATTTTATTATTCAGTGTTTCACAGGGTAGCACTCTAGGTTAGAGTCAACATCTCAAAGGCGGGTCTCAACAACCTTATCATCCCTGTGTCTAACTTTCTCTATACTGAACTCTTTTCTCAGTCTCATTTACTAGGTCCATGGGTTTCTTACTAATCTTATGCAACTATTCAGTACCATTTTCTCTACTTATACTAGGGGTTCCCATTTTTAGTGGGTTGTCTGGCCCCTTATCAACTCCTTTTTCAAGTTGGCCTGAATATGACTAATAAGACATTCATGGTGCCACTTGCCATGGTTAACACATTATTTGTCGCGGCTAATTTCTTAATTGGTCACGATGCGAAACTCTCTGGGTTGCCTCGTTGCTATCTAGAATAATTGGCAACAGGTAATCAATGAATTAGCCATAGCTAACGACCTTTAATTGGCTTGCTTTTTCAGGGATTGGATTTTTATCTTTAGCTACCAATCCGAGCCTCATTGCCTCTATATCTAGCCCATCATCAAGCTAGAGAATTCCACCTCTTACTTCACTCATACATAACTATCTGTCATTTTAGGGTTGTCGGGCTCTAAAAGGTATAGTTTGTAACTCAACTCCTGGCCTGAAGTATTAACCTTTCAGGCTCTAATACTTATGTAGACATTTGGGTGTTATGGCTAGGAGATAACTCTCTTTCTCATTTCCCTCTAAACTAGTCCTGTGCAACTGCAGTCTCATCTCACATCGCGTTGCATCATTACTTGTCTCTGCATTAAGTAGGGCATCTTGGAATGGTCTGAGTATGACTACTAGGCCTCACATACTCTCTCTAGCAAGCCTCTTCATATCAACAAGATCATTTCTCATCGTTTATATCTAGGGCTTGCCATTGATCCCGGCGAGCTATCATATCTTATCAAGCTTTAGTCGTCGGATCCCTTAACTCTGCTCAAGCTACTATAGAGGCCAACTTGTCTTAGTGTCCAATAGCTACTCTAAGACCATCCCACAACTTACTCATCATGAACAAAGCCACAAACTATTCTCCTACACCCAATATGTCTCATATAGGACTATTTATAGCCATACAAGCCTTTTACAAAACTTAATTGCTACATCCTCAAGCAAAATCCAATCCGAGAGAGCCTGGAACTTTGCTCTGATACCAATAAATGTAATACCATATCTTTCTAGCCTTCCTCATGCAATTCACATGCTCCATAATATGCATTGCTTAGGAGTTGTAAGAAAATGGGATATAAATAATGAATTAAATTTGCGTTACGCTACATATGAAAATCTCATTTGATGTCACGTGGGCCGTATGAGTACATAATATGCTTTCCCATATTTAATTACATCAATACAATTCTTTTGCAACATAAAATCATGCCCACAATTCATGGAAATTGAAATGAAACATACAATGTGGCTATTTAATTTTGGCCAGATTTGGCCTTCTTTCTGACCAAACTTTAGAAAATCATAACTAATTTTAGAAAAATCAAAATCATACAATCTTCATCATTCTAGAAAGCTATAGATGTATAATTCACATTAAAAATATGCCCAGATTATAACATCTATCACAGAGGATGTTTGACATCCAAAATTGTCCAAAGATCAGACTGCATTTTGGAACTATCATAGAATTTTGCAGAAAAATTTGAAAATATCCAATTAATTCTACAAAAATAAAAAACATGCAAATGATACCAATCTAGAAATTTGTGGATGTTAGCTAGAGAGAAAAAATATCTTTAGACTAGTTCATCAAACCCAGCCTTTGGAATCTAATGGAATAGTAACTCAGGTCAGGCAAAATTCCTGATACTGGACAGAATGTTCAAAAATTTATATCTCCCTCTCTAGACCTCTAAATGAGGTGTTTCTACTTGGCACGATTTGCCGTGAATGTCAAGTTTCTTTGTATAACATTTCATGGAAATTAGACATCATTTGGGCCTTATGTGATAGAATTTAATTTCATACCAAATGAATAGTATAGCATACCAAAACTAGAAAAATGGCTAGCTTTGAAAAATTCTCAAATATTTTGTATACCTCTGAAAATTATGATCTTTAACTTTCCAAAAATCTCTCAATGAGGCCTAATTTCATGCCAAATCTTAAATCAATACTAACTCATTTGGCTAAAAAGTGACGTAGGGTTCTATTATGATCAATTTTGCCTCCATATAGGGTACCAAAGTTGCCAAATGGATTTCCCTTAGTCTTGGTACCTTTTGGGTAAGTCTAAAAGCATATTTAAGACTTGTGTGAGCTACCTAAATAGTCCCAAATGCCATGCATCTCATTTTGGCCATTTAACCCACACTTATACATATTTACATTAAACTTTCAAATTGCATACTTGGGCGTTACATACTCAAATTATATTTTAGAGTTCATACATCATATCCATACATTTATACATCATATAATATCATATTTACACATGTCTCAAGGGTCATGGACCATTTACAATAACAATATATATCATGAAGCATTATTATGGTTCTAAAAAGATAAAAGCTAAGCATATGGTTGTCAATCTTCTTTCTTCAATATTGTTGGCTTTCATTACCACATCCACATGGTCCACTTAGCATGTTAGATCATTGGAGAGGAGGGAATGAGATTTAAAGAATCCCAATAGCTCATCTCCCGTTCAATCATATATAATATATGCAAAGTAAGCCTTAAAAATGCATGCATGGACATAATACAAATCATGAATAATCAAGAGGCAATCTTGGCATGTAAACAAGTCATACAAGACATTCAAGAGCTCACCAAATATTTGGATTAGCCTCATACTTTTCCTTATAGATTTTAGGCTTGCCTTACCCATTCTTTAAGTACTTTAAACTCAACCATACTCTTGGGAGCCTACTTTACTTTTGGGAGACTCTTTACTTTATCTTAACCAAGCTCAAGGTTCTTGGCTCATCCTCACTATGGTGAAGAGTTCTTGGCCTCTCCACATTCAAGCAAACTCAACAAACATCATACATTTATTTAAAAACATAACATGACATCATGAAATCATGGCATATAAAATCATGTTGGCATACTTTTCATGGCTTGAAAATACTCATTCAAACATTCTAAGACAAGCTAAACATACATCCATGCATGAGAGAAGGTGGAGAGAGCTACCTTGCACATAATCACACATTTTTCCTTTTGAAATTCCTTCCCTTGCTTTGGCCACACACCCAAAAACTTGTGGAGATGCTTCCTCTTAGCCTAAACACATTTTATGGGAGTCCATTAGGTTCATGAACTCAATTCTAAGGCCACATACTTACTTAGATACTAGGTGGCTCTATAAACTCTATTGTGGTCCATAAATGAACATAATGAAGCAATACTCCTCAAATAAATTCTAGGCTCCATTCTTTCATATCAAATATGATTCTTGACTCCTTTTAAGCCTCTTGGAATCATCACACAATTAAAACAAAGAGTCTAACTACATGTTGCTTCTTTAGGTCCATAATATGGAACCTAAGGCACCAATTCACTTTCCATGGGTTCTAAATTTTTTGCAAGGCCTCCCCTCATATTCATTCATCTTATATGACACAAAAATGGGCTTGGAAAAATTTAAAACTCTTCCTAGCTACTCCATCCATGCTTGGCCGAGACATAGAGCAAGTTTGGCCTTCTTGGAGCTTTCTTTATTTTCTTAAGGGGAGAAGCATATGGGGAGCCTCTTAGGGATCTTGGGAGCTCATTTAAACTCTTATTTTGGCCTAGGAATTATCATATAAAGTCAGATTTTAGAAGATGCATACAAAACTCTAGAATTTGCATCTTAAAATCTAATAGTTTTTTGATAATTCCCTTTGTATATTCTTAATCTCCACACCCTTTTTCTGTAGATTCATTCTTGGTTCTATCTAAAAATCATCTCCTCCTAGGGTTTTCTCAAGTGGAGCAAAATGGTGGAGAAGGGAACCAAAGATGGCAACCATAGGAAGAGAAATTACCTTGTTTTCTTGCTTTTTCTCATTTGAATCTTGTGTTCTTTGAGCTCCTCTCTTCAAATCCGAATTTTTCCCTCAATTTCTCCCTTAAAATAGATTTATAAACTTCATTATAATCATAGGAAATAAAGGAGAATGGAGGGGAATAGGTTTGGAAGAGAAAGCGCATGAAAAGCCATGAAAATCCATACCTTTTTGCCTTGAATTTCTCCTCCTTTTCTTCCTCCTCTTGTGCGCCTCATCCCTTAGGGTTTTCCTTTGGTTTTGGGCAGAACATGGTCATGCATAATGAAGGGAGAAGAAGGTGCATCATATATATAGGTGGGATGAAGTTACACTTTTTAAAAATTCCTATTTTGCCCTTCATTTTTGACATTTTTGTTTCTCATTTGTTTAGATCCTTTTTAAGAATCATCTTTTCTATTATAAAATTTAGGTTCCCAATTTAGTAAAATGCTTTTGGAATCACTGAAATTGGAGCTAAAACCTTCCTAGATGAATCAGTCAAAGTTCGGGTCAACCAACGTTAGAAAACATCTACCGGAAGGGTTTTAATTGTCCCGGGGCTTTCTATGGTTTTTAGGGCCTCTGAGAATCCTAGAGAACTAAAAAATTTTATTAAAAAACCTCTCCTATGTGAATTCCAAAATTTACTCAAAATTACAAAAATGCAATTTCGTTTCGTAAGCTTTTCGTAAGAAATTGTTTCTTCATTCTAGCTCCTTTTTTCTTTTCGTCTGAGCTTGGGATTCTCATTTTTAGGAGTTTAGAATGATTTTCAATTTTTTTGAGACCTTAACTACATCATTTTGGGGGACTTCCTTTTGTATCCAATGAGTTTCGTTCATTAACGGAGAAACTGTGTATTACGTTTCTCACGTTTTTTTTCGTTTTTAGATAACTGGATATTACAGTCATCACTAAAGGTTTATACCCATGATATTCTATTGCAACTAATGATCTTTAGTAGCAACTATTATTGTCATAAGGAAGTTTTAGTAATGACATTATTTTATCACTAGACATTTTTAAGCAGCCTTTTTTGGCTGATACACTTTTTAGTGGCATAATATGTCACCACTAAAGATAATGTGCTAATTTTTTTTTACTATTTTAAAAATGAATAATGTATATTGAAAGTTAATTAACATTGAATCAAATTAAGACAATGAACAAGATACAAAAAACAAATTTATAAACAACAATTGATGTTTACAATAAAATTGAATATTTAACATAACGAAGTCCAAAAAGTTTAAATCAATACAAATTTCATGGAAGATGAAAAAAAAAAAAGAAAAAATAGTTTCTAAGCCTTATTGGCAATCAAGTGATCTAAATAGCAATATCTTTGTCATTGCATACAAGCCATGAGTTGAATAAACTTAAGCACTACTACATCAACATTATGAAGCTAACCTTGCAATCTTCTCCAAAATGCAACCTCATGCATAGCTTTAAACTCAACCTGCAGGCACATGTGAAGATATTTTATCATCTATTGCTTTCCTTTGCAAAAGGTAGTATCATTTTGCTAAAAAAAGTTCACATGTTGCATAGAGATTTTAAATTCAAGAAGTAAGACGAAGTCTCCAATGGATGATGTGTGAAATCAAGAGCTCACGTAAACTTTACAACACATAAAATACCAAAAATCAACATCAACTCAATTATCAAAAATTTTATAAACAAATAGTAATAAGAGAAACATGTATAACAAGATTTGGAGGCCCCAACATGTTTATTGTAGTATGTCTAAAGGAAATGGGAGAGCACTTATATAAGTTATATCCCCTAGTTTTGAAAATAGGAGTGCAAACTACAAAACTTGATAGCACAAAAGTCTTATGCGAAGACAGTACCCTTCTCAACAACCAATTAAAGGCATGGAAAAACATTAATTGGTATCTTTAGTTACATTCCTTTACACAAAATTGACATAAAAGAATCAATATATTTAACAAAAGTACGAGTAGAAAAAATTTAAATGACTTTAGGCTCAATTTCAAGATAAAAATCAAGCTTAAACCATGTTCAAACACTACTAAGACAAGAAACACTACTATATTGGATTTTGCACTAGCATATTTACTAGCTATAAAGATTAAACTTAAATCATGCCAAAACATAACTGGGACAATAGTGGGTATAAAGTAAATTCAAGATTTGAACCAAGATAAATAAAGATGCTTAAAAAAAATTATTGGGACAACAGTGTTGCTTCACAATACTTAGAGGTCTTCCTAAAATAAGTAACTAAAAAAGGAATAGCAATTTAACCACCAAACATCAAAGGAGTAAAATTCAAGTTATGCATATAAACCAATATAGGAAACACAATCTAATAGAAATCCAAATTCCACTATTAATTATATTATTATTAGACTTTCATAAGTAGAATCATGATAAGAATCTAACATGAAAGAGGAGGCACAAACCTCTGGTTCTCCATAAATTAATATAAATAACAAAAGAAAAGGCACAAACTTATGACTATGCAAGATGAGGTTGACTTTTCAAGTCTAAAATGTAATAGCAGAACATTTTAGGAGGAAAAACTAACTTTCAATGGGCTAAATCTCAAGTTGAAGAAGTGGCTAAAAACCTCTAAGAAAAGGGAGACTTTTTCTTTTCCTTTCTTCCAGGTTCTTAGTGGCTATTCATGGCTGAAGTGTTAGAGTGTGTTAAGACTTTTTAGATAAAAGATCACAAAAGAAAACAAAGGGCATGGAAAACCCATAATAAGATTTTTAGATGGATATCTTCAAACACTGCATTCTTATAACCCTAAAACCAAGAGCAAAGAGAGGGATTAGGAAGATAGTAGGATT
Organism: Erythrophleum fordii; assembly: GCA_032878935.1. Lineage (NCBI taxonomy): Eukaryota > Viridiplantae > Streptophyta > Magnoliopsida > Fabales > Fabaceae > Erythrophleum > Erythrophleum fordii. The sequence goes on along the minus strand of JAVQMF010000058.1, from coordinate 26,559,087 downwards.
GTCCTAAAAAATGTGGCATTGTATAATCAATATTCAATGTTAAGTAAAAGGAGACAATTACCATAATAAGGATATGTATGATTAAAAGCCTAAGACATAATTATAGACATCTATTTCCTAAGAATTGAGCTTTTTAGGGCTCTTAGAAGCCTAAAAATCATGGGAACCTCTAGAATAGCTAAAACCCCTTTGATGAATGATTTCGGCAAAGAGATGACCTAAACTTTAACTGAATGATTCGAGAAAGTTTTAAATCCAAATTGAATGGTTTCAAAACCAATTTATATGTTAGAGAACTCGAATTTCATGATGGAAAAGACAATTTTCAAAAAAAAGTTGAAATGAGCCCAATTGGACAAAACCAGGAATAGGGACTAACATGCAAAATAGTGAAAAGTTGCAAAAAGTGGCTTTTTGGCTTCCGAAAAACATCTAGCTCTTTCTCTATCATTCTAATAGACTTTAGCTAGCTAAAAATAGACCCTCAAAGCTCTGGAAGTGGCGCACCAAGGAGGAGAAAGAGGAAGAGGAAGAAACTAAGTAAAGGTAAGGAATTTCGTGATTTTTTCTTTAGTAAGTGGATTCTGCTCCTTCCCATCTCCCTTTTTATTGTTTTAATGTTGTGTTCGGTGTTGTTTTGGGTCTGGTTTTGAGGGGGAAGAATGGAGTTCTAAGAAGAGGAGTGAACCACTTGAAAGAGCATCCAAGGAAAAACTAGAAAGCCAAGGTAACCTTCTTGCTTTGTTGCTCTCTCTCCCTTCCTTCTTTTAGTGTGTATGTTCGGCCAAGAAGAAGGCTAAAAGGGGGAAGTAATTTTTTTATCAAAAGCAAGAAATCTAGATTTTAGATGATGGAGGACTAGAAAAGGTAAAGGAACTTGAAGGAAAATTTGTAAAACCCAAGATAGCAAATATAGAGACCTTTGAACATATCTTAAAATCTGATTTTCCCCAAGAGTCCCTAAGCTTATAAGAGAGTTCAATTAAGTTTCTAAGACCCTTAGGAAGTCTCCCAAGTGTTTCTTCCTTCAAGGAAAAATAGAAAATTCCATGGGCTCTGATCGCTAAAATTTTTATGCGTGTCCGCAAGTGCACGGGTCGGATCAAGTAGTTCAGTGATAAGTAAAAGTATCGTTCCCACGAGGAATGACTGGAATGCAATTAGGCAGTGCACAACCTACTTTTATCCACGTTAAACAACCAATTATGTGATTTTTTTAATTTTAGAACTAAATTTAAAATAAAGCAAATTGAAAGAAAACTTAGTTGGCACAGGCAGTTAAGATAAAATCCAAGGTTTGAAATTACCTAGAGTCACTATTCCCTTGATGCTCACTAGAACTTAATTTCTTGTTTAATTGTAATTAATTATCGCCTTGTGGGTTAAGAGTTTAGAAGCTATAACCGTCCATCGATGTAATTACAGCCCTACTCTCCCCTAGAATCTAAGTGTCCTTAGATTCAGGTTAGAATGCATTAGATACTATATCCCTCTACGAACCAATTAAGGTAATCAGGTATATGTCTATCCCAATTACAAATTAGATGATTCTAAACTTAATTTATCCAACTCTTAGGTCCAATTTAGAATCCCTTTTTCAAGGTAAATTCCAATTTCCCAAATCAAATCAAAGAGGTGGTCAATCCCTAAGAAAGCATTAAGCAAGAGAAGGATACACAAGATTCCAATCATCACAATTAACAAGACAATTAATGATTCAGATCACATCAAGTTCATAGTGCTCTAGGTAAAAGGGAATTTAGCCACACATAGCTAAATCTACAGAGAATTCCCAATCAAAATACATGGAGAAAATGAAAAGAACAAAGAAAGCAAACAAAGGGAAGAATGATATGCAGAAAGTAGAGCTCCCCCTTTGATTCCTCCTCTTCCTTCACACTCCAAGCTTAAAGAGCCTTCAAGAACTCTCAAAATCGCCTCCTGGATGCTCAGAACTTCCTCTGCCGCCGAATCTCTCGAACCCTAACTCAGCAAACTTCTTTTAAAGCCAGAAAATTAAAACTCTGCGTTTCAGGTCCGATCTCGCTATGGCGAGGGGCGTCTCTCGCTATAGCGAGGTCTCATAAGTGCTCAGGTTTCCGTTGCGCTCGCTACTCCCACGCTATAGCGAGCTGCTCTCTGGAATTTCTATGCAACACGACTTCGCTATTGCAAATACTCCCCTTCGCTATGGCGAAAGTACCATCTCGCTATAGCGAACTTCGGTCTCGCGTGGCGAGAAGTCTTGTTCAATCTACCTTGGCCACTTTCAGCTTCCCCCTCTTATATTCATTTCTTTCTTCCTTTTGCTACTTTTCCCTGAAATTGAAATCAAAACTAAAGTGAGGCTTAAACTGATAAAAATATTATAATTATAATACTTTCTTTATTTTGTTTAGTTGAGTATATTTTTAACCATATTAATCAGGAGAAAAGTATTTTACTTCCCTAATTTAGTGTCAAATATAGCCCTTTTGGGTCCTAAATTAGGAGGTTATCAGGCTCCCAAGTACCTCTAAAATCCATAAAGGCCTAATGAAGTGATATATGACTAGGCTTAGGACTTGGTTCAAGGAGATAATGAATTTTATTTATTGTGGTTAGGCCTAAAGAAATCTTACTCCATCTATTTTCAAGCATGTAACCAAGGAAGGGAAGAAAGATCAAGAAGAAGTGTGTGTAATTGTACTCAAAGTAGCCCTCCAACCTTTCTCTCATGTATGTGTGTGGATGTTTTATTGCTTTGGATGCTTGTGTGTGTGTGTATTTGAACTATGAAAAGTATGCTTACCTAGTAGGGACATGTGTGGTGCCATTTATGTGTCTTAAAATGCTTTTATGTGTACATAAGACTTGAATAGACTTGGTAATACCAAAAGTCCCTTGATAAGAGTGAGGATGAGCCAAAAGCCCCTTAGTATGGGTGAGACAAGCCAAAAGTTTCAAGAAAAGTGAAGGTTAGTCAAAACTTCCAAAGTAAATGGATAAGGCAAGTTCAAAAGTCCTGAGAGAGGTGGGTAAGGCTAACCAAGGTCTTGAGAGTCTAGTTTGATATATTTAAGACTTTATGAAATGGAAATCATGTTCTTAATATACATATGTAGCTCATAGACCATGCATGGCATTCCTTTGTATGAAGTTACATCCACCATGTATGATTTAAAGTGTATAGGGCTATCGAGATTCTTTGAATCTTACTCCCTTCCCATTACCTAACGTGTCTAAATGGACCAAGTGAGCAAAGAGATAGAGGCCACCAAGCTTGAAAAGAAGAGATTGACAAAAGAATTATGTGTCTAGCCATTTTGTTACTATTTGGTTGTCAAATGATGTAATCTCATGATGTATAAGTTGTATAGACACTTGAACATGTGTAAATACATAGATATATGATGTAGGTATGAGAATCAAAAGTATATGAATGAGATTAGAGGTTTTTTATATTGAAATGCATGGTTGTGCCCTTAAGAATTTGTGCATATGAACAAGTGGGATAGTGGTTTTGTAATCTATGGATATTTGGATCCCTTAGAAAAGTTTAATAACCTATTTTGAAGCTTTTCAATATACCTAAGTGGTCTTAGTTCTAGGAGAAGACCATTTGGCACTTAAATGAACTATTTTGGGACAAAAAAAAACCCATTTTGTGAGTTGAACCCCAACTTGACAAAATGAGTGATTTTGAGACTACAATTTTGCACACATATAGATACCATATAGAGCTTTTTTCTAGTCTAAAAATAGCATTATTTGGAGGTCTATAAAATTTCTTATAATTTTTTAAAGTTCATATTAGAAATTGGTTTTGGTCTGAGTACTGTTCATATGAGTAGATTCCATTTTTTTGCCATCTGAGGGCCAAAAGAGGTCCAATGGTTTTGAAATTATACATGGAGAAGTTAGACATTTAAAGTGAGATATAGCAACTAGAAGCACCTTATTTAAAGGTCTATAGAGAGAGAAGTGATTTTTTGAAATTCCATATCAGAACTAATGATGCTAGCCAACCTTGTGTAGTATTTCATTATAATTTAGTCCCTAAACGAGATTAACATGGTCTGGACCTATTTTTTACATAAGGTTAACATCTATAGCTTTCCATAATAGTATGGTTTACTAGGTTTTGATTTTTGTGAAATTAGTTATGAATTTTTGAAATTTATATTAGTAACCTATGATAGCGAACCAGGGCAGCCAGACCTTTAGTGCTTTTCTATTGTCAAATGTGACCTAATTGGGATTTCGTGGCCAAGAATTATTTTTACCCGATAGTTGACATCTAGAGCTTTTTAGAAAGCTATCATGGTTATTGTTTGGATTTTTCTAGAATTAATTATGATTTTCCAAATTTGGTGGCAGAAACTTAAATTCTAGACCTGAGACAAAAATTTCATTTTTCTGATGTAAGGCTCTTAAACCGAAATGTATGAGATGTTTGGAAATGGTTATGACTTGTTTAAATGGAATATGAGTATGAGATAATATTAGGGAGTCCACAAGGTCCGCAGAGCAAAATTTGAATAGTTAAAGTTCTATGCAACACTATAATATTCCATGATTTCACCACATTTCCCTTGAAATTCATGTATGAAGCACGTATGGGGTATAATGTATGGGAAAGTGAGGCTATAGTAATATAGTGTTACAGTATTTACTAATTATATCTAGGCCATTCCTATCCTAAGAACTAAAGAAAAATCTTCTTTGGTACTTGATCTTCTTTAGGCTGAGACACACCACCAAGGAAAAGCCCATGGAGTTTCATTTATTTTTCTTAGGGAATTGGCACTTGTGAAGCTTCTTAGATGTCTCATGGACTCTTACATAAGCTAGACTATCCTTAGAAAGCTTCAAAATTTCCTAAGTGCAACTAAATCCCTAACTTCCATATCTTGAATCTTAAAGCTTGTTAATTGATTTCAATTGTATATTCTTGTTTCTCATACCTCTAAACCTCCAATTCAATCATGTTTCAGCCACAAATATATTTCCTCTAGCATTTCCATAAAGAGGTTGAACTAACAAAAAGAGAAAACACAAAGGAAGAGCATGTATTCTAGTTGGTATTTTACCTTGCTTGATTTCTTATTCCATGGAGAATTTGGTGCTATCAATAGTTTTCTCAAATCCTCCCCTTCTTCTAAGAGGCTAGCCATGAAATTGTTCATTTTCAAGAAACTAAAACCAAAATTAGAGAGAAGAAGATTTGTGAAGGCAAAATCATGAAATTTTGTAAATTTTCATACCTATTTTGCCTTATTCTTCCTTCTTTCTCCTTCCCCCTTTGGACGCCATTTTAGACCTATTTGGAGTTGCTTCAAGCCTGTTTAGGAGGTGGTGGGATGTGGCTAGTTTGATTTAAGAAGGAAAGAAGATATTTTAAACATTTGGCTACATTCCCATTACGTCCCACAACTTTGACTACTTCGTTTGGTCTCATTTTAACTCCTTTTTTAGAGCCATCTTTTCCATCATAAAATTTACGTCCTCTAATTTATAAAATGCCTTTGGTTGTACCCAATTTGGGTTTAAAACCTCACTAAATGATTCAGTCAAAGTTTTGGTCAACTAACGATAAAAAAATATAAATCGGAGGGGTTTTGACTATTCTATGGGTTCCTATGGTGTTTAAGGCCTCTAAGGACTCCAATAAACTTATTTTTTCAATTTAAAAATCTCTCCTTTGAGTTTTTTTAAAAGTTGCTTGAAATTATAAAAATGCCACTAGCCTTTATGGCTCTCTATTTGACCGTTTTGGCTCTAGTTCTGGGCTAGTCTTAGCTTTGTATTCTTCATTTTTTGGTGTCTAGATTATTCCTTTAATTTCATTTGGCCTTTAATCACTCAATTTAGAGAACTTCCTTTTGTAATCTCCTTAGTTTTGAGCTTTTTTAGAACAACTGGGTATTACACGTACAGCAAGATGCTATTTAACCAGTAAGAGGGCGATGGCTGTAACATCTTGTATTTTCTAATTGGCCATAGACCTCCTTAGAAGTTAGAGGAACATGAGAAAGAGAGTTAAAAACCAAGTAAAGAGAAAAAACATAGAGAAAAGCAAAAAAGAACAAGTTTCAAAAGCGTTTGCACAATGAAATGCTAAAAAAGTGAGGAAAACAAAAATTTTAATAAAAAATTAATTAGAGCAAGCTAATGTTATTTCCCACTATGAGTTAAATGAGCTACAAAGAATGTCTAAGAAATATAAAATAAGTTAAAGCACTAACAGCACGAAAATCGAGAAAGCTAGTACTGTAGTGTAATTTTAAGCCCTTTTACATTGTTTTAAGCTCCTGTAGCCCAAGAAAGTTGGCCTAAGGGTTTTGAGACCTTCTAAATAAAAATATATAGTCAAAATCTACATAAAAATGAGCTAGAATACAAAAAATTTAAAGTCTAGAGAAGTAAGGGGCAAAATAGTTATTTTTTTGTCAAAAAGTCAACACCTAATGCTTTCTTTTTTTAATGTGCACATTCTGCCTAGATATAAAACTTCAGTCTTGAAGGTCTTTAACGACATCCATGGTAGAAAAAAGAGAGAAATAAAAAGTCAACCTAAATGGGTAAGTTTTCATGCTTTTTTTTCGTGTAACTTTAGTTATGAAAATGAGTCCTCTCTTCAAGAGCTTTAATTTGATGGTTTTAAATTTTATATTAGAAGTATTAAAGCTACCATCAAAGGGGAACAAAGTGCTCTTTTAAAAAAACTAATCAGTGGAAAACATAGAGCATTAAATGAGCTTCAAAACAAGGTATAGTATGATATGTTGGAAGTTATGATTTCATAGATTTCTCTCCTTCTTCATCACATATAGAGAGAGAAAATATCTCTCTCTACATCCTCTTGCATGTAATTAATCATATGAAACATGTAGAATTCATTAAGGTTGTGGAAATGAGAATAAATTGACAAAGGAAGTAAGAAAATTCCATATGACACTATATATGCATGGTTTCGAGTGCCCCATACGAAATGGCACTAGATGAGCTTGCTTTTGAATTCTAATGGATTTAGAGGTCTTCTTGAGAATTATAAAGACTAAAGGAGGCATCGATTTGAATTATAAAGACTAGTTAGGAGAGTAAAAAATTTAGGTGCTTAAGAAAACCTAATTCAAATAAATGGCTGTGTTGGTGTTTAGCATTATATTTGAGCATTCTAGTGAGCTTAATGGAAGTATAAAGAACTATCTAGGATGTTGGAATGAGATCTTGAGGTATAGGAGTGAGTTTAGCAAAAATGGCTTAAAGTCACAAAATATGTCAAAGTAAAAAATGACCAAATGAATAGTAAAATGCCAATTTTAGGCTCAAAATAAGAATTTAGGGAGCTTGAGTTGCTTAGGAAAAATTGCCTAAGAAAAACCCTATCTCATGGGGCTAAGAAAAAGGCAAGTGAGAAAAATTAACTAGGCAAACAAGTAAGAAAAGTTTTAAACTCCATTTTGAGCTAAATGTTTGAGCCCTAGAAAAATGGTTATTTAGTTAAAGAATAAAAGAGTCCTTTAATGCTTTTAAAATTGTTGATATGCATCAAAAGTAGCATAATATTGCACATAACTAACCTATAATGGCTTTGGCACTGATATGAGTGTTGATATGGTATTATAGGCTATTAGTGTAGTAGAGGGCCACAGTGTTAATGCCTAGTTAGGAAAGGAAAAACTAGTACTTATAGTATTAGGGATAGACTCCTATCAGGAAATATTTTCCTCTTCTCTTTCATACTTCTTATTACTTAAGTACTTTGATTGCCTGTATGATATGTTTGCTTGATGTTCGAATGAGTTATATGAGTCTTATGTAATTTTTATGAGTTCTAACCTAGTAAGCAAAGCTTACTTGATGTTGCCTAAGAAAAGAGGGCTAGGGAATTAAGCATAGTATTTCTTTCCTACTAAGTATCAGGGCCACTTAGGAAAGAGTTTAGCAAGTTGGGCCAAACTCTAGCTTATTGCATGCACATTTTCACATGTTTAGAAAGCTCAGATATTAAAAAAGCTGCATTCATACATACATACATACCTATGTACTTGAGTGCTTATCATATGTTAGAGTAGAATTATACTACTCAGATTCTCTCTAGAACCTCACTCTTATATCTACTAACCCCCTTGCTAAGTGAAAGTAGCCAAGTACACTAAGGACAATCCATAGCTCCATGAAGATTTATGTATTTGATATTTGTAATTTTGTAGATATCTTATCAGACTATATTTTGAGATCCATATATATGTAATATAATGATGTATATATCTTAGGCCTAGATAGGATAGTTTAATGGTGGATTAAAAAGTATATGACTAATTATAGTGATGTAAACATTACTTGATGCGCTTATGAGTGTTTAATATCCTTAGTTGTTTAAGTAATATGGGTCAAAGTGCTAGCTAATAATTGAGCCCTAACACCTTTGGAATTAAGTATATTGTATTTGTATTGTATGTAGGTAATTATTTTCAATAAAAGAGAAGGCCAAAGTCCTTGGGCAACACTCGGTTTATAGTGTTACACTGTCAAAATTTTGAGAAAAAAATTTAGAGATTTCACATTTTATCATGTTTTAAATGCTTGAAGTAGTAATCGTAGTCATTTTATTGGCTTAAACTTGACATGGGAATCAATAATAAGGACTAATGTAATAACAAAAGGTAAAGAGATCCAATAGTGGCAGGGACTAGCAACAGTTGGTATGGTTGGGCAAAGTGGCTTGAGCTTTTTCACAGTGTTACAGAGAGAAAACCTAACATTGGTTTTGTAGATCTAGTCTATTGTTGTGTGGAGTGGGGTTTTTAAATTATTTTAGCAGTCATTGCAACTGCTGCTAAAACAACTATAGCAATTTAACAACAATTGGGGCAATAACTGCTCCTAAATTACAGTATTTGAAGAAACTGCCACAATGTTTACTTTTTAGCAGAGTTTTGCAATGACCATCGCAAAATCCTTTTTATTGTAGTGTGTATTTTAAAATGAATATAAATATAAATATATTATTAATTTTAAATAATTAATTAGGAGATAAAACAATTAATTAGATTATGAGTTATCTAATTGTAATATGATATAAATATATAAAAATAATTAGAGATAATTATAAAAAATGAATTTAATTATAAAAATTTGAAAGTTATATATTTAACAAAATAAAAAAATATTTTATAAAATTTAAAACATTTTAATTTATTAAATTTGAAAAAAAAAAGGTCCAAATTACTACTAAATCATGTTGGTTGACTTTTTATTTAAAAATAATTAAAATTTTTAAAATATTGTTATTCATATATTGAATATGTATAATTTAGCATTTATTATTAAAAATAATATAATAAAAGAAATAATTACAAATTTATATTGATCCAATATATTTAAATTATTTATTAAATTAAATGTATGCAAATAATAATTCTTGTCAGCATATAGTGTAAAAAGTTAATATATAACATATAATATCTATAATAAGAATAAATATTTAACTATAATTACATAAAATATATAATAATTGTTAAAATAAAAATAAAATAATTATACAAATAAATATATAAAAATATAATAAAAAATGTAAATCAATAAAAATATATAAATAAATTTTGTCCAAAAGTCCTGGCTCACATGACATCTTTTCTAAATTTAAGTTATCTTGGTTCAATCTCTATTCTAACATTTTTGTTCTCATTCTCAACTTTCATGACCTTGTGTCTCTGTCATAACAGTATATATATATATATATATATATATATATTATATATAACTCAATAGATGAGAACACTATTATGGTTGATAAAAAGTGAAGCCAACTCTAAGCTTTGAGTTGTTGGTACCCTTCCTTTCTTGTTAGCTAAGGAAGGCATCAAATCAAAGTGTGTGCGCACGCACGCGTGAGAGAGAGAGAGAGAGTTTGACAATTAAAGTTAAACAAAGAAAGTGATACGTTGGTTTATTTCAAATTTCGTATGTTATCTATTACCACAACTTAAATCAATCCACCTTTCAAAAAGATGAAATTTACAACATCCACATAGGCTATGTGGGAAATTGACGCAAAAGAAAGTTTTTTTTTTTTTTGCATAATCTTCTTTAATATTTAGATAGGCTCCTTGGTTCTTCTTAAGGATTATGAAAAATAATTGTTCTTTTCCAGTTTAGTAAATATTTTGAACAAACGTGTAACACCATATCAAGATACTTCTCAAATTACATCACAAATGGCATAAACATCCATTTGCATGAAAATCACACTTTTAGTAGTAGAAATAACTATCATTAAAGCCAAAATAATTCAATTTTAATCATATGAACCATTTGGCCTTACCCACATTTTCTACCATTCATAATATACTTAATGGGCCATAAACAACACAATTTTAAAGCTTTCATTTTGGTTTTGAGTCAAGCAACACAATTCCAAAAGCAAAGTTGCAAATTTTCTAGTTCTATATTCTGATGTAAAATTTAAAAATTTATAACTAATTCTAAAAAAATCTAAATCATGTAAGCTATACCATTCTGGAAAGCTCAAGATGTCCCCTAATTATCATAAATATTTTTTTATCAAAACAACCAAGTTTACCTAATGGAAATCTATGGAATAACAACATTGGTCTAGGTGGCATCCTGCAGCTAAAACAGAACTTCAAAAATTGATATCTCCCTCTACACAGATCCAATGAAATGATCTCAATGGTTATGGAAAGCTTATGATGTTTAGTTTATGACTATAAAATTTTATTAGCATTAGATTTTATTTGCCCCAAGAATGACATAGAGAAGCAAACTGACTAAATAAATAATAACTTGGACAATTTTGCATAATTTGGTCAACTTTGAAAATTCATAATAAATTCTTTAGAGCTCAAAATTGGGTACTCTTTGACTCTGTAAAAAGCTCTAGATGAGGCTTACATTGATATCAAATTTCATGCACAAATTCATCCATTTGGTCAGTTTTTGATTCCGCTTAAGATTATGTCAAATTTGGAATCATAAAGAGGTCAAAAATGCACTAAATGGTCTTGTAATCATTCCACAACCATTTGAGCACATCCAAAAATATAAACACAACTTATATAAGCTTCTTAAATGGTCCAAATCATCATACATCTCAAAATCAACTTTCTACTTGAATCCATATGCATATGGATAAAGGGCTCTATGATGTCAAATTTATATAATCTCATTCATTTGGCTCCACATTTAGTTCATACAACATATTTACATGCTTTTATAATTGCTTAAAGGTTTATAGCTCAAAAACAACTCATACATATAAATTTGGACATTTAAGTACATCAAAAACTAATCTATTATCAAAGTATTGTAAATCATGCTCCTTGGCTCCCATTTTTGCTTCCTTGGGCTTCACCTAGATATAGTTTGATAGAAAATGAGATAAAGTGAGATTCAAAGAATTCTAATAGCTCTTTCACCCTTTCAAGTAAGTAAACAAGGCATATATTTATGTCAAAGAGTACAAGTATACAATAAACACTTTCAAGAATAATTCAAATCATAATTTTCATGTTATATAAACATGTCAAAGTCAAGAATAAGCTCTAGGGACTTTTGGTTCAGTCTCACCCTATTATTTGGGACTTTTGGATTAGCCTTACCATTTTCTAGGAACTTTTGACTTAGTCTCACTCATTCTTGATAGTTTTGGCCTTGTCTTACCCATGTTGAGGGACTTTTGGCTTTACCTCACCCAATCCAAGGGACTTTTGGCACAACCTCACTCATAAAGAGCAATTTCACATTTCAAAGGCAAATCAAGAAGCATAATAGTACCATAGCAACAAAACCAATATCAAATGGCATGACTCATGATTCAAATACATATACAAGCATTCAATGACAATTATATAACTAAGAAATGCACACAAGAAAGGATAGAGAGATACCTTGATGCAAGAAGCACAATTTCTTCCTTACTTTCTTATCCCTTGGCTGGACTTCACACCCATATCTAAGAGAGACTTGATTCATTTGTCCTAGACACATCAAACAAGACACAATTATATCATTAGAACCATCTTTAGCCTCACATAAACATTACACAAGCTACATCTATCTTATGACACCATTATGGTTCCATACAAGGCATAATGAAGCAAATCATATAATTCAAGGTCTTGGCTCTAATTTTTTACTCAATCTAAGTCATATGACTTCATTCAAACTTATTAGAGTCATCTTAAATTTAATTCAAGGAGCCCAATACTAAGTTACTTTTTTATATATAATGGAACCTAAACTTTCAACTTTCAAAATATAGTTTCTAAATTAAAACCAATGGTTCCTTTAGTATCTATAATTCATATCTAGACCATTTATAACCTTGGAATCAAAGAAAAACCTCCTTGGTGTCTCTTCCCCCCTAAGGTGAGATGCGCACCATACTTAGAGTCTAGGGAAGTTTTTAGTTTTCCTAGGGAATTTGCTATCCATGAAACTTCCTAGATGTCTTAAGAACTCAAACATAGTCTTGGACAACCTAATTTACCATTACAAAGCTTCTAAATTTCCAAGGAGCAATGAAAGCCCTAATGGCCATACTTTGTTATCTATTGGTTTCCTTTGAATTCTAATTGTTCACTTAGTCTCCCATGCCTCAAAGCCTTACTTCCTACCAAGTACCAATTAAAATAAGACCTATACTATATGGTCTCAATTCTGGTTGAAAATAGGAGGAGAAGAAAGACCAAGATGATACATGATAACCATGGAAAAATTACCTTATTTGGAAGCCTTTCAAGAGTACTTGCTTGTGCTTTCAAGAGCTCTTCCAATTTCTCTCCTCCCTTCACTGAACTAGCCACTAAACATGTCCAAATTAATCACTAAAACCATAGGAGAAGAAAGGAGAAGGAAGAGAATGGATTTGGTGAAGGAGAAGACATGAAAAACTAAAAGATTCTTACACTTTTCAAGCTTCTTCTTCCTCCCTTGGCTCTCCCCTTTGGTGCGCCTCCTTGAGTAGAGTTTGGATCTATTTTAGAGTGCAAGAGAGTTGGTCAAGAGAGAGGGCAGAACTGAAACGTTTTTAAGAAGCCAAAGGGTCACTTTTACAACTTTTAAAAATTACAAGTTAGTCCCTTTTTTTGGTTTCTTCCATTTAAGCTCATTTCAATTCCTTTTTAAGAACCATCTTTTCTATCATGAAATTTAGGTCCTCTACCTTTGGTTTCACTGAATTTAGATTTAAAACCTTTCCAAATGAATTGGTCAAGTTTTAGTCAACTGATAATCGAAAATATAAATCGAAGGGGTTTTGATTATTCTAGGGGTTTCTATGACTTTTAAGGCCTCTAAGAACCCAAAGATACTCAATTTTTTCATTTAAAAATCCATTCTTTGAGTTTTCTAAAATTTACCCGTAATTATGAAAATGTCACTAGCCCTTGTAGCTTTCCGTTTAGCAATTTTGGCTTCGGTTTTGAGCTAACATTAAACTCTAATCCACATTTTAAGACATTCTCATTAATATCCTAACCTCATTTAGACTCTAATTGCCTTGCTTTAGAGTGCTCCTCTTTCAATTTATCAAGTTCAATTCAATTTAGGAATTATCGGTTATTACAAAAGGTGTTTAGTGAACAATCAAGTTCAAAGGCAAACCATGCATGGTGTCAATAATGGCATGCTAGAACTTTGGGTTTTCAAAAAAGGATTAAATTTAGATACGGTTTTTTTATATTTTTGTTTTTGGATTAAAGGGTTTTGGGTTTTCTTTTTTTGTTTTAAGTAATGTCAAATTACCTTAACTATCTTAATTTTGGAAAATAAATTTTAATTAGGTCAAAATTTTAATCGTAGAAAATAGTGTTTTGATCTAAGGTCAACTTATTGGGCTATATATTATTTCATGGGCTAAAATGTAATTTATGTATTTAAATGATTTATAATAGAAGATATTGTAGCATTTAGCTTTTATATGGAAAGTGTCTAGAAGAATTACTTATGGAGAGTTTAAAATAAAATCTTATATGGAAAGTTTTCAAATTAAAGTGAAATTAATTGAGGAAAGTTTTCTTAATTAAGATTAATGTGAGTAACAAAATTCTAATATGCTTAAAGTAAGTTTCTGAATGATACAAGGAAAGATTCATAGGATCGTTGTATGGAAAGTTTCTGAATCACATGATCAATTTAGTCAAATGTTTTTAAAATATCAAAATATATTTATTGACTCCACTATCAAAATATTTCACTAATAATTCCCATGTTTTTTTTATGGGACATTATGGTTAGGGAATGAAAAAGGCAAGGTAGAGATTTAATGAAGCTAAATAAGTAAAACTTGCTATTTGAATGAATTAAAGACATGATTGCGTAAATGAAGAATTATTTAAGTCCTCTTGCTTCTAGAATGTAAGCATTAAATGAAATCAATATTCTACACATCAAAGATTGCCAATTATGGACTAAAGATGCTGATTTGAATATGAGATTATTTGAAACATTAAAGAGAGATTTCTAAACATTGAGCATCACAAGGATGGAATCAAAAAAAAATTTTGTTAGGGGTAGAAATTTATAATTAATATGAATATTAATAATGACTAAAAATGCTACTTTAAGTATCTATTAAATTAATACAATAATAAAATTTACTAAAATAAAAAACACAATTGCATAATAATAAAAATATCAAAGAAATATAATAATATCAAAATAAATATAAGTGTTTTAATACAAAGAAAATATATACTAAAAGTGATACAATATATATAAGTCATCAAGATCATACTCTTTGATTTTTAATAAAATAGAATTCATCTACAATATTCTTTATGGTAAAATTCTTTGCAATCTCATTTTTAATAAATAGCCAAATTATTGCAAGCAAGTTATCTTTTATTTTATCATGAAACCTTGTTTTTAAAGTGAGTAGAAAGTATGGTTAAAGAAACAATTAAAAAAAAAAAGAAATTTTTTGAAACAATGAGAATCAAAGAGTGGGGAGTATATTATTAGTAATTCTTGGAGAATGGATATAAGAAGGTTCTTAAAGAAGTTATAAGATATTTTATTTATTATATAAAATTTACTTTTATGATCAATGTAAGAAGCAACTATGTCTTTAAAAATATGTGTTTAAGGCTTTAAAACATTAAAAGGGGCAAAGAAAAATTTTAAAGAAAAATGATATTATATACGTACATAATACATATAAAAAAGTTTTTAGGGCACTGATTGCCCTTAAATTGCAATACGTAGTGTCCAAAGGAAGCTAGTGTCCAATTTGAAGATAACAAACAAGAAGTGAGAAATAGAATGCTGAATACATATACTTTAAAATTTTATTCACTATTCTTTAGTGGTTTATTGCTCTATGCAAGTTAGCCTTAATTTTTTGAAAACTCATAATGAATTCATGAGCTTAACTTGAATCTCCTTCTTCCATTTTAAGTTTTTAGGTGTCTTATGAGAAAAACCTAGTGAAGTAAAAAAGCTATAAAACTAGAGAGTTTATCTTGTAAGGTTGTCTTGCATTTAGAGTTTATAAGAAGCTTAAGAAAAACCTAATTAAGTGGGAAAATCTAGAGTCTAGAAAAGCTATAAAAGCCTTGTGCTGAGCTGTATTAGGTTGACTTAAGATAGGTGGTGAAATTTAGTAAGCTATACTTGTGTTAGAGGGTTGTTTTGTATTGTTGGTTATTATTCATATGTTTAATATAAATCCCTTATTATGTACTCAATGACTGGATGTAGGATATTTTGGTCTAGACCAATATAAATTGGTTGTGTGCGTTTCCATCTTCCCTTCTTCCCTACTTTCTTTACTTTTTGATTAAACTATTTTTAGTATTGAGTAGGATCTTGTTTCTTAAGAACTTAATGCTATTTAAAGAAATTAATAAAATAAAAGGAAGGAAAAAAATACTTTAACCCCATTACAAAACAAGTATTGTCATTGCTATAGTCTAATAGTTTTAGTAGTGATATTGAATTGTCGCTAGTACCTTCGTAACAAAAGGTTTTTAAAGGCCAAAAAGTTCACCACTAAAACTTATATTTGTGGAAAGAAAAGTTGCCCTTAAAAGACTTTTGGCAACAACTTCTATCTCCACTAAAGCCTTAATAGTTTTGCTTTTATAAAATGTCACCACTGAAAGGATATTATTTGTTGTAACATTTTTCATCACTAAAAGATTTTCAATGGTGACATTCTTAGTCTCCACTAAAGATTCCTTGAGTGGCAACACAAAAATATCTCTCATTGGCAACTAAGAGGATCACCACTATGTAATACCTTAGCTCCCTACCCCTCAAATAATATCACATAGGCTTCTCTTAATACAATCTTGGCATATAATACATATATTTGCATGAAGGTGGCACTTTTATCCATGGTTAATTGTGTAATTAGAAAGCCATATATGTCGTTCTTAGCTTTAGGGATCAAGTGGACATAAAAATTTCATTTTCCATCCGTAACATATCCATTCATATAAAAAACATCATAATTCATCTCAAGAACCTTGGATTTGGAATGACATTTCAAGAAAACCAGAATTTGCTCTTGGATTGGTGTTCCAAATTTCTGACATGAATTTTGGAAATTTATAAATAATTCTCGAAAAATTAAAATTATGCATATTATAGCTTTATGGAAAGCTATGGATGCTAACAAATGATAAAAATAATTCTAGACCAAGATAATAGCATTTAACCCATGAACAATAATAGAACAATTCATCAGGTCTATTCTTGGACAGCTACAAGACCTAAAACTTCAAAATTTTGTTTCTTCCTTTACAGAGCTCTAAATGAGGTGCTCTTAGTAGCCATAGAAAGCTTATGATGTATAGTTTATGTTTGTAAAATTTCATGAGTATTGGATTTCATTTGACCTACAAATGATACAGAGAAGCAAATTGACTATATCAACAGTAACTTTGATTGATCTGCATAATTTAGCCAATTTTGAAAATTCATAATAAATTCTCTAGATCTTCAAATTGAGTGCTTTTTAGTTAAAAGGCACCAAATAGTCTTCCACAACATCTATGACCATTTGAGCACCATAAACAGTCCAAAAGGTCTAAATCATCATACAACTCAAACTCACCATCCCACATGCATAAATACACATTCAAGTAAAGGCTCCTAATTGGCAAAATCATACATTCTCTTATATATGGCTCTAAATTTGGTTTATACACCATATTTACATGCTTTTCCAATTGCTCAAGGGTTTACACCTAAAAAATAACTCATACATATAAACCTTGACATTTAATTACATCAAAAGCTATTCTATTACCAAAGTATTGCCAATCATGCTCCTTGGCTCCTATTTTTGCTTCTTTAAGCTTTACCTAGACATGGTTAGATGCGAAATGGGGGAGAGTGAGATTCAAAGAATTCCGATTGCTCATTCACCTTTTCAAGTAAGCAAACAAGGTATATATTCATGTCAAAAAATACAAGCATGCCATAAACACTTTCAAGAATCATTCAAATCATGATTTTCACATTATATAAACATATCAAAGCCAAAAACAAGCTTTAGAGACTCTTGGCCTAGCTTCATCCTATTATTTAGGACTTTTGGATTAGCCTCATCCACTTTCTAGGGGCTTTTGACTTAGTGTCACTCATTATTAAGACTTTTGACCTTGTCTCACCTATGATTAGGGACTTTTGACTTTACCTCATCCAATCGGAGGTGTAGCACCATCTAACTTTAGCCTTCCATATGCCTTTTCAAGGATTCCACACCATTAGTGTATCAATTCTTGGAGAAAAAGCATTAAACAATACAATATTTCACGTTATATAGGATTCAAAATTTTTCTTTTATACTTCGTAGATCCCATGAATTCTCAAACATCATACTCTACTCATAATACATCTATATAAGTCATAAACATCATAACACATCTCATGCAATTTCGATTTAGAGCCCCACGCATTAGAAAATGCATGTTTTTTTTGGCTTAAATTCTAATTTTCTATCACAAGTTTTGAAATTTTACAATTAAATCTAGAAAAATCAAAATCCAACAAACCATAACTTTTTAGAAAGCCTTGAATGTTAACTTTATGCTAAAAATACTTTCAAGCCATGAAAATATCATTTGGACCATGATTGACAACAGAAAAACATCATAAGTCTGGTAGCCCAAGCACTCTGATACAGTTTACTGATATGAAAATTCCACATAAATCCAAATTAAGCAAACTATACTAATTTGGAAAGTTACAGATGTCTACTTTAGGGGAAAAATAAATCTAGACCAAGAAAGTGACATTACGCTAACAAAAATCAATGGAATAGTACTTAGGGTCTTATCGTGTTACTGACAGTAAGTTTCAACTTTAAAATTTCATATCTCCCTCAAAATAAATCCAAATGGGGTGCTCTTTATGGCTACAGAAAGCTTATAAGGTCTAATTTATACTATAAAATTTCAGGGCAATCGATCTTCATTTGACTTATGAATGACAGAAGAGAAGAAACTGATCATATGAACAGTGATATACTAAATCTAAAAATTTTCCTAACTTTGGAAATTGATAATTTATTCTTTAGAGCTCTAAATATACAGTTCTTAGCTTTATAAAAAGCTCTAGATGAGACTTAGATTCATGTCAAATTTCATAGGAAAATTCCTCCATTTGATTAGTTTGTGACATAGGGTACCAAAATGTCACTCTTATGTCTCCAAAAGGGTCAAATATGGACCATTTGCTCTTCTACTCTAACTAATGCTACTTGAGCACATGGGAAAGCATAAAAACAACCCTCTAAAAATGCTTAAAGGGTCTAAATACTCATACATCATATATTCACTCTCCCACTTACCCAATACAAGAGTTCTTACATGCACATCTTTGCATTTCAATGTCAAAAACATTAAATCTTGCTCATAGGCTATCGGTTCTCATACATACCTCATAAACCCTTACATTTACATATGTTCAAGTGTCTTTACATCATATACATCATGAGATTATACCATTTGACAACAATATTTGTTCAATACAAGTATTTAGCCATTTCTTTGTCAATCTTCTAGCCTTCAAGCTTGGTGACTTCAATCTCTTAGCTCCCTTGGTTCACTTAGGCATGTTAGGTAATGGAAAGGGAAGAGTGAAATTCTAGGAAGTTCAATAGCTCTTCACCCTTTTCAATCATGCATAATGAATGCAATTTCAAGCCTAAATATGAATGTATAGAAATCTAGCAATTCATGAATATAGATAAAACATTTTTCTCATTTAAGAAAGCATACTCATTACATATAGGCTTGCCAAGGCAATTGTTTAGCCTCACCCATTCTCTTTGGGACTTTTGGACTTGCCTCACCTACTTTCAAGAGACTTTTGACTAAGCCTCATTCTTTTAGAAACTTTTGGCTTTGTCTTACTCATTCTTCAGGGTTTTTGGTTTCACTAAGCTCATGCAAGCCAAAACACATTCATAAAACATCTTTCAAGAGCATAAACAAAGCAACATGGTACCGTGGAATATGGACAATTGCTAAAAAGATTTTACATAGCATAAATATGCATACAAAAATCTAAAGACAAGAAACCACTCAAGAATGCATAAGAGAAAGGAGAGAGAGCTACCTTGGAGCCAATGTTCCATACTTTTCCTTTGAAACCTTCCTCCCATTTCTTTGCCAAGGCTTGACACTTGATGGCATTAAGTTCCCTTGGCCTAGACATATCAAATGAGACATGCTTAAGTCATTGGCATGAGTTTTAGTCTTATGCAACTCTTATGCATGCTCACTTTCTCACTTATTTCCATAATGCTTCCATATAAGACATAATGAAGTAACTATTAAAATTCAAGGTCTTGGTTCCATTTTCTCTTTCATTCTAGGTCTCTTAACTCCATTTAGACTCTTGGAGCCATCACATACTCATTTGGAGAAGCTTAGTTAGGAATTACTTTATTATTCTACATTATAGAACCTACACCTCCATCTCATATCCTAGGCTTTCTAAAATTTTGCTAAGGCTTCTTCTCATTTACTCCCATCATATATGATGCTAATCTAGGGTTGGAAGAAATTAAAACATTCCCTAAATGGGAGAATCCTCTTTGGCTAAGACATAGGAAGCCTAGGAGTACCCAAGGACTTTTCTTTGCTTCTTGGATGGGAGATGCATATGGGAGGCTTCCTTGATGTCTTAGAACCTATATAAACTCTTAGACATCTTAAACTATGGCTAGAAAGCTTCCTACAAGTTAAGGTGCAACTGAATCCCTAGAGATTTTATCTTGAATTTTAATGGTTCTTTTTTGGATTCTTTTGCACCATCTTGTTTTTCACCCACTAAAACATAAGTTTAACTTTAGTTTGGTTCAAAACAATTTTTTCTTAGCCATCCAAATAGTGGCCGAAACTCACATATATGGGCGTAAGGGAGAAGAAGCATGAAAAGCAACAAACTTACCTTGAATTTTAGTTTTTCTCAAATGTTCTTTCCTTTGCTTTGATCCCTCCCTTGAATTTTGAACTTCTCTCTAGATAGAGCTCAAAACAGAACCAAACCCATCAATGAAACTATAGAAAGAGAGGCAGAAAGGAGGAGATTCAAGTTACTAGAAGAAATATCATGGAATTCCATCCATTTTCATACCTTTTTGCCTTGTTTCTCTTCCTCTTCTTCTCCTCCTTTGGTGTGTGTCTCTCTCTGGTCTTTCTCTCGCTATTTGGGTAGAATGAGGTTAGTTAGAAGGAAGAGCAAATTCTGAACATTTTAAGAAGCTGGGGTTCCACTTTTTGCCACTTTTCATTTTTCACTTTAGTCCATATTTCTTTGTTTTGTCTAATTTGGCTCATTCCAACTCCTTTTCAAAACCATCCTTTCCATCATGAAATTTAGGTTCTCTAACTCATAAAATAGTTATGGAACTATTCAATTTGGATCTAAAACCTTTCCAAATTGTTCGGTCAAAGTTTGGGTCAACCAACATTAGAAAACGTATGTTGAAGGGGGTTTAAACCATTTTAGGGGTTCCTATAATTTTTAAGGCCTCTAAGAAAGAAAGACTAGAGAGATTACACAATAAATATTAGGTAAACAAGCATAACTTACATTAAGGCATTAAGTAATTTGATTCAATCTCTCGGTAACTCTCTATCTCTCAGCTATCCTAAATGAAGAAGAAGAAAGAAGAAGAAACATATTAGGTAAACAAGCATAACTTAGCCAAATTATACATTATATTTTAGGCCAATAATGTAAAGAAACTTACAACCAAAGATTTAATCATTATACCAACAAAAATAGAAATAAAAAAAAAACTAATAGTTTAAATCATTAAGCTTTGTACAACATATTAGTTAAATTTTGGAGAAAAGAAATTGAATGACATTTATAAAAAATAGTTAAAGTTTCTATGAATCAACCAATTCAAGGAGAGACAAAGCAAAAATCTTCACAAAAGAAATTTTCAACAAAAATTAGAAATCGAACAATCCATAATCCTAAATCACTAAATCCATATCCTTTTTTTTGTGTGCCACCAAATATAACTTCCATTAATAATAAATGAAGAAACAATATAGATGAAACCACAAACACACCAAAACTAGCAAAATAAATAGGAATGATAAAACTAAACAAACTAACAAAATTGACCAACACCAACTTTATTAGCACTAGCATTAGGCCTAAGACTAAAATTTTAAAGGAGATTAATCTAATGACTAAATCCAAATTTAAATAACCTAGAAATCAACATTTCAAAACCTTAATATTGAAATCACTAAATCAAATCAAAATCAAACCATAAATCCTAAAAAGATAACCTAAAATTGAAATCAAACCTTGTCCCTAATGTTTTTAGCTATATTGAGCTTAAATCACTTCATTTTCTTCTTCCTCTATATCTTACTCTTTCACTCTTTGTCATTCCTCATTCCCTCAAAGTCAAACTCTTCATCATTAACTAACATGCCTTCTAGTACTCACTCTTCGTTGCTGGCAAGCACCTTACTCTTTCTATTGCAACTCTCACCTTTACTCTTTCTTTCTTTGATTTATTAAGTTAGTTGAAATGAAGTGAATTGGAGGGTTAAATTTACAAGGAATGAAATGCAAGGTTTCTAGTGCTTCATTTCCTATCCACTAATTTTCTTGTAAAAAACCAAAGTAAAAACATTTAATAGTCTTTTTTAGCAACAACTTTTATTAGTTGCCACTAAATCCACTTTTAGTGGTGACATGCTGTTGTCACTAAAAAAACTTTTAGCTCCAAAATCTTTAGGTCATGTGAGTAACAATTTAAAAAAAAAAAAAGCCATGACTTATTGTCACAAGAAGAAAGTTTATCTTTTGGTGATGACATCTAGTTGTTAAATATATAGTTTTTTTTTTTTTTTGCCGTGATTCTATGTCGCCATAAAAAGTCATAATTAATGGCTAAAAATAATGTTGCTACTAAAACCTCTTTTACTGATGACAAATAGTTGCCACTAAAATTATGGCCAAAAAGAAAAAATATAACAAATGAGTCAGTGGTGACCCATTATCACCATTAAACATATTTAGTAGTGACTTTTTGTTGCCACAAAAATATTTTTATCGCCACAAAAGACTTTTGTTAGCTACTCTTTTCGCGTCGTAACTAGATTTTTTAACAAAAAGATAAAATACCTTAGCTATGTGTTTTAGTAGTGACATATGAATGTCGCCACTAAAAATGAACTTATAGTAACAATTTGTTTAGTCACCACTAAAAGTCATCACTTAAAACAACCATTTTTTTATAGTGCCTTTTCTTAGATGACTTATAGACTAACACTTGCTATTAGGTTATCTAATTTAAACATGACAAGTATATACTTTTTTAATCATAATATGACAAATGTATGGTTTAATTAGGAAATCATATATTTGTCTGTAAAAACTATACACTTATCATGTTATTAGTAAAAACTTATACACTTATCATGTCTTAATTGAGAAACTTGATAATAAGGATATAAAGAACTACATGTAATTTTCTCCTATTAAATAACATTTATTATTTTATTTTATTAATTTTATTGATAAATATTTTTGCTTTTTTTCCTTTTTTAGGTTCTCTTTCCTCTACAATTATAGATATAGTATTAAATACATATTATATGTATAATTTTAAAAAATATTGTTATTTATTAAATCAAATAAATTTATGGAAATAATAATTACAATCAACATGTAGTGTAATAAGTTAATATATAATATATAATATAAACAATAAGAATAAATATTTAATTATAATTACATAAAATATATAATAATCATTAAAATAAAATTAAAACTATAATAATTCAACATATTTGATAAAATGTGAAGTATATAATAAAAATTATAATCAATAAATATATAATAAGAAAAAAAACCCCTTATAACTCCTAAATAAAAAGAAAATTACATAACACCATAAAATAGGAAACAAATATCTCAAAATAGGAAAATAATTGAAAAGGCCTTGAAGTGTGCAAAAATGAGGGATTTTAGGGATTCAAGATGACCGACATTTGGTAAACCAATTTCCATGATGATGGGCTCATAACAAGCTTTCTAGAATAGTATAATATGGTCCAAAATTCCCACCAAATCAAAACTTATGATATCCTCTGATAGATCTACTTACCCTTAGCATAAGAGACACCTGAAAAGTAATTCATAAAAATAATTTCAAACATCATTTCAAAGCCATCACTTAATTCTAAGTTTCCACCTGTTGAAATTTTGACAGATTTTTCCTTAAAAATTAGACCTTCCAAAATTTTTATAATCAAACGGTCATCACAGTCGATCAAGAAGAAAGCTCCAATCTTATACCTATCCATTAAGATAGATATAATGGGATGGGGGGTCTTGTCTATGGGTAGTGCAAAGCTACATTCATGATATGTCAAAATAATGAATTAGAATATATCAAAAAGAACTTTGCCCACACAATTGATGCAGGGCTCAATAAACTAAAGGAAAATCCATGTTAAGGTACTAAGGAAGGCTCAAGAGCAACTCTACTATCTGAAATCATAAGTATTAAATAAGTAAATAACATCCCATGACAAATCAATTTAATAATTAATAAAAATGTGGTAAAAATAATTTAATCATTTGTTGAAATACTGTAACAAGTACATTAGATTATCTCAAGATTAGAAATCCATACCTTGCAATAGGCTAAGTAATCATTTTTAATAAACTTTTACTACTTAAAAAATCATAAATCAGTTGGAAACAATATTAATCATAAAATGAGCATGCAACTTCAAATTTAAATTGATGATCTTTTGAGAACTTTTTCTTTAAAACAATACAATTAGAAAGACCTTTTTAGAATGGAATAGCTGTTTTGGGCATAGAGTCTGTAACAACCGGAAAAAAGAAAAGAAAAGGGAAAAGAAAGAAAGTGAAAGCTGGAAATTTTCGGAATCCAGAATTTTTGCCCAAGTCCTCTCGCAATAGCGAGAAACGGTCTCGCTACAGCGAGAGAGCTAGTTCGCAATAGCAAAGGCGATTCTAGCTATAGCGAGTGCTGGCAGCAGCCCATACAAAAACCAGAGAGTTGCCCACTGTAGCGTACGCCATAGCGAGAGTGAAGTCTGGAACTAACGCGACTTCGCCATAGCGAATGGTAAATCTCGCCATAGCGAAGGGAACTGATACGAGCTCACCGTAGCGAAGGTTACACCTCGCCATAGCGAAGCCAGATTACACGAGCTCGCTGTAGCGAAGGTTAGTTTTCGCCGTAGCGAGGGTCGGTCCGGAAGAGAGTAAATAGCGAGAATCAGACTTCATTAAATGCCCAAACTCATTTCTTCTCTCATATCTGCCCTAAGCTTCGACCCAAAGAGAGAAAAGAGGCGAGGAGAGTATGAGAGATCAAGAGAAGGAGGAAGATCAAGGGAAAGGTAAGGAAATTTCTCCCATTTCTCTCTAGAACTCTGATCCCCTCCCTTTGCCCTCTCTTTCTGCGGTTTTAATTGTGAAAATGGACGGATTTTGGGCATGGGTCAGAAGAGGGAAAGTGGAAAACTCTTTTGCATCCTTGTATTTTCTTTGAAAATGAGGTTTTCCACTACTATGGGAGCTTGAGAGAGAGAAAGGGTTAATGGCATTCTAGAGAGAGAACCCTAGGTTTGTATGTGATAGAAGGGTTGCTCTAAATTAAAGTATAAGAGAGTAATTGCATGCTTTTGTGTGTCTAGGCTCAAGAGGAACACTTCCATCAAGGTGTGATTGTAGACCTAAGGGAGAAAAGGAGAAATTGAAAGGAAAAGCTAGTATTAGTTTTGGCTCCAAAGGTAGCTCTCTCTTTCACTCTTTCTTGTTGCATTCTTGGATATGATAGTCATTGTATGATTATGTATATGCTTGTTGTGTGGAATATGCCATATGCTATTGCTTTGATGCATTGAATGCCAATATGCTTGTATGTTGAAATGTGAGAATTGCTCGGGTGCAGGTGCGGTAGTGCCGAAAGTCCCTTGAGATGGGTGAGGTGAAGCCGAAAGTCCCTTGAGATAGGTGAGACAAGGCCAAAAGTCTCAAACGAGTGAGGCCAAGTCAAAAGTCCTTAAACTCGGGTGAGGCCATCCAAAAGTCCCTAGACTCAGGTGAGGCTAGACCAAGAGTCCCTGGAGCCCATTTTTGGCATTGTTGAGATTTCCATAGCATGTACATTGTGTGTTGGTTGATTGAGAATGGCTAAGTGCTTATTCACATGCTTTGACTTGTTATATGCCTTGATTGCTTACTTGATTGAGTGCATGAGCTACTGAGATTCCCTAAATCTC
This sequence comes from Erythrophleum fordii, assembly GCA_032878935.1. Taxonomy (NCBI): domain Eukaryota; kingdom Viridiplantae; phylum Streptophyta; class Magnoliopsida; order Fabales; family Fabaceae; genus Erythrophleum; species Erythrophleum fordii. The sequence goes on along the minus strand of JAVQMF010000058.1, from coordinate 26,533,318 downwards.
ACCCCTTTCCCCTCCCAACTAATATGCTAGGTGGAGCTCAAGGAGAACCGAGCACACACTAAGGAGCCTAGGAGCATGCTTAGTTAGCTAGTTGCTAGCTTTGTTTTGATATTTTGATGTAAATATGATGTAAAGTGGTGCTAAATGAAGATGTTCCCACTATTTTTGAGATGTAAAGGTTGTACCAAATGTAAATGTATGAAAGAATGATGTATGAATTATGTTATTAGCCAAAATAATAGAAATGTGGGTTTTACCCCTTTTGTTGCATGTATGGAATAGTGCATAATTGGCCATAGCATAGTGAGATTTGGATGTATGATGATTTGTATCATATTGACATATTAGATATATTAGTTTTATGCTTTTAAACTTGTCCATGTGGAGTGAGAGTGTGTGAGAGGCTATTTGGACCCGTTTTGGACCTTTGGGGTGCCAAAACCGGTATTTTTGCGAGCTCCGTCAAAGTATGACCGGATGAGCTCCGTTTGCCATGAAATTTGGCGTGCCTCTAGAGTTTGTAGAAAGCTTCTTGAGAAGCTAAAGTAGGTAATATTTCGAGGACTATAGAATATTTGGGGAATTGTTGAATTTGGGAAAATTCAAGGGATTGGTCATGTACTGTTCATACAACCAGAAAATGAAATCTGTGGCATTCTTAGACCAAATGGATTCCAAATGTGGTGCAATTTTATACACATAAACTAGACCACCACAATGACTTATAGGAACTAGAATCACCTAAATCGGAGGTCTGTAGAGAGAGATTGGACCGTCTGAAGTTCTGTATCAGCATCAAGGAGCTCATCTGACCCCCGTTACTGTTCCATCAGTTTTTGGGGAGTAGGAGCTACTGAACTGATCTGGACTTATTTTTCTCCTCTAGTAGACATCCGTAGCTTTTCAAATTGGTATAGTTTGCCCAGATTGGATTTTTTTGGATTTAGTTATGAATTTTCGAAAGTCATGACAGCAAGCTACACCAGAAACAGTGATAGCTGGACCTTCTTCCCATTTTCGATGTCAAACATGGTCCAAACGCTGTGTTTGTGGTTGGGAATTATTTTTACTGTAAATTTAACACTTAGAGCTTTCTAGAGAGCTAAAGTTTACTAGATTCCCATTTTTATACAATTAATTATGATTTTCCAAAATTAGAGCCAAAATATGACTTTTGGGCCCAAGTGAGAAAATGCAATTTTACTGGTTTTTGGCTCTATACCCGTGGCTTATGGTTTGTTTTATGCTATGTATGAGTCGTATGTATGGAGTTTGAGTTGAGGATGCTTGAGACGGGTTCACAGGACCCACGGGGCAAAAGATGAGTATATGAAACCCCGTTTCATAGCATGCAAATGCCACGGAAGAGTAGTGATTCTTTGGAAATCATGTGGAACCGAGCCCAGTGAGAGGCTAGGTAGCGGTAGTAGATTGAGGTGTCACAGAGTCCATGTGGGTAAATAATTAATCTATTATGGAGATATAACCCATGTAAGTTTGTTGTGAATCCTCAATTCATATAAAATAACATCCTTTCATTCCATGTATGATGGCTGTCGCACATGAATAACATCTCTTGTACCCTCTACTAGCTAACAAAACTATTATTAGCAACTTATGTTTATCTTCTAATCCTTTCATAAATACATCTTCGTTGTATATAGAATCATAATACTTAGTTCATACATGAACAATTCTCATAAATAAACTATAATATCTGGTTCTCTAAAAACGAAAGAAAACGTGAGAAATGTAACGTACAGTTTCTCCGTTAACAAACGAAACTCATCGGATACAAAAGGAAGTCTCCCAAGATGAGATAGTTGTGGTCCCAAAAAAATTTGAGAAGCATTCTAGACTCCTAAAAATGAGAATCCCAGACTCAGACGAAAAGAAAAACAAAGCTAGAATGAAGAAACAATTTCTTACAAAAAGCCTACAAAACGTAATGGCTTTTTCGTAATTTTGAGTAAATTTTGGAATTCACACAGAAGGGCTTTTTAAATGAAAATTTTGAGTTATCTAGGGTTCTCAGAGGCCCTGAAAACCATGGAAACCCCTGGGACAATTAAAACCCCTCCAGTGGACATTTTCCAACGTCAGTGTACCCGAACTTTGATGGATTCGTTCAGGAAGGTTTTAGCTCCAATTTGAGTGATTCCAAAGGTATTTTACTAAATTGGGAACCTAAATTTTATAATAGAAGAGACAGTTCTCAAAAAGGAGCTAAAATGAAAGAAAAACAAAAATGTCAAGAACAAAGGGCAAAATAGAAATTTTTGAAAAGTGTAACTTACTCTCACCTATATATATGATGCACCCTTCTTCTCCTTTCATTATGCATGACCAAGTTCTGCCCAAAACCAGAGGAAAATCCTAGGGGATGAGGAGCACAAGAGGAGGAAGAAAAGGAGGAGAAATTCAAGGTAGAAAGGTATGGATTTTTGTGATTTTTCATGCTCTTTCTCTTCTAAACCTCTTTTCCTCTATTCTCCTTTGTTTCCTATGATTATAATGAAGTTTATAAATCTGTTTTAAGGGAGAAATTGAGGAAAAAAATTCAGATTTGAAGAGAGGAGATCAAAGAACACAAGATTCAAGTGAGAAAAAGCATGAAAACAAGGTAATTTCTCTTCCTATGGTTGTCATCTTTAGTTCCCTTCTCCACCATTTTGCCCCACTTGAGAAAACCCAATGAGGAGATGATTTTTAGGTAAAACCAAGCATGAATCTAAGGAAAAAGGGTGTGGAGATTAAGAATATGCAAAAGAAATTATCAAAAAACTATTAGATTTCAAGATACAAATTCTAGGGTTTTGTGTGCACCTTTCAAAATCTGGTTTCATATGATAATTCCTAGGCCTAATTAAGAGGTTAAATGAGCTCCTAAGATCCCTAAGATGCTCCCCACAAGCTTCCTCCTTCAAGAAAACAAAGCACACTCCAAGGAACCCTAAACCATGCATAGTCTCGGCCTAAGCAACTTCTCATAGCTAGGGGAAGTTTAAAATTTTTCTAAGGCCATTCTTGAGTCATATTTGATGAATGAAAATGAGAGGAGGCCTTGGAAAAAAATTTAGAACTCATAGAAAGTGATTTGGTATCTTAGGTTCCATATTATGACCTAAAGAAGCAACATGATGTTAGGCCCTTTGTTTTAATGGTGTGATGAATTTAAGAGGCTTAAAAGGAGTCAAGAATCATATTTAAAAGGAAAGAATGGGGCCTAGAAATTATTTGAGGGGTGTTGCTTCATTAGGTGCATTTATGGACCATAATAGAGCTTATAGAGTAATCTAGCATGTAAGCAAATTGTATGGCCTTAAAGATTATTTCATAAATCTAATTGGCTCCTATAAATTGTATTTAGGCTAAGAGAAACTTTCTCCATAAGCTTATGGGTGTGTGACCGAAAGAGAAGGTTTGAAATCTAAGGAAAAAGTGGGTGATTATGTGCAAGGTAGGTTTCTCCACTTTCTCTCATGCATGGATATGTGTTTAGCTTGTTTTAGAATGTATGTATGTGTATTTTCAAGCCATAAAAAGTATGCTAGCATGGTTTTATATGTCATGATTTCATGATGTCATGTTATGTTTTCAAGTGAATGTATGATGTTTGTTGAGTTTGCTTGAGTGTGGAGAGGCCAAGAACTCTTTATCATGGTAAGGATGAGCCAAGAACCTTTAAGCTTGGTTGAGACAAAGTAAAGAGTCTCCTGAAAGCGAAGTGGGCTCCCAAGAGTATGGTTGAGTCCAAAGCTCTCAAAGAATGGGTAAAGCAAGTCCAAAATTCATGAGGAGAAGTATGAGGCCAATCCAAATACTTGGTGAGCTTTTGAATTTCTTGCATGACTTGTTCACATGCTAAGCTTGCTTTACATATATTATGTATGATTGAAAGGAAGATGAGCTATTGGGATTCTTTGAATCTCATCCCCTCCTCTTCAATGATCTAATATGCTAGGTGGACTAAGTGGATATAGTAATGGGAGCCAACAACATTGAAGAAGAGAGATTGACATCCATATGTCTAACTTTTACTCTTTTGAACCATAATGATGTTCAATGATGTATATGATTATTGTAAATGGCATATGACCCTTGAGACACATGTAATTATGATATTATATGATGTATAAATGTATGGATATGATGTATGAACTTTAGAATAGAATTTGAGTATGTAATGCCTAAGTATACAATTTGGAAGTTTCATGTATATGTACATAAGTGTGGGTTGAATAGAAAAAATGAGATGCATGAGGTTTGGGACCATTTGGGCAACTCACATAAGTCTTAAATATACTTTTAGACTTGCCCAAAAGGTGCCACAATCAAGGGAAAGCCATTTGGCAAGTTTGGTACCCCATATGGAGCCAAATTTGATCATAATGAAACTCTATATCACTTTTTAGCCAAATGAGTTAGTCTTGATCTGAGATTTGGCATGTCATTAGGTCTCATTGAGAGCTTTTTGGGAAGCTAAAGATCATAACTTTTTGAGGTCTACAAAATATTTGATGATTTTTCAAAGTTGGCAATTTTTATGGTTTTGGTCTGCTGTACTATTCATTTAGTCCAAAAATGAATTCTGTCACACGAGACTTAGATGATGTCCAATTGCTATGAAATTTTATACAGAGAAACTAGACAATCACAGTGACTCATGCCAACTAAAGAGACCCCATTTAGAGGTCTAAAGAAGGAGATATGAATTTTTGAAATTTCTATCCAGTATCAGTAATTTTGCCCGACTAGAAGTACTGTTCCATTGAATTCTGAGTCTGGACTTGATGAACTAATTTGGAGATATTTTTTTCCTCTAGTTAACATCCATAGCTTTCTAGATTGTCATTTCTATGGATTGGATTTTTTGTAGAATTAATTGGACATTTTCAAAGTTTTTTGCAGAATTCTATGACAGCTCCAGGATTCAGTCAGACCTTTGGATAATTTTAGGTGTCAAACATCCTTTGTGATAAATTTTATTATTTGGACATATTTGTAGTGTGAAGTAGATATCCAAAGCTTTCTAAAATGACCAAGATTGCATGATTTTGATTTTTCTAGATTTAGTTATGATTTTCCAAAGTTTGGTAAGAAAATAGAGCAAATTTGGCCGAGAATGAACTTCATTACTCCATGCTCCATTTCGGTTTCCATGAGTTGTGGGCATGATTTTGTGATGCAAATGAGTTGTATGGATGTAATTAAATATAAGAATGTATAGTATGAACTCACACGATCCACGTGACACTGAATGAAATTTTTAAGTATGATGCAACGCAAATAAATCTATTATTTTTATTCCTTTTTTAATGTGCTCTCATGGAAATGATGATGTGAAGTCTATGAATGACATAAAATGAGGTAGAATTTATGGTGTTATAGAAACAACATAGAAACTTGTAATCAAAATTCTTGAAATTTCTTCTATTGATTCCATACATATATCCACCATTTTCAAAACCAAAAATTTCACTTTAAATTTTTTTTTGATAAATCGTTATGCAACTAAAAGTCTCAGACTAAAGAAAATCTTGATTTTTCAAAAGAATATAAGTGTCATGGCAATACAAATACAAATTATAAAATTTTAGTGAGACATTATTTACTCATAAAATAAAGTGGACACTGTAAAATTTTTTACCACTTCTTCCAACAATGCACTTTATATGGGAAGGTCCTTAAGACTTCTAAAATTACAATATAACACACTTTTACTATCTCAAGAATTCCAATTACCATAAAAATCAAATGTTTCACTTAACCCAACATTTGAGTCTTACTAGACACTTAGTTTTCCAACCTTTTCAAACTTATAACTTAGTCATCAATATTACACTATCGATTGAATTAAGGCGAGGTCACATTGAACAAGCAAATTGTAGGGTTGTATACTTCATTTCTTAGGGATCTAAATGAATTAGTTTATACATTAAGTACAGGAGACTAATGGCTACTCGTTTAAAGGACTTGAAAAGTTAAGTGTGTCTAATATATATAAATTATAGGCGAGGATAATTGGTGAGATTATTACCTGAATTTTTGTTTCTTAATTAAGATGTAGCAAGTAGTGATACCACGATTATTGAAATGTTTAAGGACCCATTTTATGGATCGTAGTAATAATTAGAAGTTTCAAACTATTTTTTGCCTACCCTTAATATTATCTATTTAAGATGACAGTTACCAGACTAGTGTAGGGCATCATAATGCAAATTTGAATAGGAGGCAATGCAAATATTCTACAAGATAGCCTCATGTGAATGGATTAAGGCAAGCTTTTAAGATTAGAGATAATAGAAATGGGTTATAAGATTGATGATAGTTAAAGAAATTCTTATGGTTTAAGGTATCGCATGTGGCTATTAGATTCTCTCATATAATGGGTATTTACAATTTGGATAGAGGTTGGAGTTAGATTCTATGTATGTGAACCATTTGAAGATTGGTGGAGGAACAAGGCTTCTAGTATATCGCTTAACATCACCATATAAGTAGGCTAATATTTGTCCTTTGATTAACATTTTAATAATGTATAACTAATTGCTAGTCTGTCATATGACATTAAAGCCTAATAGGTTCATCCAAGGGGGTATACCCTATGGAGTTGTGCATGAGAAGGATTTTAATCAAGTGGTAATTATTGAGTAACCAATAATCATCAAGTGTCCCTACAAAGTTTAGTTAGGCAACAAGTAACCCTTTTGGAGAGATTAATTACCATAATGTATAACAAGTATTAAAGCTCCAATTTCGAGGACATTTTTCTAAGGAAAGAAGAATGTAATAACCCGAAGAAAAATTTAGTAGAAAAAATAATAGGAACTTAATTATAAATATGAAATTAGGAGCAAACCTAGATAAATTAACTTGGAAAATATTTAGTCTAAATTAAATTAGATCTTCAATGGATCTAATTTAAATAAATTTTAAAAGAATTAAGATAAGCTTTGAGTATAGAATAAGGTAAGAAAAAATTATCAGGTGCCTTATCTATTCTTGAAAAATATATAATAATAATAATAATATGGGAAAATTACATCCAAGGACCAAAAATTTGTAATATTTATCCTGAAGGGCCTATTACCATTGTTTTAGGCAGAATTATCATTGACTTTAACTAAAATTATGGTATCTGGTAGTAACAGGCCTTTCAAGATAAATATTATAGACTTCAGGTCCCTAAATATAATTCTCCTCAATAATATTCATTGACCAAGGAGTATTTTGACTCCCATCTTACTTTTCCTTCTTACGTAAATCCCTCTAGTACACGTTGAAGTATTAGAATAGAAGGAGAATGAAACTAAACTTGTTATTACATGATACCCATTTTGCCCCTTTCTTGCATGACTAGCCTTTTTGGACATTTCCCATGACATTTCTCTTCCCCTATTACATCCTTTCAGCCGTGGGACCTTAGCACAAAAGAGAAAAGTCCAAAAGCTAGATATTTCTTTCCTCTTCCATTTTGTTCACTCCTTCTTCTCCATACACTCTTCCATCATTTTCTCTTGACTTTTTAGCTGCTCTTCGAGTCTTTAACTCCAGCTTCCTACCATTTTTTGTTAGTAGTTTTCTTTCACTCTTTTCTAGTTTTCAATTTACTCATTTCTCTTCTTTTCTCTGAAGAAATCCGAGAATTTTGCTACCTTTGTCCACTCTTTCTTTACTGCATTTTTTGTTCTAGTTAAAGCTCATTGTGCTTGTTATTTGACCCTTCTTTCTTACTACTATTTCATGAACTTGTTGCTTCTTTTAATAATATTTGTTTGTAACTCCAACACGTTGTTTCCTTGGTTAGTTACTTACTCCACTCATTTTTCTAGTTCCTTTGGTTTGGGTATTATCTACTTCTTCAACTCTGATATTTCAATAGCTCTGCCATCCAATGTTTCATCATTTTCCCTCTGATGCAAAAATTACGGCTTTGCTCTTTAGCTGAAAATGTTACCTTTTATTTGTACCTTTGATTCTAGTTTTAAGTATCGTCTTTAGGCTTAAGTTAGTTTTCATTATACACTACAAGATTGGGTGCTTGGTGATGCATTGACTTCAATAGTTATAATAAAATTGGCTTCTTTTCTTAGTTAAATCTTTCATATTGGGAACCTAGGGAAATTTCAAGTTTGCTCTTCAATCAATTAAATTTTATGGTAAACTTTATTGGGGGGTTTTCATGACTATAGGTAAATTGATTCAATTAGATAGTTGGGTGATGACCCAATTATTAAAATTCCTAAATTGGACTCTTCAAAGTAGACTTCTAAACCCTCCTGTTATGTTATGAATTAATTAATAGCTAATGATAGGGATTTTTGTGAAGTCATTTAAGATGCTAATTGGAAGAGGATTCAAAATAAATTAAATTGGGAATGAATGGAATTAGGATTGAACTAAGGTTTAGATCATATAAGTGAATGAGTTACTAAATAACTCAAGTAATGGAACAAAAGGGGTAAGGTAGTCACCTCTCCTTTGGTGGTAAGATTGGACGAAAGAGATCATTCATAAAACTTATAGTGTTGGTAAATTGTGCTAGTCTAGCCCATGGAATTAAAAGGTTAAAGAGATGAGTGAGATTTAGCTCTATCTGCTTCTACTAAACTAATTGTAATAATACATATATTATGGATATTTATAGGGCACTTTTGGAGATGTTCCATATCCAAAAGTTAGGGGAGATAGTAGGAAATCCTTGCAAGCCTTGGTTGGTTAGTGAGTAGATAACATTCCAATATATATATACATACACATTTTCTTGTGTTATGTTCTAATAATCAAATTTCAACAATCATGTTTATTTTCATTATATCACAAATAAGATATTTATTATTGGATTTTTTAGAATTTTTTGTACTCACTTTAACTGAGGAACAGAATTTCTATTAAGTTATAATTCTATGAATTATGAGTTCTCTATACAATGTTTAATCATTTGTATCTTTGAATTATTTTGAGAAGTATTATAGTTTCTTAAATCCTTAGATTTTAATCATATTGATGTTCAAATAAGAAATATTTCAATTATATTAAATTTTTTTATTGTAAGTTAGTGGCATATATATAGAATCAATGGGAGCAATCCAAGAAATTTTTTTATAAATCTTAATATTGATTATGTATAAGAAATATTTCATGTACAAATTTGAATTAAGGTGATTTCATATAATAATGGTAACGTTTTATGGAGAGATTAGTTATAGAACATTGGTTATTAACAATAGTCTTATTAACATTTAGTGGGCCTTGGCTAATACCCAACTATTAAGTGGAATAGGAAATCTTAGCCCCATGTGACAGTCATCACATATGGAACAAAATGATGTTATTTTATGTAAGATAAAGACTTATGATGGACTAGTTATTTACCCACGTGGACTTGGTGTCCATGACAGCCATACTGCTTTGAGGAAAGTCCTTTCAACAAAAAGGGTAACTCTTGAAGGCATATTTTAAAAAGTTTAAAAAGTTTTTGAAGAAGGTTTTCATTGTTTATATTGACTTTAAACAATGTGACTTTCATGGTTTAGTATATTTCTCATATTCAAATATCTTTTATGAATTAATTTATTAGATATTGTAAAGCATGATTTTAGGTTTTAGAGGCACTTGCAAGGTGTTTCATAAGTTGTTTTATGCATTTGTCTATTTATTTATATGTGTCCATTTATTATTCATTTATTAAAATATATGATGTAATTGACTCATTGAATATTTGGTTTTTTATATGGTAGAGCTAAGCCTAAGTCTTTTCTAGCAACTTAGTGGTGACTAATGTAACACCATATTACTTTAGCATTCCTCACTCATTTACTTACTTCCACATCCTTGGCATAATAACATTCTCAAGAAAAATCCATTAAAATAATGTGTTACTTTGTGTTATGTAAAGTTCAAAATTTTCGTTTTGCATCTTTTGGGCCATATGAATTCACCCATATTATTTTCTACTCCAAATACATGCATACAAGTCAAAACCATCACAAAACATTCCATTCTTTCCGAGTTTTAAAGCCCCACAAAAAAAAAAAAAGTTGGCCACAGGTTCCAGTTTTTAACTTTCTGTCATCAATTTTGAAAATTCATAATTAAATCTAAAAAAATCAAAATCAAGTAAATGATAGCTTTCTAGAAAGTTATAAATTTCAAACATAGGTCAAAAATCATTCCAGGTCATAAAAACATCAACTAGACCACGATTGAAAATAGAAAAATACCAAAGGTCCGGTTGCCTAAATTTGCTATCACAAGTTATTGATATAAATTTCAAAAATTTATAATTAATTCTAGAAAAATTCAAAACCCAGTAAACCATACTATTCTAGAAAGCTATAGATGTATACTAGAGGGTAAAAATAACTTTAGACCAAAAGAGATGCTTTTAGCCCATAAAAATTTATGGAATAGTACCAGAGGTCCTACTGCATCTATGTTATTGTCATGAAATTTCAAAAATTTGGTTTTCCCTCTACTGAGCTCTAAATAAGGTGATCTCAATAGCTATGGAAAGCTTATTATGTCTTTTTTATGTTGTAAAATTTTATGAGTATTGGATAACATTGGCCCTCAGATGCCACAGGAGAAAAAACTAACTATATGAATAGTAGAATTGCCATTTCAGCAACTTTTTTCTAATTTTGAAAATTTATAATTAATTCTCAATAGTTATAAATAATCTGGTTTTTAGCTTTTCAAAAAGCTCTAGATGGGACGTATATGGAGGCCAAATTTTTCATGAGAAAATTCATTCATTTGGTTAGCTTGTGATTGGGGGTACCAAAAAAGTCATTTTAAGCATCATATAGGGTCAGATGTGAACCAATTTTGCTTCTACCTTGGCCATGATCCCTTGAGCACGTCAGAAAGCTTAAAAATAGCCTGCTAAACTTGTCCAAGGGGTTCAAATGCTCATACATCACAAAACCATTACCCCACTTGTTCATATACACAAGGTTTCACAAGCTCATTAAAGCATGCTAATATAAAAAACATACATTCTCATTTCCTATGCTTCCAAATTCAATACATGCATCATGTATCCACATATTTACATATGTCCAAGTGGCTATATGTCATATACAACATAAGAGTACATCATTTGACAGTATTATAGTTACAAAATGGCCATTTCACATTTCCTTTGTCAATCTCTTTGTCTTCAAGTATATTGGCTTCCATTTATTGGCTCACTTGGTCTACCTAGACATATTTAGGCATTAAAGAGAGGAGAGTGAGATTCTAAGAATAGCTCTTCATCCTTTCAAATATACATAATGAATGCATTTACAAGTCTAAGAATGAATGTATGACAATCTTACAACTTATGAACATACATAAAGCATTTCTCATGTTCAAGAACTCATACACATCATACATAGGCTTGTCAAGGCAATAGTTTAGCCTTACCTATTCTCTTTAGAACTTTTGGACTTGTCTCACCCATTTTTAAAGAACTTTTTGTAACATCCGATCCCTCTGTAAATGTGAGAAACGCGACATTCAGTTTCTCCATAAACGTCATAAATGGGCCAAATAGAAAAGGAAGTCCCTAAAATAGAAGGGTTTGTAGCCAACTAAAATTAGGATAAAATTATAAATATTAGAAAATGAGGATTTGAGGTTTAAGATACCTAAAAACCAGAGCTAAAAGAGCTCAAAAAATTTACTAAAGAAAATAGGGGTATTTTTGTAATTTTTGAAAAATTTAGAAAACTCACAGGAGGGCTTTTTAAAGGGAAATCTCAGAGGCTCTAAAAACCATAAGAACCCCTAGAATAGTTGAAACCCCTCCGGTAAGCGATTTTGGTCGTCGATTGATCGAAACTTTGACCGAATGATTTGGAATGATTTTAGATCCTTTTTGAGTTATTCCAAAGGCAATTCTTACGATTAAGAGCCTAAAGAATATGATGGAAAAGACAAATTTTGAAAAGGAGTTGAAATGAGACCAAATAGACAAACCATGGATTAGGGACTAAAATGAAAAGTTAAAAAAGTATATTAACTTTACCCTTTTGCTTTTAAAAGCACGTCCAACCCTTCTCCTTCCTCTTCACAGAAGTTTTGTTGGTTTGAAACAGAGTTGAAAGAGGCGAACAAAGGGAAGCACAAGAGAAGGGAGAAGAAAGCCAAGAAAGATAGGTAAATTCAAGAAATTTCATAGCTTTCTCTTTTTTAAAGTTGTTCTTCTCTTCTTACTTCATCTTTCCATGGTTTTGGTGGATGAAATAGTTTTGTTTTGGTCTTGAACCAAAGGGGAAGGATTAGAGTTTCAAAAGGGGACCAAGACCAAATGAAGAGACTTTTGATAGAAGCTTGGATTCAAGGTAGATATCCTTGTAGCTTTGCTTCTTCTTACTTCTTGTATGTGAGAGTCATGGCCAAAAATAGAACCATTATGGGGGAGGAGTTTCTATCCAAAAACAAGCAAGAATCCATTGATTTAGTATGTGGGCATCTAAGAATTTCAAAGAAATGGGAAGAAAAGCAAGTAAAATTCAAGTTTGGAAAGTGAAGAAGTCTTGAACACATTGTAAAAATTGATTTGATTCATGCATTCCATAGCAAATGTGAGTCTTTTTTTGAGTTCTTAAGACCCCTAGGAAGCCTCCCAAGTGACTCTCCCATCAAGGAAAAATTGGAAACCCTTTGAACCCCAAATGCTTACATAATGTTGGCCTAGGCTAGAAAGAGTACCAAAGGGAAGTTTTAATTTGTTTTAAGCTTATTTTTGAGTCATGTAGGATGGAAGAGGATGAGAGGAAGCCTTGGAAAAATTTTAGAAGCCATAGATTGTGAGATAGAAGTGTAAGCTCTATAATATAGCATAATGAAGCAACTCCTAACTAGGCCCCTTAAAATAATTTTATGATGACTCCAAGGAGTCTAAATGGAGTCAAGAATCATAGATTAAAGGAGAGAAGGGAGCCAAGATTATGAATTCTTGTAGTTGCTTCATTAAGTACCTTATGGAAGCATAATGGAGCCATAAGCCAAAGTAGCATCATGTAAAGTATGTATAATGCCAAGGCTTGTTCCCATAAGTAATTCATATTTCTTTTAGTGTGTCTAGGCCAAGAGAAATGATCTCCACCTTCTTGGGTGTGTGAGGTCAAGGGAGAGGACTCAAGGCTTAAGGAAAAAGTGTGTAATTGCTTCCAAGGTAGCTCTCTCTTTTCTCCTATGCATGAATAAATGTTTACATTGCTTTTGAATATGTGTATGTGTATTTTAAGTTATGAATTGTATTTGAGTATGATACCTATGTTCCATGGAACCATAATATTGCATTATGTATTAAAATGATGCCTAGAATGTTTGCATTGGTTTACTAGAATGTGGAGAGGCTAAGAACCTTCTATCTTCGGTAAGATGAGCCAAGAGCCCTTAGGAGTGGTTGAGACCAAGAGAAAGTCTCCCAAGAACAAGGCTTAGTTCAAGGCCTTTGAGAAAAAGGGTGAGGCAAGTCTAAGAACCTTGAAGGAAGTGGGTGAGGCTAATCCATTCATTTGGCAAACCTAAGTATGCTATATGTGCTTTGTGTTATGCTAAGAATGCATCTTTAACCATTTCAAATGTTAGTATGCCATGCATGCACTTTAAGGCTTGTGTTACATTCTTTATGTATAATTGAATGGGAGATGAGCTATTGGGATTCTTAGAATCTCACTCCTTTCTCTCCAATATCCTAATATGCTAGGTGGAGCCAATGAACAAGGAAATAGGAGCCACCAAGTGGGAAGATGAAGCCTTGACCCTAAAGCTCTTAATTTTACTTATGTTGTAACCAAAGGAATGACATATGATGTAATCTTTTGATAAAATTGATAGACAATAAATGGAACATGTGTAATTATCCTAATAGATGATGTATGTATGAAATTTGATGATGAATGGAATGTGTTGCAAATTTTGGGTCTTGAAGGACCATTTCAAGTACATGTTCCTTAGTATATGGCTTGGGGATGAAGGATGAGAGTTTATGTTTTGAGTTTCTACACCTTTAAGACAAGTTTAGAGAGTCTTTTTAGGCCATTCCCATGTGCCCAAGTGGCTACAAGAGCCTTAGGAACCATTTTGGATACTTTTGCACCATTAAAATGCATCAAAATGACCTAAATGGCACCCTATAGCACATTCTGACCAAATGAAGGAATTTCTTCATGAAATTTGGCATACATGTAGAGCTCATTGAGAGCTTTTTGAGAAGCTAAAGTGCAGCAAAAATAGCATTATACAGAATTAGTTATGAATTTTCAAATTTGGGATTTTCAATTGGTTCTGGTATGTGCACTGTTCACACTGGCAGATTTGAGTTTTGTGCCATCTAATGGGCAAATGGTGTCCAATACTTGTGAACTTTTACAAAATAAACTAGAGGTCATAAACTTTCTATGGCCATCGAGATCACCTCATTTGGAGGTCTGAGCAGAGAGTAATGCATTTTTGAAGTTTGCTGTCAGTAGCAGTAGCATCCCCTGAGTCCAGTCACTGTTCCATTAAATTTCAGTAGCTAAACGCGCTTTCTCTGGTATAAGTCTATTTTTACCATAAATTTAACCTTCATATCTTTCAAAATTGGTATTATTTGCATGGATTGGAGTTTTTTGGAATTACTTGGATATTTTCGAAGTTTATAGCAGACACTTCCATTAGTACCAGTAGTTGTCCGAACCTTTTTCCCTTTTTCGCATGTCAAATGCTTTCTGTGTTATGTTTCATGGCCTGGAAATATTTTTTAAATAAATTAGACATGTGTGGCTTTCTATAATGACCAAGAATTCATGATTTCCATTTTTTTAGAATTAGTTATAAGTTTTGAAAGTTCATATCAATAATCTGACCCAGTAGCCCAGACAACAGCAACCTCAGTAGATTTTTGGATGTCAAACATTCCCCCCTTAATGATTCATGGATTGAAATTATTTTTATCATAGGGTAGACATTCAAAGATTTCTGGAATGGTAGATATTGTTGGATTTTGATTTTTTTAGATTTAGTTATGAATTTTTGAAATTGTGATAGAAAAACTAAAAATTTGACCGTGGCTAATTCATGAAAATTGGTGTATTTCACCCACTTGTATGAGTTCCAAGCCACTTTCTTGGATGGTTTTAGATTGTATTAGTGTAATTAAAAATGAGAACGAGTTTTATGAGTTCCCTTAGTCCTTGGGATACCGAATGAAAAATTTTACCAGTAGAGAAATGCATCTTGATCCATGACTCCCTATACTACTATATTGTTTCCATAGAAATTATATGAAATGAGGCATCAGAATTGTAACAATTAAGTCTTAGAAGTATGGTGTTACACTTTTGACTAAGTTTCACTCTTCTAAAGACTTTTAGCTTGATCTTATCCCATCTTAGGGACTTTTGACTCATCCTCACCTTTGCTAAGGGACTTTTGGCTTCACCAAACCCATTCAAGCCAAAACACATTCATAAGATGCATTTCAAGAGCATAACAAGAGCATCATGGTACCATGGCATATAAACATTTGCTAGAGACATTTTCAATGGAATAAACATGTACACACATCCAAAGATAAGAGTACATGAGAGAAAAGCTAAAAAGCTATCTTGAAGGAAGAATTGCAAACTTTCTTTTGAATTCCCTTCCCCTCTTTCGGCCACACACTCACAATGAGGTGGAGGTTAGTTCCTTTGGCCTAGACACATCAAATGTGACTTAATTACATTCTTGAAACAAATTCTAACACCACATATTCTCTAAGGAGGCTTAGTTTCTCATATAGTTCAATTATAGTTTCATAAAGCATATAATGAAGCAACCATAAGAATTTATGATCTTGGCTTCATTCTCTCCTTCAATCTATGACTCTTAACTCCATTTAGACTCCTTGGAACCATCAACAATCAATTTGAGGAGTCTAGCTATATGTTACTTCTTTAGGTTATATTATGGAAGTTACACCTCCATCTCACCATCTAGGCTTTCTAAAATTTTTCCAAGGCTTCCTCTCATATTCTTTCATCATATATAGTCCCATTCTAAGATTAGAATAAATTAAAACACTCCCTAGGTGCTTGAATTGTGTTTGGCCAAGACACCTCCCAAGGAAATGACCCATGGAGTTTTGCAAATTTTCTTAGGTGGAGATGCATATGGGAGGCTTCTTAGATGTCTTAGAAACTCATATAAACTCTTAGACATATTAAATTATGGCTAGAACATTTCCTACAAGCCAAGGTGCACTTGAATCCCTAGGAATTATATCTTGAAATTCAATGGTTCCTTCTTGAATTTCTTTGCATTATCTTGTTTTCCACACTCTAAATCATGGGTTTAACACTTGCTTTGGGTTAAAAATAATTCCCCCTTGGCTGTCTTATATGAGGCCAAGACCCACACAAGAAGAAGCAGTAAGAAAGAAGCATGGAAAGTAAAGAAATTACCTTGATTTCTACCTTGTTTCATGTGCTCTTTCAATTAATAAACTCCCCTCCTTCAAACCCCACTCTTTCTCCAAGAGACAACCCTGAAAATGCTCCTTTCAAGAAGCAAAAACCACCAATGAAAAGGGCTTAAAGATAGGAAGAAGATTTGTAAAGACAAGACCATGAAATTTGGTGAATTTCCATACCTATTTTGCCTTCTTTTTCCTTCTCTCTCCTCCCTCTTTGGATGCCATACCAGACTTGTTTAGAGCTATTTCAAGTCAATGGAAATTGAGGAAGAAGAAGACATGCCACTTAATAAAGGTGGAAGGGGATTTTTTAACATTTAGCTTTATATTACATTTTTGCCATTACACTTTGACCATGCCATTTGAGCTCATTTTATATCCTTTTTTAGAACCATCTTTTCTATCATAAAGTTTAGGTTCTCTAACTTATAAAATATCTTTGGAATCACTCAATTTGGATATAAAATCTTAACAAACTGGTTAAAATTTGGGTCAATCGACGTTATAAAACGTTAATCAGAGGGGTTTAATCATTCTAAGTGTTTTTATAGTTTTTAAGGCTTTAAGAACCCTGAGAAACTTATTTTCCACATTTAAAAATCCCTTATATGGGTTTTCTAAAAAGTACTCAAAATTACGAAAATATCATTATACTTTCGACAATTTTATTGAACCACTCTGGCTTTGGTTTTTGGGCACCTTGGATTTTGGATCCTCATTTTTTATTATTTAAAATTTTATCCTAATTTCATTTGGCCTTATATCATTCATTTCAGGGGACATGTTACAAAGAAATTGAATATTACATTTCTCACGTTTTCAAAAAACTGGATATTACAACTAGTAATTCCTTTTGGATGAACCTTACATTGTTTTGCTAGGTAACGTTTATTTGTTGAAATTGTATACTTATTTTTGTAATCTAATTATAGCTCCACAAAGCCCAAAGGTAGGGTCCCCAACCCTATCATAGTTTATATAGATTATTAGTTTGAAAGTAGAGGTCTCCTAACTATATTACTAATGTTTATTGGTGTTGTAGAGATTTTGCAATGTTTTATTTTTAAGGGACATTTTATCAAAATTTCTACAAGAAATAGATTAATTAAATAATTAAGGGTTTTAGATTAATAAGTGGTATGCTAGGGAAGTATAATTCTTTATCATTTTGTGTTAAGTTAATGTGACACTGATCTTGTACCTATGCTAGTCAAATATCTAGTCCATCTCATTGCATATCCTATTGAATGAGGTCAATCCTTTTCTCATAGCATAGATAAATTTGGCACTAGTTTTGAATCCTCTATCCTTGGCCAATGCACTTTGCCTTTGATAGATTATAAGCACTATTTGTAAGCATTTAATGCGGTGTTCAACTAGAAAATGAAATCCAATCAAAATTTGGAACCCTGTCTAGAAAAATAAAAGAAAGGGGGAGGAGCAGAAGAGGGAGAGGGCATTAGTTTATTTATTTATTTATTTTTGTTTGGGGGGGGAATAAATGGGCATATGGGTAAAATTTACTGGATAAAATGGCTATATGACCACATGGAATAGCAATCTAAAGAAAACCAATCAAATTTTATCACATGGTAGCCTTTTATCCTGGCCTATTTTACCTATAATTGTCAATAGAGATAGTCACAAGTAAAACTAGTCTCGGCTTGCACAAGCAAGATTTTAAAAAAAAATTAATGGATTTTTTTAAAATCATTTTTCGGTCAGGAAGTCATAAAATTTGTGCTTTCATACTCACTCCACTCTTTAAAATAAAAAAAGAAAGATACGATGACCATTTTTGGCAGGATTTATTGTCAATGAGTTGTCCAATTTTAAATTTGATTAAATAATTGAGATAAGCTACTAATCGAACAACTTCATACTCCTAAGCCCTGTGACAAAATTAAAACTATTGAAGTGTATACATTTGAAACCAAGCACACTTTAAGGCTTCCAACCACTTTCCAATAATGGCAATATATACACCGTATTCTTGTTATATTCAAAAATTGATATTCTTAAGTTATTAGTTTTCATTAGTCCTTGAGTTGTAAGAGATGGAATTGGAGTTAACAATCTGATGAATAATTTATAAGTTCCTCTATTACAGGATGATATATACCTCATATACTAATAATATTTAAATATTGTTGTTCCTTTACTCCAAAATAAAATCACATGACCAAAATCAAGAAACAAGAGAAAACAAACAATAAGCCACAACCTACAAAGTTGACCCATGAGCTTTATTTTGACAAATAACAAGTCCATTACATAAAATTGAACAGTAACAAACCACATTATTGTTGTTTTCATTGAAAAACACACACATATAGGCAAAGAAACACAAACTCACACTTCACTGTCTCAGCGAAACACCATAGATTGCTAACATAAGGTTCCTCACAGTCATTTCTCAGAACGCAAGACCACAATAGGACTCCTAACTCTATGCTTCCCATCTGTCCATGACAACTCCCCAAATGGAAAATTAGCATTCTGAGGCAAACCGCTCGTTGCTTGCAAAATAACCTTGAAGGTCTTCTTTTCACCTGTCCTCGTAAAACTTAAATTATTTGGCTGAACAACAACCCTAACTCCTCTAGGTGCTTGCACTGTCACATTATATATGCTTGCAGGCCCAACATTGGTAACCGTACGAGTAACAGTTACAGGATTTATTCCCAAATGAGACAATGAGATTGAAGGATAGTTGAAATCTTCTATCTTGTAAGACCTCGGACATTTATATGGCTTGTTAAAATTAAAGGATGCAACTAATTTTTCCTCATATCCAGAACCACACAAAAAGTTCAAGTAATCAGATGGATTTAGATCATAAACAAGTCCAGGGTCTATTGCAAGGTCAGGGCGAACATGTCCTGAGCCATAAGCAAATGGCGTCGCCGGTTGTTCATCAACACCATCCCGAATCAAATTCTTGGTGTTATCTAAAATGGTCGCTGGAAGGGCATAGTTTTTCAGGAGTTGTTAGGAAATTATTTAAGAAACATTTCATCCATATTATAAAGATTCTTAAATAGACGAACTTAAACCAATTATGATAATATATATATGCACACGCGCACATACTTGCGTGTATATTTCGTATACTTTTTTGTGTAACGTACTTTGGCGTACCTAATTATTTTTTCATGATCAATTTTGTTTATTTATATTTTGTAGATCAAGTATAATAATTTTTCTACTCATCAAAATATATCATACCAGTGGTCATGATTGCTGATTTGATGGCCGCTGGACTCCAATTAGGATGACGTGTTTTAAGAAGACCAGCAATGCCAGCCACATGAGGGCATGCCATAGAGGTTCCTGAAAGTATATTGAATGGAAACCGACGCTTATCTGATGCTATATTACTAGGACTTGTAGCTAGCGTATAAGCAGCAAGTATGTTCAAACCGGGTGCAGTTACGTCAGGCTGAAGGGAAAAAATGAATAAAAAATACAAAAAATATTATTATTTATATAAGTATGAAAGATACTGTTACGTAGTAAGAATGGAAAGACCTTGAGGAGTGCTGGTTGAAGGACGTTGGGTCCCCTAGATGAGAATGAAGCCATAATTGGAGCTGGCCTAATTCCCAGAAATGTTCTTGCTTTATCCATGAATGCAATAGGGTTCCTGCAGCATTTGTATAAATGGAGCACCTTCATTTACTAGCCACAAATATACTTTCCCATTAATCTAACAAATTCAATAATCATGGTTACTTTGTGCCGCTGTAGTATTCATTGCCTTCTTTTCCGGCTGATTTATTGGTATAACCAGAAGCAGCTAAGACATGAGGATCAGCTGTAACTGTATCCCCACTCTTTCCATCATTTTCCAAGAACATTCCCACTGCACCTGCAAGCAATGCTTGTTGGCCCTTGTCAAGTGGCCTTAGGCTCCTTCCTCGTTGGCAGATCAGTATCTTGCCTCTTACTTTGTTAGGATCAAGTGTTCCAGCGTTGCATAGTTGACTACAGAAAAAAAAAATATATATATATATATATATATATAAATGATAACAACTAAACAATAAGGTCTATTGAATTGAAGCAAAGTCTTGAAACGTTAATGCTTACGCATCCTGAATTGTTGCGTTAGGAAGCTTGGCATCACCACCACGGATTATAGAATAGAATCTCTGAGATGGTAGTCCTGTGGAAAGACTAGTTCCCTGATTGTCCAAGTCAAATTCACATAAAAAAATCAATCATACGGACACACAATACACCATTATGGACGTGGATGTAAGTTACAATTTATTATTATATGATTTGCCCCAGAATTAATGTAGCCCTTGCGATTGTTTGCTCCATTATCTTGTCATTGGTATGATCGGTACTAATTTGAATATAGAAAATTAATGTATGTGTCAAAATGAAAACGAGTTACATTGTTAAAAGTATATTAATTTATACCATAAACAATTTCATGATTATATATGTGTGTGTATGTGTGTGTTGTAGGGAGCAAAGGTAGATGCATTGGGAAATGATACCTTAATACGTTGGCTGTTACCAAGAGTAATATTATTATTGAAGTCCCTATCAATTGAGCTAGCAGCAATAGTAAAGACCCAAGGTGCGACATTTTTTACAGTTCCGGGGTCGGGTCCTTCATTACCAGCCGAGCAAATTACCACTATACCCTTAGCAACTGCATGGTAGGCTCCTATTGAAATCCCATCCGTCAACAAATCTTCAGCGTAGTGCTGATTCCCTCCCACAGAAACAGACAGCACTTGAACCCCATCACTTATGGCTTGATCAAAGGCAGCCAACAAATCAGCATCAATGCACCCTCCTGCATCTGTTGGAGACCAACATGCCTTGTAGGTTGCCACGCGAGCTCTGGGTGACCCACCCTTTGCTGTTCCATTGCCGTTGTTAAGGACGCTCGCGCCTCGAACAAAGTTGCCACCGGCTGTTGATAGGGTATGGGTACCGTGCCCAATGATGTCACGTGCGCTGTGAGGCGATGATATGACCTTGCCCACGTGTGCTTCGTAGCCTTTGTAGAACACTCTTGCTCCAATCAGCTTCCTGATTCGATCGTGTATTATTAAAGTGCAAGAGATTTATTAAATACGGAGTAATGTTTGCGCACCTACCTTTCAGTAACTCATCATTTAGTATTTCAGAAAATAAAGATAGAGATGCGAATAATCTCTGCTAGGGAGTAATGTTTGGGGACCGCTTGCGCAACAACTCGGAAGAAAGTACTGTATATTTGTGTATATATTTTTTCACAGAAAATTGATAAGACCCATCATCCATGGAGTTTCAGAGAACAAAGATGAAAACCTGAATAATTATGAGTGTAGACTCTCAATAATAAGTAAATTTAATTCATATAATATAATAAAAAAATGAGTATAAAAAAATAAAATAAACTCTATGTACAAATTTTTTTATGACATTCTATCTCTCTCTTGCAATATAACTGTACCAGTGTAGAATATCTAGGTCAATAATTATCTCTGCTTCGGAAGTTGATGGGAAGTGATGTTTGAGACCAAACTCTCTGTAATAACGCTAATGAAAGTAGTACTTATGTGGGTATATATGGTAAAAGTATAATAAATGAAGAACTTATGGACCTGTTGCAGAGGGTTTTATTGGAACCAGGCAAATTGTCAATCTCACAAATTCCCCCGCCACGCCACTTTGCCGGGATGGGACCATATCCTCTGTCGCTAAAGCTTTTTGATTCAGGCCAAACACCTGTTCAATAAAGAGAATATTACCCCACAAGAGTACAATAACTAATGGCGAGCAATTTTTTATTACATCTATCTATTTTAAAAATATTTATTTTTTATTTCTTACAAAAAAGACAGAAAAGTTGGGGAACAAAGTGAAAAAAAGACGCCAGTAAAATTAAAAGTAGATGCTTTCCGATGCAGGGGATTTAGAAGATGTTCCCATGGTCTCACCAAAATTTTTTTTTTTTAAATATGTAAACAATATGTATATAGACATAAATAATACATAAATAATGTTGATACGCAGCTTTGTGGGAGCCACATACTAAACGTCTTATTTATAGTGCGACTCTGCGGGAATTTATATATATATATATATATTTTATATATTTTTTTTTGTGGTTGTCACCCAATATTATGTATGTGCTTGATGTTAATATATATGTTATTGACTTTAATGGACTGCTACAACAGGACAGAATGTGTCAATTAATTCCACTGAGTTTTATTTTTAAAAGACTATGATTAAGGGTACATTTTTACCTTTATCCGAACTCAATTCTGTCTAGAATAATCTTAATAGTATATTTTATTAGGGTTGTAAATGAACCAAATCCGGCCGAACTTTACTCATTCTTATAAAATAGAGTAAAGCCAAATATAACTCCAAGCTTTAATCAAACCAAAACTTGTGATCAATTTGACTCATTCAATAAACGAGTCAATTCCGAACGGTTTACATACTGTATCATAAATATACTTTATACTTACATCCATATATAAATTTAAACTAGAAAAAATTATGCACTTTTATATAATATGTAAGTGTATGTGTGAGAAATATTTTATAAACATATATATTTAATTTTAACGATGCATAGATTTTTGTATTTATCAATAATTTTTAATAAAATTAAATATGAATACCATATATTCATGTATAAAATAATATTTCAATACTAATCGAGCTGTTATCAATTTAACAAGTTGAGCATCAAATCTAAAGTATAAAATGATTTTTAATAAAATCAAATGTGATTACCTGTATCAATGTTTGCGATGATCGTATTTTGACCAAATCTTGCCTTAATCCAAGCAGAGTCTCCTCTAACTTTGCCATTTTTCTCTAGTCCAAGAAATTCATATGACCTGGTTGTGTGCAGTTTATGCATTTTGTTCAAGAACACGGACACTACATTTGGCTTTTCTGCACCAACGTTAGAAACATTTTCTCAGTTAATTTGTAAAAGTGTTTAATGATGAAAACAGAGCTGAAAAACTATATTTTGGAAATGATAATGAAGTAATGATTCTCTCACTTTTGACCTCTTCTGCTTCTTCCTCTTCAAGTAATGCAGCAAAGCCATTAATGTGTTTGTTGTAAGAGTAAAACATAGCTTGTTTGGCCATCTCATGGCTGTCAAACAAAACATATCAACATTGAAGTCATTAGATTCTTGTTCCCGAAATCATTCAAGAGAAGTTGATAGGTTCAAATTCTATACCTTCCCAAGACAGTGGCGAGCAAATCATGATGAGAATTTGTTGCAGAGTCCATATCAGCAGAGGAAGGGTTTGGGCCATGAGAATGTGATCCCAAGTATACAACGTAGGACTGTAAACAGAGATTATGGCAAGTTCAGAGAGCAGAAAAGCAAGTGGTGATGAGAAATATTAATGCGAAATGCAGAAGTGAAACGTGGTTACCTTTCTTATGGCATGAGCGGGCTGCAGCAAGAAACTAAAAACAAGACATGATGAGAGAAGAATAAGAGGGACAATGGAGGAGGAACCCATCATGTGTTTCGGAAGTGTAGAGCGACAATAAGAGCTCTGCTTCCTCTGCTTATATAGCTCTCTTCTCTACTGCTTCATCTCGGAGGAGCCCTTTGAATCGTGGCACTTAAAAATAAATGGTTTATTTTGGTAATGAATTTTCTTAAATATACTAATATTTGGAAAAATTATTATTCTATTTAAAGCATTATATACTTTTGAATATAATAAGATGAAATAAAAAAATAACATTTATAAGTAGATATATTGAATCAAATTTTATTAGGTTCTTAATTTAGATCATATTTTCTTATCTTCTTACTTCTTAAAAATACAAAATAAACATTTCATTTTATTTTTTAATTGATTTTCATCTTTACAAATATATTTAGTATGCACTCCGTTCCTAACACAAATATGCCAAAATAACATATATAGAGGTAGTTTTCCATAGAACCTTTTTTTATCTTAATATCCCTAAAAACATTTTTAAATTATTCAAATATTTGTTTTTTTTTTTTTGAAAAAAGCTAAAATTCGTTATACAAAAATTGAAAAAATAATAATTAATTACACTTTATATATCCTGTCTCTTATTTTTATTTTATTTTACGACAACATCGTCACTTTTCTTATAATTAACCATGTTATGTATCCTCTTAAAAAATAAATTCAAATGATGTGTCTCACTGCGCGTTAATCCAATTGGTGGAAGGGATATAGAATAAATTTTTACATTTTCAGGTTCAAGGTTCAAATTCTCTTTTCAACTAGTACTTCTGTTTGATAGCCAACACTTTCAAAAAAATTTCTTTCACCCAGAGCTACTTAAGTAGCTTTCTTTGGGGGTCAAAAGGTCCTTACAGCTAATTCTCATAATCAGCCCTCCACTTATCCCTTTGATATTCTAAGTAAGTATGTCTTTGACGTAAACCGATAGTCTTAAAATAATATCCTTATTAGTACCAACACTTTTTGGTAAAAAAAAGCCTCACTATATTTCAATTATTTTGATTTTCTTTGACTTATATTCTTCACTTTCTTTCTCCCTAAGATGACTTTGCTTTTTAAATGTTCTTTTGAAAACGAATATGCGTCCTAATTCTAATCTCTTTTGCAAAAGAGATGACTGCAAAAAGTGATGTTGAGTCACTCTATCATACGCATCTCTTGGCCAAAAATAAAAAATCATGAGCATCTCCGAGGAAGCTTCTCTTATCTTTTTCCGAAAATCTCACAGTGATAGGGGAATGTTAGGTAGAGTGGAGCCAAGAGAAGCACGCTGCTTAAGTGTCTATATGTATAACTTTTACAAAAGTAATACAAATCTTCAGAAGTGGAGAACAAGAAAAGAAATGAGACGAAAAATTAAACTCTCATACATAAAACAGATATTAATGAGTGTTATGGATGTTTAAAGCAGATTTTCTTGAGTGTGCTTTTATTATATATACTCATGAGCCAATTACAAGTAGAATTAATGATAGGTTAATTCATATATATGACTTCTGTTGATTTTTAAAAAGCGACGAGCTTGAAAATTTGACAAAATTTTATATTCAATGTTTAAGTTTAGTTCTTGTGTGTCGCATTGGATAATAATTAAAATTTAATAGTCTATGAGTTTGGAAACTGTTTCACTGAAACAGTCTAGTCTATTAAGTTAAACGTTTTTTATTTTATCTCAAGTTGTAATAGCTGACAGCCTGATACTAAAATAATTCTAAGATATGACGTGTCATAAGTGTTATGACTTACGTGATAAAATTTCATCTATTAAATTAATAAATTTTTCCTTTAAATTACATCATTAAATCAATAATATTGAGACTCTGTTATCTAACAACCTAATATTATCAGGTCTAATTATTAGGCTCTAATTTTTTATTGTAAAAATATAATTTCACTGTTAGGTTTAAAAGTTTTTATTATTGTTTCTTTTAAATTAAAAGACATCTTCTATTGGAATCTCATTATTCTTCATTGTTTTCCAAAGCCTGTTAGCATACAACGTATTGGTAGTGCGCTGCAAAGTCTCCGCTTGTCCTTTGCTTTACTCATCTACTTCTCTATGAACATGTAATGAGGATTGAGAAGCATGTGCTAAAATCAATGAGTCTTAGTAATATGTATTTAATAAGTAAATGCATAGAATGTACGTAGTTGGAGAAAGATAATTATTAAGCTCTAATTTTTTATTGCAAAAATATAATTTCACTATTAGGTTTAAAAGATTTTATTGTTGTTTCTTTTAGATTAAAAGATACTTTTGTTTGGAATCTTATCTCATTCTCCTTCATTGTCTTTCAAAGTATGTCGGCTTACAACGTGTTAGTAGTGCGCTGCATAGTCTACTGCCTCTCTTGTGCGTTGCTCATCTACTTCTCTATGAACATGTAATGAGAATTAAGAAGCATGTGCTAAAATCAATGAGTCTCTGTAATATGTATTTAGTAAGTAAATGTATAGAGTATAGTTGGAGAAAGATAAAGGGGGAAAAAAAAATAGAAGCAGGTAAGAAAAGGAAAGAAAGTCTTACTCCTTTATATCATATTCTCTCCTAGCATATATGAGACAGTATAGTATAGTAGAGGACCCAAACTAAAATCAATACTCTAAAAATATTTAATTTGCCCAACCTTATCTCGAGAATACTGTTCTTCTTTTATATATATATATATATATATATATATATATCTTCAAGCAATTGATATATAGGTAGGATAGTGTTACAATTATTAAATTATAATGAAATTACATTTTTTTTTTGGTTGCATCTCAAATCTATAACTATTTGCATTATTGCTTAACTAGAATTTGGTTTTTATAATTATCATATTGCAATATTTGATATTAATTTATCATAATGTCTTACATAATTAGTTATTAAAATAGTAATACAGATAAATTACTCCAACACTTTCGGTGAAAGTGCTAGTAACATGGTTCCTATTCATTCACTTTCACGTTTTGTTAATTTCATAATATTTATGCTGGACACTCTTAATGAAAAAATCAACATGGAAGTAGGACTTAGTTAGGGGTTAATTACAACCATATGCAATGATTTATTACACTAATTACTTTTGCTGATTACGAGAGCCAACTCACGTCATCCTTTGTGCCTAGGATGCTTGATAGAGATTAAAGTATTCATCAACATCATCATAATTACTTAGATGCTTCAAACAAAGCTGCATGGAAAGTTCCCAAGAACTCTCTGGGCATTGGCGGGGCCGCGTTTGGCCGAGTCCCCTCTCAATTTTTTAATATATATATATATGGGATATTGAGATTTAGTGTGACGCACTTACATTTCTTAAAATTTTAAATTCATTAAATTTATACATGTAATATGTAATTTATTTTAGTATCATTTTAATATTTTATCAAGAACCTATTAAACTTATATATATATATATCTAATATAACTCTTAAAAAATTTATCATTATTGTTTTCTCTTTTTTTTTTCTTTTTTTTTAATTTTCTCGTTACTTTCTTTTCTTTCTTTATGGGTGTAAACTTCAAAAGTATAATATTCACATTTTTAATTTTTAATTTTTAATTTTTTGAGATAATCTTGAAATTCAATTTGAAATATGAAAGTTAAACTAGATTACTTTAGTTTTGAATGCTAAGTTGCTAACTTAAAAAAATATTTTTTTTACCTATTACTAATATAGAGATAAAAAAAGTAAATTTATAATTTCAAATTTTATCATTTAATTCAAATAATATATTATAGAGTATAATTTTTTGAATAAAATATAAAAAAATTTTTAAAAAATTGACATCAAAGCAACAATTTTTCTGTGAATCTTATAAATCCAGTTTTAATCATTAACTTTAAAAAATTTTCTATTAAACTTAAAAAAAATAAATTAAAATTTCAGTCTATAATCCTAATAATGAAGATAAAATACGAAAAAAAATATTTATAAAAAGGAATATGTCAACTTTATCTTTCAAAATTAAGGTCCTAACTACACCCCTGAATATAGGGATTGGGCAACTAATGCATTCAAAATATCATATGCTGATTTATTAATTTTAGAGCATTTTAGTCTACATGATTTGTCTCGTCAAAAAATATGCTATGTTGCGTTGGCTGAATATTTCAAAAACTATTATATCAATTAGCTTCAATGAAAAAAAGGTTCTACTCCAAATTTTAAATTGATGTAAATTTAATTATTGAAAAATATTTACGTGGTTAATTCAACTTTAAATTTATGTAATTAATTAATGTAAATGTCCTTTAAATACAACTAGATCTTTTATATTTTATTCTAAATTCTGTAAATTTTATCCTGATTAATTTTAACTCAGCCAAAATGCCATATAATTTTAACTAAAATAACTACGAATACAAATTCTAGCTAACTTAATTTATGAATAAACTTCAATTCAGGTGTTCCAAAAACATGAATTTTTTTTCAGCTTATCCAAATGTATTATAAAAAAAACTTAAGCACTATTTGAGTAAAAATATAATAAATATATAAAATTTATAGTTTACCGTCACATTATTGATTAAGCCATTCAATAAAGTTTTAATATATAGTATTCTTTTATTAAAAATTTAATAATAAAGTATAAAAATTATACTTAAATTTAATCTTTTTCTCTTTTAATTACATTTAATATCTTAAACCTATATCTTTTTTTTATTCCTCGGACAAACAATCTTAGAATTGAATTTCTTAGTTTGCAAAAAGTTTACTATATCTTTTGTTGTTCTTAATGAGGTGATTTCTATATATATATATATATATATATATATATATTGGGCGTTATTACAGCAGGTCGCATCACTTTTTTTCTCTAAAGCAACGGATAGTTTGAATAATGAAGGAGATGGGCCCTGGGCCGACAGCGTAGTGGAGGACGAAGAAAGCAGATTTGCTGGAGCCTAACAAATGATGTCTTTTTAATGTTGTGGGTATAAGAGTCTGCAAAATAATATCTTTTTAATGTTGTTGGTATAAGACTCATAGTCATAATTAATTAATTAAGTTCTTGTTATGCCTCCTAATGGGAGTAGTTAATTACCCAAAGTTAAACGTTTGTTTGGTATAACCAAAAGGGAATTACATCACAAAGTCATTAGTGATGCAATTTGACCACTATAGAGTTTATCATGTTGGCTTTTTGGTATAGAGATAAACATTAATGATTTAAATATGAGTAAATTTCTTAGTATTTTAAATATGCTGATGCTTTTATTATTATTATTATTATTATTTCAAAAGATAGAAGTATAAGTCGAATTCTTAATGCAAAACAGATATTGACTTTAAACGGGAATCATGTGAGCATTAGTTGATTGGATATATTTTACTTAGTTGGTACAATTATCAATTATTAGGTAAATTTAGAATAAGATATGCTAATCAAATAATCAATTACTGAGGTACCATTATTGACTATTATTATGCTATCATTAATATTCATCGTTTTATCACTGCAGCATAGTTTCTTTCTTATTCTATGATATTAATATTCTTGATGATGGACTAAGAGTTTTGGTTCATGTAGTACCTCTTTAAACATAACCGATAAGGGACATTGACACAAGTGTTCATCCTTGTGCCATTTCTTACTTCCAAGATCTTGTCCCTCTTTTGTAACCCCAAAAAAAATTTATATTCTTCAGCAATTTCTTTTACTTTTTTTTTTTAATTTACACTTCATTATTTTATTTTAGAATTATTATATCTAAATTTATAAAAGAATATTAATAATAATTATAAAATGAATAAATTAAAAATATTTGAGATTTGAGATTTGAGATAGGATGTTATTGACATCTTAGTACAAGATTTGACCTACTTTTTATATTTTATTATTATTAATTGTTTTTTTTACTAACTTGAACACTGAGATGTAATAAATTTTAAATTGATATAGCATATTAAATATTTTAGGAAAAAATTTACAAAGAATAATTTTTTTCAGATTAAAAAAATTATATATAGTATGTAAATTTTATAATATTTCAATCAAATATAAACAAAATATTTTCATCTATTAAAAAACTTTGAACCCTATGTATAAAGGTATTTCATAATAAAATTATTCAATAATATAAAATTAATTTTAATATTTACTAAGGGTTAAATAATGATAAGTATTCTGTAATATTTAAATTTTTTAAGGAGGTAATTTGACGATGTGATGGTGGGTTCAATTTTTGTAGACGGTGTCAAATGTTGTGCACAAAAGTAGAAACAAGCACGTCAAGAAGTGGTGGTCTAGTGTTAAACGTAATAAATTTTTTGAAGTTTAAACATTTACTTTGTCATGTGTTCAGAAAAAAAAAAAAAAAACCATATGAAAGCTTGATGCCTTACAGTAGAGTGTCCTGTTGTCTGGTATGCAGTAAAAAAAAAAAATTATACTCTAAAGTGTATTTTTTTATTATTAAATTTTGTATCCTCTTAATTATAATTTTTAGATATTTAATTAATTTTTTTAGCCTCTGAAAAAATTTTTAAAAAAATAAAAAAAAAAAGTACTGCACAGCGTTTCTTCATTGCAGGGATCCAAACCCTATGAACTGTCCTCAACTCCATGCATATGGCTGATTGAACGAGTCACATAGATGGTTAACACGACAATCACCATGCTTATCTTCATTGCATGCTATTTGTTCGTTTCGAATGGAAAAAGCAAGAATCAGTACAAACATCTTTCATGGAGTTTTAGAGGTTCCAGGAATGGGGCTCATTGACGAGAATCTAGATCTCTGCTTAGCTAAGAAGATGATACGGAGTAATGTTTGCGTACCCACCTCTCTGTTATAATTCTATTTGTAACCAGTTGCGCAATTACACAAGAGAAAGTACTACATATTTGTAAGTCATCACCAATGGAGTTTCAGAGAATAAAGATGGTCGGGATGGGCCCAGTTTCTATGTAAGCGGGCAGTCGCATCCTTCAAAAAAAAATTTTTATATGTATTATGGGTAATATATAATGTTATTTTTTAAAAAAAATTAAATCTATTCTCCTAAAATTTTTTACCTGTCTCCTTTAATGTTTTAAAGAGTTAAATATAGATTTTTAAAGATATAGCTACTTCTAATATTGATAATAAAGATAACTTTTATAAAACTATTAAAATATAATAAAATATATTAAAGTTTTCTTTTAAAAAAGAAGTTTCTTATCTTATTTTATAAAAATAACTAATAATATACTTTTCACTTTCTAATTCTCACTCATAAGATTCCTTTCTCTTTAGTTTTTTTCACCATACTCTCTACTTATTATAAAAGCATGATTTTGTAATAAATTGGAAGATAACTTTTTTGTAGATAGTTTGGTTGTTTATATTAAGAAGAACACTACAAAAAATTTTACTATAAAAAATATTAGAAATGAATTATATTCAATTAAAAATTAAAGACTATAATCATTATAATTAATACATATTGTATCACATGTGTGAACTTTTTGTTACACAACTCTTATTGATAATCACATCTAAAGGAGATGAATAAGTATAATTTGTAATATGAGTAAATTTTAAAATTTTTCCACACACACAGAGAAGTAGGGTAAGCAAAAGTAGAAGTGGAGCAACCTCTAATACATAAATAGGCAGTAGAATGAGCCAATACAAATTTAAAACAAATTTAAAACAAATTCCAGAAGAGAGAGTGGAGTAACTTCGAATAAGATAAATAAATAAGCAAGTGGGAGAGAAAAGAAATAATACTGATTTTTTTTTTATTCACCTCCTTTGTTCTATGTCTAATCCTTTTAAATTCTAAAAATTTTCTTCAAATAAATCACCAAAAATATAAGCGGTAAATTTTGCATGTTCATTTCTAACATTAGTTTTCTTAAGTTATCTTTAAATTTACATACTTTGAGTTTTCTAAAGTTCATTTACAACTCACTCTCATTAGCAAAAAAAATTTACAAGAGAAGTAATAAAAGATTTTTGAACTCTTTAAGAGTGGAGTACAAGTTACGCTCAATAAATGTTCTTGAATGGCTGATTGACTATGAACTAAGTTGCTCTAAGAAATAAACACTCTTTGAATGCTTTGAATGTATTTCTATATTTCTCTTCACTCGAACCTTCAACTTCATTTATATCTTCTTCACCAATCTCTAGTCATTAGAGATAGTATAGTTGCTTTTTGACTTGATCAGAGGAGTTGTGACTTCAACGTTCAAATCCTCTTCAATGGCAACAACAGAGCTTTTTGTTCTAGCAACCTATTCCATATAATCTTCTTAAATGCTCATTGAAGATTGCTTATTGGCTAGAAAAAAAAAGTACTATCTAATATTATACTACCTCCAATCTTTTTTATTAGAAATAAAAAATTATTTCACTAGTATTAAGAAAAATAATTAATATCAATTTAATTCATTAATGAGATTTAAATTTAATAATTCTTTCTTATTTTACCCATCTTTATTTTGTATGTGAAAATATTATACATTGTTAAGTATATTAGGTGTAATAATAAATGAAAAGTAAAAAAAAATTTATTATTTAATGAAATAAAAAAATATATCATATTTCTTATATTTTGAGATCAATTTTTTTTTTTTTAGATTTTCTTATAAAAAGGACTGGAGCAAGTATAAAATTAAAAAGTTTTGCAGATGAAAAAGAAAAAGTCAGCTTCTTGTAATTCATTTTGTTTATACATTTATCAAATATAGGTAAAATTTGTCTTTTGTGAAGCAACTGAAACCGATTAGAATGGAGCAAAATTTTAATGAGCCTAAGTGCATGGGCTTTTCATAAGAATAATTTCGGCTTTTTCTATCATAAAAGTCATGGGCGAAGATAGATTATTAGACCTAATATTGGGCCAACACTTGTGTTGGATAGCATGACATCCACACATTTTATAAAAAAAATATTAAAAAAATCAAAGGCCAGCTCCCTTGTTTGTAAGGATGTTCAAAATTGATCTAAATCAATTGAAACAAATCAAATCAAATCAAACTAACAAAATTGAACTAAATCAACTAAAAAAAAATTAAAATTAGTTTTGAACATTATAAAATCGATCATTTGGTTCGGTTCTTGATTCGATCAAGTTTGGTTCGATTAAAATCGAACTGAGTCGAACTAATATTTTTTTTATTTTATTAACTAAATTCAAATTATGCATAAATATTTTATTAATAAAAAAATAATATTTTTTTTACTTTTACTTATATTTAATTGAGCTTATCAAATAAGTTATTTTGAAAATGTTATTATTTTATTATCTTTACATATGATATTTCATTATAATTGTAGAATAATTAAATATAATTATAAGGGATATTTTTTTAAAAAAATGATATATAATAATTAATTATTTCAACATTATTATTGGTTATAATGTTAAGAGATGTACTATATTATAAGTCAATTTTTACATATTAGAAAAAATAATTTTTTTTAAAAAAATCAAATCACTTTTATGCAAAAAAAAAAAAGCATAAACCAAATCGAATTAAATCGAATCAAACCGAATAAAAATCAAATCAAACTAATTAAAAATTAAAATCGACAAGATCTAAAAAATACTAAACTGACAATCTTGATTTGGTTTGGTTTTAGTCCAAAACCGAGCCTATAAAAACTCCTGCTTGTTTGTGGGCAATCAATGTTGGGTAGCTTTTTGCTCCTCAAGATTGAGCAATAGAAAAGTTGCATCTTGTATTATTTCTAATATATACTTTTTTTTAATTATAGTAGTTATATTTATTTTAATATTATTATATTTCTTTGATTTTTTATTATTATGTGTCTCTATTTTTTTAATTTTCATAAATTTTATTATTACATTAATTTAATAGGTACTTAAAATAAGATGTTTAATAATTATTAGCGGTCTTATTAAGCATAACTTTCCCCCCTATCTGGATTTTCTGGGTCCAACCCTCATATGGAGTTCTGAATGTTTGGGGACCAACCTTTCTGTAATCTATTTATAAGCAAAACCTGGTTTCTCTATAGTAGTTTGCTTTGTTCTGTTATAGATTTGGATCGTTTGGACGTTCTAAATTTATTTATTTATTTATTTATTTTTAGTTTTTTTATATTAATCATTATTTTTAAAGTAATTTCAATTAAAAATTACTTTTATTCTAAGTTTTATATTTTTTAAAACTAAAAAATTTTAAAAATAAAAAATAAATTTTGAATCATCCAAAACTATTCCAGACAATCCAGATCCAGAACAACAAAATGGCCCGTTCATACCAGCATAAGACAACCCGTTTTCTATAAGCACTAGCGTAATAATGCTCATTAAAGTAGTATTTGGTGACCTGTTGCTGAGTTTTATTGGGACCAGGCAAATTTTACCTTGTGAATCTCGCAAATCCCACCTTCACTCCACCCTGCTAGGATGGGACCATATCGTCTGTCACTAAAGCCTCTTGATTCAGGCCATAGAGTGAAAATTACCCCACAAGAGTATCAATAATTAATTGTGAGCAATTTTTTATTACATCTATCTCTTTTAATAACATTTATTTTTTATTTGTTATAGATAGACAGGACAAAAAGATGTTGGGTAAAGAGGAAAAAAAATGAAGTAAGAATTAAATTAATGTATACCAAGACTTCCTAATATCCATATTAAAGGAAGATGCTCCTCATATTAAAATTTTTGAGCTGTTTTAATAAATTTTTATTGATTCTAGCTTTACCGTGGATGTCACCCAATCGTCCATGCTAATGTTACAGAAAGTGTCAATTAATTAATTCTACTGACATTTCTATTTTTTAAATTATCATTAAGGGATCTTTAACCTTTATCCGAACTAAATTTTTTCCAGAATAAAGAAGTACAGTTGGAGCTGTAATTGAACCAAACCTAACTGAACTTTACTCATTCATTTAAAATAGAGCAAGTGCGTCTTTAAAATCCTGTTTTAAAATCATGTTTGTGTAAAATAATAAATTATTACTTTTTCAAAAATGTGATTTTGAGCCTCGAAAATGCCGAGCCAAACACACCACAAGTTGGATATAAGTTCAAGCCTTAATCAAATTAAAAATTATGATCAACTTGACTCATTGAGCCAAGTTCAAATAGCTTACAAATTGTACTATAAATATAATATATACTTACATACATATATGAAATTAAAAACTAAGTAAAAAATTATGCACTCTTATACTATATAAGTGTATGTGTGTGAAAAAGGTTTTATAAAAATATATATTTGCAGTATTTGATTTTTGCATTGATCAATAATTTTTAATAAATTAAATATGAATAAATATATTCATATATAAAATAATACTTTAGTACTAATTATGCTGTTCGCAAAGTTAAATAGTTGAGCATCAAATTTTTAAGCTTCACTCATTTAACTAAACAAGTTTAATATATTGAAAAGTAGGCCAAGTTAAATATTATAAATATCTGCCATTTTCCACATGCACTTTACATTCACACTTTTTCCGGATTAACAATATTTTTGTAAGAAAGATATGAACTTTTTTTCATGTTAAAACAATAACTTTTTTGAAAAAAATACTAAAGTGTGGAGAAAACTAATTTCTGCTCATTTGTTTTCTTTCCTCTTAATTTACTTTTCTCTCTCCGTTCTGCTCCTTTTGTTGCCAAACAGAGACTTGGAGTGTCACCATGAGTTCTAATATGACAGAAACACAAAGATACCTTTCTATGGTTTGGTTCCAAAAGAGATATAAAACCTACTGATTCTGTTGATATAAAGCTTGATCACCGTATCAATGTTTGCGATGATCGTATTTTGACCTAATCTTGGCTTAATCCAAGCAGAGTCTCTTCTAACTTTTCCATTTTTCTCTAGTCCAAGAAATTCATGTGACCCGGCTGTGTGCAGTTTATGCATTTTGTTCGAGAACACAGACACTACATTTGGCTTTTCTGCACGGACGTTAGAAACATATTCTCAGTTTGTAAAACAGTGTCTAATGATGAAAACAGGGCTGAAAAACTATATTTTGGAATGATAATGAAGTAATGATTCTCTCACTTTTGATCTCTTTTGCCTCTTCCTCATCAAGTAATGCAGCAAAGCCATTGATGCGTTTGTTGTAAGAGTAAAACATAGCTTCTTTGGCCTTCCCATGACTGTCAAATAAAACATATCTATTGGCCTAGCATCGTAAGTCTAAAACTTTGATGATAACAAAATTCAAATATATTTATGTAAAAGCCTATTTAAGTATATTGCCCCATTTTGTGAAATCCATGATATTTAGATGTTTCGGCCGAATTTTATGAATAAATTGATTTGGATGGCTTAGTTATGATAATTAATTAACGGCAAATTTAATAATGCACAAACGACAAATAAAGTAATGACTTTCGTGCAATATAAAACAATCAAAGTATATAACATAAATGCTTTTTGTTGCAGTTGTTTCTATTGTTTTGTAAAAATGAAATGTTTCTTTAATCTATGTATTGAATTTTAAAAGTATTTATGATGAGTTAACTAAATGAGTTATATAAAAAGAGCTCCATCACTGATAGTGGCTACAAAGGCAAAAGAATTTGAACGATAAGATAGCTCTAACAAAAATGGCTGCTGAATGATCAAATTTATCTCTAATGATTAGAAGATGTTGGAAGCCTATATATGTGAGTGATCTCAAGTGCAAGAGAGATAAGGATTACAGTGAATACAAAAAGAGTGCTTTGAATCTTTTGTAAAAAAAATTATTTAGTATCTGCAGATTTAGTGTCTGCTCAATCTATTTACTAGAAGTAAAACTTAGAGTGTTGAAAGTATCTTGAAAGAAAGTTAAAAGTGTATTAGCAATTGCTTTTGTGTAAAATTCTAAGAGCTTGGGTTAAGGGTTTGCTGTATAAAACCTTACAATAAGTTTAAGGTAAGCTTATAAACTTGTGTTGATAGTGAATACTGAAAATCATTATTTATGTAAGTTTGTTGGTGTTAATGAAAAAATATTCCTTAAAAATTTTAAGGGGATTGGACATAGGTTGTAAAGACTAAACCAAAATAAATTTGCTAATGTTCTTATTACTCTCTCCTATTTTCTAGTTCGCTAATTTTGCCTCCTTCACTTTTGAAGGATCTCATTTGTAGTAGTATACTGTGTGCTGCCTTAATTTGCTTGCTCCACTCTTATTATATTAACTTTCACATTATACATTTAGTGAAGAATATTGTTTCATTTTGCATTTAAACGATCATTTGTGTGTCTCTTTTATTAGCTCATCAAATTTTGTTGTTCACTTGCTCCACATTCTAAATATTCTCATTTTGGAGATCATTTGGTCCCCTATTTTTGCAAGTGCAAAAAATAGTGTTTTAATTTATTTGTTAAACATCACACATGTCTATCCCCCTCTAAGTGTAATTATCAATATCAACATTGAAGTCATTAGATTCTTGTTCCCAAAATCATTCAAGAGAAGTTGATGGGTTCAAATTCTATACCTTCAACACAGAGGCGAGCAAATCACGATGAGAATTTGTAGCAGGGTCCATATCAGTAGAGGAAAGGTATGGGCTACGAGAATGTGATCCCAAGTATACAACGTAGGACTGCACAGAGATTACAGGAAGTTGAGAGAGCAGAGAAGCAAATTATAATGAGAAATATTTATGCGAAGCGCAGAAGCAAAACGTCGTTACCTTTCTTCACTTGGTGTTTGGGAAGTATTGTGCGATGCGACCATAACAGCTCTGCTGCATATATAACCCTGTTCTCTACTGTTTCTCGGAACTTTTTATCTAAAAAATATAAATTAAACATTTTATTTTATTTTTTAATTGATTTTCATGTTTACAAATATATTTAGTATATATTTCATTCCTAACAAAAATAGACCAAAAGAACATATATAGAGGTAGTTTTCCATTGAATTTTTATCTTAATATCCCTAAAAATATTTTTAAATTATTCAAAGGTTTGTTCCATTTTTTTAAGATAAAAGTCATTATATAAAAAATTGAAAAATAATAATTAATTACACTTTATACATCCTGTCTCTTATTTTTATTTTATTTTACAATTACATCATCACTTTTCTTTTAATTAACTATTTTATGTCTCCTTTAAAAAAATAAATTTAAATCATGTGCCTCACTGTGGGTTAATTAAATTAGTGGAAGGGATTTAGAATAAATTTTTACATTTTCACCGGCAAGATTCAAATTCTCTTTTCAACTAGTAGTTCTGTTTGATAGCCAACCCTTTCAAAAAAATTTTCTTGCACCAAAGTTCATTAAGTAGCTTTTTTGGGGCAGAACGTCCCCGGAGCTAATTCATTATTGGACCTCTACGTTTCTCTTAAAAATTATAAGTATGTTATTGACGTAAACCGATAGTCTTAAAATAATATCCTTAAACCAACGTTTTTAAGAAAAAAAACCTGACTATGATACAAAAAGATCTCCTAACATTTATATTCAGAAGTAATATTATTTAAATTAAGACTCTTAGAAAATCATAATGAGATCTTTGAATTATGAGTCTTATGAATGTTTAAGACAGATTTTCTTGAGTGCTTTTATTATATATTCATGAGCCAATTTCTAGTAGATTTGATGATAGCGTAATTCATATTTATGACGCCTATTAATTTTTAAAAGCGACGACCTTGAAATTTTGGGAAAATAATATGTTGAATGTTTAAGTTTAGCTTTTATGTTTTACATTGGATAATAATTGAAATTTAATAGTATATGAGTTTGGAAAAATCTTCACTGAAACAGTTTAGTATATTTAGTTAAACGTTTTTATTTTTGTCAGAAAAAAGGCTAAATATGTGTTCTGCATTATAACAAACATGTTCCATTTTATATTCTAATATAGATTGGTTGGGCCGATAAAGTAATTAGGATAAATATCAAATTTGGGCCTTATACATGCTCATGGGTAAATGGGTTCAATATTCGGATATTGAGCATCCTAAGGAATTACCATAAATTAGCTTTCTATTGAATATCACATTTATGGTAAGTTTTATGCTAATTGAGTAAATGAAATTATAAGAAAAGTTTTATTTTAAACTCAATTAATATACAATAGAAGTTCTATTTTAACATATAAAGAAAGTTTTCAAATTCGCATTTAATTGGAAATATTCTTAAGGATTCTTATATGGTAAGTTTTCAAAAAATTTTATAGCACTCTTAATGAAATACTCTCAAGGAATGTTTTCAAAAGCTTTGAAATATCATATCAAGATGATTAATCACCAAAATAATCTTTATGATTTGTTTATCTTGAGCTATTAATGATATAATTTTGCCTAAGTATGGAAAAGGAAATTCCACAATATTAAGAAGTAGAAAAGGAAAAAGACCATTTGAAGGAAGCAAAAAAAAAAAAAAAAAAAAAGAAATAGTTACGAACATTTATTTAAGTCTGCTATTCTCTATAAGGCTACATAGGAAGTCAACATGCTTTATTTGAAAGGTGGCCTATTATGAAATAGAGACATGCTCAATAAAAATTGAGTTAGATCACTTAAGTCAAATTCCTAATCAATGAGCATATTTGCAAAATCTAAAGAAGTTGTCACCAATGCTTGCTATGTTGGAAGCTATGATATAAAATGAAGACCATTCAAAGAAAAAAACAAGAGAGAGAGAGAGGGAGAGAGAAAGAAGATGAATTGAATTGAATGATTATCTTATTATTCTTACATCTATGCTTTAATGTGTTATTACTCTATGTGAGTTAGCCTTTGCATCTTAAGAGAAAACCATAGAAAGGTTATGAGCTTAACTCACTTCTTATCTTACTTTAAGTTTCTTAGTGTCTTAGGTATAACTTTGAGGTATTTTCTATAAAAAACTTGGAGTGAGTTTCCATGATTCTTGGGAAAAAAAAAAAAACTTAAGGTGGGGAAAATCATTTGGAGTGAAGATAAGTGTAAAAGCAAGAGTGTTTAACCTTATTAGGTTACCTTAGAGATGTTGTAAAAGCAAGAGTGCTTGTGTGACTGTAGGATTACTTGTATCTTTTGTGTTTACCCATAATAATAAAAATCCCTTGTTTTGTTCTTTGGGATTGGAGTAGGACATTTTTGTTTGAACTAGGATAAAATTAGATATGTGATCTTCTCTCTTCCCTATTATGTTTAAATTATGTTTGAATATTTTACCTTAATAAGTAGTATTATATTCCTTAGGAATCTATGGTTGATAAGGAACCAAAAAAACTATAAGGAAGGAAAATAATTTTTAAAGTCCAATTCAATCCTCTTCTTAGATTATTTCTACATTAATAATTGGTATCATAGCTTTGATCTTTGTTTTACAGGACTAACATCCTAAAGAAAAGATTCGTCTAGAAGATGAGTCAGCTTCCTACTATCAAAGGCCATTTGATCAACATATCACTATACTTTGATGGGATGAACTACTCCTATTGGAAAATTAGAATGAAAATCTTCACTGAATTAACTGATCTACAAGTGTGGGATGTAATTAAAAATGGGCCTTATGTTCCAATGAAAAAAAGTTAATGACGAACAAGTTGTGAAAGCTCAAAGTGAATGGAACAAGGAAGATAGAAAAAGGCATGAAATCAATTGTAAGGCTATTTACTAAATTTTCTATGCTATTAATGAAGATACAAAAAGCTGTCAAGATGTAACAAAACAAAAGAAATGTGGGAAAAATTGCAAACTACATATGAAGGAACCACATAAGTGTGAAAGACAATAATTAATATACTTATGCACAAGTATGAGCTATTCAAAATGTAAGATGATAAAAGCATACAGGAGATGTTTCAAAGGTTTGGAAAGATCATCAATGACATTGATGCTTTTAGGAAGTGTTACCTAAACAAGGACCTAATCTATAAGGTCCTTAGGAGTTTGAGCTGACCCTGGAGTGTAAAGGTAGTTGTAATTCAAGAAAAGGGAAAGCTACAAAGAATGACAATCGATGAACTTAGAGGCAACCTTATTACTCACAATGAAAGTTACTTAAAAAAAAAGGCATAGAAAATATAAAGAAGGACAAAAGCATTGCATTAAGAACCACACACCAAGAAGGAGATGAGGCTTTTGCAAATTAATCAAGTGACAAGGAAATGGAATTGCTGACCAAGAGAATGTACAGTCTATACAAGAAAAGATTTTAAAATAATTCGAGAAATGGAAACATGTCGAAGAGAGAAGGAACTAAGGATGTAATCAAATGCTATAGATGCAAGAAAATTGGACATATAGAAGCTAATTGTTCTCTAGCACGGAAATCAAATTCAAGTAGCAAAAAGAAAGTGATGGTAGCAAGCTTAACATAGAGTGATGATGATGTCCTTGATGAATTAAGAGAAAGAGATGAATAGGAAACAACAAATCTGTGCCTTCTAACTATAATAGATTCTTGGTGACGTTGATGAAGAAAAGGAAATTGAGAACTTATGTCTCATGTCCATTGAGGAATCTATTAGCAATGAAGTAGAAGAAGAGGTAAATAATTCTCCTTTTACTTATGATGAATTATTGCATGCATTTGATAGTGTTCTAGAATATCCAAATAAAATTGCACAACAACATAATAAGCTAAAAGGAGATCACATGAAAATTTTGAAAAGTTTTAGCATTGTTAAAAATGAAAAAGATGTCCTCGAAGAAAGGCTTGAGTTAAGAATAATACTCTATACAAGCTTTTTTGTAGAAAATAAGAAGTTAAAGGAAACAAATGAGAATTTGACCAAAGACTTTGAAAAATTTTTAAAAGGACATGATAATTTGCAATTAATCCCTAGAACATAAAAATAGTATTTAAGAAAGAATGTATTGGCTATGATAGTGAAGAAGATGAAAAACAAATTAGGATTATTTTTTTAATGGCCACAAATAGTAGGTTGCCTAGAGTGTGCTATACATGTAATAGAAGAGGTCATCTATCTTATCAATGCTTGATGAAGTTAAGGAGGGTTGTTTAAAAATAAATTCCTAAAAGCACTTTAGTGTATAAGGAATTTGATGCTAATGTAACAAGGACCTAAAGTTCCTTAGATACCTAAATTCTCATGTAGTGAATGCAAGTCTCTTTTAACGCTAGAATTGGAGAAGACCTAAGGTTCCTAAATCCTCAATGTTCTAATCATATGAGTAGAAACAAAGCAAATTTTCTACCTTTTATTCTTAAGGTATCTATTATGGTAACTTTTTGTGATGATAAGAAAGGTAAAATTATGGGATCAGATGCTACTAGAATAAATACTTTTTATTACTATTGATAGTGTATATCTTGTTGATGATCTCATGCATAATCTCATAAGGATCAGTCAATTGTGTGATAAAGGTCATAATGTTACATTTGATTCCTATACACATGCATCATCTATGATAAATAAAAAACTAAGGTTCTAATTGAAGGAAAAGGCATGATAATGTTTACATTTTGCATAGTGGAAAAGCGATTGCACAAATATGTCTTGCATCTTTGTATGATCAAAGTTGGTAATGGCATAAAAGGTTAGGTCATATAAGCATGAATCAAATATCTAAATTGCCATCAAAGGATCTTGTTATTGGCTTGCCTAAACTTAAATATGAAAAGAATCAGATATGCTATGCTTGTCAAAAAGGAAAGTAAACTAGATCCCAAGGAAGTTGTTTCTACAAGCAAACCACTACAACTAATTCACATGGATTTATTTGGTTTGCAAGGACACAAGGTCTTGGAGGTAAATTTTATGGCTTGGTTATTGTTGAAGATTTCTCTAGATTTACATGGGTTTTTTTCCTTAGCTTATAAGAATGATTGCCATGAAAAGTTTAAGACCTATTGTGCACAAGTTAAAAATGAAAAGGAATAATTAATTTCTTCAATTCAAAATGATCATAGGAAGGAATTTGAAAATCAATCCTTTGAAAACTTTTGTGATGAACTTGGAATAAACCATAATTTTTCTACTCCAAGAACTCCTTAACAAAATAAGGTTATGAAAAAGAAAAGTCACACTTTGATTAATATGTCTAGAATTGTTCATTGTGAAAACAATCTTTTTAAGAACCTTTGAGCTAAAGTGGTAAGTACCTCCTGCTCCATTCTAAATAAGTGCTTAATAAGACCTATCTTAAAGAAGACTTATTATGAGCTTTAGAAAGGAAGAAAACCTAATATTAGCTTTTTTCAAGCTTTTCGTTGCAAATGCTATATCTATAATAATAATAAAGAGAGCTTTGATAAATATGATTCTAAAACTGATGAAGGACTCTTTATTTGCTATTCTCACTAAAGTAAAACTTATAGAGTGCTCAATAAAAGATATATCTTTATTGGCTATAAATGTTGCTTTTGATAAATCTAATGATTTTTATAGCTAACAACAAGGA
Source organism: Erythrophleum fordii (assembly GCA_032878935.1). Lineage (NCBI taxonomy): Eukaryota > Viridiplantae > Streptophyta > Magnoliopsida > Fabales > Fabaceae > Erythrophleum > Erythrophleum fordii. Next base: position 26,490,073 of record JAVQMF010000058.1, on the reverse strand, counting down.
AAAAAATGTATAAAGTAATCTGTGTTGCAAGCTCTCATAATTAGGAACCTAAAAATGTGCAAGTTGAGTGTGACGACCTTAATTTCTAAACATTGTAATTAAGGTTTAATACGTGGTTAATAATCATAGGTTGGGGTTACAAGGTATTACAACCAATTATATTATGAAAATATGAGAAAATTTGAACCTTAATGTGATTAGAGTCATCAATCATACGATTACAAGTACCTATATTCATAAGGGGAAATAACCATTTATCTGTAAGCTTTTGATTTTATTACTCATTAGTTATAACTCATTCCAATGTTTCTAAATCATTCCTTGAGGTTACCATATGAAAAACCAAGGTTTCCTAGCTAATATTAGAGTTTCAAAATGTTCATCGCGGCCAATTCTTCTCGATTTCACCCTTTACCTCATTACAGATTTCGCCGCAGCCAACCTACATGGCGTCACACACAAAGAAGCCTCCTGGAACTTACCTCACTCACCTTTTGCTATTGGCCACGGCCAATACCTCATTTTACCGCGGCTAATTCCTCTCTGGAATGCCTGGCTCGTTTTCGTAAAAGTTCACTGCGGCCAATTCCCCCTTTTTCCGTTGCGAATTTCCCTCTGGACGACTCCCAATTTTGCCTCTCACATTTCGCCATGGCCAATATACATTTCGCCGCGGCGAATTCCTCTCTGGTACTCTCCCTGGGCAACTTCGCCTCTATTGGTCGCAGCCAACTCTATTTTAGCCACGGCGAATTGTCTTCTGATCCTATAACTCATAAATTCTTGCCTCATACTCTCCACTCTCCCTCCAATAACACCCTAGGGCCCCTCTACCTCAATCATGGGACTCGAATGGCCTTCATTAGTCTAATTTACCTATCTAATCTATCCTTACAAGTTTAAAATTTAAGAGTCAATTTCTTTTCTCTAGTTGTCCTCTATCAGCAAGTTTGTAAAGTAATAATAATAGGAATTCATGAACTAACAGCAGTTATCATTTGATACACAATAAGTGGGGGTTCTATACATTAAGGGTTTATATCAATATCTCAAAAATTACATTCCCAATGGTAAGCCATATTATAGTTTAACAAGGCTTACAGCAGATATCATAAATCCATACATCAAGTACCAAATTAAGATGAGGTCTAACCCCTTAATACATACATCCTAAGTAATCAAAGTATGAAAGCCTACACTTGGCAATACAGATACATGATGATGTTATACATAGGTTAACAAAATTTAGCATCTACCTTATTATACTCAGACCAAGTGTAGCTCCCTACACTAGGCCTCAGCTCATGGATGTTCATCCACTTACTTGCCCTTATCCTTACCCGAGGAACCTTCACCTGAAATTGTAATCCCATAAAAAGGGGTGAGATATAAATCTCAGTAACCAAGGCAATTCCATCATATAATCTAATTTAATTAACATATATGCATGAGTCAAAATCAACATCCAAATCATATCAGTCATATCAGTAAATGAAACAATTATGCTATCATGATTACTATCCCATACTAGCAATCATATATTCATATTTTAAAGGCCAATAACACCGGGAGAGGCCCGTCCACGGCACCTACTCTCCATTGAGTACAACCAGGGCTCAGTGCATATAGGGTTTGATAATAACCTGGTGTCCGATCAAAGTACATGCACGGATGGCAGCCGCACCACAGCTCCACCATAGACTCATAAGGTCCAATCACAATACAATAGATAGCCAACCAATTCATTCAACATTTCAAATCATTCATATACAATAAATATGAAATTTAAACCGACATATGTATGGAATTAATGTACACTCCGGTTACCTCACTTGTAGACAATTTGCAATAGCCACCAATGGTACAAAGTCTCCCTATAACTATAACATCAGAGAATTACTACTCTAATTTATCATTAACAGTTGCAACAAGTACCAAAAGAATTTAAATGTTAATAACTACCTAAAGAACACTTACCCAGCCACCACAAATCCCAAATTCGGATTGAAGTATCCTCTACCAGAAATCTCAATATTTCACCCAAAATCCCAAGCAAATTCGTACAGAATTAATACCCATATAATAAATCAGTTATGGGGGTCTCAAATTAGCAAAGAAAGCATCAAAATGGAGGGTTTATACTTACCTAATGGCAGCCCTAGCCTCAACCTACGAATTTTACCAAGAAAATCCCAAATAACCACATTTCAGATTTTGGGTGTGGTGAAAATTACTCCAAATAAAAAACTAATCGTGCTAAATTAAAGAGAAAGATAAGGGGATTAAGTTATATAACTATTACCTTGGCTGAATCTTGCTCTAAATGTGAGAAAATGTAAAATTCTTGCCCTAAACCTTAGCCTCCCTTCACACCTCCGATTTTTCTTCTTGAGTTTTAGCAAAATGAAGAAGTGGCTGAAGTGTTAGGGTTTTACCTAGGTTTAAGTTGGGTCAAATATGGGTCATGGGTTGCTCCAAAGGTCCAACTCCTAATGGGCTTCAGATTTGAGCTTGTTGGGCCAGTTTTAAAGTGATGGGTTGTAGAATTTTATTGGGCCAGACTTAGTTTTAAGGACTCCATGGTCTTGGATCTGCAAAAAGTTTATTAGGCCACTTATAAGAGCCTATACAAGGTGGATCTTGGGCCTCTATCATATGGAATTAGATTGGGTCTACACCTAACTCATTGGGCCTCTATTAGCCTCTTATCATAATTTATTAATTTGGGCCTAGATGAAATTTTTATCCCAATTAATTCTCAAAATCATATTAATAATTTATCTCTCTAAAATTCTTATTCATTAACTTTCCCAATTATCCTCTATTAATTATTTTTAATTACTCAAAATCCATGATTAACACCTTAATTAATTTTGGGGTGTTACACTGAGCAAACTTCTCAATAGGAAACTACTACTTCATTGGGAACCTTAGCTAATCAACAAAAGGAAGATTAAGATATTACTTTCAATAAGCAAGAAGTTGATAAAAGCATAATTCCAAGAAAATGGAGAGAGTCTCCATTCTATCTAAATGATTTCATTATCGATAATCTTATTGACGGACGAAGAACCAAATCCTTATATAAAAGCATGAATCACATGGTTTTCATGTCATAAATTCAGCCTAAAGATATAAATGAAGCTTTAGTAAATGATTCATGGATCTTAACTATGCAAAATGAACTAAATCAATTTGAAAGGAGTTAAGTTTGGACATTACTTCCTAATACTAACAACCAATCTATCATTGATATAAAATGGGTATTCAAAAATAAGCTTGATGACACAAAATAAGTTTTAAAGCAAGGTTAGTTGCTCAAGGCTATAATCAAATTAAATGTATCAATTTTGAAGAAACTTTTGCTCTTGTAGCTAGACTAGAATCCATAAAAATCTTGCTTGCATATGCATGTTACAAAGGATTTATATTATACCAAATGGACATAAAAGATGCATTTTTCTAATGGATATCTAAATAAAGAAGTCTATGTGAAACAATCTTCAGGTTTTGAAAGTATTGAACACTCTAATTATGTTTATAAAGTGAAAAAGGCTTTATTCAGTTTGAAACATGCATCTAGATAATGGTATGAAAGATTGAGTAGTTTCCTAACTAAAAATGGATTCTCTAAGGGTAAAATAGGTAGAGCTTTGTTTATTATTCATATGAAGCATGATATCTTAATTGTATAAATTTATGTTGTTAATATTGCCTTTGGATCTACTAATGACTTCTTGTCCAAGGAATTAAACTAATGATTAATGAATTTGAAATGAGTATTACAGGGTAGATTACCTCCTTCCTTGGGTTACAAATCAAATAAATGAAAGAAGGGAATTTTATATGTCAAACTAAGTATGTGAAGAAGTGGCTAAAGAAATTTGAGATGGATAAGTCCAAACCAAGAAAGACTCATATGAGCTTATTGCTCAAACTTGACAAAGATGAAAAAGGTACTTTTGTATATCAAAAGAAGTTTAGAGGTATTATCATATTTTTGCATACTTAATTGCTAGTAGACTAGACATTATGTTCAATATATGCTTGTTTGCTAGATATTAGTCTAATCTTAAGGAATCACATTTGTATGCTGTTAAAAGAATATTCAAATATTTGTTAGGAACCCTAGAATTAGGAATCTGGTTTCTTAAGAGTGATTCTTGCGATTTGTTTGGATATTGTGATACTGATTTTAGAAGTTCCAAAATTGATAAAAAAAAAAAAAAGCACTAATGGCACATATTAATTTATAAGACACTATCCTGTTTCATGGTTTAGCAAAAAGGAAAACTCAATTGCGCTATCCACAACTAAAGTTGAATATATCTCAATAGGAAGTTGCTACACTCAAATTTTATGGATAAAATAATATCTATAAGATTATGGGCTATACCATGATCATATTCCAATTAAGTGTGATAACATGAATGCTATTAACTTATCTTAAAATCTAATTCGACACTCAAAAACCAAGCACATTGAAATAACATATCACTTCCTAAGGGATCATGTGGCTAAAGTTGATATTATCTTAGACTTTGTTTCAACGGAAGATCAATTGGCAGATAGTTTTATAAAACCACTTAATGAGGATAAATTTAATAGAATTCAAAGAGAAATAGGTATGATGCAATTATAATTGAAATTTATGTTATTGTGCTTTAATAGCATAAATTTTCTATATTTGATTGCATTGATTTTATTTCCTTATATATGCTTCAAAATCTTGATTGAATACATATGTTGATTATCATTATTTAGTGAATCTTGATTGAACATGTGCTTTGTAATTGAAAATAGTGCTTAAGTGCACTATCTTTGACCATATCCCTTAACTACATACATATGCATTAAATTAAAATGATTTTTGAAAAAGTTGCCTTTTGGAATTTGAAATTGCCATGTCTTACTCCTCATCATGGCACAATCTTAGGAAGGGGTAAGACCATAAAGCTACTGCACATCTATCACGTCCTCATATAACCACCTCTGCTACTCTGCTTTACCATTTTCCCCTTGAAACCATTCCATTATTTTCGTCTCTACTTCCATGAACCCTAGCCCCTTATTGAAAATGGAACAAAAGACTCTTAACAAAAGGATGAGTTTAGAAAGCTCCTTAGGAACAATGAAAAAAGAAGCAATAGCAGAAAGGGCCTTATCTTCAAACATGCTAAAGCCAAAATAAGATATAACAATGACTATCAACATCATTGATGCTTTATTCCACATGAGGTAAAACTTGACTTCTTTGTATATAAAGGTTTTAACTACTTCTTGCTATTTCAAAAACTAAGATGGATTGAATTTTTCAAATTGAAAGAGGAAGTTTACTATATGATGATTAAGGAATTTTATGTAAACCTGACCCTAGATTTTGAATTTCTTACTAGAAATGGCATGATTTGAGGAAGAAGATTTGATATTGACTGTGAGTTTTTAGCAAATATTATTCATTGCTCAAACATTGGGGTTAGAAGGTAACAAACCCATTAAGGATTTGAGTTTGATGGATTTGATCACAAAGAAGCTATTAAAGAAATCCTAGGTAAAAAGGCAACCACCATTGATGTGCACACTATTGACACTAATACACCCATGATGCTGCATGCCATAAACCAACTTTTCATGCCAAGGGTAGCTAACTCACCTAACTAGTTAAAAGTCTTTTATCTCTCACTACTCACACAATCCACCTGAATCTTTTGTTCATAATCTTGAGCCATATGAAAGCTATTATGAATAGTGAATTTAATGAACTACCTTACAACATGGTTATAACCCTTATTGCCAAATATCTTAAGGTTGATCCAAGGGCATATGAAGGAGAAAAAGCTTCATCTTAGGCCAATTTTAATGCCAAACTTCTTTCATCCATACAATATAAGAAGGTAGGAGCAATCAGGATTAAAAATAACAAGGATAAACTTAACTCTAAACCTCATATCATGAAAGGCAAAGAGAAAAAGTGTAACTTTTAGTCGAGGAAAGGTTGGAAAAGGTAAGAAACTAAAAAGAAAACTACCTATTTGAAAATCCACCTAGTTGTCTACTAAAGGGAAAGATACAGGAATGGTGGACTTGACTAAAGAAGAAAATGAAAAGATAGATTATGCTAAAAATAAGAAGGGCTTTAGATGTTTAGAAATAATTGAAGAAGAAATTCTTATATCTCCTAAGATTGAAATTGCTTCACTCGCTTTCTTCACAGAATCATTTAATGTTAAGAAGGAATAGATCAGGCCCACACATTAGCTACAACAATCACTAATGTTCCAATTGATACTACTCAAGATGAAATGACCATAATTGTGCCTCCTAAAGTGATTGCACTAACTTATCAAGTACAGGCTGATATTATAATAAAAGTACTATGTATTAAGGACATGATTACCACAGCCCCACTTGTCCAAGGCTAAAATTTTGATATGTTCAGACATTATTTCTCAAGGCTAGAAGATGAAGTAAAGCATCTTAAAAAACGTTTGGATCAAATGGAAACTCCAACCTTCACTACACTCAAACAAACTCCTGTTGGTCCATCTAACCCCATTATCTTACCTACATCCTTTGTTCCATTATCCCTTTCTTCCTACCTCCACTAAATCACCCTTATGTTGTATTCTACATTTTTATTTTGTTTGGATGACTATATTACATATAACCTTCATGTTTCTAGATTGATTGTTACCTTAGGACTCTAGTTTGCTTTGCTATGGCTATGTTGCATGAATTATGTTTGAACACCTACTATGTCATATTTTCTAAGTATCTTATTTCTTTATGGTTCTCACTTTTTGCTTAAGGCAAAAAGGGAGAAAATATATATGTGAAATTTTATGAATGGACAAACTATTTGCATAAATTTGTGGCTATGTTTGTTTATGTTTTTCTTTTAGATATATTGCTTTAACTTGCAATAGGTTGAGATGGATGGATATAGTAAGGGGGAAATTTCTAAAATCTTATCCCATATGTTCTCTGATCAAGGGAGAGCAAATGGCTCCTTATCATATTACAAAAGGGAAGTATCTTTTACCTACATATTTTTTCTATATTCTCACATTCATATGCATTATAAAATTTCACATGTTTGTCATAATTAAAATGGGGAGAATGTCAGGAAAAAGGGCTAAATATGTACTTTGCATTATAAAAAACATGTTCAATTTTATATCTTAAGAATATAGATTGGTCGGGCTAAAAAAGTAACTAGGATAAATATGATATTTGGGCCTTATGCATACTAATAGGCAAATGTGTTTAATATTCGTATACTGAGCATCCTAAGGAATTACCATGAATTAGCTTTCTATTGAATATCATATTTATGGTAAGTTTTATATTAATTGGGTCAATGAAATTATAAGAACAGTTTTATTTTAAATTCAATTAATATACAATAGAAGTTCCATTTTAGCATATAAGGAAAGTTTTCAAAAAGCTTTGAAATATCATATCAAGATACTTAATCACAAAAATACTCTATCTTGAGCTATTAATGGTATAATTATACTTAGGTACGAAAATGGAAGCTTCACAAAGACTCATTCAAGTTTGATATATATATATATATATATATATCTTCAACCAATTGATACATAGGTACGATAGTGTTACAATTATTAAAATTATAATGAAATTACACTTTTTTTGGTTTGTGTTGCATCTCAAATCCTAGAATTATTATATTGTAATATTTGTTATTAATTTATCATAATGTCTTACATAATTACTTATTAAAATAGTAATATAAAATAGCATATATGCAAATATATATATCTCGCAACAATAATAAAATGATAAGTAAAGTACTATTCCCACATGAATTTGCCACTAAGATAATTGCTAATGTTAAAATTGTACTCCCTAACTTAAATCAAGCTAACAATAAAGGGAATAAAAATTTAGAATGAATTAAAAATATAAAAATGAAAAAAATAAAAGAAACAACATACTAGGCTAAATTGAGAGATAAAAGATTAGGATCATAATTTTCCCTTAACATTTAATAAGAACTAATTAACCTCTCTTTACCTTACTTTTGATGATGATATTCATTGGCCTAGGACTCTAAATTACCTACAAGTATATTTCAAATTACCTACAAGTATATTTCAAATTACCTATAGGCATTCTACTAGCTAATTAATAATTTCTTATACAATTAATCAAGATACATAATCAAGAATGGGTCCTAATGCGGCATGTGAGGCTAATAAATATATTGCTATCTTACAAGTGAGTCAATCCACCCAAAAAAACAAGTTTCATGAAGTCATACTACACAATCCATGGACTACCCTTAAATTCCCTTTTCCAGGTTTATCTAAATTATCCAAATCATCTAATGATTTCCATACACTTAGAAGCATGAAGAATAAGGATTAAATAAGCAAATCATATCATTAATTGCAAAGAAAGATAATAATTATAGCCTATTATATGTTAGAGTTCATCATAATTCTAAATCAAGAATTTAGCTATACATGACACAAAAATCCAATGCTAAAAATAGAGTATGTACAACAACATCAAGGAAATTGAAAAGAAAAAGGGAAAAAATAGAGAATACTAGATGTGAAGCTTGTCTTGTCTTCAATCCCAAGCTCTCCCTTTCGTCTAAGAGCTCCTGTTCAACCTTTTTAGCCTCTAAAAAACATAGAATGATAGCTAAATGCAAGTGAGAGATATATTTGCTAAGAAACCCCATAAAAAGTGAGGCCAACAATGTTGCGTTTTAAGTTTATAGTGAATGGTCCTGCAACGCCCCTATTCTATGAAAGGGGCATCATCCTTGTGTGGTGTTGGGGTGCCATTTGCGCTGTACCTAAGATGTCAACAACATTTTGTGTCTTGGCTCTAGGGTTTTATTGATCTAGCTCCAAGATGACTTTGATTTATCTTCTAATATATTTACACATTATCAAAAGAGTAAAGTGTGGGCAATTCACACTTTAACCTCAATTAAACCAAAATTGTCAACTATAGTATAAAAACTTGTGTATGCAGCTATATATCCTATCTATGCACATATTTCTTATAGTTAGCTATATTTATAACAAAATTAAAACACTATATACCTATTTCTTAGCAAAAAAAGAAAAATGTGCAAACTGATATGAAAGTATAGGAGTTAACATTACTCCAACATTATTGATCTAGTAAGATACTTGAGATTTCTCTTCTTTCCCACATTCACATTTGTTAATTCCATAATATTTATGTTCGACACCCTTGGTGAAAACATGAAAGTACGGTCTAGTGAGGAGTTAATCACAACCATATATAATGATTTATTACAAAAATATGCTAATTATTGTGGCTGATCCCGAGATCCAACTTATGTCATCATCTATGCCTAGGATGCATGATAGAAATTAAAATATTCATCAACATGATCCTAATTATTTAGATGTTTCAAACGAAGCTGTATGGAAAATTCCCAACAACTCTCTGGGGATTGGGCAATACATTCAAAATATCATGCTGATTTATTACTTTCAGAACATTTTAGTCTACATGATTTGTCTCAAAAAATATACTATATTGCATTTGCTGAATATTTTAGAAACTAATGTATCAATTAAAATCAATAAAAAAAATAAAGTTGTACTCCATCAAATTTTAAATTATGTAAATTTAATTAATGAGGAATATTTGCGTGGTTAATTCAACTTTAAATTTATGTAATTAATTAATATAAATTTCCTTTAAATACAACTATATCTTTTATATCTTATTCTAAATTCTGTAAATTTTATTCTGATTAATTTTAACTTTACCCAATAAATGCCATATAATTTAACTAAAATAACTATGAATACAAATTCTAGCTGAATTAGTTTATAAATAAACCTCAATTTAGGTGTTTGAATAATGGGGATTTTCTTTAGCTTATCCGAATGTATTATAAAAAAGAAAAAATTAAGTACGAATTTTATATGTTTAGTAATAAATTTTCAAATATATATATATATATGTATGTATGTATGTATATGAACTACTACTTTTTCTCTTTTGATTACATTTAATACCTTAAAGCTATGTCTTTTTCTATTTCTCGGACAAACATTCTTAGAAGTGAATTTCTTGATTTGCAAAAGGTTTAGTATATCTTCTGTTGTTCGTAGGACTGTACATAAGCAGAGTCGGATCAGACATCTAATAGGCCTGATGCCCTACCCGATTAAGACATTGAGTTTATTTTTATACTCATAGTCCAACTCAACTCGAACAAGCCCGATTTTATGTTAGGTTAGGGCGGGTTAGGGTAGTCTAAACTTTTTTTTTAATAAATTGATACTTCTAATATAAAAATATCTTTTTTACAAATTCATAAATATATATTTCAAAACAATAAACCTTTAGAACTTTTATATTTTTATTAGTAATAAAAATATTGTATAGTATTATCAAACAAAAGATAAGCTATATTAGCATAAAGTAAATATGTGTATTTTTGTTATTTAACAAAAAAAATGTCAGAAAGTATACACATCAATGATAAAAACAATTATGAAGTAGAGAAGGTTTGCATAGGTAATAAAAATTACAATATGTAGAAAGAATCAAATGAAATAAGAATTATAAATAAATATATATATATATATATATATATAAGATGACAAGACATTAATAATTAAAAATAATAATTTTGAGGACAGATTGGGCAGAACATGCCTTCACCCGTGGCCCAACCCAACTTAATATAGTTTTGTTTAAAATTTTATCTATTTATATTTTTGGCTCGACCCAACCCAGTCAAATTAGACTAGGCTAGGGCAGATCCCTACAGTGTATCAGGCCAATGAACACGCCTAGTCATTCTTAATTATGTGGTTTTAGTTTTTTTTTTTTTTTTGGGGTGTTGTTACTGCAATCGCATTTCTTTTTCTCTAAAGCAACGGGTAGTTTGAATAATGAAAGAGATAGACCCTGAGCCGATAGCGTAGCGGAGGACGAAGAAAGCAGATTTGTTAGAGTCTACAAAATAATGTCTTTTTAATGTTGGTGTAAGACTCATAGTCATAATTAATTAATTAATTAATTAAGCTCTTGTTATGCCTTCTAATGCGAGTAGCTAATGACCCAAACCAAAACTTTTGTTTGGTACAACCAAAAGGTAAATACAGTTATGCAATTTGACTATTATGGAGGTTATTATATTGGCTTTTTGGTAGAGATAAAAATTAATGATTTAAATATGAGCAATTTCTTAGTTTTTTAGGTATGCTGATGCTTTGTTCTTTTTCCTTTTTTTTTTTTCCAAAAGATAGAAATATGAGTCGGATTCTTAATATAATTAACTTTAAACGGGTATCATGCATTACTTGATAGGATATATTTTACTTAGGTCGTACAATTATCAATTTTTAGGTAAATTTAGATTAAGATATTCTAATCAAATAATCAATTACTGAGGTACCATTATTGACTATTATTATGCTATATCATTAATATTCATTGTTTAATCGCTGCAACATGTATAGTTTCTTTCTATGATATAAATATTCTTGATAATTGACTAAGAGTTTTAGTTTAGCACCTTTTCTTAGACATAACTGTCAAAAGATTCTACAGTAAGTGTCCATCCTTGTGCCACTTCTTACTTCCAAGATCTTATTCCTCTCATGTAACAAAAAACAATTATATTCTTCGAAATTTCTTTTACTTTATTGGTTAACTTACATTTTATTATTTTATTTTCGAATTGTTAAATCTAAATTTTATAGAAAAATATTAATAATTATTATAAAATGAACATAAATTTAAAATATTTGAGATAAGATATTATTGACATATTAGTATAATATTTGTCCTACATTTTTTATATTTTATTATGATTTTTTTACTAACTTTAACATTGAAATATAATAAAATGTTAAATTGATATAGCATACTATGTATTTTCCAAAACAATTTACAAACAATAAGTCTACAATTTAAAAAAAAAAAGAGGATATTTTGAAATTAAAAAAATCATATATACCGTATGTAAATTTTATAATATATTAATCAAATATATAAAAAAGATTTTCATCTATTACAAAAACTTTGAACCCCATATATATATATATATATATAAAGGTATTTTATAATACAATTATTCAATAATATAAAATTAATTTTAGTATTTATTAAGTGCTAGATAATGATGAATATTCGGTAATATTTAGTTTTTTAATGCGATAATTTAACGATGTGATTATGGGTTCAGTTTTTGTAGATGTTGTCAAATGTTGAGTACAAAAGTGGAAACAAGCACGTCAGTAAGTGGTGGTCTAATGTTAACAAATATTTTTAAGGTTAAACCTTTACTTTGTCAAGTGTTCAAAGAAAAAAAGAAAAGAAAAAACCTTTTACTGGGCACTTGGAGGAGATTGAGACCAAAGAAAAATATAATTGCAAGATAAAATAGAGATCACAAATTCCAATATGTTCAAATTAGTATTTAGAGTAAATTATATTAATTTTTATTAAATTTGACTAAATTACATATCATATTCTTTTTATTTTAAAAATTATACTCGACTCCTCTATAATTTATTATCCTTTAATGATGTTGACTTTACACACAATATATTTTTCTTTCAAAAATAAAATTATTTGGTTATCTTTATTGTCATTAACAATAAATTCATAATTTCATGTTGAAACTTAATTAACATAAATTCAATTATTTTTACTATTATATTAAAAATAAAATTACAATTTCATGCTATTTAGAAAATTAACTTATTTGATAAAAAAATTATATTCAATGGGAGGAGTCTATAATATATATACAAATATTAAGAAAACAAATGTAATTTTTAAAATTAAAAAATTAAGATGTAATTTCACCAAACTTTAACGAACGTAAATTCCGTAAAACAACGAAATGAGCCATAAAAAAGCAAGTCCTCTGAAATGAGCTAGATAATGTCTCAAAAAATTTGGATAGAATCTAAGCTCTTAAAAATGATAATTTTAGGCTCAGATGAAAAGAAACATATAACAAGGAAGGAGAAACAAATTGTGACGGAAATTGACAAAATGTAATGGTATTTTCGTAAATAAGTGCAACTTTTGGAAAAACATATAAAAGGGATTTTTAAATGAAAGTTTTGAGTTTTCTAGAGTTCTCAGAGACCTCAAACTATGGGAAGCCCTAAAACTGGTAAAGCCTCTTTAGTGTATGTTTTTCAACATCAGTTGACTCGAACTTTGATTGGTTCGTTCGATAAAGTTTTAGCTCCAAATTGAGTGATTCCAAAAGTATTTTATTAAATTGGGAACTTAAATTTCATAATGAAAAAGGAAATTCTAAAAAATGAGCTAAAACGAAGCCGAAAAGAAATTACTATTATGGAAGGATGAAATTGAAATTTTTGAAAAAGTATGCTTCTAGAAAGTTCCACGCACTTTTCCTTTCTTCTCCCGCCTTCTTAAAAACGAAATTTTTTGCCCAAAATACAGAAAATGCTTAGCTCTCTTAGCACATAAGAAGGGGAAGAAAAAGAGGAGAAAAAACAAGGAAAATGTAGGTAAATCTATAGAATTTTAAGCTCTTTCTTCCTCCATACTTTCTTTTTATGGTTTTCTTGAGATGATTGAATCTGTTTTTGGTCTAGCACACAAGGGGAGAGTTCAAATTAGTTGAGAGGAGGCCAACCAAGGAGAAAAAGTCTTGAAAACAAGCTTAAACTTAAGGTAAATCCTTGCTTATATTGCTCTATCCTCTTATTTCTCCTTGTGTATGATTTTGGCCTTGTGTAGAACCATTAGAGGGAAGGGAGTTCTATCCAAAAGCAACAGAGAAACAAGGGTTTTAGGTCATGGGGAGATGGAATATGGCTAGAAATTTCAAGAAAAACCAATAGAAATCAAGTTAGAAAAGTGTGGAGTTTTCTAGGGTTTCGTAAAATCTGATTTTGTGTGAATGTTTCCTTAGTTATTTGAATGTTTCCTTAAGCTCCTAAGATCTCTAGAAACCCTCCCAAGTAGTTCACCCATCAAGGAAAAATCATGAAGCTTATGAACTCCTTCCTTGGTGCATATCTCAGCCTAAGCTAGTTCATAAAGTTAGGGGGTATTATAATTTAGGACTTTATATGATATTAGAATATGGAAGAAACTATTGAAAAAAATTTAGGAGCCATGGAATGAGAGATGGAGCAATGGTGTCCAAAATGGTACTTTATGAAGCAACTTGGATTTCCAATTGTTTAAGTAAATATGTGATAGCTCTAAGGACCTTAAATGAGTTCAAGAAGTCTAGAAATAACAAGAGAATAAAACCTAGAAATTGAATTCCAAGAATTGCTTCATTAGACTAATTATGGAACCATAATGCCAAGTGTAAAATCAAGTATATGTTTAAGATTTAGTTTATTATCTTAGCTTGCTTCAAATATGTGATTGTATGTTCCTTGTGATGTCTAGGCCAAGAGAACAACCAACCACCTAAATATTCTTGTGAAATCAAGGAGGGGAAGGAATTAGCAAAGTAAGCTTACATAAATCGAAAGGTAGCTCTCCACCCTATTCTTCATACTTTCTTGTGTGCATATGTATGTCATGGTATGCATGTATATGTTCTTATGACTTGGTAATATGCCACATGATCTCTTGAAATTGCATTGGTACCAATGTGTGCTCTTGAATGCTTTTTGAATGCTTTTGAATGTGAGATTGACTTTTAAGGGTGAGGTGATGCCAAAAGTCTCTTAAAATGGGTGAGGATGTGCTAAAAGTCTTAAGGCATGGGTAAGACTAGGCCAAAAGTCTCTTGGAAAGGTGAGGCTAAGTCAAAAGTCCTTAAGCCGAAGGTGAGGTAATTCAAAAAGTCTTAGAAATGGGGTGAAGTAAAACCAAAAGTCTCTAGAGTATGGAAATAGTTTGATGTATTAATGTGACATGGAAATGTGGCTTTGCACCCTTTATGCTTGCATATTTGTATTCTTGATATATGTATGCCTTGAATGTGTAGGTGAATAGATGTGTGAGCTATTGCGATTCTTGGAATCTCACTGCCCTTTCCCTCTCACTCTTGAAATGTCTAGGTGGTGTTCAAAACCAAGGAAATGCAAACCAAGAACATTGAATGGCTACACCTTGTTCATTTTGTAGTCTAACTAGTAATGGAATATTAAAGAAGCTTTGTATGTATTATTTTTGGTAGTGTACGACCTTGAGCACTTGTAACATGATGTATGGATTCCATATAAACTTTATGTAACATTAAATCAATGAGATTGTGGATTTGGACCATTGAATGGCATGTATGTTTAGTGTATTAATAGATGTTGAATGGCCAAAATGAAATGTATGGAGTTTAAGACTACTTGGGCAGCTTACCCAAGTCATAATTATGCTTTTAAATTTGCCCAAGAGGTGCCAAACTCAAGAGGAGGCCATTTGGACCAAAGTGACTCTTGATATAGAGCAAAAATAGTCATTTCATAAGGCTATATTACTTTTTAAGCAAATGAGCTCTTCTTGGTCCAAAATTTATGATGCATTTAGAGCTTGTTTAGAGCTTTTTGGAAAGCTAAAGTGCAGAATTTTTAAAGTACTATGGAATATTTGGTGAATTTTCAAAGTTGAGAATTTTTCTGATTTTTGCTGCTGTCATTGTAGCTTTGGTCCGAAATGAAACTTTGTCACTCAGGGATCAAATGATGTCCAATTACTATGAAATTTTATATAAAGAACTAAACATTCCCAATGACTTGTGTGAACTAGAAATACCTCATTTGGATCTCTAAAGAGGGCGATATGAATTTTTAAAAATTCTACCCCTTATCAGGCATTTAGACTGACTTCAGGTACTGTTTGATTCTTTTCAATGCCTGGACATGCCTGAACTGGTATAGAGTTATTTTTTTCCTTTAGCTAACATCTGTAGCTTTCTATATTGATATCATTTGCATGGATTAGATTTTGTTGGAATTAATTGGATATTTTTAAACTTTGTAGTAGAAACCTGTGATAGTACCAGTGGCCAGTCAGACCTCTTCACCTTTTTGAATGTCAAACATCTTCTGTGTTGTATTTCATAGCCTAAACATATTGGTAGAATAAATTAAACATGTGTAGCTTTCTAGAATAACAAAAAATGCATACTTTCAATTTTTCTAGACTTAGTTATGATTTTTCAAAGTTTATGACAGAGAAAGGAAAATTTTGGCCGAAATAATATCCATGAATTTTATGTACTCCCTTTCTTTGCACAAGCTCTAGGCCAATTTTAGGGATGGAAATGAGTTGTACCTATGTAATTAAATATGAGAATGTGATACATTAGCTCACATGGTTCACGGGACATCGAATGAAAAATTTATATATGACATAACGTTAAGAAATGCATTATTTTAATATCTTTTTTCCTTGTCTTTTCATGGGATTAATGGTATAAGACATGGAGATAATATGAAATAAGCTAGGAATATATGGTGTTACACTTGATACTCAGACGATGGAGAGGAAAAGGGAATAAGAAATGAGTTTCAAACATTGTGTTTGAGAGAAGGGTTTCGACAAAGGGTGGGACTTTTGTTTTTTTGGCTGCATAAGTTTACTATATTTTTATGTTTAGTTATACTCTATTTTCTAGGGTGAGAAAATAGTAGTTGTTACAGAAATGAAGGTCATTTTCTTTCTCGATTCTTCACCTTCTTCCTTTCATATTTTTCTTCCTTCCATTCTTGTTGAAGCTTGTATTTGTTGCAATTGCATTTTCCTCCATTGTAGCTATGAGTAAGCTCTAAGTTTGGGGTTTTTCAATTTGGGTTTTTAAAGTGCAAATTTATACTTCCATCTTCCGTTTTCATGCTTTAAAAGGTGCTATTAAGGATACTCCCTTAATCAAAATTCTATTTTGAGGCAAAATAGAAGAAGGAATTTATATTATTATTCCTATCAATCAACATGCAGTAAAATGAGATACAATGGGATTAGCATACTTTCCAAACATGTTGGATATGTACTTCTGATCGATTGATGCTTACGTTAAACTAGGTGGCCATGTGTAATACCTAGTTTTCTTAAATTGAACCAAAACTGATAAGAAAATAAAGGGAAACCCCATAATAAAATGAAATAAGGTTAAGCAACATTAGAATAATAATCTAAACATCTATAAATGAGGGTATAAAGTTAAAGATAACTTAAAACTGAAGCCAAAATAGTTAAATAATTTTAATTGTAAAAGCAGTAGCAAAATCATAATTTTAAATAAATTTTTAGAAACTTAAATGAGAAAGTCTTAAATGGTAAAATTGAGTTCTCCATGATCCCCAAAAGTCTTAAAAACCATAGGAACTCTCTGAATGATCAAAACCCTTCTAGTGTACATTTTAGGCCGTTAGTTGACTCGAACCTTGATCAGATAATTCAGAATGACTTGAAACCTCATAAAATTGAAAGTAAATATTTTTAATAAACTTGAGAGCCTAAATTTTTATATGAAAAAGGTGGTTCTAAAAAAGGAGGTAAAACAAGCTTAAATAGAAGAATTAAAATGGAAAACTATAAGGGAATTTTTGAAAAGTTTATAAACCACTTCCTTTCCTCTCTTATTAAGTCATGTCATTTCTAAAAACTGTTAACCAACTCTAATTGCTTCTGAACCAATGGTCCAAGTCACATAAGAGAAAGGGAGAAGACGAAGAAAAACAAGGCAAGAAAAGGTAAGAATTTGCCTTCTTTTCATGCTAGTTCATTCATCTACTTTGTTCTTCTCTTTAAGCTCTCTTTTTTAGTAGTTTTAGTTTCCTAAAAGAAGGGCTTTTGTGATTGAACCTTTGGAAGAAGGAGAGGATTTGAGGAAACCAAAAATAACATTAAATTTATCTCTTAATGAGCTTTAAAATGATGTATGAATCATGGTATGAAATTGGCTTCCTCTTAGCTTCTCCTCCCTCTCCGTATTTGGCCAACTTAAGCTCCATATGAAGAGAATGTGGTTTGCATAAAAACAAGGCAGAACCAAGGGTTTTGAGGCATAAGGAATTAGATTATGCCATTAGAACTAATTGGAAGCTTTAGAATTCAAGATAAAAAAAATTAAGGTTTCAATTGCAACTAAAGAGATATGGAACTTTAGGAACATAGTCTTAGTCATATAAAAGTATAATTAGACCAAAGAAAAGCCAAAGAATAGGAATATGCATTAAAATCCAAGAAGGAAGGAACAAAATTTCATGCAACTTCCTTATAGGTGATGGTTCAACCAAGACAAGGATGGAGCACCTAGGGAGTGATTTTTTTAAGATCTAATGAATTTAGAGATTTAGATATGATGAATAAATAATTATAAAAATATTAGATTGAATTTAGGAGTCCTAGATTGAAAGTTGAATTTTTAGAGCCTAAATTGGATTAAAGAAGCAAGATAGCTTTAAACCCCTTTAATCATATAT
Organism: Erythrophleum fordii; assembly: GCA_032878935.1. NCBI lineage: Eukaryota > Viridiplantae > Streptophyta > Magnoliopsida > Fabales > Fabaceae > Erythrophleum > Erythrophleum fordii. The sequence continues at coordinate 26,471,663 of JAVQMF010000058.1, read as the reverse complement.
ATGATGACTCAAATGAGTTTTCTTAGAGCTATAAGACTTGTAACAAGTAAGAGTTTAGGGTTTAGAAAGGAAAAAACCAAGGTTGCCTCATAATGGGCCTAAACTAGCCTTAAGATACATATTAGACTTTAATGGGATTAAGTGCTAGTGATAAGGCTTAGAATGAATCCTAATGGATTAATTTACCTTGTAATTGCCATGTGTAGGCCCATCTAACTCAAACCCCCCTAAGTGTGGGTGTCAAGTAAAAGAAACTCAAGGGAAAATCTAAGATCAAGTGGGTTAGTAGCAATTGAAGCTTTACAAGTTCTAAGGTAGCATCATCTCCCTTTTTTTACATGCATTTGAATACTTGAATGAGTGGAAATACTTATGTATGTTATTACTTGATGCATGAAATTATGTTTTGCTATATTTTTGAAAATGAGTTATATGTATATAAGATGGCTATGTGATAGCTCCTAACTCCCTATGGCATAGAATTGAGTGCAGTAGCTCTTTCTTGCCCCGAGTTAAGATTAGTTAAGCCTAACTAGTTTATAATGATGCAATGACTTGAGAATGAATGAGTTTTTATGCCATATGATGCATTAACTAACACGAAACACTTGCATAACATCTTTGCACCATATGCATGACATTTTCTTATTGTATTCATATGTTCATGGATTGGTTGAGATTGGCTACTAAGATTCTTCCCCCAGTCTCATCCATATACTCCCACTAACCATTTCAAAGTCACCAAGCAAAGACAAGGATCTTAAAAGGGCCTAGATATGAAAATTGATGTATTAGAGACATTATGTCAACTTTGATATATGTATTACTATGAATTATTTTATTATTATTAATGGCTTATGATATAAACTAAAGTATAAAATCCATGTTTATAATGGAATCATATGTATAAGTTAAAGCACTTTGTAATATGATGATTGGTAATGACATGTGAGCATTTTGTGTAGTCTTGCATGATTAATGAATGTATACTTGGGTGTAAAGGGGTCAAATTTTGATCCAAACCTCTTTACATGTAATGAAATGATTGGAAATGACATTTAAGATGAATGAAATTTGCTCAAAGTGAAAGAATTCCATTTGACATTACTTGGTCCATTTGAAATTGAAAAATGGTCTTAAAAAGGACCTAAACTACATCAATATCCAAAGTCATATAAATGACATAGTTTGAATCTAAGATTTGGCATGCAATTAGATCCCTACTAGAGCTTTCTAACAAGCTAAGATTAAGAATACTTGGAGTTTTATAGAATATTTTACAAATTTTCAAAATTCAAAAAATTTTGCAATTTGGTCCTTGTACTATTCCTACTAACCAGTTCTAATTTTTTATGTCCTTGATGGGTCAAATGAACTCCGTTGCTCATAAAATTTTACAAGCATAAAATTCATATAATCTTTCTGTACCCACTAAATGTGTATAAATCGAAGTTGTATAGTTAAAGTTATGCATTATTTAAATTGGTGTCTAATTATGTTAGTTTGCTACTGCACAATTCTGGATAGGTTCTGTTCTTCGTGATTTTTAGGGGGCCAAATGGATTCTTTTGCATTCTAAATTTTTGCAGCATATAGTTCACATCTTAAACTTTCTCTAAATATCTAATTTGCATGAATCGGAGTTTTGTAACCCAAGATATGAATTTTTAAAATTTGTGCAGAATTATGAAATCTATGTCATCTAGGGTTACATGCTTTCCTAGGCTTCCCAATGCATGAATTTTGATCTAATGAGTTGAAATAAATTTGTTTATGATAAATATGACTAAAAGAAAAGAAAGAATCAAATTTGGATCCTTATGACTCCATATGACAGTAAATAGACTATTTTCATTGTTAAAATGACTTAAAAATGAGTGTGATCCTTATTGTGATGTGACACTACAACTTTTAGTTATCTTATTGTCTTGGATAGTATGGATGTTGCAGTGTGTTGTAGGCCTTGTAATGGCCTTTTTGTTGTTATCGAGTTGATTATGATATTGAAAAAAATGTACTATTGCTATTTAGCGACTAGTTGTACAAATTATGTTCAACTTTTAAGGGAAGTGCATGCATTATTGCTATGTAGTGACTAGTTGTATTTTTTAAGGGAAATGCTACTAAATTTTAAGCAATCCTTAAGTGATTTATGTGATTTTAAAGTGTGGTTATTATATTGTGACATTTTTAATCTCTAAGGTCCATTAGAGTGTGTCTTTGAGGCTTGCTAAGCAAAACTAACACTAATTTGGTCTATCTATGCGTTGGTCATAACCAGAGTTTTGAATCATGATTGTTAGGTTAAAAAAGAAAAAAGAAAAAAAAAAAAGGAGAAAGACTTTCCTCCGGGGGAAACAGTTACATTCATTTTGTTTACTTGTCATTCGTAATGCTATTATATACACGTCTCTCTAACGCGTGAGGTTTAAACGTAAATCTCCCTTTAGTCATGTACTAATAAATTTAAAAACACATTTTTGTGTTTACATACACAACAATATATAATTATAATTATATTTAATTAATTTTAAAAAAATTATATTGACAAGAGTTATACTTTTTTTTTTATAATTTTATCTCTTATATATATACCACATGCGTATCTCTTTCATATGTCCGACATACAATAAATAAAGTTTGGAGCGAGCATTAGATACGCAACTCATCCTGACCACATGGTCCAATGAGTCGGGTTTAAGGTTGTTAGTGGATCTGGGTTTATCTTCAATTCTTAAATAAAATTTTATAAAAAATATAATGATACAGTAGTTTATATTTCATAAAATTATTTAATAAACAGTTTTATCAATATTTGAGAAATAATTTGTGCTTTAAAAATCGTTTAAAAAAGCATTTTTTGCTACCGAAGGGCATACATTAGGAGGATAGATTAAAAAATTAGAGATAATTATAGGAATTAATAATTTGATTAAGAGTATTTTAGTCTTATTCATATTTTTGTTTCGAAGTTCTAATTTTCTGCTTGTTTCTTATACTAAAACAAAAAAGGAATCATTTCTGTATCACTTAAGAACATTTTTTTTAATATATATAAGCTATGCGAGACAACTCATTTAACCAAAATCAACGCACATTTAATATTCAAAGTGCTGTGAAACAAAATGGATTGGGGGACCCCTAAAAGGGATAGTGGAAGGCTCTGTTTCACTTTCATGGGGACGAAATCAATGTTTTTCAATTCTGGGAAGTTTCATTTTAGCAAAACGCTATTGAAACATTGGCCAGTTTCTCTTCTTTAAAGTAATTGACAATGCTATTTACCAACCCCATTGTAAAAGCGATAAGAACCATTAATCACAATTATACTTCAAGCCAGTCATTCGGGCCCCAACCATCAAGCCATCATTGATTCAATATTCATTGCAAATCAACCCCATTTCTCTCTCTTTATCATTACACAGAATACAAGGATAATATGAAGCATTCAGTCTTCCTGATTCAACAATTCCAAGATCCCATAAACCATGTCTGAAAGTGGTTCCGCGAAGCTTCAATCATTTTGGTGGATTCTCTGCATATTACTCTGTGTCCGTGTGAAGGTTTCTTTATCCCAAGTTGCTACAGGAGATCACAGCGAAGCAAGTGCTCTGTTGAAGTGGAAAGCCACCCTTGACAAACAAAGCCAAGCCACCTTATCTTCTTGGAAGAATGGCACTACTCCATGCAGAAACTGGAAAGGGATTACATGTGATGAATCCATGTCAGTCTCAACCATTAATCTCACAAGTCTTGGGCTTCAAGGTAGACTTCACAATCTCACCTTCTCATCCTTCCCTAACCTCAGCTATTTCGATATCAGTAAAAACCTGTTTTATGGAAACATTCCACCTCAAATTTGTAACTTGTCCAGTATTTTGTCATTGACTATGTCTGATAATCGTCTAAGTGGTCCAATACCTCGTGAAATAGGGGCCTTAAGCACTCTAAGGCACCTTGACATTGGAGTATGTAATCTCACTGGGTCAATTCCCCAAGAAATTGGGAATCTAAGGAATTTGATAGATCTAATGCTTGAAACTAATCACCTTTCTGGCTCCATTCCCCAAGAAATTGGAATGTTGAGTAATCTTGTCCAGCTTGATTTGTCAGAGAATTATCTATTGTCTGGTAGAATCCCTTCTACAATTGGAAACTTGAGCAACTTAGCACTACTTTACCTTTACAACAACAGTCTCACTGGTCCCATTCCCGACGCACTTGGAAAACTCTATTCTTTGAATACAATTCAATTGTTTGGTAATGACCTCTTTGGTCCAATTCCACCCTCCATAGGGAACATGACAAAGCTTAACGAATTGTTGTTGTCAAGAAACAATCTTTTTGGACCCATTCCTTCCATTATAGGAAATTTGGTCAATTTGAATAAACTTGGCCTTTTTCAAAACAATCTTTCTGGACGTATTCCTTCCACCATAGGAAATTTGACAAAGCTCACTTCCCTGCAATTGCTTACCAACAAACTAAGTGGTAGCCTTCCACCCCAAATGGATAACCTTACCAACTTGGAAAATTTACAACTAGGTGAAAATGACTTCACTGGTCATTTACCTCACCAAATTTGTCTTGGTGGGTCACTAGAAAGATTCAGTGCTTCTCCACATAATAGTTTTACTGGTCCAATTCCAAGGACTTTGAAAAATTGCTCTAGCCTTATTAGACTTAGGCTTGATGGTAACCAATTGGTTGGAAATATATCAGAGGATTTTGGTGTATATCCAAATTTGAACTACATTGATCTAAGTGGCAATAAATTGTATGGTCAGCTTTCACCTAAGTGGGGAAAGTGCAGTAATCTTATGAGCCTTAAGATTTCTAGCAACAATATTTCAGGTAGTATATCCCCAGAACTGGGGGACGCAACCAATCTTGGTAAACTTGACCTCTCTTTAAATCACTTGTCAGGACAAATTCCAAAAGAATTGGGAAACTTGACCTCATTGATTGAACTGTCTTTGAGCCACAATCAATTTTCAGGTAAGGTTCCTAGAGAAATAGGATCACTGAATCAACTTGAAATTTTGGAGCTAGCAACAAATAATTTCAGTGGCTCAATCACAAAAGAACTTGGGGGGTTACAAAGGTTGAGGATCTTGAATTTGAGCAAAAACAAATTTGAGGAAAGCATTCCCTCGGAGTTTGGTGAACTACAAGTTCTTGAAAAACTTGATCTTAGTGAGAATTTGTTGAATGGAACAATACCAACACATCTTGGAGACTTGACAAGATTGATAACACTGAATCTCTCACATAATTATCTTTTTGGCACCATTCCATCCAGATTTGATGGGATGAAAGCTTTGAATTCTATTGACATATCATACAACCAATTAGAGGGCTCCCTTCCAAACAATCAAGCATTTCATGATATTACATTTGAAGCATTGAAGAATAATAAAGGCTTATGTGGTAATGTCCCTCACTTAAGTCCTTGCAATAAATTCAGTGAGAATCAACATGGCCATAAGAGCAGAAAAGTCAAGTTATTGATATTGTTCCTCACTTTAGGCACACTGATACTAGTAGTGGTTGGAGTTTCATACATCTCTTACAAAATTTCAAGAAAAGCAAAAAAGGGGGATGAAGTAGGATTATCTCAAGATCTCTATTTTGTATGGAGTTCTGATAGGGAAATAATGTATGAAAATGTCATTAAAGCCACAAAGTATTTTGATGACAAATATCTCATTGGAAAGGGTGGTCAAGGAAGTGTTTATAAGGCAGAGTTACCCACAGGTCAAGTTGTTGCTGTGAAGAAGCTTCATTCAATGCCTGATGGAGAAATCTCCAACCAAAAAGCATTTACAAGTGAGGTTAAAGCCTTGACAGAAATCAAACATCGTAACGTTGTGAAGCTATATGGGTTTTGTTCAAATGCACAATTCTCTTTTCTGGTATATGAATTCTTGGAAGGTGGTAGCTTGGATAACATATTGAAGAATGAGAAAAAAGCCATTGAACTTGATTGGAATAAGAGGGTGAACATTGTAAAGGGGGTTGCTAATGCTTTATTCCACATGCATCATGGATGCTCAATTCCTATAATTCATCGTGACATATCAAGTAAAAATATTATTCTAGATCTGGAACAGCAAGAAGCTCGTCTCATTGACTTTGGAACAGCTAAATTTCTGAACCCTAACTCAAACAATATGACTACATTTGTAGGAACCTTTGGGTATGCTGCTCCAGGTTAGCCCTATTTTAATTTCGTACTTCTCAACTCTTTGTTGTTGCTCTGTGTGCATAAAACCATATCTGACATTTTAATATACTGCAGAGATTGCTTTAGTTATGGAAGCAAATGAGAAATGTGATGTTTACAGCTTTGGAGTATTAACTTTGGAAATCATTATGGGAGTGCATCCAGGAGAGTTCATTGCTTCTTCGAGAGAGACACCAGCAACCTATGATTTGCTATTGAAGGATTTGTTGGACCAGCGTCTTCCTCAACCCAAGAAATCAATTATTGAGAAGGTGATGTTGACAGCAAAAATAGCCTTTGCTTGCTTGAATGAAAATCCACAATTTCGTCCTACCATGGAACAAGTATCTATGAACATTGTGATGCCAATGTTTTCTTTAGTTGATCAGTTCCCAACAATCACAATCAGACAACTCAAAGAGCACTGAAGGTTTTAAGTAATTTGTTTAGCTTGTATACTTGTATATACCGTTCTGCTCCCTTTCTTGTCTTTTGCATTGTAAGCTTGTTGTAGTTGCATCAGGTATGAGTTGCCTGAGGGCTTGAATAAGACTAAAGAAAGGAATGGGAAACAAGATTACTAGAGCAAGTTTGTTTGGTTGATGGAAATCAGCAGTTTCGGTTTCCATGGCTGCTACGCGATTACGTTATAAGAAGGAAAGCTGAATGCTTCGATTTTGTCGATGAAAGACGAGCTCTGCCAAGAAATGAAGGTTCCATCGACAAAAATGCCCTCCAAGATAAAAGCCATCGGATAGTCATTGCCTGTGAAGGCTTCTCCCACATCCGAACCCTAGCGTGCGAGTGGTCTTCAAGCTCGAGTTGCTCTCCATTCACGGTAATCGCCGGCGATCAGGACCAGCCACCGTCGACCGTCTTCAGTGCAGCTGCTAGACTGCTTCCAGCCGGTAAAATCGCAGGTATGCTTCCATTGCCAGTGTTCAAAGAAATTTTTTCCCGTCTCTGTGCAAACCCTCCGAGAAACAGCCCAATCGTGTAATCAGTGTCTCGTGCCCTTGAACAAGATTTTTGTCCCCTTCCGATTGTCATACGCTGGACCTGGGCTCAAGATTTTGGTTTTTCCCCTTGTTTGCTTATTATCTGTATCATTTTTGGCTAGCTCATTTCCAGTCAAATTGAATCATTTCTGTTTTTCCCCCTTCCAATTAATAATATGCTTCTCATCTGATTTGTTGTTTGGCTTGCATTCCAAATAAAGGCAAAATTCAAACGATAGGGCGCAAGCTCATCTGAAACCTTCGAATTGACTTAAATGAATGGAAATTTGATTGCTGAGTATGCAGTATTTCATTACCAAGAGAATTTCTTTTGATTGTTCTGTATTAGAGATTTTAGAAGACCATACATGTGGACAAGTAACTGTTTGTTCCTTGATTTGTTGCCTTGACTGCTACTTTTTTTTTTGGGGGCAATTATCTTAGAGATTCAGTGTTTTTAATTTGCTGTGATTACTAAAATATTGCGTCTTTAGCTGTTAATTACCAGTCCTGCTGTGCGTTATGCAGTTATATATGAATAACGCGTTTGTCTTGCCATTTATAGTATATCTCCTCTATGGCAGTATTAATTTTGATTAAATCTCACTCTTATGTTGGAAGTCAAATTTGTAACATTATATTGTCAATAAATCTTACGGCGTTGAAAATCTTTTGAATAAGTTTTGAATGCTGATGTATGTGATTTGATTTCCTTTAAATATCATTGTGGATTTATGTGGTCAAGAAATTTCATTTTGCATAGGTTTTGAATGCTGATATGATTTCATTTCCGTTAACTTTCCCATATCCTGTATTGAAGCTGCGTCAAGCTTAGTGCGGGAACTATAAGATTTACATCACTGAAATGGTTCTGCCAATTTCTCTATGCAGGGTGATTGTCTCTGTTTAACATCATATCACTAGGTGCCTCTTTTGAAAAGAAAGCCTTTTGCCTGGGCCGAGCCAACTAAAGATATGGAGCCACATGAGCCAGTTTACCAAGTTCAAATCACAAAGCAAATTTTCCGAGATTATCAGTATCCTTTTTAATTTATCTGATATTAATGTTTTATTTTTGGGGTCCTTTTTTCACTTTCCTATTTTACATTGATGCGAATAAACAAAGAGATACTGATTTTAACTTGGTCCTCTCAATCAGATGATAACAGTTGTTCTGCCTTAATGTGAAACAGTGATTATTTGAACCGTATAAATTTATATTGCCAGAGAGTTTGGATGTCTAAAGTCAATGGAAAACTAGCATGACTTATGAAGAGGCTATGGTGTCAGAAAAACGTGCCACTGAAAAAGTTCAACAAATTCCCAAAGAATTGATGGCTCCTGCTCTATGGATTATTCAGCACTGTAAGAACTATTCTTATCTGAGACGAAGAATATATATTGATGCAATGATAGATCTGTTCTTTTATTTTTCTTTTATGGCATATGATTTCCTTTCATTATGTATGAGTAATTATATTGCAGTTTGCATTTGAGGAGTCTGAACTTGTCTTGGTATATGAAATATCTATCAGTCTGCTGAATTAATAGGAACGGATGTGGTTTATACACGGTATGTAAATGCTTAAGTCTGAAGGTAAGATGCTTGTGAAGTACATCGTAAGCATCTATAGAGATAGAGTGCGTTCATAAAATTGTCTAATGCCAGAGCATGTATCACCTCCAATTAATTGTATATAAATTATCATATCCTGGGCCTTATGTTGCCTTGACTCTTTTGGTTCTCGTTCAAGATGCTAGTTGGATTAGGCGATATTTGATTGCATCAGTAGATTACTCAAGTACAACAAAACAAACCATATAACTGTTGCATAAATCTGCTTGGGTGTATTAGTCATTATAACCTATATATAAGAAATGTATGTGTCTAGAATTGCAAAACAATTTATTGTTCCAGTTTTAATACATCATTGCCACAGATTGCTTAAATTGCAAGCCATCACTTTGTTGACATCCTAGCTTTTGGGCTTAGGATGCTGTAAAGCAAATAAAGAGTTTGCTAAATTATTTTATCTTATGTGTTATGGATGAAAAACATTTTTGTTTTGCTTTCCGTGAGAAATCCTTGTCATTATATTGATATATGGATTTTAATTCTAATATTTGAAATATATTTTGTTCGTCATATAATGAGAGAGTGTTAATGTTCGCAGATCCACTTGGAAAATATTTTAAATTAGAACTTGTAAATGAATGTCTTGTAATCAGTAGAGGAATAATGGAAAAGAATTTGATAATGTGTCTGAAAATACACAGAACTGCAAAAAGTTAACTTAAAGCTATTAACTAGTTTTAGATTTTTAATTTGACAAATTTAAAGTAAAGCAGGCTTTAAAACTTGTTCTTGTTCTTATAATAAACTCACCAAGCAAACTTTCTGTTCTCTGACAATGAATAGATCTTCCATGGAATGCTATATACCTTCATGCTTGTGTATATACAAGTTAAGACTTGGGAGTACTGACTGATGTAATGAGATGTGTTTGATCATCATCACCTTTGCACTCGTGTGTATATTTATTGTAAGGTGAATGGAATATGGCCTTGAGCATTCTTGCTTTGTGCATCATCTATTGTAGGCTAGTCAGTTCAATTTGTGGTTTGTTATTTTTGATAAAGCTGCATTTACAATTTTAATCTTATTAAATCTCAATCTTGGCAACAAACAACAAACATTGCAGGTGTGTTTCCATATTAACTGAAAGCTTGATTAGTGTCGCTATTTTGTACCATGTAACCTTTCACTTGATGGAATCTTGACTGGATTGTTTTCCGTGTTTTATTGAAATGCCATATTTGATGTATATACTTACTTAAGAGATGTCTGGAGATAATCTGGTCTTGTTTCATTGCATGCTTCTTTTGGACCTGTCTTCTCTGAAGTGGGCAATGGAATATATCTTTTGCTCTTAGATCGACAAGAACAGTTAATTCGACGTTTGTCTTGTTACAGGTTTCAGGATTTTGATTGAATATAGCAACTAGTTTCAAATGGGATATTTCATCGAAATCTGGTTGGGCTAGTGGATAAGAAGACAATTGAGTTGCAAGTGGCAAGTACTTTTGATGCCAGTCATGTAAAGCAGATACTCAGATCTTGTAAATTGTTGCAGGTCAAAGTCAACTCATACCTTGTAAATTGCTACTTCCAAGTCACACATGGAAAACTCTTTTTGTAAGAACTTACGAGCTTCTAAACTGTGGCAAGAAACTCCACCTTCCGAAAGTATTGGAATTAATTCTGCTACCTCAACACCAACTGAGGTGCAAAGACCTTACTCAATGGGTACTAAAGATTATAATGTCTTTGGAATGTGATGTATGTTGGTCTGCTAGAAATTAGACCTGTATAGCTGTGAAAGAATTCAAAATAAATGGTAAGTCTTTTGTGGCTTGCTCTATTTGCTAGCCGACCGTTTTGTCTAGTAGAAAATTTAATTCAATAAAAAGTTTCTTTCTTCTTCATCTTCTCGTAAGTAAAGTTAGATATTTTATTTTTGTATACTTCTTTGAAAAGTTTGTTTTCTTATTATTGGTAATTAAAAAATTATTTTTAAAAAATAAATATTTTAATATTTTATCTATTCTAGTCGCTAAACATCATTTTTTAAATTAAAAATTATTATTTTTATCTTTATTATTGATAATTAAAAATAATTTTTTTATATTTTATTATTATTATTGATAATTAAAAATAATTATTTTATTGTTATTAGTGTCACACCCCAATTATAAAGATGTAACTTATATAAAATATGAGAAGACTCGCGAACCTTAACAAAACAGAATAGTGCATTTTAACTTTGTTCATATCAGATTCAAAGTTCATACCGAATTTTATTTGGCTCGTTGTACAAAATCTTGTCGATTTTCCCATGAATTTAGGACATCTCTAATTTATTTGCAAGCAACCAATCTAGTCATACATAATAAGGAGAGTTCCGCTCTTCTTGATAAATAATACATAATCACTAGGAAGAAAGATCGTGCCTAGTTCTGTGAAGCTTACTTTATAGTACAAAACACAAAGCATATATTTACAAATGGATACAAAATAACCAGGTACATGTGAAACAATACTCACCACAAAGATAATCTGACTATGTTAAAGGAGAAGGATCAAATGTAACTCGACTATTTACAATAATAAATGCAAAGACAAGCTACAATACTCAATAAGAAAATATAAAATCTAATAACTAAAAAGATAAATAGGTACATAATTTATTTTAAATAAAAATAAATTTTTTGTCTAAATTTAAGTTAATGAGAAAATAAGCAAAAGTAATTGAAACATAAACATGCATTATGGTGATACAATATGTGAGTATTTATTTATGATGCAAAAATAGAGGAATTAATGAGTAAAGGAATTTAACATATCAGTAACAAGAGGTGAAATTATAAAAATGCACGCACAATTAAATTGGTTAAACTATAAAATTAAATTTGATGAAAAACTTGTTTGTTTTGTTACCAACTTGATAAGCTACATAAAACATGCAATTATTAGTAATTAATTCAAGTTATAAATTAAAGAAAAATAATCATAATAGATACATAAGATTTAGTTCATGTAAAAGAAGTTTAAATATTGAGAAATACATAAATACAATTAGAAAATAATTTAATACAAACATTATAGTAAGATAAACATGCATTATGGTGATACAATATGTGAGTATTTATTTATGATGCAAAAATAGAGGAATTAATGAATAAAGGAATTTAACATATCAGTAACAAGAGTGAAATTATAAAAATGCACGCACAATTAAATTGGTTAAATATAAAATTAAATTTGATGAAAAACTTGTTTGTTTCGTTACCAACTTGATAAGCTACATAAAACATGCAATTATTAGTAATTAATTCAAGTTATAAATTAAAGAAAAATAATCATAAGAGATACATAAGATTTAGTTCATGTAAAAGATTAAATATTGAGAAATACACAAATACAATTAGAAAATAATTTAATACAAACATTATAGTAAGAAGGTCCATGCATAACTCTAATTCTAACATATATATATATATATGTGTGTGTGTGTGTGTGTGTTAGAGAGAGAGAGAGAGAGAGAGAGCTCTTCACTTATAAACCATCAGAAAGCATTTATTTTAGTATCATTCTGACACTCCATTACAAAAATTACATAACAATATGCAGGATACACTAAGGGTAACAAAATCATTGTTTAATTATTTTAGCTTTTCAAATGTATTATTTTAAAATGTTGTTTAAATAAATTGTTATTACTTTAAATCTTAATTATATAAGTTGTGGGCATGACAATTAGTAATTAAAAATGATTATTTTATTTTTTTAATTAAAGATATTTTGATTATTTATTTAAATTTTTTATTATTATATAGTATTATATGTCTATTCTTTTTTATATCGTATTAAATATAATTACAAATTATAACTTTTTTATTTCTTTCTATAAAATTCATTTCCAGCAATTAAACGAGCACTAAAGCTTGGTATGTATTTGAAAATGAAAAAGGAATTTTGCTGACTGTGAGATACTGATTACTTTTAAAAGAAAAGTGGTGTCTGTAGGTTTAGTAAAACAAATACACTTATGGGTTATTAAAATTACTGAGAAAATAGTGAAACAAACGTGAAGCTGGTTGTTATCAATGTCCTAATTTCACTTGTCATTGAACCGATTAAATAAGAGAATTAAAATTTTGTTATTTTTCTTATTTTCCTTTCTCATGGACTCATTAAAAAAAAAACTTATTTTTGGCAGTAAATTGCTTCCTAATTTAAGTGATTATCCTTGTCACTAATTTCCTCTTTGGTTAAAACGATCGCCAAGATTGCTTGAATGTTTGATAGGTTCATAGGCCTACCAGATTACTGCTTCAGCAGCATCATCTTAACCATTATTGTTCTCTGTAGTCCATGATTGCAAGATCCTGAGTACTTGGAATAATTAATTTTAGCATCCGCCAAATATTTGGCATGTACTGAACCAATTTTTTCCGGTGCTCATTATTTTTCCTTCATAAAAAGTGCAAACTTGTTTCCATAAAGTAACGTTTTATTAAATGTAAAATATAATACTAGAAATGTAAAATATTTATAATTATTTTGTTGAGCTAAAGCGTGACTGTGAATTTCTTTATGAAAAGATTGGTAGAAAGATATTAAAGGAGAATTGAATATAAAAAATGAATAAGTGGAATACAAAATGATTTTTGTATTTTTTTTTTTAAAGGATGATTTAATGGATAAAAAAATAATTTGATAAATAAAGTAATAATTATAAAAATATAATAAACATTGTATAAATTATATAAAAAGAATATGTCTGTTATATAACCAACGGAGCACAAATGTTGAAGCCCCAAGGCTGAAATTCTATTTTAAATTTGAAAGTGTCTTTAGAAGAGCTTAAACGTAGTATTGACTTGTTTATATATGATGGAGTCGATAACATTAGCACTGCATAAAAGCACCAAGAGAAGAAAAAAAACAAAAGAAAAAGTTAAGTTTGGGGTCACCACATAGCATTGATCAGTTGTTTACTAAGGGAATAAAAATTTAAGTTTATTTTGTTGATTTTTTTCAAGAGTAAATTATGGAGTTTTTTTATTTTATCAAAATTATATAAATTTTCCTACTTTTAAAATATATAATTTTTTTTCTAAAATCGAAAGTTGTGCTATAGTTTAGTTTAATTTAAAATTTTTTTACTAAAATAACTTCCATTGACTACATATTTCTTTTTTTAATTAAAATACTCTCTTTTAGATTCAACAACTAGCATATTTAGTGATAAGAAAATCTAATTCTTATCCAAAAAAGAAAAAAACCCAATATATATTTAGGTTAATAGAAGTATTTTAGTAAAATAAAATAAAATTATATTAAAGTATATCTATTGATAATAAAAGAGAAATCTATGTAATTTTATCAAAATTTAGGAAAAATTTGTATAATTTACTCTTTTTTAAATTTAATTAAATCATACTTGAGATCTTCTTTGCTTTAAAGTGTTATTTTATTCTTTGGTATTTGATAAATATTACAACAACCTTTCTTATTATGTCTTTTCTATCGTAAGGGTTAATTAATTTTTGCATAAAATACATTTTTTCTACAAATAAAAATACTTATAAGCTGCCATTGTTGTCCTTTTAATAATACAATTAAAGTATTATATTATAACTTGACACCATAACCATGAACCAATTTACATGAGCATTTTAACAAGCAAGTTCATGGTAAATATAGCAAACAATGGGTGAAAAAAAGTATCAATATATTCTTTGAAAAAAAGAGAGTAGAGGAGTACTTTCGTACTTCGAAGCAAAAGATAATCTTACCTTCTTTAGGTGTCCTTCTTTTTCAAGAAGTTCCCTTGAAACTAGGTGACAATCTGTACCTTAATTAATAAGTTATGCTAAATTCAACTTTGTTTGTAGTGTAACTGTTCTTCACATGGGAATATGATTTAATTGTAAATATATCAGCAAGGACAACAAAATAATTTTATTTTTCAAAGAAACACATCATGTATAGAAACTTAACTTCATGTGTAAAAATATAAGTGGCAAAAAATGCTTTTGTAACATATATTAAATGTCAAGAGGCATAATAATATTTTAAAAGTAAGAGAAATATCAAGTACAATTTAATCAAAACTTAAGTAAATCCTTTTATAATTTACTCAAAAAAATTTGATGAGAATTCAACAATCACCACTTATGTTAAGTAATACCTAAATATGTTTCTACCAATGTCTTAACTAATAATATTAAAATAATTTATTCTAATTATTATATATTATATATTTTGAAAAAAGAGTTATTGGCATTGAGAGTATGGCAAAATATAAATGAAAAGCTTAGCCCAATTTAAGATTATTGTATTGCATAGTTTGAATGAAATACAAGAGTTTTTTTTTTTTCTCTTGACTCAGAGGAGAATTAGGAGTTGTTTATAGCCGCCAGTGTGTATTGTGTCTGCTTAGGATGTGATAGCAATTTTCTAAGGATAGCAGTCGTTTGTCATTATAGTTTAGATCCTACATCAAAAGACTCATTTAGTGGTAATTAATTAACAGCTAATACTTTATTGCCCCTAATAAATTTTTACAATTAAAATATTAGTGGCAAATATTTATTAGCCAGTAATAAATATAATTATACTAGCAATTAATATTAATTACCAGTAAAAATTTTTAGAATTAAGCGCCTATGTTTGTGCAAGGAAAGAAATGTTTCCACACTGCTTGTCGTTCGTGTTCTTGATGTGCATTCCTGGTCTGCATTATAGGTGCATGATTCTTTATTTGGTACATGATTCATTTAATTATAATACTTAGTCTGTGTTGCATTACTAGTTCGTTCTTATGTTATAGTATTTGCTTCATGTGATTTGTTTATTCTGGTGGAAACCAACTGCGCCGTTTGCTTTTATGCCCTTTGCTTCTTGTGAGGTGTTAGCGTGAAATTTTAGAAACGAAACCCAATTAACAGACATACATACATACATACATACATACATACATACATAGTGATGTGAGGGTGGGCCCCTCTTCCCCACCTCCACTAGATTTAATTTGTAGCTCTCTTGTCTATAAAGTTCTCACCATTTTCAAGAAAAAAGAACGAATGGTTGTGATTGTGATGGCGAAGCAGCACTGGCGAAGGCAGCAAGAAGTGCTGCCTCGCCAAGCATGGCTAATTGATTAGCGTAGGATGAAGAAAATCTTGAAATGAAATGAATAGAAAGAATGGAGGAGGTCATAATTTAAATGGTTCTATTAATGGAAGTTCGGTTGGAGGGAGGAGAAGTTATTGCTCCTTCCATATCCCACCATCCATTTTGTAACTGTCAGTTAAATGTAGGACGAAACATGAGCTATAATTAAAACGTTAATTGAAGGGATACACATTCGCCTAAAAATCTGTTGTCATGATTTCCCAAATTAAGGGATGGCTCTAACTAAATCCCAACTGTGTCACTCTGTATTTCAAGCACAACATGTCTTCTAACCAAATCCTATAAACTCAGTTCCCTCATACAATACATGGTATGGTCAAGGTTAGTAGAGTAGCAGCTATTTGGATAAAGTGTAGGTGGTTGGGGCATTAAGCATTTGGATAAAGTGTCACTACTATTTGAAAACAAGACCTAAACACACTACTAGAAAAATTAGATTTAGCGAGGACATTTAGCGAGGGATCATTGATTCCTCTCTAAAACACCGAATTAGCGAGAAAAATTAATTTCGTAGCTTGAGTTAAATTTAGCGAGGAAATTAGTGAGGGATTTTTGATCCCTCTCTAATTAGCGAGGAATTAGCGAAGCCTATTTATTCCTCTCTAAATTAGCGAGGAATTAGCGATACCTATTTTATCCCTCTCTAATTAGCAAGAAATTAGCAAGGCCTATTTTATCCCTCTCTAAATTAGCGAGGAATTTGCGAGGCCCATTTTTATCTCTCTCTAAATTAGCGAGGAATTTGCGAGGCCTATTTTGATCCCTCTCTAAATTAGCGAGGAATTAGCGATACCTATTTTATCCCTCTCTAATTAGCAAGAAATTAGCAAGGCCTATTTTATCCCTCTCTAAATTAGCGAGGAATTTGCGAGGCCTATTTTATCCCTCTCTAAATTAGCAAAGAATTTGCAAGTCCTATTTTATCCTTCTCTAATTAGCAAAAAATTAGCGAGACCTATTTTATCCCTTTCTAGTTAGTGAGGAATTAGAGAGGACTAGAGAAGCCTATTTTATCATTTTCTAATTAGCGAGGAATTAACGAAACCTATTTTATCCTTCTCGAGTTAGTGAGGGCTTGGCAAGGTCTATTTTGTCCCTTTCTAATTAGTGAGGAACTAATGAAACATTTTTCATTCCTCTCTAATTAGTGAAGAACTTAACGAGGCGTATTCTTCCTTTCTAATTAGCTAGCCAATAAACCAACTAGACATATTTATTTCATTTCTAATTAGCAAGAAAATTAGCAAAATTTATTTTAATCCTTGTTAAAATAAATATTAAACTAAAAAAACCTTATGAATTTTCAATATTACTGAGCTTGCTCTTCTATGTGTAAAAAAAAAAGCTCATATTTTTCCCTTTTTATTAAAACAATTGAACTTTTAATATATGTAATAGATGAAAATATAATATATTATGTTTAAAGCATATAATATTATTTATTGATGAATATTTATAATTTTAGTACAATCATGATATTATAATAGTTAACTAATATGATATATATTAAATTTTGTACTAAAAGACTATAGGTTCATTGTAGCTCAACTGGCAGAAAAGATGGACACAAAGGAAGGAGCTTCAGGTCTTGGGTTCAAACCTCAGGTATGGCAAATTTGAAGCAATATATGACATGGCATGATGTGGCATGAGGTGGCGTGGTGGTATGATGTGGCGGAGGCATGGCGTGGCATGTAGGCGTGATGTGGCAACAATGTGGCTTGGAGGAGTGATGTGGAGGCGTGACGTGGCATGATGACGTGGCATCTCAATCCATCTCCAAGATAATTTTACGGAGGGAAATCTTTCTCGCTAATTCCTAGTTAAAATAATATGATTTTTAGTCAGTTAGTGAGGGATTAGCGAGGAATACGTCCCTTGCTAAATTTAGCGAGGGATTTCATTCCCTCGCTAAATCCCTCACTAAATTAGCAAGGAATATTACTATCCCTCGCTAAAAATTAGCGACCAGTGATTTAGCAACGAATTTAACGAGAAAAATTATCCCTCGCTAAATCAGATTTAGCGAGGGATTTAAAGAATTTAGCGAGGAATTTGTCCCTCGCTAAATCTAATTTTTCTAGTAGTGACACAGGAGTTCCACAAAACTATTCCCAACTTAAAAGCCCATCTAGAGTTTGGAGGGTTTCTTGATATTTGGTTTTTAGAATCACCATATAATATTTCTACCAAAAACAAAAACTACACATAAATATGCTGGGCCCCTGGCACAACTTTGCTCGCTCTTCACTTTCTTCTCCTTTTTCTTGGCTTCTGGCCACTTATTTAAACCCAGAAAAAAGGACAAAAAGGAGAGGAAACTCTAGATAAATCACTTAAATGTTAAGTGCCACCTTACATTTTTCAAAGTGGGAAGAACAAGAGATGAATGGTTGTTCTTTATCGCATTTTTCTGTAGTGCAATATGAGAACTATTTATTTTTATTAAAAAAAAATGTAAAAAGAGAGAGTCCCCTATTTGGCTTGAGCAACAAACATTCTAGATCCATTAGAGATAGCTTGCACATGGGATCATCTACTATGCAAAAATCTTGGTATTCTATTTGTCCTTGTTTGAAGTTTGAGAAGAACACAAAGAGGAGACATGGCAGAGCCAAAGAGAAAGATTGGATGAAATTCATTCAACTCATTATATTCAGCAAAAGTTATCCTGCTTTCTTAATCCATCCTAAATTTGAAAATAGCCTGGGAAAACAAAAATATTACTGTTATTGTTTTGAGATGAACTATTTTCCTTTTTCTCTGGGGCATGCTTTTCAAGGAACTCCTGAATTGTTTTCTAGTAGGTATCACCACTAGCCTGCCACGTGTCCATATGCATGCCAGTAGGAAATTCCACAAAGAGACACTGATTGTTACGAGTAGCTGCCTTAGCATAGAGCACTTGCATATGTGATGGTGGGACCATCTCATCTTGCAACCTAGAGAGAAAAAGGATGGGCTGCTTAATCTAGAATTAAGATGGTAAAATGTGAGGTCCAAACTTGCAAATCGAGCAAGAGATACATAAAAGAAAAATGACTTACAAGCAAAACACTAAATGAACCTTTCTTTAGACAAATAAGAAATTCTAAAATTGAAAATTAACATCCTCCTTCAACTTGAGGTGCTATAACATCACTTGTAAACTTTACACAAGAGAATAAAGAGATAGATACCCTTATGTGTGAGTCACTCACTGATTTAATCAAGTATTGTATCTTTTACATGCAAGAGCAAACATAAAAGTGGAAGGTGAGACTAGTAATTCCAGCATCCCTCACCTGACCAATAACATCAACGATATTCCATGGAGAACATGCAAGAAATTTGAGAATTTTAAGACCTTTAGAGCTGCTTCCTCCAATAAACCACTTCAAAAAGTATTTTCTAGTATTAGCGCATCAACCTATAATGCAGAAAGAAGGCTAAAAGAACAATATTTATATTACCGTGTTATTTTAGCTATTTTAATCCCTTAAATTCCACTTTAAATATATAAAATAAAAAAATGCATAGATATCCTATTTATAACCAAATGTATTGTATGAATTAAATGTCACATATCCTAATTAGATTTGAGTGACATAAATAATTGGTCTCTGTTGGATTGAATCACTCAAGGTCTATAAATCATAGCTTATTTTGTAACTTATTACAATTTTTGAATGATTATTTTTCGGCATTTTTTATTTTTATTTTTTAATCATGGATATACATGAAATGACAAATGTCTACAAGTTACTAGGCCGAGTATAGGAGATTGCATATAAAAATTATCCTAATAAAACTAATAAAAGATAATTTGAACATTATTAGCATTTTTGTTAATATTGAGCTATTAAAAAAGGTCTTAATATTATAACATGATATTGACATCTTATATGACTATAACACATGTAATAACTTCTAATTACTATTTTTTAAAAAGGGAAGCCAATCTATAAATATAATAATTTATTGTCTCATTTTCTTCTCTTACTTTAGTTCCTCCACATGGCGCATAGAATTATTCCTTTCAATTTGCTTTCAATATATTTATGTCACTATTTTTTTTCTTGGCTAAGAGTGTTTTTTCTAACACTACTATTTTCATTTTTTTTTTTCTTTATTTCAAATGCTTATGTAATTAGTATAAAAAATCTAGATTAGCAAATACTCATTCAATGGATATGAACTTCAAAGTCCAGTTCTTGCAAATGAATATATACAACCACTACCACAGAAAAAATGGTTTGTAGGCACAAATATGTTGGTGGTTCTTGTAAAACTACTAACAAAATCAAAGTATAGATAGCGGTTTAGATAAACTGCCAACAAAGGTCACTCTTTGTTGGCGGTTCGTTTTGAACTGTCAACAAAGGCTGCCGAAGAATATGAAATGCGAACGCTTTGTTGGCAGTTTCCACGAACTGCGAACAAAGCAAAATTTGTTAGCAGTTCGTGTGGAACTGCCAACAAAAATCCTGGCCTACATTGGTGGTTCATATAGAACCACTAACAAAGGTTAAAGGCAAGTCCTTTATTGGCGATTCTATACAAATCGCCAACAAAGGGTTTGTTTCCTTTGTTGGCGGTTCTAGGTGAACCGCCAACAAAGGTTATCTTTGTTGGTAGTTCTTCTAGAACCACCAACTATTTTCCATTTAAACACCTTATTTACTTCTCCAGTCTTCCCTTCTTCAGTGTCTTCTTCCTTTCAAACTACATGCATACTCCCTCTTTCCCTTTCCCGCCATTATACTTCTGCCTGTCATTCTCCCTTGCTTGTGCCCACATTGTGACACCGTTCACCTTGCGTCTTGCAGCTACTCAGCCCCTCTTGTCGTCGTTTAGTCTTCGCTTCGTCCATGCTCCCTCCATCTCAGTCTCGCGCACACCTTTCTCCCTTCGTCGATGCTCCATCTATTCACCCCTCCATTTGCTTTGTCATGCTCACTATTCACCCCACCTGTCTTGTCGTTCTCCTAGCCTTGCGACCCTCGTTTGCCCTTCATCATGCCCGCATGTCGTTCTCCCTCACCCCGACCTTCGTCCCGCCTCGTTCCTGCTCCTATAAGTTCATCCCATTTTTTTGTTTTTTGCAAAATTAATTTCTTTTAATTAATGTATTTTTGCTTTGAACAAATTAAGTGGTAATTGTTTTTCTCTATTTTGGCTTCTCATCCTACATTCATTCCTCTATTTTTGCATCTGTGTCTTTTTTTGGAACCATTTCTTTTTTCAAAAAATAATTCTTTTGGTATAATAGAATCAACAAAATATAATATATGTAAGTTATAACTTACATAAAAGGAGAGAAAAATTATTCTGTCACTGTTCTTTGATTATGAATTGCTGGAATATGTTGTTCTATTCTTGGAAAACTTGCATTTTTATGGTGTCATGCTGCTGGTTTTTCTTTGAAATATAGATTGCAACAAAAGAATAATTAAATAGAGCTATATTTAGTAAAATTAAAAGTCATTAAACATATTTCTCTTAAATTGGTTCTTTTTAAATTGAAAATTAAAGGTATGAATTGGAAATGGATGTCTGCCAATTGTCTGTTTAGGGAATATGAGAATAGAGTGAAAGAGTTTATTAGGTTTACAGTTGAACATGCAAAAGGCTCTAGTAAAATCATATGCCCTTGTTTGAATTGCTGCCATATTAAGTGAATTAGTGCAAATGAGTTGGAAGATCATTTAGTGTGTAATGAGATTGACCAAAGTTGCAGATGAGTTGGAAGATCATTTAGTGTGTAATGAGATTGACCAAAGTTGTACATGTTGGACAAAACATGACGAGATAAGGGATGGGCATAGTAACTAAAAGTATAGCGAGAGTTGTGGATTAAATGATTTCAACACAGATACATACAAGGTTGATCGTCTCAAAGAGATGGCAAATGTGGTAAGGATTGTCCAGAAATATTTTAGAGGTTGAAAAGTGATGCAAAAAAACCATTGTATTCTGGCTATACTAAATTTACAAGATTGTTAGCAATGTTGAAATTGTACAACTTGAAAGCAAGAAATGGATGGAGTAATAAGAGTTTTACAGAATTGCTTGCACTTTTGAAAGATATGCTACTAGAGGATAATGAGCTTCTAGCCGAACATATAAGGCTAAACAAATGATATGCTCTATTGGTATAAATTATGAGAGGATACATACTTATCCTAATGATTGCATTTTATTTTGAAATGAATATGTATCATTAGAGAAGTGTCCAAAGTGTAATGCCTCTAGATATAAAAAGAAAGAATCGAGTCCAGCAAAGGTAGTATGGTATTTTCCCATCATACCTAGATTTAGACTCATGTATAGCAGTATAGAAGATGCTAAACACTTGACATAGCATGCTGATGAAAAAATTCAAAATGGCAAGCTTTAACATCCTGCAAATTCTCCTCAATGAAAAAAATTGATCATAAGTACCCTGAGTTCGGGCAAGAAGACAAAAACCTACACCTTGCATTAGCTACTGATGGAATGAACCTACATGGTATCCAAAGTAATATCTACAGTACATGGCTGATGATTTTGGTGATTTATAACCTACAATTTTATCACGCTTATGTTGGCGCTTGCGTTGTTGGCAATTAGAAACCACTAATAAAAGATAAAAATAACCACCAACAAAGCCTTTTCCTAGCGTAGTGAACTTAGCTAGGGGTTTCATGGGTGTGCTCTCGTTCCATTATTGTTAAGGTTTTCTATTAGTGTTGTTAGTCCACCATCTTGTGAAGAGGAAGAATTTTTTGTTATAAACATTTCTAGAAGAAAAAGATGGATGGACTTTGATAAATTTAATAAAGAATATTTGGATGGAATTAGTAAGTTTCTACAACATGCCTTTAGTGAAAAGCATGATGGAGAAACAATTCTATGTCCTTGTAAAGAATGTGTGCTACGCTATAAAGTAAATCAGGCTATGGCATATGATCACCTTATGGTTAATGGTATTATACCATCATATGATATTTGGTTGTAATGGGCTATCAATCAGTGAGTTAAATTGTATTAAAGAAACTAATTGCACAAAAGTTACTAAGGGTGGTGATGATATGATAGGAAGGATATGTGATACGTTTGGAAGCTTTACCCAATTCATGGATAATAACACAAATGAAGGGGGTGAGGTGGAGCCAAACTTAGAAGAAAATAGTCCTCAGCCATCACAAAATCAAACTCATCCAAGGGTAGAGAAGTTTGAACAACTAATGAAAGATGCAGATGAAGAACTATACCTTGGATGCAAGAAATTTAGTCAACTTTCATTTTTATTGTATCTTTACCATATAAAGTTGTTATTCAAATGGATAAATGAATCTTTTAATACTTTGCTTAAACTATTGAAGGATGCATTACTTGAGGGGGAAAAGTCACCTTCTTCCTATTATGAGACCAAGAATATAATTGAGGAATTAGGCTTAAAGTATGAAAAAAATTCATGTTTTTTAGGAACAAAGGGGCTAATTACAATGAATGCTCAATTTTTGGGGCTTCTAGATTGAAAACCAATTAGAAAGGTTTATAAACTACAAATTCAAGTACAAAAAAGAGAAAGCAAAAAAAAAAAATCCAACCAAGGTTCTAAGGTATTTTTCTCTAAAATCAAGGTTGCAAAGATTATTTATGTCGTTAAACACTTTTTTACTAACAAGGTGGCATCATGAAGAATGTAATAAAGATGGAGTTTTACAACATCCTATAGATTCTAAAACTTGAACAAGTTTTGACACTTATCATCTAAAATTTATTAAAGATCCTCATAATATTTGCTTAGGATTAGCTAGTGATGACTTTTATCCATATGGTACAATGCAAAGTGCTTATAGTACATGGCCAATGATTTTAATGTCATATAATCTTTCGCCATGGTTGTGCATGAAGCAAGAGTTTTTCATTATATCCTTACTCATTTATAAACCAAAAGGGCCTGAAAATGACATTGATGTTTTTCTATAACCTTTAAGAGCTAAATGAATTATGGGATATGGGATTGGAAACCTATAATGCCTTGTTACTAAAACTCCAAAATTCCTTGTTGCTAAAACTCCAAAACTAACACCTTTAAACATAAATGATTAAATAGTATTTCTTACAGATGAGAAGAAGAAATTAGTAGAGTTTGTGAAGGTATGATAAGTGCTAATATAATTTTATCTTATTTCTATCATTCATGATTTGCGATTCTAATTGTTGCTTATGTTTTTGTAAAAGAAGTTCTCCATTCCAACGCGCGGTAAAGAATTTTGTCAAAAAATCACTAGAAAAGAAATGGAAAGATTACAAGAGTGATTTGAAGAATATGTATTTACCAAAGATGCCTAAATGAAAAATAGACCTAATAGTATACTAAGGGACCAGTGGACTAGCCCTGTTTCTTATTGGGTTTCTGATAAAGCAAAGGTATCAATGTTGGACAACTTAATGAAATTAAACACACATACACATTTAGTGGTTACATTGTTTTTATATTTTATAGAAGGTTGATAATATTTTTCTTTAGTTCCTATAAATAAATTATCTAAAAGTTGTATTTGTTTTATAATAACGGAAGCATAGCCAAGCAAATAGAATCAATAAGGCAAAGCAAATGATGCCTCATAGGAGGATCTAAAAGCATTGCTTGCTTAAATTACTATTATAATATTTATAAATAACATTTAGCTTAAAATTTTGCCTATTAGGCTAAAGATAGGATAAATCCTACGCAAGCTAAAATATTCATAGAAACTCATAAGAAGTGTAAAGATGGTGGACTATTAGATGAGGAGTCTGCAAAAACAAGTGTAAGATTTCTTGCTAAAAATTATTTTTTTGGTTAGATTTAGGCTTGTTGAAGTGCACTTGTGGTCAATTATGCTTAGTATATGATAAAAGAAAAGTTAAACAACGTTTGAAACATCGAATGAGCGAACTACTAGAAGTGCTGCTTAGGAAGAAGATGTGTACTCCCAAGTGTTGAGAAGTGAAAGAAGTGGTCATGTTCGTGGTTTAGGACTTAGTTCAACTCCTTCTTTATTATAGGGTAATAAATCTTCTCAAGTAGATTTTACCATGGATGGTTTGTCTAATGAGGCAGTCCAAAGGTTAGAACAATAAATACAAGATACAAAGGAGAAACATACCGAAGAAATGAATGTGAGAGCTGAATTAACTTTCATGAGACAAGTTGTGTGTAAATTTCTTCCTATGGAATTATCTATACCTCAAAACTTAAATGGAAGCCCATCTGAATTGGTAATGTTTTTAGAGATTTAAATTTTTAAGATTTACTCTTTTGAGACAATTATATTATCTTATATTTTAATATTTAGTTGGTCCCCGATGCCAATAGTAGCTATGAAAGAGTAACACAAAGACCATAAATGCCATTTCAATCCCCTTATGCTGATAAAATTACTACGACCAACTATGGTATTGTCTTTGCATTTAAATATATTAGTGCAATTGTAGTTGGTTGTATGTTATTTGAAATGGAATTTTGTTGATTGATTTTAGACATATTTTGCATTTTTTGTTGATAACATTTATTTGAATAACGTTATTTTTATCTCATCATCTTAGGTGATACATTATGATTTTTAATTCACTACAAAATAGCTCTCTATGATCAAGCTCAAGAGTTGAAGAAATGATCATATATTGTAACTTTATTTGATCACACCATTTAGTTAGGTAAACTTATAGTGTACTTTTTTTGTATTTTATTATTGTCATCCATCAAATTAACGACTAATAGTTGGGCTTTTGATTGTGGTTTTAATGAAATAATTTTTTTAATAAAATGAGTTATAATACTTTTTTGTTAGAATTATTAAATTGTTTTTTAGAGCAAATGCAAATAGTCAATTGCAAAATTAGGTTTAATGATCATAACAATCGTCAACATATAATTGCCACTATAATTCTCTTTTATATGCAATAAAAAATGTGGTTAAATGTTGATATTAGCCATTTGGGAGATTAGTTTTAGTGGCCATAACATTTGTCGGCATATAATTGCTACTATAAGTCTATATTTACTGACAATAAAAAAAGGTTGTTAAATATTGATATTAGTTTATTATGGAATCAGTTTTAGTTACCATAAAAATTGTTGATAAAGAATTGCCATTACAAACCCTTGTTTTTACCAACAATTAAAAAGGTTATTATAAATTATCATTAGTCAATTATGGAATACTTTTTAGTAGCCATAACATTTGCCACTAAATAATTGCCGCTAAAAGCCTTTTAATTTTAGTGGCAATTACATGGGTCTTTACCAGTTGTTGCTATAATTGCCACTATATCTTTTACCAACCTTTGATACACAAACAAATGATTAATCATTAATTGCCGGTAAAGGTTTAAGCAACAATTGTTATTGCCATTAATGTCCAAAATAATTGCTGGTAAAAGTATGTTTTGATGTTGTGTCCCATATGTAGCTAAAAATTCATACCAATTATTGCCTTATCTCTTAGGGTTTTGTGATATCAACCTTTGTTGTGTGGGTCTTAGCAACATTGGTTGGATTATTTTGGGCCTATAAAATTATTGGGCTAGAAAGGCTTCTACCACAGGAATATATTCACAACTAGCCTTAATTTGGATAACCATTCTGTAGGTCCAATCATGTAATAATGTGATTCATGACTTTAATTTTTCTATTATTTTTTTAATTATTTTACATTTTAAGATATAGATTTGAATTGAACAGAACATGCATATAGCCTTTATACTCACTTCAGTCTTAGCCATATTAATGACCACTCCTTCGAAGATAAAAACTAATGAAAATGATTGTTGCACATGCAAACATGAAATCTGCAATAATGAAAGGTAAGAGAAGGGTGAAAGAAGTGAACCTCTCATTTTCATAGTGAATTTCTCATTTCCAGTCCCAGCTTTGATTATCTTGTTGAACATCTCCTACTAGAGCTGTTTACTTCTGGGGTCTGTGTTAAAGCTGGTGTTATTTCAAATGTGTAATGATTCTGCATTTCTTAATGCAGTTTCGTAGGAACTAGGTAGAAAAACAAGCATCCTAGGACGGTGTGCAACTTTTTGAGCTAGCCTTTGCCCCTATAAGATTGCAAATATATTTCTTGACCACCAAAGTATGACAGATGGAGGCGTTGATATGGGGTCAAAGTTTGTAAAAAAATAATTTTGGTGGGGTCATACTCATATTAAAAGTAGTGAAAGAGTTAAAGCCTGCTTGGATTCATGCTAATGGAGAAGGGCTTTAGCACAAAGGTAATGAATGGCTCAAAGAAGTCAAAGATTGGTAGCCTTGAATCCGGGACAAAAGCCTTGTATCCGGGACAAATCGGATTCTTGTGGTCTATTATTCTACTCGACGTGTCCGTTGTGTCAATGACATTATTCATTCTTGAATATATTTTTCCAAATTTGAATCTTCTCCGGCACCTCTTCTCTCTAATGATATAGGCGAAGATTTGGACTTAAACAGTTAGATTTTTTTTTTAATTTTTTAAAGATACAAAATATAAAATAAAAATAATCTTCTAATTATAAAATTTAAAAAAAAATGATACTGAATATTAAAAAATAAAACAAAATTAAATCTAAATCATCCAATTTAATTTAAAAGATTCACATCCTTTCTTATACTCACAGACTAGTTGATTAGAAGATATAAAGATAAAAAAAATATAAAAAATAAATAGATAATAATAAGTGAAATAAAAAAAAATTTTACTCCTATTTTTTAAAATATAATTTGATAGTTAAAATAATAATTTAATTAAAAAATTATAAAAATATAATAAATATTACCTAAATTATATAAATAAATTTCATTTGCTTCACATCATACTAAAACCGCGTCAGTATGCACGGGAGAATACACGTGGAAGAGGAGCCCAATGGATATTTGTACCCATTACTCTTCTTGGTGACATTATTTTCGTAAAATGACCCACTTATCACTTCGTGTTGAAGTTGACTGACCACAAATCTGGATACGGAGTGGAGTAAGGTTTAATATTTGACAGACTAAGAATAAATTGTTGAACTAATAATGTCTACAAAGACTAAAGTTCAAACTTAAAATACCGCACGAGTATTAAGAAAATCAACCCCGTTAAGAGATTAATTATTAAATATCTTAATATTTAAACAATTAAACATGAAATTATGGACAAAATGTTATTTTATATTTAATAATTATCATTACATTTGTTCTCTTTAAATATTTAAATAATTAATCAGCAGAGAAAAGGTTTGGACCATGCGAATGCGATCCCAAAAGGACTGTATGAGGGAATGGGTGAAAAGTGCTTTGGTTAGTGGGAGTTCAGAGAGTACATAAGTTCAAAGAGTACAAAATAGGGCAAATAAATACATTTTGTGATAGAATTTGTAAGGAAATATAAAATTTTTCGTCGAAAATTCCTTTGTCGCCAAAAAAAAAAAAGTCTAAAAAATTACAGTTTTCTTATAACAATTCAAGTAACAAGCAAAGCAGGCTTGCCTCGCTAATGCCATATTTTACCTTGTCCTTGTTACGTGAACTGATCAGTGAGAATAATAGGCGCTCAGCTAACTCGGTTTGTACAAACTGAACTTAAAAATAATAATTACGTTTTTATTTCCATATTCCATAAGATTATGTCTTGCAGTTTCATAAATAATAAAGTGGAATAAAAAATTTGAAAGGAAAGAAGGGGAAAACAAAATAAAATAAATTTACTTTTCTTCTACTTGAAAGTTTAACAATAAAAAAAATTAATTCTATTTTTAGAGTATTTTGGTAAAAAATAAATTTGGTTTAATATACCTTCTGGTTTCAGGGGAAGTTTGTGTAAATTTTTCTCATAAATTGGATAACCGTGTAGTTAAACTATCTCTCAAATATAAGATGTTTTCTATATTCATATCTTATTATTTAATAGTTGAATTTATAAGTTGATAATAATTTTTTATTCTTTCATAGAGGAAGAGAGTATAGGTATGATTTTCTTTCTTTACCACGAGATTAGATATGCCAAGTGGTGTCTCCTTTTGATTCTCAATTCATCCTCTTTCATTTTTTTGGATAAATTATTTTCTTTTTCTTCAGGAGAAGCCCAAATTACAAAATCCATCATCTATTATAAAAATATACACAAATCTTTTTAGAAATAAAAAAATGACTAAAATATATCTAAAAATAATATTAATTTTTTATTAAATTTATAACTATAATTTTTAATTCACTACAAAATAGCTCTTCATGATCAAATTTGAGTTAAAAAAATAATTATATCTATTGTCTTATATTGTAACTCTATTTGATCACACTATTTACATAGTAAACTTGTAGTATACTTTTTTGTATTTTGTTATTGTCATCCATCAAATTAATGACTAATAGTTGCTATTTTGATTGTGTTTTTAATGAAATAATTTTTTTAATAAAATGAGTTACAATACATTTTTGTTAGAATTATTAATTATTTTTTAGGGCAAATGCAAATAGTCAATTGTAAAATTAAGTTTAGTGATCATAACAACTGTTAGCATATAGTTGCTATTATAAGTCTCTTTTATATGTAATAAAAAATGCAGTTAAATGTTGATATTAATCATTTGAGAGATTAGTTTTAGTGGCGGGAAAATTTGTTTGCATATAATTGTGGCTCTAAGTTTATATTTATTGACAATAAAAAAGATTATTACATTTTGATATTAGTTGATTATGTAATCAGTTTTAGTTGCCATAAAAATTGTTGGTAAAGAATTGCCATTATAAACCCTTCTTTTTATCGACAATATAAAAGGTCATTATAAGTTATCATTAGTCAATTATAGAATATTTTTTAGTGACCATAACATTTGCCACTAAATAATTGCCGCTAAAAGCCTTTTAATTTTAACCGCAATTATATGGGTCTCTACCAATTGTTGCTACAATTGTCGCTAAATCTTGTCACTATTGTGCAAAATAATGGCTACTAAAAATATGTTTTGATGTTATGGATCCCATGTGTAGTTAAAAATTTACTGATCTCTTAGGGTTTTGTGATGTCAACCTTTGTTACGTGGGTCTTAGCAACATTGGTTGGATTGTTGTGGGTCTATAAAATTATTAGGCCGAAAAAGCTTCAACCACAGGAATATATTCACAATTAGCCTTAATTGGGGTAGCCATTCTGCAGGTCCAATCATGTAATAATGTGACTCACGACTTTAATTCTCCTACTATTTTTTTTAATTATTATACCTTTTAGATATAGATTTGAATTGAACAAAACCTCCATTAAACCTACTTAATTTATGTTATAACTTCAATTTTTTATATGTATGTGAATAGAAGATTCAATTTTAAGAGAATATTATAAAAATTTTTATTACAAAGGATATGAAAGTGTAATTAAACCTTTTCTTAGAGAAAAGGAGAATATAAATAGATATTCTTATTATTTTGTTGAACTTGTAGATATAGATTTGAATTGAACTGAACCCGTATTAGGCCTGCTTAATTTTTGTTATAGCTTCAACTTATTATATGTATGTAAATAGAAGATTCATTTTCCTTTTCTGCTCTTTATTAAATGAGGGCAATTGAGTCTGTAAGATAACTTCTAACATGGTTCTGACAAAAGGAAATCAAGCTCTCTCTAAAGCGGTTTGAAAGGATTGGATTATGGTCACTGTTGGGAAGTTGAAAAGTAGAATATTTTACAACAATGAAAATTAATAAATATTACTTATTAAATAATATAAGATGGAAAAAAGAACAAAGGATGCGAAATAGAAACAACAGAAGAAAAAAAGGATTTTGCTGACTCTGAAACAGTGATCACTTTTAAATCATCTCAACCATTAATGTTCTCTGCATTCCATGCACTGCAAGATCCTAAGTACTCAGAATAATCAATTCTAGTGTTCAACCAAATATTTGGTATATATTGAACCAGCATTGTTCACAGAATTCTAAGTAGAAAGTCATGCACCAAAACAGGGAGATGATTTTCTAGATGCAGAGCATGCAGTTTTAATTTTCATTAGAATTCAACACTAGCATTTAGTTAAAGACATAGTACAAACTTTTGAGGTTAAGATGAACAATTCAACTTCAATTCATTAAAATAAATATCTTCACGATTCAAAAAAATTATAAAAAGACCTACTGATAGCATGACCTAATCAACAAAACTAACAGTAACCTTTCCACACTAATGCTGCGGCACTAAAAAATGTAAGCCTTAATAAAGCATTCGTCCATATTTAGCCTTTTCAGTTTTAGCCATATTAATGACCACTCCTTCGAAGATAAAAACTAATGAAAATGATAGTTGCACATGCATACATGAAATCAGCAATAATGAAACGTAAGAGAAGGGTGAAAGAAGTGAACCTCTCATTTTCATTGTAAATTTCTCATTTCCAATCCCATCTTTGATTTTCTTGTTGAACATTTCGTATTAGAGTTGTGATGAGTATATTTTATATACTTAAATAGATATAATTTTGATATTTGAAGTAATATAAATTTTAGATATTATATAAATAATAAATTGATTCTATATATATCTCTTTCCATAGTTAGTTAGAAAAAATAAAAAGAATTGTTACATAGCTTATTCATATATCCTTTTTAATATTTGTGCAGAAATAAGATAGAAATAGAAATATGTGTCAAGAGAAATAGTAGGGGATATACAAGCGTAACAAACACATAAAAGATGCGACAAAAAAGGCTTATAAAAGTGGATGTTGACGGCATATAAAGAACAATTCAGATTCAAGATTTATTTTTATTCTTCTCTTCCCATATAATTTCTTTATTTTCTTTTCATTTCTACCTCTTTACAAATTTTTATAAAATTTTTCCTAAGTTCTTTAAAGTCATGAATGGCTAATTTTTTAATTTCCTAGTCAGAGTTATTGAGAGTCTAACTTAATAAACAATTTGTGAGAGTATTGATTTATTTGTTTTTCTCCTCTTGAATATTGAAATATTTTTTTTATTTCTATGACATTATTATTCAGTTAATTTGTATATTGATGAAAATATTTCTTCCATTTTAACATGCAAGCATATGTATTGTTCAATGGTGATTCTTAATGCTATTCATGATTTAAATTCTAAGAGTTCATTTGGGATTAATTAATGAATAAGGTTTAATTGAAAACTTGTTTCCTTTAAACACTTCTAAGGAAGAGTTAAAACATCGGAGCTAATTAATGTTTATAGCTAATATATTTTAGAAGAGAAATTATTTATATTTCTTTTGGAGTTTTCGATGATCAAATTGATTGAGTTAGACCTAAAACAAACCTTGACTGAGAGCTGTTGGTTTTGAATTCTTTTTAAAAAAATATTTTCTAAATTTATTTATTGCAATTTTGTTAAAAAGAAAAATCTCTCTTATTTTTTTTCTTCTATATTTTAATTTCAAATTAAATAATTCGGTTAATCCTTGTGAAATACAACCTTACTTACTCTATCTATGATAATGATTATTTTGAGAGTAGGAAATTATTTTGGTGGCTTCAACACCTATCAAATTTTGGCATCATTGCTGGGGACTAGTGTCATCATTTAATTTGAATTTGTTTATTTTATGCCTCATTCTTTCTTGCATCGATGAATTAATATTTGATTTTGAGATAGAGAAGAATGCTTGAAGGTTAAAAGAGGGGACAAAGTAGCACCAGACAGTTTCTACTTCTGTTCCTAATAACGATTTAGTTATTGATTTGTTTGAATCTTTTAGAGAACTTGAAAAGATGGCTAAAGATGAACCAACTTTAAGAAGGATGGCTAATCCAGATATGAACCAGCATCCCCTGTGTATAGAATTTCCAAATATAAGGTAAATTGTGAACTCAAGTCTAGATTAATTCATTTATTACCTACCTTCCGTGGCTTGCAAGTGAGGACCCTCACAAGCACCTAAAAGAGTTCCACGTATTTTGCTCTAATATGAAGCCTCTAGGAGTGACTGAAGAGCATATCAAACTATGAGCTTTTCCATTTTTGCTGACAGACAAAGCAAAGGATTGGCTGTATTATCTCTCGCCAGGGTCAATTACAACTTGGGACCAACTAAAGAAGTTATTTCTTGAAAAGTTTTTCCCGACTTCTAGAGCCACAGCAATTAGAAAGGAGATCTACCGCATTCACCAATATAATGGAGAGACCCTCTAAGAGTATTGGGAAAGATTCAATCAACTTTGTGCTAGTTGCCCACATAACCAAATATCAAAGTAATTATTAATTCAATACTTTTATGAAGGTTTGCTTCTAAATAATAGAAATATGATAGATGCCTCTAATGAAAGAGCATTAGTTGACAAGACATTGGCTCAAGCTAAGGAGTTGATTACTAAAGTGGTAGCCAACACTCAACAGTTTGGAATTTGCCAAGAACCTCCAACTAAAAGGGTAAATGAAGTAAATATAGATTTTATTGAACAAAGATTGGATAAACTTACCTCTCTTGTACAGAAAATGGTTGCAGGAGACAAGTGAAGGTTTATGAGATTTGCTTACATGTTAATCATCTTACAAATATATGCCTGACTCTCCAAGAAGATGAACAAGTTACTATTGTAGGGGGATTTCAAAATTAGCAATTTCAAAAGAAATATGATCCTTATGCTCCCACCTATAATCCTTAATGGAGAGAGCACCTAAACCTCGACTATGGGCAAAGATCCAACACTTTTCAGTAGCCTAACTACCAACCAAAGCAATAGGCTTCTGCATCTCAATCTCCTCCTCATTAGTCAGATATGTCCCTAGAACAAATAGTTTCTACTTTGGCTACTAACATGTAACAATTTCAGCAAGAAACCAAATCTAGCATACTTAACTTAGAGAACTAGATGAGTAATTTAGCTACAAATGTAGGAAAGCTGGAAGGCTAGCATTCTAGAAGATTACCATCTTTGTCTAAAGTAAATCCAAAACAAAATGACAGTGCCATTATTTTGAGAAATAGTAAAAAGCTAAAAGAGCCTGAAAAGAAAGCTTTAAGATATGCTGAAGATGAAGATTTGGAAAAAGAGATGAAGATGCCTCTACAAGAGAACTTAGAGCCATCCCAAACCAAGCAGCTAATAGTCATCCCTCCTCCTTTCCTAAGTAGACTATCAAAGTCCAAGAAGGAGTAGCAAAAGAAAGAGATTTTAAAGGTTTTCAAAAAGGTATAAATGAATATTCCCCTCCTTGATGTTATTAAATAAGTTCCTAGATATGCAAAATTTTTTAAAGAATTATGCACTAGTAAAAGAAAGCCAAAGGGAGATGAAAAGATTTTCATAAGAGAGAATGTGTCTACAGTCCTCCAAAAGAAATTGCCCCTAAAATGTAAAGACCTAGGTGTGTTTACTATCCCTTGCAAAATAGGCAATCTTAAAATTGGGAAAACAATGGTAGACTTAAGAGCTTCAATAAATGTGATGCCTAGTTTGATTTATCATTCTTTGAATATGGGACCACTTAAAGAAACTAGTGTTATTATTTAATTGGCTGATAGGTCTAATGCATATCCAAAAGGGGTCTTAGGAAATGTTTTAAAACAGGCTAATCAGTTAGTCTTTCTGACTGATTTTTATATTCTAGATATGGAAGATGGCCATTCTTCGAACTTAGTACCAAATTTGCTATGAGGACCATTTTTGAAAATATCAAAGACAAAGATAGATGTTGCAAAAGGCACATTAACTATGAAATTTGATGGAGAAGTAATAAGATTCAATATATATAATGCTAGATAACCTACTAATATTAATTCTATTTTTGTACTTAATGTTATTGACTCACTGACATAATAGGTTTTTAAGCTAACATGTGAAGAAAAATTGTAGCTAGCAATCAGTGAGAGTTTTGATCATAAAAAGTTAGAATCTTTTGATAAGAAATTTGTCAGTACTGAGGAATTAAAGGAGTTAATTTTTTAGTTGGAATCATTGAAAATTGTTAGGTATAATGTTTCTTATATTGATCTTCCACTATCTCATAACAAGCTACTTCCATCTGTTTTGCAGGCACCCAAATTAGAATTGAAAGGGTTGACAGGTCATTTAAAATATGACTATTTGAGTGATGACCAAACCCTGCTAATGATAAATTTTCAACAAACTAACTCCTTTAGAGGAAGAAAGGTTAGTTAGCGTTTTCGAGGAATACAAAGAAGCTATTAGGTGGGCAATAGCTAATATAAAAGGCATAAGCCTTTCTATATGTATGCACCATATACTATTAGAAAAAAGGCTATAAACCTTCAAGGGAAGCTCAACGCCATCTTAACCCATTAATAATGGAAGTAGTCAAAAAGGAGATTTTGAAGCTACTTGATGCCAGTATGATTTTTTCAATTTCTAATAGTCAATGGGTAAGCCCAATTCAGGTCCTAAAAAGACTAGCTTCATAGTAGTTAAGAATGATAATGGTGAGTTAATTCTAACTCATATGCAAAATGGATGGAGAGTCTATGTAGATTATAGGAAGCTAAATGTTTCAACTAGAAAAGATCACTTCTCATTACCTTTTATTGATCAAATGCTTGAAAGATTAGTTGGTTATTATCATTACTGTTGTTTAGATGTTTTTTAAGGTTTTAATCAAATTCTTGTGGCACCTGAGGATCAAGAGAAGACAACATTCACATACCCCTTTGCTACCTTTGCTTACCACCCCATCCCATTTGGTTTGTGCAACGCTCTAGCAACATTTCAGAGATGTATAGTCAATATTTTTTTAGACTATGTGAAAAATATTATAAAGGTATTTATGGATAATTTTATCGATTTATGGGAATTCATTTGATGACTGTTTGGAAAATTTGATTAAAGTGCTTAAACGATACATTGAAACTAATTTAGTGCTTAATTATGAAAAATATCATTTTATGGTTGATCAAGGATTAATACTAGGTCATAATATCTTCAAGGGGAATAGAGGTTGACAAGTCAAAAATTGATTTAATTAGATCCTTACCTTACCCCACATTAATGCAGAAATTGCGTTCTTTCCTTGGTCATGCAGGTTTTTACCGAAAGTTTATAAAGTATTTCTCAAAGATCTCTTATCCTCTTTACAAGTAGCTACAAAAAATGTCCCTTTTGATTTTGATGAGAACTACAAATGGGTATTTGACCAGTTAAAAGAGTTGCTGATTTCAATTCCTATCATTCAACCACTAAATTAGGAGTACCCTTTTGAAATTATGTGTGATGCTAACAATTATGCAGTAAGAGTAGTGCTTGGTTGAAGTCATGCTATATATTATGCCTCAAGGAGACTTGACATTGCTTAGAGAAATTCTTCTACAATAAAGAAGGAGCTATTTGCTAGTGTTTATTTTAGAAAATTTTAGATCATATTTATTATGCACTAAAGTTATTTTTTTTTCAGATCATGTAGCTCTAAAATATTTTCTTGGCAAAAAAAGAGGCTAAACCCTACTTAATAAAATGGATTCTACTATTGTAGAAATTTGACATGGAGATTTGAGATAAGAAAGGAGCAAAAAATTCAATTGCAGATAATTTGAGCCGACTTGTACTCAATGAGGAGCCTGGACCACTTCAAGATGCATTCCCAAACAAGC
The DNA here is from genome assembly GCA_032878935.1 of Erythrophleum fordii. Classification (NCBI taxonomy): domain Eukaryota; kingdom Viridiplantae; phylum Streptophyta; class Magnoliopsida; order Fabales; family Fabaceae; genus Erythrophleum; species Erythrophleum fordii. The sequence continues at coordinate 26,435,123 of JAVQMF010000058.1, read as the reverse complement.
ATCTCTTTGAGGTTAAAAATTCAACACCTTAGTATGTTGATATAGTAAATTATTTGGTTATTAGAACACTTCCCAATGATTTGACAAAGGCACGAAAAAATAAAATCAAAAGTGAGTCTAAATATTATGTATGGGATGACCCATATTTATAGAAATATTGTTTTGACCAAAAAATTCGCGGGTGTGTTTCTGAAACAAAAATTCTATCAATCCTAGAATTTTGTCATTCATATACAAATTGGTGGATATTTTGGCCCAAAAAGCACATCATGGAAAGTGTTAGAATGTGGATTATATTGGCCAAGTTTATTTCATGACTCATATTTGTTTTGTAAAGCATGTGATAATTGCCAAAGGAGTGGTAGTTTAGGCCATAAAGATCAAATGCCATTGAACCCAATTTTAGTATGTGAAATTTTTTATGTATAGGGAATTGATTGGATAGGGCCTTTTCTATCTCCTTTTGGTAATTCCTATATTCTTTTAATTGTTAACTATATTTCAAAATGGGTGGAAGCAAAAGCTACCAAATCTAATGATACTAAAACTGTTGTTAGTTTTGTCAAGAGTCATATTTTTATCAAATATGGAGTACCCAAAGTAATCATTAGTGACCGAGGCACTCACTTCTGTAGCCATGTAGTTGAAAACTTGTTGAAAAAAATATAATGTGACTCACAGAATTTCAACAACCTATCATCCACAGAGAAGTGGTTAAGCGGAGGTGTCCAATAGGGAAATTAAATTAATTCTTGAAAAAACTGTCAACCCTAACAAAAAAGATTGATGCACTTGACTAGATGATGCTCTCTAAATGTACAGAACTACATATAAAACTCCTATTGATATATCTCTGTATAGCCTAATTTTTGGTAAACCCTGCCACCTTCTTGTAGAATTAGAGCATAAGGCCAATTAGGCTATTAAATAGTGCAATATAAACATTGATGATATAGATGCACATAGGAAGTTATAGTTGCAAGAACTTGATGAGATAAGAAATAAGACCTATGAAAATTCTAGAATATATAAAGAAAAGACCAAGCTCTATCATGATAAACATATTTCTAGAAAGAATTTTGAAATCAATCAGAAAGTTCTTTTATTTTATTTTAGACTTAAACTTTTTCCTAGAAAATTGAGGTCTCATTGGGTTGGACCATTTGTTGTCACCAAAGTGTTTCCTCATGGTGTAGTTGAAATTCATAGCTTTCACACTGATAAAATATTTAAAGTTTATGGACATCATTTAAAACCTTACTATAAAGGATTTTAGGTGAGAAACTTAAAAGTAATTAAACTACAACTCTCAATTTATGGAAATTGAGTAACGAGGCATTCTGTCTAGCCATAGATATTAAATAGAGGCGTTTATTGGAGGCGACCCACCATTCAAAAAAACAGAAACAAAACAAATTTGTTTTTTAGTTTTTTTAGTTTTATCTTATTTTTTGTTTTATTTAATAAGTCCCCCACATTCCAAGTAATGTCTCTTCTCATTTATTTTGTTATCCCCTTTATTTTGATTAAAAGTCACTACTCTTCTCTTTTAGACTTGTTACAAGTAAGCTATGGGAAGCTTTAAAGATATCTAACTGTAATAAAACCATCCATAAACTAGGGAAGTCTTAGTTCCCTCTTCTTTTTATCTTTATATATGACTGTAATACTAAGAACAATGTTGATTTTAAGTGTGGGGGAGGGGTTTAATTGATTTTCATAGTTATAATTGTTATTTCTTTCAGTAACTATACTAAGTTAGAGAGAGTTTTGATAATTTTTGAAAAAAAAAATTTGTTACTATTTCTTATTATTCTTCTATCTTAATAAATTAGTTGTTATTTATAAATTTTTGATTTATTTAATTTTAAAATTAAGTGGTAAAACAATTAACCTATAAATCATGAGCATAACTTAGGAACTTAATTTACTCGCTGTTGTCTGATTGTGTGCCATGTAAATAAGTAGTTGAGCAGGAAGGACCACTTATTATATATTTATCTTTGAATTTATATGTTCAAATTAATTTTTGCATACTTAATACTGTTAAGGTAAAGATATGATTCAAAGCATTCAAAAAAAAAAAACAAGAAAGTGAGCCAATTGCCACTCCTTTGGCTCAAGCTGCACTTAGTAACTAGGGGTTTTCATCACCAATGTTGACACTTGCATCAAACGATGCAGTTAAGGCTATAAGTGTGCAAAGCATCTTGGTGCAACGAATTATGTGAGCTTAAGTGACCGGATCTTTGTATTACCAATATGAAGGTTCACATTAAAAGAGCCAATAACAACCCCAGAAAGAGACTAAAAAAATTCTTTTACCTCCACTCGTTGAAAAATAAAGAAAAAAATTATACCTGTGGGAGAGCTTAATTAAAGGACTCTAATGATCTCTATTGTGCCATTTGTGTGTATACATCATTGATTGGGACATTGTAAACTTTTAGATAAATATTGCAATTTTCAGTTTTTTTACTCAACTAACTGTTTGCATTGATCACATCATACAAACACACTATAGTTACTTGATGATTGTAAGTGATGAGTAGGTGAAAGCTGAACTGCAATTTTTCTTGATTAAATAACTCATTCATTTGTTTATAACAACTTGTTCATTAATGAAGAGCATGAGAAATAGTGTCATCTCATTGAGTTAGGTGATAAAATCTCTAACTCTAGTATAATTACTTTATGACAAGCAATGATTTAAGTGTGAGAGAATTTGATAAGTATATTTTATACACTTAAACAGGATATAATTTTGAGATTTTAAGTAATATAAATTTTAGATATTATATGGATAATAAGATGATTCTCTATATATCTCTTTCCATAATTAGTTAGAGAAAATAAAAAGAATTCTGTTATATAACTTATCATATTTCCTTTTTAGATTTGAAGTAATATAAATTTTAGATATTATATGGATAATAACCTGATTCTATATATATCTCTTTTCATAGTTAGTTAAAGAAAATAAAGGAAATTCTGTTATATGGCTTATCCATATTCCCTTTTTAATATTTATGTGTAAATAAGATAAAGATAGATATATGTGTCAAGAGAAATAGTAGGGGATGTACAAGCATAACAAACACGTAGAAGACACGGCAAAGAAGGCCTATAAAAACAGAAATTGAGAGCGCACAAAAAGCAACTCAAATTCAAGATCTATTCTTATTTCTCTCTTTTCATATATTCTCTTCATTTTCTTTTTCTTTTTACCTCTTTAAAAATTTTTATAGAATTTTTCTTGAGTTCTTCAAAGCTATGAGTGGCTAATTTTTTTGTTTCTTAATCAACATTATTGAGAGTTTGGCTTAATAGTGAGAGTCTTGATTTATTTGTTTTTCTCTTCTTGAATATTGAAATATTTTTTATTTTTATGATATTATTATTCAGTTAATTTAAATTGGTACGTTATTATAGCTAAATAATTACTACTATCTGAATTTATAAATCCGTACTTGTTCATTAAATTCAGTAAAACAGTAATTCAATACATTTGATAAACTAAAATTGTATTTATGTAGTGATGAAAATATTTCTTCTAATTTAAACAAGCAAGCATATATATTGTTGAATGATGATTTATGACTTTTCTTGTTCTTAACACTGTTCATGATTTAAATTTTAAGAGTTCATTTGGGATTAATTAATGAATAAGGTTTAATTAGAAAGCTTGTTCTCTTTAAACACTATTAAGGAAGAGTAAAACATTAGAGTTAATTGATATTCATAACTAATATATTTTAGAAGAGAAATTATTTATATTTCTTTTAGAGTTTTCAATAATCAAAATTAGTTGACTTAGACTTGAAATAAGCCTTGATTGAAAGTTGTTTGCATTAAATTATTTTTAAAAATATTTTTTGAATTTATTTATTGTAATTTTATTAAAAAAATCTCCCTTATTTTCTTTCTTCTATATTTTAACTTTGAATTAAATAATTTGGTTAGTCTATATAAAATACAATTCTATTCATTCTATGTACGATAAAAATCATTTTAAAGGTAAAATATTATTTTGGTGATCTCGACACCTATCAAGCTGTTTACTTCTGGGTCTATGTTAACGCTGTTGTTATTTCAAATGTGTAATGATTCTGCATTACTAATTGTCAATGCAGTTTTGTAGGAGCTAGGTAGAGAAACAAGCATCCTAGGACGGTGTGTAACTTCTTGAGCTAGCATTTGCCCCTATAAGATTGCAAATATATTTCCTGACCAATGTATGACAGATGGAGGCGTTGATATGGGGTCAAAGTTTGTAAAAAAACGATTTTGGTGGGGTCATACTCATGCTAAAAGTAGTGAAGCAGTTAAAGTCGCACTTGGATTCATGCTAATGGAGAAGGGCTTTAGCACAACGGCAATGAATGGCTCAAAGAAGTCAAGATTGGTTGCCTTGTTTCCGGGACAAATCGGATTCTTGTGGTCTATTATTCTACTTGATGTGCCCGTTGTGTCAATGACATTATTCAACATCAATTTATTAAAAAAAAAAAAATCTTCACGATAAAAATAAATTTGGTTTAATATGCCTTTTGGTTTCAGGTGAAGTTTATGTAAACTTTTCTCATAAATTGGATGACCGTGTAGGTAAACTATCTCTCAAATATAAGATGTTTTCTATATTTATATCTTATTATTTAATAGTTGAATTTATAAGTTGATAATAATTTTTTACTCCTTTATACAGGAAGAGAGTATAGGTATGATTTTCTATCTTTACCACGAGATTAGATATGCCAAGTAGTGTCTCCTTTTGATTCTCACTTCATTGCTCTTTCATTTTTCGATTAATTATTTTCTTTTTCTTCAAAAGAAGCCTAAATTACAAAATCTATCATCTATTATAAAAGTATACACAAATCCTTTTAGAAGTCAAAAAATGACTAAAATATCTTTAAAAATAATATTATTTTTAATTAAATTTATAACACATTGAAAATTATTTTTCTTAAGATTTTTTAATGTTATTTATTTTGTATTGAAAACAATAAGTTTAATTTATTTTAAATGTAAAAAAGTGATTATTTTATGTTGATAAAAAACATATTTAATACTTGTTATATAATATAAATAATAAATATAAAGATATTTTTAGTTAAAATAAATATAATTGTAGCTTGTCATTCATCACAAAAGAATTCAATATAATGCCTATTTTGATTTTAAGTAAACAAAAAATATAGTTTTTCAATACAAAGAAGGGGGTCATATAATTTGAGAGTTTGTTAGAGGAAAAAGTAATTTATCATTTCTTTTATTTTACTATATTTCTATCTCTCCTCTGTCTCCTTCAAATTTCATCTTCTCTATGCGATTTAATGATACGTTTTTGTGCTGTTCTGACTTTTAAGAACTAGTGACATTTTACTTATTGAGTTATAGCGGATGATGATTACAGAGACAGAATTGAAGATAATTTAAAACTTTAGAGGATAAAATTGAAAATAATTTAAAACTTTAGGAACTCAATTGTAAAGAGATAAAATGGAAAACTAGTTGAAACTGAGACAAAATGTAGAGAAAAGAAAATAAACGGAAGATTAGGATAGTGCCAAATAGGATAACGTTCATTTGCTGCTTCAACACTGTGTAGGGCGTAGTCATAATGATAACGGCCATTGGACCAAATTAAAAACAATTTGAAATTATAAAAACCCAATATTTATATTCGAATTGAATTGAACCCGTATTAGGCCTACATAAATTTTGTGATAACAAACTTTTCATTTCCCCTTTCTGCTCATTATTTTTTTTAATAAAAAAGCGTAAATCTATTCCAAAAATAAAGTCTAATCGCACTTACAATAATTATGAAATTCTAGAATATAATAATGAAAAGGTTAAACATTTATAATTATCCTGTTGAGCTAAAGGACGGATAAAAATTTGCCATGACTTACCTTTTGAGACTAAAATTTGTTAGGAAAGCATTTATATATAGTTATTTATCTTTTTATTATCATTTTTTTAATCAAAACATAATAAATATACAATTCTTTAATTAAAATATGATAAGTGAATGATTTTTATAAATAATAATAATAATATGATTTTTTAATTAAATTACATATATATTATAATTTTATTAAAAAAAATACATCTCTCATTGTTTTGATTAAAAAAATTAATGGCAAGAATATAAAAGACGACAAATAAATTTAATCCAATCTATTATTATACTTAGCGTTGTAACTAGTCAAATACTTCTGTTTTCTTTCCATATTAGAGTCGTTAAATACTTCAACAATATAGAAGTCTTTTAACTTCAGAAATGTAAATTTCAAAATTGAGATATAGAGTCTCTTTTGCTCATTATTAAATGAAATCCATTGAGCCTGTAGGATGACATCTAATTGTGGCTATAGGAACGCAAGCTTCTTTCTATAACTACGCGTTTGGTCCGCCGGAAAAAGTGGTTTGGAAGAAATGGATTATGGACGCCACCTAGTTGGAAAGTTGACGAAGAAAGCATATGTATTTTAAATTTGGAAAGTGTCTTTATCAAAGCTTTGACGTATTCATTGGTCTAGACACTAGCGCACAACTTCGTCAAAAGACAAGAGAAAAATAAAATTACACGGTAGTCCAGTAAACAAAATTTGACTATATTATATTAATTTTTTAAAAAATAAAAATTGATTAAATTACATTTAACATCTTTTTTAACAAGTATCATTCCATTTTTTTGATATTTGGTTAAATATTTGATAAACCCTTTTTATATTCTTTACCAACAAAGTTAATTACTTTTTGCACAACATATATTTCTTCCAAAAAAAAACTTAATTATTAACAGTAAAATTATAATCTCATAATATCACAGCTATAAACGACTCTTGTTGGGCATTTTAACAAACAAGAATAGAATTCGTCACAAATATAGCAAACTGTGGGTAAAAAAAAGTATCAACATATGTTTTGGAAAAAGAGAGAGTAGAAAGGTACTTTCATACTTTGGAGTAAAAGAAGGTAAGAAACTCAAAGTTGAATTTTGTGACAAGCTCTACCTTAGTATTCTGCTGTATTGAACTTTGTTTGTAGTTTCATTTTTCTTCACATGAAAATGGGATTTAATTTTTAATATAACACTAAAGGACATAAAAGTAATTTTATATTTGAAGGAAACACATCTTGTATAAATTTCATTTGTAAAATAAAAAAATAACAGAAAAATTTTGCAATATATATATAATGTTAGAATGCATAATAATCCTTTAAAAATAAAAAAATATTAATTATAGTTTATTCAAATTTCAAATAAAATATATATAATTTACTCAGAAAAAAAAAAAGATAAGAGTTTGACCATATTTTGAAAAAAAGAGTGTAATTACAGCTGGCCTTAATTTGGCGCAGCCATGTGCCATTCTAGCCTAATCATATACTGATATAACTTATGACTTTAATTCCCATACTATCTTTTTTTTTAATCATACATAGGAAGAGTGAAGTGACTAAAATAATTATTTTTAAAATTCCATATATTTTTAAATAATTTAAACATAAATAATTATTATAACCTAAAAAGGTCACAAAATAATTTATTTTGAAAATCTAATCAATTAAATGTAATGAAACTTATTTTGAAAATAATATATTTTTAATCAACATAAATATTGTTATAAATGTAATGAAACTTTAAAATAAATAAGAAACCAATTCAAAATATTTAGCCTAAAATAGATTTAGTTATAGCACATCATTTAATTTTAAGAAAATACTATAAAAATTTTTATTATAAAAGAGATAACTATGTAATTAAATTATTTCTTAAAGAAAAAAAAATATAATACATTTCAATAGACATGCTCTTATTCTGATATTGTTAAAATTGTAGATCTATATTCGAATTGAATTGAACGCGTGTAACTACTTAATTATTGTTATATGTTCAATTTTTTATATACGCATGGCCTTTTCTGCTCTTCAACTAAACGAGCTCAATTAAGTCTACAGGATAACTCTTCTGCATATCCATCCATATATGTGTGCGTGTCTGTGTGGGTTCTCCAAATCAGTTTGAAAGACATGGATTGGGGTCCCCATTGGAAAGTTGAAGGCTGTGTTAATTCTCCGAGGAAGAATCGGGTTTTTGTTTCTGAGTAGCATTGACTAGTTAATCTCTTATTGGGGTTAATAATGTTAACTAGCCAAAGCGAGTTTTGGTTTTTTGGCCACTAATGAGGGTTGATTTACTTAAAAAAAAAATTGAATAAAATACACTGATATGTTTTATAATTAGTTTAGTTAAAATTAGACTTGATTTTTTTTTAGAATATCATCCCGTGCTTTGATATTTTATATCTATTTTATTACTTATTTTCTTTCAATAAAATTAATTATCTTTATAAAATAAGATCTTATTAAAATATATAAAATTACTTCAAATTATTTTTACAGCTTCAAATTTTTATATGCATGTGAATGAAAGATTAATTTTTCTTTTCTGCTAGCTCATTATTAAATGAATTGAGTCTACATATCTTTTAAATTGGTTTCTCGCTCTAGAAATGCAAGTTTTTTCTCTAAAGAGGTTTGAAAGAAATGGATTATAGACCCCACCCACTTGGAAAGTTGATGGTTGTGATAATACTAAGAGCAAGAAAGCAAATGTATTTTGAAACAAATAGATTATGACTCCACCCACTTGGAAAGCCCATTATTTTTTGGTACCTCTTTATTATAAAAACACCCTCCACTCGCCATTTATACTCATTCATTCTCTCGTTCAATCTATCTGTGATTAAAATATTCTAAAGTAGCCAAATCATGGTGTTCAAGCCCAAAAAGGCTGATTCCACTCTTCCACTTCTAGTATTATGGCAAATTCTTTGCATATGCTTCTGTTTCTTTGTGATGTCCTCTTCATCCCATGCTATTGACGAAGCAAATGCTCTTTTAAAGTGGAAAGCCAGCCTTGAGAACCAAAGCCAAGCTCCCTTGTCTTCTTGGAATGGCACTAATCCTTGTAGACACTGGATAGGAATTACATGTGATGAATCCATGTCCATCTCCATCATAAATCTTACAAGTTTTGGGATAGAAGGTACACTTCACAGTCTCAACTTCTCATCCTTCCCTAACCTGCATGTCGTAGATATAAGTTACAACCAGTTTTATGGAACTATTCCACCCAAAATTGGTAACTTGTCAAGTATTTTTACTTTGAATATGTCCCATAACTTTTTAAGTGGTTTCATTCCACAAAGCATAGGGGCATTGAGCACTCTAAATCTTCTTGATATTGGCGTATGTAATCTCACTGGGCAAATTCCCAAAGAAATTGGGAACTTGAGGAATTTGACAATATTATCAATTGACAGGAATTATCTTTCTGGTTCCATTCCTCAAGAAATTGGAATGCTGAGTAATCTCATAGAACTTTATCTATCAAGAAACACCTTTTTTAGAATCCCTTCTACAATTGGAAATTTGACTAGATTACAAGTTCTTTATCTCGATCGCAATAGACTCTCAGGTCCAATTCCTTATGAATTTGGAAAACTCTATTCTCTCAGCATTTTTTCATTGGCATATAATAGCTTGTATGGCCCAATCACACCTTTCATTGGAAACCTTACAAATCTCACCTCATTGGATTTGAGGGCCAACAAACTTTGTGGATCAATTCCTTTCTCTTTAGGAAACTTGATCAATTTAAAACTTCTCAACCTTCGAAACAATAGTCTTTCTGGACCTATTCCTGCTACCATTGGAAATTTGACACAGCTCAACTACCTAAGATTGAGTATGAACAAACTCAATGGTACCATTCCAATAGAATTGAATAACCTTACCAATTGGAAAAGCTTAACTATGTCTAGGAATGATTTCACTGGCCATTTGCCACAACAGATTTGTCGTGGTGGATCACTAGAATACTTTAGTGCTTTTGCCAACAAATTCACTGGTCCAGTTCCAAGAACCTTAAAAAATTGCTCTAGCCTTATTAGACTCAGGCTTGAAGATAATCAATTGGTGGGAAATATAACAAATGATTTTGGTGTATACCCAAATTTGAACTACATCAATTTAAGTGGCAATAAATTTTATGGCCACATTTCATCAAAGTGGGGGAAGTGCCATAATCTCACAACACTCAAGATTTCCAACAACAATCTTTATGGTGGTATACCCCCAGAAATAGGAGAGGCAACCAATCTTGGTGAACTCAACCTCTCTTCAAATCACTTGACAGGGGAAATTCCAAAGGAATTGGGGAAGTTGAACTCATTAAGTAGGCTCTCTCTAAGCCATAATCAATTTTCAGGTAAGGTTCCTATAGAAATAGGATCATTGAATCAACTTGAAGAATTGGAGTTGGCAGCAAATAATTTCATTGGCTCAATCCCTAAAGAGCTTAGAGGATTGCACAAGTTATGGCTTTTGAACTTGAGCACAAATAAATTTGAGGAAAGCATTCCCTTTGAGTTTGGTCAATTACAGGCTTTGCAAGAACTTGACCTCAGTAAGAATATGTTGAGGGGAACAATACCAGTAATACTAGGAATGTTAAAGATACTGGAAACATTGAACCTGTCACATAATAATCTTACTGGCACCATTCCATCTAGTTTTAGTGATATGCCAAGCTTGTCATCTATTGACATATCATACAATCATTTAGAGGGCTCTCTTCCAAACAATCAAGCCTTTCGAAACATTACATTTGAAGCCCTGAGGAACAACACAGGTTTATGTGGTAATGTCATTGGCATAGATCACTGTAATAAATTTAGCAATAATCCACATGGTCATAAGAACAAAAGCCTTAAGCTATTGATACTACTACTCATTTGTTTAGGTACGTTGACGCTAGTAGTGATTGGAGTTTCTTGTATTCTGATTCATCGAAATTCAAAGAAAAAAGAAATCCAAGATAGAGAAGCATTAGCTCAAAATATTTTCTCTATATGGGGTTTTGATAAGGAAATTATGCATGAAAAAGTTATTGAGGTGACAGAGGATTTTGATGACAAATATCTCATTGGGGTGGGAGGACAAGGAAGTGTTTATAAGGCTGAGTTACTTCCAGGTCAATTCTTTGCTGTTAAGAAACTTCATTCAAATTCGAATACAAATTTCTCCAACCTTAAAGCTTTTACGAGTGAAGTTCAAGCATTGACAGAAATCAAACATCGTAACATAGTGAAACTATTTGGATTTTTTTCAAATGCAAAACTCTTATTCTTGGTTTATGAGTTCTTGGAAGGTGGTAGTTTGGATGAGATTTTAAAAAATGATGAACAAGCAATTACACTTGATTGGAATAAGAGGGTGAACATTGTTAGAGGTGTAGTTAATGCATTATTCCATATGCACCATGGCTGCTTATGTCCTATAGTTCATCGTGACATATCAAGCAAGAATATTCTTTTAGATTTAGAATATCGAGAAGCTCATATCACAGACTTTGGAATAGCCAAGTTTTTAAAGCTTGACTCAAACAACATGACCTCATTTGTAGGCACCTTTGGCTATGCTGCTCCAGGTTAGGCCCTTTTGTTTGTACTTTGTAAAAATACTGCACTTTGTTTCAACCCAAACAACTTTGTTATTCCTCTATGCCCAATATAACTACTCACAAATATTTGACATGGTGCAGAGATTGCTTTCACTATGCAAGCAAATGAGAAATGTGATGTTTATAGCTTTGGAGTTCTTACATTGGAAATCTTGATGGGAAAGCATCCAAATAAGCTTATTCATTCTTTGATAGAGATTTCAACAAGCTATGATTTACTATTGAAGGATGTGTTAGACCAGCGACTTCCTCAACCCTCAAACCCAGTTGTTGAAGAAGTGATGTTGATTGCAAAAATTACACTGGCTTGCTTGAATGAAAATCCACATTGTCGTCCAACCATGGAACAAGTATCTGTAGAGCTTATGAGGCCAAAACCTTATTTAGTGAACCAGTTTGACAACATCACACTTGGACAACTCTTGAAAATTTAAAATTCTTAGGTAATATGTGTGTCTTATATATATATATATATATATATATATATATATACTTTTGTCATCTGCTATCTTTTATAATGTAAAATTATTGTCTTTGTGATTTGTATCATGTATTGGTGGCTTGAATAAGAATAGACGTGTGTTATTGGTAAATTTTATGCTATTGCATATGTTATATATTGTGGATTTGGGTATACTTTTTGTATACTCAATATATTAGCATCAACAAATGTGATAATTAAAATATGAAAGCAAGAAAAATAAAAATTTTTCAAAATAAAAGTCCTTAAAGATTTTTTCTCACAGGTCTATGTGCAGAATTTTCATTTAACCTTAATTAAAGACATATTTTATTAATAATTGTTAAAAAATATTTATTACTTCATTTAAAAAAATGAATAGATAAATTATCTATAAAAAGAAGCATTTAACTTATTCTTTTAGAATTATTTCTAATCAATCAGCAATTCAAGTAGGCCAAACCAGTTTGCCCCTAAATCAATTGCAAAACTGACAATTATGAAATTGGACCAATTTGGTAATTGGTTTATCTATCAAACTTGTTAGACCTACGTGGTTTTCATAACAGGGTGCAAGACTTGGTATGAAATTACTGTGGCACCGTATACTGATGGTTTTTCAGATATATTTTCTTTTCTTGCTTTCTTAACGAAACTTGGTATGAAATTCGATTTCCAGAAGAAGAAAATATAAATTTCAAATAGACAGAGCACACAATTCATTGCTTTGCAACTTCTTTAAAATGAAGCAAAATTTCATAAAAAACAGAAAAAAGAAAAATACTAGTCCAAGCGTTACTGGAGTAGTTATAACTACAATTATTTTCACTAAGATTAGAAACGGTCAACTTGCCTTCAAGATTATTAAGTCAATCTATCAAGCAAATAACTCTGGCCTTTAAAAGGGAAGAACCAATAGAGAGAAGAAAATGCAATCAGTTGACCTGACTGTGTCTGAGCCGATTTGGGAATTTTTTCGATTTGCTTCTTTTGATTAATCTTTTATTAGTAAGCGGCCAATTGAGTTTCAAAATTTTGGTCCCTGAAGAAGTTTCAGAATGGAATCACAATTCAATTTGTTTTGCAAGAACAAATAAGTGCTAGCAAACTTTCATAGTGTAGAAAATGATTTTAATTGCTATCTGTAAAATAAATGTCAAAAAACATATGACAAAACAAGCCATACACTTAGCCGACGACGCAGCACTCTAAATTCAATCAGAATGCAAATTAGAGAACTATAACAGCGGCTTCCTCGTTTTCTTCTAATAGCTTCTTGATTACTTTAAATGGGTCTCAATGTGAATTAAGTTGCAAGCAATTATCATAGAAACTAGGATCGCAGACATGTTGAACATGAAAATCCACTATCCAAACATGCAAATTATTGCAAATAGAATTCAAAAATACTAACCTTCCCTTTAAGCATTCCGAACAGTATGATTCCCACACTTCACCAATCTGCTGCCTTATCATGGCCAAGCACTGTGAGTGGCTATCAATCTACATGCGTCTATAACCGTGAACATCACAATTTCTGTGAAGATTTTGGGGGATTTTGAAAGATTAAAGAATGTTGATTTGGAATTGGGAGATTTTGGAATTCATTACAAATAATAGGATTTTATGGGAATCAATGGGTGGTAATATCAAAAGTTATCACTATAAGTCTATTTTTAATTATAATTTTCATGAATTACTACAAAAAGTATATTCATAAAAAGAGTCTTTTACTGCTAAAACTGTAATTGGCAGCTCATGACACCATTGAAAAATTTGTGTGACGATCTTTACAAGATCGCCACTAAAGTCTTCAAAATAATTTTGTTGACAAACGGACTTGTTTTGGTACCAAAATCTATAATGGCAACCTTGATAAGGTTGCCACTAAAGGTTTTCTATGGCAATTTTTTGGTTGCCACATAAGAATGTTTTTGTGGCAACAATGATAGTATCACCACAAAGGTTTTTTGTACAAACTATTTCCTTGCCATAAAAAATCTCAAGTATAATTAAAAACTAAAATAGAGTAAACTTATGCTAACAAAGAAAAAAGTCCCACACTTTGTCTAAACCCTTATCTCAACACATTGTTCGAAACTTGCATGAATTGAGCCATTTGCTAATAATAATAATAATAATAATAATAATAAAGTGTCAAATAATGTAGTGTGAAAAATGTTGAATGTATATGCTACATTTTTAATAAACCCACTATCATCAAGTTATTTGATGATTGCACCTATTTACCACTCATTTCTGTGACTGTCACTGAAATTAGTTGACATAGCTTCCAATGTCAGCTTTTGCATGCTAGCCTACAAAAGTTGACGCGTTTCGCAGGTTTGATTAGCTGATCACACTGACTGGTCAATTATACATTGAGTCGAAAAAAATTAGACATAAGAGAGGGTCCACGTGGTGCTATCTGATTGGGAGACAAGCTTACAGCACCATGTGGCATATTCTTACTAAACCAACCGATAAAATACCTAAAAAAAAATGTAGATAATTTTAAATTGAATTACTATTGTAATACTCGCAGGTCATTTGCAATATAAAATAGCTCTGTTCACTTCATGAAAAAGACGTTGCTTCCTTTATCCTCTCCCGTCACTGCTTTGCCCTTTAGCAGTGCTCGTGAGTCAGATTAGTGGGACACCAGATCTCATATTTTTCTGCCATGCTTAACATTAAAGTTGAGTGTCGTTTTCTTTCCTGTACTGTATCACTTCTTTTTTTTCTTTTGGGTCTATTGTTTATCATTTTTGCATTTTATCTATTATATATAAAAATTATTTTATTTGTGGTGATTATCTTATGGTTTTGTAAGTTTATTTAAGTGAAGGAATTTTTTATTAAGTTTTTTTAAACGTTGTATGTAAATATCAATTAATTTTATTTATTTATTTTACTTGTATGTGTGTATTTTATTACAACTTTTTTATGTTTTTATTTTGGCTATTGTATGTTAGGAATGAATTATTTGTAGGTAAAATAAGTAAATAAGTACCTAATAAATAAATAGTATTAAGAAATCATAATAAATATATTAGTAAAAAATGTGGCAATCAAAAATTAGGTTATTACATAATTATTAGCTTAAAATTCAAGAAAATTTGTAAATAGAATACTAGTAAAATTTAATTTAAACTTCAGCTTAATGTTTAGGATATTTTATAAAAAAAAATTTACAAACAAATTATTAGCTGTAAATTTACTATAATAAATAGGCTAAATTGCACATAATCCCGTAAATTATGGATTATGTGAAAATAACCCCTGCCTTTTAAAATTTGATAATGAATTCTCTTGAACTTTTAAATTTGGGCAGATAATACTTTGTTGTTAATTAATTCATTATTTCACTAACAAAATATAACAATAGTGCCCCATAAATTTCATTCTTTATGCATACATCTCCTTTAAACTTTGGGTTATGTGTTGATAATCCCCCAAATTTTAAGTCATGTACAAATAAACCTTTAATGTATCATGTTTTTTTAGTGAAATAATGTATTAACTAATGACAGAAGGTTATCTACACAATTTAGCATGGAATCTTAATCAATAAAAGAGTTGTATGCGAACATCTTAACTATTTAACCACAATTTAACATAAAATCTCAACCAATAAAAAAGCACAATATTCCGACATCATTTCCATCAACCAGCCATATGCATGGCATCAATGAACAAACTTCCTAGTTTCTCAATATATACTTCGTAGATATTGACCTATTCTATCCATCGCTAGTTTATGCTCAATATTATCATCCCCATCTAATTGATCTCAATTCATAGTCAAGTCCATCCCATCCATTATTTGGCATTACTCAACCTTCTTTTCCCTTTGGCTTGAAAGAAGATATAATGTATGAGTTTGAAGATAAACATGAATACAATGCTACACTTGATTATAGTGATGGTGACGATGAGGAATATAAGTCTGACGATAAGGGTGATGATAAAGGTGGAAAGGATCTTACTAATACCATTTCGGATGCACCAGTGGCCCAGTATGTTGACTTGGTTACTGCTTTCTTCTTATAGGTTGATATGGCAATAGCTAGGGGTCATGATTTTCCCAAAATGTTCAATCAAATAATTTGAACAACAACCAAGAGCCATACATTGAATTACATTATGCAAATAAAAAGGCTTCATGTCATGCCGTGAAACTATACTCTATGAGAGCACACCACACATTTAAGGTGTACTACCATGCACAAAGTACAAAGATTATCATTATATTAATTACAACACTAGCTACAAATAAAAAGTGAGGGTGTGCAAAAAAAGCAAAAGAAAACCTTTTTGCAAATAACAAAATATGGGAGATTACTTACATGTCTGTTTGTAACATTATCACAAGATCACTCAAAATTGAACTTTGACATCTTATTGTATATTACGGCAATGGTAGTTGAGATGCCAAAAGTGTCCATTAGGCAAATTATTGAGAGAATACATTATGTTAGACACTTCAAGAACAACATTAAATAGTGACTAAAAGGTGAGTTGGAAAAAGATAGAAAGTACTTGGAATTAAATTTTTATTGATTGAAAATTTAGTTGCATGAGCAATTGGATTTTTGTTAGTAAAAAGTCTTGATAGACTAAAATGTAGTAGGAGAATAGTATAAAACGACAATTTCCTAACATGCTCAAATGGTGTGCAACTTTACCATCAATTAGGTTTTAAAATTAAAGAATTATATTTTTAATAAAATTTGATTTAATAAACATTAATAATCATGCTATATTAATTAAAATATATTAAGCATAAATATTTTTGTTATAGTGCATTATAATTAATATTATATTAATGATAATTATTTTTTGTCAAAATTTTTAATTTTATTATGTATTATATATTTATAAGAAATTTATAATTAACTAAAATTTGAAAAAATAAACAAGCAATCGAAAACACATGTTTTGACTATCTGTTGGACAAATTTAAGAAGTTAGAACACGTGTTCTAACTGTCTTTTTATTTTTATTTTCACATTTTAATTAATTATAAATTAATTGTAAGTATATAATATATAATAAGTTTAAAAATTGTAACAAAATATAATTATAATTGATATAATTAACATAATACAATATAATAATTTTAAATTAAAATTAGTTATTTTTATTAATAATAATTATTAGTAATTTTTTAAGATCAATAAATAATAGTGGATGTAAATAATTAATAATATTTTAAATGTTACATTATATACATTATATTTTATGTTTCTGTTTGTGGGTTTCTGCTTCTTCTAAGTTTTCTAGTTTCTTGATTTCTTTGTTTGTTCTTCCTTTTCATTGTTTTTCATTGTGTTCATTATGTTCATGGCCGATTCACCATTCTTTCTCTCTTCTTTCGAATAGCTGCTTCATACAGATTATCTATATATTTACAACAAATTATTGGAAACAAATCCTTTCAAACAATTACAAATAAATAACAAAGAAAAATGTTTGCCTCCTACAACAAACATTATAAATCAAAATAAATAAGACACATAGAAAAAAATACATATGAGTGAATAAAATCTTTATAACCAATATTACAAATAAAAAAATAAAATAAATCTTTAATCTAATTCAAGTATCTAAAAGAAAATTTTAATAAGAAAAAAATCAATTTTAGACAAAGGACAAAGTACAAGAGGAACATAATAGAAAATCATGAACTCTGGAAAATGGAAGATAATACAACAGAAACTACTTACTTTGAAAGTGAAGAAATATGAATGAAGAAGAAGATAGATAGAAAACAATGAACTCTGAAAAATAGAAAAGAAGAAGAGAAAAATACAAAATGCATGAAAATAGACAAAGAAAGAAAATTTATAAGGAAAGGAAAGTACGCAAATTTTAAAATGGGCATGCGTGAAGTTGGCAAAATTTTTGTGTGATTCGAGCCGTTTAATTCCACTGTTTCGCTTGTGTGGCAAATTGGTTTGTCTGCCCCTTCTGCTTTTTTCTTTACTTTTTTATTGTTGTTTTTGTTTTGTTTTGAAAATCAACAACTGTTTAATATAATTATTTTATTTTATGTTTTATATATTTTATATAATATAATAAGTTGATATATATGTATATAATATGTTGTATATAAAATTTTTATTTAAATTATTACAATTAATTGATAGCAGTTGAAATTTTTAGTTAACAAGATGGAAAAAATATAGAAAAAAAATATAATATAAAAATGTTAAGATTACATTAATTAATTATGGAAAAAGAAGAGTAAATTTCAATTATCATCTTTTTCTTATTTGATATCCAATATGATAGAGATTTAACCTATATGCATCTGCATCTTAATATTGTTGTGATGAACTTAAGCCAACTTGAGAGTGTTGTTAATGAAAATCCACACATGCATTTATTTGTCCTTGTATGTCTTCTATCACTTTTCTTTGCTCTTCTAACTTAGCATTATAAGTTTGCCTTGCATATTTTACAAATCCATTTTTTATTAAATCTTCTGTATATGAAGAGTGAGTGAATGGTGGCACTTGGGAGTAATCTTAGCTTTAGCTGTAGCCCGTAATTGAATTTCCAACTATATTATAGGACAAACTTCCCAACCCATAAATGGACTTTTTTTTTCTTTTAATTAGCAGCCGCCACATATAAGTCCAAATTGTTCACAATCTCTTCTCTATTTTCTACTATAGTTTTATGGTGCACATACTCATCCTAAAATAATAAAAAGGGTCAAATTTATAAAATTCTGACTTATATATTTAAAAATTTAATACAACTTGCCACTTACATTTATAGATTCTGATTTTTTTTATCAAACCATTAGCCTCTTAGTTGATGGGTTGTGATATAAATCTCAACATATGTAGGCTCTTTCCCTAATTCTATTGCCTTTTAATGTACAAAATAAGTACTTAGTTACATATTTATAACATTAAGCATTATTGAAAGAGAGTCCTTATGTGATCTAGCATTAAAGTGAAGCTTTTGGCTTAATTATTTTCCTTATTAGCTAATTCTTATAGTTCTAGCTCTTTTTGTCGATAATATTCCTTCAAATCCATCTTAACTTTCATGTTATCTTTGGTCTTCCTTTTGATATCTATAACATCATTAAATATATTGTCAAACACATTTTTTCTATATATATGACATCTAAATTATGTTTAATCAACTGATTTTTCCAATACAAAGCTCCTAAGATATAGTCTGTTTCATCTAGTTATGATATTTCCCATAGCTTGGTAATCTAAAAATCCCTTAATCAACTATTTTAGGAAGGTTTCTCACATGTTACCACAATTCTTCCACATCCAATCTCAGGAGAGAGAGATCATTTTCAACTCTATTCTTCTTGAAATCATATTTATTCCTTTTAAAAATGTAGTTCATAGGCAAGAACTTCAAACCAAAAGTTCTTTCCTCCATACTTAAAGGTAAAAGCTTTTGACTTATCCATACAATAAGAACAAATTAATTTTCTAGCAGTACTTTACCTTAAGAATATTCCATATGCTGGAAAGTCATTTATCTTTCATATTAATGTTGCTTTCATCTAGAAATTTTGCTTTGTTGAAATGTCATAGGTTGATACTCCTTGCTCTCATAATAATTTTAAGTCATTAATTAGTTGTTGCAAGAAGACATCAATCTTACTTTTAGGATTTTGTAGTCCATGAATGATTGCTATAACAAATAAATAAAGAGTAGTCATGCATGATGTAGGAGACAAAAAGTAAAGTGTAATTATCACTGGCCATCATGAATATGGTGAAATAGACGGACCCTAACAAGTGAACCCATTTCCATATAAACCCAGTCACACATTTCTTGGCTCTTTGGCAAAATTAGAATATACCCTATTAAAATGTTTCCATGCTTTTGCATTTAACGAATGACATAGTACACATTCATGTCTTCTATTATGCAAATGCCATCAAATAAGCTCAATAGAACTCATTAAGGTATACAACCTATGCAATTTTGGCGTAATTAGTAAATAATACATTCTTTTCACTAGTATCTCCTTAGAATTTTGTCGTCGACCAAATTGACTAATTTTATATGGAGTCACTCCATAGAATATACACATTATCTCCTCTATATTATCTTTATAATACAACATATATCTATTAATGTAGACATCAATTTTTTGAGCAGATAATCCAAGTTTTAATACTAGTTTCATTGTCTAGTACCAATTATCAGGTAAAACATTATCAAGTGGGCAACTACATTTCATAAAACTTACAAATCAGATAAAACTATACCATGATATATTACTATTAACTTTGATGCTTAATATTTCCATGACAACAAACAATTCAAACTAGTTATTGTATCCTAGCCACAATAGTTGTTGATATGCATTTAATAAATTATAAAATTTTTAGGTTTCTACATTTAGTGATTCCTCAACGTGACTAATATTATCATCATAATCTATTTCATCAAAGGTATCAGCATTAAAATGAGGACCAATTGTATTAAAAATCATTCTTTTATAGCTATTATTATGGTTTTCATTTACTAATCTAAATCAAGATGTTCCAATAGGTATGGTAGTTGGGGATGGTTTAATTTTACCATGGCATATCTGATACCAATATCCAAGTAGAAACCCTCTTTTATAAAGATCAATTTTTACCTAATTAGTATTAAGATATGCTTTATTTATGTATTTAAAACACAGACATCAAATTTGTTTGTTTCTTGAACTAGGTCATCTTTCATAAATAAAAGTAATAAGCTCTTCTATCCCTTATAAAAATTCATTAGTACACTTTTTACATCCAAGATTTAATTTATTATACATCCATTTCCTATTTTCAAAAATTTCCATGTCTAAAACTTATCATAACCAATTTCAATATTATCTTACTAATATTATCAAAAAGAAAATTTATTTACTGGACCAACACAAAAAATAATCAATAATAAAAAATAGTCAATAACAAAATAGTTTATAAAAATGTTATAAAAATTATTTATATGTTCCCTAATTTTTTTGATATTAACTTACAAAAATTATTTTTCCACTATATCATCATAACAATAATTAGTAAAAAATAAAATTAAATAATTACTAATTTTTCATAAAATATTATTTAGAAATTTATACATACCTAAAGAAACAAAATTTTCAATTCAATTTGAAACTTCAATCTGAAATAGAGTAGCTCAAATAGAAAAATTCTAACATAAAAAATATGAAGAAGTTGTGAGCTTGTGAGTAGGAAGAGGGAGGAAGAGAATGAGAACAAGAAAAAGAATAGAATGCAAAAAAAAAAAAAAAACACTTACAAGAGAATACTTATATAAGTATGTTAAATAGTTATTTTCTTAACACTTGAATGACTATTTTTAAAATAGCTATAAGGTAACAATTAAATGCCATAAATAGATATTTTAGATCAAAATATTTGATAATAAAAAATTTTAAAAAATGTTAAAAAATGAAGCAAAAAAAAAAAATATCATTAATTATAAAAAAGAAACAAAATATATAAAATGTAACATTTAAAAATATTCTTAATTATTTACTTTAACTATTCCTTACTAATTCAAAAAATATTAATTAATAATTATTATTATTAATAAAAATACCTAATTTTAATTTCTCAAATTAATTAGCCAGAATTAATTGTTCCAACTGAGACAAAGCCAAAAAAAATCCTTCTAAACTCTTATTGATAATATGTTTAAATTATTATTAATTAATAAAAATTAATAATTATAGTATAATAATGAACATAAATCAATCATAATTATTTTGTTACAATACATGATAATTAATATTACATTATATTAATTAATAATTAAAGCATATTGTATTAATTATATTAGTTATAATTATTTTTTGTTCAATATTCTAATTTTATTTTTATATATTAGATATTTATAAAAAAATTGTAATATCAAAACATAGTTTCAACTGCCAATTAGATAGATTTTGTCCATCCAATTGGTAGTTAGAGCACCTATTTTGACTACCTTTTATTTTTTTTATTTTATAAATGCTTAATATATACTTATTATTACCTCAATTTTTATTAATGTATGTTAATTAATATATTATAATTATAATCAATATACTATAATTAATTAATTATAAATAATATAATATAATTATACTTTTAGTTAGCCAAAAGTCTTACAATGTGTAGTGCAAGTGCAACTTTTTTAAAGTGTGTCTAGTTTTATTTTAATACATTTTATTGTTTGCCTTCTAAAAATTAGTTAAAAAGTAGGTAAATGTTCAACCACCAAAAGAAAAAAAAAAACTCATATTAGTTAGAAGTGTTAGTTGGAAATTACTAACATTCTTTTAATGATATAAGAAGACTTGGCAAGCAAAACATCAAGCTGTGGCAATTGCTTTTAGTAATTAGAAGAGCTTGTATAAGTTATTGCCTAAATGAGTGGCAACCATTCAACATTTCATGTTTGACTCATATGTTGAGGTTTTTAATAAAGAATGTCAACAAAGTAGTTCTAACGGTGAGCCTATGGTGATGTTTTGCCTTGTATTTTAGGTGTTTTAGCAATGTATAGACAATTTGACCACTTGAAGCTAATCGTCCAAGTTGATGGGATGTTTTTTTATAGGAAATACAAAGGAACCTTATTGATGTTACTTCATAAGATGGTAATAAAAATGTTCTACCTCTTGAATTCACCATAGTGGAAAGGGAGACAATTAGATGGGCATGATTTCTTTTCAACCTTTGATAGTGTGTAATACTAAAAAGACATAGGATCCATTTGATATTGGATAGGCATCCATCAATTTTGGCTATTGTTGACTACCTTTGACAAGTTAGTTTTTACAGCGTAGTTTAACTTGGGCAATTTGAGTATGATCCATTACTTGTGTTAAAGCTTGTGGAATGGTCTCTTCCTAAAACACACATTCCATACCATTCATAGTGATTGCACGTTTATGCTTAAGGATATTGCTATGTAGTTAGGACTACCTTGCAAGGGAGATTTTGTTTCTAGTTTAACAAACAATATTTGATATACCTCTCATTGTTTTAGGACTTTGAACAAGTTAGCAAGCATAATTGGGGATCAATAGTATTGACTTACCTCTACCAAGAGCTCTACAATGCTACTTATAAAGATGAGTATGGTATGGATGGATGCTTGACACTGCTTCACTGGTGGGTATGGGATTGATTTGCCATACTTGCACCAAAGATATCACTAACCTCAA
The DNA here is from genome assembly GCA_032878935.1 of Erythrophleum fordii. NCBI lineage: Eukaryota > Viridiplantae > Streptophyta > Magnoliopsida > Fabales > Fabaceae > Erythrophleum > Erythrophleum fordii. The sequence continues at coordinate 26,411,912 of JAVQMF010000058.1, read as the reverse complement.
ATTCTCATACAGAGGAGTATCCTCTACTTTCACCTTTAAGTTTTAGGTATGAAATACAGTTGCAATTTGCATCGGGATATATTTATGTTAGCTCCATTTATTTCTCATTTTTGGGCTAATATGCTTGCTCATTTAGTCATATGAAAGAATGTTGGTTGACTTCCACGTCCAAGTGCGTGAGCCTTTTCCTAGTGTAAGGTTTTACTTAATACGATTGGATAACGAGGGTTGTTGCCTTATTTAAAGCATCTATGTTCAATGTATCTTTAAGAGTTTTTATTGTATCATTGTGATGTATTATTGACAGATTATTAGGCTCCCATCTAAATAACAGAGTGTGCACTAGCTAATTCCTAAGTATTGCTTGACTTCTTCAAATATTTAGGGCACTTTGGTCCCACTCATTTGCTTCTACATCATTGAGTGGTACCATTTGTATCGTGTCCAATGCTAGTTTGGTAGGCACCAATGAATTTATCAAAATCTAGTGAATTTAGATGCCCTTCATATTATACAATTCCAAGTAAGAATCCAGACCAACTAGCTACTTGAGCACGCATATTTCATCAATGCATGGTAGGGATGGTGAGACATTATAGGTTCATGCCCTCTAGCTACAAAGCCCTTGAATCGAACCTCTAAGTACATGCAATGATACTAAAAATGTACTTAATAATGGATCTATCTAATGAGTGTTACTACTAATTGTGCAGTAAACTTTTCAACAATTGTTACCATTGTTGTTTTCCTTTCTTAATATATATTATGCCAATATTTAACCTTTTATCTTTTTTTGTTTATGTTAATCTAGTAAAAGGACTATATAGGTTGCACTTACAAGACCATTCACTAATGGATTTCTAAGAGATTGTGGGCCAAGACTCCTAAAAACATATTACTTGCTCTTGAGAAATAATGATTCATGATGGTCTCTAGCCTGTTGAATTGGCATCTAATTTGCCATGGCCTCAAATTCTTATAAGTAGGCTAGTAAAAAATTATAAGGCTACATTTCAACCTAACAACCCAATGTTGAAACAAAGGGACAAAAATATCATGACACTGGTGCAACAACTTCAACTATGTTTGTTGTAAGTGTTGCTTCCTCTTGTTATTCCTCATCACCTATGCAACAAAACTTTGGCACAATTGGTCCATCTTCTTTTACACTAGCCAGCCAATTTGATAACTTTGAAAGTGTCAATCTCTCTTATTATGTCTCACCTTTGCCAATATCGTAGTTTAAATCACCCAAAACCTCATTGTTTACATCAACATGAAAATAAATTTCTTACACCTTTAGGTTATTTTCAAAACTATTTTTTGATCCATTGACATTTAGTATTGCATATGGCATCTAGTTTGATCTTTATACTTGGATTTAAATTCTCCATCAATTGTTGATGCTAAAAACCCGCAATAGAAGTAACAACAATAAGAATTGTTAAGGTAGTAGCAACTATAGCATGCAAAGAGGAGGCTTTGTTGTAGCACCAAGAGCTACTATAAACAATTTTTTTTTTAATATTGATGCCATTTTATTAAATATGATACAATTTTTTTCCTATTACCACACACTATTTTACTTATTTTAAATTATACTAAATTTAATTTGTATTTAATTCTAAATAACATTTCACACTATTTTTTACACTGTTGTATTTGACACTTTTTTTTTTTTTATAGCAAGTGGAAAATAATTGGGAAATATATTTATGTGTTTTGCCATGGAAAAAAGTATAATCACTATTGGGAAATAACAATTTAGTGGCACCACCATAGAGTTGCTAGACAAAAAGCAGTAACCCACGGAGTTGATGCAAAATAACTACAAACTCGTCATTGAGTTGAAGGAAAGTATAGTATATTTGTGTAATACTTTTTGTAACGTAATATGTGGGTCATTAATATTGTTAGTTGTAGCATCCTGATCAAGCCACCTTGAAACCTATCCCTCTCTCCTTAGTCCAAGCACCGTTTCTTTCGCAAAGTTTCAGTGTATTTTTTTCACTAGTTAATCTCTTTTGGAATCAATAATGTTAACTCGTGAACCTAGGTTGATTTACTTAACTAAAAAGAATATCAATTAGATTCATATCTCTTAAAGTAAATTCAGTTAAAAATATACTTATTATTTTTCTTATTTTAGAATTATCATTTGATAATGCTATTATATTATATTATATAAAATAAAAATCCACTTTATTATTTAATTTTTTTAATAAAATTAATTTTTTGTACCAAATACATTCCTTCAAAAAAAACTTCAATTTTTGTTGTAGCTTCAATTTTTTATATGTATGTGAATGGAAGATTTATTTTCCTTTTCCGCTTATTATTAAATGAGGTCAATCGAATCTATTATATAAACTTCTAAAATGGTTTGAAAGAATTAGATTATGGACTCCTCTCAATTGGAAAGTTGAGCAGAACAAAAACTCTGTTGATTCACTTTTTGAGATTAAAATTTGTCATCATATCTGATGTTGAAACCAGTCAATTATTAACATCATAATATTCTCTTGGCTTGAAAAATAAGAATAACCTAAAAATTCAAACTAAGAGGAAACATAAAATTCAAAATTGAGATTTAAACTATTTTCTGCTCATTATTAAATGAGATCAATCGAGTCTATAATCGCACTCAACAAAAATTCCAAGATTTGGAGGATTTCCAGAACTGGAAAGGAAAAAAAAATTGAAGTTGAAATGAAAAAAGAAAGGAAAGACCGCTTGCTTCAAATTGGGCAGATAACTAAACCCCCAAAAGTAAACTTCATTGCACTTTGATAACCTAAACTCGGGAGTCTCTTCGCCGATGGATTATTGGGAAAAATAAAAATAAAATGACTTAAAGGCCCATCTTTGCCACTTGGGCCAGTACGTCTACCATGTGAGATGTGTTTTTGCTAAATAGGCATTTTTGTTGATCTGATAAGTGCTTTTAGATTTTTGAATGCAAATATTAACGAATAGAGTATTTTGCATAGAACAAATAATTTAATAGTCTTTGATCAACTTTTATAATTGAAGGGAGTAACCGCACGCCACCTAAAGTTGGGGGAATTCTTATTTTAAAAAGTATCATTCCTTATGACATTGATAAATATGACGAAAACCTTACTCATTATATACTTTCTATCAATAAAGTTAATTACTTTGTACACAAAATACATTTTCTTTCAAAATAAAATTATTTAATTGTCTTATTGAATATTAAGAGTAAAATTATAGTCTCATAAGCATAAAAAATAATGAAAAAAGAAAAAAAAAATCCATATATGCTTTGGATACAAAGAAAGAGTAGAAGGGCACTTTCATACTTTGAAGTAAAAGAAACCCTTGGGTATCTTCATTAACAACCTTTCTTCATCTGGTTCTCTTAAAATTTAAGATTTTTTTGTTGGATAAATATTAAATATAAAAAAATAATATAAATAGTAAATAGATGAAATGAGAAATGGGATAAAAAATTATATTTATACTTTTACTTTTGAAAAAGTAATTTAAAAAAGGTACAGTAAATTAATAATTATAAAAATATAATAAATTATATTTATATTCATTTACAACTCTAATTTATTAGTAATTCACAAAATCGCGTGTAAAATGAGCAGTTAATCATATGTGACTGGGTTTATTATTTACCACCAATAATCAATTTACTAGGGAGCTAACTTCCTAAACAGGGAATCCAAGGCGCAACAGTCATTGTCTCGGAATATTCTCAATTTCGGTTATTAGGGATTTGGTCCAAAAAACGAAAAAAGTTGTTAAGAGACATATAAACTATTTTTGGTAGTTACAATACCAAAAATAAAAATTAGACGGCGAGAAACACCAATATATATATGGGGTATTAATACCATATATATATATGGTATTAATTGACCCAGCGTCAATTTAAGTTATTTGAAAGTTATTTTTACATAATTAAATTATTTTTTATAAGATGAATTTTTACAAAATTAACCATTTGATTCATAACTTTTATCATAAAGATTATCCTCATAAAATTTGATATTAATATGCAATTGGTTTATACCTAATCAATTCATAAGAAAAATTAAGGTATAATTTATATTTTAAATTTAAAAAATTGACTATTTAATTTTAATTTGAAAAGTGTCTTTAGCAAAGCTTTAACAAAGTATTGGCTAATTATTAATTAGTCTCTTAACATAGTATTGGCTAATTAATCTATTTTGGGCCAATAATGTTGACTAGCCGAAGTGTCTTTAGCAAAGCTTTAATGTATAGTATTGGCTAATTATTGTCTTTTGGCTCAATAATGATGACTAGCCAGAGTGTCTTTAGCAAAGCTTTAATATATAGTATTGGCTAATTAATCTCTTTTGGGTCAATAATGATGACTGGCCAAAGTGTCTTTAGCAAAGCTTTATCAAAGTAACAATTCAGTGGAGGATGGAAGAGAAATGAAGAATGCTATCATGCTCTGGAATATGAGAAACTCCGAAATATGTAGTTGTTTCTTTTTATGTGTTTTATTCATGGACCATTGAGATATCTTGTTCATTAAATAATTTAATAAATTATCCTTTCCTCCCGAAAATATAATTTAATTACTTAGTTCTCTTGTGATCTTGTCTATTATGAAAGTTTACATCACCCATTATTGAAACCATAATATACATTACAACAAAATCTATTTTGACCAAAATGCCTTCAAGTTTCAAGATAGTTACTTTTTAAAATTTAATCAATTTTAAGCATATATATATATACAAAAAAATTTTAAGAAATCTAACCAATTAAAAGAGAATAATTGATGACATTTAATTTCAACAAGAATATATGCATTAACTATATATTTAATCAGCATAAGTACTGTTATAGATGTAATAAAATTTTAAAATAAGTTATGTTGATTACTTTTAACACAAAACAAATAATATTAAAAAAAATAAAGAAATCATTTTTAATATGTTATATTTTTAATAAAAAATTAGTGTTATCATTGAGAGTATTTAAATCAAAGTGAGTTTAATTATAATGTATATTTAAGTTAAACTATTATTATAAGAAGTAATTTATCTTAAATTTAACATTTCCTAATTGCAAAGGAAGTTCGAAGTCGAGAACCTCAGCCAGATTTCCTAGCAAAATTTCAACATAAGGCTCAATGTCTGACTGTTTGCCTGGGGCTAAGAATTTTCAACTTAATTTGGCGGCTTTCCTTTTTCACTTGAATGGTCTTCTCTTACACTGCGGTAGATGTGCGAGCTGTCAATTGTCCTTTGGATGATTTAAATTTAACCTAAATTGTCTAAATTTTAAATTTTTAATATATTTTGACATTTTTTAAAGAAAATAAAATACAAAATAAAAATAATTTTTAAAATTAAAAAATATGAATTTGTATTAATTAAAAATTTTTAAATTTAAATAACTCAAATCAATTATCCTCCAATAAGTGGGTTAAGATGCATTGATGAATATACAAGACTATGTTTTCTCTAATTTAAAAGTATCTCATCGATTTTTCTCTGCTCAAAAGGCGAGTGCAGAAAAAATTGTTGAATGTTTGAAAAGGAGGAACCTAAAGCTTGGGCCTAAAGCCTACGCGCAGGCGTGCAGGCCCAAGGGTCATGATCATGACTTTAGACATTGCCTTGGATATTACACATGACAAAATTTTTTTAAAAATTATTTTTCAGAATCTTAAATAAACAATATTTATATACAAAATTTTTAAAATAAATTATAATTGAGAATTCAAAATTAAAATTTTTAATTTTTAAGTTCTTTAAAATAATTTTACTATTTTAATATTTTTTAATATAAGTATTTTTAATTTAAAGTATTGAATTATATTTTTTTAAATTTAATATATTAAGATTGAACTCTATTCAAACTTCTGTTTAATGACTTATAAAACAACTAATTAGAATTTTTACAAATTTTTGGTGTGACCAATATTTGATAAATATTAAGATAAATGTAATTTTATTCTATTTTATTTTCCAAACTTTTTATCATAAATAAGCCTCCAACTCGCCATTTATACTCATTCATTCTCTTTCTGAATCTATTCATGATTGAAAAAATATCATTTCTTATGACATTGGATAAATATGACGAAAACCTTACTTATTATATACTTTCTATCATTAAAGTTAATTATTTTGTACACAAAATACATTTTCTTTCAATATAAAATTATTTAATTGTCTTATTGTTATATTAAAAGTAAAATTATAGTATCATAAGTATAACAAATAATGAAAAAAAAATCCATATATGGTTTGTATATAAAAGAAGAGTAGGACACCTTCATACTTTGGAGTAAAAGAAACTCCTGTATACCTTCATTAACAACCGTTCTTAATTTTATTTTTTTGAAATTTAAGGTTCATTTGGTTGAATAAATGTTAGATATATAAAATAATAATATAAAAAATAAATAGGTGAAATGAAAAATGGGATGAGAAATTACATGTATACCTTAATAATAATTATAAAAATATAGTAAATATTACCCAAAAAAACTTATATTATAGACTATGTTACATTCGTTGAACCAAACAACCTCTGCCATGGTAAGTTTTGTTATATTAAACTTTTCTTGTATGCTTTTTTATTCCATGAAAGAGTGTGATTTACTTTCTAATATAACAGCCAAAATAAGAAAATAATTTTATTTATAAATGGAGGCATCTTGGGTAAAAACATATATAATTTGATTTATAAAAAGCAATATATATATATATATATATCAATCATCAAAATAACAAAACAATCCTCATTTACCACTCTAATTTATTAGCAATTCACAAAATCGCACGTAAAATGAGCAGTTTATCATAGGTGACTGGGTTTATTATTTACCACTAATAATTAATTGAAAGAATTACAGTTAAAGGCATATAGTTACAAAATTTTTTTTAAAAGACTTGTTATTATTATTTTAGAATAAATTACTATTAATTTTAAGTTAAATTTAATTTTAAATTTTTATTTTAAAATAATAATAATGAGTCTTTTAAAATAAATTTTTTAATTTTAGATTTTTAAATATAATTCTCTTTAATTAATTTGCTAGGTAGCTAGCCCGGGGAATCCAAGGCGCAACGGTCATTGTCTCGGAATATTCTCAATTTCTCATCTTTAATCATTTCCATGATGTCAGTGATGAAGCGTGAGTTGTTTTGTGGGTCACACTTTGAGTGGCCTTCTTTCCTCCAAAATTAACTATTTAAATTTAAATTGGAAATTTTTTTTAACAAAGCTTTAACAAAGTATTGGCCAGTTATTAATTAGTCTCTTAACATAGTAGTGGCTAATTAATCTCTTTTGGGTCAATAATGATGTCTTGCCAAAATGTCTTTAGCAAAGCTCTATCAAAGTAACAATTTTATGGAGAAGGAAAGAGAGGTGAAGAATGCTTTGATGCTCTAGAGTATGAGAAACTCCGGAATATTTAATTGTTTCTTCTATTTTTTTTTAATGTGTTTTATTCATGGACCATTGAGATATTTTGTTATTTAATAATTTAATAAATTATTCTTTCTTCCCAAAAATATAATTCAATTGCTTACTTCTCTTGTCTATTATGAAAAGCTGGATTACCCATCATTGAAACCATAATATACATTACAACGAAACCTATTTTGATCAAAATGCATTCAACTTTAAAGATAATTACTTTTTAAAATATAATCAATTTTAAATAAATATATATATATATACACACAAAAAAGATTTAAAAATCTAACCAATTAAAAGACAATAATTGATGATATATAATTTCAACAACAATATATGCATTAACTATATATTTAATCAACATAAGTACTGTTTATAGATGTAATAAAATTTTAAAATAAGTTATATTGATTACTTTTAACACAAAGCAAATAATATTAAAAAAATAAAGAAATCATTTTTAATATGTTATATTTTTAATAAAAAATTATTGTCATCATTGAGAGTATTAAAATCAAAATGAGTTTAATTATAATGTGTATTTAAGTTAAACTATTATTAAAAAAATAATTTATCTAAAATTTAACATTTCCTAATTGCGAAGGAAGTTTGAAGTCGAGAATCTCAGCCAGATTTCCTTGCAAAATTTCAACATAAGGCTCGGACAGAATTTCTGCTCGTTTGCTTTGGGCTAAGAATTTTCAACTTAATTTGGCGGCTTCCCTTTTTCACGTGATTAGTCTTCTCTTACACTCTGATATAGGTATGAGCTGTCCATTGTCTTTTGGATGATATAAATTTAATCTAAATTGTCTAAATTAAAAAAAAAAAGAATTTATATTAATTAAAAATTTATAAATTTAAATAATTCTTTTCCTATGCATAAAGAATTTAAAAAATACTTATAGGCCCCATATAAAAAAATTAAGATAAAGAAAGAGTAAATAGTAAATGCATATACATATATTATACATGTACAGGACATTAATTGTGTCTTGGCACGCAACCCGTAAAAGTTGTACTATTTATAAGTTGGAACTGTACTATTCGCATGAGCTTTTGTATAATGTATTGATATTGATTTTAAAATTTTAAATTCAAATAATTTAGATGAATTATCCTCTAATTAAAAGACAATTCACGAATCTTCAGTTAAGGGGGGTCAAGATGCATTGATGGATACGCAAGACTATATGTTTTCTTTAAATTAAGAGTATCTCATTGATTTATCTCTGCCCAGAAGGTGAGTGTAGAAGAAGTTGTGGAATGTTTGAAAAGCAGGAGCCTAAAGCCTACACGCAGGCGCGGAGGTCCAAGGGTCATGATCACATGTAGGTATCAAGACTTCAGAAATTGACTTGGATATTGCACATAACGAAATTTAAAGGAAAATTATTTTTAAGAATCTTAAATAAAAAAATATTTATATAAAATAATTTTAAATTTTAAAAATTATTTTAAAAAATTTAAATATTAAAAATTTAAATTATACAAAAAAATTTATATTTTAGAATTCAAAATTAAAATTTTTAATTTTAAAATTCTTTAAAATAATTTTAAAATTTTAATATCTTTTAATATAAATATTTTTAATTTAAAGTCTTGAATTATAATTTTTTTAAAATTTAATATGTTAAGATTGAACTCCATTCAAACTTTTGTTTAATGTCTTATAAAACAACCAATTAGAACTTTTGCAAATTTTTTGTTTGACAAATATTTGATAAATATTAAAGATAAACATAATTTTATTCTATTTTAGTCTCCATACTTTTCATCATAAATAAACAATCAACTCACTATTTATACTCATTCATTCTCTCTTTGAATCTATTCATGATTGAAAAAGTTACAAAGTAGCCAAATTATGGGGTTCAAGTGCCAAAAGGTTGATCCCACTTCTCGACTTTTAGCAGTGTGGCAGATTATTTACATATTCTTTTGTGTCTCTATGATGTTCTCTTCTTCCCACATTGTTGACGAAACAAATGCTCTTTTAGAGTGGAAAGCCAGCCTTGAGAACCAAAGCCAAGCTACCTTGTTTTCTTGGAATGCCACTAATCCTTGCACACATTGGATAGGAATTACATGTGATGAATCCATGTCTGTCTCCATCATAAATCTCACAAGTTTTGGGATAAAAGGTACACTTCACAATCTCAACTTCTCATCCTTCCCTAACCTCCATGTTTTAGATATAAGTTACAACCAGTTCCATGGAACTATTCCACCCCAAATTAGTAACTTGTCTAGTATTTTTACATTGAATATGTCCTATAACTTTTTAAGTGGTTTCATTCCTCAAGAAATAGGGGCATTGAGCACCCTAAATGATCTTAATATTGCTATGTGTAACCTCAATGGGCAAATTCCCAAAGAAATTGGAAACACTACAAATCTCACCATGTTGAATTTGAAGTCCAATAGACTTTGGGGATCAATTCCTTCTTCTCTGGGAAACTTGGTCAACTTAACATTCCTCAACCTTCGAAATAATAGTTTTTCGAGACCTATTCCTGCTGCCATAGGAAATTTGACACAACTTAGCGTCTTAAAATTTAGTATGAACAAACTCAATGGTAGCATTCCAATAGAAATGAATAACCTTATCAACTTGAATATGTTACTACTATCTAGGAATAATTTCATAGGCCATTTGCCACAAAACATTTGCCTTGGTGGATCTCTAGAACACTTTACAACTTTTGCAAACAAATTCACTGGTCCAATTCCAAGAACCTTGAAAAATTGCTCTAACCTTATCAGACTCAGGCTTGAGGAAAACCAATTCGTTGGAAATATAACAAATGATTTTGGTGTATATCCAAATTTGAGCTACATTGATTTGAGTGGCAATAAATTTTATGGCCACATTTCATCAAAGTGGGGGAGATGCTTGAATCTCACATCCTTCAAGCTTTCCAACAATAATATCTCTGGTAGCATACCTCTAGAACTAGGGGAGGCAACCCATCTTGGTGAACTCAACCTCTCATCAAATCACTTGACAGGAGAAATTCCAAAGGAATTGGGGAAGGTGACCTCATTGACTAGACTCTCCTTGAGCAACAATCAATTTTCAGGCCAAATTCCTATAGAAATAGGATTGCTGCATCAACTTGAAGAATTAGAGTTAGCAGCAAATAATTTCATTGGCTCAATTCCTAAAGAGCTTGGAGGATTGCACAAATTATGGCTCTTGAACTTGAGCAAAAATAAATTTGAGGAAAGCATTCCCTTTGAGTTTGGTCAATTACAAGCTTTACAAGTATTAGACCTCAGTGAGGATATGTTGAGAGGAAAAATACCAGCAACACTTGGAATGTTAAAGATGCTAGAAATGTTGAACCTCTCACACAATAATCTCTCTGGCACCATTCCATCTAGTTTTGATGATTTGTCAAGCTTGTCATTTGTTGACATATCATACAATCAATTAGAGGGCTCTCTTCCAAATATTTTAGGCTTTCAAAACATTACATTTGAAGCAGTGAGGAACAATACAAGTTTGTGTGGTAATGTCACTGGCTTAGAATTTTGCAATAAATTCAACAACAACCCACATGGTTGTAAGAACAAAAAACTCAAGCTATTGATGCTACTACTACTTTGTTTGGGCACGCTAATACTAGTAGCATTTGGAGTTTCCTATATTTTTATTCAAAACTCAAAGAAAGAAAAATGTCATGATAGAAAAGCACTAGCTCTAAATCTTTACTCCTTATGGTGTTTTGATAAGGAAATGTTGCATGAAAAAGTTATTGAGGCTACAGAGGATTTTAATGACAAATATCTCATTGGGGTGGGAGGACAAGGAAGTGTTTATAAGGCTGAGTTACTTCCAAGTGAATTTTTTGCTGTGAAGAAACTTCATTCAAATTCAAGTACAAATTTCTCCAATCTTAAAGCATTTACAAGTGAAATTCAAGCATTGATAGAAATCAAACATCGTAACATAGTGAAGCTACTTGGATTTTTTTCAAATTCACGACTTTCATTTTTGGTTTTTGAGTTCTTAAAAGGTGGTAGCTTGGATAAGATTTTAAAAAATGATGAGCAAGCTACTACACTTGATTGGAAAAGGAGGGTGAACATTGCCAGAGGTGTGATTAATGCATTATTCCATATGCATCATAGTTGCTCGTGTCCTATAGTTCATTGTGACATATCAAGCAAGAATGTTCTTTTAGATTCAGAATATCAAGAAGCACATCTCACTGACTTCGGAATAGCCAAGTTTCTAAAGCTTGACTCGAATAACATGACCTCATTTGTAGGCACCTTTGGCTATGCTGCTCCAGGTTAGGCCTTTTTATTTATAGTTTAAAAATTACTACTTTACTTCAAGCCAAACTACTTTGTTATTACTCTATGCCCTGCAACATCACTACTTATATTTTAAAATGCATGGTACAGAGATTGCTTTTACTATGCAAGTGAATGAGAAATGTGATGTTTATAGCTTTGGAGTTCTTACATTGGAAATCTTAATAGGAAGGCATCCAGGTGAGCTTATTTATTTTTTGACAGAGACTCCAACATCCTATGATTTACAATTGAAAGATGTGTTGGACCAACGGCTTCCTTCACCCTCAAACCTAGTTATTGAGGAAGTGATGTCGATTGCAAAAATAGCACTTGCTTGCTTGAATGAAAATCCACATTCTCGTCCAACTATGAAACAAGTATTTATGGAGCTTGAGAAGCGAAAAAATCATTTGGTGGACCAATTTGACACCATCACACTTGGACAATTGATGGAATATTGAGATTCCTAAGAGATTATGTGTCTCATGTATATACCATTGTTCTTTTTTTTTTTTCCTCCTTGTCTGTTTATACTCTAAAGTTATTACCTTCGTCATTTGTATCATGTATGAGTTGGTGGCTTGAATATAAATAAAGCAAGGTATTACTACCTACTAGTCTTTCCTAAAAGAAAAAATGGTCAATAAGTAAATTTTATGCTATTGTGTAATATATTGTAGATTTGACTATATCGAGTCATACTTTATAAATTAACATTAACAAATTTAATAATTAAAAATTATAAAACAAAGTTGACTTAGATATTTTTCATACAATCCAATATATCATTTCTATTTAACTTTGATATAGATTATAAAAATATTTTATTAATATATAAATATTTAATTGTTGAGAAATTGTTATTACTGTATGCAAATAAATAAATAAATTATTCATAGAAGAAATATTTGTCTAATTAACTTTGTATTGCTTCTAATCACATTGATTTATCAATTTAATCGTGGGCAAAACTAGTTGGCACTATATTGATAATCACATTTTTTTAGATTTAAATCCTGACGAAGGAAGTTGGCCATAAAAACAAAAGTCCTAAAGAAGGAAATATAAATTTCGAAGAGACAAAGCACAAAAATTATTGATTTGCAACTTCTTTAAGTTGAAGAGAAGTTTCATAAATACACACACAAAAGAAAATCACTAGTCCAAGCATTAACATTAGAAGTAAAACCAATTAAATTTCCATCAAGATTGACAAAGTCAACCTCAAGTAAATAAATTAGGCCTAAAAGGGAAGAACCAACAAAGAAAAAAAAATCGCTTAACCAATCCCTTACCAAAACAGATAACTTTAGGATTTTAATTACCCTACCATTCATTATGTAATGTTCATATCTTTGTGATTTTGAATATCTAACATTATTAGTGTATGGCTTCTCACTTTTAAATATGTTTACATATATATATTTCTATTCATTATACAATTATTGCTTGATATATTGGTTGAAAATTATTTTATCATAGGTTTGTTGAAACAAAGGACAAATATATATATATATAGCAGCAATTAAACCACCACCTTAAATCAACAAATTTTTAAAAACACATTAAAAATTATGGTTAGACCATTTACCGACAATTAATTTAAACTATAATTAAAGCCTTTACAATAGATAATTCAATTACATATTTTGAAATTGTCACTAAACCATTTAACAATGATTAAAATTGTGGCTAAAACCACAGTTTTTTTCTAGTGAAAGTTAATAAGTTTGTTAATTGGTTTATTGTGATTAGAATGATGACAAATCATGTTTTTAGCAAGATGATTTAATAGAATGCCATGAGCGAGAAATTAAAAATGCTACTTGCACTTTCCATTTTAGTGTTGAATATGTTACATTTGCATTAATTTGATGTTCTTAAGACAATCTACTTCAACATCCCAAGTCTTTTAACTTTTTCCATTACCCGCAAGTCAATATAAACAACTCTATTGTTGCTTTTTGCCCAATATCACTACCCTTATGTTTTAACACAATGGAGAGATTGCTTTCGCTATATGCAAGCTATGTGAGACATGTGATGTTTACAGTTTTGGAATTCTTATATTGAAAATCCTTATTTGAAAGCATTCAAGTGAACTATTTTTTTTGGCAGAGATCCCAACAACCTATGATTTTTTATTGAGGGATAGTCCTCAACCTATAAACTTAATTGTTGAGAAAGTGATGTTGATTACAAAATTATCATTTGCATGCTTTAACAAAAATTCACTTTCTCGTTCAGTTATAGAACAAGTATCTATGAAACTTGTGAGGCAAAAACATCATTTATTAAATCAATTTGCCACCGTATTTCTTATGTATATACTGTAAAGTTATTTTCTTTGTAATATGTATCATGTATGAGTTCGTGGCTTGAATAAGAATAAAATAATGTTTTAATTAGATATTGGTCTCCTGAAAAAGACTAAGAAAAAAGTTATATAAATAAATTTTACTATTGTATTATGTGGATTTGACAATCATTTGTTTAAAGTTAATATATTTAACATCCTTGCGATATAAATAGCAGTAGCACTAAATGCTCATTACTACATATGTTAGTTCTCTGTTGCCATTATTTTTGGTTGTATACAAGCCCCCTGTTGATGTTGTTGTGAAATGGGAATTTGAGTATTGCAATTCACAGGTAAATTATTATCTTGGAATACTCTTTTTTCCCCCTTTATTGGATGAGTTTCAGTTGTTTATTTTGCTAATCTGAACGATTATCTAAATTCTTTGATGCGTTAAAGAAAGAATAAGAGATCCCGATTTCCCAACTTGTTAACCTCAACTTTACTACAATGGTGTGCCTTCTTTGTTTTTTATAATGTGTTCTTCAATCACATGTTTATTGTAAGAGGATGCCAATCCTTCTAATGATTTAGCTTCTTTGTGGTGCCTAGCCAATGTTTATTGTCTCTTGTCCTTTTGTGTTCACTTGTGCAAACATATATGCAGTAGCTTCCTTTTTCTCATAGAATAATAAAATATGCTTAGACAGCAGCGTGAGTCTTGTCTGCCTTCTGGTTGCTCTACAAGAGAAGTAATGGGTCCAAAGTTGGTTAAAGAACAAGATCCTAAGATTTAAGATCTAAAGGATGTTTCTTCTAAAGCTAAATATGGTATAATACCACTTGATTCTGTTGTTAATCAACATTTAGAAAGTGCTAGCCCTCAGTATGGAGTAGACGTTTGCATGAGTTACAACTAGTACGAGACTCAAGCATGTTTATGCCCTAGTTTACAACAAGTAAAATGCCCCACACTTCAAACTGATAGTGGTGAACCAGAGATAGCCAGAGAGTTACCATTAGCAGTTTGCCCCAGTGTTCAACACTTTGATGTTCCTGTCTCTATGAAGATTGAAGATTCTGAGATTCCTTTGAGTTCTAGTGAAAATGGCAGAAAAGTATCTCTTCAATCAGATTTATCTAATCTAAAGGTCAAAAAAGGAGAGTCCTGATGACAATGTTGATGATCTAGATCATATTCCATTGAAACAACGTCAAAGGATGCTGCTGGCAGGGTATGGAATGTTGATTAATGATATATCTTTCTTCTTTTAGTTTCCTCATGTTAGTGTACTTACCTTCAACAAAAAATTCTTCCATTTTGGTTCCTGATATTTGGAAACTAACCAACCAAGTTTATTACAATGAGATAACCACATTTTATCACAAAATAACACTTTGAGTACCCAAAGCAAATAATTAATTGTTAGAAAGAATCTAAATGGAATTTTCTTATTCTACTGTTGAAAATGGAAATTTTTCTAGGGATATTGTAAGAAGATGGCAGCATTATGAAATCCAGCTCTTGACGTAATTTATTATCCTTTGCTTTTGAGTAGTTGGATCAATTATTTATTAGAAAAAGTTGATTATTATTGGTTGTTGTGATTTAGCATCAATTATTGATAATTAGATTAAGTTATTTGGTTGTTGTGAGTCATCTGGAACCCAGTTTCAAGTGCTAAGCCTCTTGACATTTGTCAGTTTTTTTGTCACGACCAATTGAATTTTTACTATCTTGGTCAAATTCATATAGTAATGTTGGAGGGATGGGTTATTGGTCTCTGATAGTCAAGCTTATATTGAACATCAAAGGGTTTGATATGCATAAAAGTTAATCTCATGAATGGTCGCCCATTATGAGCTTTGATACACACCTTTCTAGGGCTTCAGCATTAGTGCCTTTACCTGTTTCCTCAGCCATAAAAGTTTCCACATTCACTCTCGTAATTGGCTTTTCCAACAGGTTCTTTCCCATCCTTTCAAGGTTATTCAGGTTTCCTCTTATGGCATTGTCAATTGAAGTCATCAAAACATCAGACTTATATTCCTCAGCATTATGATATATCAATTAGTAACAATGATATCTACAAGTGTTGGAACATATTAATTGGTATCAGGTTTTAAATTGCAGTTCATGATCATGATTGCAATCCTGATAATGCTTTTGCTGCATCATTATCAGGTACGCACCAATTGTAATTTTCTAAATTTTGTGACATTGTAACTAGAACTTTGCATCACCGAATAAGGCTACAATATTTGCCATTGTAGTCCACTAACACGTTTTTTGTAATCACCACAATTTAAAAAAGGGAAAATTGAAATCAACATCCTTAATTTTAGGGATTTCTTTTTGACGTATAGTCCTGGGCATTTTAGAGAAAAAATTGTTATTATAGTGATGTTAGGGTCATATAATCATATCATTTTCAGTTTTCTGGCTTCCTCCTCGCCCAAATATACAATCCTAGTATAAGATTGGTTTTCTAAGGATAACTACTAAGTCTCTCTACCCCTTTTTTTTAATTATATCTCAAATGCTCATTGTCTTTTGCTTTAGATTGTTGAAATGAAATATATAGTGATTGACAAGAGGATTGCACTTATTTGCATTTTGCAGTCATTGGATTGCTTATAAATGACTAAATTGTTAACCTTTAGTGCTTGTGTCTTAGACATAGAAGTTTGTTTGATGCTTTTACTTCCTATTTGCTCCTATTTGCAATGGTTGAAAGTAAATGGAATCTAAAAGGCGCAAGAAGGATTGTAACTCCTAAACATTCTTATTCTTATTAAAAAAGGAAAAATTGAAAGTTCAAGACACAAATGATCCAGTAGAATACAAAAGTTCTGAATAGGTGCATTACAAAAGAAAAGAGATTCCGGAGGTGTGGAAAAGCAACCATGAAAGAAACATCTCCTACCCTGATGTCCTCCCAAAAATCTGATACATGATCCATCACCCAGTCTTGTTGCCATATCCATATCAGCCGTAGGAATCGTATGTAGTAGTGACTTTATCAGGATTCTAATTTTCAGTCTTAAGTATTTCCTTGGTTTCTATGCGGACGTTGCCTAATTCTTTTAAATAGATTCAGTTTAATGTTGCAGTTATTATTTGCAACACTCAAAGTACTTTTGTCTGCTCATTATAATTAGCTTATCACTTTAGTCCTCTATTGTCTATAACAATATATAACCTGCATTATTTAGGTTGAAGATATCTAATCTTGTTTTAATAAAGTTGGTTGTTTTTAAGTAAAAGTCTTCTTTGTTGTATGAGAAAGCATTGCAGCTAAAATTGAGCTATCATATTCTTTCTATAACCTTTCAATTGATGAGGTGAAAAGAGAAGTGGAATTAGGTGAAAAAAATTGCGGATTCTTAGCTTTTAATCCCTAAGTCACTTATAGAAAAGCAAACAAAAGCAGCTGGGAGAAGATACCAAAAACTAAGGGCCTATTTGATGTCTCATTTTTAGGATAATTTTTTGTTTTTAAGAATAAAAAGCAAAAAGATTTGTTTGATAATATGTTTTTAACGAAGTATTTTGTAAAATAAAAAAACAAAATATATTTTCGGAAATAGAAAAATCAAAATATTTTTTAGATATTTTGTAACTTTTGTTCTGTGAAATCAAAAAATAAAAATAAAAAACAACGATTTTTTATAATAATGATTTAAAAAGATTTTTTTTATTTTTTTGTTTTCAAAATTTGTTCTAAAAAACATCAATTTTAAAAATATTAAAACCAAAACAGAATCAAACAAATCCTAAGATTTGAATTCAATTTCCAGATGGAGTGATGCTTCAAGGTGTATTCAATGATTTGATGCTTTATATTATTCATGTTACTTATTCCAACTCAGGCTTTCTGGGGCACCTATTTTGAGCATAAAATTGTTGTTTATCCATCTAGTTTTGGGCCCATTGGAGTAAGTTAGCCCGAGATTTGGTTCTAAACTGATCACCCATATTGCCCTCCTGATGCCACTAAGTTGTTTAACAAGAGGCTTTTGTATCGAAATGACAAAGTGGAGTTCACAGGTGCCAAGTGTAACTTGGTTACTTTTAACGATGTTTGCTGGCTCTTATAAATCTCATGGTATCAATTACCATATGTAATGCATAAATTGCAAAACACCAGCAGTCTAATTTTTGGAGGAATTTTTTTTAATAAATAATTAAATTTTATTCAAAGTATGGAACTTAATTATTGGAGGTTGGCACATAAGAATAACCGTATTGCAAAATTAGAAATTACAATTTGTATTTGGAGGTACTTGAAAGGAAGAGGGATAAACAAATTGGTTGAGACAGTGATGTTGTTTTGTAATGTCGAATAACACACAAAAACTTCGTAAAAAAACTTTCTTTACAACCTTTTTTGATTCAATCTTTTATTAGTTTTGTTTATTATTTTCTTTAATATTTTATTTACAGCTTTCAATATAATTCCAGTCAAGGTATATTTAATTTGGAGGGATTTTTTTTAATAAATAATTAAATTTTATTCAAAGTATATTTTTTTTTTTTTTTCTGAAGTTCTTCTATTGTCAGTTTTGAAACTTATTCAGGTTATGTAATTTAATTTAATATCCTTTACCATCTATAAGTTGAATATTTCTATCTTGATACACTGTTAGAAATCTTCATCTTGAACGTAACTACATTTAAGATTTAGTAAAATTCTTCTTTTGGAAAGTTGTGGCCCGTCTTCCTTCCGACTCATAAAACTAGGAACGAAAATTAGTTTTTAGAGTTCGATTTTATGGTACGGTCTCTCTAGCCAATTTTCACTCGACCAAACATTCCAATAGCTACAAAGTGCCTTTCCACTAAACATAATACCCTAACAGTGTCTGGGCCAACTTGAAAAGTTTGCTTCCCTTGATTAATATTCAAGGAATAAGAAGCCCAATGTTTCAAAAATTTAGTCTTAGAAAAAGTTTCAAAATGCAATCACAATTCCATTGAATAATAAATGACTATATTGTGTCTGTTTTGTAGGAACAAATAAGTATCAGCAAATTTTTATATTTTACAAATGATTCTAACTGCTATCCATAAAATAAATTGGTCTCAATTTCGATTAAATTGCCAGCAATTATCATAAAAACTAGGATGACAGATATTTTCAACATGATAATCCCACTATTCAAATATATATGCAAAGTATTGCCAGTGGTTATCAATCTGCTTTTGTCTATGACTGTGAACGCTACAATTTCTGTAAACAATTTGGGGGATTTCGAAAGTGGGAAAAATCTTCATTTGGATTTAGGAGATCTTGGAACTCTAATTTAGACATTTATTTTTTGTTTAAATTTAAACAAATATTTTTTTAATTCATTCTCTTCAATCTAAATACGTATAACAGAAAAAAAATCTTCATTTAAATCTAAATGAGAAGTAGTGTTTAAATGAAACTTTTGTTTTTCTTTTTTCTTAATCAAATCATGCCTTGATTGGTTCTTACGTTCAGGAGTAAAACGGAAAATTAAAAAAAGGACCAGGAGGAGGTGAATTGGTTCCTTTAAGCTTACGCCTAAATTCGGAAAAAGCAACTCTAAAGCAATTGACCAAAATATAGCAGCGAAAAAAATAATTTTATAAGCTACAATGAGACACAAACAAAAGATCGATTATGATCCAAACCCGACATTTACCTTGATTTTAAAATCCAGAAAAATCTCCCTTACATTTTAAAAATATCATACACCTAACTCAAATTTTTAAAAATAAACTCTAATATAATTGTGAAAACATGACGGAATAATCATAGTTATGTGTATAAACATTGAAAAATATCCTAAAGTCTAGAAAAAAGATAGATGATAATAATGTAATGGTAATTAATATGAGGCAAAAATCGGTTCCCTTTCTCTAGTCGATGGATAAGGTAATGAAAAGCTTCTCAAATGAAGACACTGCAAGACATGCAATTACCACTCAAGGAAGAAACAAGATGGACTAATTCGGTATTTGAAAAGTAAACAAAAGCTTAATTGTCGTTTTGGATGTATATCTCTTTTGAGAGTGCTTCATAGACATAGCATGTGTTTGGATCTCCATTTGAACTCTTGCAAACTACGTTTCAAAGGAAGCAAAAATTAAAAACTTCTATGCAAACATGATTTGGCAATAGAAATCTAAACACACGCATAGTTAGACATGGACGCAAACATTGCATGTAGCAAAACCAAAAAACTATTGAGTCGATTGTATTTAACAAAACTATAAGAATATATAGGGTCAATTCTATTAATGAAGTATATATTTATAAGTATTGTATTTTAGAACGACATCTCATAAGATTTAATACGTACTTTTGCAATTTAAATTGATTTTATGTTTTAATCAGCCAAGCAAATACTTAAGCAAAGAAAATTTCAATTATCTTTTTTTTCCCCCCTTTTCTTTCACAATTAAGCCAAACATTATATCTTTTCTTTTTTTTAAAGCAGTATCAAATTTCAAAAGAAATGATGTTATGATAACAAAGTAGGAATTTGAATCCTCTACAAACGCCGTGCTGTGTCCCCCATAAGGAGGGGCTTTTTTTTTTTTTAACGTCATTTTTTTATAACTTTATTGTGTTACAAAACACGATATTACGTAGTAGAAGATTCCCAAACAATAAAGTAGTTTGCATTTTTATTATCATATTCTAAAAAATAATTATTAATAAAAATTGGCATGAATTATATATATATATATATATATATATGTATGTATATGTATGCACACACGGTCGTATTTCAGCATAGAGAGATCAATTGAATTTGTAGTACAAAATTTTAGATCCCATTTGATAAAAGTTCTCGAAAGATAATTTTTTTATTATATTATTATTTTTTAAAATAAGAATATGAAAGTTATGTTTTAAAAAATTATATTTAAAGACTTAAGTTTTATCAAATTCTTAATGAAATATTTTAAAAATTAAAATTTTTTAAAGATTAAAATTACTATAACTTATTACTAAAATTTAAAAAATTTATTACTAAATTTAAAAAATTTATTATCAAAGTTACTTAAATTATAATTTTTTAAAATTTATTAGTAATTTTTTCTATTTAATAATAAGTTCTTTAAGACTTACAGTGCGTTTGGATCAGGGGAAAAGTGAGGGGAAGGGGAGGGAGGGAGAAGAAAATGAAATTTTATCCCGTTTGGTTCGAAGAGAAAACTGGAGAGAAGAGAAAAAATGGAGAGAAAAGTACGGTGGGTCCCAGTATTTTTTTTCCTTTCCAAAATGGAGAGATTGGAGGGAAAAAGTGACGCACAATGTAAAAGAATAATAAATATATATATATATATTTAATAAAATTATTTAAATATTTTAATTAGTTAATTAAAAAAATAATGTTACAATTAATTTTATTATTAAATTAATTAATATATATTACAAAATATTAATATATTTTTTAATATAAAATTTAATAAATTATATATAATTAAAAAAAAAAATGTCCGACTGCAATGCAGTCGGACAATATTGTGGCTGCAATCGGACATATATGTCCGACTGCAATTTGGCCACAACAATGTCCCACTGCATTGCAGTCGGACATTTGGGCAATGCATTGACATATATATATATATATATATATATTATATTATAATATTTATTATATTTAAATTAATTAATATATATTTAAATAATATTAATAAATTTTAAAATAAATATTAATATTTATGATTTTAAAATAATAATTTATAGATATTTTTATATAATAAAATTTAATTAATTTTAAGAATATATTTTTAAAATATTTTTAAATTTTAAGTATGAGTTTTTTAGTGAATTTTTTATTTTATTTAAAAATGATTTTTTGAAATTATTTAAATATTTTTTAAATTAATTTTTATATCTTTTATTATTCTTATCTTTTAAAAAAAATATATGAAAAAAATTTAAAATAACAACAAAATTATTATTATATTAAATTAACACATTTTTTTATTTTTATACATTTTCTCTCCTTCCATCCAAACGCATAAGAAGAAAATCTCCATTTTCTCTTCTCTCACTTCTCTTCCCTCCTTTTCTCTCCCTCCCCTTTTCTCTTCCCCAATCCAAACAAAGCGTTAATAATAATTTTATTCGTTAAAAATGATTTTAATTTTTTAAATTATTTATTATAAATTTATAAAATTTGAATCTTTTAATATAATTTTATCTTAGTTTTATTATATATGTGGTGAAAAATCATTCCCCTTTTTTGAAGTCATTGAAGAATGTCATTTGAGTCTAGCTATGGGGTGACGGCGAAGTTCGACAATGACGTGACAATCCAAGGATAAGGACAGACGATGACTTTGAAAGGTGAGCAACGATCTCTTATTGTTTGTAAACGTCTTTTAGGCTATGTTTGGTTGGAGATTTTTGGAGGAGAGGGGAGGGAAATAAGGTGTTTGGTTGGGTAAAATTAGAGGGGAGGGGAGGCAAATTTGGCTCTCCTCCAAATTGGAGGGTTTTGGAGGGTAGGGGAGGAAAGGGGGAGGGGTGGGGTATTTTTAAAGTTTCAATTTATTTTTTTGTCCCTTCTAATATTTTAATATTTTTAATATATTAATATTTAATAAAAATTTAAGCTAATTTTTTATCAAAAATTAAAAATAAAAAAAAAAGATTAAAATTTATAATTTTTTTGAAAAAAATTATTAATTGAAATAAATTTTTTATAAAAAATAAAATTAAAATAATATAAAAGATAAATTTGTCCAAATATAATTACTTCCCCTCCCCTCCCCTTCCCTCCCCTCTGAACCAAACAATAATCTCTCATTCCTTCCCCTCCCCTCCTCCTTCCACCCAAACATAACTCATTAAATCCCCTCCCCTCCTCTCCCTTCCATTAACCTCCCCTCCCCTCCCCTCCGTTGAACCAAACAGAGCCTTAATATAGCATTCAATATATTATAAAACAACTATTGAATTTCTTTTCGAATATTTAATACGACAAATATTTGATATGTACTAAATATAAAGAAATTTTATCTTAATTTGATTTGAAGTATCCTGTGAAAAATACACTCCCTGCCCACCATTGATATTCAACTAAAGTGGTTTTCGCGCCAATAATGTAGGAAATCGTACTTTCAAGATAAAATTTAAATTCATATTAAAAAGAAAACAAATGAGAAGAGCATGAGCAAAACTTCTATTAAAAGTAATATATATAATCGATTACTTATACTACTTTTGTATGGTGGGAAAAGTATATATTTCAGGGGGTAATTATAATTTTTAAGTTTATAAAATACATAATAAAAAAATTTATTATAATTAAGTCTTCGTAAAGTCATAATGTTGTCTTCTCTAAAAATAATTTTTACAAATTTAATTAAGGTCCCAAATGTAATTTTTCCAATATTTTAACCTTATGAATTAATGTCTAAGTATAAAATTAATATGTAAATTTTAAAATATAATAAAATATGTTATTATACTTTGAACTAAAATAATTACGAGAGATTATATGACTTCTTGTATTTATATTTTCATTTTAATCGGTTGCTAGTTTTTAAATTGTTGAAGCAACAAAGTAGATTTTTACAGTTAATTTTAATTAAAATTTAATACTTTTATTTTAGTTATGTAACATGTAGTTTCTCCTTAATTCCATTCATGAGATATTGGGGGTTAGGGTTTTTTGCTGTCATTTGAGTTGGAGGAGTTTGATTCTTGAACATCTGTATTAATCTACTATTTCATTTTAAATGTCCCTATTATTAGAACTAAAATAATTATAAGTAGAAAATAGTGTGAAATAATAAACATAATTAATACACATTTAAATAAAGAGAGCAATTGGCATACCATTATTATAAAAAACAAGTAAGTTACAAATTATTTCTCTATAATTTAGTTTAAATATAGGTTATTGATTTAAAGTGTGTTATTCAAGTATATGGATTAATTATCATTTAACCATTCTGTGTTATCTTACATATAAATGTTAATAAAAATAAGTTAGAAAGAGGAATAATTTTATTGTTAATTGTACTAAACTTCACTTATATCTTAAACATCTTTTAAGTGGTTCGATGATGAGTAGACATTTCTAACTTCAAAATGTCAATTTTGTCACAACATTGGTTTAGAAATATTATGAAATTGTTGAATATATGAGAAAATAAATTTTGAATAATAAAATTGTTTATCATTTTTACACTTACATGATTGTTTTATTTAAAATTAAGACCGATAATATTGTAGGATAATTAAATAATAATGAAACAAAACATAAAAGAGAGATGAATGAAACACTTTAAACTATAAAAAATTAAATTAATTTCAAATTAAATAAATTATAATTTACCCTGAAAAAAAAGAGGCTGAACAGTTAAACCCAAAAGCATAAAAACAAAAAGAAAAACGAAGGCTAACTACTGCAGGTAACACAAGTTATAGAAAATCGAGGCCATTAGACTTAGCTCTAAATGGAGGAATGTAATCTTGAAGAAAGCTTGAAGGCCAAGATTTGCTAAACAATTTGTTTAGCGATTTCTATTATCTTACTTTTAACATGATATTGTCTATACTTTTCAATATATTGATCACCATATTTACTTCTACATTAAATTTTAATTATAAAAAATTAGATGACAACAATGAATTTTTCTCTAAGTATTTAATATATATGGTGCAAAAAACACTTCCTTTTCTAGTCAATGAATGAGTTCTTCTGAATTCGTTCTCAAAAAAAGACACAGCGAGACAATTATTACTTAAAAAAAAGAAGAAAAAGAATAAAGAAAGAGGAGATGTAGGCTATTTGGAATGGCTGTGATTTTTATTTTTAGTGTTTTTTTTATAGTAAAAGTCATAAATTTATTTCACACCGCTTACTATGGATATATATATATATATATATATTAGTTTTTTGCATATTTTTATTAGTTTCTATCAAAAAAAATTATTAATATGTTTTTTTCATATATGCCGTATACACAAATCTCAAGAATCTATTTGATTCTTATCATGAAAATATATTTTTGTAATTTCATTTCTGTTTGTAATTTTATATCTACTAACTTCATGAGTCCTAACTTTTATCTCCATATTATTTATTTTAATTTAAGCTTCAATTAGGATATATTATTTTAATAATTTGATAAAAACTTTTGCTGACGTTTAGAATTAAAGAAAGAAAATTTTTAATGCATATCTATTTTTGTTTTCACACATTAATAAGTATTTTTTTGTAGTTAAAAAATGATTTTATGTTTTAATTAGCTAAACACATACATAAGCAAAGAAATTTATTTAAGATAATTATCATTTTTTTCTTTTCTTTCACAGTTAAGCCAAACAATATATCTTTTTCATTTTAAAAAAATCAGCATCAAATTTCCAAAAGAAATAAAGTTATGATAACAAAGTAAGAAGTTGAATCATCAGTACCACAGAAGCAGAGGCTGTGCTGTTTTTTTTTTTTAACTTCACTTTTTTATAACTTGGCTGTGCTACACAACATGATATATGGTACATTTGGTTCTGTGTTTGCAAGGCTCAAAATCACATTTGCAAGGAAGCAACAATTTATTATTTTTATACAAACGTAGTTTTGAAACAGAATTCTAAACATGCACATAGTACATTGGGAGATTCCATATCCATAAAGTGGTTTACATTTTTATTATTATATTCTAAAAAACAACCATTAATAAAAATTAAGATGAATTATACTAACACGTGCGGGTCTGGGTATAGAGGGATCAATTGAGTTTATAGTATAAAATTCCATCTGTTATAAGTTCTGAAAAGATAATCCTTTTTCCCCTATCGCATTATCATTTTTCAATATATTTTATCTTTTAAATAAAGATATAATGGTTATTTATTAAAAAAATAATTTTTTTCATTTATTTTTAAAATATTTTTAATTTTGTTTATCAAATACATTTAATATTATTTTGATTTTCTCATAATAATTTTTATGATAAACTCCACGTTTTAAGCAAATTAGATAACATTTAATTATGTGTGGTGCAAAATCATTGCCTTTTTTTAAAGTCACTAAATAAGGTTATTTGAGTCAAGCTATTAGATGACAACGAACTTCGACAATGACATGACAATGCAGGGACAAGGATAGATAATGACTCTGAAAAGCAAGCAACGCTCTATTATTGTCCTTTTTGTTAGTAAATCTTTTTAATATAAAATTCAATGTACTATACATAAATGTAATGATTTTTTATGACCTATATGTCTTATTTAACTTCTTGTAACATTATTAAAAAAGGTCGAAAAAAATACAAGTATATATTTGTTAATTTGAAAACAAAATATGGTAGAAAGATTATTATTAACATCCTTGAAAATTTCGAGCGGGCTATTGGAGATTGCGCTCGAGAGTTCTCAAGTTATTGTGGTTTGGTGGTTCAAACCACTTGTTTATTTAGAGATGGTGACTGGCCTGCTCAACAAGAAAAATATGGTGACATTATGTAGTTAAAGGTTAAGGTAATATATTTGTGTATAGGTAGTTATACAAACTAAATGGTATTTAATTTTAAACCCTTTACATATGTAACTATAACTAATTTTGTTTGTGGTCTGTAGGATAAATTTGAACAATGAGAGGGTCAAGCTGAGTCGTTGATGAAGCGCTTCACTCTTAGCACTTTACGGAGATTGTTTAGGAGTTGGAAGACAAAGTTACATGATCTTGTCAAATTTTTGGATACAAATGAAGATAGGCGTGCAGTTCGACCGGCTGATGTGCATCCTATAGATTGGGAGTGGTTGCTCCAGCGTTGGGCTACTGAAGATTTTAAGGTAATGTACTCTTGTTCTATAATATAGTTTAAACTTATTTACTTATATACAATTCTCATAACCATCTTTAAGTAATAATAAATATTTTCGTCCACTTGTAGGCGATGAGTAATAGAAATAAACTAAATAGAGGAGAGCAAGTAACCAAGCATACATATGGCACGCGGTTGTTTGCGGAGGTAGAGCATAGTCTGGTAAGGACGGTCTCTTCATTTTTAATTTATTAATGTACTTCTATATAACTAGGTTATTTTCTCTGTTATTATAAGATGAAATAATGTTATTTACAAAATATTTTAGAAAGATCCCATTACTGGTGAACCAGCGGGACCTGACGTGGTATGGGAGGCGCAACACACTCGTCGTACAAAGGATGGGGAGATAGAGTGGGTTGATCCCAAGTCACAAGAGATTCATGTAACTTTTCAACATCTTTTAATTTTTTATCTTTGCTTAATTACAATTTATTATATGTGTTTTTAATTTGTTAATTAAACTGTAGGGTTGTTTACATGAGCTTGTTGTTTGATAACAATCATTTGAAGTTGAATCTTACATGACTAGAGATGAAATTTTATCTATTGTATTAGGTGCACGATTAGGGTTTGTTCATGGAAAGGGTTATGGAAAGAAACCCCTTAAAAAGAGACCCGTTGACCAAGTTGACATAGACTATAGAGTGTCATCTGCAATAGAACAAGTTCGGGAAGAAATAGAACGAAAATGGGAAGAAAACCGTACCCAGATGGCACAAGAGCACGAAGAAATGGAGCAAAAAATGCAAGAAGAATTTGAACGGAAGCTGCAGCAAGAGCGATCTCAAATGATCTAACAAGTGCAGGATGAAGTTCGTACATAAGTTACTGCCTTGTTGTCCATATTACAGCAGCAGGTATATAACACTTTTTTTCTTGTTTCTAAGAATAAACAATATTTATCATTTTTTTAAAATCTAATAGGGACATCTACCTTCGAGTAATAATATTCAAGTTGACCAGCCCAATGAATCTAGATAAATAGTGGTATGTTTATAAATTACTATTTATTTCTTACTAGTTTAAATATTTATTTAAGTATAGTTCAATGTTCAAATTTTAACTTGAATGCTATCTAATATTTTAACTGCTATTGTTTCTCTTTTAACCCAAAGTAATTACTAGTATTAAATTCAATAACACTTTTTTCCTCTCTTCTTACAGGTTGAGTGAGTTTCAAAGAATAACAACATATTAAATATATTCCACCTCACTAGTTGTATTTTTTGAGAAGTTCAACAACTATTAGCAGTGAATGTACAATTTGTAACTTTAGTTACCTTATTGTGAATTATGTATTTGACTATGACTTTGTTGAATTTACTCTTTGTTTTTAATGCAAATTTTCTTTTAATGTGATTCCTATTAGTTATTGTACTTTGATTTTATCCATGGTTATGAAAATCGGGCCGGACCGGCCGGTTCAATCAGGAACCGGTCCCTGGTCCGGTCAGGTTGGCTCAAGAAAATCGGTCGGCTAAAGAACCGGTCAAAAAGCGGTCAAGAATCGGTTAAAACCGGCCAAAATCGGTCAAAACCGGTTTGAACCGATCCGTACATATTTTCTTTTTTTTTTTTAAATTTTTTTTTATATAACAAAATAATTTATCCCAAATAATTTTAACAAATTAAAAATAAAAGGTAATAAAAAAAGAGGAGAGAGTTGGAATATATATATATATATTTAAAAAATAACAAATATAAAAGAAGTAAACTATAAATACTGTATTATTTTTTATGCTTAATCTCTATTATTTTTATATTCAATTTTTTAATAACATTTTTTTAAAAATGTATTTAGCCAAAATTGCTATTTAGTTTTAGTTTTTTAATTTTTTAATAATAAGTAAAATTTTAATATAATTTAAAAACTATAAATAATTTTTGTAATATCTTAAGAAATATTAAATTAATAATTAAATAATTAAATTTTATTTTTTATATTAAAATTTTAATATATAAAATTTTAAAAAATATAATTAATTATCATCTGTTCGACCATGGTTCGACCAATGAACCGTGAACCAGTGCCTTCACTGGTTCAATTACCGGTCTGGTTTTTAAAACATTGATTTTATCATTGTCTTCTCATATCTTCTGAAATTGATTTTACAACCATTCGAATTCTGTCATTTTTCAGACAAATAATACGTAATTACAAATAGAATGTTTTAAAAAAAAATTTTTATCACCTTTAATGGCGACTAAATATTTTAGAAAATAAATTTAGTGGTGACAAAAGTCATAGTTAAAATGCATTAAAGTTAGGAGAATTAGTGGCGACCTGTACTCACCACTAAAGCTACGAGATTTGGTGACGACCAAAAGTCGCCACTAAAGCTTACGACAATTAGTGGCAAGCGCACGTCGCCACTAAAAAATACGGGAATTAGTGGCAAGTGCTTGTTGCTACTAAAGCTACGGGAATTAGTGATGAGCACATGTTGCCACTAAAAGCTACAATTATTAGTGGCGACCTTTTATTGCCATTAGTAACTTAATTAATGACAACAAATGTCGCCACTAATTATTATATTTTAGTGACGAAAGATCAATGTTTTAAACTTTTTTTACTAATTAGCAACGACAGTGTCGCCACTAATTAGTAAGTCTTTAGTGGCGACAACTCGTTACAATTTTTGTTCTGTTATTCAGTAGCGACCCTTGTCGCCACTAGTTGTAAGTTTTAGTGGCGACCTATTTTGTCGTTACTAAAGCCTTTTTGTTATAGTTGTATTAGTGACAACTTGAGGACGACGTTTTGTTGCCATTATAAATTTTTAGTTGTGACTTTTGTTATTTTTGGCGGCGACTTTAGTCGCCACTAAAAGTTATTTTTTTTGTAGTAAAGAACCATCCCTTAAACAATTTTGTGACGGTTGTTCCTGCAGTTGTAAATAATTATTGTAATCTCACTCTCAGCGAAACTTTTAGTAATGGATCTACAAATTGCTACTAAAATTCAACCGTTGCTAATTCTTAGAACAACACTCGCAAAATACTAATTTTTTGATAGTATATTAATGAAGTACATATTTATAAGTATTGTATTTTAGAACAGTACCTCATAAAATTTAATAGATACTTTTGCAATTTAAAAATGATTTTATGTTTTAATTAGCCAAGCACAGACATAAGCAAAAATTTTTTTTTTAAAGATAATTATCATTTTTTTTCTTTCACAATTAAGCTAAACAATATATCTTTTTTCTTTTTTCAAAAACAATAGCATCAACTTTTCAAAAAAAATAAAGTTATGATAACAAAATAAGAAGTTGAATCATCTATAGCAGAGGCCGTGCTGTTTTTTTCTTATTTTTTTACTTCAATTTTTTATAATTTTGCCGTGCTACACAATACGATATAGTACAGAAGGAGATTCCATTTCCATAAAGTGGTTTACATTTTTATTATTACATTCTAAAAAACAACTATTAATAAACTAACACATGCGTGTCTGAGCATAGAGGGATCAATTGAGTTTATGGTACAAAATTTTAAGCCCCATCCGCTTTAAGTTCAGAAAAGATAATCCTTTTTCCCTGTCGCATTATCATTTTTTAATATATTTTATTTTTTAAATAAAGATAAAATGGTTATTTTTATTTTTAAAATAATTTTTTTCATTTATTTTTAAAATATTTTTTTAATTTTGTATATCAAATATATTTAATATTATTTTGATTTTTTCATAATAATTTTTATGATAAACTCCACGTTTTTAAACAAATTAGATAGCATTCAATTCATAATCAACGTGTGGTGCAAAATCATTGCCTTTTTTTTAAGTCACTAAATAGTCATTTGAGTCAAGCAATTAGATGATCACGAACTTCAACAATGACGTGATAATGCAGGGACAAGGACAGACAATGACTCTGAAAAGCGAGCAACGCTCTATTATTGTCCTTTTTGTCAGTAAATGTTTCTGATATAGAATTTAATGTACAAGACATAAATTATATATATTATTGTCTTTTTTTAATATATTATTGTGTTTTTTGTCAGTAAACTCTCCAGAATGCAGGGATTAATTCTTTTTTGGTGTAAGTCTTATAAAAAATATATAAATGACTTATATATTAATGAGACATTTGAAACAATAAGGATAACAAAAATGAGTAGAAAAAAAAGCCACGGTTCTGTATATATAAGAAGTATAAAACAACTATTGATTTTTTTTTAAAATATTTGAAACAATAAGGATAACAAAAATGAGTAGAAAAAAAAGCCACGGTTCTGTATATATAAGAATTATAAAACAACTATTGATTTTTTTTTCAAATATTTGATGTGACGAATATTTGATATATACTGAATATACAACAATTTTATTTTAATTTGATATGAAGGGTCCGGTAAAAAAACGCTCTCTACCCATCATTTATATTCGACTAGAGTGGATTTCTGTGTTAGTAATGCGAGCAACCGTATTTTTAAGTAAAATTTAAATTTAAATAAAAAAGAGATTAAAAAAAAAACATACAGTTCAATATATGAGTTATATTGTTTATAATTTTTATATAAAAGAAGCTATATTTTTTGTAGCTTACAAATAGGATGACTTATTAAAGTTAATATATATAATACCCTACTCATTTTACGTTTAAACGGTGGGAGGAATATATATTTTAAGAGTAATTTAATCAAAGGCTTTAAATTTATAAAATATATAATTAAAAAACCTTATTAGAATTGAGTCTTTTTAAAGTTACAATCATATATTTTTTAAGATCCTTTGATGTAATTTTTTCAATATTTTAACCACTTGAATTAAAGTCTAAGTATAAAATTAATATATAAATTTTACAATATAATAAAACATGTTATTATATTTTGGACTAAAATAACTACAAGAGATTATATGATTTTTTATATTTTTATTTTTATTTTAACCTGTTGTTAGTTTTTGAACTGTTGAAGCAACAAAGTAGATTCTTACAGTTATTTTTAATTGAAATTTAATATTTTTGTTTTAGTCCAAAGTTCAAAATAATATTTTATTATGTTTTAAATTTATTATAATAATTTTATAATTAAATCTTATTTCAAATAAGTAACATGTGGTTTCTCCTTAAATCTATTGGTAAGATATGGGGGCTAGGGTTTTTCGCTGTGCTTTGAACTGCAAGAGTTTCATTCCTAAACTTTTGTATGAATCTATTATTTTATTTTAAATCCCTATTATTAGAACTAAAATAATTATAATTAAAAAATAACGTGAAATGATAAATATAGTTAATATATAGTTAAATGAAAAGAGCAGTTAGCACTATTATTATTATGTAACTATTTTTTGAAAAAATTAAATTATAAATTATTTCTTTATAATTTTGTTTAAAATTAGTTTCTCCATTTAAAGTGTGTCCATTCAAGTATATGTGTTAATTACCATTTAACCATTTTATGTTATTTTACATACAAATTTTAATAAAAATAAGTTAAAATGAGGTAACAATTTTATTGTTAATTGTACTCAATTTGGAACTAAAACCTTATCGAATGAATCGGTCAAAGTTTATGTCAACTGACGTTGAAAAATATACACCGGGGGGTTTCACCAGTCCGGGGCTTTTCATAGTTTTTAGGGCCTCTAAGAACCTTGGGCAACTTAAAACTTTCATTTTAAAAGCCCTCCTATATGGTTTTCCAAAAATTACACATATTTACGAAAATGTCATTACGGTTCATCAGTTTCCGTCGCAAATTATTTCTCCATCCTAACTCTATTTTCTTTCTGTTTGAACAAAGAATTATCATTTTTAAGAATCTAAAACTCAACCCAAAGTTTTTGAGATATTATCTAGGTTATTTCAGAGGAATTACTTTTATATGACTTATTTCGTCATTTTACAAAATTTACATTCAGTACAGTGCCTACCCTCTTGCTTCTGCAGCCGTTCATAGCTTCGAACCCGCGCTTCCCTTTTTCCCTAAAAAGTGGGTCTCCCACTTTGACTGTTTCATAAAAAAAAAAACAAAAATAAAAATAGAGTATAAAATTTCTCATATTTGTCTTTTGATTTTAACCAAGTGCTAGTTTTTGAATTGTCAAAACAAAAAAGTAGATTCTTACAATTAATTTTAATTGAGATTTAATATTTTTATTTTAGTTCAAAGTTTAATATGATATTTTATTAGGTTTTAAAATTATCATTATAATTTCATAATTAAATCTTGTTTTGGATAAATAACATGTAGTTTCTTCTTAATTCTATTCATGAGATATGGGGGGTTAGGGTCTTTTGCTATACTTTGAGTAGCTCCCTTCCTAAACATTTGTATTAATCCGTTATTTCATTTTAGATATTCTTATCATTAGAATTGAAATAATTATAAATAGAAAATAGCTTGAAATGATAAATATAGTTAATACATATTTGGATGAAGAGAGTCATTGACACTACTATTATTATAAAACTTTTTTTTTTACAAAAAAAAAGGAAGGTTACAAACCATTTCTTTATAGTTTAGTTTAAAATTAGTTTGTTAATTGAAAGTGTGTCATTCAAGCATATGTGTTAATTATCATATTTAACCATTCTATGTTATTTTACATATAAATTTTAATAAAAATAAGTTAAAATGAGGAATAATTTTATTGTTAATTGTACTAAACTTCATCTGTATCTTAAATACCTTTTAGTGTTTTGATACAACGTTAGGATGAGTAGACATTTCTAACTTCAAAATGTCAATTTTATCACAACAATATCTTAGAAATATTGAGAAATTGTTCAAGATATAAGAAAGAGATATTTTGAATAATAAAATTGTCTATCATTTTTGTACTTATATGATTATTTTAGAATTAAGACCAATAATATGGAAGGTTAATTAGATAATAATGAAACAAACTATAAAAGAAAAATGAATGAAACACTTTAAACTATAAAAAAAATTAATTCCAAACTAGATAAACTATAATTTACCCTTAAAAAAAGAGCCTGAACAATTAAACCCAAAAGCGTAAAAACAAAAAGAAAGATGAAGATAACTAGTACAAGTAACACAAGTTATAGAAAACCCAGACCATTAGACTTAGTTCCAAATGAGGGAATGTAATCTAGAAGAGAGTTTGAAGGCCAAGATTAATTGGCTAACCAATTCGCTTAGCGATTTTTGTATCTTTACTTTTAACGCGACATTATCTATACGTTTTAATTTCTTGATTATAATATTTACTTCTACATTAAATTCTTTAAAAAAAATTAGATGATAATAATGAATTTTTCTCTAAGTATTTAATATATATGGTGCAAGAAACATTCTATTTTCTTAGTCAATGAATGAGTCATTTTGAATTCGTTCTCAAATGAAGACACAGCAAGACAATTATTACTTTAAAAAAAAAGAAAGGGAGTTGTAGGTTACTTGGAATGACTGTGATTTTTATTTTAGTGTTTTTTTTATAGTAAAAGTCATAAATTTATGTTTGGCTAAAGTTTTTTTAATGATGTTTATTTTGGTGCTTTATAAAAGCCATAATGACTTTTGAGAAGCTCTGACGAGTGCTTTTAAATTAAGTGACAAGCTTCTACTACGCTGTGAAGGTAACCACCTAAGAAAGAAAGAAAGTGGGAATTTGGAATTTGAAAAGTAAGCAAAGTTCCATTGTCCCGTTGGATAGTAATCCTTCTGGGGTCAGTATACTATGAAACTAGCCACAGGTCATGGACACAGAGATATCGGGAATTAGACATTGACTTGGCATATAACATAAATAAGAGCTTATAAAATTGTTAGTTTATGATTTATATTTGGTCAATTTTTTATTTTCAAAATGACGTTAATTAACTAAATTTGCCAAACTAAGTGATTATCATATAGGTATGAATTTAGGATTAAATTATTGGGACGGTAAAAATTAGAAAAAGAATTCCTTTTAATAACTTTAAACATGAGATTGAACATACCAAAAACTGAACTTTTTCCTATGAAATTTTATTCACCTTGGTGTACCATATTCTCAACTGAGAAGCCAGATTGCTTCCAAATTATAGAAACAAAGAGAGTTGTTGAAGATAGTAGTGCTGGTGGTGTGCATATTATACATATAAACATAAAAGGAATAACAGGTTTTTAAGCAATAGTGGAAGCTTGAGTCAGTAGCATTTTGATATTCTTTAGGTAGAGATAGGTATCGTGATTCTAAACGAGGACAGACAATGACTTAGACTTTGCACGTGACGAAATTTGTAATATTTAGATAGAATTTTATTCAAATTTTTGTCTAGTAATTCAGGTATTTGCAAAATATATCTCAAAATCAAATTATAAGAAAATGCAATATCTTACGACATACCATTTAATGTCTTATAAAACAACCAATGAGAGTTTTTTTTATTAATATTTAATATGACAAATATTTGATAAATACTAAATATAAATCAATTTTATTTTAGTTTGGAGTGTCAAGAAACACTCTCTGCCTATCCTTTTATACTCAATTACTCATTCAATCTTTAAATGTTGAGACAAGTATATTTTAGCCCTTAAATAAGGCTCAAGTGTAAAATTGGTACTGTTGGCAAAAAAAAGAGTGTAAAATTAGCATATAACTTTTAAAATATAACAATATACATACATATATATATATATATATATACATATGTCTTTTAGATTGGATTATATAATTGCAAGACATCACTATGGTATCTTATATTTGCATTTTCATTCTAATTCGATGTCAATCTTTGAATTGTTAAAGCAAGAAAGCAGACTATTACAATTAATTTTAATTAAAATTTAATATTTTTATTTTAATCTGAAGTTCAGAGAAATATTTTGTAATGTAATAATTTTATAATTAAATCTTATTTTATTCAAGTAAAATACATATAGTTTCTTCTTGATTCTATTAATGAGATAAGGGCGTTAGGGTTTTCCGCCGAGCTAAGAGTTGTAGAGCTTCATTCCTAAGCATTTATATTCACAAATTCATCTTATATTAATTCATTATTTCATTTTAAAAGTGGCTATTATTAGAATTGAAATAATTATAAATAGAAATAATTAGCATGAATTGAAAAATATAGTTAAATACATACTTAAATGAAGAGAGCAATTGGCACTACTATAAAATTGTTTTTATAAAAACTAAATTACAATTTGTGTATTTCTAATTTAGTTCAAAATTAGTTTGTTCATTTAAAATGTGCCATTCATGCACGTGTGATTTGTTAATTATCATTTGACCATTCTATGTTATTTTACATATACATTTTAATAAAAATAATCATATATATAAATATTAAAATGAAGAATATTTTTTTTGTTAATTATGAACTTTATTTATATCTTAAATATTTTTCAAGTGTTTTGAGACAATATTGGGTTTAATTAGACATTTTTTTACTTCGAAATGTCAACTTAGTCATACTTTTAATAATAAAATTGTTGATAATTTTTACATTTACATGATTATTTCAGTTAAAAGTAAAACAATAATATCGGTGTATAGTTAAGTGGTAATAAAACAAATCATAAAAAAAGAGATGATAAAACGATTCAAACTATGAAAGGATAAATTAATTTCAAACTAAATCATAAAAAAAAAGAAGGAAGTGACGAAAGCTAACTGCTAAGTGACACGAAGTGTAGAAACCCCAGACCAGTAGACTCAGCTCCGGATGAGGGAATGCAATCCAGAAGAGAGCTTGAAGGCCAAGATTGACTAACCAATCCGCTTAGCGATTTCTCATCTTTTAATACGATATTGTCTATACTTTTCAATATCATGATTATCATATTTATTTCTACGTTAAACTTTAAAAAATAGATGATAACAATAAATTTGTCTCTAAATATTTGATATATGTTGCGCAAAAAACGTTCCACTTTCTTAGTCAATGAATAAGTTCCTTTGAATTCGTTCTTAGATGAAGACACAGCAAGACAATTACTATTCGAAGAAGAAAGGAGATGTAGGACCATTTGGGATCATTGTGATATTTGCTTCTGACTTCTTTTACAGCAAAAATAATAAATATAGCAAAAATAAAAAATGTATATTTAGCTAAATTTTTTTATGATAATTTTTTGGGTATTTTTTAAAAGCCATAATAACTTTTGAGAAGCATTGAGGAGTGCCTTTAAATGCAGTTATGAATGTTCTAAAGTTAATTTCTTTTTTAACTAAATTTCAAATTATTCTTATTGCAAACCGTATGTACTTACTATGAGAGAGAGAGAGAGAGAGATATATATATATATATATATATGTTTATTTTATTTATCATATTTTTATTAGTTTCTCACAAAAACACAAATTATGGCTTTTTTTTTTTTAAATATGCCATATACACAAATCTCATGTATTTCTTTGATTCTTATCATAAAAATATACTCTTGGAAATTAATTTCTAATCATAATTCTATAACTGCTAACTTGATGAGTCCTAACTTTTATCTCTATATTATTTATTTTAATTCAAGCTTCAATTAATATATATTATTTTAATAATGTAAAAAAAAAATCTTTTGTGAATGTTTAGTGTTAAAAAAAAAGAAATTTTTTTTACGTATATCTTTTATTATTTTACACAATAAAAATAATTTTCTAAAATTATTGTCAAACACTATATCAATCAATTGCACTTTTAAAACTTACTTTTATAAAATTTTTATCAAACATTAGATTTACTCTTTCTGAACTGCAATTTTTCATAGCACTTACAACATAAGTCACAATTTTTTCAAACGGACCCATATTAATTGGATATTTGATATAAAGTTCTTTAAATGTTGGAAAAAGAAAAAAGTTCTAACCTAAATGTCATTCTACACAATCACAATAATTTTTGAAAATTATTGCCGAGCATCCTAATCAATCAATTCTTCTTCGAAAAGTTACTCTTACAAAATATGTATCACATATTACTTTTACCCTTTCTAAATAGCACTTTCAATGTACAACAGCTTTTTAAAAGACACAACTTTCTAGAACAAACCTGCATTAATTGGATATTTGAAAAGTAAGCAAAGCTCAATTGTCCTTTTCTATTTAACTGTATTTCGTGGTTATCAAATGGGAAAAAAAAAAGTTTATTCTATTTTAGTATGTTTATGTATAGAAGTACTGTACGGCCCCCAAAAAATTATTGACAGAAATACTATATTTTATAACGGTATCTCGTAATTAGATCAGTCTAATATTACAGGCTAATTTAAAAGCAGTTATATGTTTTAATTAACCGAACACATAACAACTATATATTTTTAATAAAATCTTAGACGATGTGCATGCTGTAATAGGTGATGGAGCCCTCGGTACAGCAGGACAATTTTTTGAATTTTATTTGAATCCATTAGATGAGAAGCTTCTACAATGACAATGCTGTGAAGAAAGCTACATGAGAATGCTGGTATAAGGTCATTTAATTTGAGTCCATTAGATGATAAGTTTCTATAATGACAACGCTGCAATTGACTTAGATATTGAATGTAACAAAATTTAAATTATTTGGATAGAATTTCCTTCAAATTTTTATTTACCTATTTGAAAATTAAAAAATTGATGTAATATCTATTATTCTTTATTATAATTATTTAATAGTATTTGTCTATTTTTATTGTTTTTAAAATAAGATGATGATAATTATTTTTTATTTATTTCATTCATTTTTTTATTTTTATTTTTATATCTAACATTTTATATATTAAATAGTCTCTGACACTTATTCAAATCATTTTAAAATATATCTCAAAATGAATTTATGAGAAAAGGAAATATCTTATATATAACGTTCAATATCTTATAAAGCAAGCAATTAGAATTGTTTCAAACTTTTGAAATGAGAAATGTTTTATAAATACTAAATATAGACATAATTTTATGGGAGAATTACAGTTGAGGACTTGGAGTTAAAAAAAATTAGTCTGAAGAATCTATTACTATTATTTTAGAATTAATTATCACCGATTTTAAGTAAAACTCTTTAAACCTAGTAATAATAAGTCCTTTAGAATAATTTTTTTTAACTTTGGGTCCTTAATTGTAATTCTTTCTAATTTTATTCTATTATAGTCACCATACCTTTTATTATAAAAACACCTACCTGCCATTTATACTCATTCATTCTCTCTTTGAATCTATTCAAGATTAAAAAAATTCAAAGAAGCCAAATCATGGAGCTCAAGTCTCGAAAGGCTGATTCCACTCATTTACTTCTAGCATTATGGCAGATTCTTTGCATATTTTTCTGTGTCTTTGCGATGTTTTCTTCATCCCATGCTGCTGATGAAGCAAATGTCCTTTTAAAGTGGAAAGCTAGCCTTAAGAACCAAAGCCAAGCTACCTTGTCTTCTTGGAATGGCACTAATCCTTGTAGACATTGGAAAGGAATTACATGTGATGAATCTAGGTCAGTCTCCATCATAAATCTTGCAAGTTTAAGGATAGAAGGTACACTTCAAGGTTTCAACTTCTCATCTTTCCTTAAACTCCAAACTTTAGATATTAGTTACAATGAGTTTTATGGAATTATTCCTCGCCGAATTGGTAACTTGTCAGGTATTTTAACATTTTATATGCATTATAATTTCTTGAGTGGTTTCATACCTCAAGAAATAGGGGCATTGAGCACTCTAAATCGTCTTAATATTAGTGTTTGTAATCTCACTAGGCAAATTCCCAAAGAAATTGGGCACTTGAGAAATTTGACAATGTTATCACTTTATATGAATCATCTTTCTGGTTCCATTCCTCAAGAAATTGGAATGTTGGGTAACCTCCTGATATTTTACTTGTCACAAAATACTTTCTTAAATGGAAGAATCCCTTCTAAAGTTGGAAATTTGACTAAACTACAAGATCTTGATCTCGATGACAATAGACTTTCAAGTCCCATTCCTTCTAAATTTGGGAAGCTTCATTCTCTTACCAATTTTTCACTAGCATATAATAACTTGTATAGGCCAATCCCACCTTTCATTGGAAACTTGACAAATCTCACCTTGTTGAATTTAGGGGTTAACAAATTTTGGGGATCAATTCCTTCCTTTTTAGGAAACTTGGTCAACTTAAAAGGCCTTTACCTTGAAAGCAATAGTCTTTCAGGACCTATTCTTACTACCATAGGAAATCTGACACAGCTCAACTATCTAAGTTTGAGTATGAACAAACTCAAGGGTAGCATTCCACTAGAAATTAAAATGTTGAGTAATCTCATACTACTTGACTTGGCAGAAAACACTTTCTTAAATGGAAGAATTCCTTCTACAATTAGAAATTTGACCAAACTACAAAATCTTGATCTTGATGACAATAGACTTTCAGGTCCCATTCCTTTTGAATTTGGGAAGCTTCATTCTCTTGCCAATTTTTCACTAGCATATAATAACTTGTATAGGCCAATCCCACCCTTCATTGGAAACTTGATAAATCTCACCTTGTTGAATTTGGGGGTTAACAAATTTTGGGGATTAATTTCTTCCTCTTTGGGAAACTTGGTTAACTTAAAAGGCCTTTACCTTGAAAGCAATAGTCTTTTAGGACCTATTCCTACTACCATAGGAAATCTGACACAGCTCAATTATCTAAGTTTGAGTATGAACAAACTCAATGGTAGCATTCCACTAGAAATTAGAATGTTGAGTAATCTCACACTACTTGACTTGGCAGAAAACATGTTTTTAAATGGAAGAATCCCTTCTACCATTGGAAGTTTGACCAAATTACAATTTCTTTTTCTTAAGGACAATACACTCTCAGGACTTATTTTTGCTACCATAGGAAATTTGACACATCTTAACATCTTACACTTGAATATTAACAAACTCAATGGCACCATTCTAATAAAGATGAATAACATTACTAGTTAGACTAGTTTACAACTATCTAAGATTAATTTCATTGGCCATTTACCACAACAGAATTGCTTTGGTGGATTACTCCAAAACTTTTCTGCCTTTGCAAACAAATTCATTGGTCCAATTCCAAAAACTTTGACAAACTGCTCTAGCCTTATTAGACTCAGGCTTCAAGATAATCAGTTGGTTGGAAATATAACGGATGATTTTGGTGTATACCCAAACTTGAAATACATTGATTTAAGTGGCAATAATTTGTTTGGCCACATTTCATCAAAGTGGGGAAAGTGCCATAATCTCACAACCTTCAAGATCTCCAATAACAATATTTCTGGTGACATACCTCCAGAACTAGGGGAGGCAACCAATCTTGGTGAACTTAACCTCTCTTCAAATCACTTGACAGGAGAAATTCCAAAGGAATTAGAGAAGTTAAACTCATTAAATAGACTCTCTCTAAGCCATAATTAATTTTCAGGAAAGGTTCTTATAGAAATAAGATCATTGAATTAACTTGAAGAATTGGAGTTAGTAGCAAATAATTTCATTGGCCCAATCCTTAAAAAGCTTGGAGGATTGCACAAGTTATGGCTTTTGAACTTGAGCAAAAATAAATTTGAGGAAAGCATTTCCTTTGAGTTTGGTCAATTACAAGCTCTACAAGTACTAGACCTCAGTGAGGATATGTTAAGAGGAACAATACCAGCAACACTTGGAATGTTAAAGATGCTAGAAATGTTGAACCTCTCGTATAATAATCTCTCTGGCACCATTCCATCTAGTTTTGTGATTTGTCAAGCTTGTCGTTTGTTGACATATCATACAATCAATTAGAGGGCTCTCTTCTAAACATTCTAGGCTTTCGAAACATTACATTTGAAGTAGTGAGGAACAACACAAGTTTGTGTAGTAATGTCACTGGCTTAGAATTTTGCAATAAATTCAACAACAACCGACATGGTCATAAGAACAAAAAACTCAAGCTATTGATGATGCTAGGACTACTTTGTTTGGGCATGCTAATACTAGTAGCATTTGGAGTTTCCTATATTTTGATTCAAAACTCAAAGAAAGCAAAATGTCATGATGGAAAAGCACTAGCTTTAAATCTATACTCCTTATGGTGTTTTGATAAGGAAATGTTGCATGAAAAAGTGATTGAGGCTACAGAGGATTTTAATGACAAATATCTCATTAGGGTGGGAGGACAAGGAAGTGTTTATAAGGCTAAGTTACTTGCAAGTGAATTTTTTGCTGTGAAGAAACTTCTTTCAAATTCAAATACAAATTTCTCCAATCTTAAAGCATTTACAAGTGAAATTCAAGCATTGATAGAAATCAAACATCGTAACATAGTGAAGCTACTTGGATTTTTTTTCAAATTCACGACTTTGTTTTTTGGTTTTTGAGTTCTTAGAAGGTGGCAACTTGGATAAGATTTTAAAAAATGATGAGCAAGCTACTACACTTGATTGGAAAAGGAGGGTGAACATTGTCAGAGGTGTGATTAATGCATTATTCCATATGCATCATAGTTGCTCGTGTCCTATAGTTCATTGTA
Source organism: Erythrophleum fordii (assembly GCA_032878935.1). Classification (NCBI taxonomy): domain Eukaryota; kingdom Viridiplantae; phylum Streptophyta; class Magnoliopsida; order Fabales; family Fabaceae; genus Erythrophleum; species Erythrophleum fordii. The sequence goes on along the minus strand of JAVQMF010000058.1, from coordinate 26,369,651 downwards.
ACATATCAAGCAAGAATGTTCTTTTAGATTTAGAACATCAAGAAGCACATCTCACTGACTTCGGAATTGCCAAGTTTCTAAAGCTTGACTCAAATAACATGACCTCATTTGTAGGCACCTTTCGCTATGCTACTCCAGGTTAGGCCTTTTTATTTATAGTTTAAAAATTACTACTTTGCTTCAAGCTAAACTACTTTGTTATTACTATATACCCTGCAATATCACTACTTATATTTTAAAATACATGGTGCAGAGATTGCTTTTATTATGCAAATGAATGAGAAATGTGATGTTTACAGCTTTAAAGTTTTTACATTGGAAATCTTAATAGGAAGGCATCCAGGTGAGCTTATTTATTTTTTGACAGAGACTCCAACATCCTATGATTTGTAATTGAGAGATGTGTTGGACCAATGGCTTCCTCCACCCTCAATCTTAGTTATTAAGGAAGTGATGTCGATTGAAAAAATAGCACTTGCTTGCTTGAATGAAAATCCACATTCTTGTCTAACTATGAACAAGTATTTATGGAGCTTGAGAAGCGAAAAAATCATTTGGTAGACCAATTTGACACCATGACACTTGGACAATTGATGGAATAGTGAGCTTCTTAAGTGATTATGTGTCTCATGTATATACCATTGTTCTTTTTTTTTTTCCCTCCTTGTCTATTTATACTCTAAAGTTATTACCTTCGTCATTTGTATCATGTATGAGTTGGTGGCTTGAATATAAATAAAGCAAGGTATTACTACCTACTAGTCTTTCATAAAAGAAAAAATGGTCAACAAGCAAATTTTATGCTATTGTGTAATATATTGTAGATTTGACTATATCAAGTCATACTCTATAAATTAACATTAACAAATTTAATAATTAAAAATTATAAAACAAAGTTGACTTAGATATTTTTCATACAATCCAATATATCATTTCTATTTAACTTTGATATAGATTATAAAAATATTTTATTAATATATAAATATTTAATTGTTGAGAAATTGTTATTACTGTATGTAAATAAGTAAAAAAATTAGCCATGGAAGAAATATTTGTTTGATTGACTTTGTATTACTTCTAATCACATTGATTTATCAATTTAACCGCGGGCCAAACTAGTTGGCACTATATTGATAATCACATTTTTTTAGATTTAAATCTTGACAAAGGAAGTTGGCCATAAAAACAAAAATCCTGAAGAAGGAAATATAAATTTCAAAGAGACCAAGCACAAAAATTATTGATTTGCAACTTCTTTAAATTGAAGAGAAGTTTCATAAATACACACACAAAAGAAAATCGCTAGTCCAAGCATTAACATTAGAAATAAAACCAATTAACTTGCCATCAAGATTTACAAAGTCAACCTATCAAGTAAATAAATAAGGCCTAAAAGGGAAGAACCAATAAAGAAAAAAAAAATTGCTTAACCAATCCCTTATTAAAATAGATAACTTCAGGATTTTAATTACCCTACCATTCGTTATGTAATGTTCATTTCTTTGTGATTTTATATATCTAACATTATTAGTATATGGCTTCTCACTTTTAAATATATTTAAATATATATTCCTATTCATTATACAATTATTGTTTGATATATTGGTTAAAAATTATTTTATTATGGGTTTGTTAAAAAAAGGACAAATATATATATATATATATATATATATATATGTAACAGCAATTAAACCGCCACCTTAAATCAGCAAATTTTTAAACACACATTAAAAATTATGGTTAGATCGTTTACTGACAATTAATTTAAATTATAATTAAAGCCTTTACAATAGATAATTCAACTACATATTTTGAGATTGTCACTAAACCATTTGACAATGATTAAAATTATGGCTAAAACCACAGTTTTTTCTAGTGAAAATTAATAAGTTTGTTAATTGGTTTAATGTGATTAAAATAATGACAAATCTGAAATTTGTATTATAGAGGCTCTGAAATTTATACAAAAAGAAAAAAGAATGATGACAAATCATGTTTTTAGTTAGATGATTTAATAGAATGCCATGAGCTAGAAATTAAAATTGCTACTTGCGCTTTCCATTTTAGTGTTGAATACGTTACATTTGCATTAATTTGATATTCTTAAGACAATCTACTTCAATGTCCCAAGTCTTTCAACTTTTTCCATTGCCTACAAGTCAATATAAACAACTTTATTGTTGCTTTTTTTTCTCAATATCGCTACCCTTATGTTTTAACACGGCGAAGAGGTTGCTTTTGCTATATGCAAGTTGTGTGAGACATGTGATGTTTACAATTTTGGAATTCTTATATTGAAAATCCTTATTTGAAAGCATTCAGGTGAACTTATTTTTCTTTTGGCAGAGATCCCAACAGCCTATGATTTTTTATTGAGGGATAGTCCTTAACCCATAAACTTAATTGTTGAGAAAGTGATGTTGATTGCAAAATTATCATTTGCATGCTTTAACAAAAATTCACTTTCTCGTTCAGTTATAGAATAAGTATCTATGAAACTTGTGAGGCAAAAACATCATTTAGTAAGTCAATTTGCCACCATATTCTTATGTATATATTGTAAAGTTATTTTCTTTGTAATATGTATCATATATGAGTTCGTGGCTTGAATAAGAATAAAATAATGTTTTAATTAGATATTGGTCTCCTGAAAAAGACTAAGAAAAAAGTTATATAAATAAATTTTCCTATTATATTATGTGGATTTGACTATCATTTGTTTAAAGTCAATATATTTAACATCCTTACGATATAAATAGCAGTTGCACTGAATGCTCGTTACTACATATGTTAGTTCTCTATTGCCATTATTTTTGGCTGTATATAGGCACCTTATTGATGTTGTTGCGAAATGGGAATATGAGTATTGCAATTCACAGGTAAATTATTATCTTGGAATACACTTTTTTTGCCTTTTATTGGATGAGTTTCAGTTGTTTATTTTGCTAATTTGAGCGATTATCTAAATTCTTTGATGCGTTAAAGAAAGAATAAAAGATCCCGATTTTCCAAATTGTTGACCTCAACTTTACTGTAATGGTGTGCCTTTTTCATTTTTTATAATGTGTTCTTCAATCACGTCTATTGTAGGAGGATGCCAATCCTTCTAATGATTTAGCTTTTTCATGGTGCCTAGCCAATGGTTATTGTCTCTTGTCCTTTTGTGTTCACTTGTGCAGACATATATCCAGCAGCTTCCTTTTTCTCACAGAGTAATAAAATATGCTTGGACTGCAGGGTGTCTCTTCTCTACCTTTTGATTGCTCTACAAGAGAAGTAGTGGGTCAAGAGTTGGATAAGGAACAAGACCCTAAGATTTAAGATCTAAAGGAAGTTTCTTTTGAAGCTAAATGTGGTATAATACCACTTGATTCTGTTGTTAATCAACATTTAGAAAGTGTTAGCCCTCAGTATGGAGTAGACATTTGCATAGGTTGCAACTGGTACCAGACTCAAGCATGTTTATGCCCTAGTTTGCAACAAGTAAAATGCCCCACACTTCAAACTGATAGTGGTGAACCAGAGATAGCCAGAGTTACCATTAGTAGTTTGCCCCAGTGTCTAACACTCTGATGTTCCTGTTTCTATGAAGATTGAAGATTCTGAGATTCCTTTGAGTTCTAGTGAAAATGGCAGAAAAGCATCTCCTCAATCAGATTTATCTAATCTAAAGGTAAAAAAAAAGAGAGTCCTAATGACAATGTTGATGATCTAGATCATATTCTATTGAAACAACGTCAAAGGATGCTGCTGGCGGGGTACGGAATGTTGATTAATGATATATCTTTCTTCTTTCATTTTCTTCATGTTAATTTACTTACCTTCAACAAAAAATTCTTCCATTTTGGTTTCTGATATTTGGAAACTAACCAACCAAGTTTATTACAATGAGATAACCACATTTTATCACAAAATAACACTTTAAGGACCCAAAGCAAATAATTAATTGTTAGAAAGAATCTAAATGGAATTTTCTTATTCTATTGTTGAAAATGGGAATTTTTCTAAGGACATTGCAGGAAGATGGCAGCATTGTCAAATCCAGCTCTTGAAGTAATTTATTATCCTTTGCTTTTGAGAAGTTGGATGAATTATTTGTTAGAAAAAGCTGGTTATTATTGGTTGTTGTGATTTAGCATCAATTATTGATAATTAGATTAAGTTATTTGGTCGTTGTGAGTCATCTGGAACCCAGGTTCAAGTGCCAAGCCTCTTGACATTTGTCAGTTTTTTTGTCTCTTTTCTTTCGGCTCTTCGGCCAATTTAATTTTTACTGTCTTGGTCAAATTCATATAGTAATGTTGGAGAGATAGGTTGTTGGTCTCTGATAGTCAAGTTTATATTGAACATCAAAGGGTTTGATACACATAAAAGTTAATCTCATGAATGGTCGCTCATTGTGTGCTTTGATACACACCTTTCTAGGGCTTCAGCATTGGTGCCTTCGCCTGTTTCCTCAACCACAAAAGTTTCCACATTCACTCTTGTAACTGGCTTTTCCAACAAGTTCTTTCCCATCTTTTCAAGGTTATCCAGGTTTCCTCTTGTGGTATTGTCAACTAAAGTCATCCAAACATCTGACTTATATTCCTTAGCATTATGATATATCAATTAGTAACAATGATATCTACAGGTGTTGGAACATATTAATTGGTATCAGGTTTTAAATTGCGGTTCATAATCATAATTGCGATCCTGATAATGCTTTTGTTGCATCTTTATCAGGTATGCACCAATTGTAATTTTATGCATTTTATCACATTATAACTGGAATTTTGCATCACCTAATATGGCTAAAATATTTGCCATTGCAGTCTACTAACACATTTTTTGTAATCACCACAATTTAAAAAAGGGAGAATTGGAATCATCATCTTAATTTTGGAGATTTCTTTTTGACGTATAGTCCTGGGCATTTTAGAGAAAAAAATTGTTATTATAGTGATGTTAGGGTCATATAATCATATCATTTTCAGTTAGCTGCTGAGTCTCTCTATCCCTTTTTTTAATTATATCTCAAATGCACACTGTCTTTTGTTTTAAATTGTTGAAATGAAATATATAGTGGTTGACAAGAGGTTTGCACTTATTTGCATTTTGCAGTCATTGGATTGCTTATAAATGACTGAATTGTTAACCTTTAGTGCTTGTGTCTTGGACATAGAAGTTTGTTTGATGCTTCTACTTCCCATTTGCTCCTATCTGCATTGGTTGAAAGTAAATGGAACCTAAAAGGTGCAAGAAGGATTGTAAATCCTGAACATTCCTATTCTTATTAAAAAAGGAAAAATTGAAAGTGCAAGACACAAATGATCTAGTAGAATAGAAAAGTTCTGAATAGGTGCATTACACAAAGAAAAGAGATTATAGAGGTGCAGAAAAGCATCCATGAAAGAAACATCTCCTACCTTGATGTCCTCCCAAAAATCTGATACATGATCTATCACCTAATCTTGTTGCCATATCCATATCAGCTGCAGGAATCGTATGCAATAGTGACTTTATCAGGGATCTAATTTTCAGTCTCAAGTATTTCCTTCGTTTCTATGCAGATGTTGCCTAATTCTTTTAAATAGATTCAATTTGATGTTGCGGTTATTATTTTGCAGCACTCAAAGTACTTCTGTCTGCTCATTATAATTAGCTTGTCACTTTAGTCCTCTATAGTCTGTAACAATATATAACCTGCGTTATTTAGGTTGAAGATATCTAATCTTGTTTTAATAAAAATGGTTTTTTTTTAGGTAAAGGTTTTCTTTGTTGTATGAGAAAGTATTGCAGCTAAAATTGAGCTATCATATTCTTTCTATAACCTTTCAATTGACGAGGTGAAAAGAGAAGCGGAATTAGGGGAAAAAAATTGTAGATTCTTAGCTTTTAATCCCTAAGTCACTTATAGAAAAGCAAACAAAAGCCGCTGGAAGGAGATAGCAAAAACTAAGGGCCTATTTGATTTCTTGTTTTTAAGATAGTTTTCTATTTTTAAGGATAAAAAATAAAAAGACTTATTTGATAATGTGTTTTTAACGAAGTATTTTGTAAAATAAAAAAAATTATATTTTCGGAAACAGAAAAATCAAAATATTTTTTAAATGTTTTGTAACTTTTGTTCTGCGAAATCAAAAAATAAAAATAAAAAACATTAATTTTTTATAATAATGATTTAAACATATATTTTTTTATTTTTTTTGTTTTCAAAATTTGTTCTAAAAAATATCAATTTTAAAAATATTAAAACCAAAACAGAATCAAACAAATCCTGAGATTCGAATTCAATTTCCAGATGGAGTAATGCTTCAAGGTGTATTCAATGATTTGATGCTTTATATTGTTCATGTTACTTATTCCAACTCAGGCATTCTAGGGCACCTATTTTGAGCATAAAATTGTTGTTTGTCCATCTAGTTTTGGGCCCATTGGACTAAGTTAGCCCGAGATTTGGTTCTAAACTGATCACCCATATTGCCCTCCTGATGTCACTAAGTTGTTTGACAAGAGGCTTTTGTATCGAAATGACAAAGTGGAGTTCACAGGTGCCAAGTGTAACTTGGTTACTTTTAACGATGTTTGCTGGCTCTTATAAATCTCATGGTATCAATTACCATATGTAATGCATAAATTGCAAAACACCAGCAGTCTAATTTTTGGAGGAATTTTTTTTAATAAATAATTAAATTTTATTCAAAGTATGGAACTTAATTATTGGAGGTTGGCACATAAGAATAACCGTATTGCAAAATTAGAAATTACAATTTGTATTTGGAGGTACTTGAAAGGAAGAGGGATAAACAAATTGGTTGAGACAGTGATGTTGTTTTGTAATGTCGAATAACACACAAAAACTTCGTAAAAAAACTTTCTTTACAACCTTTTTTGATTCAATCTTTTATTAGTTTTGTTTATTATTTTCTTTAATATTTTATTTACAGCTTTCAATATAATTCCAGTCAAGGTATATTTAATTTGGAGGGATTTTTTTTAATAAATAATTAAATTTTATTCAAAGCATATTTATTTTTTTTTTTCTGAAGTTCTTCTATTGTCAGTTTTGAAACTTATTCAGGTTATGTAATTTAATTTAATATCCTTTACCATCTATAAGTTGAATATTTCTATCTTGATACACTGTTAGAAATCTTCATCTTGAACGTAACTACATTTAAGATTTAGTAAAATTCTTCTTTTGGAAAGTTGTGGCCCGTCTTCCTTCCGACTCATAAAACTAGGAACGAAAATTAGTTTTTAGAGTTCGATTTTATGGTACGGTCTCTCTAGCCAATTTTCACTCGACCAAACATTCCAATAGCTACAAAGTGCCTTTCCACTAAACATAATACCCTAACAGTGTCTGGGCCAACTTGAAAAGTTTGCTTCCCTTGATTAATATTCAAGGAATAAGAAGCCCAATGTTTCAAAAATTTAGTCTTAGAAAAAGTTTCAAAATGCAATCACAATTCCATTGAATAATAAATGACTATATTGTGTCTGTTTTGTAGGAACAAATAAGTATCAGCAAATTTTTATATTTTACAAATGATTCTAACTGCTATCCATAAAATAAATTGGTCTCAATTTCGATTAAATTGCCAGCAATTATCATAAAAACTAGGATGACAGATATTTTCAACATGATAATCCCACTATTCAAATATATATGCAAAGTATTGCCAGTGGTTATCAATCTGCTTTTGTCTATGACTGTGAACGCTACAATTTCTGTAAACAATTTGGGGGATTTCGAAAGTGGGAAAAATCTTCATTTGGATTTAGGAGATCTTGGAACTCTAATTTAGACATTTATTTTTTGTTTAAATTTAAACAAATATTTTTTTAATTCATTCTCTTCAATCTAAATACGTATAACAGAAAAAAATCTTCATTTAAATCTAAATGAGAAGTAGTGTTTAAATGAAACTTTTGTTTTTCTTTTTTCTTAATCAAATCATGCCTTGATTGGTTCTTACGTTCAGGAGTAAAACGGAAAATTAAAAAAAGGACTAGGAGGAGGTGAATTGGTTCCTTTAAGCTTACGCCTAAATTCGGAAAAAGCAACTCTAAAGCAATTGACCAAAATATAGCAGCGAAAAAAATAATTTTATAAGCTACAATGAGACACAAACAAAAGATCGATTATGATCCAAACCCAACATTTACCTTGATTTTAAAATCCAGAAAAATCTCCCTTACATTTTAAAAATATCATACACCTAACTCAAATTTTTAAAAATAAACTCTAATATAATTGTGAAAACATGACGGAATAATCATAGTTATGTGTATAAACATTGAAAAATATCCTAAAGTCTAGAAAAAAGATAGATGATAATAATGTAATGGTAATTAATATGAGGCAAAAATCGGTTCCCTTTCTCTAGTCGATGGATAAGGTAATGAAAAGCTTCTCAAATGAAGACACTGCAAGACATGCAATTACCACTCAAGGAAGAAACAAGATGGACTAATTCGGTATTTGAAAAGTAAACAAAAGCTTAATTGTCGTTTTGGATGTATATCTCTTTTGAGAGTGCTTCATAGACATAGACAGACATGGACGCAAATGTTGCATGTAGCAAAACCAAAAAACTATTGAGTCGATTTTATTTAACAAAACTATTAAGAATATATAGAGTCAATTCTATTAATGAAGTATATATTTATAAGTATTGTATTTTAGAACGGTATCTCATAAGATTTAATAGGTACTTTTGCAATTTAAAATGATTTTATGTTTTAATCAGCCAAGCAAATACTTAAGCAAAGAAAATTTCAATTATCATTTTTTTCCCCTTTTTCTTTAAGCCAAACATTATATCTTTTCTTTTTTTAAAGCAGTATCAAATTTCAAAAGAAATGATGTTATGATAACAAAGTAGGAATTTGAATCCTCTACAAACGCCGTGCTGTGTCACCATAAGGAGGGGCTGTTTTTCTTTTTTTTTTTTAACTTCATGTTTTTATAACTTTATTGTGTTACAAAAGACGATATTACGTAGTAGAAGATTACCAAACAATAAAGTAGTTTGCATTTTTATTCTTATATTCTAAAAAATAATTATTAATAAAAATTGGCATGAATTTTATATATATGTATGTATATGTATGCACACACGTTCGTATTTCAGCATGAAGAGATCAATTCAATTTCTAGTACAAAATTTTAGATCCCATTTGATAAAAGTTCAGAAAAGATAATTTTTTATTATATTATTATTTTTTTAAAATAAGAAAATAAAATTTATGTTAAAGTGTGCTATTCAAGTATATGGATTAATTATCATTTTACCCATTCTGTGTTATCTTACATATAAATGTTAATAAAAATAAGTTAGAAAGAGGAATAATTTTATTGTTAATTGTACTAAACTTTATTTATATCTTAAACATCTTTTAAGTGTTTCGATACAATATCAGGATGAGTAGACATTTCTAACTTCAAAATATCAATTTTGTCACAGCATTGGTTTAGAAATATTATGAAATTGTTGAATATATGAGAAAAATAAATTTTGAATAATAAAATTGTTTATCATTTTTACACTTACATGATTATTTTATTTAAAATTAAGACCGATAATATTGTAGGATAATTAAATAATAATGAAACAAAACATAAAAGAGAGATGAATGAAACACTTTAAACTATAAAAAAATAAATTAATTTCAAACTAAATAAATTATAATTTACCCTAAAAAAAAGAGGCTGAATAGTTAAACCGCGTAAAAACAAAAAGAAAAACGAAGGCTAACTACTACAAGTAACACAAGTCATAGAAAATCGAGGCCATTAGACTCAGCTCTAAATGAAGGAATGTAATCTTGAAAAAAGCTTGAAGGCCAAGATTCACTAAACAATTTGCTTTGCGATTTCTTTTATCTTACTTTTAACATGATATTGTCTATACTTTTCAATATATTGATCATCATATTTACGTCTATGTTAAATTTTAATTATAAAAAATTAGATGATAACAATGAATTTTTCCCAAAGTATTCAATATATATGGCAAAAAAAATTTCCCTTTCTAGTCAATGAATGAATTTTTTTGAATTAATTAGTACTTAAAAAAAAAAAAGGAGATGTAGGCTATTTGGAATGGCTGTGATTTTTATTTTTAGTGTTTTCTTTATAGTAAAAGTCATAAATTTATATTTGGCTAAACTTTTTTAATGGTATTTATTTTGGTGCTTTATAAAAGTCATAATGACTTTTGAGAAGCTCTGATGAGTGCTTTTAAAAACGATCTGATAAGCTTCTCCATTGACTGCGCTATGAGGATGACTACCTAAGAAAGAAAGCAAATGGGAATTTAGAATTTGAAAAAGTAAGCAAAGCTCCATTGTCCCTTTAGGATAGTAACCCTTCTGGTACCGATGTCCAGTATGATATGAAACTAGCCACGAAATTTTGTCATTGGGTCGAGAACACAGGGATAGGCATCAGCAATTAGACATTGACTTAGTATATAACGTAAATAAGAGCTTATATAATTGTTAATTTATGATTTAGATTTGCCCAAAAATAGTTTTTTTTTTCAAAATAACGTTAATTAACTAAATTAGCCAAACTAAATGATTGTCATACAGGTATGAATTGTGGATTAAATTATTGGGAGGGTAAAAATTAGGGAAATAATTCCTTTTAATAACTTTAAACATGAGTTAAACATGAGATTAAACATATTAAAAACTGTATTTTTTCCTGTGAAATCTTATTCACCTTGGTGTACCATATTCTGAGTTGAGAAGCCAGATTGCTTCCAAATTATAGAAACGAAGAGAGTTGTTGGAGATAGTAGTGCTGGTGGTGGTGCATATTATATATAGCAACATGAAAAGAATAACAGGCTTTTAAGCTACAGTGGAAGCTTGATTCAGTAGTATTTTGATCTTCATTGGAACATCTTCCCCCTACCTTAGTATCCACTCCACAATACAAAGAGGGTCAAATAAATGCCACAATAAAGTAATGAACATAACATATCAATATTTGACAATGCATCCGTGAATGCCGTCACAACAACGTCCGTTGAGCTCAGTCAAAGTCACGGCGGAGACGAGTCTTTCCTCTTAATAATTTTAATATTCTTCACAGAGTTGCCGTCCCGTCCCGGTGGCTAAAAGTCCGTCAACGATGCCGACAGATTAATATTCGCCTTCAGTGCAGTTCACGTCACTGCTGCTGTCAGAGTCGCATCAATCGCTTGGACAAATTAATGGGTTTTGAAACGCAAGCAACGTTCCGTTGTCCTTTTGCATGGTAAATCCATTTGGGGTCTAGCGTACTATTATACTAGCCACAGAAAATGTTGTCTTCATGCACACAGAGGCATCAGGACTTAAAGACATTGACTTTGGACATTGCACGTAACAAAATTTAAAATATTTAGATAGAATTTCTTTTAAACTTTTGTTTAGTGATTCGGATCATTTCAATTAAAATAATCTCAAAATGGATTTACAAGAAAAGGCAATATCTTAGGCATAACGTTCAATGTCTTATAAAGCAACCAATTAGAATCTTTTCAAATGTTTGAAACTATGCATTATTTTGATTTTCTCATAATAATTTTTATGTTAAATTCTAAGTTTTAATCAAATTAGATAACATTGAATTTATAATCAAATAATTGATGTATGTAGTGAAAAATCATTCCCCCTTTTTTTTCCAAGTCAATGAATAATGTCATTTGAGTCTAGCTTTTAGATGATGAACTTCCACAATGACACGACATTAATTGTGATGACAAGGCACTACATGAGAACGAAAGCAATAGGAAAATTGGAATTTGAAAAGTAAGCAACGCGCTATTATTGTGCTTTTGATTCGTAAATCTCTTATTGGCTTAAAAAAAAAATTATAGATCAGGATTATGAGTCAAAAATATTAATATTAAAATATTTAAAGTTTTAAAATTATTCTAAAAAATTGTAATATAAAAAAATTTTAACTTCAGATTTTAAATTATAATTTTTTTAACAATTCAATTTTTTAATTTTTTTAATTATTTAAAATATTTTTAAAATTATAATCTTTTAATATAAATATCTTAGATTTAAATGAAGAGAGCAATTGACACTACTACTATACAATTGTTATTATTAAAAAAATAAATTACAAATTATTTATTTGTAGTTTAGTTCATTTAAAGTATGTCATTCATGTAAATTTGTCAATTATTATTTGACCATGCTATGTTATTTTACATATAAATTTCAATAAAAATAATCATATATATATATATATTAAAATGAAGAGTAAATTTATTGTTAATTGTAAACTTCATTTATATCTTAAATATTTTTCAAGTGTTTTGAGACGACGTTGGGATTACGTAGACATTTTGAACTTTAAAACGGTAATTTAGTCAAAACAATAGTCCAAAAAAACTATGAAATTGTTCTAAATACAAGCAAAAGCATACTTTTAATAATAAAAGTATTTATCATTTTTACATCTACATGATTATTTTAGTTATAATTAAAACCAATAATATCGTAGGATACTCAAGTGATAATGAAACATATAAAAAAGAGATGATAAAATACTTCAAACAACAAAAGGATAAATTATTTTCAAACTAAATCATTTAAAAAAGGAAAAAGACGAAGGCTAACTAGTAAGTAATACAAGGTATAGAAATTCCAGACCATTAGACCTAGCTCCAGATGAGGGAATGCGATCCAAAAGAGACCTTGGAAGCCAAGATTGACCAACCAATCCGCTTAGCGATATCTTATTTTAACACGATATTGTCCTTACTTTCCAATATCATGATTATCATATTTATTTTCTATGTTAAATTTTAAAAAAATTGATAATAATAATAATAACATTTTTCTCTAAATATTTTATATATGTGGTGCACAAAACGTTTCACTTTCTTAGTCAACGAATAAGTTTCTTTGAATTCGTTCCCAGGTGAAGACACGGCAAGACAATTACTACTCGAAGAAGAAAGGATATGTAGGACCATTTGGGATTATTGTGATTTTTGCTTCCGACGTTTTATGACAGCAAAAATGGCAAATTTATATTTGGCTAAATTTTTTTTTAGTGATAGTTTTTTGGATACTTTTTGAAGGCCATAATACTTTTGAGAAGCAACGAGTACTTTTAAAAGCAATCATGAATGTTCTAAATTTAATTTTTTTAACTAAATTTGAAGTTTTCCTTATTTCACACCGCTTACTATGGATATATATATATATATATAGATATATATTAGTTTTTTTTTTGCATATTTTTGTTAGTTTCTATCAAAACAAATTATCACTATGTTTTTTCATATATGCCGTATACACAAATCTCAAGTATTTATTTGATTCTTATCATAAAAATATATTTTTGAAATTTCATTTCTGTTCATAATTTTATATCCACTAGCTTCATGAGTCCTAACTTTTATCTCTATACTATTTATTTCAATTTAAGCTTCAATAAGTATATATTATTTTAATAATTTGATAAAAACTTTTGCTCATGACCTTTAGAATTAAAAAAAGAAAATTGTTAATGTATATCTATTTTTGTTTTTGCACATTAAAATAATTTTTTTAAGATTGCTGCCAAACACTATATCTATCAATTACGCTTTTAAAACTCACTGTTATAAAACTTTTATCAAACATTAGTTTTACACTTTGTAAACTGCAAATTTTAACCAGCACTTACAACATAAGCCACAATTTTTTCAAACGGACCCGTATTAGTTGGATATTTGATTTAAAGCACTTTAGAAAGAAGTTGCAACTTAAATATCGTTCTACACACTCAAAATAATTTTTGAAAATTACTGCCAACCATTCTATCAATTGTTTTTTGAAATGTTACTTTTGTTAGATATTTATTAAATATTATTTTTACCTTTTCCAAATAGCAGTTTTTTCACAGCATTTTCAATACACAATGCACAACACCTTTTTTCAAAGCCACAACTTTCCATAACAAACTCGTATTAATTGGATATTTGAAAAGTAAACGAAGCTCAATAGTCCTTTTCTATTTAACTATATTTCGTGGACACAAAATGGAAAAATAGAGTTCATTCTATTTCAGTATGTTTATAATTTATAGAGGTACTGTGGCCCCAACAAAATATTTATGGAAGTGCTGTATTTAAAAGCAGTTTTATGTTTTAATTAACGAAGCATATATAACAACTATATATTTAAAGAGAAAAAACAATTTTATGTTCATCAATTACAAAGTATAAAACACTAAAGAAATAACAGCGTTTATAAATGAAGAAAATTGTAATCAAATCATTCCGGCTTCGTCCAAGTCCATGTATATGGTCATTTAATTTGAGTCCCTTAGATGACAAGCTTCGGCATTAACTACAACGCTGTGATCACAGCTACCTGTGAAAGAAAGCAAATTGAAATTTGGAATTTGAAAAGTAAGCAAAGCTCATTCAGACAAATTTATATATTTTGTCTAATTAATTTTAAATATTTTCGAAATATTTTTTAAATAAATATTTTCAACATTTTTATTATTTTTAAATATTTTCCAATTTTTTTATTATTTCTTCACTTTATCATTTTTGCTCTCACCTACACAAAAATAATTTTGTATCACATTATGATTTATTTATTTTTTGTTTTAAACATCATGATTTATTTTTGTTACACTACTTATTACTTTCATTTTATTTATTTATACTACCAATTTTATTTTAAGATATTTTCGAACTTATGATTTTTAATAAATTATTATTTTTTAAAAAAAATTTCACTTTTTTATTATTTTTAAATATTTCTTCACTTTATTATTTTTTCACCTACACAAAAATAATTTTGTATCACATCATGATTTATTTTTAATGCACTAATTATTTTTTTCACTTTATTTATTTATACCATGCATTCTTTTTTTTAACATTTTCAAAATTTTTAATTTTTTGAATAAATTTTTATTATTATTTTAAAAAATTTTGACCTTTTCATTATTTTAAAATGCTTTCAAAATTTTTATTACTTTTTCACTTTATTATTATTATTTTTATTTTTCTTCTACACAAAAGTTTAACGCAATCCAACCCAATCTAGTAGCACTGCTAACTTTTAATATCCACCTCATAATACAAAATAAGGGTCAATTAAATGCTACAATAAAATAACTAACATAAAATATCAGTATTTAGAGAAATTCTTGTATGCTCCTGATATATTACTTAATCCATACATTAACTAGTAAAATGAAATCAAATTATGTAATAAACTTTATGCAATATTTATGTAATGGTAATATTGTAATAGGCTAAGTGTAGATTAATATAATACTTTAGTTTTGTGATAATAAAATAATAAATATTTAAATATAGAATTTAATTAGATAACTTAATATTATTTTATTAATAAATCAATCTTATTTTGTTTTTATTTAAAAATATAAATGATATGGTGTACTACAAAATACTTAAAAAAAATTTTCAATATTTGAGAATGCATAAATGCGAATGCTATCACAACAACATTGGAAGACCATCCTCTAAACAATTTTAGGTGCGATTAGATTCATGGTGGGAAATTGCATTTGCATAAAAGCAGCAATTTGTTACTTTATAGAAAACGTAATTTTGGGAAAGCTGTTGGGTTTCTATACATACACTTTAGCACCAGGGCTCTCTATGGAGCAAGCCGGTCATTTTAATTTTTAAAAAATAATTTTTTTTAAAACTTCAACTATTATACAATAGGGTCCAGATTCCCTCATTTTTTCCAAGGAAAATGACGGTCATTTTTACAAGATCATGGCCATGCATTTCATCTTGTGGTTATTGCTTTGCCATGTCTAATTCATGAGGTAAAAATGAAGTTTGCTACTGTGAAGCTTGTGTAACTCTTCGCTGAGAAGGAAGCATCTATCTCTACTCTAATATCTTTTTAATAGAGTTTTTATTAATTTTATATTATTTGTCCATATCCCATTTTAATTTATAATTAATAATTTTAAATTATTTTATTCATCTTTTAACATAGGTATTAGTTTACATGATATTTTTTTATCAATTTGAGATAAATAAAAATAATTATAATATTAAAAAAATTTGTACAGAATTAGAATATAATACTTAAATTCAATATATTAAAATTTTCATACGTTATATAATAAAATTTTAAGATAATTTTTTTAATTAAAAAACATATTTAAAAAAGAATGATGAAGAGACCAGAGTAATCTGTCTTACTATATAACATATGCTTCTCAATTTTTTAAAAAAATATCGTGAAAGTTTATTATGAAAATTTTAATATATTGAATTTAAGTATTTTATTCTAGTTCTGTACAACTTTTTTTAATATTATAATTATTTTAAATTTTCTCAAATTAATAAAAAATATCATGTAAAGTAATACCTATATTAAAATATAAATAACAAATTAAAATAATTAATTATAAAATAAAATGAGACATGAATAAATAATATAAAATTAATAAAAATTCTATTAAAAAGATATTAGAGTAGAGGTAGAAGTTCCCTACTGAGCGAAGAGTTACACAGGCAGGCTTTAGACCCTGGCAAATTTCATCTTTACCTCGTGGATGAACGTGACAAAACGATAACCATCAGATGAAACATATGGCCATGAACTATCACTTTCCCTAGCAAAAATGAGGGAATCTGGACCCTATGCCGCAGTGGGTGATTCGTTTGGACAATCTTAATATTCTTCGCATAGTTGCGTTGGCTAAAAGTTCAATGGGGTGATACACTTAGCAGTTCAGCACAATGAACCCATTTATTTGAAATCTTTATACATAAAAAGCTGTGGATTTTATTGTTTATTTGTATTATTTATAATGTCGCGTATTAAGTACTGTTTATGTATTGTTTTGTACTATTTATCACTGTTTATTCATACTTTTTTTAAGAAGAAATATTCTTATTTCCTTTTTTTTTTATATTTTGTAGTGAGGCCCACAATTTTTTTTACAACTCTTGAATTTGCAAGGATTATTACTAGTTAAATATATGAAACGTTGAGTCTTCTTAAAACTTATAAAATATATATTTGCATTCTTTTGAATTTTAATTTATGCCACAAAAATTTTAGACCTATACTCAAATCTTCTCTAGTTAAAATTCTGAAGTTTATTATGATTAAATTATTAAAGTAAAATATAAATAGTGTCGGAAATATTTTGTTAGCAATTTGCTAATGTGAAAAAAATATCTTGTGCAAATTAAAACTTAAAAGTGTGAACCTATATCTTAAAAAATTTAAAAGACTTGAAAGTAATATTAGGTTTCAACAAGTTTAGCCCCTTGATTAAGGCTTAAGTCTTAAATTGATACAAGAACTTTAAAATATAATAAAATATATATGTCTTTTATTTAGCCGAAATAACTACAAGAGATCTAGTGGTCTTTTATATTTGTATTTTCATTTTAACTTGATGTTTTTTTTTTTTTGAATTGTTAAAGTAAGAAAGCAGACTTTTACAATTATTTTAATTGAAATCTAATATTTTTATTTTATTCTAAAGTTCAGAGAAATATTTGTAATGTAATAATTTTATAATTAGATCTTATTTTAGATAAGTAAAATATAGTTTCTTCTAAATTCTATTAATGAGATATGAGGGGATAGGGTTTGTAATAATTCACTATTTCATTTTAAAAGTAACTATTCTTAGAACCGAAATAATTATAAATATAAATAATTAGCATGACTTGATAAATATAATTAAATACATATTTGAATGAAGAGAGCAATTGATATATGTGGTGCAAAAAACGTTTCACTTTCTTAGTCAATGAATAGGTTTCTTTGAATTCGCTCTCAGATGAAAACACATCAAGACAATTAACACTCGAAGAAGAAAGGAGACAAAGGACCATTTGAGATCATTATGATTTCTGCTTCTGACGTTTTTTACAGCAAAAACCATAAATTTTTATATGGCTACATTTTTTTATGATAATTTTTTGGATATATTATAAAAGTCATAATAACATTTGAGACGCAGTGAAGAGTGCTTTTAAAAGCAATTATAAGTATTCTAAATATACTTTTTTTTAACTAAATTTCAAATCATCCTTATTACAAACCACTTACTATGGTTTATATATAAATATATATATATATATATGTTAGTTTTTTTAATCATAATTTTATTACTTTGGAATTACTAGAGACCTTTCTTGCTTTTCCTAGCATTGTCCTTTTCTGGTGTGTTTTTCCTGTTATTTCAGTCACTGTGTTATCAATTTCTACCTATTTCATTTGTAGACTCCATCCACCCAAAGAATCTCGTGTACGTTGCATGCTTTTAGTGACTGTTGTTTTGTAATGTCAAATATTTATTATTTTATTTACAGCTTTCAATATAATTCCAGTCAAGGTGTATTTAATTTTTTTTTTTTGCTGAAGTTCTTCTATTGTCAGTTTTGAAACTTATTCAGGTTATGTAATTTAATTTAATATATCCTTTACCATTTATAAGTTGAATATTTCTATCTTGATACACTGTTACAAATCTTCATTTTGATCTTAACTACATTTAAGATTTAGTAAAAATTCTTCCTTTGGAAAGTTGTGGTCCGTCTTCCTTTCGACTCATAGAACTAGGAACGAAAATTAGTTTTTAGAGTTCAATTTTATGGTAAAGTCTCACCGACTCTCCCTTATATATCCTTTGATTTTAAAATCCAGACAAATCTCCCGTACATTTTAAAAATATCATACACATAACTCAAAATTTTTAAAATAGTTAAAACATGACGGAATAATCTTAGTTATTTATGTAAAAATTGAAAAATATCCAAAATTCTAGAAAAAAATAGATGATAATAATATATTGGTAATTAATATGGGGCAAAAATCTGTTCCCCTCCCCTAGTCAATGGATAAGGTAAGGAAAAGCTTCTCAAATGAAGACACCGCAAGACATGCAATTGCCACTCAAGGAAGAAATAAGATGGACTAATTCGGTATTTGAGAAGTGAACAAAAGCATAATTGTCGTTTTAGATGTAAATCTTGTTTGAGAGTGCTCCATAGCCATAGATAGACATGGACGCAAATATTGCATGGAGAAAAACGAAAAAACTATTGAGTCGTTTTTATTTAACAAAACTATAAGAATATATAGAGTTAATTCTATGAATGAAGTATATATTTGTGAGTATTGTATTTTAGAACAGTATCTCATAAGATTTAATAGGTACTTTAGCAATATTAAAATGATTTTAAGTTTTAATCAGCCAAGCACATACTTAAGCAAAGAAATTTTCAATTATCTTTTTTTTTTCTTTCACAATTAAGCCAAATAATATATCTTTTTTTTTTTCATTAAAGCAGTATCAAATTTCAAAAGAAATGATGTTATGATAACAAAGTAGGAATTTGAATCCTCTACAAACGCCGTGCTGTGTCCCCATAAGGAGGGGCTTTTTTTTTTTAACTTAATTTTTTTATAACTTTGTTGTGTTACAAAACACGATACGACGTAGTAGAAGATTCCAAAACAATAAAGTAGTTTGCGTTTTTATTATTATATTCTAAAAAATAATCATTAATAAAAATTGGCATTATATATATATATATATATATATATATATATATATGCACACACGTTCGCATTTCAGCATAGAGAGATCAATTGAATTTATAGTACAAAATTTTAGATCCCATTTGATAAAAGTTCAAAAAAGATAATTTTTTATTATATTATTAATTTTTAAAATGAGAATATAAAAGTTATGTTTAAAAAAATTATATTTAAAAACTTAAATTTTTTTAAAATTTACAATAAAATATTTTAAAAATTAAAATCTTTTTAAAGATTAAAATTACTATAACTTAATACTAAAATTTAAAATACTTATTATTAAATTTTAAAAAAATTATTCTCAAAGTTACTTAAATTATAATTTTTTTAAAATGTAAAGTAAATTTTTATATTTAATAATAAGTTCTTTAAGACTTAATAATAATTTTAATTTTTTAAATTATTTATTATAAATTTTATGAAATCTGAATCTTTTAATATAATTTTATCTTAGTTTTATTATATACGCGGTGAATAATCATTACCCTTTTTTGAAGTCACTGAAGAATGTCATTTGAGTCTAGTTATGGGGTGACGGCGAACTTCGACAATGACGTGACAATGCAAGGACAAGGATAGACAATGACTTTGAAAGGTAAGCAACGTTCTATTATTGTCCGTAAACGTCTTTTAATATACCATTCAATGTAACTATTGATTTTTCTTTTCAAATATTTAATATGAAAAATATTTGATATGTATTAAATAAAAAGAAATTTTATCTTAATTTGATTTGAAGTATCCTACGAAAAATAGACTCCCTGCCCACTGTTGATATTCAACTAAAGTGGTTTTCGTGCCAGTAACGTAGGAAATCGTACTTTCAAAATAAAATTTAAATTCAAATTAAAAAGAAAACAAATGAGAAGAGCATAAGCAAAACTTCTATTAAAAGTAATATATATAATCGATTACTTATACTACTTTTATATGGTGGGAAATGTATATATTTCAGGGGTAATTATAATTTTTAAGTTTATAAAATATATAATAAAAAAACTTTATTGTAATTAAGTCTTCGTGAAGTTATAATGATGTCTTCTCTAAAAATAATTTTTGCAAATTTAATTAAGGTACCTAATGTAATTTTTCTAATATTTTAACCTTATGAATTAATGTCTTAATATAAAATTAATATGTAAATTTTAAAATATAATAAAATATGTTATTATACGTTGGACTAAAATAATTACAAGAGATGATATGACTTCTTGTATTTGTATTTTTATTTTAATCGGTTGCTAGTTTTTAAATTGTTGAAGCAACAAAGTAGATTTTTACAGTTAATTTTAATTAAAATTTAATATTTTTATTTTAGTCCAGAGTTTAAAATAATATTGTATTATGTTTTAAAATTATTTTAATAATTTTATAATTAAATCTTATTTTAGATAAGTAACATGTAATTTTTCCTTAATTCCATTCATGAGATATTGGGGGTTAGGGTCTTTTGTGCGCCTTGGGTTGGAGAAGTTTGATTCTTGAACATCTGTATTAATCTACTATTTCATTTTAAATGTCCCTATTATTAGAACTAAAATAATTGTAAGTAGAAAATAGTGTGAAATAATAAATATAATTAATACACATTTAAATAAAGGGAGCAATTGGCACTATCATTATTATGAAAAACAAGTACGTTACAAATTATTTCTCTATAATTTAGTTTAAATTTAGGTTGTTGATTTAAAGTGTGTTATTCAAGTATATGGATGAATTATCATTTAACCATTCTGTGTTATCTTACATATAAATGTTAATAAAATAAGTTAGAAAGAGGAATAATTTTATTGTTAATTGTACTAAACTTCATTTATATCTTAAATATCTTTTAAGTGGTTCAATACAATATCAGGATGAGTAGACATTTCTAACTTCAAAACGTCAATTTTGTCACAACATTGGTTTAGAAATATTATGAAATTGTTGAATATATGAGAAAAACAAATTTTGAATAATAAAATTGTTTATCATTTTTACACTTACATGATTATTTTATTTAAAATTAAGGCCGATAATATTGTAGATAATTAAATAATAATGAAACAAAACATAAAAGAGAGATGAATGAAACACTTTAAATTGTAAAAAAATAAATTAATTTCAAACTAAATAAATTATAATTTACCCTTAAAAAAAAAAAGAGCCTGAACAGTTAAACCCAAAAGCCTAAAAACAAAAAGAAAGACAAAGGCTAACTACTACCGGTAACACAAGTTATAGAAAATCGAGGCCATTAGACTCAGCTCTAGATGAAGGAATGTAATCTTGAAGAAAGCATGAAGGCCAAGATTCGCTAAACAATTTGTTTAGCGATTTCTTTTATCTTACTTTAAACATGATATTGTCTATACTTGTCAATATATTGATCATCATATTTACTTCTACATTAAATTTTAATTATAAAAAATTAGATGATAACAATGAATTTTTCTCTAAGTATTTAATATATATGGTGCAAAAAAAAATTTCCTTTTCTGCAAAAAACATGAGTTCTTCTAAAATCATTCTCAAAAAAAGACACAACGAGACAATTATTACTTAAAAACAAAAAGAAAAAGGAGATGTAGGCTATTTGGAATGGTTGTGATTTTTATTTTTAGTGTTTTTTTATAGTAAAAGTCATAAATTTATATTTGGCTGAAATTTTTTAATGATATTTATTTTGGTGCTTTATAAAAGCCATAGTGACTTTTGAGAAGCTCTGATGAGTGCTCTTAAAAACGATCTGATAAGCTTCTCCATTGACTACGCTGTGAAGATGACAACCTAAGAAAGAAAGCAAATGGGAATTTGGAATTTGAGAAGTATGCAAAGCACTATTGTCCTCTAGGATAGTAACCCTTGTGGTACCTATGTCCAGTATAATATGAAACTAGCCACAAAATTTTGTCATAGGGTCGTGGACACAGAGATAGACCTCAGGAATTAGACATTGACTTAGTATATAACGTAAATAAGAGCTTATATAATTGTTAATTTATGATTTAGATTTGTCCAAAAGATATTTTTTTCCTCAAAATAACGTTAATTAACTAAATTAGCCAAACTAAATGATTGTCATATAGGTATGAATTTAGGATTAAATTATTGGGAAGGTAAAACCTAGAGAAATAATTCCTTTTAATAACTTTAAACATGAGATTAAACATATCAAAAACTGAACTTTTTCCTATGAAATCCTATTCACCTTGGTGTACCCTATCCTTAACTGAGAAGTCAGATTGCTTCCAAATTATAGAAACGAAGAGAGGTGTTGGAGATAGTAGTGCTGATGATGTGCATATTATATATATCAACATGAAAAGAATAACAGGTTTTTAAGCAATAGTGGAAGCTTGATTCAGTAGTATTTTGATATTCTTTGGAACATCTTCCCCCTACCTTAGTATCCACTCCACAATACAAAGAGAGTCAAATAAATGCCACAATAAAATAATTAACATAACATATTAATATTTGAGAATGCATCAATGGAATCCGTCAATGCTGTTACAAATCACAACAACGTCCGTTGAGCTCAGTCACAGTCACTGTCACAACTCACAACAAGGTCCCGGTGGCTAAAAGTCCGTCAACGATGCCGACAGATTAATATTCGCCTTCATCACTCTGCTGTCAGAGTCGCATCAATCGCTTGGACAACTTAATGGGTTTTGAAAAGCAAGCAAGTAGCAACGTTCCGTTGTCCTTTTGCATGGTAAATCCATTTGGCGTCTAGCGTACTATTATACTAGCCACAGAAAATGTTGTCTTCATGCACACAGAGGCATCAGGACTTAAAGACATTGACTTTGGACATTGCACGTAACAAAATTTAAAATATTTAGATAGAATTTCTTTTAAACTTTTGTTTAGTGATTCGGATCATTTCAATTAAAATAATCTCAAAATGGATTTACAAGAAAAGGCAATATCTTAGGCATAACGTTCAATGTCTTATAAAGCAACCAATTAGAATCTTTTCAAATGTTTGAAACTATGCATTATTTTGATTTTCTCATGATAATTTTTATGTTAAATTCTAAGTTTTAAACAAAATAGATAACATTGAATTTATAATCAAATCATTGATGTATGTGGTGAAAAATCATTCCCCTTTTTTTTTTCCAAGTCAATGAATAATGTCCTTTGAGTCTAGCTTTTAGATGATGAACTTCCACAATGACCCGACATTAATTGTGATGACAAGGTACTACATGAGAACGAAAGCAATAGGAAAATTGGAATTTGAAAAGTAAGCAACGCGCTATTATTGTGCTTTTGATTCGTAAATTTCTTATTGGCTTAAAAAAAAATATAGATAAGGATTATGAGTCAAAAATATTAATATTAAAAGATTTAAAGTTTTAAAATTATTCTAAAAAATTTTAATATAAAAAAATATTAACTTAAGATTTTAAATTATAATTTTTTAACAATTCAAATTTTTAATTTTTTAATTATTTAAAATATTTTTAAAATTTATAATCTTTTAATATAAATATCTTAGATTTAATTTTCTCAGCTATAATTTCGCCTATACTATATATGAATCACGCCACAAATAATTGCCTTTGCTTCTATGTAGAGATAGGTATCCAGATTCTAGACTGGGACAGACAGCGACTTAGATATTGCACGTGGCAAAATCTGTAATATTTAGATAAAATTTTATTCAAACTTCTGTCGAGTGATTCAGGTAATTTCAAAGTCTATCTCAAAATGAAATTATAAGAAAATGCAATATCATAAGATATACCATTCAAAGTCTAATAAAACAACTAACAAGAATTCTTTTTAAATATTTAATGTGACAAATATTTGATATATACTAAATATAAATCAATTTTATTTTGGTTTGGAGTGTCTTGTCAAGAAACACTCCCTGCCCACCATTATACTTAATTACTCATTATATCTTTTAAGTGTTGGGACAAGTACATTTTAGGCCCTTAAATAAGCCTCAAGTGTAAAATTGGTAATGTTAGCCACACACAAAAAGCGTAAAATTGATACATAACTTTTAGAATATAACAAAAGATATATGTCTTTTAGATTGAATAAAATAATTGCAAGGCATCACTGAATTATCTTATATTTGTATTTTCATTCTAATCCAATGTCAATTTTGGAATTGTTGAAGCAAGAAAGCAGACTCTTATAGTTAATTTTAATTGGAATTGAGCATTTTTATTTTAATCTGGAGTTCAGAGTTGTAAGGTAATAATTTTATAATTAAATCTTATTTTAGAGAAGTAAAATATATATAGTTTCTTCTTAATCCTATTAATGAGATCGGAGGGCTAAGGTTTTCTACTGAGTTTAGAGTTGTAGGAGGTTCAATCTTGAAAATTTGTATTAAGTCACTAATTACTTTTATAATATATTTAACAAATATTATGTTTACCCTTTCCAACTAGCAGATTTTTTGCAACACTTTCAATACAAAACAGCTTTTTTAAAGCCACAGCTTTCCACAACAAACCCGTATTAATTGGATATTTGAAAAGTAAGCAAGGTTCGATTGTCCTTTTCTATTTGACTATATTCCACGGATACAAAATGGAAAAATAGAGTTCATCATGTTTATAGAAGTACCATGGCCCCAGCAAAAATATTTATGGAAGAACTGTATTTAAAAGTAGTTTTATGTTTTAATTAACATAACAACTATATTTTTTAAGAAAATTAACAATTTTGCGTTGATAAATTATGAAGTAGAAAAATCTAAATAAATAACAGTGTTTATAAATTAATCAAATTGTAATCAAATAGGAGATATATTTGGTGAGGAAAATAATTATTCCCCGTTTGTCGAATTCCATGAACAAGGTCATTGAATTTGATTCCATTAGATGATAAGCTTCTACAATGACAATGCTGCGAAGACAGCTGCATGAGAAAGAAAGCAAATTGAAATTTCGAATTTGAAAAGTAAGCAAAGCTCCATTGTCCTTTTGGATAGTAAATCCTTTCGGGGTCAAGTATACTATGAAACTAGCCACAAAATATTGGCCATGCTTTGAAGTAGACTGCATGCCCTAGGGTCGTAGATACACAGAGGTATAAGTACGTAGACATGGACTTGGATATTGAATGTAACAAATTTTAAAATATTTAGATAAAATTTCTTTCAGAATTTTGGTTAGAGATTCAAATCACTTCAAAATATATCTCAACATGGATTTATAAGAAAAGGCAACATCTTACCTATACTGTTCAATGTCTTATCAAGCAACCAATTATAGTTTTTTTTCAAATATTTGAAACCATAAATATTTGATAAATGCTAAATACAGACTTAATCTTGTTCTATTATAGTGTCCATACTTTTTATATAAAAACAGCTCCTACCTGCCATTTATACTCATTCATTCTCTCTTTGAATTTATTCAAGATTCAGAAAAAGAAAATTCCAAAGTAGACAAATGATGGTGTTCAAGTCCCAAAAGGCCGATTCCACTCTTTCAATTCTAGCATTATGGCAGATTCTCTACATGTTCTTTTGCGCCTCTATGGTGTTCTCCTCATTCCACAATGTTGATGAAGCAAATGCTCTTTTAAAGTGGAAAGCCAGCCTTGAGAACCAGAGCCAAGTTACCTTGTCTTCTTGGCATGGCACTAATCCTTGCAAACACTGGAAAGGAATCACATGTGATGAATACATGTCTATCTCCCTTATAAATCTTTCAAGTTTTGGGATAAAAGGTACACTTCAAAGTCTTAACTTCTCATCTTTTTCTAAACTCCACACTTTAGATATTAGTCACAATGAGTTTTTTGGAACTATTCCTAACCAAATAAGTAACTTGTCCACTATTTTTACATTATATATGGATCATAATTTCTTGAATGGTTTCATTCCTCAAGAAATAGGGGCATTGAGCACTCTAAATAGACTTGATATTGGTGTGTGTAATCTCACTGGACAAATTCCCAAAGGATTTGGGAACTTGAGGAATTTGACAATGTTATTTCTTGAATCGAATCATCTTTCTGGCTCCATTCCTCAAGAAATTGGAAATTTGACCAAATTACAATTTCTTTCCCTTTATCACAATAGACTCTCAGGTCCCATTCCTTGTGAATTAGGGAATCTTTACTCTCTCACTAAATTGTCATTGGCATAGAACAACTTGTATGGGCCAATCTCACCTTTCATTGGAAACTATACAAATCTCAATAGTTTGATATTATGGGACAACAAACTTTGGGGATCAATTCCTTCTTCTTTAGGAAACTTGGTCAACTTAAAACACCTCGACCTTGCAGAAAACTATCTTTCTGGACCTATTCCTGCCACCATAGGAAATCTTACACAACTTAAGATCCTATATTTGAACACAAATAAACTCAATGGTAGCATTCCAAAAGAATTGAATAACCTTACTAGTTGGTATGAGTTTCATATATATGGGAATAATTTCATTGGCCATTTACCACAACATATTTGCCTTGGTGGATCACTAAAGTACTTTAGTGCTTTTAAGAACAAATTCACTGGTCTAGTTCCAAGAACTTTGGAAAACTGCTCCAGCCTTATCAGACTCAGGCTTGAAGATAACCAATTGGTTGGAAATATTACAAATGATTTTGGTGTATACCCAAATTTGAAATACATCAATTTGAGTGGCAATAAATTTTATGGCCACATTTCATCAAAGTGGGGGAAATGTCGTAATCTCACAACCCTCAACATTTCTAACAATAATATTTCTGGTGGTATACCTCCAGAACTAGGAGAGGCGACCAATCTTGGTGAACTCGACCTCTCTTCAAATCACTTGACAGGAGAAATTCCAAAGGAACTAGGGAAGGCGACCTCATTGACAAGACTCTTTTTAAGCCACAATCAACTTTCAGGCAAAGTTCCTAAAGAAATAGGATCATTGAATCAACTTGAAGAATTAGAGTTGGCAGCAAATAATTTCATTGGCTCAATCCCTAAAGAGCTTGGAGGATTTCACAGGCTATGGCTCTTGAACTTGAGCAAAAATAGATTTGAGGAAAGCATTCCCTTTGAGTTTGGTCAGTTAAATGCTCTACAAGAACTTGACCTTAGTGAGAATATGTTGAGGGAAATAATACCAAATACATTGGGAGTGCTAAAGATGCTGGAAATGTTGAACCTCTCCCATAATAATCTCTCTGGCACCATTCCTTCCAGTTTTGAGGATTTGTCAAGCTTGTCATTTGTCGACATATCATACAACCAATTAGAGGGATCTCTTCCAAACACTCAAGCCTTTCGAAACATTACATTTGAATCAGTGAGGAACAATAAAGGTTTATGCGGTAACATCACTGGCTTAGAATTTTGCAATAAATTAAGCAATGATCCATATGGTCATAAGCTATTGATGCTACTTCTACTTTGTTTGGGTATACTAATTCTAATAGTAGTTGGAGTTTCTTGTGTTTTGATTCAAAACTCGAAGAAAATAGAATGTGAGGATAGAGAAGCTTTAGCTTTAAATCTTTTCTCCATATGGAGTTTTGATAGGGGAATTTTGTATGAAAAAGTTATTGAGGCTACAGAGGATTTTAACGACAAATACCTCATTGGGGTGGGAGGACAAGGAAGTGTTTATAAGGCTGAGTTACTTGCAGATCAATTTTTTGCCGTGAAGAAACTTCATTCAAATTTAAATACAGATTTCTCTAATCTTAAAGCATTTACAAGTGAAATTCAGGCATTGACAGAAATCAAACATCGTAATATAGTGAAGCTATTTGGATTTTTTTTAAATTCAAGACTTTCGTTCTTAGTTTTTGAGTTCTTAGAAGGTGGTAGCTTGGATAAGATTTTAAAAAATGATGAGCAAGCAATTAAACTTGATTGGAATAAGAGGGTGAATGTTGTTAGAGGTGTGGTTAATGCATTACTCCATATGCATCATGGTTGCTCATGTCCTATAGTTCATTGTGACATATCAAGCAAGAATGTTCTTCTAGATTCAGAATATCAAGAAGCGCACCTCACTGACTTCGGAATAGCCAAGTTTTTGAAGCTTGACTCGAATAACATGACCTCATTTATAGGCACTTTTGGCTATGCTGCTCCAGGTTAGGCATTTTTATTTGTAGTTTAAAAATTACTACTTTGCTTCAAGCCAAACTACTTTGTTATTACTCTATGCCCCGCAATATCACTACTTATATTTTAAAATGCATGGTGCAGAGATTGCTTTTACCATGCAAGTGAATGAGAAATGTGATGTTTACAGTTTTGGAGTTCTTACATTGGAAATCTTAATGGGAAGGCATCCAGGTGAACTTATTTATTTTTTGACAGAGACTCCAACATCCTATGATTTGCGATTGAAGGATGTGTTAGACCAACGGCTTACTCCACCCTCAAACCTAATTATTGAAGGAGTGATGTCGATTGCAAAAATAACACTTGCTTGCTTGAATCAAAACCCACATTCTCGTCCAACTATGAAACAAGTATTTATGGAGCTTGAGAAGCAAAAACATCATCTGGTAGACCGATTTGACATCATCACACTTGGACAACTAATGGAATATTAAGCTTCTTACGTGATTTGTGTATCTCATGTATATACCAGTTCCTTTTTTTTTCCCGTCTTGTCTCTTTATTCTCTAAAGTTATTGCCTTTGCCATTTGTATCATGTATGAGTTGGTGGCTTAAATATAAATAAAGCAAGGTATTACTCACCTACTAGTCTTTCTTAAAAGAAAATATGGTTGGTAAGTAAATTTTATGCTATTGTGTAATATATTGTAGATTTGACTAGATTGAGTCATACTTTATATATTAACATTAACAAATGTAATAATTAAAAATTATAAAACAAAGTTGACTTAGATATTTTTCATACAATTCAATATATCATTTCTATTTAACTTTGATATAGTTTATAAAAATATTTTATTAATATATAAATATTTAATTGTTGAGAAATTGTTATTGCTATATGCAAATAAATAAATAAATTATCCATAGAAGAAATATTTGTCTGATTGACTTTGTATTGCTTCTAATCACATTGATTTATCAATTTAACCGTAGGCCAAACTAGTTAGCACTATATTGATAATCACATTTTTTTTAGATTTAAATCATAACGAAGGAAGTTGGCCATAAAAACAAAAATCTTGAAGAAGGAAATATAAATTTCAAAAAGACTAAGCATATAAATTATTGATTTGCAACTTCTTTAAATTGAAGAGAAGTTTCATAAATACACACACAAAAGAAAATCGCTAGTCCAAGCATTAACATTGGAAATAAAACCCATTAACTTGCCATCAAGATTTACAAAGTCAACCTATCAAGTAAATAAATAGGCCTAAAACGAAAGAACCAACAAAGAAAAAAAAAATCACTTAACCAATCCCTTACCAAAATAGATAACTTTAGGATTTTAATTACCCAACCATTCATTATGTAATGTTCATATCTTTGTGATTTTGAATATCTAATATTATTAGTATATGGCTTCTCACTTTTAAATATATTTACATATATATTCCTATTCATTATACAATTATTGTTTGATATATTGGTTGAA
Source organism: Erythrophleum fordii (assembly GCA_032878935.1). Lineage (NCBI taxonomy): Eukaryota > Viridiplantae > Streptophyta > Magnoliopsida > Fabales > Fabaceae > Erythrophleum > Erythrophleum fordii. Next base: position 26,339,570 of record JAVQMF010000058.1, on the reverse strand, counting down.
AATCATTTTATTATAGGTTTGTTGAAAAGAAAAAAAGGACAAATATATATATATATGTAGTAGCAATTAAACTGCAACCTTAAATCAGCAAATTTTTAAACACACATATTAAAAATTATGGTTAGACCATTTACCAACAATTAATTCAAACTATAATTAAAGCCTTTACAATAGATAATTCAACTACATATTTTGAAATTGTCACTAAACCATTTAACAATGATTAAAATTGTGACTAAAACCACAGTTTTTTCCAGTGAAAGTTAATATGTTTGTTAATTGGTTTAATGTGATTAGAATGATGACAAATCATGTTTTTTGTTAAATGATTTAATAGAATGCTATGAGCTAGAAATTAAAAATGCTACTTGCACTTTCCATTTTAGTGTTGAATACATTACATTTGCATTAATTTGATGTTCTTAAGACAATCTACTTCAATGTCCCAAGTCTTTTAACTTTTTCCATTGCCCACAAGTCAATATAAACAACTCTATTGTTATTTTTTTGCCCAATATCACTACCTTATGTTTTAACACAGTGTAGAGATTGCTTTTGCTATATGCAAGCTGTGTGAGACATGTGATGTTTACAATTTTGGACTTCTTATATTGAAAATCCTTATTTGAAAGCATTCAGGTGAACTTATTTATTTTTTTGGCAGAGATCCCAACAACCTATGATTTTTTAGTGAGGGATATGTCCTTAACCCACAAACTTAATTGTTAAGAAAGTGATGTTGATTGCAAAATTATCATTTGCATGCTTTAACGAAATTCACTATCTCATTCAATTATAGAACAAGTATATATGAAACTTGTGAGGCAAAAACATCATTTAGTAAATCAATTTGCCACCGTGTTTCTTATGTATATATTGTAAAGTTATTGTCTTTGTAATATGTATCGTGTATGAGTTCGTGGCTTGAATAAGAATAAAATAATTTTTAATCAGATATTGGTCTCCTGAAAAAGACTAAGAAAAAAAGTTATTTAAATAAATTTTACTATTGTATTATGTGGATTTGACTATAATTTATTTAAAGTCAATATATTTAACATCCTTACGATATAAATAGCAGTAGCACTGAATGCTCGTTACTGCATATGTTAGTTCTTTGTTGCCATTATTTTTGGCTACATATAGGGCCCCTGTTGATGTTGTTGCGAAATGGGAATATGAGTATTACAATTCATAGGTAAATTATTATCTTGGAATACTCTTTTTTCCCCTTTTATTGGATGAGTTTCAGTTGTTTATTTCGCTAATTTGAGCGATTATCTAAATTCTTTGATGCGTTAAAGAAAGAATAAGAGATCCCAATTTCCCAACTTGTTGACCTCAACTTTACTACAATGGTGTGCCTAATTCATTTTTTATAATGTGTTCTTCAATCACATGTCTATTGTAGGAGGATGCCAATCCTTCTAATGATTTAGCTTCTTCATGGTGCCTAGCCAATGGTATTTTCTCTTGTCCTTTTGTATTCACTTATGCAGACATATATGCAGTAGCATCCTTTTTCTCTCACAAAGTAATAAAATATGCTTGGATTGTAGGGCATCTTTTGTCTACCTTCTGGTTGCTCTACAAGAGAAGCAGTGGGTCAAAAGTTAGCTAAAGAACAAGAACCTAGGGTTTAAGATCTAAAGGAAGTTTCTTCTGAAGCTAAATGTGGTATAGTACCACTTGATTATGTTGTTAATCAACATTTAGAAAGTGCTAGCCCTCAGTATGGAGTAGATGTTTGCATAGGTTGCAACAGGTACGAGACTCCAGCATGTTTTTGCCCTAGTTTGTAATAGGTAAAATGCCTTACACTTCAAACTGATAGTGGTGAACCCATGATAGCCAGAGAGTTACCATTAGCAGTTTGGCCCAGTGTTCAACACTCTGATGTTGCTATCTCTATGAAGATTGAAGATTATGAGATTCCTTTAAGTTCTAGTGAAAATGGTAGAAAGACATCTCTTCAATCAGATTTATCTAATCTAAAGGTCAAAAAAGGAGAGTCCTGATGACAATGTTGATCTAGATCATATTCTATTGAAACAACGTCAAAAGATGCTGCTGGTAGGGTATGGAATGTTGATTAATGATATATCTTTCTTCTTTCAGTTTCTTCATGTTAGTTTACTTACCTTCAACAAAAAATTCTTCCATTTTGGTTCTGATATTTGGAAACTAACCAACCAAGTTTATTACAATTAAATAACCACATTTTATCACAAAATAACCACTTTGAGGACCCAAAGCAAATACTTAATTGTTAGAAAGAATCTAAATGGAATTTTCTTATTCTACCGTTGAAAATGGAAATTTTTCTGGGGATATTGCAGGAAAATGGCAGCATTGTCAAATCCAGCTCTTGAGGTAATTAATTATCCTTTGCTTTGGAGTAGTTGGATAAATTATTTATTAGAAAAAAGTCAGTTATTATTGGTTGTTGTGATTTAGCATCTATTATTGATAATTAGATTAAGTTATTTGATTGTTGTGAGTCATCTGGAACCCAGTTTCAAGTGCCAAGCCTCATGACATTTGTCAGTTTTTTTGTCTCTTTTCTTTTGGCTCTTCTGCCAATTAAATTTTTACTGTCTTGGTCAAATTCATATAGTAATGTTGGAAGGATGGGTTGTTGGTCTCTAATAGTCAAGCTTGTATTGAACATCAAAGGGTTTGATATGCACAAAAGTTAATCTCATGAATGGTCACCCATTGTGAGCTTTGATACACACCTTTCTAGGGCTTCAGCATTGGTACCTTCACTTGTTTCCTCAGGCACAAAAGTTTCCACATTCACTCTTGTAACTGGCTTTTCGAATAGGCTCTTTCTCATCCTTTCAAGATTATCCATGTTTCCTCTTGTGGTATTGTCAACTGAAGTCATCCAAACATCTAACTTGTATTCCTTATCAATTAGTAACAATGATATCTACAGGTGTTGGAACATATTAATTGGTATCAGGTTTTAAATTGTGGTTCATAGTCATAATTGCTTGATAATACTTTTGCTGCACTGTTTTCAGGTATGCACCAATTGTAATTTCTGCATTTTGTGACATTATAACTGGAACTTTGCATCACCTAATATGGCTACAATATTTGCCATTGTAGTCCACTAACATGTTTTTGTAATCACCACAATTTAAAAAAGGGAAAATTGGAATCAGCGTCCTTAATTTTGAAGATTTCTTTTTGACGTACAGTCCTAGGCATTTTGGAGAAAAAATTGTTATTATAGTGATGTTAGTGTCATAAAATCTCTCTATTCCTTATTTTAATTATATCTCAAATGCAGACTGTCTTTTGCTTTAAATTGTTGAAAAGAAATATATAGTGGTTGACAAGAGGGTTGCACTTATTTGCGTTAGTCTTGTTGCCATATCCATATCAGCTACAGGAATTGTATGCAGTAGTGACTTTATCAGGGATCTAATCGTTAGTATCAAGTATTTCCTTTGTTTCTATGCGGATGTTGCCTAATTCTTTTAAATAGATTCAGTTTGATGTTGCAAGTATTATTTTGTAGCACTCAAAGTACTTTTGTCTGCTCATTATTGTTAGCTTGTCACTTTAGCCCACTATAGTATGTAACAATATATAACCTGCGTTATTTGGATTGAAGATATCTAATCTTGTTTTAAGAAAAATGGTTTTTCTATAGGTAAAGGTCTTCTTTGCTGTACGAGAAAGCATTGTAGCTAAAATTGAGCTATCATATTCTTTCTATAACCTTTCAATTGATGAGGTGAAAAGAGAAGCTGAATTAGGGAAGAAAAAATATTGCAGATTCTTAGCTTTTAATCCCTAAGTCACTTATAGAAAAGCAAACAAAAGCCGCTGGGAGGAGATACCAAAAACTAAGATTCGAATTCAATTTCCAGATGGAGTGGTGCTTCAAGGTGTATTCAATGATTTGATGCTTTGTATTGTTTATGTTAGTTATTCTAACTCAGGCATTCTAGAGCACCTATTTTGAGCATAAAACTGTTGTTTGTCCATCTGGTTTTGGGCCCATTGGAATAAGTTAGCCCGAGATTTAGTTCTAAACCGATCACCCATATTGCCTTCCAGCTGTCGCTAAGTTGTTTGACATCGAAATGACAAAGTGGATTTCACAGGCGCCAAGTGTAACTTGGTTACTTTTAACAATGTTTGCTGGCCATTATAAATCTCATGGTATCAATTACCATATATAATGCATAAATGGCAAAACACCAGTAGTCTAATTTGGAGGGATTTTTTTTTAATAAATAATTAAATTTTATTCACAGTATGGAACTTAAATATTGGAGGTTGGCACATAAGAATAACCCTATTGCAAAATTAGAAATTACAATTTGTATGTGGAGGTACTTGAAAGGGAGAGGGATAAACAAATTTGGTTGAGACAGTGATGGACCAGAAAAAAAGATAGATGATAATAATGTAACGGTAATTAATATGAGGCAAAAATCTGTTCCCCTCCTCTAGTCAATGGATAAGGTAATGAAAAGCTTCTCAAATGAAGACACTGCAAGACATGCAATTACCACTCAAGGAAGAAACAAGATGGACTAATTCGGTATTTGAAAAGTAAACAAAAGCTTAATTGTCGTTTTGGATGTATATCTCTTTTGAGAGTGCTTCGTAGCCATAGTGTGTATTTGGATCTCCGTTTGAATCCCTGCAAATCACGTTTTGAAGGAAGCAAAAATTGAGAGCTTCTATGCAAGTATTTGAGAGTGCTTCGTAGACATAGACGGACATGGACGCAAATATTGCATGGAGAAAAACCAAAAAACTATTGAGTCGTTTTTATTTAACAAAACTATAAGAATATATGGAGTTAATTCTATGAATGAAGTATATATTTGTGAGTATTGTATTTTAGAACAGTATCTCATAAGATTTAATAGGTACTTTTGCAATATTAAAATGATTTTAAGTCTTAATCAGCCAAGCACATACTTAAGAAAAGAAAATTTCAATTTTTTTTTTCTTTCCCTTTTCTTTCACAATTAAGCCAAATAATATATCTTTTTTTTTCATTAAAGCAGTATCAAATTTCAAAAGAAATGATGCTATGATAACAAAGTAGGAATTTGAATCCTCTACAAACGCCGTGCTGTGTCCCCATAAGGAGGGGCTGTTTTTTTTTTTTTTTACTTCATTTTTTTATAACTTTATTGTGTTACAAAACACGATATTACGTAGTAGAGGATTCCCAAACAATAAAGTAGTTTGCATTTTTATTCTTATATTCTAAAAAATAATTATTAATAAAAATTGGCATGAATTATATATATATGTATGTATATGTATGCATACACGTTCGTATTTCAGCATAGAGAGATCAATTCAAATTTGTAGTACAAAATTTTAGATCCCATTTGATAAAAGTTCAGGAAAGATAATTTTTTTATTATATTATTATTTTTTAAAATAAAAATATAAAAGTTATGTTTTAAAAAATTATATTTAAAGGCTTAAGTTTTATCAAATTTTTAATGAAATATTTTAAAAATTAAAATTTTTTTAAAGATTAAAATTACTATAACTTATTACTAAAATTTAAAAAATTTATTACTAAATTTAAAAAATTTATTATCAAAGTTACTTAAATTATAACTTTTTAAAATTTAGTAGTAATTTTTTTACATTTAATAATAAGTTCTTTAAGATTTAATACTAATTTTAATCTTTAAAAATGATTTTAATTTTTAAAATTATTTATTATAAATTTTATAAAATCTGAATCTTTTAATATAATTTTATCTTAGTTTTATTATATATGCGGTGAAAAATTATTCCCCTTTTTTGAAGTCACTGACGAATGTCATTTGAGTAGCTAGTTGGTGACGGCGAACTTCGACAATGACGTGACAATCCAACGATAAGGACAGACAATGACTTTGAAAGGTAAGCAACGATCTATTATTGTCCGTAAACGTCTTTTAATAGCATTCAATGTATTATAAAACAATTATTGAATTTCTTTTCAAATATTTAATACGACAAATATTTGATATGTACTAAATATAAAAAAATTTTATCTTAATTTGATTTGAAGTATTTTGTGAAAAATACACTCCCTGCCCACCATTGATATTCAACTAAAGTGGTTTTCGTGCAAGTAACGTAGGAAATCGTACTTTCAAGATAAAATTTAAATTCATATTAAAAAGAAAACAAATGAGAAGAGCATAAGCAAAACTTCTATTAAAAGTAATATATATAATCGATAACTTATACTACTTTTATATGGTGGGAAAAGTATATATTTTAGGGGTAATTTTAATTTTTAAGTTTATAAAATACATAATAAAAAATTTTATTATAATTAAGTCTTCGTAAAGTTCTAATGATGTCTTCTCTAAAAATAATTTTTGCAAATTTAATTAAGGTCCCTAATGTAATTTTTCCAATATTTTAACCTTATGAATTAATGTCTAAGTATAAAATTAATATGTAAATTTTAAAATATAATAAAATATGTTATTATACTTTGGACTGAAATAACCACGAGAGATTATATGACTTCTTATATTTGTATTTTCATTTTAATTAGTTGCTAGTTTTTAAATTGTTGACGCAACAAAGTAGATTTTTACAGTTAATTTTAATTAAAATTTAATGCTTTTACTTTAGTCCAGAGTTTAAAATAATATTTTATTATGTTTTAAAATTATTGTAATAATTTTATAATTAAATCTTATTTTAGTTAAGTAACATGTAGTTTCCCCTTAATTCCATTCATGATATATTGGGGGTTAGGGTTTTTTGCTGTCCTTTGAGTTGGAGGAGTTTGATTCTTGAACATCTGTATTAATTTACTATTTTATTTTAAATGTCCCTATTATTAGAACTAAAATATTTATAAGTAGAAAATAGTGTGAAATAATAAATATAATTAATACACATTTAAATAAAGAGAGCAATTGGCACTACCATTATTATAAAAAACAAGTAAGTTACAAATTATTTTTCTATAATTTAGTTTAAATTTAGGTTGTTGATATAAAGTGTGCTATTCAAGTATATGGATTAATTATCATTTAACCATTCTGTGTTATCTTACATATAAATGTTAATAAAAATAAGTTAGGAAGAGGAATAATTTTATTGTTAATTGTACTAAACTTCATTTATATCTTAAACATCTTTTAAGTGTTTCGATACGATATCAAGATGAGTAGACATTTCTAACTTCAAAATGTCAGTTTTGTCACAGCATTGGTTTAGAAATATTATGAAATTGTTGAATATATGAGAAAAATAAATTTTGAATAATAAAATTGTTTATCATTTTTACACTTACATGATTATTTTATTTAAAATTAAGACCGATAATATTGTAGGATAATTAAATAATAATGAAACAAAACATAAAGGAGAGATGAATGAAACACTTTAAACTATACAAAATTAAATTAATTTCAAACTAAATAAATTATGATTTACCCTAAAAAAAAAAAAAGAGGCTGAACAGTTAAACCCAAAAGCGTAAAAACAAAAAGAAAAACGAAGGCTAACTACTGCAGGTAACACAAGTTATAGAAAATCGAGGCCATTAGACTCAGCACTAAATGGAGGAATGTAATCTTGAAGAAAGCTTGAAGGCCAAGATTCGTTAAACAATTTGTTTGGCGATTTCTTTTATCTTCTTTTAACATGATATTGTTTATACTTTTCAATATATTGATCACCATATTTACTTCTACATCAAATTTTAATTATAAAAAGTTAGATGACAACAATGAATTTTTCTCTAAGTATTTAATATATATGGTGCAAAAAACACTTCCTTTTCTAGTCAATGAATGAGTTCTTCTGGATTCGTTCTCAAAAAGAGACACAGCGAGACAATTATTACTTAAAAAAAAGAAGAAAAAGAATAAAGAAAGAGGAGATGTAGGCTATTTGGAATGGCTGTGATTTTTATTTTTAGTGTTTTTTTATAGTAAAAGTCATAAATTTATTTCACACTGCTTACTATGGATATATATATATATATATATATATATTAGTTTTTTGCATATTTTTATTAGTTTCTATCAAAAAAGATTATTAATATGTTTTTTTTCATATATGCCGTATGCACAAATCTCAAGAATCTATTTGATTCTTATCATGAAAATATATTTTTGTAATTTCATTTCTGTTCGTAATTTTATATCTACTAGCTTCATGAGTCCTAACTTTTATCTCCATATTATTTATTTCAATTTAAGCTTCAATTAGGATATATTATTTTAATAATTTGATAAAAACTTTTGCTGACGTTTAGAATTAAAGAAAGAAAATTTTTAATGCATATCTATTTTTGTTTTTACACATTAATAGGTATTTTTTTGCAGTTTAAAAATGATTTTATGTTTTAATTAGCCAAACACATACATAAGCAAAGAATTTTTTTTTAAGATAATTATCATTTTTTTCTTTTCTTTCACAGTTAAGCCAAACAATATATCTTTTTCTTTTTAAAAACAATCAGCATCAAATTTCCAAAAGAAATAAAGTTATGATAACAAAGTAAGAAGTTGAATCATCTGTACCACAGAAGCAGCGGCCGTGCTGTTTTTTTTTTTTTTTTAACTTCACTTTTTTATAACTTGGCTGTGCTACACAACACGATATAGTACATTAGGAGATTCCATATCCATAAAGTGGTTTACATTTTTATTATTATATTCTAAAAAACAACTATTAATAAAAATTAACATGAATTATACTAACACGTGCATGTCTGAGTATAGAGGGATCAATTGAGTTTATAGTACAAAATTCCATCTGCGATAAGTTCAGAAAAGATAGTCCTTTTTCCCCTGTCGCATTATCATTTTTCAATATATTTTATTTTTTAAATAAAGATATAATGGTTATTTTAAAAAAAATAATTTTATTTCATTTATTTTTCAAATGTTTTTTTAATTTTGTATATCAAATAAATTTAATATTATTTTGATTTTCTCATAATAATTTTTATGATAAACTCCACGTTTTAAGCAAATTAGATAACATTCAATTGTGTGTGGTGCAAAATCATTGCCCTTTTTTTAAGTCACTAAATAAGGTCATTTGAGTCAAGCTATTAGATGACGACGAACTTCGACAATGACGTGACAATGCAAGGACAAGGACAGACAATGACTCTGAAAAGCAAGCAACGCTCTATTATTGTCCTTTTTGTTAGTGAACGTTTTTGATATAGAATTCAATGTACTAGACATAAATTGTATATATTATTGTCCTTTTTTTATATATTATTATGCTTTTTGTCATTAAACTCTCCCGAATGCAGGGGATTAATTCTTTTTTGGTGTAAGTCTTATAAAAAAAAATTGTATATTAATTAATGAGACGTTTGAAACAATAAGGATAACAAAAATGAGTAGAAAAAAACCACGGTTCTGTATATATAAGAATTATAAAACAACTATTGATTTTTTTTCTCAAATATTTGATGTGACGAATATTTGATATATACTGAATATACAACAATTTTATTTTAATTTGATATGAAGGGTCCGGTAAAAAAACGCTCTCTACCCATCATTTATATTCGACTAGAGTGGATTTTTGTGTTAATAATGCGAGCAACCGTAATTTTAAATAAAATTTAAATTGAAATAAAAAAGAGATTAAATAAAAACATACAGTTCAATATATGAGTTATATTGTTTATAATTTATATATAAAAGAAGCTATATTTTTTATAGCTTACAAATAGGATGACTTTTATTAAAGTTAATATATATAATACACTACTCATTTTACGTTTAAACGGTGGGAGGAATATATATTTTAAGAGTAATTTAATCAAAGGCTTTAAATTTATAAAATATATAATTAAAAAACCTTATTAGAATTGAGCCTTTTTAAAGTTACAATCATATATTTTTTAAGATCCTTTGATGTAATTTTTCCAATACTTTAACCACTTGAATTAAAGTCTAAGTATAAATTTTACAATATAATAAAATATGTTATTATACTTTGGACTAAAATAACTACAAGAGATTATATGATTTTTTATATTTTTATTTTCATTTTAACTTCTTGTTAGTTTTTGAACTGTTGAAGCAACAAAGTAGATTCTCACAGTTAATTTTAATTGAAATTTAATATTTTTATTTTAGTTCAAAGTTCAAAATAATATTTTATTATGTTTTAAATTTATTATAATAATTTTATAATTACATCTTATTTTAGATAAGTAACATGTGGTTTCTCCTTAAATTTATTGGTAAGATATGGGGGCTAGGGTTTTTTGCTGTGCTTTGAACTGCAAGAGTTTCATTTCTAAACATTTGTATGAATATATTATTTTATTTTAAATCCTTATTATTAGAACTAAAATAATTATAATTAAAAAACAGCGTGAAATGATAAATATAGTTAATATATAGTTAAATGAAGAGAGCAGTTAGCACTACTATTATTATATAATTATTTTTTGAAAAAAATTAAGTTATAAATTATTTCTTTATAATTTTGTTCATAATTAGTTTCTCCATTTAAAGTGTGTCCATTCAAGTATATGTGTTAATTATCATTTAATCATTTTATGTTATTTTACATATAAATTTTAATAAAAATAAGTTAAAATGAGGTAACAATTTTATTGTTAATTGTACTAATCATCATTTATATCTTAAATATCTTTTAGTGTTTCAATACAATGTTAGGATGAGTAGACATTTTTAACCTCAAAATATCAATTTTGTCACAGTAATAGTTCAGAAATATTGTGAAATTGTTCTAGGTATAAGAAAAACATATTTTGAATAATAAAATTATTTGTCATTTTTAGACTTATATGATTATTTTAGTTAAAATTAAGACCAATAATTTAACTAATAATGAAGCAAACCATAAAAGAAAAATGAATAAAACACTTTAAACTACAAAAAAAAAAAGAGCTTGAACACTTAAACCGAAAAGCATAAAAACAAAAAAAAAAAAGCTGAAAGCTGACTACTACGATACTAGCCACAAAAAATGTTAAGGATAGGAGTGCTGGTGGTCTGGTGGGGTGTGCATATTATTTATATATATATATATACATATACATAAAAAGAAGAGCGGGTTTTCAAACAATAGGGGAAGCTTGAGGTAGTGACATCTTGATATTTGATGGTTGGAACATCTCCCCCTCCACAATACAAAAAGGTTCAAATAAATGTCACAATAAAATAATTAACATAGTATATCAATATTTGAGAATGCATCAATGCTGTCACAACTTACAACAATGTCCGTTGAGCTCAGTCACAGCGGGGAGGACCTTCCTCTTGACAATTTTAATATTCTTCACGGAGTTGCCGACAAGGATTCTGACAAATTCAAGACAGTGCCGACAAGATTCTCCACCCATGCAGCCATCACTAAACCAGAGTAGTGCAAGTATAATCACTTTTAGATTTTGCTTAATTATGATTCATTTTTTTCTCCCCCCCTCACATGCACACACACACACACACACACACACACATGTCTATCTAAGTGTAATGATTTTTATGACCTACATGTCTTATTCAGCTTCTTGTAGCACTATTAAGAAAGGTCGAGGAAAATACAAGTGTATGTCTGTTGATTTGAAAACAAAACATGGTAGAAAGATTATTATTGACATCCCTGAAGACTTCGAGCGGGCTATTGGAGATGGCGCTCGAGAGTTCTCAAGTTATTGTGGCTTAGTGGTTCGAACCACTTGTTTATTTAGAGATGGTGACTGGCCTGCTCAACAAGAAAAGTATGGGAACATTATGTGGTTAAAGGTTAAGATAATATATTTGTGTATAGGCAGTTATACAAACTAAATAGCATTTAATTTTAAACCCTTTACATATGTAACTATAACTATTTATGTTAGTGGTCTGTAGGATAAATTTGAACAACGAGAGGGTCAAGCTGAGTCGTTGATGAAGCGCTTCACTCTTAGCACTTTACGGAGATTGTTTAGGAGTTGGAAGACAAAGTTACATGATCTTGTCAAATTTTTGGATACAGATGAAGATAGGCGTGCAGTTCGACCGGCTGATGTGCATCCTATAGATTGGGAGTGGTTGCTCCAGCGTTGGGCTACTGAAGATTTTAAGGCAATGTACTCTTGTTCTATAATATAGTTTGAACTTATTTACTTATATACAATTCTCATAACCATATTTAAATAATAAATATTTTTGTCCACTTGTAGACAGTGAGTAATAGAAATAAACTAAATAGAGGAAAGCAAGTAACCAAGCATACATGCGGCACGCGGTCGTTTGCGGAGGTAGAGCATAGTCTGGTAAGGATGGTCTCTTCATTTTTAATTTATCAATATACTTCTATATAATCATGTTGTTTTCTCTATTATTATAAGATGAAATAATATTATTTATAAAATATTTTAGAGGGATCCCATTACTGGTGAACCAGCGGGACCTGACGTGGTGTGGGAGGCGTAACACACTCGTTGTACAAAGGATGGGGAGATAGAGTGGGTTGATCCCAAGTCACAGGAGATTCATGTAACTTTTTAACATCTTTTAATTTTTATCTTTGCTTAATTACAATTTATTATATGTGTTTTTAATTTGTTAATTAAACTGTAGGGTTGTTTACATGAGCTTGTTGTTCGACAACAATCATCTGAAGTTGAATCTCGCATGACTGGAGATGAAATTTTATCTACTGTATTAGGTGCACGGTCAGGGTTTGTTCGTGGAAAGGGTTATGGAAAGAAACCCCCTAAAAAGAGACCTGTTGACCAAGTTGACGTGGACTATAGAGTGTCATCTGCAATAGAACAAGTTCGAAAAGAAATGAAACGAAAACGGGAGGAAGACCGTGCCCAGATGGCACAAGAGCGCGAAGAAATGGAGCAAAAAATACAAGAAGAATTTGAACGGAAGTTGCAACAAGAACGATCTCAAATGGCCCAACAAGTGCAAGATGAAGTTCGTGCACAAGTTGTTGCCTTATTGTCCACATTACAACAACAGGTATATAACACACTTTCTTTCCTATTTCTAAGAATAAACAATATTTATCTTTTTTTTTTAAATTCTAACAGGGACATCTACCCTTCAAGTAGTAATATTTCAAGTAGACCAGCCCAATAAATCTAGATAAATAGCGGTATGTTTATAAATAACTGTTTATTTCCTATTAGTTTAAATATTTATTTAAGTATAGTTCAATATTCAAATTTTAACTTGTATGCTATCTAATATTTTAACTGCTATTGTTTCTCTTTTAGCCTAATTTTTGTTCTGTTATTTAGTGGCGACCTTTTTTGTTGCCACTAAAACCTTTTTGTTACAGTTGTATTAGTAATAACTTGGCGGCGACGTTTTGTCGCCACTATAAATCTTTAGTGGCTATTTTTGTTATTTTTGGTGGCAACTTTAGTCGTCACTGAAAGCTATTTTTTTTGTAGTGGAACCATACTCTAAACAAATTTGCAATGGTTGTTCCTGCAGTTGCAAATAATTATTGTAATCTTGCTCCTGGTGGAACTTTTAGCAACGGATCTACAAATTGATGCTAAAATTCAACCGTTGCTAATTCCTAGAACAACACCCGCAAAATATTAATTTTTTGATAGTGTATTAATGAAGTATATATTTATAAGTATTGTATTTTAGAACGGTACCTCATAAGATTTAATAGGTAATTTTGCAATTTAAAAATGATTTTATGTTTTAATTAGCCAAGCACATACGTAAGCAAAGATTTTTTTTTAAAGATAATTATCATTTTTTTTTTTCTTTCACAATTAAGCCAAACAATATATCTTTTTTCTTTTTAAAAAAAAAAACGGCATCAAATTTCCAAAAGAAATAAAGTTATGATAACAAAGTAAGAAGTTGAATCATCTATAGCACAGAGGCCGTACTGTTTTTTCCTTATTTTTTTTACTTCAATTTTTTATAACTTTGCCGTGTTACACAACACGATATAGTACAGCAGGAGATTCCATTTCCATAAAGTGGTTTACATTTTTATTATTACGTTCTAAAAAACAACTATTAATAAAAATTAACAAGAATTATACTAACACGTGCGTGTCTGAGCATAGAGGGATCAATTGAGTTTATGGTACAAAATTTTAAGCCCCATCCGTTTTAAGTTCATAAAAGATAATCCTTTTCTCCTGTCGCATTATCTTTTTGTAATATATTTTATTTTTTAAATAAAGATATAATCGTTATTTTTATTTTTAAAATAATTTTTTTATTTATTTTTAAAATATTTTTTAATTTTGTATATAAAATATATTTAATATTATTTTGATTTTCTCATAATAATTTTTATGATAAACTCCATGTGGTGCAAAATCATTGCTTTTTTTTGAAGTCACTAAATAGTCATTTGAGTCAAGCAATTAGATGATGACGAACTTCGACAATGATGTGACAATGCAGGGACAAGGACAGACAATGACTCTGAAAAGCAAGCAACGATCTATTATTGTCCTTTTTGTTAGTAAATGTTTCTGATATAGAATTTAATGTACAAGACATAAATTGTATATATTATTGTCCTTTTTTTATATATTATTGTGCTTTTTGTCAGTAAACTCTCCAGAATGCAGGGGATTAATTGTTTTTTGGTGTAAGTCTTAAAAAAAAATATAAATGAATTATATATTAATGAGACGTTTGAAACAATAAGGATAACAAAAATGAGTAGAAAAAAAGCCACGGTTCTATATATATAAGAATTATAAAACAACTATTGATTTTTTTTTTCAAATATTTGATGTGACGAATATTTGATATATACTGAATATACAACAATTTTATTTTAATTTGATATGAAGGGTCCGGTAAAAAAACGCTCTCTACCCATCATTTATATTCGACTAGAGTGGATTTTTGTGTTAATAATGCGAGCAACCGTATTTTTAAGTAAAATTTAAATTTAAATAAAAAAGAGATTAAATAAAAACATACAGTTCAATATATGAGTTATATTGTTTATAATTTATATATAAAAGAAGCTATATTTTTTATAGCTTACAAATAGGATGACTTGTATTAAAGTTAATATATATAATACACTACTCATTTTACGTTTAAACGGTGGGAGGAATATATATTTTAAGAGTAATTTAATCAAAGGCTTTAAATTTATAAAATATATAATTAAAAAACCTTATTAGAATTGAGTCTTTTTAAAGTTACAATCATATATTTCTTAAGATCCTTTGATGTAATTTTTTCAATACTTTAACCACTTGAATTAAATCTAAGTATAAAATTAATATATAAATTTTACAATATAATAAAACATGTTATTATACTTTGGACTAAAATAACTACAAGAGATTATATGATTTTTTATATTTTTATTTTTATTTTAACTTATTGTTAATTTTTGAACTGTTGAAACAACAAAGTAGATTCTTACAGTTAATTTTAATTGAAATTTAATATTTTTGTTTTAGTCTAAAGTTCAAAATAATATTTTATTATGTTTTAAATTTATTATAATAATTTTATAATTAAATCTTATTTCAAATAAGTAACATGTGGTTTCTCCTTAAATCTATTGGTAAGATATGGGGGCTAGGGTTTTTTGCTGTGCTTTGAACTGCAAGAGTTTCATTCCTAAACTTTTGTATGAAGCTATTATTTTATTTTAAATCCCTATTATTAGAACTAAAATAATTATAATTAGAACATAACGTGAAAATGATAAATATAGTTAATATATAGTTAAATGAAGAGAGCAGTTAGCACTATTATTATTATATAACTATTTTTTGAAAAAAATTAAATTATAAATTATTTCTTTATAATTTTGTTTAAAATTAGTTTCTCCATTTAAAGTGTGTCCATTCAAGTATATGTGTTAATTATCATTTAACCATTTTATGTTATTTTACATATAAATTTTAATAAAAATAAGTTAAAATGAGGTAACAATTTTATTGTTAATTGTACTAATCATCATTTATATCTTTTAGTGTTTCAATACAATATTAGGATGAGTAGACATTTTTAACCTCAAAATGTCAATTTTGTCACAGTAATAGTTCAGAAATATTGTGAAATTATTCTAGGTATAAGAAAAACATATTTTGAATAATAAAATTATTTGTCATTTTTAGACTTATATGATTATTTTAGTTAAAATTAAGACCAATAATTTAACTAATAATGAAGCAAACCATAAAAGAAAAATGAATGAAACACTTTAAACTACAAAAAAAAAAAAGAGCATGAACACTTAAACCGAAAAGCGTAAAAACGAAAAGAAAAAAAAAAACGATGAAAGCTAACTGCTACAAGTAACACAAGTTATAGAAAACCCAGGCCGTTGGACTTGGCTCTAGACGAGGGAATGTAGTCTTGAAGAGACTTTGAAGGCCAAGATTGGCTAACCAATTCGCTTAGCAATTTCTTTGTCTTGCTTTTAACACGATATTGTTTATACTTTTCAATATCTTGATTATCATATTTACTTCTACGTTAAATTCTAAAAAAAAAAAGACAAATTAGATGATAATAATAGATTTTTCTCTAGATATTTAATATATATGGTGCAAAAAACATTTTCCTTTCTCAGTCGATGAATGAGTTCTTTTGAATTCTTTCTCAAATTAAGACACAGCAAGATAATTACTACTTGAAAAAGAAAGGAGATGTGGGCTATTTGAAATGGCTGTGATTTTTGTTTTTACTTTTTTTTTTTTTATAGTAAAAGCCATAAATTTCTAGACTTTTTAATGATGTTTATTTTGGTGCTTTATAAAAGCCATAATGACTTTTGAGAGGCATTGAAGAGTGCTTTTAAAAACAGTCTGATAAACTTCTTCAATGACTACGCTGTGAAGACAAACTACCTGAGAAAGAAAGCAAATGGGAGTTTGGAATTTGAAAAGTAAGCAATGACTGTGAAACTAGCCACAAAATTTTGTCACGGAGCCATGGACACAGAGAGAGTTATCAAGAATTAGACATTGACTAAGTACATAATATAAATAAGGGCTTACATAATTGTTAATTTATGAATTAAACTTGCTCAAAAACGAGGTTAATTAATTGAATTTGCCAAACTAAATGATTGTCATACAGGTCCGAATTTAATATTAAACTACTGGATAAATGAAATTTAAAAAATAATTCTTTTTAACAACTTTAAACATGAGATTAAACATATCAAAAACTGAACTTTTTCCTGTGAAATTTTATTCACCTTGGTGTACCATATTCTTAACTGAGTGGCTAAATTGTTTCCAAATTATAGAACCAAAGAGTCGTTGGAGATAGGAGTGCTGGTGGTGTGGTGGGGTGTGCATATTACGTGCGTGTTTGAAAATTCGATAATTTTTTTTAAAATTATATTTTTTTTAAAACAATAAATTTAAACTTTTATATAAAGGTGATTTGTTATTGAATTTTCAAACATACTATATATTTTTTAAAACAATAAATTTAAACTTTTATATAAAGGTGATTTGTTATTGGATTTCCAATCATACTATATATATATATATATATATAAACATAGAAAGAAGAGCAGGTTTTCAAACGATAGGGGAAGCTTGAGGCAGTGACATCTCGGTATTTTATGGTTGGAACATCTTCCCCTCCACAATACAAAAAGGTTCAAATAAATGTCACAATAAAATAATTAACATAGCATATCAATATTTGAGAATGCATCAATGCGGTCACAACTAACAACAATGTCCGTTGAGCTGGGTCGGACCTTCCTCTTTGACAATTTTAATATTCTTCACGGAGTTGCCGACAAGGATACCGACAAATTCAAGGCAGTGATGCCTTTATGTAGCTCATGTCACTGCTGCTGTCAGAGTATCATCAATCGTTTGTACAGAATATCTTGATGAAGTTCTGTGACCAAATCCAACCGCCCATTTGAGCCATTCATTTGGATCAAAATTCTTTAATCAAATTACAATAACCAAGCCATCAAACTGAACTAACCTTTATTTTTATTTGAAATTAGGCATACAAAAAGTATGGAAAAATTATATTTTTAATTCCCATAATTTAATTAAATTTTTATAATTTAATAATGTATACTTAAATTCTTATAATTTATAAATTTTTCAATTTAGTCTTTCAATTAAAATTATATTAATATTCCATTAAATTTTACTTATGTAATTAATTATATACGACTTAATATTCTTAATATATATTATTTATAAGATAATGAATTAAAATTAACTTATATGTATGAAAAAATATTGATAAAAATATAACGATAGGGATTAAATTAAAAATTATTTAAATTATAAAGACTTAATTACAAAATTTTAAGTTATAAAAATCACATTAAAATTTAAGTAAAATTGTAGCCACTAAAAGTATGATTTTCCCAAAAAGAATTCTTAAAATTTATGAAATATTTATTTGCAATCTTTTAAATTTTAATTTATACTTTAAAATTTTAAACTCATACTTAAATCTTCTCAAGTAAAAATTATGAAGTTTATTATGGTTAAACTATTAAAAGTAAAATATAAATAGTGTCGGAAATTTTGTTAACAATTTGCTAATGGAAAAATGTCTTGCATAAATTAAAATTTAAAATTGTGAACGTATATTTTAAAAAATTTAAAAGACTTGAATGTGATATTAGTTTTGGACAAATTTAGCCCCTTAATTAAGGCTTAAAGGTGAAATTGGTACATAAATTTTAAAATATAACAATATATATATATATTAGTTTGGAATAAATATCCACTAGAGATCACGAGGTCTCTTATATTTGTATTTTTATTTTGACTCAAGGCCAATCTTGGAATTATCAAAGTAAGAAAGCAGACTTTTATAGTTAGTTTTAATTGAAATTTAATATTTTTATTTTAATATAAAGTTTAAAAATATTTTGTAATGTAATAATTTCATAATTAAATATTATTTTAGAGAAGTAAAATATATATTTTTTAAAATTCTATTAATGAAATATAGGGGGCTAGGGTTTTCTGCTTAGCTTGGGGTCGTTGGAGCTCCATTCTTAAAGATTTGTAATAATTCACTAATTAATCTTAGATTAATTCACTATTTTATTTCAAATGTGACTATTATTAGAATTGAAATAATTATA
The DNA here is from genome assembly GCA_032878935.1 of Erythrophleum fordii. Taxonomy (NCBI): domain Eukaryota; kingdom Viridiplantae; phylum Streptophyta; class Magnoliopsida; order Fabales; family Fabaceae; genus Erythrophleum; species Erythrophleum fordii. The sequence continues at coordinate 26,320,508 of JAVQMF010000058.1, read as the reverse complement.
AATAGAAATAATTAGCATGAATTTATAAATATAGTTAAATACACATTCGAATGAAGAGAGTAATTGATATACCTGTTGCAAAAACGTTTCATTTTCTTAGTCAATGAATACGTTTCTCCAAATTCGCTCTCAGATGAAGACACATCAAGACAATTACAACTCGAAGATGAAAGAAGATGTTGGACCATTTGGGATCATTGTGATTTTTCGTTTCCGTCATTTTTTGACAGTAAAAATCATAAATTTATAGTTGAATAAGTTTTTTTAATGATAATTTTTTGGATACTTTTTAAAAGTCATATTTGAGAAACACTGAGGAGTGCTTTTAAAAGCAGAGCAGTAGTAAATGTTATAAATTTAATTTTTTTGTTAACTAAATTTCAAATTATCCTTATTGCAAACCACTTACTATTGTTTATCTATATATATATTATTTCTTTTTTTAATCATATTTTTATTAATTTTTCACCAAAACATAAATTATTACTATTTTTTTTTACATATATCATATACACAAATCTTAGATATTTCTTTAATTGTTATCATAAAAATATATTCTTGAAATTTAATTTTTATTTATAATTCTATAACGGATAGCTTGATGAGTCCTAACTTTTATCTCTATATAATTTATTTCAATTCAAGCTTCAATTAATATATATTATTTTAATAATTTGATAAAAAATTTTGCAAATGTTTAGTATTAATAAAAAAAGAAATTTTTTTTAATATATATCTATTATTATCATTTAACACAATAAAAATAATTTCTTAAATTTATTGCAACCAATTGCACTTTTAAAACGTACTTTAATAAAATTATCAAATATTAGTTTTACAACATAAGTTTAATTGGAAATTTGATATAAAGTTCTCTAGATATTTAATTTAATATTGAGGGAAAAAAGTTATAACTTAAATGTCATTCTTCACAATCAAAATAATTTTTGAAAATTATTGCCAAGTATTCGATCAAGCAATTGTTCTTTGAAAAGTTACTTTTATAAGATATTTATCAAATATTACCTTTACCCTTTCCAAATAGTAATTTTTTCGCTGTATTTTCAATACACAACAGCTTTTTAAAAGCCACAACTTTCTAGAACAAACCTGAATTAATTAAATATTTGAAAAGTAAGCGAAGCTCAATTGCCCTTTTCTTTTTAACTATATTCCGCGAATACCAAATGAAAAAAAATAGAGTTCATCCCATTTTAGTATATTTATATATAAAAGTACTATATGGCCCCAAAAAAAATAGTTTACAGAAGTACTGTATTTTAGAACGGGATCTCGTAAATAGATCAATCTAATATTCTTGTCTAATTCAAAAGCAGTTTTATGTTTTAAATAACCGACCACATATAACAACTATATTCCAAAAAAAAAAAAATCTTGTGTTGATCAATTATAATATTATAAAAATAAATGTGATAGGGTTTGTAAATTATGAAAGTTGTAATCAAATATGTGATATATTTGTTGTGGAAAATTAATCCCCGTTTGTCCAAGTTCATGTATAAGGTCCATGGCCATATACTCACAATTTAAAAAATAATTTAATGATTAAAATAATAATTTAATGATAAAATAATTATTATAAAAATATAATAAATATTATATTAATTACTAAAAAAATATGTTCACGCTACAACAAATTAAATGGAATGATATTTTTTTATTATATTATCATTTTTAACATATTTTTATTTTTTTAAAATAAGAATATGATAATAATTATTTTTTAAAACTTAATTTTTTATTTTATCTTCTAAATTTTTTTTTTTATATTCTACATATCAAATGAAGTTCACCATTATTTTGATTGTCTCATAATGATTTTTATGTTAAATTCTAAGTTGCAAGTAAATTAGATAACATTGAATTGATAGTCAAATAATTTATGTATTTGGTGACAAAACATTCCCCATTTTCTAAGTCACTGAATAAGGTCATTTGGGTCTAGCTATTAGATGACAACGAACTTCGACAATGACGCGACAATGCAGGGACAAGGACAGACAATGACTTTGAAAGTAAGCTCCATTATTGTCCTATTGGTTATTAAATCTACATTGGTTGGTAAGCAACGCTGTATAATTGTCCTTTTAGTTAGTAGACGTCTTTTTGATATAGCATTCAATGTATTATAAAACAACCATTGAAATTTTTTTTTTTCAAATATTTAACATGACAAATATTTGATATATAATAAATATAAAACAATTTTATTTTAATTTGATTTGAAGTATCCTGTTAAAAAAAAAATCTCAGCCCATCATTTATATTTTACTGGAGTGGATTCTCGTACCAGCGAGATAGGAGATTGGACACTTGAAATAAAATTTAAATTCAAATTAAAAAGTAAAAAAAAAATGACATTTAATTAATAAGTATATTATTCATGGCTTATAACAGTATATATGTAAATGGAACTCTAATATTTATAATTTATGAATGATACGATTTTTATCAAAATTAATACATATAATAAATTATTCATTCTAAATGGTGGGAAAGTATGCATTTCGGAGGTAATTATAATCTAAGACTTAAAGTTATAAAACATACACTGACAAACTTTATTATAATCAAGTACTTTTAAAGTTGTTATCATATCTTCTCCAAAACTAATTTTTGCAAATTTAATTAAGGTCCTTTAATATAATTTTTTTAATATTTTAACCGGTTGAATAAAAGTTTAAATATAAAATTAATATAAAAATTTTTAAATATAACAAAATATGTTATTATATTTTGGACTAAAATAACTACGAGAGCCTGTGGCTGTCGTGCCATGATGGCGCCTACCCTCCTACTCCTACAGGCATTTGCAGGTTTGAACCCGCGCTTCCCCCTTTCCCTACAAAGTAGGTCTCCCACTTCGACTGTCTCATGAAAAACAAAAAAACTACAATAGAGTATAAAATTTTTTATATTTATATTTTGATTTTAACCGAGTGCTAGTTTTTGAATTGTCAAAGCAAAAAAAGTAGATTCTTACAATTAATTTTAATTGAGATTTAATATTTTTATTTTAGTTCAAAGTTTAATATGATATTTTATTAGGTTTTAAAATTATCATTAAAATTTCATAATTAAATCTTATTTTGGATAAATAACGTAATTTCTTCTTAACTCTATTCATGAGATATGGGGGGTTAGGGTCTTTTGCTGTACTTTAAGTAGTTCCCTTCCTAAACATTTGTATTAATCCGTTATTTCATTTTAAATATCCCTATCATTAGAATTGAAATAATTATAAATGTAAAATAGCCTGAAATGATAAATATAATTAATACATATTTGGATGAAAAAAGTCATTGACAGTACTATTATTATAAAACTTTTTTTATAAAAAAAAAAGGAAGGTTACAAATTATTTCTTTATAATTTATTTTAAAATTAGTTTGTTAATTGAAAGTGTGTCATTCAAGCATATGTGTTAATTATCATATTTAACCATTCTATATCATTTTACATATAAATTTTAATAAAAATAAGTTAAAATGAGGAATAATTTTATTGTTAATTGTAATAAACTTCATTTATATCTTAAATACCTTTTAGTGTTTCGATATAACGTTAGGATAAGTAGACATTTCTAACTTCAAAATGTCAATTTTATCACAACAATAGCTTAGAAATATTGAGAAATTGTTCAAGATATAAGAAAGAGATATTTTGAATAATAAAATTGTCTATCATTTTTATACTTATATGATTATTTTAGTTAAAATTAAGACCAATAATATGGAAGGATAATTAGATAATAATGAAACAAACTATAAAAGAAAAATGAATGAAACACTTTAAACTATAAAAAAAATTAATTCCAAACTAAATAAACTATAATGAACCCTTAAAAAAAGAGCATGAACAATTAAACCCAAAAGCGAAAAAACAAAAAGAAAGATGAAGATAACTAATACAAGTAACACAAGTTATAGAAAACCAGACCATTAGACTTAGTTCTAAATGAGGGAATGTAATCTAGAAGAGAGCTTGAAGGCCAAGATTAATTGGCTAACCAATTCGCTTAGCGATTTCTTTATCTTTACTTTTAACACGATATTATCTATACGTTTTAATATCTTGATTATAATATTTACTTCTACATTAAATTCTAAAAAAAAAATTAGATGATAATAATGAATTTTTCTCTAAGTATTTAATATATATGGTGCAAGAAACGTTCTCTTTTCTTAGTCAATGAATGAGTTCTTTTGAATTCGTTCTCAAATGAAGACACAGCAAGACAATTATTACTTTAAAAAAAAAAAAAGAAAGGGAGTTGTAGGTTACTTGGAATGGCTGTGATTTTTATTTTTAGTGTTTTTTTTATAGTAAAAGTCATGAATTTATATTTGGCTGAAGTTTTTTTAATGATGTTTATTTTGGTGCTTTATAAAAGCCATAATGACTTTTGAGAAGCTCTGACGAGTGCTTTTAAATTAAGTGACAAGCTTCTACTACGCTGTGAAGGTAACCAACTAAGAAAGAAAGCAAGTGGGAATTTGGAATTTGAAAAGTAAGCAAAGTTCCATTGTCCTTTTGGATAGTAATCCTTTTGGGGTCAGTATATTATGAAACTAGCCACAGGTCATGGACACAGAGATATCGGGAATTAGACATTGACTTGGCATATAACATAAATAAGAGCTTATAAAATTGTTAGTTTATGATTTATATTTGGTCAATTTTTTATTTTCAAAATGACGTTAATTAACTAAATTTGCCAAACTAAATGATTATCATATAGGTATGAATTTAGGATTAAATTATTGGGAAGGTAAAAATTAGAAAAAGAATTCCTTTTAATAACTTTAAACATGAGATTGAACATACCAAAAACTGAACTTTTTCCTATGAAATTTTATTCACCTTGGTGTACCATATTCTCAACTGAGAAGCCAGATTGCTTCCAAATTATAGAAACAAAGAGAGTTGTTGGAGATAGTAGTGCTGGTGGTGTGCATATTATACATATAAACATAAAAGGAATAACAGGTTTTTAAGCAATAGTGGAAGCTTGAGTCAGTAGCATTTTGATATTCTTTTGGTAGAGATAGGTATCGTGATTCTAAACGAGGACAGACAATGACTTAGACTTTGCACGTGACGAAATTTGTAATATTTAGATAGAATTTTATTCAAATTTTTGTCTAGTAATTCAGGTATTTTCAAAATATATCTCAAAATCAAATTATAAGAAAATGCAATATCTTACAACATACCATTCAATGTCTTATAAAACAACCAATGAGAGTTTTTTTATTAATATTTAATATGACAAATATTTGATAAATACTAAATATAAATCAATTTTATTTTAGTTTGGAGTGTCAAGAAACACTCTCTGCCCATCCTTTTATACTCAATTACTCATTCAATCTTTAAATGTTGAGACAAGTATATTTTAGCCCTTAAATAAGGCTCAAGTGTAAAATTGGTACTGTTGGCAAAAAAAAGAGTGTAAAATTAGCATATAACTTGTAAAATATAACAATATGCATACATATCTATATATACATATGTCTTTTAGATTGGATTATATAATTGCAAGACATCACTATGGTATCTTATATTTGCATTTTCATTCTAATTCGATGTCAATCTTTGAATTGTTAAAGCAAGAAAGCAGACTATTACAATTAATTTTAATTAAAATTTAATATTTTTATTTTAATCTGAAGTTCAGAGAAATATTTTGTAATGTAATAATTTTATAATTAAATCTTATTTTACACAAGTAAAATACATATAGTTTCTTCTTGATTCTATTAATGAGATAAGGGCGTTAGGGTTTTCTGCCGAGCTAAGAGTTGTAGAGCTTCATTCCTAAGCATTTATATTCACAAATTCATCTTATATTAATTCATTATTTCATTTTAAAAGTGGCTATTATTAGAATTGAAATAATTATAAATAGAAATAATTAGCATGAATTGAAAAATATAGTTAAATACATATTTAAATGAAGAGAGCAATTGGCACTACTATAAAATTGTTTTTATAAAAACTAAATTACATTTATGTATTTGTAATTTAGTTCAAAATTAGTTTATTCATTTAAAATGTGCCATTCATGCATGTGTGATTTGTTAATTATCATTTGACCATTCTATGTTATTTTACATATAAATTTTAATAAAAATAATCATATATATAAATATTAAAATGAAGAATAATTTTATTGTTAATTATAAACTTTATTTATATCTTAAATATTTTTCAAGTGTTTCGAGACAATATTGGGTTTAATTAGACATTTTTTGACTTCGAAATGTCAATTTAGTCATACTTTTAATAATAAAATAATTTTTACATTTACATGATTATTTCAGTTAAAAGTAAAACAATAATATCAGCGGATAGTTAAGTGGCAATAAAACAAATCATAAAAAAGAGATGATAAAAAGCTTCAAACTATAAAAGGATAAATTAATTTCAAACTAAATCATAAAAAAAAGAAGGAAGTGACAAAAGCTAACTACTAATGCTGTGTTTGGTTCAGCTTTTACTTTTCTCAAACCGTGGTTTTGACCAAAGCAACAAAACATAACTTCTGCATTTTGTGGGTTGCAAACCGTGGTTTTGGAGGAAGCTACCGAATTTCCAAACACGCACTAAGTAACACGAAGTATAGAAACCCTAGACTAGTGGACTCAGCTCCGGATGAAGGAATGTAATCCAGAAGAGAGCTTGAAGGCCAAGATTGACTAACCAATTCGCTTAGCGATTTCTTATCTTTTAACACGATATTGTCTATACTTTTCGATATCATGATTATCATATTTATTTTTATGTTAAATTTTAAAAAAATAGATGATAACAATAAATTTGTCTCTAAATATTTGATATATGTGGCGCAAAAAACGTTCCACTTTCTTAGTCAATGAATAAGTTCCTTTGAATTCGTTCTTAGATGAAGACACAGCAAGACAATTACTATTCGAAGAAGAAAGGAGATGTAGGACCATTTGGGATCATTGTGATTTTTGCTTCTGACTTCTTTTACAGCAAAAATAAAAATTGTATATTTAGCTAAATTTTTTTATGATAATTTTTTGGGTATTTTTTAAAAGCCATAATAACTTTTGAGAAGCATTGAGGAGTGCCTTTAAATGCAGTTATGAATGTTCTAAAGTTAATTTCTTTTTTAACTAAATTTCAAATTATTCTTATTGCAAACCGTATGTACTTACTATGAGAGAGAGAGAGAGAGATATATATATATATATATATGTTTATTTTATTTATCATATTTTTATTAGTTTCTCACAAAAACACAAATTATGGCTTTCTTTTTTTTTAAATATGCCATATACACAAATCTCATGTATTTCTTTGATTCTTATCATAAAAATATACTCTTGCAAATTAATTTCTAATCATAATTCTATAACTGCTAACTTGATGAGTCCTAACTTTTATCTCTATATTATTTATTTCAATTCAAGCTTCAATTAATATATATTATTTTAATAATATAAAAAATCTTTTGTGAATGTTTAGTGTTAAAAAAAAATTTTTTTTTTACGTATATCTATTATTATTTTACACAATAAAAATAATTTTCTAAAATTATTGCCAAACACTATATCAATCAATTGCACTTTTAAAACTTACTTTTATAAAATTTTTATCAAACATTAGATTTACTCTTTCTGAACTGCAATTTTTCATAGCACTTGCAAGATAAGTCACATTTTTTTTCAAACGGACCCATATTAATTGGATATTTGATATAAAGTTCTTTAAATGTTGAAAAAAGAAAACGTTCTAACCTAAATGTCATTCTACGCAATCACAATAATTTTTGAAAATTATTGCCAAGCATCCTAATCAATCAATTCTTCTTCGAAAAGTTACTCTTACAAAATATGTATCACATATTACTTTTACCCTTACTAAATAGCACTTTCAATGTACAACAGCTTTTTAAAAGACACAACTTTCTAGAACAAACCTGCATTAATTGGATATTTGAACAGTAGGCGAAGGTCAATTGTCCATTGCTATTTAACTGTATTTCGTGGTTACCAAATGGGAAAAAAAAAAAGTTTATTCTATTTTAGTATATTTATATATGGAAGTACTGTACGGCCCCAAAAAATTATTGACAGAAGTACTATATTTTATAACGGTATCTCGTAATTAGATCAGTCTAATATTATTGGCTAATTTAAAAGCAGTTATATGTTTTAATTAACCGAACACATAACAACTATATATTTTTAATAAAATCTTAGACGATGCGAATGCAGTAATAGGTGATGGAGCCCTCAGTACAGCACGACAATTTTTTGAATTTAATTTGAATCCATTAGATGAGAAGCTTCTACAATGACAATGCCGTGAAGAAAGCCTACATAAGAATGCTGGTATAAGGTCATTTAATTTGAGTCCATTAGATAATAAGTTTCTATAATGACAACGCTGTGAAGACAGCTACCTAAGAAAGAAAGCAAATGGGAATTTGGAATTTGAACAGTAAGCAAAGCTCCATTGTCCATTTGGATAGTAAATCCTTTTGAGGTCAAGTATACCCTGAAACTAGCCACAAAATATTGCACGTGCTTTGAGGTAGCCTGATGCCCTAGGGTTATGGACAGAGAGGTATAACGGCGTAGACAGGGACTTAGATATTGAATGTAACAAAATTTAAAGTATTTGGATAGAATTTCCTTCAAATTTTTATTTACCTATTTGAAAATAAAAAAATTGATATAATATCTATTATTCTTTATTATAATTATTTAATAGTATTTGTCTATTTTTATTATTTTTTTAAAATAAGAGAACGATAATTATTTTATATTTATTTCATTCATTTTTTTATTTTTATTTTTATATCTAACATTTTATATATTAAATAGTCTCTAACAGTGATTCAAATCATTTTAAAATATATCTCAAAATGGATTTATGAGAAAAGGAAATATCTTATGTATAACGTTCAATATCTTATAAAGCAAGCAATTAGAATTGTTTCAAACTTTTGAAATGAGAAATGTTTTATAAATACTAAATATAGATATAATTTTATGGGAGAATTACTGAGGACCTGGAGTTAAAAAAAACTACTCTAAAGAATCTATTACCATTATTTTAGAATTAATTATCATCGATTTTAAGTAAAACTCTTTAAACCTAGTTATAATAGGTCCTTCAAAATAAATTTTTTTAACTTTGGGCCCTTAATTGTAATTCTCTCTAATTTTATTCTATTATAGTCGCCATACCTTTTATTATAAAACACCTACCTGCCATTTATACTCATTCATTCTCTCTTTGAATCTATTCAAGATTAAAAAATTTCAAAGTAGCCAAATCATGGAGCTCAAGTCTCGAAAGGCTGATTCCACTCTTTTACTTCTAGCATTATGGCGGATTCTTTGCATATTTTTCTGTGTCTTTGCAATATTTTCTTCATCCCATGCTGCTGATGAAGCAAATGCCCTTTTAAAGTGGAAAGCTAGCCTTAAGAACCAAAGCCAAGCTACCTTGTCTTCTTTGAATGGCACTAATCCTTATAGACATTGGAAAGGAATTACATGTGATGAATCTAGGTCTGTCTCCATCATAAATCTTGCAAGTTTAAGGATAGAAGGTACACTTCAAGGTTTCAACTTCTCATCTTTCCTTAAACTCCAAACTTTAGATATTATTTACAATGAGTTTTATGGAATTATTCCTCACAAATTGGTAACTTGTCCAGTATTTTAACATTATATATGCATCATAATTTCTTGAGTGGTTTCATACCTCAAGAAATAGGGGCATTGAGCACCCTAAATCATCTTGTTATTAGTGTTTGTAATCTCACTGGCCAAATTCCCAAAGAAATTGGGCACTTGAGAAATTTGACAATGTTATCACTTTATATGAATCATCTTTCTAGTTCCATTTCTCAAGAAATTGGAATGTTGGGTAACCTCCTGATACTTGACTTGGCAGAAAACACTTTCTTAAATGGAAGAATCCCTTCTACAATTGGAAATTTGACCAAACTACAAGATCTTTATCTTGATGACAATAGACTTTCAGGTCCCATTCCTTCTAAATTTGGGAAGCTTCATTCTCTTACCAATTTTTCACTGGCATATAATAACTTGTATGGGCCAATCCCATCCTTCATTGGAAACTTGACAAATCTCACCTTCTTGAATTTGGGGGTCAACAAATTTTGGGGATCAATTCCTTCCTCTTTGGGAAACTTGGTCAACAATAGACTTTCAGGTTCCATTCCTTCTGATTTTGGGAAGCTTCATTCTCTTACCAATTTTTTACTAGCATGTAATAACTTGTATGGGCCAATCCTACCCTTCATTGGAAACTTGACAAATCTCACCTTATTGGATTTGAGGGTCAACAAATTCTGGGGATTAATTCCTTCCTCTTTGGGAAACTTGGTCAACTTAAAAGGCCTTTACCTTGAAAGCAATAGTCTTTCAGGACCTATTCCTACTACCATAGGAAATCTGACACAGCTCAACTATCTAAGATTGAGTATGAACAAACTCAATGGTAGCATTCCATTAGAAATTAGAATGTTGAGTAATCTCATACTACTTGACTTGGCAGAAAACACTTTTTTAAATGGAAGAATCCCTTCTATAATTGGAAGTTTGACCAAATTACAATTTCTTTTTCTTGAGGACAATACACTCTTAGGACTTATTCCTGCTACTATAGGAAATTTGACACATCTGAACATCTTACACTTGAATATTAACAAACTCAATGGCACCATTCCAATAAAGATGAATAGCATTACTAGTTGGACTAGTTTACAACTGTCTAAGAATAATTTCATTGGCCATTTACAACAACAGATTTTCTTTGGTGGATTACTACAAAACTTTTCTACTTTTGTAAACAAATTCACTGGTCCAATTCCAAAAACTTTGAAAAATTGCTCTAGCCTTATTAGACTCAAGCTTCAAGATAATCAGTTGGTTGGAAATATAATGGATGATTTTGGTGTATACCCAAACTTGGAATACATTGATTTAAGTGGCAATAAGTTGTTTGGCCACATTTCATCAAAGTGGGGAAAGTGCCATAATCTCACAACCTTCAAGATCTTCAATAATAATATTTCTGGTGATATACCTCCAGAACTAGGGGAGGCAACCAATCTTGGTGAACTTAACATCTCTTCAAATCACTTGACAGGGGAAATTCCAAAGGAATTAGGGAAGTTAAACTCATTAAATAGGCTCTCTCCAAGCCATAATCAATTTTCAGGAAAGGTTCCTATAGAAATAGGATCATTGAATCACCTTGAAGAATTGGAGTTGGCAGCAAATAATTTCATTGGCCCAATCCCTAAAAAGCTTGGAGGATTGCATAAGTTATGGCTCTTGAACTTGAGTAAAAATAAATTTAAGGAAAGCATTCCCTTTAAGTTTGGTCAATTACAAGCTCTACAAGTACTAGACCTCAATGAGGATATGTTGAGAGAAACAATACTAGCAACACTTGGAGTGTTAAAGATGCTAAAAATGTTGAACCTCTCGCATAACAATCTCTCTGGCACCATTCCATCTAGTTTTGATGATTTGTCAAGCTTGTTATTTGTTAACATATCATACAATCAATTAGAGGGCTCTCTTCCAAACATTCTAGGCTTTCGAAACATTACATTTGAAGCAGTGAGGAACAACACAAGTTTGTGTGGTAATGTCACTGGCTTAGAATTCTGCAATAAATTCAACAACAACCCACATGGTCTTAAGAACAAAAAACTCAAGCTATTGATGCTACGACTACTTTGTTTGGGCACGCCAATACTAGTAGCATTTAGAGTTTGCTATATTTTGATTCGAAACTCAAAGAAAGCAAAATGTCATGATAGAAAAGCACTAGCTCTAAATCTTTACTCCTTATGGTGTTTTGATAAGGAAATGTTGCATGAAAAAGTTATTGAGGCTACAGAGGATTTTAATGACAAATATCTCATTGGGGTGGGAGGACAAGGAAGTGTTTATAAGGCTGAGTTACTTCTAAGTGAATTTTTTACTATGAAGAAACTTCATTCAAATTCAAATACAAATTTCTCCAATCTTAAAGCATTTACAAGCGAAATTCAAGCATTGATAGAAATCAAACATTGTAACATAGTGAAGCTTCTTGGATTTTTTTCAAATTCACGACTTTCGTTTTTGGTTTTTGAGTTCTTAAAAGGTGGTAGCTTGGATAAGATTTTAAAAAATGATGAGCAAGCTACTACACTTGATTGGAAAAGGAGGGTGAACATTGTCAGAGGTGTGATTAATGCATTATTCCATATGCATCATAGTTGCTCGTGTCCTATAATTCATTGTGACATATTAAGCAAGAATGTTCTTTTAGATTCAGAATATCAAGAAGCACATCTCACTGACTTCAGAATAGCCAAGTTTCTAAAGCTTGACTCAAATAACATGACCTTATTTGTAGGCACCTTTGGCTATGCTGCTCCAGGTTAGGCCTCTTTATTTATAGTTTAAAAATTACTACTTTGCTTCAAGCCAAACTACTTTGTTATTTCTCTATGCCTTGCAATGTCACTACTTATATTTTAAAATGCATGGTACAGAGATTGCTTTTACTATGCAAAAGAATGAGAAATGTGATGTTTACAGCTTTGGAGTTCTTACATTGGAAATTTTAATAGGAAGGCATGCAGGTGAGCTTATTTATTTTTTGATAGAGACTCTAACATCCTATGATTTACGATTGAAAGATGTGTTGGACCAACAGCTTCCTCCACTCTCAAACCTAGTTATTGAGGAAGTGATGTCGATTGTAAAAATAGCACTTGCTTGCTTGAATGAAAATCCACATTCTCGTCCAACTATGAAACAAGTATTTATGGAGCTTGAGAAGTGAAAAAAATCATTTGGTAGACCAATTTGACACCATCACACTTGGACAACTGATGGAATATTGAGCTTCTTAAGTAATTTATGTGTCTCATGTATATACCATTGTTCCTTTTTTGTCCTCCATGTCTGTTTATACTCTAAAGTTATTGCCTTCATCATTTGTATCATGTATGAGTTGGTGGCTTGAATATAAATAAAGCAAGGTATTACTCACCTACTAGTCTTTCCTAAAAGAAAAAATGGTCAGTAAGTAAATTTTATGCTATTGTGTAATATATTGTAGATTTAACTATACCGAGTCATACTTTATAAATTAACATTAACAAATTTAATAATAAAAAATTATAAAACAAAGTTGATTTAGATATTTTTCATACAATCCAATATATCATTTCTATTTAACTTTGATATAGATTATAAAAATATTTTATTAATATATAAATATTTAATTGTTGAGAAATTGTTATTGCTGTATGCAAATAAATAAATAAATTATCCATAGAAGAAATATTTGTCTGATTGACTTTGTATTGCTTCTAATCACATTGATTTATCAATTTAACCGTGGGCCAAACTAGTTGGCACTATATTGATAATCACATTTTTTTAAATTTAAATCTTGACGAAGGAAGTTGGCCATAAAAACAAAAATCCTGAAGAAGGAAATATAAATATCAAAGAGACCAAGCATAAAAATTATTGATTTGCAACTTCTTTAAATTGAAGAAAAGTTTCATAAATACACACACAAAAGAAAATCGCTAGTCCAAGCATTAACATTAGAAATAAAACCAATTAACTTGCCATCAAGATTTACAAAGTCAACCTATCGAGTAAATAAATCAGGCCTAAAAGGGAAGAACCAACAAAGAAAAAAAAATCGCTTAACCAATCCCTTACCAAAATAGATAACTTTAGGATTTTAATTACCCTACCATTCATTATGTAATGTTCATATCTTTGTGATTTTGAATATCTAACATTATTAGTATATGGCTTCTCACTTTTAAATATATTTACATATATCTTCCTATTCATTATACAATTATTGTTTGATATATTGGTTGAAAATTATTTTATTATAGGTTTGTTGAAAAAAAAGGACAAATATATATATATGTAGCAGCAATTAAACCGCCACCTTATTTCAGCAAATTTCTAAACACACATTAAAAATTATGGTTAGACCGTTTATCGACAATTAATTTAAACTATAATTAAAGCCTTTACAATAGATTATTCAACTACATATTTTGAGATTGTCATTAAACCATTTAACAATGATTAAAATTGTGGCTAAAACCATAGTTTTTTCTAGTGAAAGTTGATAAGTTTGTTAATTGGTTTAATGTGATTAGAATGATGACAAATTTGAAATTTGTACTGCAGAGGTTTTGAAATTTATACAAAAAAAAAGAAAAGAATGATGACAAATCATGTTTTTAGTTAGATGATTTAAAAGAATGCCATGAGCTAGAAATTAAAAATGGTACTTGCGCTTTCCATTTTAGTGTTGAATACGTTACATTTGCATTAATTTGATGTTCTTAAGACAATCTACTTCAATGTCCCATGTTTTTTAACTTTTTCCATTGCCCGCAAGTCAATATAAACAACTCTATTGTTGCTTTTTGCCCAATATCACTACCCTTATGTTTTAACATGGTGGAGAGATTGCTTTTGCTATATGCAAGCTGTGTGAGGCATGTGATGTTTACAGTTTTGGAATTCTTATATTGAAAATCCTTATTTGAAAGCATTCAGGTGAACTTATTTTTTTTTGGGCAGAGATCCCAACAACCTATGATTTTTTATTGAAGGATAGTCCTCAACCTACAAACTTAATTATTGAGAAAGTGATGTTGATTGCAAAATTATCATTTGCATGCTTTAGCAAAAATTCACTTTCTCGTTCAGTTATAGAACAAGTATCTATGAAACTTGTGAGGCAAAAACATCATTTAGTAAATCAATTTGCCACTGTATTTCTTATATATATACTATAAAGTTATTTTCTTTGTAATATGTATCATGTATGAGTTCGTGGCTTGAATAAGAATAAAATAATGTTTTAATTAGATATTAGTCTCCTGAAAAAGACTAAGAAAAAAGTTATATAAATAAATTTTACTATTGTATTATGTGGATTTGACTATTATTTGTTTAAAGTCAATATATTTAACATCCTTGCGATATAAATAACAGTAGCATTGAATGCTTGTTACTGCATATGTTAGTTTTCTGTTGCCATTATTTTTGGTTGCATACAGGCACCTTATTGATGTTGTTGTGAAATGGGAATATGAGTATTGCAATTCACAGGTAAATTATTATCTTGGAATACTCTTTTTCCCCCTTTTTATTAGATGAGTTTCAATTGCTTATTTTGCTAATTTGAGCGATTATCGAAATTCATTGATGCATTAAAGAAAGAACAAGGGATCCCGATTTCTTAACTTGTTGACCTCAACTTTATTGCAATGGTGTGCCTTCTTTGTTTTTTATAATGTGTTCTTCAATCACATGTCTATTGTAGGAGGATGCCGATCCTTCTAATGATTTAGCTTCTTCGTGGTGCCTAGCCAATGGTTATTGTCTCTTGTCCTTTTGTGTTCACTTGTGCAGACATATATGTAGCAACTTCCTTTTTCTCACAGAGTAATAAAATATGCTTAGACTGCAGGGCGCCTCTTGTCTGCCTTCTGATTGCTCTACAAGAGAAGTAGTGGGTCAAGAGTTGGCTAAAGAACAAGATCCTAAGATTTAAGATCTAAAGGAAGTTTCTTCTGAAGCTAAATGTGGTATAATACCACTTGATTCTGTTGTTAATCAACATTTAGAAAGTGCTAGCCCTCAGTATGGAGTAGACGTTTGCATGGGATGCAACTGGTACGAGACTCAAGCATGTTTATGCCCTAGTTTGCAATAGGTAAAATGCCCCACACTTCAAACTGATAGTGGTGAACCAGAGATAGCCAAAGAGTTACCATTAGCAGTTTGCCCTAGTGTTCAACACTCTGATGTTCCTGTCTCTATGAATATTGAAGATTCCGAGATTCCAGTTCTAGTGAAAATGGCAGAAAAGCATCTCCTTAATCAGATTTATCTAATCTAAAGGTAAAAAAAGGAGAGTCCTCATGACAATGTTGATGATCTAGATCATATTCTATTGAAACAACGTCAAAGGATGTTGCTGGCAGGGTACGGAATGTTGATTAATGATATATCTTTCTTCTTTCAATTTCTTCATGTTAGTTTACTTACCTTTAACAAAAAATTCTTCCATTTTGGTTCCTAATATTTGGAAACTAACCAACCAAGTTTATTACAATGACATAACCACATTTTATCACAAAATAACACTTTGAGGACCTAAAGAAAATAATTAATTGTTAGAAAGAATCTAAATGGAATTTTCTTATTCTACTATTGAAAATGGAAATTTTTCTAGGGATATTGCAGGAAGATGCAACATTGTCAAATCCAACTCCTGAAGTAATTTATTATCCTTTGTTTTTGAGTAGTTGGATGAATTATTTATAAGAAAAAGATGGTTATTACTGGTTGTTGTGATTTAGCATCAATTATTGATAATTAGATTAAGTTATTTGGTTGTTGTGAGTCATCTGGAACCCAATTTCAAGTGCAAAGCCTTTTGACATTTGTCAGTTTTTGTGTCTTTCTTTTGACTCTTCGGCCAATTTAATTTTTACTGTCTTGGTCAAATTCATATAGTAATGTTGGAGGGATTCGTTGTTGGTCTCTGATAGTCAAGCTTATATTGAACAACAAAGCGTTTGAATCTCATGAATGGTCGCCCATTGTGAGCTTTGATACACACCTTTCTAGGGCTTCAGCATTGGTGCCTTCGCCTGTTTCCTCAGCCACAAAAGTTTTTACATTCACTATTGTAACTGGCTTTTCCAACAGGGTCTTTCCTATCCTTTCAAGGATATCCAAGTTTCCTCTTGTGGTATTGTCAACTGAAGTCGTCCAAACATCTTACTTATATTCCTTAGCATTATGATATATCAATTAGTAACAATGATATCTACAGGTGTTGAAACATATTAATTGGTATCAGGTTTTAAATTGCGGTTCATGATCATAATTGCGATCCTGATAATGCTTTTGCTGCATTGTTATCAGGTATGCACCAATTGTAATTTTCTGCATTTTGTGACATTATAACTGGAATTTTGCATCACCTAATATGGCTAAAATATTTGCCATTGCAGTCTACTAACACGTTTTTTTTTTAATCACCACAATTTAAAAAAGGGAAAATTGGAATCAGCATCCTTAATTTTGCAGATTTCTTTTTGATGTATAGTCCTGGGCATTTTGGAAAAAAAATTGTTATTATAGTGATGTTAGGGTCATATAATCATGTCATTTTCAGTTAGCTGCTAGGCCTCTCTATCCCTTTTTTTAATTATATCTCAAATGCACACTGTCTTTTGCTTTAAATTGTTGAAATGAAATATATAGTGGTTGACAAGAGGATTGCACTTATTTGCATTTTGTAGTCATTGGATTGCTTATAAATGACTGAATTGTTAACCTTTAGTGCTTGTCTCTTGGACATAAAAGTTTGTTCAATGCTTCTACTTCCTATTTGCTCCTATCTGCATTGGTTGAAAGTAAATGGAATCTAAAAGGCACAAGAAAGATTGTAACTCCTGAACATTCCTATTCTTATTAAAAAAGGAAAAATTGAAAGTTCAAGACACAAATGATCCAGTAGAATACAAAAGTTTTGAATAGGTGCATTACATAAAGAAAAGAGATTACAGAGGTGTGGAAAAGCATCCATGAAAGAAACATCTCCTACCCTGATGTCCTCCCAAAAAATCTGATACATGATCCATCACTCAGTCTTGTTGCCATATCCATATCAGCTGTAGGAATCGTATGCAGTAGTGACTTTATCGGGGATCTAATTTTTAGTCTCAAGTATTTCCTTCTTTCTATATGGACGTTGCCTAATTCTTTTAAATAGATTTAATTTAATGTTGCAGCTATTATTTTGCAGCACTTAAAGTACTTTTGTCTGCTCATTATAATTAGCTTGTCACTTTAGTCCTCTATAGTATGTAACAATATATAACCTGCGTTATTTAGGTTGAAGATATCTAATCTTGTTTTAATAAAAATGGTTTTTTTTAGGTAAAGGTCTTCTTTGCTGTATGAGAAAGCATTGCAGCTAAAATTGAGCTATCATATTCTTTTTATAACCTTTCAATTGATGAGGTGAAAAGAGAAGCGGAATTACGGGAAAAAATTTACAGATTCTCAGCTTTTAATCCCTAAGTCACTTATAGAAAAGCAAACAAAAGCCGTTGGAAGGAGATAGCAAAAACTAAGGGCCTGTTTGATTTCTTGTTTTTAGGATAGTTTTCTATTTTTAAGGATAAAAAACAAAAAGACTTGTTTGATAATGTGTTTTTACGAAGTATTTTATAAAATAAAAAAATAAAATTATATTTTCGAAAACAGAAAAATCAAAATATTTTTTGAATGTTTTATAACTTTTGTTCTGCGAAATCAAATAATAAAAATAAAAAATAGCAATTTTTTATAATAACGATTTAAACAGATTTTTTTTTCTAAATTTGTTTTAAAAAATAGCAATTTTAAAATGTTAAGAAAAATATAAAATTTGACCAAGTATTTTGCTTGCCACATGTCTTAGCTTGTTGCCCACTCCACCATTAAGTTATCCACTTACCCATGTTTTGCATGTTGCTTTGCATTTTCCCATGTTGCACCATTTTAGGAGATAAAATGCATTATGGAATTTATGTAGTGGCTAAGTGTTGCAAGTCATGTCCTACTATTTAGGAATTATTTTTATTATTTAATTAATTTTATCACTCATGTATTTGCCTATATAAAGGCTTAGCTTATGGAATAGAAGGTATTCTTCATTCTCCCACTCTCCCTCTCTCTTTATTATACTCAAAAGTTATTAGTGGTATCAGAGTTTGATTTGTGAGGAGTGCAAAATATTGTGAAAAAAAAAAGGGAGTGAGCAATATTATTTTTTCTTCTTCTCTTGTGATTATTATTGACATTCAATTGTTATTTCTGTTTGTTGCATCAATATGTCTTTTTCAGATTCTAACTTTGTGCAGCCATCTATTCCACGTTTTGATGGTCACTATGATCATTGGAGCTTGCTGATGGAGAATTTCTTAAGATCTAAGGAGTACTGGCATGTTGTTGAAAATGGTGTAGCAGTAGTTGCGAATGCACAACAATCAGAGATAGAGGCATTGAAACTGAAAGATTTAAAGGCAAAGAATTATTTATTTCAGGCAATTGATCGTCTCATCTTGGAAACTATTCTTTGCAAAGAAACTTCCAAGGATATATAGGACTCCATGAAGAAAAAATATCAAGGCACTGCAAGAGTAAAGCGTGCACAGCTTCAAGCGTTGATTCTGCAAATGAAGGATGGTGAATCTATCACAAATTATTGTGCCAGAACATTGGAAATAAGTAACAAAATGCGTTTATATGGTGAAAAAATGCAAGATGTTACTATTGTTGAAAAAATATTACGTTCACTAACTCCTAAATTTGATTATGTTGTTTGTTCTATTGAAGAGTCAAAAGATATAGATGCACTTTCACTTGATGAATTACAGAGCTCTTTGCTAGTTCATGAGCAGAAGATGAATCGCAATTCAACTATGGAGGAGCAAGCTTTAAAAGCTTATACTTTTATTCGTTCCTTAAATTTTAAAGGAAGGGGTAGAGGTAGAGATAGAGGTCGAGGTCGAGGTCGAGGTAGAGGCCGCGATAGAGGAAGAGGAAACCGAGGCAATAGAGATGATGAGGAGGATGAATTTCAAGGTAAAGGTGGAGAACAAAATCAACAATTTGACAAATCTAAGGTAGAATGCTTTAGATGTCATAAATTTGGTCATTATCGTTCTGAATGTTATACTAAGCTGCCTAACAATAAAGAAAGAGGAGAGAAGTCAAATTTTACAGAAAAGAAAGAGGAAGAAACCTTGTTAATGGCATGTCAAGTTATTGAAGCACCTCAATTAGATCTTTGGTATGTAGATACTGGCTGCAGCAACCATATGTGTGGAAGAAAATCTTTATTTTCTTCCTTAGATGAAGAATTTTATTCCACTGTAAGTTTTGGTGATTGTTCTACTGTGAAGGTAATGAGAAAAGGTAATATTAAAATAAAAATTAAAAATAGTTTTGTAGAAACAATCTCCAATGTTTTCTATGTCCCTGATTTGAAAAGCAATTTATTGAGTGCTGGTCAATTGCAAGAAAAGGGTTATATTATAACTATTCAAAAAGGGGCTTGTGAGATTTATGATCTTTCACAAGGTGCTATTGCTGTTGTGCAAATGAGTTCAAACAGGTTATTCCCATTAAAGATTGAAAGTGTTCAATCTTGCTTGTTGGCTAGTGAGAAGGATGCCTCATGGCTTTGGCATTATCGCTATGGGCATTTGAACTTTGCTGGATTAAAAACTCTTCATCAGAAAAATATGGTAACTGGTCTTCCTCAAATTTCTGCTCCTTCTTAAGTTTTTGAAGAGTGTGTTGTTGGCAAACAGCCACGTACTCAATTTCCTCAAGGAAAGTCATGGAGAGCAAAGGATGTATTGGAGTTGATTCATTCCGACATTTGTGGGCCAATAACACCAATCTCCAATGGTGGTAAAAGATATTTTATTACATTTATTGATGATTATAGTCGAAAAACTTGGGTTTATTTTTTACAGGAGAAAGCATAAGCTTTTAGTATATTTAAAAGCTTTAAAGCCCAAGTTGAAAATGAAATGGGAAAAAATATTAAAACTCTTCGTACTGATCGTGGTGGAGAATACTGCTCAAAAGAATTTGCAAATTTTATTGAGCAGTATGGTATTCGAAGAGAGCTTACAGCCGCTTATACACCACAACAAAATGGTGTATCGGAGAGGAAGAATAGAACCATCCTCAACATGGTGAGAAACTTGCTAGCAAAAGGAAAAGTTCCAAAGAGTTTTTGGCCAGAAGCAGTAAATTGGAGTATTCATATTTTGAATAGAAGTCCTACTTTTGCTGTTCAAAATATGACTCCACATGAGGCTTGGAGTGGGCGAAAGCCAGCCGTAGATCACTTCAAAATTTTTGGTAGTATCGCTTATGCCCATGTTCCAGATGAGAAAAGAAAGAAGCTTGATGATAAGAGTGAAAAATGTGTTTTTTTGGGTGTAAGTGAAATGTCTAAAGCTTATAAATTATTTAATCCGCTAACCAATAAAATTGTGATTAGCAGGGATATTATTTTTGATGAAGAGAGCACTTGGAATTAGAATGGGCAGCAGCCTTCTCCAATTATTGAATCTGAAGAAGAAAAGGAGTACTCTCAATACCCAGAAAACACCATAGTTGCTACTCTTGAAAATTCAGCAAATGACATTCTATCTACAGAAGTGGTGGAACCATCTCCAACTACTGAAATTGTAGAAGAATCACAGTCTAATCGTACTAGAAAGAGACCAGCATGAATGATAGATTATGTAAGTGGAGATGACTTAACTGATGATGAATCAATAGCTCATTTTGCTTTGTTTGCAGATTGTGATCCCCTTACATTTAAAGAAGCCATCAAAGATACGAAATGGCGAATTGCCATGGATGAGGAGATCAAATCTATAGAGAAAAATAACACATTGGAATTAGTGGAACTCCCAAAGGGGCAAAAATCCATTGGTGTTAAATGGGTTTACAAAACAAAGCTGAACAAAGATGGTGAAGTTGACAAATATAAAGCTCGCCTTGTTGTAAAAGGTTACAAGCAAGAATTTGGGGTTGATTATAAAGAAGTCTTTGCTCCAGTTGCAAGACTTGATACTATTCGATTAGTGTTAGCCATAGCTGCTCAAAATTCTTGGTATGTTTATCAATTAGATGTGAAATCTGCATTTTTACATGGTGAGTTGCAGGAAGAGGTCTATGTTGATCAACCACTTGGATATGTGAAGAAAAGTAGTGAAGAAAAGGTATATAAATTAAAAAAGGCTTTATATGGACTAAAACAAGCACCAAAAGCTTGGTATAGTCGTATAAATGCTTATTTTATTAAAAAAGGTTTTCAAAAATGCCCTCATGAACATACTCTCTTTACAAAATTTGAAAAAGGTGGAAGAATGCTTTTTATTTCTCTTTATGTTGATGATTTAATTTATACCGGAAATGATAATTTCATGATTCATGCGTTTAAAAGGAAAATGATACAAGAGTTTGAAATGTCTGATTTGGGTTTAATGCATTTTTTCCTTGGCATTGAAGTTGTGCAATCATCATTTGGTATTTTTATTTCACAAAAGAAGTATGTTCTTCAGATTTTAGACAAGTTTAAAATGGGAGATTGCAATCCTATTTGTACTCCAACTGAATGTGGCTTAAAGTTGGTGAAAGATGATGGAGGAAAGAAAATTAATACTACTCTTTTCAAGCAGATGGTTAAAAGTTTGATGTATCTCACTTCAACAAGGCCTGACATCATGCATGGTGTTAGTCTAATAAGTCGATATATGGAGAATCCAACTGAAAGTCATCTCTTTGCTGCAAAAAGAATTTTTTGCTACTTGAGAGGCACTGTTGATTTTGGAATATTTTATAAAGCTAACTCAAAAGGCAAGTTTTATGATTTTTCTGACAGTGACTATGCTGGAGATCTTGATGATAGGAAAAGTACATCAGGTTTTGTTTTTATAATGAGCTCTGGAGCTATATCTTAGTCTTCAAAGAAACAACAAATTGTTACTTTGTCGACTACAGAAGCTGAATTTGTTGCAGCGGCAGCCTGTTCTTGTCAAGTTATATGGGCTAAAGAGATTGCTTGAAATGCTTCAAAGTGAGCAACAAAGCCCAACAACAATTTATTGTGATAATGTTTCAGCAATCAAAATTTCCAAAAATCTAACTTTACATGGAAGAAGCAAGCATATTGACGTGAGATACCATTTTTTGCGTGACCTTTGCAATGATGGTATAATTGATTTAGTGTTTTGCAAAAGTGAAGATCAAGTTGCTGATATTATGACCAAGCCTCTCAAGATTGTTGTGTTTGTGAAACTTCGAAAAATGCTTGGAGTGTGCTCTTTAAAAGACTTGGCTCAAGGGAGGGCTTAATTTAAATCCTTACACTCTTAAACTTAATGTTTGCAAATATTAGTTTAAGGGAGGGATTGTTAAGAAAAATATAAAATTTGACCAAGTATTTTGCTTGCCACATGTCCTAGCTTGTTGCCCACTCCACCATTAAGTTATCCACTTACCCATGTTCTGCATGTGCTTTGCACTTTCCCATGTTGCACCATTTTAAGAGATAAAATGCATTATGGAATTTATGTAGTGGCTAAGTGTTGCAAGTCATGTCCTACTATATAGGAATTATTTTTATTATTTAATTAATTTTATCACTCATGTATTTGCCTATATAAAGGCTTAGCTTATGGAATAGAAGGTGTTCTTCATTCTCCCACTCTCCTTCTCTCTTTATTATACTTAAAAGTTATTATAAAAATATTAAAACCAAAATAGAATCAAACAAACCCTAAGATTCGAATTCAATTTCCAAATGGAGTGATGCTTCAAGGTGTATTCAATGATTTGATGCTTTATATTATTCACGTTACTTATTCTAACTCAGGCATTCTAGGGCACCTATTTTGAGCATAAAATTGTTGTTTGTCCATCTAGTTTTGGGCCCATTGGAGTAAGTTAGCCCGAGATTTGGTTCTAAACTGATCACCCATATTGCCCTCCTGATGTCACTAAGTTGTTTGACAAGAGGCTTTTGTATCGAAATGACAAAGTGGATTTCATAGGTGCCAAGTGTAACTTGGTTACTTTTAACGATGTTTGCTAGCTATTATAAATCTCATGGTCTCAATTACCATATGTAATGCATAAATGGCAAAACACAAGAAGTCTAATTTTTGGAGGGATTTTTTTTAATAAATAATTAAATTTTATTCAAAGTATGGAACTTAATTATTGGAGGTTGGCACATAAGAATAACCGTATTGCAAAATTAGAAATTACAATTTGTATTTGGAGGTACTTGAAAGGAAGAGGGATAAACAAATTTGGTTGAGACAGTGATGGGTCTAAGGTCTATGGACCTATTGTCACAAAGGGAGCCTATGGTGAGGAAGGATGCTGATGGGCCTCCTACTGCGGAGCCTACTAGGGTTGCTAATGTGCAAGTACATTCTGGAAGGTGTAAAGCTGGAGATGTGGCAAAAAGGGCAGAAAAGGAACTTGGGTCAGAGCAACTAACTCTGGAATTACCAGAGACCTTTCTTGTTTTTCCTATCTTTGTCCTTTTTCATGTAACACCCGGATGAAGCAATAGGGGAAGGGAGGGTTTTCATTTTATTTTATTATATATATATATATATATATTTCATTTTTCCTTCCTGCGTCTTATCCCTCCCGTTATTCCCTTTTCCTGCTACTGTTCACTCTTCTTCCTGGTGTGTGTGAAGCTTCTCCCTTCGAGCTGCTAGCGTTTCTCCTCCACCGAAGGACCATCGCCGGCGTCGCGTAGCTTCCCCAAGCTCCCTCGCTACTAATTCGAGCACAGCGACGTGAGGAGGAGAGCTGTAGCGCCGTCGGTCCAGGTGAGTGTTTTCCGTCTCCCACACGCCCCATCTCTATAATTGTGCTGTGTCCTCCCTTAATCCCATAGATTCCGGCCATTTCCCTCCATTTTCAGCCCTTTCCTGCTCCAAGGAATGAGAAGGATGGAGAGATCCTTCCCTTTTTGCTTGGCTAGCCGATGGAGGGCAAGGAAAGAGGATTTCATTTTTGGGTTTTCTTTTCTGTACGGGGTATGCATAAATCTTTAATCTGTTGCTCCTTTAGAATTATACATGAACTTAAAAGGATGGAATAGGATTTATATGGAAGGATTTAAGTTAAGGGTTGTTGTTAGAGTGTGAGTATGGTTTAGAAAAAAAAAAAAAAAAGAGGAAGAAAAAAGTTGTTTAATAGCTATTATGGAGTTATCTGAATGTAAGAGTAATCATTGTGAACCTATATGGTGATTTGGTGGGTCTGTGTGTTGCCAGGAAGCTCTATGAGCATTGGCAGTGAAGGAAACCAACCTTTCAAGGAGAAATAAGTAGCGTACTAGCATTGGGCACCGTCTGTGAGTAAATAATAAATTTTGAAGCATTTATTATTACCATTAATCCTAATATCGTTACTTTCTACTTGAAATCGTTCTAAGTGAGATACAATGTTGTTTAGTATATATATATATATATATGTGTGTGTGTGGACATGTTTTCTTGGCAATAACTTAATCTTGAGGGAGGAATTGTTGAGAAGTAACCTTTAGTTATTTTTATTTTTATCCTTATTTTTATTTTTATTGGTCCTAATTAGTTGCTGATATATATATATGTATATATATTATAGAATTATGCATTGATATTGATTGATTTAATTGTTGACAGTTGAACCAATTCTTGTCTCCTATAATCTAACTTCCTTGTATAAGCAAAATATAAACAAAAAAGTACATATATAATAATAATAAATGACTAATGACTTATATATATATATATATATAAGTATATGAACTTAGAATTATGGCTTTGTGTGTGTGCCTCATCTACAAGTGTATGCTATTGTCCTTCATGGGACCAAATCATGTATTGTGGGGGGGATCTGGGTGGAGAAGGAGCTACCCGTTAGGCGGAGCCACCCAAGTGAAGCGGGTAAGGGCTGCCAACGAGGTGTAGCCGCCCCTGGAAATGAATTATGACATACAAATAAGAAAGGTAGATAAAGGGGCTGCCTGTTAGGCGTAGCCACCTGAGTGAAACGGGGAAAGGAGCTGCCAACATGGTGTAGCCACTACCTTGTCTGACCTAGTGATAAACCTCCATCAAGTGATCACACGAAGAGACTCAAGTCTAAATGTGTACTCTTCCATATGACGGGTTGTGGGATTTGTTAAATTGTAAAATGTGATAGTCTAGTTATACACACTTAATTCATTGGTTATGATCCCTGAATTAATTTTGAAATCTATTATCTGCTCACTGAGTTTTTGCTCACTCTTTAACTTTAAATTTTTTAAAATGTGATAGTCTAGTTATACATACTGAGTTTTTGCTCACTCTTTAACTATTAAGTTTGTGGCGGTGAGCCTCACTTTTTGGAACTGGGGGCTTCGTTAACTTTCTCTTTGGTTTTGTTAATTGTTGTAATAAATTGATACTCATATTGTAAAGTATTTTAGGAGTAGGACCAAGGGATATAGGTTTTGTTTCCCCCTTCCCTATTTTGGTTCATTGATGTTTTGTTGACTGGTTAAAGAGAGCGGAGCTCTCCATTGCTATTTACATTGAATTCTAGCTGTTTGTAAAAACTTGAGATGTCCTATTTTCAGGGGGCACTCTGCCAAAATTTTTATAAAAAGTTAGAGTATAAAAGAAAAGAAAATATATATATATATATATATGTCTCCAACAAGGTGGAATTACTCCTAATGTACTGTTATTCGGTGAAGCACCTCCTAAGGATTTTTTTAATTAGTATAGTATAGCAGTCCTAGCTGTAGATAAGAATTCCGTATGAAATTCCCACGCTGGTCACCCCTTTCTTTAAGGGGGGCGTGACACTGGTGTATTTTTTTTCTGTTATTTCAGTCACAATGTTATCAATTTCTGCTTATTCATTTGTAGACTCCATCCACCCAAAGAATCTCGTGTACGTTGCTTGCTTTTAGTGATGTTGTTTTGTAATGTCAAATAACACACAAAAACTCCCTAAAAAAACTTTCTTTACAACCTTTTTTGATTCAATCTTTTATTAGTTTTGTTCATTATTTTCTTTACTATTTTATTTACAGCTTTCAATATAATTCCAGTCAAGGTGTATTTAATTTAATTTTTTTCTGAAGTTCTTCTATTATCAGTTTTGAAACTTATTCAGGTTATGTAATTTAATTTAATATCCTTTACCATCTATAAGTTGAATATTTCTATCTTGATACACTGTTAGAAATCTTCATCTTGAACTTAACTACATTTAAGATTTAGTAAAATTCTTCTTTTGGAAAGTTGTGGCCCGCCTTCCTTTCGACTCATTAAACTAGGAACGAAAATTAGTTTTTAGAGTTGAATTTTATGGTAAGGTCTCTCTAGCCAATTTTCACTCGAACAAACATTCCAATAGCTACCCAGTGTCTGGGCCAACTTGAAAAGTTTCCACGTTTGCTTCCCTTGATTAATATTCAAGTAATAAGAAGCCCAATGTTTCAAAAATTTAGTCTTAGAAAAAGTCTCAAAATGCAATCACAATTCCATTGAATAATAAATGACTATATTGTGTCTGTTTTGTGGGAACAAATAAGTATCAGCAAATTTTTATATTTTACGAATGATTCTAACTGCTATCCATAAAATAAATTGGTCTCAATTTCGATTAAATTGCCAGCAATTATCATAAAAACTAGGATGACAAATATTTTCAACATGATAATCCCACTATTCAAATATGCAAGGGATTTCGAAAGTGGGAAAAATCTTCATTTGGATTTAGGAGATCTTGGAACTCTAATTTAGACATTTATTTTTTATTTAAATTAAAAAAAAACATTTTTGTTTTATTCATTCTCTTCAATCTAAACACGTATAAGAGAAAAAAAAAAAATCTTCATTTAAATCTAAATGAAAAATAGTGTTTAAATCAAAATATTTTTTTTCTTCTTTTTTCTTAATCTCCATTCTTCTTAATCAAATCATGCCTTGATTGGTTCTTACGTTCAGGAGTAAAACCGAAAATTTAAAAAAAGGACCAGGAGGAGGTGAATTGGTTCCTTTAAGCTTACGCCTAAATTCGGAAAAAGCAACTTCTAAAGCAATTGACCAAAATATAGCAGCGAAAAAATAATTTTATAAGCTATAACGAGACACAAACAAAAGATCGATTATGATCCAAACCCAACATTAACCTCCCTTCAAGGGTTATGATCACACACACACAAATATATATATATATATATATATATATCCTTGATTTTAAAATCCAGAAAAATCTCCCTTACATTTTAAAAATATCATACACATAACTCAAATTTTTTAAAATAAACTCTAATATAATTTTGAAAACATGACGGAATAATCATAGTTATGTATATAAAAATTAAAAAATATCCTAAATTCCAGAAAAAAGATAGATGATAATAATGTAATGGTAATTAATATGAGGCAAAAATCTGTTCCCTTTCTCTAGTCGATGGATAAGGTAATGAAAAGCTTCTCAAATGAAGACACTGCAAGACATGCAATTACCACTCAAGGAAGAAACAAGACGGACTAATTCGGTATTTGAAAAGTAAACAAAAGCTTAATTGTCGTTTTGGATGTATATCTCTTTTGAGAGTGCTTCATAGCCATAGATAGACATGGACGCAAATATTGCATGGAGAAAAACCAAAAAACTATTGAGTCGTTTTTATTTAACAAAACTATAAGAATATACAGAGTTAATTCTATGAATGAAGTATATATTTGTGAGTATTGTATTTTAGAACAGTATCTCATAATTTCTAATAGGTACTTTTGCAATATTAAAATGATTTTAAGTTTTAATCAGCCAAGCACATACTTAAGCAAAGAAATTTTCAATTATCTTTTTTTTTTCTTTCTCTTTTCTTTCACAATTAAGCCAAATAATATATCTTTTTTTTTTTCATTAAAGCAGTATCAAATTTCAAAAGAAATGATGTTATGATGACAAAGTAGGAATTTGAATCCTCTACAAACGCCGTGCTGTGTCCCCATAAGGAGGGGCTTTTTTTTTTTTAACTTAATTTTTTTATAACTTTGTTGTGTTACAAAACACGATACTACGTAGTAGAAGATTCCAAAACAATAAAGTAGTTTGCGTTTTTATTATTATATTCTAAAAAATAATCATTAATAAAAATTGGCATTATATATATATATATATATATATATATATACACACACACACGTTCGTATTTCAGCATAGAGAGATCAATTGAATTTATAGTACAAAATTTTAGATCCCATTTGATAAAAGTTTAGAAAAGATAATTTTTTTATTATATTATTATTTTTTAAAAAAGAATATAAAAGTTATGTTTAAAAAAATTATATTTAAAAACTTAAGTTTTTTAAAATTTACAATAAAATATTTTAAAAATTAAAATCTTTTTAAAGATTAAAATTACTATAACTTATTACTAAAATTTAAAAAACTTATTATCAAATTAAAAAAATTATTCTCAAAGTTACTTAAATTATAATTTTTTAAAAATTTAAAGTAAATTTTTATATTTAATAATAAGTTCTTTAAGACTTAATAATAATTTTAATTTTTAAAACTGATTTTAATTTTTTAAATTATTTATTATAAATTTTATAAAATCTGAATCTTTTAATATAATTTTATCTTAGTTTTATTATATATGCGGTGAAAAATCATTCCTCCTTTTTTAAGTCACTGAAGAATGTCATTTGAGTCTAGCTATGGGGTGACGTGACAATGCAAGGACGAGGATAGACAATGACTTTGAAAGGTAAGCAACGTTCTATTATTGTCCGTAAACGTCTTTTAATATAGCATTCAATGTAACTATTGAATTTTTTTTTTCAAATATTTAATATGACAAATATTTGATATGTACTAAATATAAAGAAATTTTATCTTAATTTGACTTGAAGTATCCTGTAAAAAATACACTCCCTGCCCATATTCAACTGAAGTGGCTTTCGTGCCAGTAACGCAGGAAATCGTACTTTCAAGATAAAATTTAAATTCATATAAAAATGAAAACAAATGAGAAGAGCATAAGCAAAACTTCTATTAAAAGTAATATATATAATCGATTACTTATACTACTTTATATGGTGGGAAAAGTATATATTTCAGGGGTAATTATAATCTTTAAGTTTATAGAATACATAATAAAAAATTTTATTATAATTAAGTCTTCGTAAAGTTATAATGATGTCTTCTCTAAAAATAATTTTTACAAATTTAATTAAGGTCCCTAATATAATTTTTCCAATATTTTAACCTTATGAATTAATGTCTAAGTATAAAATTAATATGTAAATTTTAAAATATAATAAAATATGTTATTATACTTTGGACTAAAATAATTACGAGAGATTATATGACTTTTTGTGTTTGTATTTTCATTTTAATTGATTGCTAGTTTTTAAAATTGTTGAAGCAACAAAGTAGATTTTTATAGTTAATTTTAATTAAAATTTAATACTTTTATTTTAGTCCAGAGTTTAAAATAATTTTTTATTATGTTTTAAAATTATTGTAATAATTTTATAATTAAATCTTATTTTAGATAAGTAACATGTAGTTTCTCCATAATTCCATTCATGAGAAATTAGGGGTTAGGGTTTTTTGCTGTGCTTTGAGTTGGAGGAGTTTGATTCTTGAACATTTGTATTAATCTACTATTTCATTTTAAATGTCCCTATTATTAGAACTAAAATAATTATAAGTAGAAAATAGTGTGAAATAATAAATATAATTAATACACATTTAAATAAAGAGAGCAATTGGCACTACCATTATTATAAAAAAACAAGTAAGTTACAAATTATTTCTCTTTAATTTAGTTTAAATTTAGGTTGTTGATTTAAATTGTGTTATTCAAGTATATGGAATAATTATCATTTAACCATTCTGTGTTATCTTACATATAAATGTTAATAAAAATAAGTTAGAAAGAGAAATAATTTTATTCTTAATTGTACTAAACTTCATTTATATCTTAAACATCTTTTAAGTGGTTTGATACAATATCAGGATGAGTAGACATTTCTAACTTCAAAATGTCAATTTTGTCACAGCATTGGTTTAGAAATATTATGAAATTGTTGAATATATGAGAAAAATAAATTTCGAATAATAAAATTGTTCATCATTTTTACACTTACATGATTATTTTATTTAAAATTAAGACCAATAATATTGTAGGATAATTAAATAATAATGAAACAAAACATAAAAGAGAGATGAATGAAACACTTTAAACTATAAAAAAATAAATTAATTTCAAACTAAATAAATTATAATTTACCCTAAAAAAAAAAAAAAAGAGCCTGAACAGTTAAACCCAAAAGCGTAAAAACAAAAAGAAAAACGAAGGCTAACTACTATAGGTAACACAAGTTATAGAAAATCGAGGCCATTAGACTGAGCCCTCACTACAAAAAAATAGACTTTTAGCAACGACTTTTAATGACGACTTAAAAAGTGGTCGCTGAAAAATGTTTTTAGCAACGACTTTATCAAGTTGTCACTAAAACTTGTCGCTAAAAAACTATTCTTAATTCTAAAAATATTTTTAGGGGCGACAAAAAAACATAGTCACTAAAACTATTTAGTAGCAACAAAAAACTGGTCGCTAAAACTTTCTCGCGACGACATTGACATAGTCGCCACAAAAAAAATATATTTCAAAATATAACTTTTAGCGACCACTAACTTTAGTCGTCACTAAAGTGTAACTTTTAGCGATGATAATCTTTAGTCGTCACTAAAGCATAACATTTAGCGACAATAAACTTTAGTCGTTACTAAGTATAACATTTAGCGACGTCATCACTAAAAGTCTAAATGCCAAAACTTTACCCATTAAAAATATTACTGATAAAACTTTTAGCGACCACTAGTTTTAGTCATCACTAAAACACAACTTTTAGCGACCAATAGCTTTAGTCGTCACTAAAATACAACTTTTAGTGACCACTAATTTTAGTCGTCACTAAAACATGACTTTTTAGTGACGACAAATTTTAGTCATCGCTAAAACATAACAGTTAGCGACGATAAAACTGGTCGTCACTAAAAGTCTAAAAAAACTTTTAGCGACCACAAGATTTAGTCGTCACTAAAACACAACATTTAGCGACTACTATCTTTAGTCGTCACTAAAAAGTCTGATGTCAAATTTTTATTCAAATATTAAAAAAGTATACGTCAAAATGTTTAGCGGCGACTAGTATTAGTTGTCACTAAAAGATATCTTATAGCAACGATCTTTTTTTAGTCGCCACTAAAAGTTCTGGCGCCAAAATTTTGGTCAAATGAAAATGTTTTGCGCCAAATCTTTTAGCGACGACTGATTGTATTCGTCACTAAAAGTAGCTTATGGTGGTGACCATTTTAGTCACCACTAAAAGTTTTGACGCAAAATTTTTTACTTATTAAAAATTTTTGTATAAAATATTTTTGTAACTTATTTTTAAATAAAGATATTTGAAATTAAACTTTTTTTTTTAAAAAAATAAATTATACGTATGAATTAATATATGCAAATATACAGGACAAAAAATTAATTAGAATATTTTTAAGTAAAAAAATATTTTTAAAGTTAATAATTAATATATGTAAATATATAAGACTAATCATTAATTAAAAAAATAAAACTAAAATTTTTATTAAGTTTAAAAAATCTAGTAGATTTAATAGATTTAAGAAGTTAAAATTTCAATTTTTGAAATTCATGAAATTAATATGTTTAACATTTCATATGTTGAAGAATCCATATATGTAAATTTTCAATTTTCATTTCTATGATTTATTTTATTAATGGATCATTTTCAACTTTTGAAGCAGCGTAAACAATAAAGAGGTAAAAAGAAAGAAAAAATGAAAGAGAAAAAAAAAAGAATGGATAAAAGATTGAACTCCGCCTTAAACACTTATCATTGCAATATTAATTTTAGTTAGGTAACCCTTTTAAATTCCTATTCTATCTTCTTCTTCATCCATTAATGTCTTCTTTTTAATGTTCCATGGCTTTAAACTTGATACTTTATAATTTTAGCAAAAATATTATGATTTCTATGAATTTTTTGAGGGTTTAGAATATCTCCTTATTAAGGAATTAAGTGACATATTACATGATTTAAATTTTTGGAGTTCTAAGAGAATTTATAAATAAATAAATAATTCATAAATTAAACATATAAAAAATTATAATCATTTTTAAATTAGATATACAAAATATTCAATAATAATTTCTTAAATTAAACACACCAAACATTTAATAATAAATTTTAAATTAAACATACTAAGTATTTAATAATAAATTCTTAAATTAAACACAACATAAATTATTTTTAAATACTTTATAAACATAATTTTTTAATTTTTACTTATTTTTGCAAACTTTTTTTCCCTCACTACTTACTCGCTTCCTCTCCCTTTCTAGCGTCTTCATTTTTTCTTTCTATGCCGTACTGGGCGTCGAAAATGGGAAAACATTGAGCTGCGTATAAGAAAGGAAATGCGACCAAATTGGCTAACTGGTCTCCATAATCATTTTTAGTTTTAAATGCATGTTAGCGTGTCCAGCCACTATTTTTCCAATTTATTTCACATGTTGCAATATAATGAACTTCTCCGACAAGTATTATGTGGCATTTTTCTTTAAGCTTATTTCATATAATATGTTCCATCCTAATTTCATTGTGGGGGCATTTATGTATTGTTTCTTTAACTATTGTTTTACATATTATATACACACAAATATATATATATATATATATATATGTGTGTGTGTGTGTGTGTGTGTGTGTGTGTGTGTGTGTGTGTGTGTATGTATATATAAAAGGTGTCAGGCAACTAATGCTTCATTTGAATAATAATAATTATTATTATATAAATATATGTATAAATAGATGTTTATATGTTCACTTATATATGTTAAATTAATTTAAGATGTATTACTTTATTTCATAAGAATAATTATCCTATTCTAATTAGATAGTGATGCTACATATATATATATATATATATATTATATTTTCAATATCCTAAGTAAAATAGTTTTTAAGATATTTTATTAAGTCCATTTATTATTTAACAAGATATTAAATCAATTTTAATTTCACCAAATAATTAATATCTGATTATATCATTATTTAGCGCAACTTTTCTAACATGTGTCTACTGAAATTTTAATTAAACACAAAAATATCATATAAGTAAAATTTCACAATCACAAAATTTAAATAATTTATAATAATACTCATCCATATAATATATGCTAATTAAATAGGTATTTTAATACACACAACTTTATTTATATCACATAATTAATATTTTAATTAAAAGGGAACGTTTCAAATCTTACGCTTGTTGTAGCCTTAGAATTGTCTTATTGCACAAGCCAAAAAAAAAAAAAAAGAGTTTACTTGGTATGAAATATTGCACGAATGAATGTCTTCTCCATCACGTAGCGTACAAAGGAGTCAATTTTTTCATTTGACTAAAATTGTAATTTGACTTTAGTGAAAATTATATATTTTTGTCTTAAAATTTTATTTTAATTTTTAAATTTTAACTCAATATTTTTATTTTTTAAATATTTTTTTTATATTTTTAAAACTTTAAATGTTTAAGAAATTCATTGAAATTTCTGTTTGAAATATTTGTTGGTTAGTTCTTTATTATTTAATTATTTCTAGTTAATTCATAGAAATTTCTAAAAATTCTTATTAAACTTTAAATTAAGCTCATAAAATTTTGTTATATTCCTAATAAATTCCTCATATTAAGAAAGATCAGGTATTACTTTATATAATTATCAACTAGATATTCTTTATTATTTAATTAGTGTAGGTGGCCTACCTAATTCTTGTATTTTTTATGCATAACATAAAATGTCAATAGTTAAATATATAATTTAAATAATATATAATTAGTTAAAAAAATAAAATTAGTTACCAATTTTTTAACGTGCTTTATTATTGAAATACATCCTGTAATATGCAAGATGAGACAAAATAAAAAAGTAAATGCTCTATTTTTTATCTTTTGTTGACTTTTTGTCAAAATTTCATTGTATACACAATTTAATTCAAATGGATTATCTAATCCAAATTAGTCATTTCATGTCTTCTAGTGCATTACCGATCAAATCTTTTAAATAATTAATTGCTTTTAACTTGAAGTTCTTTCAAAAATAAATGAAAGAAATTAAATTAAAAAAGGGGGAGCTTCAGAAAATAATAAAAAAATAAAAAAGCCCAGAGCCTAAAAAAAATTATAAAAGAAATAAAAAATAATAAATTTTCTGTAATCCAATATATCTGATAATAAAAAAAAAGTAAATTCAGCCTAATAAGAATGGGCTGAAAAAAAATGTCTAAATTAAATCTCTGTTGGGCCTACTCTATCCAACCTGGATCCATTCACTATAAACCCTACTTTTGGCCCTGGGCTCTCTTTGGCAACCTCCCACCAGACAGCTTTGGAGATGAAAAGGATGCGTCTTTGGGGTTCTGTGAAAAAGGGTTCTGAAGAGAGACTGAAAAAGGAGCTAAGGAGGTCAGACAGGGAGACGGGGGAAAATATGAGAGAGAGGGGGAGAACGTGAGGATCAGAGCGATGGAGACAAAAAAAAAAGGAAAAGCAGAGGAGAGGAGTGAAGAGAGGCTGAGAGAAAAAAGGGAGGAGAAGGAGAAGAGGATTTCAGAGGAGAAGAAACAGGGGGATTCGAGTCGAGGAGAATCAGAGAGGGGAATTCAAAAAATCGAGAGGCAGAGAGGGAGACCGAAAAAGAAATTGGGAGACAGAAGGGATTGGATTTTAGGGATTTGAGGGAACCATCGAAGAAAATCGAGGGAGAGGTTGGAATAGAAGGCGAAGAGAGTGAAGGGGAAACCGGGAAAAATTGAGGAGGGGGCTTTTATTTCGAGTTGGAGGAAATCGAAGGGGAGAGGAGTCTCAAGATTAGAGGAGAGGAGGATTCAGGGCAACTAAAAAAAAAAAGGGCTGGAGAGGCAAAGAGCTTGAAGGAAGTGAGGGGCTGAGACTTGGAGAGAGAGAGCGGGGATTTGAATAAAAAGAGAAAGCGAAGGAGAGGTTGAGGATTTTTCTTATTTGAGTGGAGGCGAGACAGACCAAGGCAGAGGAATTGAGAATTAGGGGCAAAAGGAAACGAGCAGAATTCAAAAGCTCACAAAGGTATTTTGTTAATTTTTGCAAAAAAAAATTCATATGCTGGTTGTTGGGGAGACTATGTCTTGAAGTCATTTGATTCACTAGGTTTATTTGCTCTCTTGTTTCTTTGTGAGTATGTTGTGTTAACCCCGTAACCCAACCCTGCTTTGAATAATGAGTGATCGTCGGTGAACTATTGCCGAAAATTTCTAAGGTTGTGATGTGTAATGTTGTGCTATTTTGATGCATGAATAAAGGGTTTACTTTGTGGTTTAATCTTGTTTTCAATTTCCTATCATGTTGGATGTGGAGTGGGAATGAATCCTATCACTGAGGGGATCTCAATGCTAGTTATCAAGGAAAAGAGGAGGAGATTCCCATAAGACATGCTTCACGAAAACAATATGGGGTTAACAACTAAAAATAAGAAAGGAAGTCAATCAGAAAGTAAAAATAAATAAATAAATATATATATATATGATAATGAATAATGAAAAGGGGATATAAAAAGGGATTTTTTTTATGGCAATAAGCCTCTTTAATTCTTATTGAGTTTTATAATTATGTTTAAATAAATTTTAGATTTTAATGGCCTACAACAAGTAAGGTTTGATTTCAAATAAAATGATATAATGAAATTGATAGGAAAAAAAACAAACAACAAAATGATATTAAAAAATAAAAGGATTCTCTTTTCAAATAAAAAATAAAGCGGTTTTAGAATAAAGACCCTTTGGAATAAGATGAACATCCAATTGGTAACACACATACACATAGCTTAGTTTTCAAACTGGTTATTTTCAACAAAAAATATTGTTTTGATTTAGAAAAATGTTTTAAAAATTAAATTGAGAGAATTTGTTTCTAAATAATTAAATTAATAGAAGAATGATCTTTTAAAAATTAAGTTAAAAAACTTATTTTAAAAGCTCAAATTAAAAAAATAATCTCTCAATAATTACGTATAAATTTATTCAAATAAACAACTGAAAAGGGCACCTTTATAAAAGTTGGTCTTCTTTTCTTGCCAAAAAGTAAGTCTTTTATTTTATTTTAAAAAGACCAAAAAGTAAGTCTCATCCAAAGTCTAAAAAATGGTCAGCGAAATGAAAGCGTAGGACCATGCCTGTTTATTGGACATCATCGTACGAGATTTGTCATCC
Source organism: Erythrophleum fordii (assembly GCA_032878935.1). Taxonomy (NCBI): domain Eukaryota; kingdom Viridiplantae; phylum Streptophyta; class Magnoliopsida; order Fabales; family Fabaceae; genus Erythrophleum; species Erythrophleum fordii. Next base: position 26,283,466 of record JAVQMF010000058.1, on the reverse strand, counting down.
TGCACATCATCTGAGATTTTAAATTTCAACTAGGGTTGAATATAGTTTCTATATTTTATTTTTAAAATTTGTAATTAAAATATAATAAATATATAATTTATTAATAATAAAATAATAAATATATAATTTAATTAAAGAATCATATAATTATCAATAAAAATTAAATAATTATTATATTATTATTAAAAAATTTTATACTTATCATATTTTAATTAAAAAATTAATAGTTAAAATATAAAAAATTACATATATTATTAAAAAATTATATATTTGTTATATTATTATTAAAAAATTATATATTTATTATATTTTAATTAAAATATTTTGATAACAAAAATATTGAGAAAAAAACAGCATATGAATTCTTTACTTTTAAATTACACGTTTAGCTAGATTTTGTATTTATCTAGAAAGGTGGGCCGAATCAAGAGAAATGAGAAAAACACTCACAAAAAGAAAAAAGAAAGACAGTTAAAGAAAAAAAATTTTAATGTAATTTTTATATTATTTTTTCAAAATTTTTAATAAAATATAACAAATATATAATTTTTTTAATTAAAATATAACAAATATATAATTTAATTTAGGTAACATATATTTGTATGCACAAATTATATATTTGTTATGTTATTATTAAAAAATTATATACTTATTATATTTTAATAGAACAATTTAATAACAAATATATAAAAAATAAAAAATAAAATTTGTTTAAGAAAAAGTAACTCTACATGAAATTTGAGGTAAGTCGTGACTTTTATTTTAATTGTAAACGGTAATGGGAAGGCAACTTTTATTCAAAAGTATATATATATTAATTATGAAAGAAAATTCAAGCATATCAAAGTTAATTTTTATAAGGATAAAAGTAAGAGAAATTAAACTATCTATCTTACTCCTTTTCTTTAATTGTAATGTCCTCTTTAATTTATAAAAATAATAATTAATTTCTTGATTTATTAATTTTATTGGGATTATATTCTTACTGTCTAAATTAAAAGTTAAATTTAATTTTATCTATATAAATTTATTAAAATAAAAATAATTTATGGATTAAAACTACAATCTTGTTCCTCTTTCCCCCTTTCCTCTCACTATTGATTACTCTGATTCTCTCTCACGGGCATGAGAGGTTACAGGACGAATACTGCAGAAGATTGGTCAATCACGCCATTAAAATCAAAATGAGGCTGTGGATTTGGAATTATGATCTGTTCTTTTTGTTAGGAAATTATTAATACTGTCCCGCAAAAGGAAAATTTAATCATACCCGTAAAAACCCACCACTAGAAATCATTTTCATATTATCAATTAGAAAAATCCAAAGTTGAACTTTATTTTCTTCCATTAATATTTTAAGTGCTTTTATACTTCATAATTTTTTATTATCATAAAGTTTTTAAGTGTATTATCATAAAGTTTTTAAGTGTATTATGCAGGGGAAAGCAGCTAGTTTAACAAAAAAAAAAAGAGGGACAAAATCAAAAAAGGAAAGAAAAGAAAAAACGCGTAACTTGAAACAAGGTGATGTTCTGATCAAAAGAAAACAAGGTGATGACTTAAATAATATAAAACCAATGCATTTTCAGTAATATTTTCTTTCAAAATTATATATATATATATATATATATATATATATATATATAAATTTTTACATCTTTTATTTTTATACCTAACATCAAGCTCCCAAATTGTTTGACCTAATTTTAGTCTTACCTTCCCATGCGCTTCACGAATAAGAGGGTGGTATTCGTCGAAGGTCACAGGGAATAACCCAGAAATTAGAAGAATCAGTGCATGCTCGAAGAAGGTGCTCAATATCCCTCCGCGGGAAGTATTAATTCCAAATAATAGTGGTAATATAATCCCCCCTGTTTTTGCCATGTATAAATAGATAAGACTCTTTGCAGAATCAACATTATTCGACTTATCCATATCATAAAGCAAGAGTTTTTTCAGGTCAAAACATCAAATCCCCTTACAATTTCACATAGCCTATTTGTTCGTCCATGTCGATAACTGGAATCCAAGGCCAACTTCTTGAGGTTACTGGTATGGTGATTTACCATTTTCCCTCTCTTTTCTCAATTTCAGTTTTCATAAATAGAAAAACCTCATATCTTGTCTGGGTCTTTGTCGATGCAGTCGTAGGATGCACTAAGTTGAGGGACACAGAATGGATTTCAAGGCAAGATCCCTATGTCTGCCTCGAATATGCTAGCACCAAGTTCCGCACCAGAACTTGCACAGGTATTGACTTGTTTATTAATTAGGTATTTTCAAGGAAAATTGAAAAATTAGAACAAAAATTTCAAAATAACTGAATTAAAGCATTCGTGGAATTGCCCATTTGAATTTTTATAGCTAACCCAATTTTCCTTGAAAGCTGAGATGAGATCTTTTGAACATTTACTTCTGCAGACGGTGGAAAAAATCCCACGTTTCAAGAGAAGTTCGTCTTTTCTTTAATTGAAGGGCTTAGGGAAATTAATGTGGTGGTTTGGAACAGTAATACACTAACCTTTGATGACTTTATCGGCAGTGGAAAGTAATTTCAGATTCTGAAGCTTCAATCTTATTCTTCCCTTATTAGCTTCTAAGTATAAAATACCCTTTTGGCTCACATTTTAGATTCGGTTTGAATTTGGTGTATTCAGGGTTCCATTGCAAAAGGTTCTTTCAGAAGGTTTTGATGACTCTGCTTGGCCTCTGCAAACAAAAACTGGCAGGTAAACACAATGGAAAATGTCTTTGGGTTGTTGATTTTGCTCTTTCGCATCAACTTATGACATACGTTTAAACTGTTCTATCCTATTAGTAATGCTCACATCTATCAACTGTTTAGCGTTAAAGTTGCAAAAATGTTTTGTGTAAGTTACAATTTTCACCTCGTACAATGAATGTTAAAAAGGCCCGAGTATTGCATCAGATAACTGCAATGGCTTCTTATATAGGATTCAGTAGTGCTTGTCCTTGAAGTAAGCTAGTTTTGCAAAAGCCATTCAGTTTTTGAAGATACAAGAATTGATTAAACAATTTAAGACGGGAATCATAAGGATTTTATTTAGGTAGACTTATCCTATCACATCATTTTTAGACTACAAATGAGTGGAAATCAAAGATAAAAAATAACTTATATGTCAGAGCTCCCTGAAGCATGTGTGGCAAACTATAATTGGTGTGCCTGCACAAGAATGCCTCGGCATCTTAGTCACTTCTAATCTGTACCATACCACTGGTCAACCACTGAGCCACATGAACTAACAAGCATTTAATTTGGAAAAAAAAGAAAAAAAGGATTCACAATGGATAAGCTGCATCCTACGATTCATGATTCATATAATTCTGTCTTTTGAGCTTTTTAGAGTAATAGAAATTCGTTCCCCCTGTGTGTTTTATTGAAGTTGGATAACACCCAGTTAACTCGTCTACTCTTCTAATGCTTAGCTTGTAGAATTGCCTGATGCTTACAGCGGATAGATATAGAAAGTTCCCTTTGCATAGACAGAAGTTTCAGACTTTTAAACTATCTCCTGTTTTTCACTTTTGGCAGGCACGCTGGTGAAGTAAAACTCATATTGCATTATGCAAACACGAGAGTAAGCTACATTTTCATTATGTATTATTCAGATGATTGGTGCTGATTAATTAGAAGTAATTAATGATTTCATTGGAAGATTGTCTGATCAGTTGATGATAAATGTGTTTGGATCATTATTGCAAAAATCATCTTCAAGCTATGCTCCCTCAGCACCCCCATACGTGCAACCACCAAATTCCAGCGTCCTCCAATATTCTGCACCGCCTCCTGCTTCTTATCCACCTCCAGCATCTGCACCGTCTTATCCACCACCAGCATCTGCAGTTTCTTACCCTCCACCACCTTCCACGGCTTACCCCTGTTCATCCCCCTATCCCTCATATTCATCTGCCTATCCAACAGGACCACCACCACCTTATCCTCCTCCCACCGCCTATCCTCCTCCTCCTTATCCACCACCACCTTCAACTTATCCTCCACCTCTGTATCCACCACCTTCGGCATATTACCCTCCTGGAAAAAGTATATGGGCTTGATATTATCTGTTTGACTCAGAAATTGTTGCATGCTTTCTCAGATTGTCTATCTATGAACTATGTTTCTAAACTGTTTGTTTTAGTTAAGCGATTTAACATTTTAAGAGTGGTTGATATTTATTTGTTCAATGATCAACAAGACGGATCTTCTAGCTTAAAGCTGCAGCTTGCAGATGTCTAAAAAAAAAAAAGTAGACTCAGACCAATTCAATCTGACAAATTGATATTCTTCTTCTAAGCAGGAAAAATAAGCTGAATGGTTATCAAAGTTCTTTCTTCTTTTTTCCTGAAATTTTAATGTAATAACAAATTTACCTAATATAAATTGCAGTGAAACATTTGCAGATAATTTTGCTTGCAGTTCAAGGATAAATATTTAAATCAAGTTAAAAAGTGGATTTTAAACACAGAAAATAAAAGTGCCCCCTAAGCATAAAATTAGTATGTTTAGCTTTTATCAACTTTCATAGATGAGTGAAGTCTTGAAATTTTGGAAAAAAAAAAATAGTTATAGTTTGACCTGAAATTAGTTGCTGTCAATTTCCTAAATTTTCTTGTGAACAAAAGGCTCTGGGTAAAGCCTTTGGTAGTTGGTATTCTTGGACCTTAATTATGTGTTGAGTTTTACTTGACATTAAATTTCTTTAATTTTTAAAAGAATAAGTTTGAAATCTGGTTAGTGACTGTCCAGCAAATTCTTTTGGACACTAACTCACTATGTATGTGGAAATTAGCACAAAGGGGTTAAGTTCAAACAATGCAGAATACAAGATCTACTTAATGCCAGGTTTGTCTCTTTTGGGGAATGAATTCCTTTGTAAATGATTTATAATTTTTACTTGAAATTAGCTCTAATTCTTTTCCCTTTATTATTTTTTATTTTTAAAATTTTCCCTATAGCTGATGCAGGGCTTCTTGAAGTGAGACGTTTCCTGAAGGAATTGTTGTTAAACATCTAACTGGAAATGCAGTCATTATGAAATGTATCAAACTAGAGGCAGATAGATTTCAATTTTTCTGGAGAACTTAAAATCCTGCTAATCTTATTGGTTGATGATCTGTACTTTTTGAATTTTCTTTCCTTTCCTTTATTGGTGCTTAGAACACGTCGTTTATTCTTCGTCCTCTGGTCGCTGCAGCTGTCTCTCCCTTGGTTGTTGTTAGGTAAAATTTGCATTTTTGTTAAATATAAAAAACGTTCTTTCTCTGCCTATTTTGATTAATTTGTTTTTACTCAGTAATTAATTTCTGTAGTGCCTTGTTCTAATCTCATGGGCCAAATTATACTTTTGATTTTAGGATTTTATCTTAGATTTTACTTTTATTTTTTGATTTTATTTTATTTTTATGTGATGTTTAGACTTTATTTCAATTTTTATTTGTGTTCTAATTTTATTTTATTCTAATACGTTCTCTTCACTTTTTTTAAAATTTGCTTTTATTTTTTAATTTTAATTTATTTTAATATAATGTTTTCTGATCTTAAGTTTTATTATTGTTTTTTAATTTTATTTTATTCCAATTTATTTCCTTAATTCAAACAAATCACTTAGTCGATTCCATCTTTCTAATCACTTAGTCGATTCCATCTTTCTAATCACTCAATTGGTAGAATTAAATCATTAAGGAATTACATTAGGCTTTTTGTTGTGTATTTTAATTTGACAAAAAGTGAAGAAAATATTTGAGTAGTTTTTGCTAGTTAAAGAATTAAATTGGGATAACATAAAATTAAAGCATAAATATTTGAGTAGTTTTTGCTAGTTTTATTTTCATGTTAGTTGCATTAGTAGAACTTGGAACAAGCTTGTTCTTAGGTTCAATTTTCTTGCAGTGAACAAGAAGTGGGGCCAATATTGCTGCAACTTCCACGTATTGTTCGGGCGAGTAGCTTAACTGAGAATAAAATGCTTGGTCATAAATCAGATGACATTGGCTCCAAAAATCAAACAACTGAGATCAGTTCTGGAGCTTCTGGAAATTCTGTCTGGGGAGATTCTTTTTTAATGAACAAGGTATCTATAAGATTTGGATCTCTCTCTGCTTTCATTTGCTTTTTTTTTTATAACTGGCAACTGCCACTTGCAGTTCACACTTGTACTTACAACCTATCTCTTGAATGTTCATGATGGTACTTTAGTAGGTGGATTATTATTTGGACTTTGATTAGGTGTTGTTACAAATATGCTTGTTTGTGGTTCATCTAAAGAAGAAGGCATATCCCTATGTTTGACATGTGTACACCACTCAAAGAATTTATTTTACGCAGCTAATGCAAAATAAGAAAATAAAAAACACTTGACACTGATTGACTATCTGAAAGAGTTCCTTTGACTATCTTTTATCGCCTCTACCGAATGTGGGTGCTTTAAAATATTTAGTTGGTACACTCTTGGATAGCATTTTAGTTAAAAGCATCTGCCTACTAGGAACATTATCAAATGTACTTGAAAAATCGTGTAAATATGTTTACGTGGGTGCTTTAATATCCTTTAATGCAGCAAGCCCAAATAAATCATTAATGAATCCACTTTTCATTTATTTTTTGGGGGAATATCCGCTAATCTTATTGTCTTCTTTTCCTCTTTTTCCTTGAAAAGCATGAGGAGCCGATAATTTTTTCTTACAGACAGACAAGGAAAGCAAAAAGAAAGATCTTCGATAGTAATGGTGGGGCTACTTCTGCTGGTCCTTCTCGTCAAAGAAGAAGGCTTGTGAAAAACAATTTTCAACAAGTGTCAACTCCTTTACTTGATTTGAACTCTGAGGACTACCTTAGCAGAATGCATACATTACATACTGATGCTGCAGCTTCTTCTAGCCTTTTTCTGGTGGTGTCTCTACAGATAATATTTCAGAAAATAGAGAAGGATCAGATGTCGGGTCATATAAGAGTTTTAATGATTGACATTAATTTATATATGGCATACATAGTCTTTCAAACATTATGCTTTACTGAAATTGGAATGTGGTCTCAATTTGTCACGCAGGTAATTGCTTTGATGGAGAAAGTCTTGATATTTACAAAACAAAATGAAATATCTAGATTAAATACTAGTGCCCCTTCCTTGAATTACGAAAATTCAAGCAATTGCCAATATTAACTTCTTGTTCTTTTTCTTTTGTTTAGTAATATTGTAATGCTATTTTAAATATTGAATAGTGGAGTGCATGAGTGAATTTGAAAAATCATTCATATGACAAGTTTTTGTATTCATACTTGTTTGATGGACCTATGTAATAATGTATATATCAAACTTATTAGCAAAGTTTGATTTGCTCTTTTTTGGCTTATATATTTTAAAATGTTAGATTTTGTAAAATGATATATGTTATTAGAGATTTGAAAGATTTATTTTTCACCATTTATAATATTATAAAATCTATTTTAATAAATAGGATTGAAAAAAATAATTAAAAAAATATATTAAAATTTTTTTAAAAAACTTCTTTAGCGGCGACTAAAGTCGTCACTAATAGTATACCAATATTATTAATAATAGTTGATGCTAAAGACATATTTAGTGGCGACATAAAATATTGATGTTAAAAAAAAAACTTTAGCGGTAAAAGAATGATTCGTTGCAAAAATAGGCATTTACCGTCACCAAAATATTTTGTCACTAAAAGCATACATTTAGCGACGACAATACTCGCCACTAATTCCGTTAAATACCCACTGAAAGGAATTTTAGCGACTACTAATGTCGCTGCTAAAACAATATTTAGCGTCAACGTACATGTTGTTGCTAAAGATCCCTAACAAAAACTTTTTAAAAGGCTAAATAGAAGGATTTTTGCAGCGAAAAGGTCAACGCTAAAAATTTTAAATTAAAAGGTCGTCGCTAAAAGTATGCATTTAGTGACCACAACTATTGACAAAAGTCATCGCTAAAAGTGTTTAGTGTCAAAAAATGTTTGTTGTCGCTAAAACCATATATTTAGCGACAACATTTGTTGCTTCTAAATGCAATAATTTAGTAGTTTTAGCGACGAAATTACATATATGTAGGGGCGATTTTTGTCGTCGCAAAAAGTCTTTTTAGCAACGATAATTTTTTGGCCATTAAATCTCTTTAGCTACGGCTGTAATTGCAACCACTTAGCGACGACTACATTGTCGTCGCTAAATAGTTTTTGCGACTACTTCTGATGTTTTAGCGATGACTTTTGTCGTCACAAATTTCATATTTTTTTGTAGTGTAAGGACGTAGACACGGACTTAGATATTGAACGTAACAAATTTCAAAATATTTAGAGAGAATTTCTTTGTTTTTTTTTAAAGGGCAAATTAAAAATTACTTTCTTTGTAGTTTACTTTAAAATTAGCTTTTTGTTGTGTTATAAAAGTGTATATGTAAGTATACATATCACACAAGTAATATAGTAATGAATAAAATATTACTCTTATGAGAATTTGTTATTAAGGTAATTGCTAAGTATTAAAATTATGTGCCTTTGCCTAAATTAAACTAATAATAAAGGTGATAGAAAATTAAACTAAATTGAAGACATAAAATGACAAAAATAAAAGACATAATTTTAGACTAAATTAAAAAGTAAAAAATTTCAAATTATAATTGCCTCATAGGAAGCCAACTAACCTTTCTCTATATTGCTTTTAGTGATAATTTTTGTTAATGTAGGACTCTAATTTATAAATATACATCTTTTGAGTTACTTGAAGGCATTCTCCCAACTAATTCATAACAATACAACAAAAACAAAAAATAACGTCTAAAGATTCAGTTAGAAAAATCTCAATTTCAATAAAAAATCATATATTTCCAACTGAATTTTCCGTCGAATAAGCAATCAATTTTTGCTTGTTTGGTATTTTGGTATCAACTAAAATTCAATCAACCAATAGCATAGCAATCTCTACGAGATTGTCACATCACATGCAACTTTGTAATTTAAAGTGGAAAAAAAAATATTTAATATGCATCCATTAATACCTTATAATGTTAATAAAAGTTTAAATAATAAATATTAAATATTAAATGATATTAATAAAAGTTGATGATAATTATTTTAATTGATATAAATAATAATTTTAAAATTTTAAAATCAAAATAAAAAGAATTTAATTAATTTTAATTAATTTATTTAAAAAATATAATTTTACTAAAAATTTTAGTTAGAAATATTTTTGATCGAATATTATTCAGTCGAAAATGTTTTAGATTGAAGTTCAATCAGAAAAAATATCTTTTTAAATTTTGTTTAGCTTTTTTAAGTTTCTTTTTTATAAATAAAAATAATTTTTATAACTAAATAATCTTTATTTATATACTAATTATCTTTATATATTAATAATTAGTATATATTTTAATTAATTAATAATATTTGTAAATTTTATATTATGCTTAATTTATAATCAACAATAATGTGTTTTATATTTATTTCAAATTATAAAAATAAATATCTTTATTTTCATTCAAATTTTTTGAAGTATATATTATTATTACTTTTTGTGTTTTGAAATTTTATTATGTCATTAATTCGTTTTTTTTTTTTGCATCTTCTTTTTTCTTTCTAACTAATTAGGTTTTGTGGGTTTATTATCTTCCTTCTTTATCAAGTTCTTCTTCTTTATTCTCCTTCTTCGTTCAATTGAATTGTCATCTCTCTAATACATAAAAAATACATTAATCTACCAAGATTACAACCAATATTATAAATTAACTCAAAACCTCAAATAAATTTTCATCTGTATCAAACCTCAAGTAAACTTTTTTCATGACATCTATGAAGGAAACAAAATAAGAAAAGAAGAATGAAACCAGATACATTTATAATCAATGATACAAATTAAATCAAGACCTCGTATAAATCTTAACCAGATAAAAAAAAAACAAGTAAACAAAAACGAAGTAATAACAGAAAATTTGGAAAAAAATTTTCAAAATTACTACCAAACCAAAACTAGTGACCTGCAACCAATAAACAAAAGAAAGATGAAAAACTTGAAAGGAAAAAACGATGAAAAGTCAACTCGCGAAGCTTGGGGGAGCTTCAGAAAGATGAATGAGAAAAGTTGAGAGAGTTGAATCATACAAAAGCACAAAACTAGGAAAGAATGAAAATGAAGAAATGAATGAAAGAGAAAAACAAATTTGAAAACAAAAATTACGAATTTATAAGAAGGAAAATAAAAAAATTGGCTGATTATAATTTCGTGGTGATATTGAAATTTCATGTGCATCGATCTTTGGCGCCATTTGCTTTTGTTAATTCTGCATGATTTTTTTGTTAATATATCATATATTAAGTATATATATATATATATATAATTAAACTTAAGGTATATATAATATACACTTTTATGGAGTAAAAATATAAAATTTAAAAAAATAAAAATGAAGAAAAACTCTAATACAAATTCCAAACATAATTTTATTACATAAATTTAATAAAATTACATAAAATTTAAAAAAAATCAACAATCACTCATCATTGTCATCATTGTTATCTTCTTCATTGTTATGTTTCATTTGATTTCTAATATGAGAGATATCTAGCTTATACAGAAATGGGTATTCTAGTGAACTTGGGCTATCATCTTGTTGGGAGTGTTGTTCATAAAAATTTCCTATTTCATTTAGTTTTTGTAGCATTTATTCTATTTGTTTTCTCTGCTATTCAAGTTTAGTATCATGAGTTCGTCTTACATAATTAATGAATTTATTTATTATCACTTCTTGTATATAGAGGAAGTGAGTGTATAATAGGTCTTGACCGAAACTATATCTCATAGTCAGATTTTTAATTATATTATGTGAGATACTTCTCAAACCATACACTGATCTTTTCTTCTTTCTGCTTGCGGCCTTAAATCATAAATCTAGCTCTATTATACTTTTCCCTGAACTTTTCGCCTCATTTTTTTGGGGCAAATATACTCATTTTGAAATAATGAAAATGGTTAAAATTATAAAGTTATAATAAATATATAAATTAAATACAAAATGATACTTACATGTATAGCTTTTGATCTTTTGCCAGCCCTAACATTGTCTTTTTTATGGGTTCTAAGGAACATTTAAGAATATGTTGAATCTCTCCCTAATTCTCGTGCCTTTTATGTACAAAATAAAATATTAATAAATAAGTACATGCTAAAAATAATAAGTAATTATTTTAAAAAATAAAATTAGATATCAATCATTTTTGTGTGCTTTACCATTGGAATAAAACCACCAATGTATAGAGATGAATCAAACTTGAAGGTAAAGGCTCTATTCTTTTTCATTCGCTCATTTTTTTATTGGAATTGACGAGTGTCCCACTTTTCACACAAATAGTCCCAAATAGATTTTCCAATCCATTCAAGTCTTTTTCTAGATTTTTTAGCATCACCAATTAGATCTTATAAACAAACAATTACTTTTATCTTCCAATTATTCAAATTTGATTATGATCATTAGGCTTCTAACAATAATATTTCTAAAAAATAGAGATTTCAATTATTAATAAGACAAAACATATAATATTATAACTATGTGATAAATATAGCAACAACAAGTCTTTTTCCATTAGGTGAAGTCAGTTATATAGATCAAATAATATTACAAAGTTCTATGGTGAATCATGTATATAGACAAATTATTTAAATTGAAATCCTTCTTAATGGTTTTGCCTATAGTATTTTTTGATCTCCCTCTACCTTTAGCTATTGCATTACTCTCCATCTAATCTACTCTATTTATTATGGCTTCTATATGTTTTCTTTATATATGTCCAAACAATCTAAGACATAATTCTATAATATTTTCCATAATAGGTATGACCCCAACTTTTACTCTAATGCATTCATTTGTAATTCTGTCTTAAATCCATGTGCTTGAATCCTGTGGTTTACATTTTTCTCTACTTCCCCATCATGTTTTATAATAGATCCAACATATTTGAACTGTGAGACTTGTGGTATGATGTGTTCTTTAATTTTCACTTCCACATTAGAATTAGTATGCTTTTTGCTAAACTTACATTTCATATACTTTGTTTTACTTCTATTTAAACAAAATCCATGTGTTTTCAAAGCTAATCTTTATATTTCTAACTTCTCATTTATTTTCTTTATTGATTCTCTAATTAAAACTATATCATTTATAAAAAGTATACATTGTGGCACTGTCTTTTAGATATGTTTAGTGAGCACATCCAAGGTTAAAGTAAAAAGATAGAGGCTTAAAGTTAACTCTTAATATAGGCTGTGACACCTTAATCTCCTTTCACTACCTAGCCTCTCCATAGGCTCGGTTCCATATGATTTCCAACGAGTCACTACTCTCCCGTGGCATTTACATGCTATGAAACGGGGTTTCATATACTCATTATCTGCCCCGTGGGTCCCGTGAACCCATCTCACGCATCCTTAACTCAAACTCCATACATACGACTCATACATAGCATAAATCAACCCATAAGCCACGGGTATAGAGCCAAAACCAGTAAAATTTGCATTTCCGCACTTGGGCCCAAAAGTCATATTTTGGCTCTAAGTTTGGAAAATCATAATTAATTGTAGAAAAATGGGAATGTAGCAAACTTTAGCTTTCTGGAAAGCTCTAAGTGTCAACTTTACACTAAAAATAATTCCCAATCACAAACACATCTTTTGGACCATGTTTGACCTCGAAAATGGGAGGAAGGTCCAGCTATCACTGTTTCTGGTGCAGCTTGCTGTCATGATTTTCGGAAATTCATAACTAAATCCACAAAAATCCAATCTGGGCACATTATACCAATTCGGAAAGATATGGATGTCTACTAGAGGAGAAAAATAAGTTCAGATCAGTTCAGTAGCTTCTGCACCCCGAAAACCGATGGAACAGTGATGGGGGTCAGATAAGCTCACTGATGCTGATACAGAACTTCAGTCGGTTCAATCTCTCTCTACAGACCTCCGATTTGGGTGATTCTAGTTCCTACAAGTCACTTTCGTTTTCTAGTTTATGTGTATAAAATTTCACCACATTTGGAATCCATTTGGTCTAAAAGTGCCACAGATTTCATTTTCTGGTTTAGATGAACAGTACATGACCAATCCCTTAAATTCTCCCAAATTCAACAATTCCCCAAATATTCTACAATCTTTCGAATATTACCCACTTTAGCTTCTCAAGGAGCTTTCTACAAACTCTAGAGGCATGCCAAATTTCATGGCAAACGGAGCTCATCCGGTCATACTTTGACGGAGCTCACAAAAATACCAGTTTTGGCACCCCATAGGTCCAAAACGGGTCCAAATAGCCTCTCTCACATTCTCACTCCACATGGACAAGTTCAAAAGCATAAAACTAGTATATCTAACATGTCCATATGCTCCAAATCATCATACATTCTATTTTCACTATGCCACGGCCAAATTTACACATCAACATTCATGCATCAAAGGGGTAAAAACCCACATTTCCATTACTTTGGCTATAAACATAGGTCATACAATATCCTTTCATACTTCTACACGTGTTACAAACTTTACATCTCAAAAATAGTGGGCACATCTTCATTTGGCACCACTTTACATCATATTTACAACAAAATATCACAATAAAACTAACATTTTCCTATACATGCTCCTAGGCTCCATGGTGTGTGCTCGGTTCTCCTTGAGCTCCACCTAGCATATTAGTTGGGAGGGGAAAGGGGTGAGATTCGAAGAATCTCAGTAGCTCATACACTCAATCCAGCAAGCAATCAAGGCATATAACAAGTCAAAGCATGTGAATAAGCACTTAGCCATTCTCAATCAACCAACACACAATGTACATGCTATGGAATCACAACAATGCCAAAAATGAGCTCCAGGGACTTTTGGTCTAGCCTCACCCGAGTTTAAGGGACTTTTGGATGGCCTCACCCGAGTTTAAGGACTTTTGACTTGGCCTCACTCGTTGGAGACTTTTGGCCTGGTCTCACCTATCTCAAGGGACTTTCGGCTTCACCTCACCCATCTCATGGGACTTTCGGCACTACCTCACCCGAGCATTCTCACATTTCAACATACAAGCATATTGGCATTCAATGCATCAAAGCAATAACATATGGCATATTCCATACAACAAGCATATACATCATACAATGACTATCATATCCAAGAAAGCAACAAGGAAGAGTGAAAGAGAGAGCTACCTTTGGAGCCAAAGCCTTCACTAGCTTTTCCTTTCAATTTCTCCTCTCCCTCCTTAAGTTCACAATCACACCTTGTTGGAGGTATTTCTCTTGAGCCTAGACACACAAAAGCATGCAATTACTCTCTTACCCTATAATCCTTCAGATCAAATTCTCCCATATACCATAACCTAGAGTTCTCTCTCTGTAGAATGCCATTAACCCCTTTCTCTCTCTCAAGCTCCCATGGTAGTGGAAAACCACATTTTCAAAGAAAACACAATGATTCAAAAGCGTTTTCCACTTTCCCTCTTCTGACCCATACCCAGAAATCGTCCATTTTTGCAACCAAAACCATAGGAAAAGAGGGCAAAGGGAGGGGATCAGAAATCTGAAGAGAAATGGGAGAAGTGACCTTACCTTTCCCTTAATCTTCCTCCTTCTCTTGATCTCTCACACTCTCCTCGCCTCTTTTCTCTCTTTGGGTCGAAGCTTAGGGCAGATATGAGAGAAGAAATGAGTTTGGGCGTTTAATGAAGTCTGATTCTCGCTATTTACTCTCTTCCGGACCGACTCTCGCTACGGCGAAAACTAACCTTCGCTATAGCGAGCTCGTGTAATCTGGCTTCGCTATGGCGAGGCGTAACCTTCGCTACGGCGAGCTCGTGCCAGTTCCCTTCGCTATGGCGAGATTTACCACTCGCTATGGCGAAATTGCGTCAGTTCCAGACTTCACTCTCGCTATGGCGCCGCTACAGCGGGCAACTCCCTGGTTTTAGTATGGGCTGCTGCCAGCACTCGTTATAGCTAGAATCGCCTTCGCTATGGCGAACTAGCTATCTCGCTGTAGCGAGAACGTTTCTCGCTGTTGCGAGAAGACTTGGCAGAAATTCTGGATTCCGAAAATTTCCAGATTTCATTTCCTTTTCTTTCCCTTTCCTTTTCTTTTTCCCGGTTGTTACATAGGCCAATGGTTATAAAACAATCTTCTGTGAGACTACCTTGTATTTTCACACTAGTTGTAATCCCATCATACATATCCTAAATTGCTTGAAAATAAATAATATAAACTCTTTTTTTTTTTCAGAGACTTTCACAAACTTATCTTGACACCCTATTATATGCATTGTCCTAATCAATGAATACCATGTGTGAGTCTTTTTTATTCCTTCGATATTTCTCCATCAATAATTATAAAAATTCATCTAAAATTCTATAAACCATATAATTTCTTATATCCTTTTAGAACTTCTCTCTAACTATTTTAAGGGCCTTCATATTTACTTTTAAAAATGCATCCTATGCAAACCACCCCGTTATTTGGTTTAAATTTATTTAGTAGATAAATTAGATATGTGTAAGTTAAATTTATAAATAATTAAAATTTATAAAGATATTAAATAATATAAAAAAACTAATGAACGACTTTAAATCATCATATAGTATAATGAGTTGTTTTTGGATTGCCCTCAAAGCTTCAAACTCTTTGTGAATTAGGTAAAGAGTGTTTTGGGATCATGCTCGTCCTTTGCTTGATGATATGCTTGATCAAAATATCGAGATAAAAAGAATTACTATTTTTTAAAAAAATTGTTTTAAATGTAAAATCAAAATAATTTTAAAAAAATTAGTAGAAAAACATCCTTATCACTTTTTACCTTTCTATAAATAAAACTAAGAGAGAGAGTGATAACTAAAAATAAAGAAGAGAGCTATTATGCCTTGCTTTTTCAAAAACAAGTGAGAGAGATTGAGGAATGTTTGAGGTGAGAAGCATACAAACTAACCTATATATACACTAAAAAAATTATAAATGAAATTTCTGCTCATTGGCCTCAACTTTGTATGTATATCCAAAGATTGGATTTTCAACTATTTGATATGACATACCTCTAAGACCACAAACCATGCTAGCCCTTTTTCCTCTAGCTGCTTCTATCTAGAGATCTAATTCTTCTTGTGGTGATAATTGTTTTGGTGAAGAAGCAAAATTCTCTACTGCATTTTGAGGCTAGTATATTCATTTTAAGCAAAAAATAACAAGTATGTGAATTATTTGTGTAGTGATAAAGATAAATTAAATACAAAATTACACTTACAAATGTACCTTTTGATTTTTTATCAACCAACCTATTATTCCTCAATTTTTAATAGGTTCGAACATGAAGCTCAATTGGCGCTATGAGTTTGCCAAGTTCCTGCCTCAAATTCTTCCATTACTAGAAGGCTAGAGTAGAGCCTCCAATATAATGAGATAGGCTAAAGTTAGGGTTGTATGCTTTATTTTTTCTTATTCTACTCACTTTTTTTGTTCGAATTATGGCTTGTTCCAACTAGCACATAATTCATTCCAAAGAGGTTCTATAATCCAGTCTGGTTTTTTCCTTGACAATATACATCACTAACCAAACCCTTCAAGGGTACCCTTGCATAATCCATGGAGTTCTCATAAATTTTAAAGTGCTCTTTGGCATACCAATAATAATATTTTTGCAAAAAATGATGCTTGTAATTATCAACAAATTAACATGCAAAATGTTAAATATGTTTAACACATTAAGATTAAAATATACCTCAAATTCTCGAAATCATAATTGTCTAACTATTGGAGGATCTTCATTCAAACAATTGTATGAACTATCATAATTATTTTATATGTTAGCAACAATATAATCACCAACAACATCACCTTTGGTTGGAATCTATTTGATAAACAAATTGATTTTATATTAAATTAATTTATAAATAAAAAAAATTATGTTGATACTAAACAACATAATTAATTAAGAATACTACCCTATTTTGCTTAATTGTTTGATTAACTTTTTTTTTGAAAATTAGATCCTTTGCAAACTTGAGAATATTGAGATGAACTTGTGTTTTTTGAGACATCTAGAAAGGTAAGAAGAAAAATTAGTAGGAAAGAAAAATAAAGATTTAGATATATTTAATTGAATTACCTTTGAGAGAGAAACAAGTCAAGGAATGGAAGTTAGGAAAAAAAATGAAATGAATGAAGTAAGAGAAACATATAAATAAAGAAAAAACAATTGAAACATAAGCAGGCTTTCATGAGAAGAAAATTTATTATTATAAAAAATAATAATTATACATAACATTATAAAATAGTATATAATAATATAATTATTTATAATTACAAATCATTATTATTTATTTGAAATAGTTAATAATCATAAATAATAAATATAAGTAGAAATATAAATGTAAATAATTGAATTAAAGCAAAGAAATAAAGTATGGAAGGATAATAGTTTATATAACTATGAGTTCAAATGACTATTTTTTTTAAATGGCTAGCTTTTAATGTTAAAAAAATGAATAGTTAAATTTAAGAAAAAAATCTTTAATTTTTAGAAGTTAACAAAATTTAAAATACAACAATTTTTTTTTTTAAAAAAAATTAGAAGCTCAGACTGACTAATATTCAATTAGGCCATTTGAAAGTTAGTTGGAAAATCACATAAATGTTAATATACATATATATATATATATATATATCATATGAATTGGAAATTGTTAGCATTGTTATATTATAATTCCTTATGCATTTGATTGAGAGACTTGACTAAGAATAGATCCTAATATGACTATATGAGATCTATACACAGCAATTAGTCATCTTTAAGTCGCCGCAACTACAACTATTACTAAAGAGATTTAATGGCCAAAAAATTATCATTGCTGAAAAGAACTTTTGCGACGACAAATGTGCCTCTAAATATATGTAATTTTGCCACTAAAACTCCTAAACTTTTGGGGTCATAGCATTTAGAAGTAACAAATTTTACTTCTAAAGGTTCGTCAAGGCTCATGTCATCACAAAAAATATTTTTAGAGATGAAAAAAGTCGTCACTAAATGTATGATTTTAGCGGTGGTAATATCTCTTGACACTAAAAACTTTTAGTGATGACTTTTGCCAATAGCTATGGTCACTAAATGCATATTTTTAGAGACGATTCTTTATTTTAAGAGATTTAGTGACGACTTTTTTGCCGTAAAAATCCTTCTATTTGGCTTTTTAAGAAGCCTTTGTTGGGGATCTTTGGCGATAACATATATCTTGACGCTAAATGTTATTTTAGCAGCGACATAATTAGTAACTGCCAAAATTCCTTTTAGTGGATATTTAGAGGAATTAGTAGCGAGTATTGTCATCGCTAAATATATGCTTTTGGTGGTGAAATATTTTGGTGACACTAAATGCCTATTTTTATGACAAATCATTCTTTCGCCGCTAAAGTTTTTCTTTTAGCATCAATTTTTTGTATCGCCACTAAATATATCTTTAGCATCAACTATTATTAACAATATTGATACACTATTAGCTATAACTTTAGTTACCGTTAAAGAGGTTATTTTATTTTTTTAGATTTATAATATTTTTCTTAATTGTTTTCTTCATTTCTGTTTGCTAAAATAGATTTTATAATCTTATAAATGGTGAAAAATAAATCTTCTAAATCTCTAATAACATATACCATTTTACAAAATCTAACATTTTAAAATACATAAGCAAAAAGAGAGCAAATTAAACTTTACTAACAAGTTTGATATATACATTACCGTAATGGTCCATCCAACAAGTATTAATGCAAAAACTTGTCATATGAATAATTTTTTAAGCTCACTCACACATTCCACTATTCAATATTTAAAATAGCATTACAACGTTACTAAACAAAAGGAAAAGAGCAACAAGTTAGCATGGGCAATTGCTTGAATCTTCGTAATTCAGGGGAGGGGCACTAGCATTTAATCTAGACACTTTATTTTGTTATATAAATGCCAAGACTTTCTCTATCAAAGCAATCACCTGTGTGACAAATTAAGACCACATTCTAATTTTAGTAAAGCATAATGTTTGAAAGACTATGTACGCCATAAACAAATTAATGTCAAAGGTTTAAAAGGAAAATAGTGTTATAAATTAAGATGCATTATTTGTATTAGTTGAATAATCAATCATTAAGACTCCTAATTACTCACAAAATTATTGAGCTTCTCCACTTGAAGCATTGTTCATTAGAGATACATTTCTCCGCTAAAAAGAAACATAACACTAGGTTTTTTAACATTGAAAAGAAAAAGAGAAGTGCAAAAGATACCTGTTAGAATGTGTCCATGAAGACAGCTATTTGAGCATGAAATTCAGCTTGCATCTATGCTTACATTTGGGCTTGCTCCTTTTATAGTTTTTGTTCCATTTCTTGGCACATCTCTTCACGCACTTGTTCTATTACAGAAGAAACTCTGGACTTCGCTTCATATTCGTTGATGCTTTTCTTTCTCAAGGGTTTCTTCCTATATCCCTTGCCACACATATACCCGATCTCTCCCCCAGTATGGTAGCTAATATCTCATCTCCAATTAGGCGTGCCTCTTCATTTGTTGTATGTTGTTGAATAACAAGATCGTGAATGCGTGACTGTAGTGTAGGACATAAGTTAAAAGTATAGAAAATGGTACAAACAATTTGTTTAAAGTTAATGAATTTGGGAACATTACTTGGATCTCCTAGGATTTTGGATCAGCTCACACTATCTCCCCATCTTTTGTTCAACGAGTATGTTATGCCTACTATACTTGATCAGTTGTTGTTGGCTCCCCTGTTTTTAGGTCCCTTTACAAATTTTTTAGATATTAGTATTCAAAGCTTTTTAACATGAAAAAAAAAGTAATAGTGAATATAGAAATGAATTTCTCCTAAAATACAATGATATGCTCACCAAAGACTCTTCAACCTCTGCAAATGAGTAGGTATTACATATATGTAATGTTACCTACTTTGACCTATTTCTACTACTCTAACCTGTATATAAAGCCAAAATATTGTTAATGATAATTTTAATTAATAATAGTACAACTGTAATAAAGTTTGAATTAAGGACCTGAAACTTATTGACCTTAAAGTGTTAATTAGCCAATCTTAATCTTTAAGGCTAACATTCTTTAATTTTGCCGCTTGCCTCTCCTCATCAATTGTGTAATTCTTATATATTTTTGACAATAAAGACTTCCAATTCTTAAAGAGTCATTGCATTGAGTCCATGCAGTAAGACTTGAATGCCACCTCCTACTGAGGATCGTGAACTTTAAATTTATCTTATGCATTAATAATAGAATAGCAAATTCAAATTATAAATAGTTATAGTTATAAATATAATATAGGTATTTGCAGATTAGTTAAAGATATGAATTTAAAATATGTAACTTGTTATCTTCACTTTCAACCACATGGTGTCCCTATGTTTGTTTATAATATCTTTCAAATCACCATCTCTTAAAGACATAGTAGTTCGCACCACCCAACCAATATAACTAGATAAGTCTCGAGCCCCATCTCCAATCGGTTGTTTAATGGTCCTAGACATGGTAATTAAGATCTTGTTGTCAAATTTTGTTTTAAGGTTAACTCCTAAACACTTATACTTCCCTCGACCCTTCTTAATAGTGCTGTAAGAAGCTGAACAATATGAAAAAAGAAAATGATTAGATGATGATACATAAAAAACAAATATATCTATATATGACACAAGGCACAAATTTAACCAAATACTTATATTGTTTCCCTTGCTTACCTGCACTACTCTGGTTTCGTGATGGTTGGCTAACAGGTGAACCATCTTATTCTTCATCACCAACTAGCTTTAGTGGCGATGGAGAATATTGAGCTTCTAGTGCATCATGCTCAAGTTGCCCTCTTGTACGTGGTAGGAATGCAACATCACTTATGTTATTATGTCTCCCTCATCCATTTCCATGTCCTAAGCCTCATCTACATTATCCAGCTCCTCTCCCATACCCAGCACCTGACATTTCCTAGATCATTCCAAATTTATTATGAGAACAAGGTAGTTGAATAATGTAAATTTGTAAAATTATAAAACTTTTAACCAAGAAATGACTTACAAGAAGAGAAGTTTTAAAAATTGAAACAATAATAATAATAATAACAACCTGATAGAAACTGTCATAATTATCACTTATTCTATGTTATAACTTATTATGATAAAAAATCTTGTTGACAAGGTATTGGTCAAGTCGACAAGATCTTGGCTTTTTTAAGTTTCTTAATTAAAGAATACTTGTTGTAAGATAACAAATCCTGTTGACTAGGTTTTATACTTCTCTCTACTAAATTTAGAATCTTGTCGATAAGATCTTCAATTGTGTCAACAACATATTATCTAGCCACTGAATTTAAAGATCTTGTTGACAAGATCTTTAACCTTGTTGACAAAATATTATCTCAGCCCTTATATTGACATAACTTAATACTAATTCAATCTTGTCAACAAGGTAATTAGCATGGCTTTACATAATGTTCTCATAAATAATGCTCTATTTAGCATTTTAACTTTACCTAGAATAATTTATTTCACTCTTTAAGAATTATTTTGAATTACCAAATCATAGAATATTACAGAAATAGAAATGAAAACAGAAAAAATACTCAATGAAATAGGATGCTATCTACAGATTTAATATTTTAGCCATTTATTATATGTATTATTAAATACCATAGAATCCTAGTTAATCTTAGTTAGTATCTGTGGTGTCAGTATCGACTTCATCATCCTTTCCAAGTTTGTCTTCTGAATCTCCTTTGTTAGTGGACACATCCTCATCATTGTCATCAATGAATTCATGTTCTGCATTAATTACACTTGGCCATTTTGTTCATGGGCATTTGCTTGAATAGCTTAAAATCTCTTGGGCAACATCATCCCTCTGCAACTGGACCATAAAGTCATTTCCTACATTGTTATCAAGGACCATATATAGTTCGATCTCATCTTGTTGATATGCCTCATTAATGGACCTTACTTCAAAGTCCCTACTGACGTCATCATTAGTCACCTCAGGCATATTGAATAGGTCATAGAGATTTGTCTTAACAACAATGAGCCGATTTATATCAACTATGTCATTTAAATAAAACAGTTGTTTGGCTTGATATGCTAAGACAAATGACTCATTAGAGTTAAGTGAATAATGGGTATTCACGCTAGTAATTCCAAATTTATCAACCTTGTATTATCTTCCTAGATGAGTTACATCCCACTAATGACACTTAAATAAATGCCCTTTTTTATGCCCAATATATGACAACTCATATATGTCCTCTAAGACATTATAATACTCTTTATTCTCGTCTTCATTATCACCTTTCACAAGTATTATACTATTATCTATTCTTCGGCCTAAGGCACGATCTTTTGTGTGGAATCTAAAGTCATTCACTGTAAATGCTGAGTAGCGGTGAACCACTTTAAGTGGGCTAGCTGCTAAACTTATGAGGTCATCACTAGCCTCACCCTGTACGCTTAACTTTGCCACCTACAATAAAAGATCACCATTGATAAATTTTATTATGATCAAAATTTATCACATAATTCTTACATTCTACTATGGTGTCTAGAAAGTAACCTGTTCATGAAACCATTTTGGGAACTCTTTAACTGTTGATCCATGCATTTCCATCTACTTCTTGTGCTACCTGCAATGAATGACATAGTGAAGGCAATAAATTCTTGAAGAAGTTATTATTTGGAAGGAGTTACCAAGCTCCAGGAATGTACTCTATGAATAGCCAAACCTCCTCACAATTATGGAGCACATACATAAAAGCTTGATTGAACTCCACATTAGAGAGAAATCTTGATTCGTAACCTCCTCGAACTTAGCCACTTTTATTTAAGATGGATGTCTCATCCTTTCCCATAGGTCCACCATCATTTCTGGTAGGCCTATTGAACTTGGTAGAAATGTCTTTTAAATAACGGGAGCAAAAAGTAAGATATTTATCTGCCAAATACCCTTCTGTTATTGAACCTTCTGGTCAAGCCTTGTTACAAACATATCTTTTTAGTGTCCGTAAATACCTAAATACATAAAAGGATTTGAATAAAGAATTTAGCATAGAGTATTAATGAAATTTATAAAAGACATATCTAGTGTAGTAAGTTACCTCTCGATAGGCAAGTGGATTATGATATCAAAGAAGGTTGGTGGGAATACCATTTTTAATTTGCACAATGTGCTTGTAATTTGGGATTCAAGATAATCAAGAGCTTCGATTGTTAGGCACTGAGAATATAAATTCTTGAAGAATTTACCTAACTCTAATATAGGTTTAGATACCTCATTGGGCAGCAAGCCACATAATGCTATAAGGAATATATTTTGTAAAAAAACATGGTGGTCATGGCACTTCAATCAATAGATTTTTCACTCATGAACATTGATGCCTTGTGAAATGTTTAAAGAAAAGGCATTAGACACTTTCAAAATAGCTAAAAAGTTACAAACTTTTAACTTCTCTTGTGGGAACAATGCATAGTAAGCAACTAGAATCAAAACTTTGTTTCCTTCTTCTATCGGGTGTAATTCAGATCTAATTCCCATGTCAACCAAGTCATACTGACTCTTCACTATATCTTTTGTCTTTCTAGCTAATCCTATAACAGTTGACGTGATGTTATCTGAAGCATTTATCTCAATATGCAAAACATCAAGGTTGCATCGGATCAATAATGTTTTCCAATAAGGTAAGCAAAAAAAGATGTTTTTCTTCCTCCAATTAAATGCATTAGTGACATACCATGCTTTCACTTTTGACCTTTCCCTAAAGTTGCATTACCTAATGCTCATAATTGACAAAATGCCTCATTATCAATTAAAGGAAAGGGTGGAACTTTATGCTCAACTTTCCCATCAAATGCCCTTTAATTTTGTCGCCATGGATGATTGTTTAGTAAGAAGCGATGATGGCCTAAGTAACACAACTTATTTCGTAACGAAATAGAATATGTGTCTTTGTGACAACAGAGGTATGCAAGCTTTCCTTTTGTAGACCATCCTGATAGGTTTTCATATGCTGGGAAATCATTAATTGTCCATAATAATGTTGCACGTAACTTGAAATTAGACTTCTTACGGGCATCCTATGTCTCTACTCCTTGCTGCCATAATTCAAGTAACTCCTTAATCATTGGTTAGAGGTATACATTTATGTCATCATCTAGACTTCTGGGGCTTGGAATTAAAAGATTCATCATGAAATATGGGTGCTTCATGCATTACCATGGTGGCAAATTATATAAAACCAATACAACTTGCCAAATACCATGATTAGTACTCATACCCCAAGGCTAAAACCCATCGCTTGCTAGGCCCAACTGAACATTTCTTGGATCACTACAAAATTATGGATGCTACTAGTCAAATGATTTCCACCCAATAGAGTCAACAGGATGCCGTAAAACACCATCATCAATATGTTCTTTATCATGCCACCTCATCTCCTTAGCTGTGTGGTGAGACATGTATAGCCTTTGTAGCTTATACTTTATAGGGAAATGTCGTAACACTTTATGAGAAATTTTCTTTTCTTTATGACTATTTGACCTCCATTGACGTATATTGCACTTAGGACATTATTGAGCATTAGTGTGCTCTTACTAATACAAGATGTAGTCATTCTCACATGCGTCAATCTTGGTGTAATCCATTCCTAACTCTTGAATAATGTTCTTTGCTTCGTATTAGGAGTTAGATATTAATAACTCCTCTGGAAGAATATCCTTAAATAAGCTTAATAATGAATCTATGGATTTGTTACTCCAATGGTTAAGGCACTTAAGGTGGAGTAGCCTAACTATAAAAGAGAGTTTTGAAACTTTGTCACAACTTGGATAGAGGTCATTCTGAGCATCCTGCAATAAGTCAAAGAACTATCTTGCTTGCCCATTAGGTGGCTCATAGTTCTTTGACTCACAGTTCCTTACATTTGAATCTGCATGACCATATGCATTATGAAGCATCTCAATAATGTCATCTTCTTCATCAGTATCATTAGCTACCTTACTACCATTATCTTGATGCAATGAATTGTAAGCACCACGACAAACTTCTCCATATGAGTTCCACACTTCATAACTTAAGTTGAAACCCTTCCTTAATAGATCTACTCTTACGTCAGTGCGACTCTTCCATTCTGTATTCCTACACCCTTTGCATGGGTATCGAATCATATCCTTTACCCTTGGTTAATTAAAGGCCCATTGTAAAAACTCATCAACTTCTTGTCTATATGTTGGATCAACTCTATTATTGAACTCTATCTAACTTTTATCCATCTCTTCTACTTCCTACATTTTAATCAACATCATTGCAAGTTAAGTTGTGGACAAATCAAATATTTTTACATGTAAAGAATTATATACTTATGTTAAGTCAAGGTTGCCCCTACTTCTTCAAGTTTTAGATCTGAACCAAAACTAAACTTTGTTTTAGTATAAAACATAATGAGAGATTCATAAAATCACACTTTCCTCTATATAACTTCTAAGAGCATGACATTACATTGACAATAGTATAGGCTTTTATGTAATATGTTGCTCATAAAAAGGTTGTACATGATATATTTATAATGGAAACATTCTCACAAGTGTAAAAGTATAAGATTATAATGTAAATATCATTTTTGAATGTAAATGTGCAAGAATGTGTAATTTAACTATGTGTGTGCCTAAGAAAGTATATGTATAATAGCAAATGGATGAGTGGTTTTGATTTGCATGATATTTAGGACGTGATGAAATAGTCATATATGCTATATTTCTTGTTTGTAATATCCTTAAATGGTCACAAGACATGAGGAAGCTCTTCTTAAACCATTTGGAACCATACATGTCCCATTTTGAGCCATATTTTGCTCTTAAACTAAAATCAGACCAAATGAATGAATTTTTAGATAAAATTTGGTAGACATTTAGATCTTATTGAAGGCTACTCACTAAGCTAATTTTTTGAGTTTGTAGAATTTATTATGATTTTCTAAAGTTAGCTAAAAATTGTAGAATTTTTCAGACACTATTCATATGGACAGATCTAGTTTTTTATATATCTAGAGGACAAATGGACTCTAATACTCATGAAATTTTATAGTCATATAGTTGGCATTATAAACTTTCTATAGCCATTGAGTTTTCATAAAATAAAGTTGTGTAGTCAAAGATATGCATATTCAAATTTCTAATGCTAATATATATATATAAAAATAGTGACAACTACTATTCTATTGGATTTTCATAGTCTAAATGAGCTTGTTTTGGCTTGCAATTTTAATAGTCTATAGTTCATGTCTTAAGCTTTTCATAGAGTCCTAATTTGTACAAATCAAAGTTGTTTAGCCTAAATTATGAATTTTTAAAATTTGAGCCATATTATGTCATTAGAGGCTAAAAGTGGCTATAAAACTCGATCATGTCATTAGAGCCGATTTTGAGAGTTTATAGTGTTTAGGAATTGGGATATCTTAATTTCAATTTTGAGCCCCTATAGTTCCACTTCACCTATGTAAAGGTTATGAGACCAAGGCTAAACATTAAATATGATTGCATTTTGACGATCTTGAAGGGAAATGATGTAGGAATGAATATGTAAAATAAGTCATCATTTTTCTAGAGCTAGTAATAAGATGTTGTTAACAAGGCAAACCATGTTATTGATAAGGTATAAGGTGTTGTTGAGAAGGTTACAGATCTTGTTGATAAGATAAGACCTTGTCAACAAGATGTCAAATTTAGTAAAGGAAAACTAAAGATCTTGTCGACAAGATCTCAAATTTAGCAAAGGAAAATTAAAGACCTTGTTGATAAGATAAGATCTTGTCAACAGGATCTTTTACCTTGTGACAAGATAATCTATAATTGAAAAGCTTTGAAATAAAAAGTTGGGCAACTCCTCTAAAATCTTTTCAATAAGGTCTTAACTATAAAAGGCTAGAATACATAATGTATGATGGTATAACACATACAGGTATGAGAATTAGACTAAATGTAATTTGAGCACCAAGTTTACAGCACTTAAAAAACTTAAGTACCATACTTCATACTCAAAAAGGAATTAACACCAGACTTCAGCAGTATCACAGTAAACTATCAAGGCAACAAAATTAGACCAAATCTCTAAGACACATATAAGAACTTATAGCTACATATAAGAACTTATAGGCATATATCAAAACTTAAGCATATATCAGAACTTATAGGCATATATTAGAGCTTAGACACTTATCAGAACTTATAGGAATATATCAGAGCTTAGGCACATATCAGAACTTAGGCATATATTAGAACGTATAAGTGTATATAAGAGCTTAGGCACATATAAGAACTTATTGGTATATATCAGAATTTAGGCACATATAAGAACTTAGGCATATATCAGAGCTTAGGCACATATCAGAACTTATAGGCATATATTAGAGCTTAGACACATATCATAACTTATAGGCATATATAAGAGCTTAGGCACCAAATTGATAGCACTTATAGACATATATCAGAATTTGGACCAAATCTAATTTAGGCACCAAATTCACAGCACTTAAAAAAAACCATTCCATCCTAAAAAATTTAGGCACATATTAGAACTTAGGCAAGTACACACATAGGTAGAAGAAAGAATTAGACCAAATTAGATTTAAGCACTAAATTTACAACACTTAAAAAAACCAGTTCATCTTCAAAAGACTTTGGCACATATCAAAACTTAAAACCATTTCATTAGTGTCACAGCAAACTATCAAGACAACAGAAGAATTGATGCTAAATGTCATAGCAAAATATCATAATAGCAAACTTAATAGTTTATTTAAAAAGGAAAATAATACCTTTATGATCTAGCAGGTACAGTAAAATTCAAAAAGCCACAGTTGATATTACTTGAAGAGCTAGCACTTGAGAATCTATTTTATATGAAATAATCTTGAAACATAAGAGATTATTTTCATATGCTTAGCAATATTTGCTATAAATTTACATATCAGAAATAAGAAATTCAACAAATTCACAGAGGCTAGAAGTAGCCATCAAAGGAGGAGAAACCATCACAAAAAAGAAGAAATTCTAAGAAAAAGAAAGTAAATTCTATTCAAAATTGGCATTATTCACAAAAACCTAGTGGGCATTATTCAGTTCTGCTAGCCACAGCCACAACACTCAACACAAAATCAATTACACAAAGAAGGAGCAAACAATGGACCAGATTACCATTTACGTAACTTCCTTCCTCTTTAAATTCGGTGTTCTCCTCTTCCATAGCGAAATCAGCTCGTAGGATACTCTGTTTTTTGTGCGTGAAATGTTTTTGTTAAAATAGCTTCACTTACAATAAAATCGACTAAAAGGATGTATCGGAATGAAGATTGAGAAGGATTTACAAGAGGCTTTGCTAATAGATATGAAGAAGTTTTGAAAATGGGAAAAGGGGAAAGACGGGGAAAGATTTCAGGCAGGGAGTGAAAATGAGTAATGTTTTACTATTTAAGTGACTTCTTTTTATTGTTTCAGTGAAGCTCCATTTCAACCACTTATTTGTAATGATATAATATGTATATATAATTATATAATATCAATTTAAATATATTGATAATTAAATAATTGATATATAAATGAAAAAGATAGTTTGAGTGATAAAAAACAAAAAACATAGGTTAGGTTTAGAACATAAATTATGAAGAAAATATAAGATTGGGAGATAAAATTTCAAAATGCCATAACTTTGTATACCGTACTCCGTTTGAGGTGATTTTTTTTTTCATTTTGGGTATTTTTTTGAGATCTACGCATAGCGAACATCGAAGGCAGTTCAATCACTTATTTTTCTCAAAAAAGTATGTTTAGGCCTTCAATTTTGTTATTTTTGTTTCTCACTACATTTTACCATTAAAACAAGTCTATAATTACACAATGCTTTTTTTTATAATTTACTTAAGTTTTATTATATTTAAGTTCCAAATTTAAGTACTTGATCAATAATCAAGAGAATAAAAATTAAGAAATACATAACTTAACTCAAAAATTAATTAAGAATTTACACTATTTATTCTTCAATATCTTAATGTATCTTTTTCTATGATCTACCTATTATATTTTTGCTCCAACTAAATCATTTAAAGTTCTTAATCCTAAACATAAGTCATCTTCTAGCTCATATATCGAGAATTTGTATAATTGGTTGTCTCAATAAGAAATGCATGCTAAATCATTACATTAGGGCTCATTGTAACTAGGGCTCATTACAGTAGGGCTCATTGTAACAACATAACTTTTAGCTCATTGTGAATCAAAACACCATAATTTTTAGTATCAAGCCATGAAAGCCCTTCTAAGTGTTTTTACAAAATTATACTTATTTACAAAAATGTCACTGGCCTTTCGGCAAATTTTTTGAATCACTCCGATCTCGATTTTTGGGTAACTCAAAGCTCAAATCCTTATTTTTTATTATTTAAAATTTGATCCAAATTTTATTTGGCCTTGAATCACTTATCTTAGGGGACTTCCTTTGAAAGCGTGCCTGTTTCCGTTGTTTAACGAAAATCAGACATTACAGTTATTATATTGGAGCATCTTCATAACAAAAAAATCATTTAAGGTCTCTTCAAGTTTAAAGCATCAAGATTGAAGTTCTAAATTCACATCCATAGCTACCCTCTCACCAAAAAAATCCATAAAAATCATTATATTTTTGCTTAAAGGAACTATCATAAGCTATAGAACATGAGGAAGAAGAAGACGAAATAGGAATTTAAAAGGCTTATCCAACTAAAATTAATGTTACAATGATAAGAGATTAGGGTGGAGTTCAATCTTTTATCCATTCCTTTTTCTTCTCTTTCATTTTTTTTCTTTCTCTACACCTCTTTGTTGTTTTCTTTGTTTCAAAAGTCAAAAAGGATACATTAATAAAATGAATCCTAGAAATTGACATTGAAAATTTAAATATATGGATTCTTCAATATATGAAATGTTAGATATATTAATTTAATGAATTCTAAAAATTGAAATTTGACTTCTTAATAAAAATTATAAATAATAATGCATTAGGTTTTTGAAACTTAATAAAAATTCTAGTTTTATTTTTTTAATTAATGATTACAACTAAAATATTTTTTAGTCATATATATTTGCATATATTAATTATTAACTTCAAAAATATAATTTTCTTTGATAAGTATAATTTATTTTTTTAACTTAAAAATATTATAATTTCAAATATTTTTATTTAAAATTAAGTTACAAAAATATTTTATACAAAAATTTTTAATGAGTAAGAAATTTTGCGTCAAAACTTTTAGTGGCCACTGATAAGTTCTAAATTGTCATGATTTTCTCAATATTTTAAGGAATTTATCATATGAATATTGAACTTATTTTATGTTTTTTTATTTATAAAATTAATAAATGTTAGTTAAGTTAGTATTTAGTAAGTTTTGATTTTATTTCTTTACTTTTGATCTTTTTTTTCCATTTTAGTTAAGTTGTATTTTGTGTTTTTATTTATATTTTTATGTTGCTAAATTATTTAATCTTGGTTGGTAGATTATAAATATTAATTAGATAAATTTTATATTTTTGTAGGGTTACAATTATAAGGAAACAAGTTTAGAAGTTTTGAAATGCAAAGAATAAGTATTGAGATTTGTTGGAAAATGATCAAAAAGAAAAAGAAAAAGGAAAAAATAAAGAAGAAAAGACAAAAGAGCAAAAGATGGCACTAAAAATCGTTGCTGAAAAAAATTCAGTGCCATGGCGTCAAAATTAAACACCGCGGCGCATGGAGAAACAGAAGCTTACTTGGCCACAGCGTAAAATTTTGCACCGCGGCCTTTTTCACTACTGCTGAAAGAAAATTCATCTACGTCGTGGCGCAATTTGTAAAAAATGCAAAACGCACCATTTTTTGCCGCATTTTTTAGGGTTTTAAAGGACTTCCAACACTTCTTTGAGAGGAGGCCGCCATTCTAAAGGTTTTGGAGAGGAAAATGAAGGGTTTGGAGCTTCAAATGCTATAGAAAAAGCTTGGGTTTAAGGAATTCATTTTTCTTTTCTTTCCTTGCTTTTTCTTATATTTCTTTACCCATTGAGTTTATGCTTTGTTCTTGATGTTGCTATTTCTTGAAATTATGAGCTAAAATTGTTGATTTGAGATTATGATAAACTCTAACTTGTAATATGTTGCAATTATTCTCTTTATTTGCAATTAATAGTATGATTTAATTACTTAATCCTTGTGCTTTATACTTCTAAGTGTGTGGAAACCATTAGATGATTTGGGTAACCTAAATGAATTTGGAAAAAGAATTTTAGGACTTGACCATGAATTAGGTAGTGTGAGTTCATGAAACTTACAATTGAGTGGATTGATTCACTTGTGGGATATGAATATACCTACCAGCCTCACATAGTCATATTAGGACCTATTTTGGATTAATCCTCTAAATTAATTGTATAAAGAATTATGGATTGGTTAAGGGAATGAATATATGTAAAATTAGAGTCCTAGGCTATTAATGACATTAAGAGTAAGATGAAGAGAGATAATAAGTTCATATGAAATATTAGAGGGAGTCATAATCCGAAATTATTTTGCTTTCCAATTTCATCTAGAATGGTGTCGTTCATTTTTTTTATTTGATGTCTTTACTTAAGTTTAATTTCATGTCACTTTTTATTATTGGCTTGATTTAAATTAAGGTGCATAATTTTAGTACTTAGCAATTAACTTAATGACAAATCCTCGTGGAAACAATACTCTATTCATCACTTTATTACTGTTGCGATATGTATGCTTGCGTATACGCTTTTTTTTAAAAAAAAGCAATAAGTTTTTTGCCACTATTTTGGTCGCCGCTAAAAAGTAACTTTTAGTGACGAATATAGTCAGTTGTCGTTAAAAGTTTTAGTGTAAATATTATTGTTTGACCAAAAATTTGGCTCTAGAACTTTTAGTGGCCACTAAAATAGTCATCACTATAAGGTATCTTTTAGTGACAACTAAAACTAGTCGCTACTAAAAGTTTTGGCGCACAAATTTTTAATTGACCAAAATTTTGGCACCAGACCTTTTAATGGCAAAAAAGTTATCATCGCTAAAAGGTATATTTTAATGATGACTAAAGTTGGCGATTACTAAAAATTTTGGCATTAATATTTTTAATTGATAAAAAATTTGGTGTTAGAACTTTTAATGACCACTAAATCAGTTATCGTCAATAGTTATGTTTTAATGACGAGTAAAATTAGTTGCCATTAGAAGTTATGTTTTAGTGACAATTAAAACTAGTAACCGCTAAAAGTTATGATTCTAGTGACAACTAAAATTAGTTACCGTTAAAAGTTATATTTTAGTGACAACAAGAACTAGTCGCAGCTAAAAGTTATATTTTAGTTACGACTAAAACTAGTTGCCGTTAAAAGTTATATTTTATTTACAACTAACGCTAGTCGCCACTAAAAAATTTGTCATAAATATTTTTTATTTAACAAAAGTAATGCACTAGCATTTAGTGACGACAAAAACGTCATCGCTAAAAAGTATCTTCTAGTGGTGACTAAGATCAATCATCACTAAAAATTTTACACAAATATTTTTTACACATTATAAATTTTACTTCAAGACTTTTAGTAACGACTAGGATCAGTCATCACTAAAAGGTCATTTAGCAACACTTTTAGTAGCAAGACTGGTCATCACTAAAAGTTACCTTTAGTGGCACAATCAAGTCGTCGCCACTAAAGGATTGTTTTAGTGGCGACGTATTAGTGGCAACTAAAAGGTCATCATAAAATGTAATTTTTTTGTGGCGACAATGTTGATGTCGTCGCAAAAAGTATTTAGTAGTGGCTTTTTTTTGTTACTATATAGTTTTAGTAGCTATTTTTTTTGTTACTGCTAAAAATATTTTTGAAATCAAGAATAATTTTTTAATGACAACTTTTAGCAACAACTTAATAAAGTCATTGCTCAAAATATTTTTTTAATGACCACTTTTTAGTTATCATTAAAATTTGTTACTAAAAGTCTATTTTTTTGTAGTGATAGGCATATTTCTACCTTACAAGCAAATCAATTTGTTCAATATTGCAAGCTTCATGAACTTAAAGTACCTAATACATGGTTTAATCACAAAATCCCATAGTAATGAAAACCGGATTGGACCGGCCAGTTTAACCAGTTGGACCGGGAACCATCCTATTGTCTAGTCTGGAAGTAGCTAAGAACCGATGGGCTAATGAACAAGTCAAATTCAATCAAAAACTGGGTTGAACTAGGCTAATTCATGTGAAAACTAGGCATTAAAATGTTGGTTGAACCGATTTTCCTTTTCTTCTAAAGCAGCGAAGCAGCGGATCAGTTCTCTCCTTTTGTCTAATGTGACTTCTAGATTAGCACACCCAGTAAACACACCTGACCCAGACAGATCCACTATTCCTGTACCGATTCAGGAATTTGGAGCCTTTTCACCCGCCCTTAGAACAAGCAGAAGGGTGCACTGAGATGATACTGGAGCGAAGCAACTTGGCACGAACGGATGAGAAAGAAGTAGAGCTTTGCTAGTGAATCTGCTCTTTGAAAGCTTTCACGTGTCCTGTCCCTCAACAAAAGTGGCCTTGTAGGGATTCGAACTCATACCAAAGGAGGAAAAGAATGCTTGTCCTTTCCACACTACCACCAATGCTTTCTTGTCAATATAATGCAAACAAATATACATATATAAAAACATCTAATAAGATAATATAATAAAAACTATATATATATATATATATATATATTTAATTTGGTTAATTTTTATTTGATAAATGACTTTTATTATTTCTAAACATTTTATTTTTTATTTTTTATTTTTTAATTACAAGTAGAATCTTAAAAAATATATAATTAATAGTTAAATATTTAAAATGTATTAATACTTATTTGTTATATTAGAATTTTAATATATAAAATTTTAAAAAATATATTTAATTATCATCGGTTCGACTACGGTTAGATCAATAAACTGTGAACCACTATCTTCATCGGTTCAATAACTGATCTGATTTTAAAAACATTGCAAAATCCCCTTCCCAAGTTCTTTTAGATTGCCAAAATCACCTAATAGTTTTCACAAACTTCAAAGCATGAAGAATAACAATTGCATAAATAAATCATACAATAAATTGCTACTAAAAGGGGTAATTACAATATTCTATATGCTAGGGTTTATCATAATCCCAAATAAATAAGTTTAACTCATAAATACAAGCATGAACAACATTAAAAATAGGGCACACATAAAATAGGTAAAGAAATGTAAAGAAAAATAAGAGAAGAAGAGAATTATGGACTTGATTGGTAAATTTCTTCCAAAGTCAATCTTCTCTCCATGACATGAAGCACTTCCCAAGCTCCCTTCAACCTCTTAAATCATCTAGAATGTGGTCTCCTTTGAGAATTGTTGAAACCCCTCTAAAAACCCTTAAAATTTGATGTTAAAATGCGATAATATAATGCCATCAAAATAGGTGCCATAGCAAGCATTTTGGTTTTGAAATAAGTTGCAAAAATTTGGGCATCATAGCTCTAGAATTTATTTTAGCAACGATTTTTAACTTGGCGATGCTGAAATATGGAGTCATAATGCCAACTTTTAATGCCACAATGCTAACTTCGGGCTTTTATGGTTTTAGCTTCAAGATGATCCTAGCTTAATTTTTCTTGTCTTTACAACTTATAAAAGTAATCAAAATGTGCTCAATTCTCTTATGAAGCAAAATTAAGCCAAAACTTGTCATTATACTATTAAAATTTAAATATGGAGCTAATTACAAACTAAGCACATTTTGTCCATAGTTATTTTATTTAAGAATTAGTAAACTAATTAACTATTTTCTAATTAAAAATGCAAAATAACACAAATAAATAGAAGTCAACACCTTTCATTGTGCGTTTAAAGTGTGTCAATCACATGTGATCTCTTGATTATCATCTAATCATTTTTTGTTATTTTATACGTAAATTTTAATTAAAATAATTATACAAATATTAAAATGAGGAAAAGTTTGTCAACTTCATTCATGTCTTAAATATTGTCAGTCCTAAGACATTTTCAATTTTGAAATGTTAATTTAGTTGTAGCAATGATCTAAAAAAATTATAAAATTGTTCAAAATACAAATAAAACATACTTTCAACATCAAAATTGTTTATCATTTTCACTTTTACATTATTATTTTGATTAAAATTAAAATTAATATTATCATTGTAAGACAATTAAATGGTAATAAAACAAACCATAAAAAAGATATAAATGAAATACTTTAAATTAAAAAAAAAGACAAATTAATTTCGAACTAAATCATAAGGGGCAAATTTAACTATTAGAGAAAGAAGTTGAACTGTTAAACACAAAAGCGTGAAACAATGAGAAAAACGAAGGCTAACTACTACAAGTAACACGAGGTACCTAGAAACCCCATACCGTTAGACTCAGCTCTGGATGAGGGAATGTTAGCCAAAAGAGAGCTTGAAGGCCAAGATTGACTGACCAATCCGCATACCGATTTCTTTATCTTACATTTAAAACGATATTATCTACACTTTCCAATATCTTGATTATCATATTTATTTTCTACGTTAAATTCTTACAAAACAATTAGATGATAATAAAAAAATTTTCCTCTAAATATTTGATATAAATGGTGCAAAAATCATTTCTCTTTCTCAATCAATGAATAAGTGCTTTTGAATTCATTCTCAAATGAAGACACGGCAAGACAACTACTACTCGAGCAAGAAATAGCCCAACTAAGTGGAGCACTGGCACACATGCGGGGCGAAGTATTTGAGAGTGGTTCATAGATATAGACAGACTTGGAAACAAATATTGCACGTAGCACGACCAAAACAGTATTAAGTCAATTTTATTCAAGTAAAAAAACTAAAAGAGTATACAGGGTTAATTCTATTAATGAAGTATATATCCATATCTATAAGTATTGCATTTTAGAACGGTATCTCATGATACAAGTAGCGCTTTTTTCCCCTTTCTATCACACTCAGGCAAAACAATATATTTTTTATTCTTAAGGGGGAAAAGCACTACCAAATTTAAGTCATGATAACAAAGTAGTTAACATTTTTATTATTATATTCTAAAATAACTATAAATAAAAATTAACATGAATATCTGTATATTTACATATTTGGGTATACAGGGATCAATTGACTGTATAATACAAAACTAGGCATATTTTGATTTTTGCATATTTATCTTTTATGATAAATTTTCAGTTCCAAACAAATTAGATAACATTGAATTTATAATAAAAAAATTGACGTATGTGGTGAAAATCATTGCCCTTTTTTTCAAGTCAATGAAGGTCATTTGAGTCTCGCTATTGCATGATGAACTTCGACAATGACGCGACAATGACGTACAACTTGAGAAAGAAAGCAAATGGAAAATTGGAATTTGAAGAGTAAACGACGCTCCATTATTGTCCTATTGCCAAGTAAATCTCTTTTTGGCTTCAAGAATATAAACCACATATGAATCAAGCCACAAATAATAGCCCTTGCTTTTGGGTAGAGATAGGTATCCAGATTCTAGACTAGGACAGACACTTAGATATTGCACGTAAGAAAATATGTAATATTTAGATAGAATTTTATTCAAACTTTTGTCTAGTGATTCAGTTAATTTCAAAATATATCCCAAAATGAAACAATAAGAAAATGCAATATCTTATGATGTTGCATTCTTTTTGGTTTTTTTATTTTCTTTTTTGGGCCACAAACCATAGCATCCAATGTTTTGACAACCAATGAGAAATTTTTTTCAAAGATTCAATATGACAAATATTTGATATATGCTATATATAAAACATAATTTTATTTTAGTTTCGAGTGTCCTGTCAAGAAACCGTCAATATGGCTCAATTAAATAGTAGTGCTTCATAGGTTGCATGACTTAATCATTGTGACACATACTAGTGAGAGAAAATTAACCCAATTACACATGCAGTAGAAGAAAAACAGTTTGAATAACCTGTAATATTACTTTAAGACTTGGATTGCATCTTCTTTTACTAGAATAAAAAGGGTTTTAAGAGAAGAAGTGAGGTACCTCTTATTATAGTCATGTTCATAATCCAAATTTTTAGCTAACATAATGTTTCTCTAAAAGTCCATCAATTAAGCGGCATTTATGTAAGGTTTATATCCAATAGCTCATTTTCTTAGTGGCTTGTTATCTTTTCATTTATTTTGTGTCCAACAAAACAAGAGAAGGAGCTTTTTATTTGGAATGTCATTATTAACTATGTCCTTATTGGTTCCTTGAGTGAACTAGAACATTCATGGAAAATGAAAGTAGAAAACATGGGTTATTTTTCCCCTCCTTTGTTGCATCACACTATTCATTTGCACTATGAAATTGTGGAGATCCTATGAAGGTTATATTACATTACATGTTATTGTCATCTTGCTGTAGAAAGAGAATCCACACTTATTAAAGCATTGATTGTAGTTTGAGTTCCTTGTTTTCTTTATTATTTCCTATTTTATTGCTTTAGGTACTCAAAAAGAGACATTATACCTAAATCTTGTGTTTCTTTCACTTTGGGCTACCACTAAAAATGAATAACAACGTGCCTTCACACATAGAGCTTCAACGAAGGCACAATTCCATGTTCTATTTCAAATTGGGTAGGTTAAGCGACAAATAAGAATTTGCAATATGGCTCAATTGTCAAAGGACCATTTTAAGTGGAATTTGGTATTTGTTTAGCAGCTGAAATAGCATAACAAGACATTATATGAAAGGTCCCATATTGATCTCTCTCTCTCTCTCTCTCTCTCTCTCTCTCTCTCTCTCTCTCTCTTTCTCTCTCTCTCTCTCTATGTCTTTAAAGTGGATTTTCCTCTTATAATACAAGAAAGAAAAAACTATGATTGGAAAAATGTTGTCTCCTTAATTTTAATAAGATAAGGTAAGAGATTATTAGTGTTGTTTGAACTTTGGATCCCCGTTTATCTCATTACAAAACATCATTTTTCTTCCCTTTGTGATGAAGTCAATTATTAATGAACAAAAAGCTACCTTCCCCACTTAAACTTTCCACCCATAATTAATTGGTCCCTCCCTTCTCTATTATATCTTATTTTGCTTCCATTAAGGTAGATAATATAGAAAGATCAATGTAAAATTTGATGAAAGCATATCAATTTCCATTGAATGACTTCTTGTTGACTTGTTTTTTTTTTTTTTGGTTTCCTCTGAAAGGTCTCTATATGTTTTCTTCATAGGTTAAAAGTATTGAAGGACATACCATTCTATTACTTTGATTACCAAAAGTTGTATTTTGCTTTTGGTAGGAACAGAATATCCTTGTCTGGTTTTGTGAAAATCTTATATAGTATATTAAGTGTTATTGCATTTTGTAAATACCTTAGACATAGCTTGGCCACTGAATGGGTTGTTTGAGGTATGAATTTGATAACACATATTTGGTCTTCTATATGCCTTTATACTTTCGCACATTAAACCAATTTCTTTGTTAGTAACTACATCTTCATCCAAGACTATGGACAATCCTAATCATCAAAATGTGCCCTAAAATAGGAGTTCTCAGGAAGTCTAGAGTGAGAACTCAAAGGATCACTAGATGAGAATTGCTAAACTACCTTCCAACTATGTGAGTATGATGGGCTTGCTCTAACTTACACAATAGCAAAAGGAATCCCTTTGAGCAAAATCCTCCAAACTCAGCACAATGCTTATAGGAGTAGAAGCAGAAATGAGGATGATGGAGACCTATCTAGGTTAGCTCCACTCAAGTACATGCTAGAATGAAGCAACTTGAAGATTGTAGCTGATCGAGTAGAATTTGCAGGGAAGCTAATCCAAGCAAGAGAAGAACTATAGATAAGAACTATAGATAAAGGCCAAGACAACGCTGGCCAAGGCTAAAGCTGAGCTGGAAAAGCAAGAAATGTAGACTTTAACCATAACTATTGGTTGAAACCACTTAGGTAATTGGTGACACATCTGTGAATGACACCACTTAGCATAATGTGTTATTGTATGTGCCATATTTTGTCATCATGGATATTAGCCATTGTTTATGGTCTTGTTTTTAATTTTGTGTAGTACTAAATGTTTTCTCATTATGTAGTTAAGTATTGTCAGTGACAACTTTTTATATTTGTCATTCCAATTATATGTTATCTAATATATTTTGTTCAATTTTATGCCTTGATTTTTTTCCCCAACCATTGACTAGCACTAATGCAAGTGAGCCAAATGAAGCAATGAGTTTAATGGGTACACATCAATTGAGAATGTCTTATTAGGGATTTTTCCACTATTAAACAAAGTTACAAGACAAACATAAAAGTAATTACACTAAAACAAATTTACTAACTAAAACTAAGGTAAGAAAATTTCAATTTTCATAAGTTTTAGCTAGAGTCACAAGATACAAAAATCATTCTACTATTGTCTCAACCTAGCCACACATAATTATAATACACCATGAGTTTTTAATAATACAACACCTGGAAATAAGACAATTAAATTTACGACATTTGTTTCTTTGAGTAATGCTATATATTAAAGTGAGATGAAAAAGGAGAATAATGAAACTTTAGCTAAGTATAAGCTGGATCAAATAATTATAACATAATTTCATTTCATTCTTGCCATTTACACTTGTTAGCAAATGTTCACATCAACACAAGACCATATATAGTTTATAATACAGCTCTGTATGTCTTCCATCTAACAAACAAAAGGTCCTATTACAACTATATGTACTCTGACATATGGTTAGCCTTTAAACATCAAGCATTAAAAAAGTAAAGCAAGATAAAGGTCAACTAGGCAAGGTTGCATGTGTTCACATAAATGTATCAACCAAAACATAGGTGGTCATCCTAAAAGTACCTAGGGAATCCATGCATATGCAACCAAAGAGTGCTACATATATATGGCCACTCATAAGAGCAACCTAGACAACCAAATTGAAGCCCTTAACTAATGACACATCATAGCCAAGCTACCTTCTCCTCTCTTGGTATGGTAGGCAAAGTGAGTAGTAACCACTTGTTGGCAGAAATCTAGATGTGGGTGGCATGCACTTTGTCCCTCCTCAGGCCATTAACTTGCTTTAAGTCATTATAAAACACAAGAGCTTTATCTTCCATGTCTTCGTTACAAGCAAAGTGCTCAACCCATGGCTGGTTTATGTTTGTAGCCACTTCCATGAGGTTGGTCTCCAGCTTTTTACCTACCTCTTTTAGGGGTTCAATCAATTTGTCTTCAGGATCAATGCTTTTCCTCTTTCTCTTATGAGAGTGGGATATGGCCTTACTCCTATTGTTCACTGGGAATTCAGAATGCTCCATGTTTGGGTCACCTTCTTCTTCAATTAAAGTGAAGTCAAGGTCATCAGGGCCTTCAAGAGGTATCTCTTCCCTTATGTCACTATACATCTATGGATCCTACTTTGTGGCATGGTCTTTACCCCAAACAAAGCATAGTTGTTTGAAGTATGCAAAAGGCTTACTCTAAAATATAACTTCCTTTTTGTGGACCTGGAATAAGTGAAGGAAAAAATTATGAGATCATATAATATATGATATCACCATTTAAACAACATGATTATTTTTATTTGACATTCCACAACTACCCATTAATTAAAGGGTACACTATGAATATCACAAGTTCAATAGCTTAATAGAAGAAGTTTAGATGAATAGTATTGAAACCATATGATTGTTCAAAAAACTAGATTAAGAGTCCACATGTAAATGAATTATTATCAACTTGTTATTATAAAAAACATACAAAAGCAAACAAGGATAATTTTTTTCTTGCTTACTGGCACACTTGCACACTTCATAAGAAATGAAATCATGCACACTTATTGATTTTGATGTCTCATTAAATATAAAATGGATAATAATTTTTCTTATTAACTTGGAATTGATTACTTTAAAAAGCATGTATTACTTGAATGCTTGAATATCTATAAAGTAAAGAAATCTATTTCACATCCTTTAACATTAATGACAAATAGTTAACGTCAAATTTGAAAATCAACAAGAATCACTGGCATAACAATCACTAGATATTTTTCCCCAAGGAATAATAAAAATCAATATTACAACTAATTTGAAATAGGAAGGAACATCAAGTCATTTCCTAGTAAGTCACGATAATAATTGAGAGCCAACATAAGCAGCATGGCAATCATAAAGATAATTATAGGTGAAGTATGGAAAACTATACATAAAGTTAGGTCAATAAAAAGTAAATTTCACTTTAACATACTCATCCCATATAGCATTATCCATAGTGGCATAGTTTATGTTAGGGTCCTAGCCAAATCCAAAATTGATAGCTCCATACACCATGCCATACATGGTTTGCTAGTACTTTTTAGCGTCTTCAACCTCAATTGAATATGAGGCACACCTTTTAGCTTGCACCCTAGACTTTTCTACTCTAGCATGCCCTCGAGTTCCTTTAAATGTCCTAGCTTGAAACTACCATTTTCCATATACTTACTATGGAGATGTAGCTCTCTTAGGCATTCAATTAATAGAGCATCCTCTCTAAGTAACCATTGATACTTGCATGATTAAGTCAAATTATATATAGACTCAACCATGCTAAGAGGCTAAAAGACAATCACTACATAGTAGAAAATTTGTGGTGAACATTAAGTCATTAGTGCAAGATGAAGTCAGCAATAAAGAAGCACTTAGTAGCATAAAGACATAAACTCAGGATAAAAGACATGAAAGGTGTCAACATTACTAACAACCATAGAAGTAAAGACAAAGTCATGAAAATAGCAAGTGAAATATAGAATTAGTTTAACAATAACTAACATCTCCCATAGCAAAAAAGAGGCATAGTTCAATAGTTTGCCACAAGTAAGAGACAAGACACAAAACGCAACATAAAATAGAAATTATTCATCAATAAGCTTTGTAGGCCATATAATCATGGAACATGTGATTCACCAAGTCATTTAAAAATTGGTCTAAGTATAAGAGGTTTCTATTATTTAGATAGGAAAGGCCTCAATTATAAGTGTAGTTGGATCAACACTATCAATTGCATCATCATTTGGATCTCAGACATTGTCCTATTTATAAGATTACACAATAGACAACTAGAAAGTATAACCAAATTATGTGTCTACATTGGGTAGATGGATGGCCAATGTGTCATTCACTAAGGTGGTATCACTATCCTCGATAAAGTGCATGAAAGCCCTCACAATTAGTGTACTTAGCATCAACCAAATAATATTGCCCTATAAAATGTCAATATATATCATTAATACAATAATATATATATACACTAATGTACTAAATGGCATGCATGTTGTTAGTGCTCACCCTTTGGTATTCTCAACCTATGCCTCCTTATTAATGCATTCAGAAAATGCCTACCATTGTCTATCGAGCCTTCCCACCTAAACAAAACAAAAATAAAATGTTCATCCTAGAAGCATAAGCATAAGACATTTGTGGTGATCAAAGCATCGCAATTACAATACCAAGGTTTGGACTCCACTTGTATTTTGATTGTTATGTGTGTTCCATCAAGTGCATTGATACCGAACCTTCCCACCCAAGCAAAATAAAAATAAACTATTCATCCTAGGAGCATATGCATAAGACATTTGTGGTGATTAAAGCTTTTTGGTTATGATATTAAGGTTTAGACTTCACTATTACATTGATTGTTATGTGTATTCTATCAAGTGCACTGATACAATTCTTCCACAAAGATCCAAAATATGTGTTAAATATGCACAATAAATTATAGATTGACAAAGTTGATAATCAATTTACCTTGAGCCATTTTCATTTTCCATCAATTGAATTCTCAGGGCATAGGATCTAATTTTTTTAATAGATGGACATCTAAACATATCATGGCATTTAACACTATTTTAAAATATCTACTCAGTTTCCCGTGATCAACCAAAGTGGAACTTGACAACTCCATTCTTATACACAAGAATGTTTAAAATTATTATAACTTGCTTATCAACCAACAAATTTTTAGAGGGTTGTAAGCACTCTATTATATGCAACATATAGTGTAGCCTATCGAAGGTGCCTTTATACATCATCAATTGTTCAAAACAAGTTGTGTCACTACTATAAACCAAATTCCTAAGTTTCACTCTATTGGATTCAAAATCTAAGGTGTATGACCTATGCCTAAGCCAATAGTTATGGAAAGCTATACTGACCCATATATTAAGCAACATAACACATCTAGCATGCAAGAACTAAATCAACAAATGAGGAAAAAATTCTCTTCTGAAAAGGACCACAGCTATTGCAACATAAATTTACACCACATTGGTTAAAGGAGTATCAGTAGGAGTATAATGAAAACTATATGATCAAAAGAAAAAAAACACCTTAACACTATATTGCAATGTCAAAGGCTTAAACAAGTTGAACAAAATTGCTAGTTATTGTGTTTGACCAAAACATATATGTGCATGAATCTCGATAAATAGGGAAAATCGCCCAACAAACTTATATATATGCTCTTAATATATAGCAACATTTGATACCATATTATATAGATCCATTGATGGATTAAACAAAGTATGTGTGTGCGTGTACGTGTGCGTGTGCGTGTGCGTGTAAGTTAAAGTAAGTATTGCAGATAGCCTTGGTCATAAATTGAATAAAAAAAAATTAGAGGAGTAAATGAAGTTGTCAACTAACATAAAATAAAATAAAAGGCAAGTATAATTTTAACCAAAAACCTAATGTTCTAAGCTTAAAATCAATCATACAAATTTGGATAAGTAAAATATGCCAAAATTTTGTCTAAATTGTAGCTTAGAAGATTCACAATAACACGAAATATGATGTTTTGATCACCAAGTATATGCAAAAACAACATGTGACTACTTAGGCACTAAACATAAAATGTGAAACAAAATCGACCAATGCTTGTTACGGTGGATGGGTTATCAATTAGAAGCTTAATGCAACAAAGATAATCCTAGATCTGGTCTTAGATTGTAGAAAAATCATCTTCGCCATATTGAGGTCTTCGAATATGGTAAGGGAAAAGGGAAGAGATAACATCAAAGGCAAGGGAAAGAAGTCACATGAGATTGTTGGCTAAGAGAACGATGCAGGTTGATGACACTGGGCTAAGATGATGTGTTTGAGCTACGAGCTTCCAAGAATTGTTCAAGCCTTCTCTCTTTTTGTGGGATACTAAAGGACCAAAGATTGATTGCTCAAAACAATAAAGTGTGAATCGATCATTGGCTAGCTAAGGGAAGCAAGGGCAAAATTAACATTTGCATGTTTGGCTCCAAAGCAAATCTACATTCCCACACTATAGTGGATGGTGCCACATTTAATTGAAATTTTTGCAACGCCACTATAGTCTGCCTACCAAACAACCATATACCTTGGAACAGCTTTCTCACTTCGTTGTATTCGCACAACCAAACGAACTGTTAATAAGATATGGAGGGTAAGGGTTTTATGCTAAGCTTAGAGTTGCGGGAGTTCCATTCCTAAATTTTTGTATTAATTCACTAATTCTTCTAGGATTAATTAACTAATTCATTTTAAAGGTGAGTATTAGTAGATTTGAAATAATTATAAATAGAAATAATTAACAGGAACTAATAAATATTGTTAAATACATATTTGAATGGAGAGAGAGCTATTGGCATTATTATAAA
Organism: Erythrophleum fordii; assembly: GCA_032878935.1. Classification (NCBI taxonomy): domain Eukaryota; kingdom Viridiplantae; phylum Streptophyta; class Magnoliopsida; order Fabales; family Fabaceae; genus Erythrophleum; species Erythrophleum fordii. Next base: position 26,238,660 of record JAVQMF010000058.1, on the reverse strand, counting down.
ATTCTTTTTTATAAAAAAATAAATAAATTACAAATTATTTTTTTGTAGTTTAGATCAAAACTAGTTTTGTTCATTTAAAGTGTGTCATTCATGCACGGGTGATTTGTTAATTATTATTTGACCATTCTTTTTTATTTTATATATAAATTTTAATTAAAATAATCATATAAATATTAAAATGAAGAATAATTTTATTGCTACTTGTGAACTTCATTTATATCTTAAATATTTTTCAAGTGTTTCAAGACAATATTAGGATTAAGTAGACATATTAACTTCAAAAGGTCAATTTAGTCACCACAATAGTCCAATAAAATTATAAAATTATTCCAAATATAAATACAAGGTACTTTCAATAATAAAATTATTTATCTTTTTACATTTACATGATTATTTCAGCTAAAATTAAAAACCAACAACATCATAAGATACTTAAGTGGTAATGAAACAAATCATAAAAAAGAGATGATAAAACACTTTAAATCATAGAAGGATAAATTAATTTCAAGCCAAATCATAAAAGAAAGAAAGGAAAGACGAAGGCTAACTACTAAGTGACACAAGGTCTAGGAACCCCAGATCATTAGACACAGCTCCAAATGAGAGAATGTAATCCAGAAGAGAACTTTAAGGCCAAGATTGCCTAACCAATCTGCTTAGCGATTTCTTTATCTTTTAACACGATATTGTTTATACTTTTCAGTATCATGATTATCCAATTTATTTTCAACGTTAAATTTAAAATAATAGATTATAATAATAAATTTTTCTCTAAATATTGGTGCAAATTAAAAACGTTTCACTTTCGGTCAATGAATAAATTTCTTTAAATTTGTTCTCAGATGAAGACATAGCAAGAAAATTACTGCTCAGATGAAAACACAGCAAGACAAATTTCTTAGTCAAGGTGGGCCATTTGGGATTGTGATTTTTGCTTCTGACGTTTTTTGACAACAAAAATCACAAGCTGATATTTGGCTAAATTTTTTGTATGATAATTCTTTGGGTACTTTTTAAAAGCCAGAATGATTTTTGAGAAGCACTGGAGAGTATTTCTAAAAGAAATTATGACTGTTCTAAATTTAATTTCTTTTTTAAGTAAGTTTCAAATTATCTTTATTGCAAACTACATGCTATGGTTTATATATATATATATATATATATATATGTTAGTTTCTTTTTTTTTTAATCATATTTTTATTACTTTCTCACCAAAACACAAATTATGGACTTTTCTTTTTTTTTTTTTTACATATGCCGTATACACAAATCTCATGTATTACTTTGATTCTTTTCATAAAAATATATTCTTGCAATTTAATTTCTTTTCATATTTCTATAACTACTAGCTTGACGAGTCCTAACTTTTGTCTCTATATTATTTATTTCAATTCAAACTTCAATTAGTGTATATTATTTTAATAATTTGATAATTTTGCAAATATTTAACATTAAAAAATGGAAATATTTTTCACGTAAATCTATTATTGCCATTTTACACAATAAAAGTAATTTTTTAAATTTATTGCTAGACACTTTATCAGTCAATTGCGCTTTTAAAACTTACTTTTATAAAACTTTTATCGAACATTTTTTCTAAACTACAAATTTGCACAGCACTCACAGCACACATGACAATTTTTTTTTTAAACGGATCAGTATGAATTGGATATTTGATATAACATTTTTTTAAATGTTTAGCATTAAAAAAAGAAAAAAGTTCTAAATTAAATGTCATTCTTCACAATCAAAATAATTTTTAAAAGGTATTACCAAGCATTCCATCAATAAATTATTCTTCGAAAAGTTACTTTTATAAGATATTTATCAAATATTACTTTTGCCTTTTCCAAATGGCAGTTTTTTTACAGCATTTTCAAAACACAAAAGCTTTTTAAAAGCCACAACTTTCCAGAACAAATCTGTATTGATTGGACATTTGAAAAGTAAGCAAAACTCAATTGTCCTTTTCTATTTATTATATTTCGCGGCACAAAAAGGAAAAAATAGACTTCATTCTATTTTAGTGTGTTTATAGAAGTTTGGCCCCAGCAAAAATATTTATAGAAGTACTCTATTTAAAAGCATTTTTTGTTTTAATTAAACAACTACACATAACAACTATATTTAAAAAAATTATGTTGATCAGTTATAAATTATAAAAAACTAAATAAATAATATTGTTTATAAATTATGAAAATTGTAATCAAATAGGAGATATACTTGGCGTAGAACATCATTCCCCGTTTGTCCAAGTAAAGTCATTTAATTTGAGTCCATTAGATGATAAGCTTCTATAATGACAACACCGTGAAGACAGCCAAGCAAATGGAAATTTGGAATATGAGAGAAAAGGAAAGCTCCATTGTCCTTTTAGGGTGAAGAATTTCTTTCAAACTTTAGTTTATTATTCAGATCATTTCAATGTCTTACGTATAACATTCAATGTCTTATAAAGCAACCAATTAGAATTTTTTTCAAATGTTTGAAACGACAAACATTTGATAAATACTAAACATACACGTAATCTTATTCTAAATCTTATTCTTTTATAGTGCCCACACTTCTTATTATAAAAACACCTCCTACCCGCCATTTATACTCATTCATTCTCTCTGTGAATCCACTCAAGATTAAAAAATTTCCAAAGCAGCCAAATCATGGTCTTCAAGTACCAAAAGGCGGATTCCACTCTTCCACTTCCAACATTATGTCAGATTCTTTGCAGATTCTTTTGTGTCTCTGTGATGCTCTCTTCATCCCATGCTACTGACGAAGCAAATGCTCTTTTAAAGTGGAAAGCTAGTCTTGAGAACCAAAGCCAAGCTACCTTGTCTTCTTGGAATGGCACTAATCCTTGCAGACACTGGCTCGGAATTACATGTGATGAATCCATGTCCATCTCCATCATAAATCTCACAAATTTTGGGATAGAAGGTACACTTCACAGTCTTAGCTTCTCATCTTTCCCTAAACTCCAAGCTTTAGATATTAGTTTCAATGAGCTCTATGGAACTATTCCCCACCAAATTGGTAACTTGTCCAATATTTTTACATTATATATGGATCATAATTTCTTGAGTGGCTTCATCCCTCGAGAAATAGGAGCATTGAACACTTTAGATGATCTTGATATAAGTGTGTGCAATCTCACTGGGCAAATTCCCAAAGAAATTGGAATGCTAAGTAATCTCATGAGACATTACTTGTCAAAAAACAATTTCTTAAAAGGAAGAATCCCTTCTACAATTGGAAATTTGACCAAATTACAACATTCTTACCTCGGATACAATAGACTCTCAAGTCCCATTCCTTTTGAATTTGGGAATCTCTATTCTCTCATTGATTTGTCATTGTCATATAACAACCTGTATGGGCCAATCCCACCCTTCATTGGAAACTTTACAAACCTCACCATGTTGAATTTATGGAGCAACAAACTTTGGGGATTAATTCCTTCCTCTTTGGGAAACTTGGGCAATTTAAAAATCCTTATCCTTGCAAATAATAGTCTTTCTGGACCTATTCCTGCTACCATAGGAAACTTGATACAGCTCAATTACCTATTTTTGGGTGAGAACATACTAAATGGAAGAATCCCTTTCACCATTGGAAATTTGACCAAATTAGATATTCTTCACCTCCATCACAATAGACTCTCAGGTCCTATTCCTTATGAACTTGGGAATCTTTATTCTCTCACTAATTTGTCATTATCAGATAACAACTTGTATGGGACAATCCCAAACTTCATTGGAAACTATACAAATCTCACCATGTTACTTCTATCGGGCAACAGATTTTGGGGATCAATTCCTACTACCATAGGAAATTTGACACAGCTCAAGATTCTAGCTTTAAGCATGAACAAACTTAATGGCAACATTCCAATAGAATTGAATAATCTTACCAATTGGAATATGTTTCTTGTATCTGGGAATAATTTCACTGGCCATTTACCACAACAGATTTGCCTTGGTGGATCACTAGAGCACTTTGCTACCTCTGGGAACAAATTCACTGGTCCAATTCCCAAAACCTTGAAAAATTGCTCTAGCCTTATTAGACTCAGGCTTGAAGATAACCAATTGGTCGGAAATATAACAAATGATTTTGGTGTATACCCAAATTTGAAATACATCAATTTGAGTGGCAATAAATTTTATGGCCATATTTCATCGAAGTGGGGGAGGTGCCCGAATCTCATAACCCTTAAGATTTCTAATAACAATATTTATGGCGGCATACCCCCAGAACTAGGGGAGGCAACCAATCTTGGTGAACTCAACCTCTCTTCAAATCACTTGATAGGAGAAATTCCAAAGGAATTGGGAAATTTGAACTTATTAAGTAGACTCTCTTTGAGCCATAATCAATTTTCAGGCAAGGTTCCTATAGAAATAGGATTACTAGATCAACTTGAAGAATTGGAGTTGGCATCAAATAATTTCATTGGCTCAATCCCCAAAGAGCTTAAAGGATTTCATAGGCTATGGCTCTTGAACTTAAGCAAAAATAAATTTGAGGACAGCATTCCCTTTGATTTTGGTAAGTTACAGGCTTTACAAAAACTTGACCTCAGTGAGAATATATTGAATGGAACAATACCAGCAACACTTGGAATGCTAAAGATGTTGGAAATGTTGAACCTCTCACATAATAATCTCTCTGGCACCATTCCATCTAGCTTTGATGATATGTCAAGCTTATCATATGTTGACCTATCATATAACCAATTAGAGGATCTCTTCCAAACATTCCAGCATTTTGAAACATTACATTTGAAGCAGTAAGGAACAATACAAGTTTGTGTGGTCATGTCACTGGCTTAGAATTTTGCAATAAATTTAGCAGTGACCCACATATTCACAAAACCAAAAAACTTAAGCTATTAAAGCTATTATTACTACTACTACTTTGTTTGGGTACACTAATGCTATTAGTAGTTGGAGTTTCTAGTACTATGATTCGAAATTCAAAGAAAACAAAAAATCAAATAGAGAAGCACAAGCTCTTAATCTTTTCTCCATATGGTGTTTTGATAGGGAAATTTTGTGTGAAAATGTTATTGAGGCTATAGAGAATTTTAATGACAAATACCTCATTGGGGTGGGAGGAGAAGGAAGTGTTTATAAGGCAGAGTTACGTGCAGGTCAATTTTTTGCTGTGAAAAAACTTCATTCAAATTCAAATACAAATTTCTCCAATCTTAAAGCATTTACAAGTGAAGTTCGAGCATTGACAGAAATCAAACATCGTAATGTAGTGAAGCTACTTGGATTTTTTTCAAATTCACAACTCTCATTCTTGGTTTATGAGTTTTTAGAAGATGGTAGCTTGGATTTGATTTTAAAAAATGATGAGCAAGCAACTACACTTGATTGGAATAGGAGGGTGAACATTGTTAGAGGTGTGGTTAATGCATTATTCCATATGCATTATGGTTGCTCACATCCTATAGTTCATTGTGACATATCAAGCAAAAATGTTCTTTTGGATTCAAAATATCAAGAAGCTCACATCATTGATTTTGGAATAGCCAAGATTATGAAGCTTGACTTAAACAATATGACCTCATTTGTAGGAACCTTTGGCTATGCTGCTCCAGGTTAGGCCTTTTTGTTTATACTTTAAAAAATACTACATTGCTTTAAGCTAAACAACTTTGTTATTACTCTATGCCATGCAATATCACTATTCTCATATTTTAATATACATGGTGCAGAGATTGCTTTCACTATGCAAGTGAATGAGAAATGTGATGTTTATAGCTTTGGAGTTCTTACATTAGAAATCCTAATGGGAAAACATCCAGGTGAGCTTATTTATTCATTGACAAAGATTTCAAAATCCTATGATCTACCATTAAAGGATGTGTTGGACCAGCGACTTCCTCCACCCTCAAACCTAGTTGTTGAGGAAGTGATGTCAATTGCAAAAATGTCACTAGCTTGCTTGAATGAAAGTCCACATTTTCGTCCAACTATGGAACAAATATCTGTAGAGCTTGGGAAGCAAAAACCTCATTTAGTAGACTGGTTTGACACCATCACACTTGGACAACTAATAGAATATTGAGCTTCTTAAGTGATTTGTGTGTCTCATCACTCATGTATATACCATTGTCCTTTGTTTTTTCCTTGTCTTTGTATACTATAAAATTATTGCCTATATGATTTTTATCAAGTATGAGTTGGTGGCTTGAATATAAATAAAGCAAGGTATTACTCAATCATAGAAGAAAAAATGGTTGGTGAGTAAATTTTGTGCTGTTGTGTATCCTCTCTGTTGTGGATTTGACTATCTTGTGTCATACTCAATAAATTATCATTAACAAATGTAATCATTAAAAATATAAAGCAAAGTCAACTTAGATTTTTTTAATACAATTCAATACGTCATTTCTATTTAAATTTCTTATAATTGATAAAAATATTTTATTAATATATAAATATTTAATTGTTAAGAAATTGTTATTACTTTATGTAAAGTGAATAAATAAATTTTCTATAAAAGAAATATTTGTCTAATTGATTTTAAATTAGTTCTAACCATATTGATTTATCAATTTAACCATAGGGCAAACTAGTTTGCACTAAATTGATTACAAAATTGACTTAATTATCAACTTAGACCAAGATAATCACATTTTTTAGATTTAAATCCTAAAGAATGAATATACAATCTTCTTGTGTGATTCATCGTATATGCAAAATTCTATCATCCTATGTCATTAAGTCACAGGAATTGTTATAAAATTGGGTAAAACAGTCAAAAAACAATGAGTTATTTAACTTACACATCTTTAAAAAAATTATGTAATAATTTTGTAATTAAATCTTAACTGAGATAAATAAAATATAATTTCTCCTTAATTCTATTCATGAATTAGGAGGGCTAGTGTTTTTTGCTTAGGTTTTAGTCATAAGAGCTCCATTTTAGGTTTGCGAGTTGTGAATTGGGGCTTTCAAAGATTAATTTAGCTTAGATTAATCTACCATTTCATTTTAAAATTGACTATCATTAGAATTTAAATTAAATAATTAAGAATAAAATTTAGCATGAATTGATAAATATAGTTAGATACATATTTGAATGAAGAGAGCAATTGACACCACTATAAAATTATTTTTTTAATCAAAAGAAGATAAATTAAAAATTACTTCTTTGTAGTTTACTTTAAAATTAATTTTTTTGTTGTGCTGCAAAAGTGTATATGCAAGAATACATGTTACACAAGTAATAAGTGATTAATAGAGTATCATTTCTATAAAAATTTGTCACTAAGATAATTGCTAAATATCAAATTGTACGTCTTAATCTAAATTATGCCAATAATAAATATGATAAGAAATTAACTCAACTAAAGACATAAAAATGATGAAAACAAAAGATGTCATTTTAGACTAAATTGGGAAATAAAAAGTTTGAGATTATAATTCCCCCTAACATTTTATAGGAAGCCAATTAACCTCTCTCTCTCTCTATTGCTTTTAATGATAATCTTTGCTAACCTAATAGTCTAATTTATCTATAAGTATATTTTGAATTACTTATAAGCATTCCTCTAACTAATTCATAACAATACAACAAAAACAAAAAATAAGGGCTGAAAGTTCAGTTAAAAAAAACTCTCAATTTCAGTCAAAAATCATATATTTCTCACTAAATTTTCCGTCGAATAAGCAATCCGTTTTTACTTGGTTGGTATTTTGGTACTGACTAAAATTCAATCAACCAATAGTATAGCACAGTGACTCTATGCAATCTCTGCGAGACTGTTACATCATGTGCAACTTTTTAATTTAAAGTGAAAAAAATTTTATTTAATATGCATCCATTAATACATTATAAATTTAAAAAAAGTTTAAATAATAAATATTAAATAATATTAAAAAATGTTGATGATAATTATTTTAATTGATATAAGTAATAATTAAAAATTTAAAAATCAAAATAAAAATAATTTAATTAATTTTAATTTATTTATTGAAAACACATAGTTTTATTGAAAACTTTAGTCAAAAACATTTTTGACTGGATATTATTCCATCGAAAATGTTTTAGATTGAAGCTCAATCAGAAAAAATATCTTATTAAATTTTGTTTAGTTTTTTTAAATTTCTTTTTAACAAATAAAAATATTTTTTAAGACTAAAGCTATGTTTTAAAGTTTAGGAAGGAATGGAATGGAACAGAACGAACATTAATGAAATATAATGGAATGAAACTGAATGGAATGGAATTTAACAGAACATACTATTATTTGAAAGTTTTACAGGAAGATAGAATGGTTTTATTTGATCATTGTTTGAGAGTTATTTATAAAATGAATGAAAGAGAATAGATAAAAATTATTTTTTTTCTAATGTTACATTTATAAATTAATTTAGATAAAAAGTGTAAATAAATTTTTAAGACTATTTTCATACTACACAATAAATAACGAGGTAAAAACATATTCCAATAATAATGATATTTATTTGTACTATTCTGAACTAGTACAAATGAAGAGATTTATATTTATGGAAGTCTAATTCTAATCCTAATGAAAAATAATTTCTAAAAATAAAAGATAAATATATAAAATCCTATTCGTATTGATAGTCACATACCTAATCTTAAAATAATTAAAAATTAACAAAAAGATAAAAAAATATTTTATTCACTTTTCTAAAATTAATATTTTCTAGAACTAATAATTTTGATATATCTATACTAGGATTTTCATAATTTTGCATCAGTTAAATAAGGTTAAAAGGTAATTTTATAATTTAAATATTTAAACTTAGTCATTCTATCATTAACCTTTCAAATTAGGGAAACAAGAAAAAATAAGTTTTGAATGGCTAAGGATGACTTAGGAAGCCATCTCTTGCCATCCACTTACCCCTAAAAAAAATTTAAAACAATAATTTAAGTGCTAAATTTATTCCAACCCACTTCATTCTCCTCTAAAAAAAAAACTCACAAACATACCCTAAATAATCTTTATTCATATACTAATTATTTTAGTATATTAATAAGTAATATATACTTTAATTAATTAATAATATTTGTAAATTTTATAGTTTATAATTAGTAATAATGTGCTTTATGTTTATTTCAACTTATAAAAATAAATGCCTTTATTTTTATTCAACTTTTTTGAAGTATATATTATTATTACTTTTTTTATTTATTTTATTTTATTATGTCATCAATTCCTTTTTTTTTTTTTTGCATTTTCTTTTTCTTTCTGACCAATCTAGGTTTTGTGGGTTTATCGTGTTCCTTCTTCATCAAGTTCTTTTTTATTCTCCTTCTTCATTCAATTGAATTGTCATCTCTCCAATACATTAAAAATACATTAATCTACTTAGATTACAACCAATATTATAAATCAACTCAAAACCTCAAATAAATTTTCATCTATATTGAACCTCAAGTAAATATTTTTCACCTACATCTATAAAGGAAACAAAATAAAAAAAGAAGAATGAAACCAAATACATTAATAATCAACCCATATTCCAATCAATATTACAAATCAAAGCAAATCCTCATATAAATCTTAACCAGACAAAAACAAGTAAACAAAAATGACATAATAACAGAAACTTTGGAGAAAAAAGAACTTTCAAAATTACAACCAACTCAAAACTTGTAACCTGCAACCAATAAACAAAAGAAAAATGAAAAAGTTGAAAGGAAAAAACAATGAAAAATTAACCCACAAAGCTTAAGAGAGCTTTAGAAAGATAAACGAGAAAAGTTGAGAGTTGAACCATACAGGAACACAAAACTAGGGAAGAATCAAAATGAAGAAATGAATGAAAGAGAAAAACAAATTTGAAAAAAAAAATTATGCATTTATAAAAATGCAAACAAAAAATTATGCATTTATAATTTGGCTAATAATAATTTCGTGGTGATATTGAAATTTCGTGTGTATCTTTGGTGCTATTTGCTTTTTTAATTCTGTATGATTTTTTGTTAATGTATTATATATTAAGTATATATATATATATAATTAAACTTTTTAACATATATATAATATATAATTCTATGGAGTAAAAATATTAAATTTAAACAAATAGAAATGAAAAAAAAAAACTCTAATTCAAATTCCAAACATAATCTAATTACATAAATTTAATAAAATTACATAAATTTAAAGAAAAAAAACAATCAACAATCACTCATCATCATCATCATGATCTTCATTGTTATGTCTCATTGCATCTCTAATATGAGAGATATCTAGCTTATACGGAGATGGATATTCTAGTGAACTTGGGCTAACATCTTGTTGGGAATGTTGTTCATAAAAATTTCCTATATTCATTTAGTTCTTGTTGCGTTTATTCTATTTGTTTTCTCTGCTATTCAAGTTTAGTATCATGAGTTCGTTTTGCACAATTAATAAATTCATTTATTATTACTTCTTTTGCATAAGGGAAGTGAGTGTATGGTGGGTCTTGACCCTAACTGTATCTCATAGTCAGATTTCTAATTATGTCATGAGATATTTCTCAAATCATACACTTAGCTTTTCTTCTTTCTGCGTGTAGGTTTAAACCATAAATCCAACTTTGCTATACTCTTCCCTGAACTTTTTGCCTCTTTTTTTTTTTTTTGGGCGAGTATACTCATTTTAAAATAATAAAAATGGTTAAAATTATAAAGTTGTAATAAAACATATAAATTAAATACAAAATGATACTTACATATATATAGCTTTTGATTTTCTGGCAACCCCAATGTTGTCTTTTTTTATGGGTTCTAAGAAACATCTAAGAATATGTTGGATCTCTCTCCAGTTCTCATGCCTTTTATGTATAAAATAAAATATTAATAATTAAGTACATATTTAAAATAATAAGTAATTATTTGGAGAAATAAAATTAGATATCAAATTATCAATACTTTTTGGCGTGCTCTACCATTGGAATAAAACCTCCAATGTGCAAAGATGAATCAAACTTGAAGGTAGATACTCTATTCTTTTTCATTTACTCACTTTTTTATTGGAATTGTCAAGTGTCCCACTTTTCACATCGACAATCCTAAATGGATTTTCCATTCCATTTAGGTCTTTGTCCATATCTTTGAGCATCACCAATTAAATCTTATAAACAAACAATTACTTTTACCTTCTAATTATTCCAAATATGATGGTGATCCTCCAGCTTCTAACAATAGTATTTTTTTAAAAAAATAAAGATTTCAATTATTAATAAGAAAAAACATATAATAGTATAACTATGTGATAAATACAATAACAACAAGCATTTCCCACTAGAAGGAGGTCAACTACATAAATTAAATGATACCATAATTATATATATAAACAAATTATTTAAGTCTAAAACCTTCTAAATGGTTTTACCTATATTGTTTCTTGATCTTGTTTTACCTCTAACAATCACACTACTCTCCATTTGATCTATTCTCTTCACTAAAGCTTTTATAAGTCTTCTTTACACATGCTCAAACCATTTAAATATAATTCTACACTATTTTCCACAATAAATGAGACCTCAACTTTTTTTCTAATGCATTTTTTTTCTAATCCTATCTTATCTAACTTGTCTATTCATTCAAAATAACATTCTCATCTCTACAACATTGAAGTTATTCTCTTATTAGTTTTTTATTGCCCAGTACTCAATTTTATACAACATTATAGATCTTATAACTATATAATAAAATTTACCTTTAAACTTGAGCAGTATGCTTTTATCATAAATAACATTTGAAGCACTATTCTATTTCATCCACTATGTTTGAATCCTATGATTTATATCTTCTTCTATTTTCATGTTACGTTGTAAAATGGAACCAAGATACTTGGTATAGTGTATTTTCTAATTTTTATTTTTACGTTAGAAGCAGTACACCTCTTGCTAAACTTACATTCTATATACTCTGTTTTACTTTTACTTAAACAAAATCTATTTACTTTCCAAACTAGTCTCTACATTTTCAACTTCTCATTTATTTTTTTTCTCTTGATTTTTCGACTAGTACTATATCATCTACAAAAAGTATACATTGTGATACTAGTTTTTGCATATGTTTACTTTTACGCTAAAATTAGTACGTCTCTTGCTAACTTTATATTCTATACACTCCATTTTACTTATACCTAAACAAAAATCTATGTGCTTTCAAAGCTAATTTTAACATCTCTAACTTCTCATTTATTTCCTTTCTTGACTCTCCAAATAGGACTATATAATTTTATAAAAAATATGTATTATGGTACTAGCTCTTAGATATATTCAATGAGTACATCTAATACTAAAGTAAGAAAATAAAGGCTCAGAGTTGACATCTGATATAGGCCAATAGTTTAAAAAATCTTATGTTGGACCACCTCGTGTTATCACACTAATTATAATCCTATTATACATATCTTGTATTATTTGAATATAAATAATACGAATTCTTCTTTTTTTTTTTTTCTAGATCCTTTCACAAAACCTCTCTTAACACTTTATTGTATGCTTTGTCCTAATTGATGAATACCATGTGCGAGTTTTTTTTTTAATTCCTTTGATATCTCTCTATCAATAATTATAAAAATTCATTTAAAATTCTACAAATCATAATTCCTTATATCCTTTCAAAACTTCTCTCTAACTATTCCAATGCCTTTCATATTTACTTTTAAAAATACTTACTATGCATATACAAACTAGCCTGTTATTTGGTTTGAATCTATTTAGTAGATAAATTAGATATGTATTAGTTAAATTTATAAATAATTAAAATTTATAATGATATTAAATAATATAAAAAAATTAAAGAATGACTCTAAATTGCCATCTAGTTCAATGAACTATTTCTGGATTGTCCTCGAAGCTTCAGACTCTTTGTGGATTAAAGGAGGAGTGTTTTGGGATCATGCTTGACCTTTGCTTGATGACGTGCCTGTCAAAACATCTAGATAAGAAGAATTACTACTTTTTTAAAAAATTGATTTACATATAAAATGAAAATAGTTTTTTAAAAAAATTAGTAGAGAAGTATCCTTATCACTTTTTACCTTTGTATAAATGAAACTAAGAGGGAGTGATAACTAAAAATAAAGAAGAGAGCTACTATGCCTTGCTTTTTCAGAAATAAATGAAAGAGATTGAGAAATGTTTGAGGTGAGAAGTGTACAAACTAATCTATATTTACATAAAAAAAATTATAAATAAAATTTCTGCTCATCAGCCTTGACTTTATATTTATATCCAAAGATTTGATTTCCAACTATTTGATATGACATACCTCTAAGACCACACACTATGCCAGCCCTTTTTCTTCTAGCTGCTTCCATCTAGAAATCTAATTCTTCTTATGGTGATAATTGTTGTGATGAAGAAGCAAAATTCTCTACCGCACTTCCAAGGCTAGTATAATCATGCTAAGCAAAAAATAACAAGTATGTGAATTATTTGTGTAGTGATAGAGATCAATTAAATACAAAACTACACTTACAAACGTACTTGCTAATTTTTTATTAACCCAACTATTATTCCTCAAATTCTAATAGGTTCAAACATGAAGTTCAATTGGTGCTGTGAGTTTGCCAAGTTCCTGCCTCAAATTCTTCCATTACTAAAAGGCTAGAGTAGAGCTTACAATATGATGAGATAGGCTAAAGTCAGAGCTGTATGCTTCATTTTTTCTTATTCCACTCACTTTTTTGTTTGAATTATGGCTTGTTCCAATTAGCACACAATTCGTTCTAAAGAGGTTCTGTAATCCAGTCTAGTCTTTTTCTTTGACTTCATACATAACTAAACCAACCCTTTTAAGGGAACCCTTGCACAATCCATGAAGTTCTCATAAATTTAAAGTACTCTTTGGCATACCAATAATAATATTTTTGCAAAAAGTGATGTTTGTAATTATCAACAAATTAACATGCAAAAAGTTAAATATGTTTAACACATAAAGATTAAAATATACCTCAGATTCTTGAAATCATATTTGTCTAACTGCTGGAGGAACTTCTTTTAAGCAATTGTATGAATCATCATAATTATTTTGTGTGATAGCAACAATGTAATCACCAACAAATTTATGTTAATTTAATTTATAAATAAACAAATTTATGTTGATACTAAACAATGTAATTAATTAAGAATACTACCCTATTTTGCTTAATGGTTTGATTAACTTTTTTTGAAAATCAAATTCTTTGCAAACTTGAGAATACTGAGATGAACTAATGTATTTTGAGACATCTACAAAGGTAGGAAGAAAAATTAGTAAGAAAAAAAAAATTAAAGATTTAGATGTATTTAATTGAATTACTTTTGAGAGTGAAACAAGTCGAGAAATGGAAGTTAGGAAAAAAAAAAAAAAGAAATGAATGAAGTAAGAGAAACATATATACAAAGAAAAAACAATTGAAACGAAAGTAGGCTTTCAGGTGAAGAGAATTTATTATTATAAAAAATAATAATTATATATAATATTATAAACTAATATATAATAATATAATTATTTATAATTACAAATAATTATTATTTATTTGAAATAATTATTAATCATAAATAATTAATAATAAATATAAATGTAAATAATTGAATTAAAGTAAAGAAATAAAGTATGGAAGGAGAATAGTTTATATAACCGTGAGTTCAAATGACCATTTTTCTCAAACGGCTAGTTTTTAATGTTATAAAATATGCAATAATTAAATTTAAGAAAAAAATCTTTGATTTTTAAAAGTTAAAAAAAAAGTTTAAAATACAATAAATTTGTTTAAAATTAAAAAAAAAAACTTAAAAGCTTAGACTTACCTGGCTAATATTCAGTCAGCCTAAATAGGCCAACTAAAATTTGGTTGGACTGGCTGAAAAAGCTTATATCTGTTTAGCTTTTTATCAATTTTTGACATAGATTTTTTTTTTAATATTTTTTAGTGTTTAGCAACTAAAGGTTTTTTAGCTATTTGAGAGTTAGTCAGAAAATCATGTAATTGTTAATATATATATATATATAGCCTAAATAGGCCAACTAAAATTTGGTTGGACTGGCTGAAAAAGCTTATATCCGTTTAGCTTTTTATCAATTTTTGGCATAGATTTTCTTTTTTTTTTTTTAGCAACTAAAATTTTTTTAGCTATTTGAAAGTTAGTCAGAAAATCATGTAATTGTTAATATATATATATATATATATCATATCATATCATATCAATTGGAAATTGTTAACATTATTATATTATAATTCTTATGCATTTAATTGAAAGATTTAATCAAGAATAGATTCTAACATAGCTATGCAAAACTAATAGGCATATTTCTATCATACAAGCAAATCAATTTATTTAACATTTACAAGTTTTATGAACTCAAACTACTTAATACATGGTCTAATTATAAAATTCCTTTCTCAAGTTCTGTCAGGCTACCCAAATCACTTAATAGTTTTCACAAACTTCAAAGCATGAAGAATAAGGATTGCATAAACAAATTATACCATAAATTGCAATTAAAAAGAGTAATTACATCATACTGTATGCTAGGGCTCATCATAATTCCAAATCAATAAACTTAACTCATAAATACAAGCATGAAAACATTAAAAACAGGGCATATATCAAATAGGTAAAGAAATGTAACAAAAACCAAGAGAGGAAGAGAAGTACGGAATTGATTGGTAAATTTCTTCCAAAACCAATCTTCTCCCCTGGCATGAAACACTTCCCAAGCTCCCTTTAGCCTCTTAAATCATCCATAATGTGACCTCCTTTGAGAATTGTTGAAACCCCTCTAAAAACCCTCAAATTTTGATGTTAAAATGCCATTGCATAAAGCTATCACTATGGGCGCCATAGCAAGCATTCTGGTTTTGAGATAAGTTGCAAAATTTGCGCGTCACAACTCTAGAATTTCTTTTAGCAATGGTTTTTGGCATTGTGATGCTGAAATATGGAGTCATAATGCCAACTTTTAACACCACAATGCTGACTTCAAGCTTCTATGTTTCTAGCTCCGAGATAACTCTAGCTTAAGTTTTCTTGCCTTTACAACCTATAAAATTAATCAAAATATGCTCAATTCTCCTATGAAGCAAAATTAAGCCAAAACTTGTCATTATACTGTCAAATGAAAGTAATTACAATACTAAGCACATTTTGTCCATAGTTATTTTATTTAAGAATTAGTAAACTAATTAACTATTTTCTAGTAACAAAATGCAAAATAGCATGAATAAATAGAAATCAATATCTTTCATTGTGCGTTTAAAGTGTGTCAATCACATGTGATCTCTTGATTATCATCTAATCATTTTTTGTCATTTTATACATAAATTTTAATAAAAATAAGTATAAGAATATTAAAATGAGGAAAAGTTTGTCAACTTCATTCATGTCTTAGATATTTTTAGTGCTAAGACATTTTCAATTTCGGAATGTTAATTTAGTTGTAGCAATAATATTAAAAAATTACAAAATTGTTCAAATTTCAATAACAAAATTGTTTATCATTTTCACTTTTACATTATTACTTTGATTAAACTTAAAATTAATATTATCATTGTAAGACAATTAAATGATAATAAAACAAACCATAAAAGAGATATAAATGAAATACTTTAAATTATAAAAAAAAAATAATTTCGAACTAAATCATAGGGGGGCAAATTTAACCCTTACAAAAGAACTTGAACTGTTAAAGACAAAAGCGTGAAACAATGAGAAAGACGAAGGCTAACTATTACAAGTAACACAAGGTATATAGAAACCCCATGCCGTTAGACTCACCTCTGGATGAGGGAATGTTATCCAAAAGAGAGCTTGAAGGCCAAGATTGACTGACCAATCCGCATAGCGATTTCTTTATCTTACAAAACGATATTATCTATACTTTCCAATATCTTGATTTTCATATTTATTTTCCACGTTAAATTCTTGAAAAACAATTAGATAATAATAAAAAAAATTTCTCTAAATATTTGATATAAATGGTGCAAAAATCACTTCCCTTTCTCAGTCAATGAATAAGTTCTTTTGAGTTCATTCTCAAATGAAGACACAGCAAGACAACTACTACTCGAGGAAGAAATAGCTCAACTAAGTGGAGAACTGGCACACATGCGGGGCCAAGTATTTGAGAGCGGTTCATAGATAAAGACAGACTTGGAAACAAATATTGCACGTAGCACAACCAAAACACCGTTAAGTCAATTTTATTCACGTAACAAAACTAAAAGAATATACAGAGTTAATTCTATTAATGAAGCATATATCTATATCCATAAGTACTGTATTTTAGAACGGTATCTCATAACAAAAAATTTTAAAAGAGAAAAAACAAATAGCGCTTTTCCCCCCTTTCTATCACCGTCAGGCCAGACAATATATGTTTTATTCTTAAGGGGCAAAAGCAGTATCAAATTTAAAAAGAAATGAAGTTATGATAACAAAGTAGTTGAGATTTTTATTATTATATTCTAAAATAACTATTAATAAAAATTAACATGAGCATCTGTATATTTACATATTTGAGTATAGAGGGATCAATTGGCTCTGTAGTACAAAAGTAGGCATATTTTGATTTTCGCATATTGCTCTTTTATGATAAATCTTCAGTTCCAGACAAATTAGATAACATTGAATTTATAATAAAAAATTGACGTATGTGGTGAAAAATCATTGCCCTCTTGTTTATGTCAATGAAGGTCATTTGAGCCTAGCTATTGGATGATGAACTTCGACAATGACGGGACATTGCGAAGACAACGTACAACTTGAGAAAGAAAGCAAATGGGAAATTGGTATCTGAAGAATAAACAACACTCCATTATTGTCCTTTTGCCAAGTAAATCTCTTATTGGCTTCAAGAATATAAACTACATATGAATCAAGCCACAAATAATAGGTACCCAGATTCTAGACAAGGACAGGCAGCAACTTAGATATTGCACGTAAGAAAATCTGTATCTTTTGTCTAATGATTTGATAACCTCTCTAAATTCATGCCTTTTCAGCATCTTTTCCTTAAGCCGTACATATATTTTGGTGTATTTTTGTATATAAATTATACTCAAAATAAGAAAATATGTATTTTTTATTCCCAAACTTAACTGACTCAATTTTAGTTTAATTATGCAAACTTTAACCTCAGTCTAGGAATATTTTGGTATATTTATAACTTCATACTTTTTGCAGATATGATTGGACTTCAAAGCTAATTGCTGAAAATTATAGGTTGAAGTTTTGCTAGATTCGCCGCGGCCAATTCACATGTTCACTGCGGCCAATTATTGATCAGCGAAGCTAGGGCACTCAGAGAGCATTTCGCCGCAGCGAACCATGGTTTACTGAAACACTGTGTTTTAAGGCTTAACAGATTCTAGGGCTTCATATATCTAGATTTTTGACCAAGTGAGGCATCCTCCGACTTCTGGGCAGCTTGGGGAGCTGGTGTGCTAGGGTTTGGATTGTGGAAAAGTGGTTAGAGCCAATGATTGAAGTTTCAAAGAGATTTGAAGTCATTTCCATCAATTTTTCTGATCTTCTCCTTCTCCTTCTCTTGTATTCTGCTATGGCTTCGAATTCTTGGTGTTTTATAAACTTATGGCTGATTATGAGTAACTAGTCACTTGTTCTAGGGTTATTTTGAACCTTGTATAGATTAACACTTGATTATTCTCCACCTCCATTGATTAATGACATAAATGTGTTGATTTTACTACATTTTTAATGCTACTGGTTGATTGGCCACCAATTAGTTGTGTGTTTGCTTGAGTGATGCTTGAGAGAGCTAGCTTAAGTATTGAACTTGAGTTAAATCATGCAAGAACCTGAAATTTAGGTATTGAATGGATGGGTTTGTTGGTGGGGTAGAGATATACTCATTAACCTTGTGTAGTCAAATTTGGGTCTGAGCTTAATCTTAAGGTTTATTTGGTTGAGAGAGATTGAGCAACTAATAGAATTAAACACTTGTTTTTTACTTGAGAAAGCTTTTTCAAGTAATATTTGATTCCCAAACTAGTACATATAGTTGTTGGTCATTTTTGGTGAAAGGAGATTGTTCTTGTGTCATGAAATACAAGGGGGAGAGATAATCCTAGATCCCTTATATGCTTGAAGTAAAAAAGGATCTCTTAACTCCCTTTATAAATTCATTTGCAAAGTTATTTTTACACTCAATTTCACTAAACAATTATTCTGCTCAACCTAGTTTAAGGCATCAGGTTAATGATTAATCAAATTTAACTCCAATCCTCATGGGAACGATAATCTTTTTATACTACTTTGTCACGGCCCGTGCACTTGTGGTGTAAGCCGAGTGGTGAATAAGTTTTTGGTATCGTTGCCAGGGATTGAAAGTTGAAACTTCTCTAGTTTATCATTAAATTAGTGTTAGTAAAATTACGATTGAGCTTGTACCTATAAGTGTAGATAGTTTTAAATTATTAATTTATATTTTAACTTTTTATAATTAGTTGATACTTGTTTAGAGTGTTTTCTTTGCAGGCACCTTTCTCACACATGCAAGGGTTAGATCCAGACGGCTTTGAAATCCTTCTGGATATGGAAGATCTCTTTGAAGGAGCCAATTCAGGGCCAGAAGTACCTTCTCTACCTGTTATGGCTGACATGGATGAAAATGATCTATACACATTAGATGACTTCCTTAACCGAGAGGCACAGAGTTATCACTCTAGTATTCGCATCCCAGATATTTAAGCTAAAAACTTTAAGGTTAAACAAGTCATGCTTTAAATGTTGCAGATAAATGGATTGTTTGGTGGCAACTATAATGAGGATCCCAATGTACACCTTAGCAAGTTTATTGAGGTGTATGAATCCTTCAAACAAAATGGAGTGTCCAAGGATGCATTGAGATTGAGGTTATTTCTTATGACTCTGAAAGATAAAGCTAAGGCATGGCTCAACTCTCTTCCAGGACAATCTATTGGCACATGGGAAGAATTAGTGGCCAGATTCAAGGCCAGATTTATTCCTCGAGGTAGGAGAGCAACCATGAGAGGAGAAATCTTGAACTTTGAGTAGCAACCTGGAGAGCTGTTTCATGAAGCGTGGGAGAGATTTAAGGAGTTGTGTAGAACATGCCCCAACCATGAACAAAAAAAGTATGTATTAATGGAAGCTTTCTGGAATAGTCTTGATGAGGATGCAAAAAGGATGCTAGATAATGCTTCTAGTGGTGGTATCGGGAAGATGAAAGTGAATGAGCTTTACAATCTATACGATGACATGGCCTCCAACACTATGCAATATGCATTCAGGAGAAGATCATCTCAGAGAAGAGGACAATCCTCTAATCCGACTAATGATATTGCTACACAACTTGAAGCTATGAACAGAAGGTTTGATAACTTGGAACTCCAAATGAAGAAACCCAACCCCATAGGAATTCATGCAGTACAACCATCCCCTACTACATGTGATCATTGTGGAAAGGGACACTTGTCCGAACAATGCCATTACACATTGAAGTCTGTGAATTACATGAACAATGCTCAGCGTAGTCAACAAAACAATCCTTACTCTCAAACATATAATCCAGGGTGGAGGAATCACCCAAACTTTTCATGGAGTCAAGGTCTAAAATTGAATCAAGCTTCTTCATCAGGTGCAAGGCCTGCTCAACCTCTCAGATTTTAGGTTCTAGCAAGACAAATCCCTATTAAAGAAGAAGAGTCTAAGATGGAGAAAATGTTAGCTCAAATACTAGCTAACCAAGAAACTCAAAGGGTTGAAACAAAGCCACTTTTTCTTTGCATGACACAGCTATTAAGAACTTGGAAGTGCAAGTAGGGCAACTAGCCTCCCAAATGAATGCTATGTCAAGAGGAAATCTCCCCAGTGATACTATTCCCAATCCTATAAGGGAAGGCAAAGATGAGTGCAAGGTCATCACCTTGAGGAGCGGTAAAGTTCTATCAAATGCTTTTAAATCTAATGTGAAGCCACTTAAGGCAGATGATAAAGGGACCTCTTTTTCTAAGGAGGATGGTGCAGAAGACCTAAGGGTGGATGATAAGGAGCATGAAGATAGGGAAGACAAGAAGAATGAAGGGAAGAAAGTGCAACCAAGCTCTCAGATGCCATCGCTACCCTTCCTTAGATGATTCAAGAAGCAAACTGAAGATACCCAATATAAGAAGTTCTTAGATACCTTTAAGCAGTTGCATATCAATATCCCTCTTTTAGAAGCCTTGGAACAGATGCCCAAATATGCAAAATTCATAAAAGATGTACTCTTCAGGAAAAGAAAATTTCAAGAACATGAAGTGGTGGCATTGACAAAAAGTAGCTCAGATTTCATTAAGGAGAGTTGCTGCAAAAGAAGGGAGATCCTGGAAGTTTTACCATATCACATCGGCATGACCTTCATGGTTAAAGCATTGTGTGACTTAGGAGCCAGCATTAATTTGATGCCCTTATCCATTTTCAAGAAGTCACAATTGGGTGAAGTAAGACCTACCACGGTTACTCTGCAACTTGCTGATAGAAGTTTGGCGTATCCTTCGGGAATAGTTGAGGATGTCTTGGTGAAAGTTGATAAATTCATCCTTCCAGCGAATTTTATTGTTCTTGATTGTGAAGCTAATCGAGAGATTTCAATTATTCTCGGAAGACCCTTCTTAGCTACTAGTAAAGCTCTTATTGATGTGGAAAAAAGGAGACATCACCATGAGAGTTAGTGAAGAGCAAGTGACATTCAATATGTTCAAAACTCTCAAACTGCCAGATAAGCCGAAACGTTGCTTCTATCTAGATATGATAGACCATCTCATTCACTATGAATTTCAACAATCTATGATAGAAGGCAAATGTGAAGCACTCCGCTGCAAAGTGAACAAGATGAAGGGAGCGAGGAAGAATACATAACTATGGTGAGTGCTACTCTAGTCATTCCTCCGTCTAGAGTGAAATTTGAAACTCTAAACTTGACTTCAGTTGACAGACCCTCCTTAAAACCCTCCATTGTGGAACCTCCTGAATTGGAGCTGAAGACACTTCCAGCGCATCTAAAATATGTCTTCTTGGGAGAATCAAATAGTTTACCGGTCATCATTGCTGTTAATCTAGCCGTGGAGCAAGAATTAAAGCTCTTAAAAGTGTTAAAGAAACATAAGAAGGCTATGGGATGGAATATAGTAGATATTAAGGGTATCAGCCCTTCAATTTGTATGCACAAGATCTTTTTGGAAGATAACCATCGACCTTCAATGGAGTACCAACGAAGATTGAATCCTAATATGAAAGAAGTAGTGCAAAAGGAAATTCTGAAATTGCTAGATGCGGGTATCATATATCCTATCTCAAATAGCTCTTGGGTGAGCCCAGTCTAATGTGTTCCAAAAAAAAAGAGGCATGACTGTAGTGGCTAACACTCAAAATGAGCTCATTTCCACCCACACAGTGACTGGATGGGGGGTTTGTATGGATTACCAAAAGTTGAACTCTGCAACCCGTAAAGACCACTTTCCTTTGCCTTTCATTGATCAGATGCTAGATAGACTAGCCGGGAAGGAATTTTTCTATTTTCTGGATGGATATTCAGGGTACAACCAAATTGCAATTACCCCAGAAGACCAAGAGAAAACTACCTTCACATGTCCTTATGGTACCTTCGCATTCAGAAGGATGCCATTTGGCTTATGTAATGCACCGATAATATTTCAAAGATGCATGATCTCTATATTTTCTGACATGATTGAGCAATCTATGGAGATTTTTATGGATGACTTCTCAGTATTTGGTGATTCATTTGATGAGTGTCTCCACAATTTAGATGTTGTGCTGAAACGTTGTGAAGAGACTAATTTGGTGCTTAACTAGGAGAAATGTCATTTTATGGTGCAAGAGGGCATTGTGCTAGGCCATAGAGTATCCAAGGAAGGATTAGAAGTGGATAAGGCAAAGATATCTATCATTGAACAATTACCCCCACCTACTTCTATCAAAGGTGTAAGGAGCTTCCTTGACCATGCCAGCTTTTACCGCTACTTTATGAAAGACTTCTCCAAGATCACCAAGCCTTTGTGTAGATTGCTTGAAAAAGATGTAGAGTTTAAGCTTGATGATGCCTGTTTACAAGCTTTCGAAGAATTAAAAAGAAAACTAGTCACAGCACCCATTATGACTGCGCCCAACTGGAACTTGCCATTCACGATCATGTGTGATGCAAGTGATTACGCTTTCGGAGTAGTTTTAGGTCAGAAAAAGGATAAAATTTTTTACCCCATCTACTATGCCAGCAAAACATTGGATGAAGCACAAGAGAATTACACCACTACGGAGAAGGAAATGCTAGCTGTGGTATTTGCTTGTGATAAATTTAGGGCGTATATTGTGGGATCTAAAGTTACTGTATTCACTGATCATTCAGCCCTAAAATACTAGTTAGCAAGAAAGATTCTAAAGCCAGATTGATTAGATGGGTGCTCTTGTTGCAAGAGTTTGATCTAGAAATTGTGGATAGAAAGGGTTGCGAAAATCAAGTGGTCGATCATCTCTCTCGGTTGAATACTAAAGTTCAACTAGAATTTGCCCAGAATATTAAGGGGGCATTCCCCGATGAGTAATTATTGAATGTTTAGCACACTGTAGATCCGTGGTATGCGGATATTGTCAATTATCTTGTATGTGGAGTGGTTCCCCCTGATCTGAAACAATATCGATTGAAGAAGTTTTTTCATGATGTCAAACATTATTTCTGAGATAAGCCATATTTGTTTCGGCAGTGTGCGGATCACATCCTAAGAAGGTACATACCAGAAGAAGAACAAGGAGTAATCTTACAATGTTGCCATGCTTCAAATTATGGAGGCCACTTTGGGGGAGAAAAGACAGCAGCCAAAGTTCTACAAAGTGGTTTCTACTGGCCCACTCTATTCAAAGATGCATATACATGTGTGCTTCAGTGTGATAGATGCCAACCGGGGGTGGAGGGGGAACATATCCAAGAGAAATGAAATGCCACTGACAAACATGTTGGAGGTGGAATTATTTGATGTATGGGGCATTGACTTCATAGGACCTTTGCCTAGCTCATTGGGAAATCAATACATCTTGGTAGCGGTAGATTATGTATCCAAATGGGTGGAAGCTGTTGCTAGTCCCACCAATGATACAAAAACGGTGCTCAAATTCTTAAAAAGAAATATCTTCACCAGCTTTGGAGCACCAAGAGCCATTATTAGCAATGGGGGATCGCATTTCTGTAATAGCCAATTTCAAGCCCTCTTAAGGAAGTATGGAGTGAAGCATAAAGTGGCTTTGGCTTATCATCCCCAAACTAATGGACAAGCCGAGATATCAAATTGGGAAATCAAAAGCATCCTGGAAAAAACGATGGGGGTGTTAAGAAAAGATTGGTCCACAAAACTTGATGATGCATTGTGGGCCTATCAGACTGCTTTCAAGACTCCAATAGGCATGTCACCTTATAAGTTAGTTTTTGGAAAGGCTTGCCATTTACCAGTTAAATTGGAACATGGTGCCTATTGGGCAATTAAGAAACTGAAGCTTGACTTCAAAACTGCAAGCGAGAAGAGACTCCTTCAACTTAATGAGTTGGATGAATTTAGAATGTATGCTTATGAAAGCTCAAGAGTATATAAAGAACAGACCAAACTACTCTATGACAAAAAAATACCCCCAAAGCATTTGAGCCTGGACAACATGTTTTGTTGTACAACTCTCGTCTTAGGCTCTTTCCTGGGAAGTTGAAATCAA
This sequence comes from Erythrophleum fordii, assembly GCA_032878935.1. NCBI lineage: Eukaryota > Viridiplantae > Streptophyta > Magnoliopsida > Fabales > Fabaceae > Erythrophleum > Erythrophleum fordii. Next base: position 26,213,947 of record JAVQMF010000058.1, on the reverse strand, counting down.
GGTAGTCAAGTCCTTTCACGGTGGTCGAAGTCTTTCCCCATAGAGCAGTTGAGTTGGTGAGCAACTCTGGTGAAAAGTTTAAGGTGAATAGCCAACGATTAAAGCACTATTGGAGAGGGCATGTAGATCGTCACACCTCCACTTTCCACCTTGCTGATTCCAAGTGAACACTTGATGAGTCTGAGTGAAGACTATAAAGCAAGCGCTTCTTGGGAGGCAACCCAAGCTCTTCACTTTGCCCTTTTGTTTTGTTTTTGTAGATTTTAGTTTTTAGTAGAGTTTATGTGTTTTCCTTTGCTTTGTAGGCTAGCTTCTCAGTTGGGGTTGATGGCAACACAGAACAATATCACCGTGGGCATTTAATTCAAGGAACATTTATGGACAAACGTTTTCAGGGAAGTACACCCGTTCATGCTACATGCTTTCTAATATGCATAAACCTTTGTGAAATAAGTGCAATTAGCTAATAATTCAAATATTGTATTTGTCTTGAATGTTTATTTCACAAGTTCATGATTAATGCTTGAATCTTGTATTAATCCTTAGGGATTGTTGCCAAAATCACACATGCTTAAGTTGCTTTAAAGCCTTATTGAAAATGATGTGTGGAAGCAAGCAAAACATTATGTGAAACTAAGTTACATGCTCCTATCATGCTAATTTTGTGGTGTAAGAGAAGAAACTGTTGTAATGTGCATGAAAATTACCTTTGAACGATGTTAGCCGTGGCCAGGATAGTTATTCGCCGCGGCGAAGTATGTTCTGGATTTCACCAGCCAAATCCGAAGAAAATTGGTCGCGACGAAAAAAGTAATTGGCTACGGCTAATTTCTCATGAGTGGTGCCTAGTGGAGTCAACCAGAGAAAGGTTAGCCGTGACTAACATGATATTGGCCACAGCTAAAAATGGCAGATTAAAACCAGTAGCTAATTGGCCGCGGCGAGAAACATATTGGTCGCGGCTAAACTGCGTTCACTTGCCCTCTGGAATGGAACAGACACATATTGGCCGTGGTGAATAAAGATTTGGCCGTAGCCAAACATCAGCTGATGCCCGAAAATCCTTTGCTGTTCTTCCCATTCTACCTTCATATTTTTCCCTAAATTTCCACGGTGCCACAATGAATCTTACCCAAATTACTGGCCCAATTCATCCACTCATTTTCAGTTGCCACTTGAATTCCCTATTTTGCCCTTAACTCAACCCTAATTCTCCCTTCTCCTCTCACTGTCTCCCCTGCCGTAGCCACTCTCACCTTCTCCCCTGAGCCCATTGCCATTCTCCCTTCTCCCTTTCTCCCATCGCCCTTCTCTGTCTGTCGCCATTCTCCTACCTTTCTCACATCCCAGCTCCTCCCCCACGACGCAGCCTCCCTCTTTCTCCCCTCCCAGACCTGCTGCTTAGCCCTTTTCTCCCCCACGACGCCGTAGTGAGTTGCCAAGCTTTCTTCCTCCTCCATCTTGTGTGTTTCCTCTCTGGTAAGTCTGCCCTTACTCTCAGTCTTTCTATCCATAAGTTATGGCTGCCGGGGCTATTGATTTGTTGTGTTGTATCCCACAATGCTCTGTTGTGTGCTGTTGTGTGTGTTGTATTATATTCTGTCTTACTAGCCTTTGCTTTGCCTTTGTGTTGTAAAGCTGCAATATAGAGTTGGATAATTCTGTTTGTTATGCAATGTTGAGCTAGAAATTTGTAAATTCTGAAAAAGGATTAGTGCGTTGCTATGCTTTAATGTGTATAGGCATGCTAAGAGTGTTGTTCTGTCATGATGCTCAGAGTGTTGCTCTGTCCTATTACTCAGTTGTGTTGTTAGGCCTTTAGTGTGTAGGGGACTACAGAGTTGTATCAAGTTAGATTGAATAGGACTTTGTCATTTTGATTCATTAATTGGCGGTTGTTTTGTAGTTAACTAGGAGTTTGGGTATGATTCTGACATTTTGGGCCAAGGCCTAGTGAATTTGAATTAGAGTTGAGTAGGGATATCATTGGGGACTGATCAATTAATTTGGTTATTTAATTTGGCACTGAATGATGGCCCGGTAACTCAATTTCAACCTTTATGATTAGTGTGGGCATTGTGGTTGGGTGAGAATTTGACTCGTTGAGAGGTTCGGTGTCCTATCACGTAGGTTAAATATGGGAGTGCTCGTTGTTTTGTTCAGCCTGTGTTGGTCTCGATTTTTGTCTATTTCATTCTGTTTGTTTGTTTGTTTGTTTATTTTTCTTTTCTTTTTGCTTTTGTTTTTGTGCTCTTTTCTTTGTGTTTTGGCTAGTTAGCTGGGTTGGTTTCTTGTCATTTTATAGGTACTATGGCTCCAAAGAGATCTCGTCTAAGTGCTTCACATCAATCCAAACAAAAGTCTCCAGCTGCTATTAAAGAAAGAGTCCAAAGCCATCCCATTCGTTCAGAAAGAGAATTCCCTTACACAACCGACTGGGCTTTCTGTGTGATTGTCGATCAGACTTATCACCTACGCTCTCTGATGGGTGAAAAGCCGGGTGGAAATGCTGCCATTGTTAGAGAGTTTTATACCCAAGCAACCATTGCAATCAATTTGAAGTGTCGGGTGAGAGGGGTTCAAGTTAACATTTCAGAGGAGGCACTCCGCACATTCTACCAATTACCGGTGGTAGCTGATTGCCGTTACACTTATTTAATGCAGCATAAAGACGAGATCCCCTTTGATGACATTACTTTATTTTTGGATCATGAGGGGCAAGTGTTGTGGAAGATCCCTCGTGGTGGGCAACGATATCTTGAATGGAAGAGATTACGCAGAGACGCCAAGTTTTAGCTGCATTTTGTGTCTTTCAACATTCTTCCGACCTCACATTTAAGTGATGCCATATGGGAGAAGGCCCTCCTGATTTACTTACTGATGACCCAACAACCGGTGGACATCGCTGCTATAATGTATCACAGCATTGAAGTGGCAATAACGGACCACTCATGTGCGATTGTCTTTCCCACTTTGTTCTTCAATGGTGTCTTCAATCGGGGGTGAAAGGCAAAGCCAATGAGGAAGTATTCGTGGCTCCTATGCTCTTCAACTATAGAGCAATCAAATCACCCCACAGGGCACCCCAAGGCCCAGGGGCAGACCAGCTGGACCCAGATGTGATGGAGGAGGAAGCATCAATCCTGGATATTCCAGCCGTAGAGGCGTCTGGCTCCCCGCAGTCAAATGACCCATGGAGGGCAAGTGTAAATAGGCGTCTGGATCTATTGATGGGAAAGGTGGATAATATTAGTGATGATGTAACCCAGATTCGGCTTCAGCTGCAGCGCCTTCTACCATTATTGACTAATAAAACTTCTGGAGCTAGGGATGATGAGGGCCCCAACGGGAACCAGCCTGATGATCTTTGACTTTTCTTTTTCTTTTTACTGGTTTTCTATTTTTATATTCCCGCTAGTTATTTTGTTTTTCCATTTCTGTTTTCATATGGTTATTTATAGTAAATTGGTGTTATGTAGTTAGCTATAGCTTGCTTATAAATATTGGAACTAGTTAGCTTTCAATCTCTTTTAATTGCTACTGGTTAAGTTTGGTTTTTGGTTGATACCTGTCTTGTTCATATTCTGTCTTTAGCTACTGCTGTTTTGGTGAGTGCAGGTGCTGTGTTCTCTTGTATAACTACCTTTTTGTGGGTGGTAGTTATATGAGAGTTGGCCCTCTTTTTCCCTATAATTGTCAGTGAGGACACTGTCCATTTTAAATTTAAGGGTGAGGGTATACTTTTTTGTTGTTGATTCGGCATGATTTTAATTTTGACGCTTAGACTTTTATTTATAAACTACTTAATTTCTATGTTAGGTTGCTGAATTGTCCTTTGATTGGGTTGTTTGGGTTTGATGATTGTGAGTTGCTTAGATTATATGCTTGACAAGGAATTTTGGAAGTGGTTGTTAGCACTTGAGTCATAGAATAATGCATTGTTTTATGATATTTTTAAGGCAAAATTTTTGTACACAAACGTTAGGGAATCATTTGAAAGCTCTTGTTGTGGAAAAATTGTGGCAAATTAGTGTATATGTTCTTTCTCAATTTCAAAACTCTAGAACCATCCTTGGAACTCCTCGAAACAATCTAATGACTTCACTTGATTTTGAAAAATGATTTGGGCAGTACTTAAATGCGTTTATGCCTTTCAAGCTGTCATTTGTTAATTATATTTTCTCTTGAACCCACCATTTGAGCCTAATTGAAAAACCATAAAAATTTTTGTTTGAATTTGTGCATTGGACTTATATCCCATAAACTTGAAAAACCATGATTTCACCTTGGACATGAGATAATGGATTAGTGCTTGATAATTTGGAAGAAGTAGGATGCTACATTCTGATAAACTCTGATTATGGGAATATGAATGATGGATAGTCTGTAACTATTTGCACTCAAGATGTTTGCACTTAATATGTGTTGAAAAAAAACAAACAAAAAAAAACAAAAAAATAAAAAAACAAAAATAGAATTTATTCTTCAATGAGTCTGAGTGCATTTAAATTTGAAGATAAGTTTAAGGGAGATGTAGTATTTTGGAAGAACACTTGAAATATAGAAAAAAGGGATAGAGTCTTGCACAATCATTCATCTCAAGTAATTTGCATCCTCTATTATCCCTTCTTTCATTTAGCCCTTGCCTTGGCTATATTACAAGCTTAAAAGTCTTAATGATTTCGAAATTCTTGTAAGGTCAGATGTACAGTAGAGAAGGAAGAAAATTTTTGGCATATGAAGTATTATTATTGAGGTAGTATATATATACATTGAAGTGTGGTTTTTGTTCTGGACAATTGTTGGAAAATGAAACCTTGACCAGCCACACACACACGCTTTAAAAAAATGTTAGAAAGCTTTGCATTATGCTGTGAGTCTTGAATCTTTTTACACTCCATTTTCTCCTGTCTTGCTTATCATGGTAGCAACTGATGAGGACTATACCATGCAATACATAGTATTTGGGTGATTCATGAAATCTGACTACTTCTTCATTTTGTTTACTCGAGGACGAGTAAAAGTCTAAGTTTGAAGGTGTGATAACCTCTCTAAATTCATGCCTTTTCAGCACATTTTCCTTAAGCCGTGCATATCTTTTGGTGTATTTTTATATATAAATTATATTCAAAATAGGAAAATGTGCATTTTTGATACCTAAACTTAACTGACTCAATTTTAGTTTAATTATGCAAACTTTAACCTCAGTTTAGGAATATTTTAGTATATTTATGACTTCATACTTTTTGCAGATATGATTGGACTTCAAAGCTAATTGCTGAAAATTATAGGTTGAAGTTTTGCTAGATTCGCCGCGGCCAATTCAGGTGTTAGCCGGGCCAATTCCTGCATGGAGGAGGGAGAAACTAGAGAGTTGTTCGCCGCAGCCAATTCACATGTTCGCCGTGGCCAATTATTGATCAGCAAAGCTAGTGCACCCAGAGAGCATTTCGCCGTGGCGAAGAATATGTTAGCCGCGGCGAACCATGGTTTACTAAAACACTGCATTTTGAGGCTTAACAGATTCTAGGGCTTTATATACTAGATTTTCGACCAAGTGAGGCATCCTCCGACTTCTGGGCAGCTTGGGGAGCTGGTGTGCTAGGGTTTGGAGTGTGGAAAAGTGGTTAGAGCCAAGGATTGAAGTTTCAAAGAGATTTGAAGTCATTTCCATCAATTTTTCTGATCTTCTCCTTCTCCTTCTCTTGTATTCTGCTATGGCTTCGAATTCTTGGTGTTTTGTAAACTTGTGGCTGATTATGAGTAACTAGTCACTTGTTCTAGGGTTATTTTGAACCCTTATATGGATTAACACTTGATTATTCTCCACCTCCATTGATTAATGACAAATATGTGTTGATTTTACTCCATTTTTAATGCTACTGGTTGATTGGCCACCAATTAGTTATGTGTTTGCTTGAGTGATACTTGAGAGAGTTAGCTTGAGCATTGAACTTGAATTAAATCATGCAAGAACCTGAAATTTAGGTATTGAATGGATGGTTTTGTTGGTGGGGTAGAGATACACTTATTAATCTTGTGTAGTCAAATTTGGGTATGAGCTTAATCTTAGGGTTTATTTGGTTGTGAGAGAGATTGAGCAACTAATAGAATTAAACACTTGTTTTTGACTTGAGAAAGCTTTTTCAAGTAATATTTGATTCCCAGACTAGTACATATAGTTGTTGGTCATTTTTTGTAAGAGGAGATTGTTCTTGTGTCATAAAATACAAAGGGGAGAGATAATTCTAGATCTCTTATATGCTTGAAGTCAAAAAGGATCTCTTAACTCCTTTTATAAATTCATTTGCAAAGTTATTTTTATACTCAACTTCACTAAACAATTGTTCTGCTCAACCGAGTTTAAGGCATAAGTTTAATGATTAATCAAATTCAACTCCAATTCTCGTGGGAACGATAATCTTTTTATACTACTTTGTCACGGCCCGTGCACTTGTGATGTAAGCCGAGTGGTGAACATGATTCAGGTAATTTCAAAATATATCTCAAAATGAAACTATAAGAAAACGCAATATCTTACGATGTTGCATTCTTTTTTGTTTTTTATTTTCTTTTCTTGGCCACAAACGATAGCATTCAATGTCTTATGGAACAACCAATGAGAAATTTTTTTCAAAGATTCAATATGACAAATATTTGATATATATTAAACATAAAACATAATGTTATTTTAGTTTCGAGTGTCCTGTCAAGAAACCCTCCCCGCCCACCATTATACTGTATTACTCATTCTATCTTCAAATGTTGGGAGAGGCATATTTTAAAGGTTTAAGTGTAAAATTGGCACATAAATTTTAAAATATAACAAAATATATATGTCTTTTGCTTGGGACTAAATAACCGCAAGAGATCATTCAGCCTCTTATATTTGCATTTTCATTCTAACCGGATGTCAATCTTCAAATTATTGAGCCCAGAAAGTAGATTCTTTTAGTTAATTTTAATTAAAATTTAATATTTTTGTTTTAGTCTAAAGTCCAAAGAAATATTTTGTTATGTAATAATTTTATAATTAAATCTTATTTCACGAAATGAAATATAGTTTCTTTTTAATTCTATGAGCTATTTGGCATGCAAAATTATTTGTAACGGAAATGTAAAAGGAATGACAAATAGAATGGAATTACTTCAGTTATTTTTGTATGATATCGAAAGGAATGTAAATAATTCTTTATTTGTATGTTTGGTTGGATAGAATTGAAGAATTGGGAAAAAAGAAGGATGATGTAATGACTAAAATGCCCATAGGGAAAATGTGTATTACTTTGTTTCTGGCCAACAAAAATCAAATTACAAAGGCACTCATTCACTAGCTAGATTAGGGATTTGGGCTACTGAAGATGAAGATTCACCATACACTGTGTTCCTCCTTCAGCTGCATCTGCTCCTTCTTCGCCACAAGTGGACCATCCTCCACTTACAAATCTTTGAGATCTTTGAAGCACTCCACAATAGGGACATTCGAGTGACGAACGACCATACTTAAAGGAACATAGCGATCTTCTAAGAGTGCACAAGCTAGATCACCTAAAGCCTAAAGGTGAGAACCATTGCACGATGGCACTCCATCAACCGTCTCTCTCCAGTAAAACCGTTGAACAATCATCTGAGGTATGAAATTTCTATTGCTAGTTGATTGGTCGTGGTCAGGGTATCTAGCGTTAAGGAGCAATTTGAAGTGGCGAACCAATATGACACCATTAAATAAAAGTGCTTCATAGGTTGCATGACTTAATCATTGTGACACATACAAGCGAGAGAAAATTAACCCAATTATGCATGCAGTAGAAGAAAATTAGTATGAATAACCTGTAGTATTACTTCAAGACTTGGATTGAATCTTCTTTTACCAGGATAAAAAGGGTTTTAAGAGAAGTGAGGGACCTCTTGTTATAATAATGTATAATCCAAATTTTTAGCTAACATAAAGTTTCTCTAAAAAGTCCATCAATTCAGCGGCATTTATGTAAGGTTTATATCCGATAGCTCATTTTCTTAGTGCTTGTTATCTTTTCATTTATTTTGTGTCCAACAAACAAGATAAAGAGTTTTTATTTTGAATTTCATTATTAACTATGTCCTTACTGGTTCCTTGAGTGACCTAGAACATTAATGGAAAATACAAGTAGAAAACACGGGTCATTTTTCCCCTCCTCTGTTGCATCACACTATTCATTTGTACTATGAAATTGTGGAGATCCTATGAAAGGGTACATTACATGTCATTGTCAGTCATCTTGCTGTAGAAAGAGAATCCACACTTATTAGAGCATTGATTGTAGTTTGAGTTCCTTGTTTCCTTTACACTGAGCTTGAACACAAAGCGGTAAACAATTAAGTAATATATTCTACAGTTCTCCCAAGCTATGATTCCCCAACCTGGACCCAGAAAGGAAAAAAAAAAATCTTCATGCCCCTTGCTAGCATTCTCAGCAAAAGCGGCATTCATCTTTGTCCTCTTTTATTGGATATCATGTGGGTGAGATTTGTTCTAATCAAATATACTCAATTTACTTTCCATTGATTTGAATTAAAAATGCAGTTTGTATCCACTTCCTGTCGTCAACATTATAGCGTGAATCAATATGATTTTAAACACAGCACAATATTAAAGAATCAATAGATATCATATAGTATACATAAAGAGAGAAATCAAACCAAACATAATAGCATACCTCCAGTTAAAAAAAAAAAAAATTCTTGGAAAAATGAGACTATAAATCTGGACATATCAAAATTTCTATTTATGATATAATAATTATTATATATAAAACACTATTTTATTGAATAATTATTCAAAATATTAACTTATTACTTAATAATTTAAAACTCTTAAAAGAATTAATTTCATTTTTATAAAATTAACAAATATGATTATAACAATAAATTTATAAAAATAAATAAAAATTGTTCAATATTTAATCGTTATTGTATGATAAATAAAATATATAATTTTCCTGATTTCATAATATCATCACTCAATTACGTCCGTCAATTCTGCTTAAGTGCCAAATAGTCTAAAATCTACCGCACATAAATAATATTGAGCTTTAAGTAAAAAAAAAAATCCTAATAATTTGAGGGGGAAGATAAACGCAATACTGATTGTATTTTTGTCGTATATGTGATTTTTGGTAATTTTGACTAGCATTAACTCATAAATTAAAAATAAAATTAATAACACATTTTTTGTGGAAAGAATTTGAAGACGTGAATGCATATTTAAAGTAAAGGTAAAGGGAAAAGAAAAGGTAAAAGGAAAACATTTTTATAATATTTTTTCAAATGAAACAAAATAATTGCATGACAACAAATATTAATGCCTAATAATTTTCTTTTAAGGCGTAATATTTTACCATACATATAATGATTCAAACGCGAATCATACTAATTATGCTCATGTTGTACCCAAAAAAAAAAGATACTAATTTTGCTCATATCATTATGCGCCTAATAAAAACATTCTTTTAACGTTAAAAATTATTCCCTGGTGCACATTACTAAAATTTTTCTTAATTATTTGGAAAAATTTTAATTATTTATATTTATATACAATAATTTATTGTTCATATATAAGGCAAACAAAATTCATAGAAGAAAATATTATTTTTGGAGGGAAAAATGCTATGGCCTATAGATAATATACTATCAATTTTAGATGTAGATTTGTGGAATTTTTAATAATTTATAACAATATATTCACGAAAAAGAAATTTTTTTTGGAAAGAAAATTTATATGACATGACATGGATAATAATTATTATTTTAATATATTATATACACTTAGTGTCAATTTATACAGTCAACATAATATTATTAAAGTATTTTAATAAGTGACGCTAAATAATGACCTTAAAATTAATCTCATGTTGTTTACTAAGATCCAAGCACAAAAAAGAAGAATATGAAGCTATTTTAGCAAAAGATAAGTTTAATGAAAGAAGGATCCAAAGATGACCACTCATTGAACAGTAAGTTATTGATTGCGCAAAGTGTAGAAATATATGAGGCACGTGGCAACGTCCCAATTGTCTCTAGCCGTTTATTTATATTTTTTTAATTTTAAAAAAACAAAATATAAAATGAAGTAATAATTTTTAAAAGAATCATAAAATACAAACAAACTCAACTAGCTAAGTATATTTCAACTTTCATCGTATAGATATTAGTGTATTTTTTCTTTTATTTTATAAATTGTATTAATTTGTTATATATATATATATATATATGTATGATCTAATGTCTGATAAAAGTTAAAATATATTTAGGTAATTGGATTTTTTTTATTCTATAATTTTTTTGAAAATTATTATAATTATTTTTATCTAATATTTTACTTTTTTTAATTTTTTTTTGAAAAAAGAGAACAATTAGCTCAAATTGAGAATGGATAGCTATAACGCTATACAGCTCTACAATAAAGGATGCATATTCATATTTGAGAGCTTAAATTCTAATTCGGTGTTCTAAGCTTATTTATAGGTGATTAGCCGAGTGTATTGTGGTCATTTATTAGGTTAGTTAACTAGAGCTAAGTTCCACCTGTCCAGTTTTGATTATATTCGAGCTCTTATGATCAACATAGGCCCCGTTTGATTTTTAAAAAATATGCTATGAAAATGGAAATTGAAAAAGGAATCTGTTGCATTTTTTGTTATTGTTATGAGAAAATATAACGGGAAGGGAATTATTCGCGAAAAGACATAAAAAGGCGTGAACAATTATTGGAGCACTGTAGCATACGAAGAGAAAAAATATTTTAAACAAAAAACTCAAAAAGCTTATAAAAGTCCTGTCTAAATTAAAATTGCGCATGTAGCAGCATCTTTTTTTTTCAGAATTTTAATTTACATATTAGTTTAAATCAAATAACTTTTAGATATTACTTTTAACTAATATATAATATTTTTACTTTTTTTTAACAATAAGGTCCTTAAGACAAAAACAAATTATTATTTTTAATTGATTATTTTATAATTAAAAAACAAGTAATACTAATTGCAAAAAGAATAATTAAAAATAAAAATATTATAGAATTAATTATAAAAATAATTAATAATAATTATATTTTAAAAAATAATAAAATATTTTTTAATATTAAAACTAATAAATAATATTAAAAATTAAAATTGACACATTTTTAAAATTTATGTTTTTATAAAAGATTTTTACGTTGAAACTCAGACAGCATTGTTTTGTCTGACCAAATTATCAGTCAAAAGTTAAAAAATTATTAATTTAGTTAAATTTTTTTTAATATTTTAAGTGAGTAAGTAATAATTAATCAATTAATTAATATTATAATTATTCATTTTTACTAAAAAATAATTTATTATTTTAAATAATATTTAATATTAAAAATAATAAATTGTATAAATTAAAAAAGAAAAGAAAACGAATTATAAATTTAATATAAAATATTTGTCCGACCAATTGGTGGTGCAATACATATATATATAATTTATGTTTTATTATATATATTTATAAATTAATATATATATATATAATGTAAAACATTTAAAAAATAAAATTATTTATATTATATTAAAATGATAATTTATAAATATAAATAATTATATTAACTCATCAATTAATTATACATATATATATCCTTCATCTCATTTAATATTTTCTTATTCAAGGATACTTTAATTCTTTTTTCCATTCATTACTTTTCATTCAATTCCTATTTCTTCCAACCAAATACTCAAATATAAATATAATCCCTTGTTTTTTCACTTGTACCAAATATAAATTTTTTCCACTATATTCCATTCATCTTTTTCTTTCTTTTTCTATCACTAAATTTTTTATGTATCAAACAAGATCTTAGAACAAATTAATTCGCAACTTGACCATTTTTATTCATAATTTGGTCGATGAATCTCTTAAATAATTTCTTACGGTTTGTTTTCTCTTATGTTGAATATAAGTTAGAGGCTTAATTTACACATATTCTAATCCTTCTAAAAAGTATTAAGGAACTGTAATTAGGCTTAAAAAAGACTATAAAGTTAAGTAAATATAAAATTTCTTATTTAGTTCAAGTAATGTAACTAATGGAATAATAGTTTTAATTTTTTCATATTTTTGTATGTAGGCAGTTTATTAATCTATCTTATACATTAATTACTATGAAGTTGGAACTTAATTACGTGGTTTACGTAATTAAGAAATTAGGGACATTACATTATTAAAATTTTTAAAATAAAATTTTTTTATAATTAAAATTTTTATCTTTGCAACTAAAATTTTGTGAAAAAAAAAAAAACGATTGTTTTGAAAACTACATTTTTTATGGTTAGAAGCTTGACTACAAGGATCCATTTTCGCAGAAAAACTAACGAAGAGAATATCGTTACCCAATTGGGATCTACGGTATGAAGACTAGGGGATGTGTTAAGCAAATTTGCTTCTTCTTACATTTACAATTTCGTACTATAGAAATACGCCAATGGACGATTATTTTGAAAAAAATTTAAATACATATTTATATATATGTTATTGAATTTGTTTAATAAAAACATAATAATTATATTGTTTTTACACATAAATGTATAATTTTAACAATTGATATCATATAATTGGGTCTTATAAAAAGCTTTAAAAAAATTATACTTTTGGTTTTTATAATTTTATATAATTTTTAATTTGATCTCATATAGTTTAAAAATTTATAATTAAGTCTTTGTAATGTAAATAATTTTTAATTTAATTCCTGCCATTATGTTTCTATCAATATTTTATTAAATTTTGTTCATGATTAACAATCTACCATCTTGTCACTTTGAATAAGTTTGATTCAAACCAATTCCATCAAATCATTTTACATAGGTTGCATCATATGATATACTGATATATATAAATATATATGAATTAATTTTATTTTATTATCTTTTTTATTGACATTAATTATACATATTTATAGGGTCAAAATAGTACATAATTAGTTACATTGGCATAATTTAATAAAATACTAACAAAAGTTTAACAGTAAGAACTAAATAATAATAAATTTTAAATTATAAAGATTTAAATATAAATTTTTAAACCATAAGAACCAAATTAAAAGTTAAGTGAGTAAAAAAAATAAATTAACCAAAATTTTCTTACATATGTTACACTTTATAAAAAATTATATTTTTTATCCTTATAGTTTCATTCAATTTTTAATTTAATCTTTATAGTTTACAAGTTTATAATTTAAATAATTTTTAATTTAGTTAATGTCATTATATTTTTGTCAATATTTTATCATATATATGAGTTAATTCTATTTTCTTATTTAATTTTATCTTTTCCATTATGATAAATCATATATATTTAAAGAGTCAAGATGATATATAATTAGTTATATTTGTAAAATTTAATAAAATATTAATAGAATTTTAATAATAGGGGCTAAATTAATAAATTTGTAAACTATAAGGATTCAATTATAAATTTTTAAATTATAAGAACTAAATTAAAAACTGAATAAAACTATAAAAACTAAGCATATAATTTTTTTACATTTATTAAAAAATTTAAATTTAAAATAATATTATGGCCTATTAATTTTATTTAGTATTTTAAATTGGTCATTTAAATTTAAAGTGTTTCCAACTTTCAAAATTGTCCCGTAAGTTTCAAATTTGTCTCATAAAATTTTTTTTAATAAAATCCATCAATACCTAAACTAACGTGGAATCTAAGTATCTTTATTCTTATTATTTAACGATGAGGAGGCATACAAATTAACATTTATCTAAATAAAAATTTTAAAAAATATATTGAAATAAAACTTATCAACAGCGTTCACATCGTCCCTGCGTTACTCTACCCTACTTTGCAATCCCACAATCTTCCATCCCAACACCTCCATAAGATGCATTTCTTAATGCTTAAAAGTCTAAAAAGCCAATTTTTTCATACGTTATCCTTTATCATTATTGGAGTAGCTGTCGTTGTTGTTACTATTCCCATTACTTTATGAATTCCTAGTTAACATGTGTTTTACATGTTTCCTATTCATTCCTCTCTTCCAATTCATGTATTCAATCTAAAACTATTATTATTTTTATTTTTATCAACGTACTATGCGGTACTGAATTTGTAGACCCAATTAAAATCATGAATTTCAAACACAGTCAGAGACACTCACTATTCACAGTCGTATAAATTTCTACTTCCAACCCAACAGATTTAGCATGAGTACGCCCTTCCTCCTCTTACTCCTCTACTCATCTTTCAGTATGAGCTCCATTTGGCCCCAACATATTTTCTGATTCGGTGACGCAATGGCAGGAGAGAAAAGCTCATTCATCCCAATGGCTTTTCTAATTCACCATTGGGACCAAAAAAACGAAATCACCTAAAATTTGCCAAAACCTTCGTTTTAGCCTCAAAGGCTTCTCCGTTGAGTGCTGTGGAATCAGTTACTTTTGCCAAGGCCGTCGCTAAGATGCGCTCTTCACTCCTTCCTTGAATTTTGCTCTTCCGCTCACCTCCTCTGCACGCAGCTTAGAGAAGCATGATAAGGAAAATGTCAACACTATTGTTCTGTTTTATCCTTTTTTTTGTTTTTATTTAGATAAATGTTATTGTCCGCCACCTTATCAATAAACAACAAAAATAAAGATATTTGGACTCAAAATCAATTAAGATATAGATGATTTTCATTAAAAATAATTTTCACGAGATAAATTTAAAATTTTAAAAATTATTTTAAAATATTTTAAATTTAAAAAATTAATATATAAATATACACAGACATACTTATGGGACCGACGTTATTTTAACCAAAATTTAATAATAAATGTTTAAGAAATTGTATAATTATTACCACTGGTACTGTGAAATTATGTGATCGAACCTGCTCCGTCTTTGGTTGCTCCTCACACTCTTTGCTTCCTTCTACAACCATCGCTTCTACTCAAACCCCATACCCGCGCAGAAGGAACTTCCATGAATGCCATTCTCACTTCATCGAGCTTCCCCTGAGCTCTCTCTCTCTCTATGTGAAGATTTCTTTCACTGTTCAGGCCAATGTTCTGCTTTGCTCAATTTGAGATCTGGGGGGCTAGGGTTTTCCGCACAGGTTTGAGTTGAAGGAGCTCTATTTTAGTGTTGGAGTTGTCAACTGGGGCTTGGGAAGGTTCATTCTAGGATGCTGGAATCGAATGTGATGGGTGTTGTTCGGGGGGAAGTGTGATCCGGAAGATCTTGGGGTTATGAAAACGAGAAGGATTGGGTATTGCATTGAAACTGGGTTTGGATATTATTTTACAGCTTGTTTTCTAGGTTTTGAAACTTTGGGGGGTGGGGTGGGCGGCTGGGGCGGTGGGCTATGCATTATGATAGTGTTGATACGAGGAAGCTGAAAAACGGGCGTTGAAAATGATTTTGTATAAGGCGGACTGGTAAGTGAATGCTATTGCATTAGGGATTTGAAGGCTGCGAGCAGGTTTTAGTTGTGCTTAAAGCATGAGGCTTTCTTCGTCGGGATTTAGTCAACTGGCTCAAGAAGGTAAAATCTTCTTGTGCAGTTATCTTTTGTTCTTTTTCAAAATTGCCTATGTTGTCTTTTCCCATGTTTGTCAGTATAACTATTGTTTTCCCAGAGCTAGTTCTTTTTGTTGTGGCATGCTTCTTTTTGGAATTTTTTTTAATTAACTGAAATTAGCAAGATATACTGTCTGCAATTTTTGTTTATATGTTTTTCGTGCGTCTTTATGTCAACTTCACTGTGCCTTAACCGTTTGGTTTGCATCTAAATTGTTCCGATGCATTGAAGTTAAGTCTTTATGTTTGCACTTCTGGCCCCGAAAAAAAAAAAAAGGTCTGTATGTTTGCACAAGTTTATGGTTTAAGTTTGAGGTGATGAGATCACAGTCTAGAATCTAGTTATACATAATTATTATGCATGCCTGTTGGTGCATATTTGGGATTAGAATTGTGGTATTTCTACCCTAAAAGATTCAATGCTGATATGAGACTCGCAAACCTCTTAAATTTTTTTGTATAATCACACGATTGATGTTGTGAACAATTTACTACTCGTGTATTCACATTAGCCTGTAATTCTGCAGACGATAAAAAATGTTTGAATTCTGAACTATGGCATGCATGTGCTGGCCCTCTGGTATCTCTCCCTCCTGTTGGAAGTCGTGTAGTCTACTTTCCCCAAGTTCACAGTGAGCAGGTCAGTAGTGCCATTTTCATCTATATGTTGAATTTTAGTGGACTAGACTTAAATTTGTTGGTGAGAGCTGTTATGCTTGTTCAAGCGAGTAAGATTGTGTGGAGGTGAGCAGGTCAGTAGTACTGTTTCATCTGTTTATTAAATGTTTGTGAACTATACTTCAACTTGTTGCGTTTTGTGGTTATCTGGTGAAAGCCGTTATAGAGGGGGAAAGAAAAGGTGTTACTATTTTGATCTATAAGTTAGAATCAAAGGACTTAAAGGATAAGGGAGGCCGTTCAAAAACATGGAGCAGTAATCTTGTGCCTTATGCAAAAAAGTGAAGAGAGAAAAACAGTTTCACTTGAAAAATGAGGAAAACAACAATCCATCATTTTTGTAAATGCTATACTTTATTCAGATTTGGTTTGATGCTCTATGTTGTTGTTGCCGTTGTACCTTATAAGTCATGGCTCTTATAGCACATATGATATTGAATTTGCACTATATTCGAATTGAGCAACTTTTATGTTGTCTTGTAGGACATATAAAACTTTGGACGTGCATGAATATTGAGGTAGTTTTCAGTTTCTAAATTTTTTATTTTTTGAGGTTAAACTGAATTAATCTTTTCTGATCTATTGTTGCATTTTATATTTCCTAAGAAGTAAGAACTGATTACTGCTTTATGTTTCATCTGTACGTGTACTTCATCTATCAGACAAATTTTGATGTTGCTTTTGCAGGTTGCTGCTTCAACCGGATGCATATATTCCCAATTACCCTAACTTACGACCACAACTTGTTTTTCAGCTTCACAATGTGACAATGCTTGTAAGGAATGATAGGTTTAGGTTAAATATAACTTTAGAACATTTTTATAATGTTACCTTTCTAAGCCTTTAAACCTTGTGAATTGCAGGCAGATGCGGAAACAGATGAAGTATATGCTCAAATGACTCTGCAACCTCTAAGTCCAATACTAACTTTTCAGCTTTCTTCGTTTTATGAAGTTCCTTTTCTTATTCTTTATATTATTTTAACACGATTCAATTTGTAGCTAGAGCAAAAGGATGTCTATCTACTGCCTGCAGAATTGGGTACTCCCAGCAAAGAACCAACCAACTACTTCTGTAAAACATTAACGGCTAGTGATACCAGCACTCGTGGAGGATTCTCTGTTTTTCCAAGAGCAGCTGAAGAGGTATTCCCTCCTCGTGAAGGTCACTTTGACTTTGTGGTTTTGTCAGGTATATTAGACTTAATGCTATTAGTTTGTAATTTCTTGACCTCGTTGTTATTTTTTTTACCTAATTTGTTGCCCAGGATTACTCGCAGCAGCCTCCTGTGCAAGAACTTATAGCCAGAGATCTTCATGATAATGAATGGAAATTCAGACATATATTACGAGGCTAGTTTTCTTGAAGTATATTTGGTTCAAGAATCTTTGCAAAAAGTTTTCGTATGCTCAGTCATGTTTACTATATGCTGTTACACTTTATTAGTGGTAGTCAAATGCAACTCCGATGCATATATGTATTCTAAGAACTTAGATTTCCAACTTTTCTTGATATCATATGGCAGATCATTACAATTGGAGTGGCACTTGGAGCAGGATATAAATTTCTAGGGCATATGCTAATTGCATAAAAGTGTAACATCTGTGCTTCGTCTACTTATGTCCTTGATTCATGCTTGTGTGATTCTTGTTAGGTTGGCTAGTTGACCTATCTTTGTTTGGTCAACGTTGTTTCTTGTGTTAAGCTTTGAGCTTTACCGCCATAAAAATATTATTCCTCTTGTAATTTCTTTTAATAGCAGTCACCCTTGGGGTCTTGGTCTCTTTTTTGTTTTGCATTTTCAGCATGAAAACCTTATTAAGGCTTATGATAACTGGTGAATGTAATGTATTTTCCCTGTTTCTATACATCTTGTGTACTTGGGATTGCTTCCTTGCCGGTTTGTAATGTAAAATTTGTTGTTCATTGAAGGGAATATAATTGAAGGACAAAAGAGTGTCCTGTAAATTAAATATGAAGCAGTAATATCTGCGATGAATATTGAATTTACAGAACACTAAAGTACGTAGATGGTGTATTAGAGGCCGAAGGTTTCCAAAAGAGAAAATTAGAAGTACAATTAAATAATAGTCAGCAATGGAATCTCTTTTAAAATCAAATTTACAATCACCTATTGAGGTATGTAATCTTATTTTACACGGAAGAAAATGTCATAATTTCACATTTACAAAAGCCACGATCTTCATTAGCCTTACGTAGATATTATTTATGCTCTTCTGCCATCCATTGTCTAACCTGTTTTGGTGTTAGCATGTGCTGTGGCCTCACAAGCAGAGTTAAGGGGATGGTTTAAGATACGTTATACCCTGGTGTGACTTTTTAAGTATTTAATCCTCTGCTTTACCCACACAACTAGCTCACGCACCTTTTTCTTTTCTTCTAAACCATCCCTCCATCAGGCCTCTTGAATGCTAATTGGAAAATATCACTAGAACTGGATTCATATTTATCAGAAACGCATGATTCATGATTTTATTAGTGTGATTTGGTATGATCCAAATGGAAGGCAGGTGACAAAAACTGTGGAAAAGTTGGTCAATGGCAAAGTAGGGTTTCAGTTGTTGGAATCTGTACAATTCACTTTTCTGAGCTGAATTTCATGAACCTAGTGATTCATATGAGGTGGAGTTTCGCATTTCTGTATTGGATTATAAGAAGGGTTGGAATTTTCAGAAAAGAAAGGTTGCAGCAGATATGCTTGGCCATCAATTAGGAGCTTGTGTTTGTCTTGGAATGTTGGCCTAAAACAAGGGAAGAATAAAACGAGACATAAAACGGGAATAGAAAGTCCTATAAATAGCTCTTAATGAAGGAAGTATTGTATTAGGAGGGAGATAAAAAAATAAATAAATGTGGCAAAAAAGTAGTCAAACACAGGAAATAATAATTGAGGAATAACTAATATTATAAAAATTGGGTTAGTCACTAATCATTGAATTGGTGAAGAAAATGATTCATGATTCAATAGTTGAATTACAGCAGAACCGAAGTGTTTGTATTTGTAAATATATTTATTATACATTATGTAACATGATATATTTAATAAATAAAAATTAGATTAATTAATAAAGAAACATCAAAATTAGAGGTCCACCGTAGGAAGAAAAAGGAAAAAGAAAAAAAAAGTTTGTAATTTCAATGTCATCAAATTTGTGTCAGCCCAATATGTGAGCTGATTATTAATTTGCTACTGATATTTGCTTCCCACGGTAACATTAACCAACACTGAAAACATCAAAAAGCTAAAGCACGGCCTATCCCTGTTCTCCATTTTATCCTAAGCCCATCTTTTGAACACATAACTTTAAAAACTCCTAATTAATGTGATCTTAGATTTTCATTGTGTCATTCCTGCAGATTAAAACAGATAAGATATTTATCAAATATTATTTTTACTCTTTCCAAATGGCAGTTTTTTCACGGCAGTTTCAATGCACAACAGCTTTTCAAAAGCCACGACTTTAACCTGTATTAATTGGATATTTGAAAAGTAAGCAAAACTCGATTGCCCTTGACTATATTTCGCGGATGCAAAATGGAAAAATAGAGTTCATTCTAATTTAGTATGTTTATAGTACTATGGCCCTGACAAAAACATTTATAGAAGGGCTGTATTTAAAAGTAATTTTTAACTAACCAAGCACATATAACAACTATATATTAAAAAAAACAATTTTATGTTCATCAATTATAAATTATAAGACTCTAAATAAATAACAGTGTTTATAAATGAAGAAAATTGTAATCAAATAGGAGATACAGTTGGTGTGGAAAAGCATTCCCACTTTGTCCATGTCCATGTATATGGTCATTTGATTTGAATCCATTAGATGATAAGCTTCTGCATTAATTACAACGATGCGTAGACAGCTACCTAGCAAATTGAAATTTGGAATTTGAAAAGTAAGCAAAACTCATTCAGACAAATTTAAATATAAATTTTTAATTAATTTTAAATATTTTTGAAATTATTTTTAATTACTTTTTCAAATAAATATTTTCAACATTTTTATTATTTTTAAGTATTTTCCAAAATTTTATTATTTCTTCACTTTACTTTTTTTGTTCTTACCTACAAAAAAATAATTTTGTATCACATCATGATTTATTTATTTTTTGTTATAAACGTCATAATTTATTTTTATTACACTACTTATTACTTTCACTTTATTTATTTATACTACCAATTTTATTTTTAAATATTTTTGAAGTTATAATTTTTTAAATAAATTATTATTTTTAAGAAAAATTTCAGCCTTTTTATTATTTTTAAATATTTTCAAAATTTTTAATATTTCTTCACTTTATTATATTTTTCTCACCTACACAAAAATAATTTTGGATCACATCATGATTTATTTTTATTACACTACTTATTTTTTTTTCACTTTATTTATTTATACTACCCATTTCTTTCTTAAATATTCTCAAAATTATTAATTTTTTGAATAAATTTTTATTATTATTTTAAAAATTTTGACCTTATTATTATTTTAAAATGCTTTCAATTTTTTTATTACTTCTTCACTTTATTATTTTTCTCATCTACACAAAAACTTAAACTGATGCATCCCAATCTGTGAACACGGCTAACTCTTGGTTCCATCTCATGATACAGAAAAAAAAAAGGGTCAAAATAAATGCCACAATAAAATAATTAACATAAAATATCAATATTTAGAAAAATTCTTGAATACTCTTGATATATTATGTCATTTATACACTAATTAGCAAAATGAAACCAAATTATATAATAAACTTTACACAACATTTCATTTATATAATGATAATGTTGTAGTGGGTGAGTGTGGATTCATATAATACTCTATTTTTGTGATACTAAAATAGTAAATATTTAAATATAAAAATAATAATTAAATCTTATTTTATTTTATTTAAAAATATATAAATGATATGGCGTGCTACAAATTACTTAAAAATTTTTCCGAGAAAGCATAAATGCAAATGCTGTCATGACAGAGTCAGAGGACCGTCTTCCAAACAATTTTAAAGCCAAGGTTCTCTACGGGCCAGGCTGGCTGTTATAATTTCATTTAATTTTTAATTTGATCTTCTATACTTTAAAAATTTTTAATTTAAACAATTTTTAATTTAATTTTTACCATTATACTTTTATTAATATTTTATTAAATTTTATTAACGTGACCAACATTCCACCATATTGTCACTTTAAATAAGGTTGATCCAAATCAATTTTATCAAATCATTTAACATAGGTTACATTATATATATATATATATGAGTTAATTTTACTTTATTATCCTTTTTTTTTTACTTTTTTGTTGACATAAATTATATATATTTATAGGGTTAAGATAATATATAATTAGTTACATTTGTACAATTTAATATAATATTTACAAAAGTTTAACAGTAGGAACTAAATAAAAAATTTCAAACTACAGAGACTTAATTATACATTTTCAAACTATAAGAATCAAATTAAAGGTTGAGTAATTAAAAAAATAAACTAACGAAATTTTTCTTACACATGTTATATATTTATGAAAAAATTACACTTTTAATCCCTATATTGTCACTCATTTTTTTTTTAGATTTGTAATTAAACTTTTATAATTTAAATAATTTTTAATTTAGTCAATATCATTATATTTTTGTCAATATTTATCATATATGTGAATTAATTTTTCTTTGTTATTTACTTTTATCTTTTTCTTTTGAAGGCAGCGAGCAGGTTTTAGTTGTGCTTAAAGCATGAGGATTTCTTCGTCGGGATTTAGTCAACTGGCTCAAGAAGGTAAAATCTTCTTGTGCAGTTATTTTTTGTTCTTTTTCAAAATTGCCTATGTTGTCTTTTCCCATGTTTGTCAGTATAACTATTGTTTTCCCAGAGCTAGTTCTTTTTGTCGTGGCATGCTTGTTTTTGGAATTTTTTGTTAACTGAAATTAGCAAGATACACTGTAAGCAATTTTTTGTTTACATGTTTTTCATGCGTCTTAAGGTCAACTTCACTGTGCCTTAACTATATGGTTTGCATCTAAATTGCTCCGATGCATTGAACTTAAGTCTGTATGTCTGCACTTCTGCCCCAAAAAATAAAAAAGGTCCGTATGCTTGTCCAAGTTTATGGTTTAAGTCTAAGGTGATGAGATCACAGTCTAGAATCTAGATGTACATAATTATTATGCATGCCCGTTGGTGTATATTTAGGATTAGGATTGTGGTATTTCTAACTGAAAAGATTCAATGCATTCAATGCTGATATGAGACTCGCAAACCTTTCAATGCATTCAATGCTAAAAAATTTACTGCTTGTGTGTTCACATTAGCCCGTAATTCTGCAGACGATAAAAAATGTTTGAATTCTGATTCAGAAATGTTTGAACTATTTGAATTCTGATTCAGAAATGTTTGAACTATGGCATGCATGTGCCGGCCCTCTGGTGTCTCTCCCTCCTGTTGGAAGTCGTGTATTCTACTTTCCCCAAGGTCACAGTGAGCAGGTCAATAGTGCTATTTTCATCTATATGTTGAATTTTAGTGGACTAAGCTTAAATTTGTTGGCGAGAGCTGTTATGCTTGTTCAAGCGCATAAGATTATGTGGAGGTGTGTGTGTGTGAGAGAGAGAGAGAGAGAGAGTCACAGTGAACAGGTCAGTAGTACTGTTTCATCTGTTTATTCAATGTTCGTGAACTATTCTTCGACTTGTTGCTTTTTGTGGGTATCTGGTGAAAGCCGTTACAGCGAGGGAAAGAAAATTTTGATCTCTAAGTTAGAATCAAAGGACTTCATGGATAAGGGAGGCCATTCAAAAACATGGAGCAGTAATCCTGTGCTTTATGCAAAAAAGTGAATAGAGAAAAACAGTTTCACTTGAAAATGAGTAAAACAACAATCCATCATTTTTGTAAATGCTATACTTTATTCAATTTGGTTTGATGTTCTATGTTGTTGTTGCTGTTGTACCTTATAACTCATGGCTTTTATAGCACATATGATATTGAATTTGCACTATGTTCGAATTGATTAACTTTGATGTTGTCTTGTGGGACATATAAAACTTTGGACGTGCATGAACATTGAGATAATTTTCAGTTTCTAATCTTTTTTTGGGGTTAAACTGAATTATTCTTTTCTGATCTATTGTTGCATTTTATAGTTCCTAAGAAGTAAGAACTGATTACTGCTTTATGTTTCATTTGTACGTGTACTTCATCTGTCAGACAAATTTTGACATTGCTTTTGCAGGTTGCTGCTTCAACCCAGAAGGAAGTAGATGCACATATTCCCAATACCACCACAGCTTGTGTGTCAGCTTCACAATGTGACAATTGATGTAAGGAATGATAGGTTTAGGTTAAATATAACATTAGAACATTTTTATGATGTTTCCTTTCTAAGCCTTTAAACCTTGTGAATTGCAGGCAGATGTGGAAACAGATGAAGTATATGCTCAAATGACTCTGCAACCTCTAAGTCCAGTGCTAACTTTCCAGCTTTCTTCGTTTCATGAAGTTCCTTTTCTTATTATTTATCTTATTTTAACATGATTCAATTTGTAGCAAGAGCAAAAGGATGTCTATCTACTGGCTGCAGAATTGTGTACTCCCAGCAAACAACCAACCAACTACTTCTGTAAAACATTAACGGCTAGTGATACCAGCACTCATGTAGGATTCTCTGTTCCTCGAAGAGCAGCTGAAAAAGTGTTTCCTTCTCTTGTAGATCACTTTGACTTAGTGGATTTGTCAGGTATATTAGACTTAATGCTAGTAGTTTGTAATTTATTGACCATGTTGGTAATTTCTTTTATTTTCTAATTTGTTGCCCAGGATTACTCGCAGCAGCCTCCTGTGCAAGAACTTATAGCCAGAGATCTTCATGATAATGAATGGAAATTCAGACATATATTTTGAGGTTAGTTTTCTTGAAATATATTTGGTTCAAGAATCTTTGCAATAAGTTTTCAGATGCCCAGTTATGTTTACTGTATGCTGTTACACTTAATTACTGGTAAGTGAATACAACTCTGATGTATGTATGTATTCTAAGAACTCAAATTTCCAACCTTTCTTGATATCATATGGCAGATCATGACAATTGGAGTGGCACTTGGGGCAGAATATAAATTTCTTATACTAATTGCATAATAGTATAACATCTGTGCTTCTGCTACTTATGTCCTTGTTTTGTGCTTGTGTGATTCTTGTTAGATTGGCTACTTAACCTATCTTTGTTTGGTCAATGTTGTTTCTTGTGTTAAGCTTTGAGCTTTACCGCCATAAAAATATGATTCCTCTTCTAATTTCTTTTAAAATCAGTCACCCTTGGTGGCTTGGTCTTTTTTTTGTTTTGCATTTTCAGCATGAAAGCCATATTATGGCTTATGGTAGCTGCTTAATGTAATTTATTGTCCCTGTTTCTATACGTCTTGTGTACTTGGGATTACTTCCTTGCTGGTTTGTGATGTGAAATTTGTTGCCCATTGAAGGAAATATAATTGAGGGACAAAAGAGTGTCCTGTAAATTAAATATGAAGCAGTAATCTTTGCGATGAAAAATGAATTTACAGAACACTCAAGTACATGGATGGTGTAGTAGGGGCCAAAGGTTCCAAAAGAGAAAACTATACAATTAAATAATATTGTCAGCAATGGAATTTCTTTTAAATTCAAATTTACAATCACCTATTGAGGTATGTAATCTTATTTTATATGGAAGAAAATGTCATATTTTCACATTTATAAGCCACGATCTTCATTAGCCTTATGTAGATATTATTTGTGCTCTTCCCCCATCCATTTATTTTACCTGTTTCAGTGATAGCATGTGCTGTGGCCTCACAAGCAGAGTAAAGGAGAGGGTTTGAGATACATTGCAAATTTACAACCTGGTGTGACTACTTAATCCTCCGCATTACCCACCACAACTAGTTCAAGCTTTTTTTTTAAAAAAAAAACCATCCCTCCATCAGGCGTCTTGAAAGTAAATTGGGAAATATCACTAAAACTGGATTTATTTTTATCAGAAACACATCATTCATGATTTTATTACTGTGATTTGGTATGATCCCAATGGAATGCAGGTGACGAAAACTGTGAAAAAGTTGGTCAAGGGCCAAGTAGGGTTTCAATTGTTGGAATCTTTACAATTCACCTTTCTGAGCTGTATTTCATGAACCTAGTGATTCGTATGAGGCTGGAGTTTTGCATTTCTTTATTGGATTATAAGAAGGGTTGGAGTTTCCACAAAAGAAGGGTTGCAGCAGATATGGATGGGAACTGTTGCAACATGGCTGGAAACTGCCTAATTTTTATCAAGTGTTCCCTTTTTGAATTGAAAATTCCACCATGAAGGCTTTAACATGTTTGGCCATCAATTAGAAGGCCTGTGTTTGTCTAGGAATGTTGGCCTAAAACAAGGGAAGAATAAAAGGAGACATAAAACGGGAATAGGAAACCTATAAGTAGCTCCTAATGAAGTAGTGTATTAGGAGTGAGATAAAAAATAAATAAATATGACCATAAGGAAGTCAAACACAGGGAATAATAATTGAGGAATGACTAATATTATAAAAGCTGGGTATGTGTGTTTGTAAATATGTTTATTATACATTTTATAACATCATATATAAAAATAATAATAAATAAAAATTTGATAAATTCATAAAGAAACATCAAAATTAGAGGTTCACCATAGGAGAAAAAATAAAATAAAAATAGAAAAAATAGTTTGTAGTTTCAATATCATCAAATTTGTGTTAGCCAAATATGTAAGCTGATTATTAATTTGCTACCGATATGTTTCCCATGGAACATTAACCAACACTGAAAACATTATAAAGCTGATGCATGGCCTATCCCGATTCTCCATTTTATACTGAAAGCCATTCTTTTGAACATATACTTTAAAAACTACTAATTAATGTGGTCTTAGAATTTTATTATATCCTTCCTGCAGATAAGATTTAAAACAGCTAATTTAAACTCGACTCATTGGCAGTAAAAACTAAGAACCAACTCTAACATCTGCCTACCAAGCAAGATGTATTGAGTCAGATAATATTCCCTGAAGCTGGCATCAATAAAATGAACCTTTCCTGGTCTTTTAACTAATGGAGGAGTCCTTTTGAGGCTGTTGATTTAGAAATTAATCAATAAAATGAACCTTTCAGTCCTTTTCATCTGGTAGATATAATTCTGATATCTCCACTGATTTGACCTATAGGAGATTCTTTTTTCTTTTTTCTCTCTTCCTCATTCACTAATCATCATCATCATTTAATTGAGGCTGTTGATTTAGAAATTAATGAAGAAACAGCACTAGGCAGTTCCAAACCATTATATTGAACAGAAAATATGCATAGATGGCTATCGTTACATTTTTGAAATCCAATGCATATTGCAATATTTGTACCTATAAAAAAATTTGTCTGTGGGACCTTAATATGATAAATAGCGATGACCTCTTTAGCCTCTCAAGCAAAGTCACCCAATAATTAATCACAGCATCAGAAATTTGCTCAATGCTTACTGACATTAAAAAGAGTAAAAAAGTGTAACACTGTTCCTCTTCTTTTCCATTAGGAATGGAAAAAATCAATTACTCTTGGGTATTCAGCGAGCAAATCGTCAGTGTCATGCCATCATCGGTTCTGTCAAGTGATAACATGCACATTGGTCTTCTCGCTGCTGCCACAAATAGCCACTTTACTATATTCTATAACCCTAGGTTGGTAACTCTAATGCTACTGATTGGTCTTATCACATCACAAATCTTATTGAATTCCTTTGTTTTCATTATAGAGCAAGCCCATCAGAATTTGTCATTCCCTTGGGCAAGTATGTCAAAGGTGTGTATCATGAACGAGTTTCTGCTGGCATGCGATTTAGGATGCTCTTTGAGGCTGAAGAATCAAGTGTCTGTAGGTAAGTAGTACTGGGCTTCATATTTTTTTCACTAGTCCTATTGTTTATAAGATACTCTACTTTCACACTTGCATTATCTGCATAATATCTTGTTATGTATGCATTTGAAAGGATATAGATATACTCACAAGCTGTAATACAATGTTTCAACTGCAAACATGGTGTTAGAATACTAGTGTATTCTACACATCCATGAATTTATATACCTATATTGCCTCTCTTGATTGAACACTTTTATTTTAGTAACAGAAAAGCTACTGGTAAGCACATCGCATGCATTTTTCAAATTCGTATATCTTTTTATTATCATCATCATCATCATCATCATAAAAAGTTGAGTTTTCTTTCATTACTACTGATCTTCAGAGTTTTATTGAACATTGATGCTTCTACTCATTTTGATATGTTCTTGTCCAGATACTTAGGTACCATAACAGGCATTAGAGATTTAGATGTAATTCACTGGCCAAATTCACACTGGCGTTCTGTAAAGGTTCGTCAAGATTGTTTGATTTAAATGACAGCTATATGCCTTTGTTAACATAGCAATTTTGAAGTTTCTGAAAATATTTGATGCAGTCTTTGAAGATAATGTAAATTGTGATTGTTGAACTTCCATATGCTTGTGCAGGTTGGCTGGGATGAGTCCACTGCAGGGGAGAGGCAGCCAAGAATTTCCTTGTAGGAGATTGAACCATTGACAACATTCCCAATGTATCCGTCTCCATTTCTTCTGAGGTTGAAGCGTCCTTGGCCATCAGGACTACCTTCTTTCAACTGTATGCTTTTTCTTAGTCCTGTCCTGTAAGGTACAAAACATCTTCACATATATCTTATCTCTCAAGTTAGTTGCTTCTCTCATTTTGTGTTCTTCAGGTCTCAAGGATAGTGACAGGAGCATTAGTCCATTCATGTTGCTCCAAGGTGATCTTGGGGATCAGGGAATGCAATCTTTGAACTTCCAGAGACTTGGGGTTACACCATGGATGCATCCGTGACTTGATGCATCTATACCAGGTCTTGAACCAGGGATGTACCAAGCAATGGCTGCTGCTGATCTCCAGGAAATGAGGACAATGGATCCTTCTAAATCTTCTTCCCAATCTATGCTGCATTTCTAGCAGTCTTCAAATGTTCCCAGTGCTCCTACTCCTGCAATCCAGAGGCAAGTGTTACCATAGTCCCAGCCCCAAAACTCCCTTCTAAACAATTTTCAGGATAACCAGGTGCCTGCTCAGTCTCAACTTCTGCAGCAACAGTTGCAGCGTTAGCACCTATATAATGGTCAGCTGCTACAGCGGCACCAACAGCAACTGAACAATTTGCCTGTTCAGCAGCAGATCCCAAATATCATCTCTCCTTTTTCTAATTTTACATCATCTACCCAGTCTCAATCTCCATTCCTGCAGGCCCTAGCTTCACATTGCAAGCAGCCAAGTTTTCCTGAACCTGTCAAGAACCATATTTCCAGCTCTGATGTTCCCCCTATCCACAGGCTGTTAGGATCATTCTGCCACGATGCTGCATCGAAGTTACATAACTTGAGTGGATCCAACTTCATGATCCCTTCTGCTGCCTTACTACCCAAGCAAGTCACTGTTGAATTTCAGCACGCATCTACTGCTGATCAATGTGTCTTGCCCCAGGTAAAAAACTTGGATACAACACAATCAAATGTGTCTGAACCTGCTGCTTTGCCTCCATTTCCTGGAAGAGAATATTCTGCATACCAAGGTGCTGCTGATCCTCAGAGCAATCTTTTGTATGGGGTTAACATTAATCCCTCTTCTCTTATTCTACAGAATGACACGCTAGACCTAAGAAAAGTTGGCAATGAGAATAATTCATTGTCAATGCCATTTTCTGCTTCACACTTTGCTGGCGCTACAAGCACTGATTTTCCACTATGTTCAGACATGACAACCTCAAGTTGTGTGGATGAATCAGGCTTCTTGCGGTCATCTGAAAATGTAGACCAAGCAAATACATCGGCTGGAACCTTTGTCAAGGTATTAGTTTTGCTCTTAAATTTTTCTACCTTATCTTCTTGGTTTCTTAGCAAAATGTTCTTATTTAAAATCATCATTTGTTGATACTGGGCAATTCATGGTTTACTAGTAAGAGATTTCTGAAAAGTGAGAGGTATCATTTTCTGACCTGATTGGATTTGACGGAATGAATACAAAGTTCCAATAATTAATTTACATCCAATTTCATACACTAGACAATCTTGTTTTTTAAACTTCAAAAAGGAGATTCAGATTTAAAGATTTAACTTCATTATAATATTTATAATATGGTTAATTTGTTAAATTAATTATGTGGATGAGAAAAAATCAACAAGAAAATAAACATTTTATAAAATTGAGGGGTGGAGGAGGGTTAGGATAATTTAAGTGTTGTGACACAAAAAAATTGTTTATGTATGATTTAAATGGTATTTTGGTTTGATCAACCATGCGTTTTGTGTTATAGAAAAGACAAGTAACAAGAAGGAAATCTGGTTTTAACATCAAAGACTACAAGAATACAGATGTTTGGTTGAAGCTTGTAGATACACGTGGTATGTTAGGAAATGAAACTAATATTGAGCACATGACAGAAACTGAATTAAGAAACTAAGGCGGTTCCTTTATGAGTTTAGACAAGATGGTTCCTAATGTTGAGATGTGCACCCATTTGCATAAACAAGTCTCCTTATTTATCATTTAAAATGCTTATTTCGTCTCTTATACTTTATGTATATAACCCTCACATACCAAAGTTGTAGTTACACTATAGTTTGGAGGGATTATACGTAGTTTCCTGGATATAAATTTTCTCTTTACAGATTATGCTAAAATAAATTATAGATTTTTAGGGTAGTAAAGTAGAAAGAGTACCAAGAAGATAACCTCTGTTGAAACGCAGTGATGTAACACGCGTAAGAAAGAAACTATGGAAAAATGTGAAAAAAGGGAAGAAGAGGAAGAAAAGATAGAAGAAGGGGAGATATTAGAAAAAAAGGAGAGAAGATAGACGAAATAAAGGAGGGAGAGGAAGAAGAGAGGGAGAGACGTAAATATTTTAAAAATACTCTTATTATTCAATCAATAGCAAGTACATAATCCTAAGTTCTATGGGCTATATATAGAGTTCATGAGATAACTACTAATAACAAGTTCTAATCCTAGTGAAAGATAAATTCTAATAATAAAAGATAATATCTTAACAGAAAGATAATTATTAAAACCTAACAAAAAAATAATTAAGAATAATAAAATAACTAATAAAATAATTTAAATATTAGCTTTTAATACTAATCTTAATGAAATATTATTTATTATATTTATTTTTAACCCATAATTTGTAAATAATAGTATTTTTATTATTTTCCCATTTTGCATCATTCTCCTCTGGTTGGAGAAAATTTGACCTCAAGTTTTGAAATACAAAAGTACTAAAATAATCTGTCTCGAAGCCTCAGGTAGGATGAACGCTACTATTTTAAAATATGATAGACAAGACAGCTTTGGGTTCACCGATATATCTGGAATGACAAACTCGATCGAGTGGAATAGTTGAAATGGTTGATTCTGAACACAACATTCTACAACTTGTAGTTGAATTTTAGACTGTTGGTCAAAATTGATTTCCTCATGTCCCAAATTTACTTCCAATGGCTCTTCATACTCTATGATGGATCCATCCTCATCGATATTTGATGGGGAATCAAGGGGATTTACAATGATAATATCAGAATCAATTAAGATAACTTCCTCTAATACTGTGTGCTCTTGATGATGTTTTTCTTCTGCCTTTAGCTCTTCTAAGTTTCTGCTAGTCCTTTGCACACAAAATTGATTGATGGCACTCATAAGCTTATCAAATTGATGGTCCATATCTCTTTGGATGTTATAGAACTTAGTTTGGGCAATTTGGACATTTTCTTCTAATTGAGAAATGTGGTTTTCAACAAACTTGACCGATGTGTGGCAACGCATGCCGTTGCCACTAGCATTAAGCTTAGATGATTCAGTTGGATTCCTCCTTCTGGTTCTAATGGTTTGGTCTATGACTTGTAGGACAGTGGTGGGTTTAGATTTTCGGGTAAATATATGATGTATAAAAGGTAATGGAAAGTGAGGTCGGAGTTGTAACTGGGCTCTAATATCAAATTGATATAACACGTGTAAGAAAGAGAGTAGAGAGAAATATGAAAAAAGGGAAGAAGAGGAAGAAAAGATAGAAGAAGGGGAGATATTATAAGAAAGGGGAAAAAGATAGATGAAAGGGGAGAGACAATAAAAGAAATAAAAGAGGGAGAGGAAAAAGAGAGGGAAAGACGTAGATATTTTAAAAATACTCTTATTATTCAATCAATAACAAATATATAATCCTAAACTCTATGGGCTATATATAAAGTCCATGAGATAACTACTAATAACAAGTTCTAATTCTAGTAAAAGATAAATTCTAATAATAAAAGATAATATCTTAATAAAAAGATCATTATTAAAGTCTAACAAAAAGATAATTAAGAATAATAAAATAACTAATAAAATAATTTAAATATTAGTTTTTAATACTAATCTTAATGAAATATTATTTCTTATATTTATTGTTGATCTATAATTTACAAATAATAGTATTTTTATTATTTTCCTATTTTGCATCATTCTCCCCTGGTTAGAGAAAACTCGACCTCGAGTTTTGAAATGCAAAAGTACTAAAATAATCTATCTCGAAACCTCAAGTAGGATGAATGCTACTATTTTAAATTATGATAGACAAGACAACTTTGGATTCATTGATATATCTGGAATGACAAACTCGATCGAGTGGAGCAGTTGAACTAGTTGATTATGAACAAAACATTCTACAACTTGTGGTTAAATTTTAGACTGTTGGTCAAAATTGATTTCCTCGTATCCTAAATTTATTTCCAATGGCTCTTTATACTCTATGATGGAATCATCCTCATCGATATCTGATAGGCAATCAAGGAGATCCACAATGATAGCATTAAAATCAATTAAGATATCTTCCTCTAATACTATGTGCTCTTGATGACGTTTTTCTTTCACCTTTAGCTCTTCTAAGTTTCTGCCAGTCCTTTGCACACAAAGTTGATTGATGGTACTCATAAGCTTATCAAATTGATGGTCCATATCTCTTTGGATGTTATAGAACTTAGTTTGGATAATTTGGACATTTTGTTCTAATTGAGAAATGTGGTTTTCAACAGACTTGACTAATGTGTGGCAAAGCATGCTGTGGCCACTAGCATTAAGTTTAGATGATTCGATTGGATTTCTCCTTCTGGTTTTAATGGTTTGGTTTGTGACTTGTAGGACGGTGGTGGGTTTAGATTTTTAGGTAAATATATGATGTATAAAAGGAAGTGGAAAGTGAGGTCGAACTTGTAACTTGTAACTTGTAACTGAGGCTTTGAGACGGATTATTTTAGTACTTTTGTATTTCAAAACTCAAGGTCGAGTTTTCTCCAACAAGGAGAGAATGATGTAAAATGAAAAAAAAATAATAAAAATACTATTATTTATAAATTATGGGTTAAAGATAAATATAAGAAATAATATTTCATTAGGATTAGTATTAGAAACTAATATTTAAATTATTTTATTAGTTATTTTGTTATTCTTAATTATCTTTTTGTTAGGCTTTAATAATTATCTTTTTATTATTAAAATTGATCTTTAACTAGGATTAAGATTTGTTATTAGTAGTTATCTCATAGACTCTATATATAGCTCATAGAGCTTAGGATTATCTACTTCCTATTGATTGAATAATAAGAGTATTTTTAAAATATCTATGTCTTTCCTTCTCTTCCTCCTCTCCCTTTTTTATTTCTTTTATTATCTTTCCCCTTTCGTCTACCTTCTTCCTCTTTCTTCTAGTATCTCCCTTTCTTTTATTTTTTCTTTCCTCTTCTTCCCTTTTCTCATATTTCTCCCTACTTTCTTCCCTACCCATATTACATCAATTTGGTATTAGAGCCTAACCACTTCCTACTGTCTTCTCTCCCCCATTTTCCCTTGTTTTACATCAATTTGGATTATATTTATCTTTAACCCATAATTTATAAATAATAATATTTTTGTTATTTTCCCATTTGCATCATGCATACAATTAGTTGATTCTTCATTTAGCTATAAATCTACAACATAAGCTCTTCTATTTTAAATATGTTCATGGTATGATAGATCAATTGAATAGTGCATACAAGTTAAAACTAGATCTTATATTTTAGTATTCAATTAATTCTTCTACCAATCAGTGGAGGGAAATAAAGGCCTCAAAATTCTCTATCCCCTTTTGTCCAAGAAAGATCTTTGTTTAGTATCAGATGCTTTCTTTTTTTCAAATAAATAGGACCAGCTATTTGACGAAAGAGAGAAAGTTATAATCCTTTTACTAGTGGTAATCTCCACTTAACTGGTTTTTTTTTTTTTTTCGAAAGAATTGAAATCATGCCACATAGAAGGCTACTTTTGTAATAGGGTGCTATGATTAAAGCTTGTTTAATTATGAAATCTTGAGTACCACAAGCTCTTGCAAATAGGAAATAGCTAATATTCTTTCCAATTAATAGCATATTGTGGTGCGCCTTCATGTATATGTTACATATGTCAGTACATGTGTTCTTGTTTGGGATCCTTTTAGGAACTTTATCATTCACCAAAAATAAGTAGGAAATAGTTGTTACTATGAAAATCTTTAAATTATTAAAACTATTTAGCTCTTAGGACGAGGTATTCTTTAATGTTATTAAGTGGTTGTTTTCCATGGTATTATTTTGACAGGTTCACAAGTTAGGGTCTTTTGGGAGGTCACTAGACATTTCTAAGTTCAGCAGCTATGATGAACTACGCAGTAAGCTGGCAAGTTTATTTGGCCTTGAAAGCCAACTAGAGGACTTTCAGAGATCAGGCTGGCAGCTTGTATTTGTTGATAGGGAGAATGATGTTCTTTGCCTTGGTGATAACCCCTGGCAATAAGTCACACCATATATGTAACACCCTAAAATTAATTAAGGCGTTAATTATGAATTTAGATTAATTAAGAATAATTAATATGGAATAATTGAGTGAGTTAAGGGAGTGAAAATTTTAGAAAAATAAATTATTAATACGAGTTTGAGATTTAATTGAGTTAAAAATCCTATTTAGGCCTGAATTAAATTAAGTAGGCTAATGTTAGGGACTAATCGAGACTCAATAATTTTAGGTGCAGACCTAACCTTTTAATGTGAAACTTGACCTAAGAGAGAGCACCCAGGGAAGGCCCAATCTGAGTTAATGTGATAGA
Source organism: Erythrophleum fordii (assembly GCA_032878935.1). NCBI lineage: Eukaryota > Viridiplantae > Streptophyta > Magnoliopsida > Fabales > Fabaceae > Erythrophleum > Erythrophleum fordii. The sequence continues at coordinate 26,179,461 of JAVQMF010000058.1, read as the reverse complement.
GGCCCAAGATCCACCTTATATAAGCTCTTATAATTGGCCCAACAACATTTGTGTAGACCCAAGTCAATTGAACTCTTAAAACTTGGCCTAACCTAATTAAAATCCTCTAGTCCAACACATGAAAACTGGCTTAATAAAGCTTAAATCTGAAACCCACTTAGAGTTGGACCTTTGGGTCAGCCCTTTGGGTTAGCCCATGACGCATATTAGATCCAACTTAAACCCTAAACACATCAGCCCCTCCACACTTTGCTGAAACACAAACACAAGAGGCATTTTCGCATCTTGAGAGGGAGGCTAAGGTTTGGGGCAAGAAATCCATCATTTCTTACTTCTAAACTCAAAATCAGCCAAGGTACTTGTTATATAACTTAATCCCCTTCTCTTTCTCTTCATTTTGGCCCGATTAATTTTTCATTTGGAGCATTTTCACCATACCCAAAATCTAAAATATAGTTGTTTGGGATTTTCTTGGTGAAATTTCGTAGGTTGAAACTAAGGGTGTTATTAGGTAAGTATAAACTCTCTATTTTAATGCTTTCTCTGCTAGTTTGAGACCCCTATAGCTGATTTTATAATATGGGTATTGTTTTTATGCAAATTTACTCAGAATTTGAGGTGTTATTTTGAGATTTCTGGGATAGGCTCAACCAAATCCGAATTTGGTTTTAGTGGTAATTGGGCAAGTGTTTATGAGTAGTCCTATATAGCTTAACTTTTTAAGTGATGGGTTTGCTTATGCAAATTGTGATTAGGAATAGTAATAGCTTGGTTTTATGTCCATAGGCTGAAGTAGCATTCAATTAGCTCTTAGAAGATTGACTACAAGTGAGGTAACTAGAACTATATTAATTCCATGCATATATCTACTTTAATTTCATATTTGCTAAACATGAATAATTTGAAATGCTAAATGAAATGGTTTGCTACCTATTGTATTGTGTTTGGACATTGTGAGTCCATGGTGAAGCTATGGTGCGGCTGCCACCCGTGCATGTGCTTCGATCAGGCACCAGATTATGATCAAACTCCAGATGCACTGAGCCCTAGTTGCGCTCATTAGAAAGTGGGTGCCATGGATAGGCCTCTCTCGGTGTTATTAGCCTTTAATATGTGGAAATATAATTGCTAATATGGGATGGTAATCATAGTAGCCTAACCATTTCCTTTGCTGATACGACTGATATGATTCTGATGTTAATTTTGATTCATGCATATATGTTAATTAAATTGGATTATATGAATGGAAATTTTCTTGGTTACTGAGATTCGCATCTCACCCCGTTTCATAGGATTATACTTTCAGGTGAAGACTCCTCAGGTAAGGATAAGGGGAAGCAAGTGGATGAAAATCCATGAGCTCCAATCATATGTGGAGGAGGCTACACTTAGACTGGTTTAATTAGAATAGATGCTAAATTTTGTATTTTTTTTTGTATAGTATCATCATATAATCATTTTGCCAAGTGTAAGTGATTATATTTTAGTTACTTAGAATGTATCTATTGAGGAATTAGGCCTCATTTTGGTTTGGTATTAGATGTATGAACTTATAACCTCTGTTATAAACTATGTTAAACTTATAATATGTTTAGTATTTGGGAAATGTAATTATGTGATACATTGGATGTAGACCTGGACTAATGATGCATGAAATCTCTAATAGAATGTGTATCTGAATGACAATTGTTGGTAGCCTAGGAAATTCTTGCTGACATTAATCCAGGAACTTGCTCATATATGGTAGTTGGATAAGTAGGAATTAATACTTAGGTCTTGGATTGGTAACAATAGATAAGTTGGGTAAATTAGGTAGGGGAAAGCTATTAGAGTCCCATAATTTAAGGTGGAGTATCCCTAGGGTGTCATTGGAGGGAGAGTGGAGAGTATTAGACAATATTTTAAAAGTTGTAGGATTAGAAGGCATTTCACTGCGGCCAAAATCACCTTAACTGTGGCCAAGAAAGGCGAAATTGCCCAAGGAGAGTACTAGAGAGCAATTCGCTACGGTGAGAAATAGAATCATCCGCGGCGAAATGTGAGAAGCCAAACTGAAAGTCATCTAGAGGGTAATTTGCCGCGGCTAAATGGAGAATTGGCCATGGCGAACTTTTGTGAAAATGTCCTAGGTGTTCCAAAGAGGAATTAGCCGCGACGAACATGGGAATTGGCCGCGGCCAATAGCGAGAGGCGAGCGAAGTAAGCTTCAGGAGGTTTCCTCGCCGCGGCGAAGCTCCAACTCCTGTGAAGATAAAGAGTGAATCCAAGAGTAATTGGCTGCGGCTAACGGTCCTAAACTCTCATTCTAACCTATAAATCTTGGTTTTTCATATAGTAACCTCAAGGAATAACTTAGAAATATTGGTAGAAGATTCTTGTGAATTGGGATTAATGGGTAATAGAATCAAAGGCCTATAGATGAGTGTCTGTTTCCCTTGTGTACATGATTGCTTGTAATTACTTGGTTGATGACTCTAATAACATAAAAGGTTCAAATTTTCCTGTATTTTCTTAATGTAATTAATCTTAATGTCTTGTAACCCTAATTTATAGTTATTAATTACATATTTTACTTTAATTATAATGATTAGAAGTTAGGGTCGTCACAATATACTAGTGTTTAATAATTCTTTTCCAAATTGCAGCACATCATTTGTGTCATTTATTAATGACTTCATCTCTCCATCAATGTCTTGTTATTTGTTGCTTCCATCTTATGATTTAAGAAGCAAGGGTATTGACATAGACATGAATACTGTGATACGGAAAAATCTAAGGTATCCAAGGGCAATATTAATTTTTCCTTCATGTCTTCTATGAGTGTCTTACTTGTATTGGACCAAATTGGATCTTCTACATTCAAGCATTTATGCATTTGGAGAGAAAGTGACATAAAATGGTGGGAGTATGTATAGAGTTCACTTCCTCTCTTTATACCAATTTTTTTTTTCTCTATCTGTCTCTAAGTGTATTATATGCATTCAATTTGTAAATGTAGAAGATCCAAACTGGTATTGGACATGGACAAAACTCCTATGAGTGTCTATACTTCAAAGTTTATGATTGTATCTTTGGTGCTATAGTAATAACAGTGATTTTACCCCCATATTTCAACATGTTGATGTTCTATGTTTTATTGGAATTTTGATTTCAAGGCTCTCAATTATTTCTGCAATGTTTGTCTCTCCTATTAAGCTTTTCCTCTTTGATGTTGAATATATTTCAATGACTTTGAGACTATATAGAAATCATCTTGTATATAAAACTACTGCTGTATAGACTTCATTAGCTGTTTAACTTCTTTCGTTATTTTTTTTTCAACTATTATTTTTCCTCCTTAAGTTTCTTTCACTTCCAAATAAATTTGCATCTGATTACTGCATATATATGGTGGTGCTCACTGAATAGAACCAACTTGATGTTGTTGTTTCTTCCTTCCTATTAGAGGGCTAAAAATTTCAAGGCTCCTGTTATGAAATTTTTATGACCTGCATTTTCGAAGGAGCTTTCTGCTGGAGTAACCATTTGGCACCAATCACACGAGCAAGCATCCCATTGCTATAGTTACTATTCATAACATTTTTTATACGTGAGCCGAGGATTTTTGGCTTCTAGAGGATAGCGAAATTTGATCTAATGTTTGGTGATTAATAATGGGCATGATTAACTATCTTCTCTGAATCATTTGATAATTTGAATGCAGCGAGACAGGGTTGACGAAATTCATTAAATTAATGAAGCGTTCATCTTCAAGATGTGTAATAGCTTCTGTTCTTTTTTCCTTCCCCCCCTCCCCCCTCTTTTCTTCTCTTAGCTCACATGGCTTTAAGAAAACTTTTTACTTGCCAGTCAAGTTTTATTATGACTATAAAGGGCATGCTATGTGTAAAACTAGGGATAACTCGTGCTATTAAAGATATTTACTTCCATGGGTCTAACAACAATTCTCGATACTAATGTTTTTCTGACACAAGCTGAGTGTACATATATTTTGAGTTTTCTTTGAGTGTGGCATTTTATTCTTTACAGTACTGTTAGGTACTTAAATTTTGTTGCTGCTGCGGAAGTACTTCCAAACCGAAATATTTACACCTGAATTTGTTGCTGGGGGTTCGTGAACAATGTGTGGTACATCAAGATACTGTCTCCTCTTGAGGTGCAACAAATGAAGGTCTTAGTCCTGCTAATTCTGTGCCAAGTCACAAGCTTTCTGCTACTAGCAACAATCACGATAGCTATGTGAGTTGGCAAGAGTTAAGAAGTTCGAGCAACAGCATTCCGTCCATGGGTTCTCTTGTCTACTACGATGGTCTGTGTCCAGGGAATGGTAGTTGAAAATTGTGGCTGCTGAGTATGAATGTTTTTGCTTTTTACGTATGGAAATGTCCATCATTCTTATTATGTTCCTTTATGGATACCACGTAGTGCTTCTGCAAGGGCAATTCAGCAAATAACTGTAAATTATAATAGGTAACCTTGTTTCTCATAATGGCATTATAACACTCAGATAACACTGAATGTTGTAGGTGTAGTGAAATCTTTTTGATAGCATTTTGTCTGCTATCCGTAGCTGATTTTTTAAGACACATGACATTAGACTGAGTACCAAGCCTTATATTTTTGCAAATGTAAACTTATAACCAACCTTATAAACTTGAGGCTGGCTTCTTTGCACCTTCTGATATTTTGTCACTTCTAATTTCCAGAGTTTGGATCTTCATTTATTGTGAACAATGCTTATTGCTTGTCTGTACAATATTTCTGAGAGGAAAATACACAATTTGGTGGCTTAAATTTACATATTCTAGTTAGATTTATTCTCTCGATGAGTTAGTCTTTCAAAATTTATAGTTCATTGCATGTTAATTCTTTTATTGGATAAAATAAAATCATTTTTTTTTTAAAAAATTGAGGGACTAAGTCAATACACATGCAGCGATTGAGTTATAATTGTCAAGGAGCTAATTCATGTACATAAATAAGTTTAAAACTGATGTTTTAAGGAATATATCTCACAGACCAAATTGTGTTATTTCTTTGTACGCATGGGTTGAAACTCAATAATACCCTGGAGTCTCATTTCTGGTAAAACAATTTACAATTATAATGAAAATCAACAAGTGATTCCCGCTAGATGCCAGGGAAAATTTGTCGGGTGCTGTTGTTTTCAGAGGTTTTGAATTGGTTTCAAGTTTAGACTGAACCGAGCTTCTAAAATGTTCAATTATCAGTTAAAAGTAATATATGGCAAGAATTAATCCCAAAGCCTTTAAAGAGTTCAGCAAAGATGAGCTCTTGGAAGAAAAATTCTCCACTTCACTGAACGAGTGACTTTGGCACAATCAGTTCTTAATGCGGTGCCTCAATATTTCATGCAAATAACTATGCTCCCCGTTACCCAGAGCTTAGCGTGAGGTGTGATGAACAGTGATCATAGGACGTATTCAGGACTTGAAGAATAGGAGTAGGGATATTGCTATGGGGGAGAAATTCATCTTCAGGACCATCCCATTGCTTGTGACCAGCTCGTGCTTCGGGATATGATGGTTAATAATTTTTTTTTTTGGGTTGAAAATGAATCATTTAATGAGATTTTTTTTTTTTGGTTTTTTGGCTAACATGTACCAAGTTTCATGTAATTTAAAACTTATGCAATTTACTTTTGGACAAAACTTATCCAATTTTTTAACCACTAACGCTTATTAATACTGTTAAGACTTATTTTTTCATTTAAAAAATCTCTAAATTCCAAACATTACCACAGACTGGAATTGAGACCCTCTGCATAGATGAAAATGCTTAAAAAATTTAGAGCATCCAAATTCTCTTTCGGATAATATGTAGACGATTTAAATCAAAAAAATTCTTTTGATTTTTACTTTTTAAAAAAATTATAAAATACAAAATAAAAATAATTTTTAATTATCAATTTTAAAAAAAAATAATTAATATAACAAAATCTTTGTTTTTTTTTTCAAATCTAAACCATCCAAGTCTTCTCGAAAGTCTAAATCGTTCAGATCCTCTGAGTGATTCTGTTTCCGTCTCCCGGTGTCCATTCCCTCTTTGCCATTTTTCATATCCGATTATAGCTATTATTTTGCACGATAATATGTTCTTTTGTGATCTCCGAACACGAAAACTTTAGACTCTTTCCTCTGTCTCTGACTACCTTCGCGTTTTCTAAGCCTCTGTTGTCCCCTCTCACTTGCATAGCTCAGATCTCTCCTATCTCTTCGCTTTAAATCGTTTCCAAGCAGGGACTTGTGCTCCCATGAACATAGTCTTTCTAATTATAGTCAGATATGCTAATTTTGGTCTATAATTTAGTTCTGTAGCTTACTTGCTGATTGATCTGTCAATATAATCTAATTTTCTTAGTAAGGGTTTTACTGGTTTTTCTTATTGTGGTGATTTACGGGTGTCCACTCACAATTTTCCATAAAAATACATTTTTCTTGCCCCTTTCGATTTTTCTTTTTCCGGTTAATCCCCGTTTGGCATCCTCGCCTTCAAGTTCTAACGTGGTCTGATGCATTCCAAACATGAATCCTGTTTGTCTGAACGACTATACTACTCTCAAGGTCTAGTAATGTTGCTTAATAATGGGTATTTTGCCTGCAACATGGGCTGAGTACGAGATTCTGCTGAAGAAGTCCTTACTTATGACCTTTGAAGTAGGGACTGAGCATTAATTTTAGGCATTCTGATGATCTGTATCGGGTAGCTTTTTTTTTTCCCCCCTTCAAACAGAGGTGTTCTGCACTGAGTGCTTCAATCCTTCTAACCCGTCTTTGAGAAATACTGTATGATGAAGCAATGAGAAGATAAGTGGAACGATGAAGATGGTCCGGTAGGGATTTTTGAAATTTTGGGATTTTTGAAATCAAAATAATAAGTTAGGAGCGTGGGGGATTATGTTAATAAGATGTGAAAAATGCTATACATGTAGCTAACTAACTGCCTGATTGAAGGAGGTGCAAGTGTGTAATCCCTTGGTAAGTTATATATGAAAATGAAAGTAATTTTGTAAATAAAAATATATTTATAATATTTTATTTTTAATAATTAAATAATAATTAATATAATATTAAATCATGATTAAATAATGATTATAAAAATAAAATTAATATTTTATTAAATTTTTATTTTTTTAAGATAAACCAAATATGCCGTGTAAGTTGTCATAAAAGATAATTTTATTATTATTATTTAAAAAAATGATCTAATAATTAAAATAATAATTATAAAAATATAATAAATATTATATATATATTATGTGAAAAAAATATATATGCATCAGATGAATCAAATTGGGCCTAAGTGGAGAGTTGGAAAATTTGATGATGTTAAGTTTTGTCCTTTACTTTTTTGACACTAGACTATAAGCCTCGTACATTTTACATGCTTGTGCAACGCAGGTTTTACAAAATTTATAAAAAAAAATCTTTAAAATTAAAACTATTTCTAAAATTACAGTTATTATCAAATTTTAAAAAATTTATTATTAGGATTTAAAAAAATATTATTAAATTTTTAAAAAATTATCTCATACATTTTACATGGTTGTGCAACGCAGGTTTTACAAAATTTATAATACAAAATCTTTAAAATTAAAACTATTTCAAAAATTACAGTTATTATCAAATTTTAAAAAAATTTATTATTAGGATTTAAAAAAATTATCATTAAAATTTAAAAAATTTATAATTTAAATAATTCTGATAGTAATTTTTTAAAAATTTAATAATAATTTTTTTTAATTCTACTAATAAGTTTCAATAATTTTGATTATTAAGAATAATTTTAATTTTTAAAGTCTTTTTATCATAAATTTTACAAAATTTGAACTTTTAAATGTAATTTTTTTTAATAAATTTGTCAAAAAAATTGACGAAAGTTCTGCTTCTGAGATTATATAATTACACATTATTTTTAATAACTAATATAACTTATGGACATTGTCCAACAGACAAAATACCATTTTAAAGAAAGCAATCCCAAAATCCTTCCATTTTCTCCTCATCATTGCACGCAAAGAAGGCATACAAATGTGTCTTTAATTTCTTTTCCTTGGGTTTGAATTAGTCTGAATCTGTGATGAATCTAAAAATTCAATTTGCCTTCATTAGGTTTTTAGATTTACTTCCTAATGGAAGGATCAAATTATCCAAATTTGTAAGTTAAAAAGGAGTATTCTGAAATTTTAGAATAGAAGAGATGAATTGGACAAATCCCTAATTAAAGGAAGTTATGCGATTTTAGCCTAAACATGTAAAACTAATTTTTGATAGTTAAGTTTAATTAAAGCTTTATTTTTGTCCCTAAAATATTTTTGGCCCATTCTTATGTAGAATATAACTTTTGTTTTCAATACTTCTTTTTCGCTGAGTTTGTCTAAATTCAGACAGTGGGTTCATTCCCTATCTTTTTTCTCTCTCTATTCAAGAGAAATTTTGGAAGAGAGAGAAGTCATTCCAAGTCTTCTCCCTTCTTCCAAAATTTGGATATTGTATCATGAAGTAGTATTTTGTATAATTTTAAAATTATTAATTATTTATTACTGTATACAAAATCCAAATTCCTCCCCAAACAGTGCAATACATTCTGCCCCATATACTTGTTTTTTTTTTTGGAGTTTCGTCCCTGATTATAATTAAGGTATAGTTCTAAGGCTTTTGTATAATTTCCAAAAATGACATCAAAGGTTCCATTCTATTTTCCAATGTTTTAAAAATTGTATTGGATATTAAATTAGGATAAAGAATAAAACATAATTTGCTGATTGAATTATAATTAAAATGGAGTCAAATTATTTTTTTAAAAATATAATAAATGCGTACATATAAAAATTATAATTAAATTAATACATATATTATAAAATAATATTTAAAATAGATATAATATTTAAAAATATAAAAATAGTTAAAAAAATTTTTATATGATACTAAATTTATATGAAATGGATTGGATAAAGTTTATGAAATATTATAAATTTTTATTATAAAATACTACAACTTTATTTTAAACTTAAAAAAAAATCAAAAACCTACTTATAATAATTTTTTTTAACAGATTTTGAAGGCCAAATAAAATGATTCTATTGCTCATTCACTGATTTCCGGTTACCGACCCGGTCCCGTTTTATAGCCGTGCGATTTGCCAATCCGGTTCCCTTCATCTTGTGCTTTGTTCTTCCTATGTTTCATAAGTATGCAGCGGTGAACCAATTCCTGAGAGCAGTGACTCCATTTCATACCGGCGGCTTCGAGAAGCTGAGAAGCCAGTGGAATAATTGAGACACCACACCATCTCCGTTGTGTCGAATCAACTCTAAATTTTACCTTCAAGCAGAGGATTTTCTGCAACAGGGGATGTTCTCTTTTCACCATTTTCACTGTGCTGTGGGTTCGTCAATTTTAGGGTTCCAGAACACGTACTACTGCGATCCAGATCATGGTTCGAGGTGTAAATTAGCGAATTTGGGGATCAGTTGGCCCCGTTCAATACTAGGTGGTTCCACTCTTGTCATTGGGTTAGTTTTCTTAATTTAAATTTCTAGACTATTTATTAAGATTGATGTTGAAAAGATTAGAAGTCGCAATCCATGTGTGTAAAAGTATTCAAGTTTTGTTCAGAATCCATTCTTTTGCAATTTGCTCAGCTGCAGTTAATAGACATGGGAGTAATACAGTCTTGAATGATAATGGGTCAGAGAATGAGACAGAATGGGAGAGATTGCTTAAACCTTTTGATCTTAAACAGCTTCGAAGGTCTTTAAACCGAATTAGTCCAATTCAGCTTTGTAAATTGCTGGAGCTCCCACTTGACATTCCCACGTCAATGGAGATATTCGAATGGGCAGGTTCTCAGAGGGGTTATTGTCATTCCTATGATGTATACTACATTTTATTTGATAAGCTTGGTGCAGCTGGGGAGTTTAAAATTATAGACAAGTTGTTATTGCAGATGAAAGAAGAAAGACTTGTCTTTAAAGAATCGCTCTTTCTTTTGATTATGAAATACTATGGAAGAGCTGGGTTGCCTGGGCAAGCAACAAGGCTTTTGTTGGATATGAAGAGTGTTTATTCTTGTGAGCCTACTTTTAGAACTTATAATGTTGTGTTAGATATACTGGTTGCTGGAAATTGTCCCAGAGTAGCACCGAATGTTTTCTATGACATGTTAAGTAGAGGAATTTCTCCAACTGTCTACACATTTGGAGTGGTGATGAAAGCATTTTGTATGATTAATGAGGTGGATTCAGCTTGCTCACTTCTAAGAGACATGACAAAGCATGGTTGTGTTCCAAGTTCAGTGATTTACCAGACCCTGATACATTCACTTTCCAAAAATAATAGAGTGAATGAAGCTATGCAACTTTTAGGGGAGATGTTCTTGATGGGTTGTGCACCTGATGTGCAGACCTTCAATGATGTTATCCATGGCCTCTGCAGGGCCAAACGGATTACTGAGGCAGAAAAATTGCTTAATCGAATGCTTTTTCGAGGTTTTACTGCTGATGCCATGACTTATGGGGTTTTGATGCATGGTTGGTGTATGATTGGGCAAGTTGAGGAAGCAAGGGCCTTGCTTAACAAAATTCCTAACCCGAATACTGTGATCTATAATACATTAATTAATGGATATGTCACAAATGGATATTTTGATGAAGCCATGGATTTATTGTACAATAACATGTTAATTGCAGGCCATGAGCCTGATGCCTTCACATTTAACATACTGATCCATGGACTTTGCAAGAATGGGTATTTATTCTCAGCTCGTAGATGCTTTTATGAGATGCTATCAAAAGGCATTGAGCCCAATGTTATTACATACACCATATTAATCAATGCTTTCTGCAAGGAAGGCCGATTAGAGGAAGCTGTTGAAGTTGTAAATGAAATGTCGACTAAGGGTCTCAGTTTGAACACAGTGGGTTACAACTGCCTGATTTGTGCTCTGTGTAAAGATGGGAAGGTTCAAGAAGCTTTACAAATGCTTGCTGAAATGTCCAGCAAAGGATGTAAACCTGACATATACACATTTAATTCTTTAATATTTGGTCTGTGTAAGGATAATAAGATGGAAGAGGCCTTGTGTTTGTATCGTGACATGTTCTTGGAGGGTGTCATTGCCAACACTGTAACATATAACACATTGATTCATGCATTTCTTGGGAAAGATTCAATTCAGCAAGCACTTAAGCTTGTCGATGAAATGCTATTTAGAGGGTGTTCTCTAGACAATATTACCTACAATGGCCTTATCAAAGCTTTTTGTAAAGTTGGGGCCATTGAAAAGGGGTTGAAATTGTTTGAAGAGATGCTTGGGAAAGGAATTTTTCCTAATATTATCTCCTGCAATATTTTGATCAATGCCTTGTGTAGAATTGGAAAAGTAAATGATGCTCTTCAATTTCTTCGGGATATGATTCATCATGGATTGACACTAGATATAGTCACTTATAACACCTTGATCAACGGTCTTTGCAAAATTGGTCATGTTAGGGAGGCTTTGAACCTTTTCGTTAGGTTACAAGCTGAAGGAATTCGTCCAGATGCTATTACATATAACACACTGATTGGTAGGCACTGCAAGGAGGGTTTGTTTAATGATGCGTGTTTACTTTTATATAAAGGTGTGGATAATGGGTTTATACCTAACGAAGTCACTTGGTACTTATTGGTAAATTGTTTTGTAAAAGAAAGTAACAAGAGGAGTAGGGCCTTCTTCTATGGTTAATATGGTAGATTCCCAAGCTTCATCTCTTTGAAGACCAAATCTCCTATGCTGCTCTTCTTACATTGCACCTTGATCTCATCTGAGTTGTCTGTTGGTACTCTGGATTTTAGCTGACTAGCCGTGGCTGTCAATTTTAGTTCAATTTATTATTCTAAGGGAAACTGACAGTCTAGTTTATGACTGTGGATTATTGTTAAAAATTTGTACTGCTTGTTGAAGATGACTGATTTGGGTCATCTCATAAAAGTTTCGAGTAGCTGAAGCATAAACATTGACTTTTACACATGGATTATTGGATGGAAAGGTTGCTAGTCGGTTCTAGATGAAAGTCACGGTGTTTTGCAGTTCTTGCAGTTAGCTTCTGCCCCCTATCTGTATTATGTAAAATAACCTTATCAATTCAAGGTAATTAGTCCCTCTAACAATCTGCAACTTTGTATAATTCATTTCTTTATGTGCTGGCATGCTTTTAGTTTGCAAATGTGCTCATATTGCTAATAACTTTACTATTTTCCCATCAGTAAACTTGATGGCATCCAAGCAAGATAAGGAACCCTCCTCCGAAAGTAAGCTATTGAGGTAGGGGAATCACTTTTATTTAAATACTCCATTAAGTATTTCATATTATTCAATATGGGATTTTGACATTTCATACTATGGTTTCCATCAATCGGCTGTCCTTGGAAAGCAAACATCCCGATGGCTATGCTCTGTGACATTGTACTTGGCGACACTTCATTTGGCCTTTTGTTGGCCAAAACCCTTTGTCGATTAGAACCCTCCATAGGTAATCCTTTCTAGGGTCGTCACCCACCAATTTTGATATAAGTTGATGGGCATCTAAGTAAGGTGAAAAATCATCCTCTAAAAGCTAACTATTAAGGTGGAAGAACTATCCTACGTAAGTACCCCAATTGAATATCCCATACTATTTAGTGTGGGTTTTGGCATCTCATACTACCTTGATATCCATTAAAACTTTTTTTGTATTTATTCTATTATTGTTGACATGTTGGGATGCACTCTTCACTTTAACATCTAATTTCTTCAAGAAAGTGGCTTAAAGCTCGAAAGGTTTGAACTTTTGTTTTTATTTTGCCTCAAATATATTTATCTACCTCGAACTTGGCAAACTCTTACATAACCTCTGAAACTCACAAGTCACAACAGATTTCCCTTCACTAATTCATGCTTCTTTGCACTAGCATATGTTAACACTTGCTCCACTCTGAGATTGAGGTTAGATTAATGTTTCCTTTTCTTGAAAACTTTATTTAACTCAAGTCCTTGGTCATAGGTTGATTTCTTTGTAGGATCAAATTTCATTTAGAGTTGATGGGTGATTTTGTTTGGTTTAACGAGGTATTATGTAAGATTGTTGCTCTTTTATTCCCCCCTTCCAAAAAAAAAAAGGCATGATGACTAGGTTGACATGGTTTTTTTTTTTTAATTTAAAATTATTATAAATAATCTAAGAATAACAATTTTTAATTTAAAGCTTTAAACTATAATTTTTGTAGCCCTGATGATCTGCATGATAGATGCTTGTCTAAATGCCTAGATGTATCTGTCTCTAACTTTTTATGATAAATTTATAATATGTTTTTAAATCAATTTTTTTATGGATTAATCTCAACCAGATAGATGGTGACAAGTTTCTTATGCGTCTTGCTGCCAATTGGAGCCCTCTCTTTTATTTCTCAAATGTACAAAACAATATGATTGATGATCAAGGTGCAATTTCAAAACTATGATTGGAAAATACATTTTATGGTCATCATTATGAAACATACCACTCATCCTTGAAGGCCATTTTGGATTCACAAATTTCATTACTTCAGAATTTGATATCTGTTGTCTGTGGAATATTGAGTACCCACATATACAACAACATATAAGTGATGGACATCTGGTCATCCTCCATTTCACACCAAAGTCCATTCTTTCGAATGTACACATCAGAAACGTCTGATTTATATGATCTTAGCCTTTCAATGTATTTAGCCTGTAGACCAGACTTAAACAGCTGAAGACAGTTTGGATTGAACTCACACATTGGCAGACAGAACGAAAAACCAAGTCTTGCATCTGCCTTCCAATCAAGAAGAATGAGTTAGGAAATATTCTCCAAAACTGGCATCTAGGAAATGGAAAACATTTTCTGCACTTCTAACAAGCTGAAGAGCAAATTTTCTTTAATGAAGCTTGAAAAATTGTGAATATTGAAACTTAGAAATAATTAACTAGTGATCAGCCATGATATGTCAATTAAATCACATAAAATGTTTTTTTTTTTTTTTTTTGGGAATATTTGGCTTCTATATTTTTAACTACTTTTGTTTTTTCATTTGCAGGTCAGGCCAAAAGGCAGAGTTTGCTACAGGGTGAAGTGTCTTTTTCAATGCTAAGAGGCTTGTTGCCATTGATTTGATCCTTGCCATCTGGGACATATAATTCTGATATCTCCATTGTCTTGGTCTGTAGGTGATTCATTTTTCCTTTTCTTACTTTTGCTCCATCACTTGCTCATTCATTATGATCATTATTACTTTTATTAAGGTTAGAAATTAACCAATGAAGCAGTACTAGGCTTTTCAAAATTTTCATTATATTTGACTTTTTAATCAGGAGAGGAGGCTTTAGATAGTTTTGAAGACAAAATGAAAATTTTTGGTTGGACTTAGACTCAATCTATTATACTTACTATAACAGTGGGTTTTTCATTCAGAAAATCATATGGTACCTATAAAAATAATGATATTTCATTGATTTAATTCACTAGAATACATGAGAACAAGGATCAAATAAATAGGGGAGCATTGCAATGGTCCAAAGGCTCCCAAAAAGGAATGTAACCTATGCTAAAGACAGATAATTAACAAACAAAAAATAAAGTAACATAAAAAGGGAATATTTGACTCTCCTAAACTAGGGAACTAGTTGTTGGAGGAGTTGGGGAATGACTCTAGATCTGACGCAAATGCCAACATTCACCCTCAAGTTGGGGGGTAGATCTAACACATCCACGACTTGAGTTTTAGTTGGGGTATATCGTTCAAGGATCCTAGAATCTGCTTTTTCTTTGATGAAATGGTGGTCAATCTCCATATATTTAGTCTAGTCATGTTGAATTGGGTCTTTTGCCATACTAATAGCTACGATGTTTTCACTTAAAACTTTCATTGGACCTTGGCACACAATCTTAAGTTCTCATAACCTTTCACAAATTCCTAGAGCCAAGGCCTAGTATTCGGCTTTGGTATTACTTCGAGTAACTACAAACTGCTTCTTGCTTCTCCAAGTAACTAGGTTTTCCTCAAACATAAGTGCAGTACCCTATAGTAGATCTTCAGTCATTGATGGAGCCAACTTGGCCTGCATCACAATAACTTCCATGGTATGACAAGAATTCTTTGGAAGAAAATATCCTTTTTAGGGGCTAAGATATTTTAGAATTGAGTAGGCAACATCAAGATGAGCCTCACAAGGCTTGTTCATAAATTGACTTATAACATTAACCAAAAAGCATACGTCAAGCCAAGTGTAAGACAAGTAAATGAGTTTGCCCACCAATCTTTGGAAGTTCTCTATGTCAACTAGAGGACTTTTTTTGTTTAGAGCAAACTTAAGTTTGTAATCAGCTTCTATAGGAGTATTGATTGGCTTACATCCAAGCATCCTAGTTTTTGTAAGTAAATCAATGGTGTATTTTTGTTGAGAGATAAGGATGGCTTTAGTTGATCTTGCCACTTATAAACCCAAAAAAATATTTTAGAAG
Organism: Erythrophleum fordii; assembly: GCA_032878935.1. NCBI lineage: Eukaryota > Viridiplantae > Streptophyta > Magnoliopsida > Fabales > Fabaceae > Erythrophleum > Erythrophleum fordii. The sequence continues at coordinate 26,163,935 of JAVQMF010000058.1, read as the reverse complement.
CTTAAGGTCCTTAATATTGAATTCCCTAACCAAAGCCTTCTTAAAATTGATAATTTATTTTATGTAATTCCTCATGGAGATGATGTCGTCTACATACACAATGAGAATAGCAATTTTTTCCTTACAGACCTTTGTGAAGATAGTGTGACTAGCTTGGCCTTGGAGGCATCCTTGCATTTTAACTACTTTGGTGGACCTCTCAAATCAAGTTGTAAGAGACTGCTTGAGCCCATAGAGTGACTTGTGCAACTTGCACACTTTCCCATTACTTTAACCCTCGAAGCCAGGAGGCATAAACATGTAAATTTCTTTCTTTAAGTCACCATTCAAAAAGGCATTTTTGATGTCTAATTGGTGAAAAGGCTAATCAAAATTAGCAACAAGCAAAGGAACTTTGATGGAGTTGAGTTTTGCCTCCAGAGCGAATGTCTCTTGCTAATCTACCCCTTGGGTTTGGGTGAATCTCCTAGCAACGAGTCCCACCTTATACCTGTTGATGCTTTCATTAAGTTATACTTAATGTTGAATATCCACTTACACCCAACGAGACATTTTACATGAGGAAGGTTGACCAACTTTCATGTGTTATTTTTCTTAGGTGCCTTTATTTATTATTGCACAACTTTCTTCCACTCTGTGTTTTAAGGCTTTAGAAATATCAGTAGCAAAAGTTGTGTAAGTAGTAGAAAGTTTTTCATAAGATATATGCTTCCCCATAGGATGTTGAGTACAAGATCTACTACCTTTCCTTAGGACAATGGGCCAATTTAAATCCAAGTTTTCATCAATTCTTGGATTTGGGCAAGAGATTTCTTGGTGCTGCGCAAGAGGAGTAAAGGCATTATCTCGTGTTGTATTTTTCCTTGAGAAAACTTAAGTGTAGTGGTAGTTTTCTTTTAATTGACCAAACTCATAATTAGCTTGAGTTTGTTGCTGAGGCTGGTCACTATCAAAATGAGTGTTGTTTTCAGGAAGATTATTATTGATTTCAAAGGATGGGACAGCATTGGTTTCAAGAATAGTACTACTGGTTTCAGTTTCAGGCTTACAAGTACTATGATGCTTGGGGTCAGGGTTAGTGGCAATGATAGTAGGGGGAGAACATGGCCAAACATAAGAAGTCCATTCATCAAGGTAAGTCTCTCCTTGAATGAAGCTTTTTTTACGTAATATGGTTCTCTCTCAAAGAAGGTGACACCCATAGAAGCAGAAAACCTTTTGAGAGATGGATATCAACACTTGTAAACCTTTTTAGATGATGCGTTCCCAACAAAACTACATTTAGTGGCCTTTGGGCCAAGCTTGCTACCATGATAGGGGTGAATAAAAGTAGTGCATCCAAAGACTTTCATGGGTATGTTGGAGATAGGATGGGTGATAGGATAATTTTTGAGGAGCATGTCACAAGGAGTTTGAAAACTAAAAGCCTTATAGGGCATCCTATTGATAAGGAAGACAGATGTGGTGATAGCTTCTCCCCATCCTATTGATAAGGAAGACAGATGTGGTGATAGCTTCTCCCCAAAACTGGTGGGAAACATTCATAGTGTACATAATGGTTCTATTTATTTCAAGAATGTGTCTTTTTTCTGCTTAGTTATACCATTTTGTCGGGGTGCGTAGGAGTGAGAGGTTTGGTGATGAATACCTTGTTCAGTGAGGTAGTTTCCTAGAGACGTGTTAGTATACTTTCTTCCATTATCACTCAAATTGTGTTGTAAGGAGTTGGTGCAAATTTTTTAATATGATAGGCAATAGGCACCTCAGATTTTTCTCTTAAAAAAAAAAAACATTGAAGTGATCTTTCTATGATCATCAACAAAAGTCACAAACCACCTACTACTTGTAATGCTTTTAATTTTAGAAGGTCCCCAAATATCATTATGAATAAGATGGAAGGGATGTGAAGGTTTGTAGGTGTGTGTGGAATAGTTAGCCTTAGTGTGTTTGGCAAGTTTGCATGTTTCACAATTTGTAATAGTAGCATCTTTATTAAAGAGACTAGGTTACATTCTTTTCATGCACTGAAAATTAGGATGACCTAGTCTATTGTGCCATAAAATCACATCTAAATCAGAACTAGTATTAAGACTCGATTTATTTGAACCTTTAGCACCCATGAGATAAAGAACATCTACCTCTTTAGCATTGCCAATCATCTTCTTGGATGCCAAGTCTTCAAACTCACTACCACCATCAAGGAAATTAACTTTGCAGTTATTATCTTTCACAAGCTTACAAAAAGAAAGGAGATTACAAACAAGTTTAGGAACATGCAACAGATCTTTAAGAATTATATTTTTTGATACAGTAATGGTTCCAATTCTAGAAACCTGAGTTAAAGTCCCATCAGCAATTTTGACTTTTAAAGGTGAGTTGGAAGGATTTATTTTATCAGATAGTGTAGTATTGTGAGTCGTGGGGTCAGATGCTCCTGAATCCAATACCCATTGATTTCCAAGAACTTGAGTATTTAGTGCAATGGAAAATTTATCCCAGCCCCTACATTACCCTTACATTCATTGGAGGCCATGCTTTGCTGTCCAAACAGCCTTTGGAGCAGCTCTAATTGATCCTGGGTGAAAAAATTTGATTTTGAAGTTATATCAAGTATGGTGGCTTCATCTATGGTCTCAAGTAGGACCAACAGATACCACAGATCAGCAAAGGAGGCTGAATCAACCAGCTTTGTACGAATGATGGTGGAAGACAGTGGCTCACGTGCCGGTGCTTGTGATGATGAGCAGCTAGATGCAATGACACATGGCAGTGCGTGGAGAGCTGGATGGAGGTCGGACTTCTCGGTTAACCAGAGCCTTCTGAGTAAGGCTGGCTAGGTTCTCAAAATCCATGGCTATAGAATTGTAATCACAGTATTTGAACCTTTTGATGGTGTGTGATGCATTCTAAGAATGAGTGGAAGGTTTCAATGGTGTTTGCCCATCTTGGGCTTCTGTATTGAAGGCAGAAGGCTGGCTGGCACATTTCTAAGAATCCATGGCTATAGAATTGCAATCACAGTAACTGTACATTTTGATGCTATCCTATGGGTTTTGAACATGAGTGGAAGGTTTCAATTGTGTTTGCCTATCTTGGGCTTCTGCATTGAATGCTAATACTTGGCCAGATTTTATGAAAGCATGATAAAGCATGGTGAGGCTCTGATCCCATGTACAAATACTTACATTTCATTGATTTAATTCACTAGAATACTTGAGAACAGGGATCAAATAAATAAGGGAGTATTGCAACAGTCTAGAGGGCCCCAAAAAGGAAGGAAACTTATACTAAAGACAGATAAGTAACAAACAGAAAATAAAGTAACATAAAAAGCGAATATCTCTACTTAGGGAATTAGCCGTTGCAGGAGCTGGGGAATGGCTTCAGATTTGATGCAAGCACCAACTTTTTAAACTGTAGATGGTAACAATCTCGTTAACCCGATCAAGCAAAATTGCCAATATTTCTTCACAGGCATTCTGCACCATGTTTTCATGATCAGTGATGCTAAATTCTCCTCTTTTCTGTTATTTCCAATTACCTATGCAAAAATTAATTACATGATATAATTTTGAAGACTCTTCCAGTTCTTTCTGGCTAGGAATGAAATAAAACTAATTATGCTTGGGTGTCTGGCGAGCAAAATCATGTGCAGATAGTCATGCCATCATCATTCCTGTCATGTCATATCGTGGTGCTCTTGCTGCTGTAGCTGTCTGCTTGACCATATTTTATAATCTGAAGTTTGTAAAACTCTAATGCTTTTGATTGGAAGTATCGGAGTACAGATCTTGCTGATTTTGCTTACATTATAGTGCAAGCCAGTGAAATTTGTCATTTCCTTAGCCATGTATGTTAAAGCTGAGTCATAAAGGAGTCCTTGTTGGCCTATGATTCAGGGTGCTCTGAGACAGAAGAATTAACTATCCATCAATAGGTATTGTCTGTTTGTGATTTTTTTTTTTCCCACTAATATTATCGTATATATTTTTAATATTTTTATGTCATGCACTATTCACAAAATATCTTGTTATGTAACAAAACACACAAGAAAAGTAGATAGATAGATACAATTCATATATAATTTCAAGCCGTTCTCTTGGTTGGCCTCTCTTTGTGTGGCATGTGGAGAAGCTTGGTTTTGCCCCTTGTGATTGGAGAATTTTCTGGTTGCTTTGAAGAGTATTCTGCAGAAAATTTAAAAAGAAATTTATGTAGACATACTTTCTTTGTGATTTTTTGCTATCTGTAATTGAAGAGGCATGGTAGGAGTTTTTCAAGAACCGGAGTTTAACACTCAAAAAGAGATGCAAAAGAAGCTAATGGAAACTTAGTAAAATAGGTGTCATTGTACTATACCATTTAAAACATTGATGAATTCTCATCAAGTCTTTGTACTTTTAAGTGCAAAAAGTGTATTTAAATGGAGGAATTAGTGCATTTTAGGGTCTTCAACTCTTTCTTTCGAGTAGTGAAAAGCTTCCTTTTTAGAATTTTCAAATTCTGTGCCTTTGCTGTCAACAACCATGAAAGGGATTGCTCCCACTCATCGGAAACCACTTCCTACCATCTTTCTTGCCGATCTCCTTCCTTCCTCAATCACCTTTTGAATCCCTTCACCGTTATTGCTCCCCACCTCAAACTGAATGCTCTCATGCTCCCCCCCGTTGAAACTTCGTCGCCTCGGGATCGAATTGAAGATTGATGGACAATGAGTTCCCTATTACTAGTGTCCTCTTCTTGGTCTTCCTCAGAGCTGGGGTTGTTGTACTCCTTTTTTTGTGAATTGTTCAGATTCGTGAAGCCTCACCTCATCCGTCCCCGTCAATCCCTTCTCTTCATCTTGTTGGAACCGTGCTTGATTTTCTAGTGAGATTTGCTCCTAGAAACCTTCTCCTTCACTTTCCCACTGTGTAGACCTGGAACAGGATTGCTGTGCTCTGAAACCAGCCCAATGAAGCTCCACCCTTCCTATCTCTCCCTCAGACCCCCCCACCCCATGCCTTTGTTTTGTCACCCTTTCCCCATTCTTTAGCCTCTTAATTTGGGATTCTACTTTTGATGACCCTTGTTAGAAACTTCCCACGTTGCACTGTCTTCCTCCATAACTGCTACACTTGTTCGCCCAGGCTTCCTTTACTAAACCCCCATACCTTAGCACACATCCTGCATAATCTTACCACTACCCTCTTGACCAGATCTATCCATCTATGGAAGTTAGATCTTGTTTTCATCCCTAATATAAACCCAAACCCTTTCTGTTTTTGATTTTAGATTTTAGATTTTAGATCCAGGAACCATTAGGGAAGAAGTTTTGACTCTTGCCACCTGCTGAGAGTGATAAGTCTTTTCTTTGATGAAAGCCTTTCAGCCTCCCTTCTTCTCCTTGAAGTCCACTCCTACATCAAAGCCTATTTCTTACTTGAGGATTAGCTCCCTTTTCTCACCGTGATAATCCCAAGCTTTTTCCCCCGTAGTGAAAAATTAAAAAACTTGTTAGCTAGGTTTTGTTTACCTCTGTCACAAGGTGTGGTCTTAGTGATTTGGCATACTTGATTTCAATAATTAAAGGACCTCCATGACATCAGGGGTTTCAGTGGTTGAAGGACCTCTATGATGTTAGGAATTTTGTTTTCTAGGTTTTGAAACCTTTTTTTTTGGGGGGGGGGTGGGGGGTGGTTATGCGTTATGATCATGTTGATACGAGGAAGCTGAAAAATGTGTATTGAAAATGATTTTGTAGAAGGCAAACTGGTGATTGAATGCCATTGCACTTGGGGTTTGGAGGCTGCAAGCAGGTTTTAGCTGTGCTTAAAGCATGAAGCTTTCTTCATCCGGATTTAGTCAACTGGCTCAAGAAGGTAAAATCTTCTTTGTGCATTTATTTTTTGTTCTTTCTTAAAATTGCCTATGTTGTCTTATCTCATGTTTGGCAGTATAATTATTGTTTTCCCAGAGCTAGTTCTTTTTGTCGTGGCATTCGTATTTTGGGATTTTTTTTAATTAACTGAAATTAGCAAGATACAATGTATACAAATTTTGTTTATGTGTTTTTCATGCTTCTTAAGGTGAACTTTACCGTCTCTTAACTATTTGGTTAGCATCTAAATTACTCCAATGTATTGATGTTAGTTTGTACGTTCCTCCCCCCCCCCCCCCCCCCCCCCCCAAAAAAAAAGGTCTGTATGTTTGCACAGGTTTATGTTTTAAGTTTGAGGTGATAGTCTAGAATCTAGTTATCCATAATAATTAAGCATGCCCATTGGTGTATATTTGGGATTAGGATTGTGGTATTTCTACCTGAAAAGATTCAATGCATTTAATGCTGATATGAGACTTGCAAACCTTTTAAATTTTTTTCTATAATCATACAATTGATGCTGTAACTTACTAGTTGTGTATTCACATTAGCCTGTAATTCTGCAGACTATAAAAAAGTTTGAATTCTGAACTATGGCATGCATGTGCTGGCCCTCTGGTGTCTCTCCCTCCTGTTGGAATTCGTGTAGTCCACTTTCCCCAAGGTCACAGTGAGCAGGTTAGTAGTGCCATTTTCATCTATACGTTGAATCTTAGTGAACTAGACTTCAATTTGTTGGTGAGACCTGTTATGCCTGTTCAAGCACTAAGATTACATGGAGGTGAGAGTCAGTAGCGCTGTTTCATCTGTTTATTAAATGTTGGTGAACTATACTAGTTGCTTTTTGTGGGTATCTGGTGAAAGCCATTACAGTGAGGGAAAGAAAGGGTGTTACTATTTTGATTTATAAATTAGAATCAAAGGACTTCATGGATAGGCAGGCCGTTCAAAAATATGGCGCAGTTATATTGTGCTTTATGCAAAAAAGTGAAGAGAGAAAACCAGTTTCACTTGAAAAGGAGGAGAACAACAATTCATCATTTTTATAAATTCTATACTGCATTCTAATTTGGTTTGAAGCTCCATGTTGTTGTTGTCGCTGCTGCTGCTGTACCTTATAAGTCATGGCTCTTATAGAACGTATGATATTGCATTTGCACTACATTTGATTTGAGAAACTTTTATGTTATCTTGTAGGACATATAAAACCTTTGACGTGCATGAATTTGAGGTAGCTTCAGTTTCTTTTTTTTTTTTTTGGGGGGGGGGGGGGGTTAAAACTGAATTAATCTTTTCTGATCTATTGTTGCATTTTATATTTCCTAAGAAGTAAGAACTGATAACTGCTTATATGTTTCATTTGTACGTCGTGTTCATCTATCAGACAAATTTTGATGTTGCTTTTGCAGGTTGCTGCTTCAACTAATGAGGAAGTAGATGCACATATTCCCAATTACCCTAACTTACAACCACAGCTTGTTTGTCAGCTTCACAATGTGACAATGCATGTAAGGAATTATAGGTTTAGGTTAAATATGATTTTAGAACATTTTTATGGTGTTACCTTTCTAAGCCTTTAAACCTTGTGACTTGCTGGCATTTGTGGAAACAAATGGAGTATATGCTCAAATAACTCTGCAACCTGTCCAGTATTAACTTTTCAGCTTTCTTCGTTTTATGAAGTTGCTTTTCTTATTGTCCTATTTTAGCATGATTCAATTTGTAGCAAGAGCAATAGGATGTCTATCTACTGCCTGCAGGATTGGGTATTCCTAGCAGACAACCAACCAATTACTTCCGTAAAAACATTAACTAGTGATACCAGCACTCATGGCAGATTCTCTCTTCCTCTCAGAGCAGCTGAAAAAGTGTTTCCTCCTCTTGTGGGTCACTTTGACTTAGTGGTTTTGTCAGCTATATTAGACCTAATGCTATTAGTTTGTAATTTCTTGACCTCATTTGTGTGTGTGTGTGTGTGTGTGTGTGTATATATATATCCTAATTTGTTGTCCAGGCTTGCTCACAGCAGCCTCTTGTGCAAGAACTTATAGCCAGAGATCTTCATGATAGTGAATGGAAATTCAGACATATATTTGGAGGTTTGTTTTCTTGAAGTATATTTGGTTCAAAAATCTTTGCAATAAGTTTTCATATGCGCAGTTATGTTTACTGTATGCTGTTACACTTCATTACTGGTAATTGAATACAACTCTGATGCATGTATCTATTCTAGGAATTCAAATTTCCAGCCTTGCTTGATATCATATGGCAGATCATTACAATTGGAGTGGCACTTGAAACTGGATATAAATTTCTAGGGCATATACTAATTGCATAAGACTATATCATCTGTGCTTCTTCTACTTATGTCCGTGTTGTATGCTTGTGTGATTCTTTTTAGGTTGGCTGTTTGACCTATCTTTGTTTGGTCAAGGTTGTTTCTTGTTTTAACCTTTGAGCTTTACCGCCATAAAAATATGATTCCTCTTCCAATTTCGTTTAATATCAGTCACCCTCAGGGGCTTGTTCTCATTTTTGTTGCATTTTCAGCATGAAAGCCTTGTTAAGGCTTATGATAACTGCTGAATGTAATTTGTTGTCCTTGTTTTTATACAATGGTCTATTTGGTACATAAAATATAAAAACACTGCAATCGCAAAAGAAATGAAAAAGTGATTTTGATGATTGAAATATTCATTGTGTTGCTACTTTTGATAAATAATAAAAAAGTAATGAGATATTGTTGAATAATAATTATAAAAATATAATAAATATTGTATGAGAGTTATATAAAGGCAATCTTTATACACAACTTTTATAAGGAAATTTACCAAATGAGCCCTGTACATAGGATTGTCTCCTTGCTGATTTCTAATATAAAATTTGTTGTCCATTGAAGGACAAGAGTGTCTTGTGAATTAAAATATGAAGTAGTAATCTTTACAATGAATAATAAATTTAGAGTACACTCAAGTACATGAATGGTGTAGCAGGGGCCAAAGGTTTTCAGAAGAGAAAATTAAAAGTACAATTAAATAATATGGTTGGCAATGGAATTTTCGTTAAAATCAAATTTACAATCACCTATTGAAGTATTCAATCTGATGTTAGATGGAAGAAAATGTCATAATTTCACATTTATAAGTCACAATGGGTATGGTTGTTAATGAGTCATATTGGATATGTATTTAGTATGAACATGCATACTATAAATGTATTCGAAATGTTCTTTTTTTTTTTTTTCACGGGTACGTCCCGAAACATTTTGGTATGGGATGAAATAGCTCTAAAATAGCAGCGAAACATTCATGTCAAACAACATTGTTTTTTGCAGTATCAAACATACATCTTTTTTCCTTTGAAAGCCTTGCTTGTGACCTACGTCCGTTTGTCGTTTGTTGTGCCTCTTCTTCATATCTCTTGCATTTTTGCATCATCGCCTGCCTTCATCCTTTGGGTTGTGTTGTCTTCTTCGGCGAGGTTCTAGTTCCTCCATCATCTTCTTCGGCAAGTGCTGGTGGCTCACACAGCATTGTCTTCGTTGGTGGCCGGTGCTAGTGTATCGTCTTCCGTTGACTTTGTTGCTGAGTTGTGGCTTGGTGGCTGGTGCTTTCATCCGCTAGTTCCTCCTAATTGATTTTTCACTTGATAAGATGCTTCCATCCTTTGTTTCATCATTCTTTGTTGTTAATGTTTGAAGTCAAAAATTTGTTTTTTTACTTTAATTTTTTATAAAATGCAAAGATTGATTATCATGTATGCAATTGTAACTTATTTATGATTTAATTTAATTTTTTAATATGTTAGATTCCTATACTCGTATCTTATAATTTTAAAAATTATTATATTTCACGTATCATATCATGTCATACTCGATACGCGTATCTGTATCACTGCTTTCTAAGCCACAATCTTCATTAGCCTTATGTAGATATTATGTATGCCCTCCTGCTGTTTGTTTGTTTTACGTGTATTGTGGCCTCACAAGCAGAGTAAAAGGGATGGTTTTAAGATATATTGCAACTCGGTGTGACTTCTTAAGGATTTAATCCTCTGCTTTACCTACCACCATCATAGGAAATTTTCTTGGATTGAACAAGTAGTTCCAAAGAAGGAAAATCAAATACCAATGTTTTTAATAATCTCTATTATCTAGAAAGTAACAAATTCAAATTAATTAACTATTAAACTAAATTTAATTAATTATCAAGCTAGAATTACTCAAATTAAACTAAATTAATGCAACACGAAAAACTAGAAACTTATCAGTTAAAAACTCTAAAATCTAGGAATCTTATATTTACTTACTAAGCTTAATTAAAAATGAATTCATGTAAATGAAATTATTTGGATTAACAATAATTATCTATTGTCTACAAAATTCTTTTCCAAGATAGATCACATGTGTTTATGTACAAGTCTAGATCTATTCTCATGATCCTATTCTTAATACATTAACCCATCAAGTTAAAGGAATTAAAAAGGGTAACTCTTTGTATAGCAACTTAACCTTCACGCAATTTCCAAATACTTAGGTTTAATTTATATCCCTATAAAAATGATTCCTAGTTTTATTGTTCTATAGATCTATTATTCCAATTAGCTTCCTTGCCTTCTCACAATAAATCAAATAACAATAGCAATTGGTCATTCATAAGAAAATTAATGCAAGACAATTGACTATTTTGCATAAAAACATCACAAAAGAATCTTGAGACTTATTCAGTTCATATATTTATCTAAACTCTAAAGCACGAAGTTTGGTTACTCATAATTAAAACTAACATCTTAAAAATAAAAAAAAATAAATTTATGGACTAAGGAAAGATAGAAGAAGAGATAAGAAAGGAAAACAACAATCAAACACAGCGCAGCAATCATATAAAAGAGCTTCAAATCTCAATTGTCACTCCTAATTTCCAGAGCTCATTTCAATTGCGGGATGAGTGTTCTTCTGCCCCTAGATACTTATTTATAAAAAATAAAAGAGATAGTTAGACACCTATGATAATTCTAAAGGAAATATAAAATAATTCTATCTTAATTAAAATAGAATAGATTTATCCTAATCAAAAGGTTCTTACCTATTAAATTTGTTACCAAAAATCTTTTATTTTATTTTTATTTTATTTATTTAAAATTTTTATCCCTAGTGTCAAACTATCTACATTTATACTTTATGTTGGTTCATTTCAATATGTTTACCAAAGGGAAAAATATAGACTTTTCCAAAAGAAATTTGAAGTTAGGATTTGCAACAATGAAAAGGTGAGACCTAACCGTTACTAAGGCTTCCTAATATCTTTTCTAATTCCACCACCAATACAATTAAGCCTTGCATCTCCCAGAGACATGAAAACTAAGGGAACCGTAGGCCAATTCTCGGTCATATAAGGCAGAAAGACCGTAATCCAATAGAGGGGAACAAATTTAATTTGGAAAGCTGAAAATCCTACTATCACAAAGGTGACGTTCAATGGAATTAGAATAAAATAGCTAAGTCAAAAGGTTCACTATTGCTTGACTTGCAGACCATAGAAGATTATCATTATCAAGCTTAGTGGCTAATCGAAAGAATTAAAACAGGGTATGTGTCCGGAAAAGAATGCAGAAACGATGGTGGGGGATCACTCATAAGACAAGAAGCTGAAACCAAGGGGCTAAATAGATCAATAAGAAAGGTGCAGAAATTAAAAGTAAAATGCTGCACAAGGGGGAGGAAGTACATTGGAACTCTTAACAAAATAACAACCACTTCGGGCAACAAGAAGAAGAAATAGAGCACGACAACACGTTACAGCAGCCAAAAACAAAGAAATTTACTGTGCAAGGAAATGAAGAAAAAGGTGGAGATGGGTCCTAATCATGGACAGCAGCGGGACCACGAAGCTGGAATTTATCCTTGAATATGAGTTGGAGTTCGTGCAACCTGAAGAAGAAGCAAGGACCTCCGACGAAAAGAAGGGAGGAATGGAGTTTCGGATAGAACAAGGAAAAATCACGCACAAAGAACTCACAATGGAGCCTCTGAACATTGCTTGCTGCCATGGCTAGAGAAGGAGCTGCACACAAAGGTTACGGTTCACGAGAAAGAGAAGGGAAGAGGCTAGAGCCGAAGTGAAGGAGAAGACACGTGTTATGATGGAAAAAATAGAATCTTTAAGGACCATTTTACAATTAGAGAGAGTTAAGGGCTATAAAAGAAAAAGTTTGAAAATTTGCAGTTGGGTCCCTAGTCAACACCTTGTTGTTCGTCCGGCCAAGAAAGACGAAAAGCAAAGAGGAAAATAAAGAAGAAAAATGGCAAAAGTTATCTTACTGGGTGTTGAGTCCATGTTTCTAGCATTTCTAGCAAACGTTTAGTGGCTTGATTATTATTTTTTATTTTGTTGAATAATTATTAAAATTAACTAATTAACTATAATTTTATTTTTTTAGAATTTTCATTATATCTTTTTTTTTTCCTAAAAAAATTTTGGGTTATTACATGTATCTTTTTACTTGTTTTGTTTGTAAAAAATTAGGGGATTTTGGTTCCTCTTGATTCAAGCTTCAATTTGGTGTGCTACATGTCTTGCAAACCGGTCTAGAAGAAATCTAATCATAAAGTTTTGAACCCTACTATTCACACTCTTGAATCAATGGCCAATTTTAGTGGTTTCTAATTTTATTTTTGCATTAGAATTGTTATTCATGCGTTTATGATAATATTAAGCTTGTTTAATTGCTAAAAATTTTTTGAATACACCGAGAATCAAAGATAAAATTTTAGGGCATAATTTTGGGATTTTTGCTTTTTAACCAAAATGTTGAGTTTTCTTGACCTATGATGCTTGAATCTTCACCATTAATGCTTTCTAAATGTTTAGGGGAGTGCAAATTGCATCAAAACACAAATTTTAGACCTCAAGGGAGCTCTAATAGCATATTCCCACCATCGCTAGAGCTCTTCAAGCTTGAAGGTGGACTCCAAGCAACGCCCACTCATGTCCCTTAACGTTTAGGGCATGTGGAGCCTAGCCCTTGGACTTTCAAATCCATCTTTGATTTATTAATTTTCATTTTTTGTGTTCTATTTAATAGTGATTTTTTTTTTTTTAAATTTGTTTTGATTGCCCAAAATATGGGTTTTTGAATTTTCATAATATTCTACATTATTTTTCAAATACATACTCTCCAAATTTTAGGCTAAAAATTGTTATGCATAATCTACATGTGTCTTTTATCAATTTATTGTTCATACTTTAAGTAGTGATACATTTTGACGTGTCAAATAATTTCTTGATGATTTGTGTGCTTTTATATTCTTTTAACCCTAACTTGTTTTTTAAAATTATCTTTTGTTTAATAAAATAAGAATCTTCCAAAAAAGGTCCATTACCATATACCTTTAAAATTCACTCTTATTAAACTTATGAGATTATCTTGTAAAACATGTAGGTAGACTTTTTTTTTTTTTTTAACATTTATAGCACCAAATTGGTTATGGATTTTAAATTTTAAAATTTTCAGTCACATTCAATTGAAGGTCATGATCAAGATATGAAAAAAGATTGGGATAACCACCTAGTGTAAGAAGCTCAACCTTCTCTCTAAAACTCAAGAAAAAAGTGACATTTGCCTCATTGGCATTGCTTTGCTTCTATACCCAAATTCTACATGCCACTCACCAATTCCTTTCACTTTATTCACAATGCATTAAATGCTTTGGTGAGCAATCTTGGCATAATATTACAAACCTAAGTTTCTATTGTTTCAAAGGATATCTAATGATTACTTCCAGCTTCCTTTCTCCTTAATACGCGTTTGCAGTCCATTGACTTCATTATCCTACCTTAGGTGCTTATTGCTCTCCCTCTACTTCTCATGCTCAAAGTTCGTTGCTTAGTTTCCTCCTTCAACTCACTTGGTTCTAGTTTTTTTTTAGTAGCTAAGAAAATTGGCAATCTTTATTCTACTGCTTTTTGTCTAGTGTCCCGATTCTTTAAAGGCTTTTCATGCTTTGTTTATAGATGTTTTCCCACTTCTAGGGGTGTGCATAGGATGGGATGGGTCGAGAATGGGGGTGAGCCTGAGGCCTGTCCTGATGTTGGTTTCAGAATTGAATTCAAGACACAAATCCCATCCTGGTTCGAATAAGGGAAAATTTTCTTCCCATAATTGACTAGTGATGTGCCTTAGATTTTACATCTTTGAGCAACCATGCTTGGTACCAACACATTTGCTCAATCATTGCGAGGCAGAAATAAATTATGTTAGTCAAATCTATGAAAATGCACACATATAAGGGGAAAAAAATCTATGATAAATAAATGTGAGACTCAAATAAATATGAAAACATATCATGCACCCTTGCAGATGAGACTCAAATAAATATTAAGTCCTCAATCAAATGCTTCCTACTAGATTAACCCCAAGTGGTTCGCCACTTGATTTATAGCCTTGATTTTGCTACCACACAATTTCATTTAAATTATAACTGTAAAGAAAGTAATGTAAAAAATGCTAAATAAATGTCTATTGGAGATGCATGATTACTAATATAAATGGCCCTTTTGTTAGAATACTCAAAACTTTCAATCTTGATAGGATTGCCAAGAATTCACATATATAATTAATATGAATATCAATCATAAGTTTATAACTTGCAAGATAGCCACAAAAGTTGGAATTTAAATAACCATATGAAACAAATGGTAAGGACTAAAAATCTTAAGCTAACCACATCCAAACCAAAAATTTGAAAAGGTAAGAAGTATTCTAGAACACTAATATGGTAGTAATAAAATGTCACACATCAATACCTAAGCCAACTTTAGCACTAAAGAATACAGCAAGCAAATATATGGATAAAGTTGTGTGCAAATTCTTGTTGCAATCAGTAAACCAAGGCATGTGTGGTTTCAAAATCTTTCTAAGAAAAAATACATCAAACAAACATTGAATTTCTGATTAAAAAAAGTTCTGCACATTATAATCTCTCTAGTTTTAAACTGAAATGAAGGACATAGGATCCTAACACCATATTAATCTCGCTTCCAATGAAGACATAAATGACATGAAGTTTTCAATTCAAATTCAAATGACTAGTAGATATATTATAACTGTTCTCATTGTTATTGAACATAAAACCTAAAAGCAATCAGCAGAACTTCATCTAAGCCAAATGCATCATAAACCCGAGAAATATAGTTCCCCAAATTAAGCTAAACATACATGATAGGTCAAAGGTAATAGCATGAGTCTTCATCCTAATTAAGGCCTTAGATCAAATACAAACAGTATAGAAAAACGCATAACACATACACCTAAAGGAACTTAAATCTTAATGCTTAAAATAAATGAATCAGACCATAAAAAAGGAGCTTCAAATGTTCATACCTAAGAAAATAATTCAAATGTATGTACCTAAGAAAATAATGTAACCAAACCCTTCCTTAATTTTAGCACCCTGAGCGGAATACATAGAGGTATAGTTTTAGAATTAAGAATGAAAAAAAATAGAACACATACATGGCTTTGGGGTTTTAGGACCAAAATGAGGAGCACAAGAAATATACCTCAGTTACACGTACCATCAATGAACCTAAATTAGCATAATTCATCCTGTCCAACAGAAGTAGAAGTCACTTTGTGTTAAATGTATAGCAACTATGTTGATGAAATCCTAGAACTAGTTAAAAACAACAAACCATATATACATACAAGGCCCTGATTCACTCGATACATAACACATTTGGCCCATCAAAATGCAGTATGCTTATCTTGATCAATGAACCTAGGACAGCACATAGGTATAGCTTTTATCTTTTTATCCTAAAAGAAAGTCACTGGTTAGCATGGTTCATTTTAGCCAACACAACTGAAGTAGACGTTCTTTATGTTAAAACTACAGTAACTATACTCAATCTATAAGCACAGTTGCTAGGTGGTTCATTGAAAATGTCTCTTGGTATTGTCCTAAGAACCTAGAATCAAATCCCACCTTCACAAGGGATTAGGGATTCTAGCAAAAGACAATCTTTAATTATAAGCACAATAATCCATTAAGCAGACAAATTAGACTTACCAATCACCAAAATTTGAAAAGGAGGATGAGAGAGATTGGGAGATTACAAGATTGAAGAGAGATGAGACTGGAGAGGGATAGACTAGGCTGTAAGCAAGTAACTGAGAGAGGTAAGCTTCTTTATCAACTACAACGACCGATAACCAGAGCAGCATAAATAGACCATCCTCAGTGACTCACCAGAGTGGCCATGGGAGTGCCGCCTGTTGTGGAATTATGGATTTAATGGAGGGATTACTGTCTGTGCCTTTGTTATAGTTTATTTGTGCATTTGATGGTGAGGGACAGAGTAAAAAAGGAAGCGGGGAGGGGCAGAGCTTGATAATCCATTAGGCATCAGCTAATTAAAACTTAAGAAAGATTTTTTTTTAATTTTATTAAATATATCGGGTCAGGCTAGGTTAAGAGGATTGGAAGACTCATCTTGAAACCCATCCTAACCCAAGGTTCTAGCCTAATTTCTCCTTCCTTATTCTTCCCTTTTTCAACTTTTCTCTATCCTAATTCGACCCGAAAAATTCAAGCCGAGATGGATTTTTCAGGCCTTTCGGGCCTTGCACAGCCTTACCCACTTCCCTCCATACTTCTCCTCCTTTTACACCATGGCTACGAATGGTTTTATTCTCTTCTCCTTCACCCACCTCGATGTAGGCCTGTCTTTTCTTTGAACATTGCTGCACTTGAGCCTTATAAAGCTCTTTGGATCTTTTGCCTTATAGCGGCAATAGTGAACTCTAAGGATATCCCTCTCCATCACCTTATTCATAATTTCTAGAATTATTGCAAACTCAAAGAAAGTTTTTGGTTTTAAGCAAGGAAAGGAACTTCTTTCTCATCCATTTTAAGGATGCAAAGGACCTCATTTACATTTTCCAAAATGGGCCATGGACAATCCAGAATTCTCTCTTTATTGTTGACTTCTAGAGGTCCAATATCATAAAGGAGATACCAGTGCTTTACTTTCTGATTTGGATATAGTTATAGGGCCTCCAGATTGAATATCACAAAGACAAAGTGGCTAAAATCCTAGGAAACCTTGTTAAAGATGTTGTCCTTGATCAAGGGGTGGCCACTAATACCAAGAGTTTAGGCTCTATAACAGTTTGAGTCATGATAGACTCTTCACTTCCTTTTGTTTTAAACATCAAACTTTTGCTTGATAATGGCAAGCACACATGGGTAGAATGCAAATATGATAGGATATTCAAGAAATTCAGTTTATGTTGTAGGTAAGCCATATTGACAAATGATGTCCTCTGAGCCCTATAAAAGTTTATACCAAGTTTTGAGAAGTTACGACTGAGGATCAATGATCATTTCAATATAGATTTCAAAGTAGACTTTAGCCATCAATTCCCAGAAGATGATTGGTTTACATGGATAAAGAAAAAGAGATCTAGAAGCATTACCAAAATTAGATGGTTTAATAATGAAGTAGGCAATACTTATAAATTTTTTGAGCTGAAACCAAAAAGTAGGAAGCATATGCCTTCTAGAAATAATGCAACTCTAAACTTCATTAATGTGTCATATGATTCCATTTCCTCCAACTCTTCTTTAAATGAATTTTGGGATCCTGTGCAAGTGGTAGAGTCAACTGCAAAAGCATGTTAACAAGCTAAGCCAAATAATTGGAGAAAAGTGGAAGCCTTAATAACAAGTCTTTTTGAACTAGATATAGTGATTCCACATCAACTACCTCTAATAAACCTAACCCTATCAATAATCCAAGTTGTTATGGACCTTCAAAGCACTAAACTAAACTTTCCTTATCCCCTATATGGTCTACACTACCTTCTAGATGACTTTTTCCATTTTGGAGCCAACAAAGGATCTGGTCTCTTGGAAGAAATAATGTCATGTTGTCCTAAACCTATTTTAGATTATTCTTGCATGCTTGAACAACTTCTTTAGTGTACTTCCCTTTCATATGATCTTATCCCTCTTATCCAACCTTTTACCTTAAACCTTGAGAAATCTAACATGCAAGAACCCCCTTCTCCCCTTCCTGAGGTTGAATCTTACTTCCCTGATAATTGGAAAATACCAATTCTAAATATAGCTATGCTCCACTCAAATGAGCATGTTGGTTCTTTTTTAAGAAGATACCCTTGTTTTAGAAGATTAGATTAGATTTGATAGAGGCCTTTTTCTCCCATTGCATTGGGAAAAATCTTGCAAACCTATGATTTTCCCATCAAATTAAAGGAGCTTCCTTACTATATGAATTGAATTTAACTTCTCTATTTGCTTAGTGGTGTAACATTCCTTAAAAATCATCCTACATAATGGCATTACTTAAATGGAGGCATATGGTAAAGTGGAAAAAAGGATGGGATGACTTAAGGTAGGGTTTAATTATTAAATGTAATAGTTATGAAAATATACTCTAGCAACCCTTCCCCTATGTGCTCAATAATGTAAAAAATATGATATAGGCCCTTTGTTCTTGTATTATTGCCCTTTAAAAAGGGGAATCCTTTTAGTTGACCCTCTTAATGATCTTTTTACCTTTAGGTTGAACAACTTCATCACTAGCACCTTTGCACTTCAAAGCTAACAAGTTGAAGGAAATAGATTTCCAAACTTACAAGACTTCAAAGATTTAATAGCCTTATTCTAATAACGGTACCAAGATTGTAGCTCTTGACTTTGATGTTTGCATGAGCGATCTACAAGAAGAAATGCTTGGCATTACAAGAAAAAGAAGTTGGGAAGAATATGAGGAATGCAGACCAAAAAAGTGATTCAAAAAAAAGATGGGCTTTTAACTCAAGATTTCTCCTTTTTACAATTCTTAGAGCAGTACGGGATGCTTGGAGAAGAATAGGCTTGGGAAGCTACCCTCATGAACCTTCCCCAAGGGCCATTAAAATATTAAGCTAGAGTTGTCAAGATTTGTAGAAGGCCTGAGTAGTTTATAGATTTGGGTCCCTTTTAGTTAAATATAAGTTGTTTTTAGTTTTACTTTCTGAAACTAAACTCCTAGTTGTGAAGGCATGTAACAAGTTAGAAATGATAGGTTTTGTTCACTATTTTTGTTTGGATGCTTATAATGGGGGTTGGTTTAGCAATTGCTTAAGGTAGATACATATCTTATACAATCCTTGAATGTAGTCCTAATTGTTTCACCTCAAAATTTCACTTCCACAAAGAAGCTTTCGTTATGTTCATGCATTTATGGTTTCTAAAATTTTCAATACAGATATATACTATGGGCTTGGATCAAGAGCCAAGTAACACAAATACAGGGACTGTGGCTATCAATTAGAGATTTCAACTAATGTGGGGTAGCATGAGACAAATTGAGCTCCATGACAAATTCTCCTAGTAGTGTGAGTTTTAGACAAGCCATAGATGAAAGGGGTTTAATTGAAATACCTTTTCAGGGTCAATGGTTCACATGGTCAAATAAAAGAAGTAAAGCAAACCAAACCTGGGTTAAACTAGGTAAAGCTTACATAATAGCAAATGGTGCACCACTTTTTCATCCTCAAACTTGAAAGTTCTTCTTGTGGAAACCTTAGATCATTCTCATCTTTTTTCTCCATTGTTAATATCAATTTGTTTAGGAAAGGGCTTAAAAGATTTGAAAACTTTTGGTTCAATTTCAAGAAATACCATTCCATTGTAGCATCCTTATGGAATCAAATAATTATGGATCTCCAACATATAAGACCATTGTTAAACTTAATTCTACTATGAAAACCTTAAATCAATAGAGTAGGGCATCAGTTGGAGATTTAACAAATGGAATTTCCATTTCTGGGAGAAGAGCTACCTGCAATTCAAGGAAATCCAATTTCTTTTCATCAGGAGGAGGAAAGAAGTAGGATACAAGAGTTGGAGTTCCTTTATGAATGCCAAGATATGCTGTGGGCACAGAAAGCTAGGTGAAGATGGATAGTGCACAAAGACTGGAACATGAAGTATTTCCATGCTCTTATCAACAAGTGGAGAATTGCTAATCATATTCTTTACCTAAAAAATTGCAATAGCAAATGGACTAAAGATATCCTTTAAATTAAGGGAATTATCTCTAATTATTTCGAAAGAATATATTCAAATTCAAGAGAGAAATCTTTTGAAGAAATTTCTAGTTGTTTGGATCAATTTAATATTCCAATTCTATTTAAGGAATGAAGTAAATCTTTGATAAAGGAATTTTCTACTATAAAAATCAAGTAAGCAGTCTTCATCCTGTTGCAAGATAGTGCACTTGGACTAGATGGTTTTTGTGCAAAATTTTTTAAAAAATATTGGTCTCTAACAATTGTGTTGCGTAATTTCAAATAAAATTAGGTAGCAAAATAAATTTTGTAAGTAATGGTACAACCTAGGTCATTTCCCAAAAAATTTTTGCCTCAATTTGTTTGTGAAAGAGTGTTCCAAGTATTACTAAATGAAAATTGTTCAAGGGATTTTGAATTCTAAAATTTAATTGAGCTAAAATTGAGATGACAAGAATAAAAAACCTAAGACTAATTGAAGTGAACAATTAAGAAAATATGGTAGCTAGCCTTTAGATGGACTCCATAGAATTCAATTATCCTTACTCCCTTTCTAGTGTACCAAATTTGGATTTAAATTCTTGCTCATTAGTGTATTCCCTATAAAAACTCTTGAATGACTATCCAAGCTTCAATTCACCAATTATTCAAGAATTTTGCAACCACAAAAAACTTTAAAAAATTAATCAATTGAATTAAGAACAAGAACACACTATAACCAATCCTAATTGTTCAATAAAACCTGCTGCATAATCCACTTAAGATACTAACTAACCAATTAGATTAATGAATTCCTTAAACAATTAATTGCATAAAAATTCTAGCCACTTAATCCAATAACCATTGCATCAATTGGCCTATAATAAAAAAAAATTAAAAATAAAATTGCATAGCCACTAAGTTGGAATTTCCATAAATATATAGTGATCACAATTAAGATTTAAACATCAAATTACACTCAATCCACAAATCAAATCAATCCAGTAATTTTGAGCAATTAAATTTTTAAATTAATAAGCTAAACCTAGCCAAATTAATAAGAGAAATAATGCTGAAATTAAAAGATTGAGTAAAAAAATTTTTATCTAATTTGGTGAGGAAATGTGAAACTTCAATATACTTTTAAGAGTCTCCAATCTTCAGCTAGCTACCAAGGATGATTCAAGCTACCATGAAGAATTTAAACGGAAGAAAATCGATGGAATGAGCTGTAGCCATGGAGAAATTGATGGATGGAATCCTTTTTCGTTTGCCTTTGGAGCTCCAGCATTTTTTTACGTCGTCCCTCGCGCTATTCTCTCCCAGCTCACGTTATCCCCCATTCAGCTCGCGTTGATTTCCAGCTAATTCGATGAATGCCTCCACGTGCTTTTTTAATGAGTCACGTGCCCATCATGCTTCATTTTAATTCATTTTTACGTTAACTTTTATTTCAAGCTTCTTCTCACGTGGGTTTCTCCTTTTCTTTTTTAATTCATTCCCATGTAAGCTTCACGTGTTCCTTTACATGTGTTTCATTTATTTAGCTAGTTATGTTGACTTTCCATTCGAGCTGCATGCATCTCTCTGTCGTATTCTGAAGCTCTCACTCCAGCTCGTCTTTCCCGTAGCTTCTTCTTCCCATTACAACGTTTTCATGTTTCTGAACCTTTGTTCCAACAACCCGTGGCTATATGCAGCAACTTTAGTCCCTGCTTCTGCTTGTATATGTTTGGCAACCAGTCATTTAGTTCTTCCCATATACAGCTACTCTTCTTCTTTTCCAAAGAACCTATAGCTTCCTTGTCTTAATTGCAACTCATTCTTCTTCTTTATGTGGCTTCTTCTCAACTTATGCATCTAGCCCAGCTCCTTCAACTCATTCAGCTCGCTTTTTCTTCCCATAAACACACTCTCAAAGCACCAAAACCCATAGCTTCTTTGTTCAGCTCATTCCATGTTCTCCAGCTGCTGTTCTACGTAAAACCCTGGCTCATGTAGCTTCTTTAATCATTCCTTTCCATTTGCTCGAGTGTGTGCATGTGGCAACCCCCTTCTCACGTGTTCCTTCATGCATCTTCTTCTTCATTTGCTTCCCACGTGACTGCTCCTTACCATGCAAACCCGGCTTCTTGATTTAACTTAGCTCATTCAACTCCTGTTGCTTCACTTATATTTGAGTGTGCTTTTTAATGCCTCCTTCAGCCCATTTGTTTCTTTTCTTCATACATTCTGCAGTCTTTCTCTACGTCAAGACATGGTGGTGCTCCTCACATGCTTTTTCTTCGCGTTTTGCTTTCTACTTCTTCTACATCTTGCTCACGTGGTCTGCAACTCTCTTCTCCTCAAAACTAAGCTAAACTCTCTTGTTCCCTTTCTCTATTGCTCAAGTACACTGCCTCCTTAATGGAGTCTCCAACCCATGGCTAAATGGAGTGAAGTTAAGTGAGGGTGAGAGATGTGTTGCATGTGTGTGTTAGTTATGTGGCTTGTGGGCGTTAAATGAAGTAGGTGTGTGACCATGTGTGTGACTTCCACGTATGATTTGCTGGACATTTGCTATATGAATGAGGGAGTGGTGCATGTGAATGGAAAACAGAGTGTGGGTGTGTATCAAGTGAGTTAAGTGAAGTATGTGAAAGTGTAGGTTAATGTGAGCTTGTGAGTGTGTATGGATGAGAATGGATGTGTGTAAATGATGCATGTGGGCTGGTCAACAAGAGAATGAAGCTTGTGCAAGATTTATGTTAGCTCTGCTCTTTGCTTCTCTTATTCTCACATTGATTTAAGCTTAACATTTTCAAATTTTTAGCTCCACAAAAAGTACACTTAAAGCTCAACTTTTCTCTTCCTCTTCTTCAAAACAAATTCTCATTCAAGATCCAATTACCTATTAAAATTCTGCACAAAAAGAGGGGGAAAAATCAAATAAGAATATTCACAAAATTATTTAAGATAAGTTTATGCATTAAAATCATTCATTTTGCAATTTAATTCCCAAAGTGCATAAATGGCTAATGAAATCAAATTATCATATAATAAAATGCAATAAGCCACATTCAATTATTAAAGTGCCTAAGTTTAGGAAGATTAATATGTCTAAAATTTGCATTTATCAACCTCTTTTAGGACAAGATGTAATTTCCATGGTTAAACTTATTAGAGAACAAGACTTTATTCTCAAAAGTCTAAACAAGACTTTCATTGCCTTGATTTTAAAGGAAAACAATCAGTAATTGTTGAGGATTTTAGACTTGTAACTTTTGTAATGTGGCTTACAAAATCATATAAAAAATCCTTTGCAATAGACTTTAAAGAAATCCTTGATCCAATTATAACCTTGAATCAAAACACCTTTCTAAACAGTAGGCTTATTTTAGATAACATCCTCTTTACAGCGTAAATGATGCACCAAGTTCAAAGAGCTAGAAAGAAATGGAGTGTTTTCAAAATGAACTTTGCCAAAGCTTATGATAAACTATCTTGGAATGTCATTCAAGTTGTCTTATTTAAAATGAACCCCCCATTTAGGTGAACATGATCATGCAGTGCATCAATATAGTTTCTTATTAGTTCATCCTTAATGGAAGCCCTACACCTATGTTTCATCCTTAATGTGAGCTTAGATAAAGGGAACCCTTGTCCCCCTATATATACATTCTCTATGCTAATATTCACAACAAAAGGCACGTAATTTTAGCTACAATTAATATAGCAGCAGCTATTTCACAGCTTAACTGTGATTTTATTAATTGTGATCAAGTCACACAATTAACTACAATTATTTCAAAGTATAGTTAGGTTGATAAAGTTTTAACCATAGTTTTTAAAAACCATAGCAATGCCTTGGTTTGGCAATGGTTTTTGTTAATCGTGGTTAAATCATCATAAGGTTTTGCCAAGGATCTTAAAAATCGGGGTTAAGCCAAGGCTTAGCCATGATTTTTTAAAATAGTAGTCAAGACATTACATGGCTTAGCCAAGGTTTTCATTAATTGTGGCTTAACAAAAATCATAGTTAAAATAACTGTGGTTAAGCTAGTGGTCTTAACCACAACTTATGTCAAAATGGTGGCTAGGACCATTAAATCTATTCAAATTTTGCATAAGGAGCTTCACCCAAATGCATGAAGACCTATTTTCCCTCACATTTGCATAAGGCTCCTAATGTGTCATAGCTAAAAAAAATGAACTCATTGTTACCATTATGAAGAACAAAGCTCCTTCTAGTCATTGTTGCCATGAATAGACTCCTAACGCCCTATTTTCAAATTTGCATAAAGCTCCCAACCATTGCCACCATGAACGAATCTCCTCCTAGCCATGAGCAAAACTCTTATTTTTAGATATAAAGTAAACTCCCAGCCATTGCCACCATAAAGAACAAAAGTAAGTGAACTTTTATATCTACTTAAGTATACAAATTTGCCTAAAATTAGTTGCTAAAATCTATTGGTAATATATATGGGTTCAAGTTTTAATTAAAAAAGAAAGATAGAAAATGGAGAATGTGAATCCATGCTTTTATGAGTTCAAGTCTATGAATTTTATGTAATATATATATATATATATATATAAGAGAATGGAGAATTGAGAACTTTTATATATAGTTCAAGTTTTATACAATATATATAAGTCATAGTTCTAACGTAAAAAAAATTTTTGGATTGGCGCAAATTAGTTGCTAAATGTGAATCCAAATTTTTGCAATATATATTAGTTCAAGTTTTTAACACCAAAAATCTTGGAACTGAATTCTATATTTGTTGTTCAAATTTTATGCTAAATGGAGAATGGAGAATATGCTAAATAGAGAATGTGCTATATGACTGTATTGGTTATTCATTTGGTAGAAAGTATTAGTTTTCTAGCATCCAATAGCTATAATTAGGTAGACCATTTTAACTTGTTATGTTGTTATGTTTGGTTACTTTTAATTTAACAAAGTAGTTAATGAGTGATATTGTTAAATGTGCCTTTATATTTTTCTTCTTTCTATTTGTGAAGCGATCCATGTTGTAAGGATGATCCTTTTTATAAGTTATATTGTTAAATGCTACGTAATTAAAAATTCTTTTTAGTTACAAAAATGAACAAGTCATGGATTGTTAAACCCCTGACTACTTGTGAATATTTATATGAACTAAATGGATTCTTAGGCTTTGCATTTACTAGTGGGAGCGTTAAGGGTATATATGTCTATGTCTTAAATGTCAATTTAAGAAGTGGTAAATTTGAGAATAGGAGTTTGACCACTTGATTCTTAAACCATTCCCATAAGGGTATGCTTTCTGGGTTAGGCATGGGAAGAGACAAGACATTAAACTCTTGTAAAACTTCAATAAAGACCACAAGTGAAAGATGAACACATTTAAAGGGATGATCCTATATAGGACATTTTATGATGCATTTTGAGATTCATGAAAATGAAAGGGTGGATAAGGTTGAAGGTCCAATTCCTCTTTCAAGCTAATGGATGAATGATGATGCAAAAGAGTTTTTATGAGTTAATTAAGGATGGACAACAAAATTTCCATGAAGGTTGCGAGAAGTACTCAAAAGTATGTTCCTTGGTTAAGTTGTATCATATAAAGTGTTTATATGGGAAAACCATTAATAAACTGGGGCTGAACTACACAAAAATTTATGCATGTCAAAATAATTGCATGTTATATTGGGGAAAGGATGAAAATAATGATAGGTGTAAAAAATGTAATATATATAGATGGAAACCAAAGATTAAAGGTGAAAAGGGGACAAAACAACCTATGAAATTACTCGGGTACTTTCCATTGAAGTTATGATTTCAAATGTTATTTATGTCCTCTAAAATTGTTAAGCATACGAGATGGCATGATAAGGTATTTGAGGGACTTTGAGGTTTGTAAGAGATTTAACATAAAAAACCCTTAGTTCACTAGAAATCCTCAAAATGTATGTCCTGAGTTAGCTATTGAAGATTTCAATCTGTTTGGCAACTTAAGTATAAGTTACAATATATGGCCAATGATTTTTATGCTCTACAACCTTTCTCCATAGATGTGTATGAAACAAAACTTATTCTTTTTTTAATAATAATTCCAAGAAGGCGAGCATTAAAGGGAATGATATAAATGTATATCTACAACCACTAATAGAATAGCTAATAGATTTATGGAATGTAAGAGTAAAAATGTAACGCCCCGTATGTTGTAAAAATACAGAAACAGGTCGGTTTGAAAAGTAAGTTCTCTGAAATGGTGATTCAAGGCCAAATAAAATTTGAATAAAATGTTAAATAATAGAAAATAAGGATTTAAACTTTGAGTTACCCAAAAACTAGGGTTGGAATAATTCAAAAAATTTGCCGAAAAACCAGTGGCATTTTCGTAAATAAGTATAATTTCGGAAAAACACTTAGGAGGGCTTTTTAAATGGAAGTTTTGAGTTGTCTAGGGTTCTTAGAGGCCCCAAAAACCATGGGAAGCTCCAGGACCGGTAAAGCCCCTCCGATGTACTCTTTTTGACATCGATTGACCCAAACTTTGACCGGTTCGTTCGGGAAGGTTTTAGCTTCAATTTGAGTGATTCCGAAAGTATTTTATTAAATTAGGAATCTAAATGTTATGATAGAAAAGAAGGTTCTAAAAAAGGAGCTAAAACGAAGTCAAACCGGAAATGCCATTATGGAAGGGCAAAAATAGAAATAAATTGCACAAAGAAGCTTCTAAATGCCCCTTTTAACTCCACGTTCTGCCTCCCCCTCTCTAAACCAACTTTTTTCTACCCAAAACAGAGAAGAGAACCAGAAATTTTAGGCACACAAGGGAGGAGGCAAAAGAAGGAGAAAAGGCCAAGAAAAAGGTATGGAATCCATGGATTTTCTTAGTTCTTCCTTAAGCAAAGTTGTTCTCCTCCTTCCCTCTTTTCCTCCTATGATTTTATTGATATATTTGGTGCTGTTTTAGGGGCAGAACAGAGAGGAAAAATTTGTATTTGGAGTGAGGCAACCAAGGAAAGTGAAAAGCAACCAAGAAAGAGCAAGAAAATAAGATAAAACTTCCATTCTTTGGTAGGTTCTTCCTCCCCCTTCCTCTTGCACAATTTGGCCACCATGAGCCCAATTCTTAGGGGCTATTTTCTATCCAAATCAAGGGGGATTAAAGGTTTTAGAGTGCAAGGAGTAAGAATCTATCATTGGAAACAAGTCAAAGCCATTGAATCTCAAGTTAAAAAAGTGTAGGGTGCTTGAAAATAATTTAAAATCTAGGTTGATTCAAGACTTCTCCATCATATTTGAGTATTTGTTGGAGTTTCTAAGACTCCTAGGGAGCCTCCCAAGTGCCCTATCCATTAAGGAAAAATCTCAAACTCCATGGGTCTTTAATGGAAGCATAAATCAGTCAAGACCCTTAAAGATAGCTAAGGAATGTTTTAAATAGTTTCAAGCTTGATTTAGGACTTTATATGATAAAAGAAGATAAGAGAAACTCTTAGGAAAAATTTAGAAGCCTTAGGTTGGGAGATGAAGTAATGGCTTCCATAATGTAACCTTATGAAGCAACATGGATCTAGGTTTGTAAAAGTAAGTGTGTGATGGCTTCAAGGACCTTAAATGAGGTCAACAGGTCTAAATATGGCAAGAGAATGGAACCAAGAATTTTACTTGTGATAGTTGCTTCATTAGGTCCTTAATGGAACCATATTATGACAAATAGAACAAAGTGTAGTCTTAAGAGTGAGTTGGATGTTATAACTTATTTTAAGAGTATAATTAAGTGTTGTTTATTGTGAATAGGCCAAAGAAATCCAACCCCACCTCCTTATGTTTGTGAAACCAAAAAAGAGAAGGAACAAGCAAAGTAAGGCTTGAAATTACACCAAGGTAGCTCTCCACCTTTTCTTGTTGCATTTTCTTGTTACATATATGTCATTGTGTGCTTGTGTGTATATTTGTATGTTTGGGACATGCCACTTGATGCTATGTTACTATTTTGGTACCAATATGCTTTCTTGAATGTCATTGAATTGTGGAAATGGCTCACCAGGGTGAGGTAGTGCCAAAAGTCCCTTAATGTGGGTGAGGAGATGCCAAAAGTCTCATGGCATAGGTGAGACAAGGCCAAAAGTCCCTTGGATGGGTGAGGCTAAGTCAAAAGTCCCAAGAACCAAGAGTGAGACAATCCAAAAGTCCTAAAAATGGGATGAGGCCAAACCAAAAGTCTCTAAAACTCATTCTTATGCTTGACATGAGTTTGTGACACAAAAATGTGAAAGTGGAATGCGTCATAAATTGATTGATCGCATACTTGTGCCTTTGACATGTTGTATGCTTTGAAAATGTGCTTGGATAGGTGTATGAGCTATTGAGATTCAATGAATCTCACCTCTCCTTTCTCTCATCTCATATGATCAAGGGTGGAGTCCAAGATCCAAAGGAGGGAGGTCAAGGAGCTTAAATCTCCATCTCTTGGCACATTTTACTAGTTTTGATATACTAAAATGTCAAAGAATATATGTATATATTATTTTTGAGCCATGACACTTTGAACAAGTGTAAAACTATGTAAAGTTAGTGTATATATCAAGAATAAAGTTTAATGAATAGAAATGAGTATTTTGACCACTTGGGAGCCCACTTATACATGTATGTATATGGAAGTGGTATGGTGAATTTGAGTTATATTTGGATTCAGACCTTATGAGGGACTTATTTGTGCTATATTTATACTTTCTAAATTGCTCAAATGTGTGTGGAACAATGAATGACTCATTTGAACCAAATTTGCCCATTTATTGGAACCAAAATTGCCATAACTTTGAGCTATAGCAACGTCTGACTAAATGACCTCTTCTTGACTTGAAATTTTGCATGCCCTTAGATCTTGCCTAGAGCTTTTTGTCAAGCCAAAGATCAGGTCATTTGGAGGTCTGTGAAATTTTCTATGATTTTTCAAAGTTGGCATCAGAATTTCAGATTTGCACTAGTACTGTTCATTTGGTCAGTTGTGAAATTGTGTCATCTGAGGGGCAAACATGGTCCAATGGCAATGAAATTTTATAGTCAGAAACAAGGCATTCACAGTGACTTGTAGCAACTGGAAGCACCTCATTTAGAGGTCTGAGCTAAGAGATATGAATTTTTTAATTTCTAAAACAGCAACAGTAGTGCTTCCATTGAATTTCAGTGCCTAAACGTGCTTTCTCTAGTCTGAGCCTATTTTTACCATAAATTTAACATTCATAGATTTCCAAATTGGTATCATTTACATGGATTAGATTTTTTTAGAATTAATTGGATATTTTCAAAGTTTATAGCAGACACTTACATCAGTACCAGTAGCTGTCCAAACCTTTGCCTCTTTTCGCATGTCCAAAGCTTTCTATGTTATGTTTCATAGCCTGAAAATATTTTTTTCATAGAGTAAACAGGTGTCGCTTTTCAGAATGGCCAAGAATGCATGATTTCGATTTTTGTGAATTTAGTTATGAATTTCTGAATTTGTGATAGAAAAACTGAAATTCTGGCTGAAAATAATAGAATGAATTTGATACTGCCTTTTGACTTCCACGAGTTGTGGGCCAACTTTGGTGATGCAAATGAGTTGTATATATTTAATTAAATATTATAATATGATGTATGAGCTTATATGGTCTTCGTGACATCGAATAAAATTTTTATGCGCGACGTAACGCGAAATAAGGCATTATTTTAATGCAATTTTTTCATTCCCTTTTGTGCAATTCATCATGTGATAAGAAGCAAGCTAAAAATATACAGTGTTACACAAAACCCTTTAATTTCTACACTGATAAAGCCTTTAATATGTGTGTAGTAGTTATGTAGATTGTTAGTGATTTTCCATGGCTAGGAGCATTATTTGGGTGGGACATGCATACTAGGCTAGCCTATCTAACTTACAACTTCGATTCAACTATTTCATAACTTTCTTATAGTAAAAAATGATATTTTATAAGGCATCGATGTTTTCTAGACCTAGAACATAAATTTGGATTGGCTTAAGGTAAGTTTGATGGAAAGAAAGAGAAGAAAAATCCTCTGGCAATAATAACTAACTTAGAAATCTTAAGATAGCTTAAGAATGTTGACATTGCATTTGGAAAAGAAATGGAGGTTGAAGGCCGAGAAAGAAGACCTCATAAAGTTGGTGGTAGAGATGGTGACCTTTTATAGTAGCATAAGAAGAGCATATTTTTCAAACTTCCTCATTTAGCAAACCATTTGATATGCCATAATCTTGACATGATGCACATTGAGAAAAACATATGTGACAATGTGCTTTTCACTTTATTAAATGAGTTTAGATGATCAAAAGACCATTCGAATGTAAAAGAAACTAATAGGAAATGGGCATTAGGCCTGATCTTTAGCTTGATGACAATGTTTGATATCCCCTAACTTTGTTCACTTTAACAAATGCTAACAAGGACTCAGGACAATAAAGAATATCACTGTGTTATATGGTTATTCAAGTGACATTTCCATATGCATATATTTCAAACAATGTAAGATTTGAGGACTAAAAAGTCATGACTAACATATTTTCTGGAGTAACTTCTACCCTTAACCATGAGAAAGACACTTTATAAGTAAATGTCAGTAGTTCTAATTAACTTGTGCTCATTTTTTAGACATTTATGTAATGAAGTGTTAAACATGAATGGACTTAACTGGTTTCATAAGACAGTTGTTCTCACACTATATCATCTAGAGATATTATTTCAGCCTTCATTTTTTACTGTTATAGTTCATTTGATTGCACACTTAACTGAAGAAGCCAAACTTGAAGGCCCTGTCCATTATTGATAAATGTACCCTATAAAAAGGTAGTTAATACTTCTTGCATTCTTCAAAATTGTTTCACATCATTTCAATTTCGTTTATGGTGCATAATGTAATGTGTTTAATAGGTATTAAAGGAAGTTGAAATCTTATGTATGAAATAGGGCATAGGTAGATGACTTAGTACTTAAAGGTCACCTAGCTCAAGGGTTTTGACCTTTTACTCATGGCAATTGGATGTAAATTAAATAGTATTCAATTAGCTTGGATGTGTAGACATGCAACTTGAATGTGGGCCCATCCAATGTCAAAACTTTATGTTACTCTTTCTCTTGTAAAGAAGTTACAAGCACATAATCATGTACTGACTAACTATAAAGAAGTGGATCCTTTTTTCAGTGAGTAAATTATATTTATTGGATTTTGTCTTTATCACATAAAAAAAATAATAATTTAATTAACTTATTTATGTTATATAAGGAATTTAGATGCCACATTAAAAGATAATTAAGAAGGTATACATGGTCTTCATTAAAGATAAATAAAAAGGTTTATAGAAAGTTTGTTGATTAGTTTTCTTGCCATGTAAGTATATGTATATATTTCATTGATGTCCTTTTGTTGAACAATTTAGTTGATATAAAATTTCTAGTTTTTATTTTTCCTAGATAAGAAATGATGTCAATGAATCCCATTCAATTGATATAAAGTTTTTCACTTGAGGTCCACTAGATAAAGTATGGTGATATAGTTCTTACAATGCTAATATATTCAAATTCTGGACTTTAGAATGGGACCTAGTATTGCAAACTCAAAATAATAAAGCTTTTGGAACTTTTGAAACCAGAAGTTATGTAAGTAGTAATGATGGCAACATGCGCTTTGGTAGTGTGTTGTATTATAGAAAACTATTAGACATCATTGAATTAAATTATTATGGTCAATTTGTGATTGCCTAATTCAAATGTATTTGGACTAATAGAACCACTCCTAGAGAAATTAAAACTAATGAACTAGGATTCACATCTATCAATTTTTCATGGCTAATATACACTGGTGATAATGAAGATGACGAGTAAAAAATTCATACTTTAGAAACTTAACAAGTATATTATGTGGAAGATGAGTTGGATAAAGATTAAAGTATGACTATGCATCTAAAGTCACATAACTTGTATAACATGGGTGCCGAGGATAAAGATATTATATATAAGAGTAAGCCTTGCCGACCTCAACAATTAGAAACGTTATTCCTATACTTGGAAGTAAATTTATGCTTATCTAGGTCAAGTGTTTTATAGTTTTTCCTTTGCTTCTATTTGATTAGATATGCTTGTATGCTTTTTCTTATCTATGTTTGTATGTATAATCTTATATATGCTTATATGTAATGTTGTCTAAATTAATATGAATCTCAAAGATAAAGAGGTTCTTGAAGGAATTTAAATTATCAGCACTAGTAGAGCTAGTAAATCCAACATCAGGAATCTTCAATCGAGTGCACCAACTATTGTTGATAGACTTCTAAGTTGCTTGACTCTAGTTGATCCACCTAGTTTGTCTACATTGCTTGATCTTAATGCCCTACCAAACTTCCATGTTGATGATATCTTCATAAACAATGATCAATAATAGCTAGAATAGCCTGCACAATGCCCACGACAACCCTAAAGATGCAATTGGTTAGTTGAAATTATTGTTAAGTAACTTAACAAATACACTGATGCTAATTTGTTTATTTCCCATTTATGTACTAACTTTAATTCCAGAGATGATAAAGGTTTGGGGAGGCCTATGTAGTTGATAATGCATGATGTTTGGTTCCTTCTTAGTAGGCACAAAGTCAAAGTAGAATTCAATGACTCTAACAAACTGATTGGAAATGGGAGTGGTTTACTTGTAGTCTTTTTAGGATAGCTTTGGACTAACTTCATTGCATTTTCTAGTAGTTACAAGGATTGGAGGAATGTTCCTAGAGAATACAAGGATAATATATATAAGATTGTTATACAGGTAATCTGAGAATTAATTGTTAATTTCTCCTAGCACCTTGAGCTCATATCTTTGCTAACCATTCTTATTTGTCTTGTAGCTGAGGTTTGTTGATGATGATGTGTGGACTGCAGTCTATAAACATAGTGATGGATCTTATGTTAACAATGAAATTAGAGGTGTTTGTGTAAGTGTTTGAATTTTATGGGTGCTAAATTTTGAGTTTATTGAAAGGCTTTATTTTTCAAATAATTTATTGCTTTCCATTTGAATTTACAGGACTAAACTATTATGTTTCGGGTTGAGGACTCTTAATCCCAAAAAATTTCAAGTGATGATTCATTAGCCAGGGTTTTGGAAACCCAAGAGCACTATGGTGAAGTCTAAGGAATGTGATAGGGTGCTTGCCTATCCCACGTGTTCAAACATCGAGCTTATGGGAGTTCATCATTTAGGTCTTCTTACACAAAATTACAAAATGGGGTTGTTTGACTTAAAACAAAAATGGTTAAACCACAACAACAAGCAGAGGCCGAAAATGTTGCAAAGGATAAGCAACAATGACAAATGGAAGTAGTTATAGCTTTCCTCCTATGAAGTTTTCATGGTTCATTCCTACCAAAGCTTGCATCCGTAGAACCTAAAGGGATAATTTTCTAAACTTCATATTTTATTTACATCATACAAGTGTATGTTTTTATTTGTGATTTTCAAGTTACCACTAATAACAATATATGTTTTCATTTTTAGGCACCAAGTAATTGGTATAGTGAACACCTATCAATTAATGATAGAAATTTCCCATCAAAATGGACATATTGTTTAGATAGATTTCATAATTACATTTGTATAGACTTACACACACACATATTTATTACATTTACCAGTAGTTACGATCACCACCTAAGAAAAATTTAACCATGGTTTTATGAAATTGTGGCTAGATTGTGGTTTTACCTACGATTAAGAAAAATCATAGTTAAACTCTTGTTGACGAATGGTTTATCTACAAGATTGTTAACCATTGTGAATGTATTTAGTAATAATTATAACCATTGTTAAAGCCTCTAAATAACTGTGGCTAGAATTACAATTCTTTATAGTGATTCTCTTATACTTGATAGCGAATGATGAAAGTGATAAGGGTTGGAAAGGCATCAAAATTTGCAAAGACTTTGAACCCATTTCCTATTTAATGTATATAGATAACACTATTTTCCTTTTTTTTTTTGAAAACAAACCAAAAAGCAATAGCTACATCAAAAGAACTCTAGAAAAATTCTATGAGATTTTAGGTCAAGAAGTGAACATATCAAAATTTGAGCTCATTCTTAGCCTAAACACCCTACATAGGATAACGAAGGAAGCTTGGGACTGCCTTGGAGTCAAATTTTCTTCCAAGCTAGGCAAATATTTAGGGACATGGGTAAATGTTAGAAGAAACAAGAACATATCTAAAAAGACTTGTTAGACAAAATTGACTCCAAACTCCAATCCTAGAAGAGCAATTTGTTTTCCCAAGTAGCTAGAGTAATGCCTAGCAAATCTGTTCTAAACTCTTCCTTAATATACCATTTATCCTGTATTCATCTTCCCAAGAAGATTTGTTTTTAAATTGATGCAAAATGCAGGAATTTTTTTTGGGGTTTTAGTAACAATAAACTTAGAATAAATCTCTTAAATTGGAAGCGGCTCACTTTACCCTATAGAGAGGGTGGCCTCAACTTCAGACCTTTGGTTGCTTTTAATTATGCTCTTTTAG
Source organism: Erythrophleum fordii (assembly GCA_032878935.1). Lineage (NCBI taxonomy): Eukaryota > Viridiplantae > Streptophyta > Magnoliopsida > Fabales > Fabaceae > Erythrophleum > Erythrophleum fordii. The sequence continues at coordinate 26,129,480 of JAVQMF010000058.1, read as the reverse complement.
CCAAGTAAGTATGATGTATTATGGATACAAGGGAAGGTTCATTATTGACCAAAACACTTAAGCTCACATACTATAAAGATAATAATGTTGGTAGACTTTACAATCATTGGAACATATCATGGATGTGGAAAGGGATAACAAAATCTAGTTCTTCAATTACATCATAACTTGCATGGCAAGTTGGAGATGATAGGAATATTCTACTCAACCACAATTTACAATGACCCCTGCAAACATGTCTTTATCTAAACTCATAATCCCAACCGAGTAATTTTGCAGGCCTTATACTACATAACAGGCATGAAGGAATACGCAATTGCTGAGTCAACTATATGATGAAGAGGTAAAGAGGAAAATCATGGTTACTCCTTTTTCTATCTATGATAAAGAAGACCTACCGATCTAGGAACGAAGCCTAAGTAGAAGGTATTCAAACAAGCTAGGTTATCAATTTATCATTAAGGACAAGGCCATGCCAAACTTAAATTGGGTTTTCCCTTAAAAGAAGTTGTGACAAGTCAAACTCCTAGTCAAATTGATTTTGCTTACTTGGAAAATTATGAATGGAGCTATCCCAATCATTGACATTCTCAAGAAGTATCATTTACAAGTTGTCTAAAATTGTGTGCTATGCAATAAAGCTCTTGAGATAGTAGAACACATCTTCATCACATGTAATTTTCCTAAGGCTATTAGGTTTGGCTCTTCTTTAACACAAAGAGTAGATGAAAGAACCACCTTAGATATGAAGGAATGGCTAAATTGGTGTTTTCAAATTAGCAAATTTTGCATTGGGAGGAAAAAATTAAAATGATCATTGCAATTCTTCATGAATTTGGGAAATTAGGAACAATGCAATTCATCAAGGGGCAACCCCAGATCTAATGGTTTTATTGAGAAATATTGAAGGTAGATTACAAATCAATTCCTTATCTTGGCAAAACTTCCTACGATCAAACCATAGGTCTCCCCAACTAGAAACCACTTGATAGATCCAATGAAGCCAATCAAAGCAGGATGGTTACTTATAATTCAGGAAAGGAAGGATAGAAGGAAGAAAAGATAAGAAGTAAAGTTGGCTATTCTCTTTAATTACTTGCTAGTTTCAATTGTTAGTTGCAATCCACCAAGAATATGCCAAAAGAGGAAGCAAAAATAAAGACAAATGGGGACTCATTGAAATAGATAACTCAAATAGAGGGATCTGGAGAAGCACAACAAAATAACCTTCAACTTATTTTTTCAAGGATTCACAGCTGCAAGCTTTTTATGGGAGGAAGATAAAGACTATAACAACAAACACAATCCATCATGATTTCAAGGTTTTAACCCAAGCTTTTAAGCCTTTTAGTTGTGGCATCACGGGTGTAAAAACATGTCATGTGGGGTCTAGGTTGTTTACCTTCCCAGCCACCATGTGTAACTTTATGATTTAATCAATCTAGTTGAAGTTAGTATTTAAAAAACAAAAAATTGAAGGTCATTATCATCTCAGGACTCAATGCAGCCTGACTTAGTCTTCTAGTCTTCTTTACAAAATATCTAAGCAACTGAGCAAGTGGCATAAACAAACTTCCAAGATATACATTTAAAATATATTATCTAAAATCTATACTAATTTAAAACCTATTAAGTATTGCTCTTCAATTAGTTTTCACAACACAAATTTATGGAAGGAGTTGTTAAATTCTTCTATTATTATTCTATTGGTGTGTCATGAAGTTTTTTTAAAATAATTTAAAAATATCTCCACTACTAAAAAATTTTAAAAAATATTAAAAAACATTTATTCATTAACCGTTAATTTTATATATGTTCAGATTTTGCTTATGTAAGTGATGTCCAAAACGAAGAATAAAATAAAATAAAAACCTTTTACTAATTAATAATTTAATATAATTAATGTGTTAATTATATTATATATTTTTTGAATTTATTAGACTTCTTAAAGAAAGACAGTGGAAAAGATGGGGTGCACATGGCATTTAGAACAATTAACATCGCACATGGGACTATATTGGGGGAAGTCGCCTTAGGAGGGAGGATAGTATATGTCAAACAAGTTACCTCCTTTTACTTTTTGAATGACTTATTTGTCCCCTCAACACTTGGAGCTGTTTCTTAGAACTAAACCTAAGTATTTAGGGTTCAAGTTTAATGAGAGTAATACATGGAATTTTAATTTTTAAGAGCAAAAGCCTAAATGCTTACTAAAATTCACCACCTATTTCCTATTACTATCATGGATAAGATCACTACAAGTAGTATGACCAGGATTATCTTTAGAGGTTCCATCACAATTTAATTCAAATAAATTTGCTTTAAGAGCTTTCCATTGCATATTAACAAAAACAATTGATGATTAACACACTCCAACCTACCGAAGTTATATTTAGAAGTATTGTAAGCTTTTATAATTTTGAAAATGACAAAGAAATGATGATTAGACCACTTAAAATCTTTTTAGAAAATATTTTTATTACGTAAAGTACCAAAAAACGTAAACCCACATAAAAGGCTAAGAAAAACTATAAAACCTGTCCAACTAACCATGTATTATAGAGTTTTTTTAGTAACGATCTTGTGTTCTCAGGAACACCATATTTTCTAGTTATGACACAATTGATTATTAAATATAGAATAATATTTTGTCTATTTTAATATATTTATTACTATGATCATACTTATTAATTATGCAAAAAGAAAATTATTTTTTTAATTATTAATTATTAATAAGTTAATATTTTGAGTAATTATTTAATAAGATATTGTTCTATATTTAATAATTAATTGAGTGATAATTAGAAAACATGGTGTTCCCAAGAATAGAAGGTCATCCCTCTAAATTTAAATTAAATGATATTTGTATGTAAATTTCTATTAACCTATAATTTATTTATATGTAAGTAATATTTACTTTAATTATAGTTTTTTAAATAATATTATTTATAATATGTACATATTCAAATTTGTGTATGTACATATATACACTCATGTGTCTATATATGCACATGTATGCCTCTCTCTCTCTCTCTCTATATATGTATTTACATATGTGTGTGCGTGCTTGTATATGTATGTGTATGCATATGTGTATTATTTGGTTGAACCATGCAAATAACTTCAAACAAGTTTCAATATAGAAAGCTAGTCCTAACATTCATTTGGTGGGAGTCTTAAAGCAAAATCCAATTAATATCATAATAATTTGAAGAGTATCCTTAATAGACAAAAGACAATGGGGTTGGTTGATGGATTTTCTTTCCTTTTGCCACATTTCACCCGAATGGTTGAAAAAAGATAGTACATCAAGCTATTCCCAAGGGCTAACTTGATCATTTTCCCTAGAGATCCCAAATGAGGAAACCTTAGCGGAGTCACCGACTCCAACTATTGTCCATATACAATCCATACTAGATCTAACCAACTACGACCATCCTACCACTTGTATGTTATCGACAATCCATATTTGTTTCAGTAGAGTCTTTTAATGGCATGTTTTAGTCCTATTCCCCATTACTTAGAAAAAGTGAGCCATCAATTTAGATACAAGATACTACCATTAACACTTAGATAAATTAAAGTCATTACTAGAGGATAAATTCCAACATGTGTACCGCTAGAAATCCAAGGACTAAGAATAGGACGGATCTTAGGAGCATTAGATTCAAACAAGCTAAAGTTAAAAGAGACAAATCTTATGATCTGGCTAATTACAATGTAACACCATAATACTTGTAGTCTTACTTCAACTTTTCTCATACATTTGCATGGATTCTATATCCTTAGCATGACATTTTATGGAGAAAAAGTATTAAGATAATGCCATATTTCATGCTATGTGGGATTCAAGATTTTTCTTTCATACTCCTGGACCCCATGAATTCTTAAACATCATCATCTACTTATAATCCATCTATACAAGTCATAAACATCATAAAACATCTCATGCAATTTAGATTTGGAGCCCCACATATAAAAAAAAATATATGCTTGTTTTCTGGCTTAAATTTCAATTTTCTGACACAAACTTTGAAAATCTATAATTAAATCTAAAAAATTCAAAATCCAACAAAACATAATTTTTTGGAAAGCCTTGAATGTTAACTTTATGCTAAAAACACTTCTAGGCCATGAAAACATCATTTGGACTACCATTGATAGCAGAAAAGCATTGCAGGTCTAGCTGCCCAAGCACTCTGATATAATTTACTAATATGAACTTCAAAAATTCATAACTAATTTCAAAATAATCCAAATTTGGTAAAATATACCAATAGATGTCTATTTTAAGGGAAAATTGCTCCAAACCCAGAAAATGACATTAAGATAATGAAAATCGATGTAACAATGCTGAGGGTCCTGCTACATTGTTGACAATAAGTTCCAACTTCAAAAATGAATATCTTTCTCAATATAAATCCAAATGGGGTGCTCTTTATGGCTATGGAAAGCTCCTAAGGTTTAGTTTATGCCTGTAAAATTTTAAGACAATCAGACCTTATTTGGCCTATGAATAATAGAAGAAAAGAAATTGACCATTTGAATAGTGCAAATACCAAATCTAAGAATTTTCCCAACTTTAGAAATTCATAATTTATTCGTTAGAGCTCCAAGTAATATGGTTCTTAGCTCTACAAAAAGCTCTAGATGAAACTTAGATCCATGCCAAATTTCATGGAAAAATTCCTCCATTTGGTCAGTTTGTGACATAGGGTGCCAAAATGAACTTTATAAGCATTAAAATAGGTCAAAATATGTCCAAATACTTTCCTACCCTAACTATAACTTCTTAAGCATATGGGAAAGCATCAAAATAGACTTCTAAACATGTCTAAAGGGTCCAAAAACTTAGATCTCATAAATTTACTACCCCACTTGTTGATATACATAAGAGCATATATATGCAATCTTGCCATACAATGTCAAAAACACACCATATCATTCATTTACTTCCAATTCCTATATATACATCACATATCCATGTAATTACACATATTCAAGTGCCTATACCTTATATACATCATAGAAATACATCATTTGACAATGTTATATTTACAAAATGAACAAATATCAATTCTACTGTCAATCTCCTTGCTTTCAAGTGTGGTGGCTCCCAATTCCTTACTCACTTGATCCACCTAGGCATGTTAGGTAATCGAAAGGGAATAGTGAGATTCTAAGAATCCTAGTAGCTCTACTCCCTTTCAAGAACACATAATGAATGCAAATTCAACTCTAAAAATGCATGTACGACTATCTTAAAACTCATAAACATACATGAAATATTTCTTGCATTCATCATACATAGACTTGCCAAGACAATGGTTTAGCCTTACCCATTCTCTTTGGAACTTTTGGACTTGCTTCACCTACTTTCAAGGGACTTTTGACTAAGCCTCACTTTTTCTAGAGGCTTTTAGCTTTCATTTAGGAAATTTTGGCTCATCCTCACCCTAACTAAGGGACTTTTGGCTTCACCAAGCTCATACAAGCCAAAATATGTTCATAAAATATCATTCAACCATATAAGTTAAAATCATGGTACCATTGCATATACATACTTGCTAAGAACATTTTCCATGGCTTAAACATACACACACACACACACACACACACACACACACATTCAAAGATAAGAAAGCACCCAAGCATGTATGAGAAAAAGGAGAAAGAGCTACTTTGTACACAAAAACATATTTTTTTCTTTGTAATTTCTTCCTCTCCCTTAGGCAAATACCTACAAGGAGGTGAAGCTTGATTTCTTTACCTTAAACACATGAAATGGGATTCAATTACACTCTTGGAACATTTACTAAAGCCATATACACACTCTAGAATAGCCTTAGCACTCATAATGTGCAATTATGTTTCCATAAGGCATTTAATGAAGTAGCCTTGGGAATTTATGATCTTGGCTCCATTCTCTCCTTTAATTTATGACTCTTGACTCCATTTAGACTTCTTAGAGCCATTACACATTTATTTTATGGAGCCTAACTATGTGTTACTTCATTATGCTACAATATGGAACCTATACCTCCATCACACTTTCTATGTTCTCAAGACTTTTTCTAAGGTTTCCTCTTATACTCTGTCATTATATATGATATAATTCTAAGCTTGGAAGAAGTTAAAACACTCTTTTGGTGATTCAACCTTTTTAGGTCGAGACAATGCTCTCCTTGGCACCAATGGAAGTGATTTTGTTTTTCTTGATAGGATATGCATGTGGGAAGCTTCTAAGGGGTCTTAGGAGCTCATACAAACACTCCTTTAGGTTTCAGAACTCTTGGATGAAATCAAATTTTAACCTAAATTCTTGAATCCCTAGGTTTCTTATCTTGCAAATTCATTGACGCTTTCTTTATTCTCTTTGCATATTATCATTTCTCATACTCTAATTCCTAAGATTTATCCTTGATTTGATTCAAAACTCACTCCTTCTTGGTTGTCCATATATGGGGTGAAACACATAAGAAGAAGAACAAGAAGAAGCAAGCATGGAAGGAGCAAACTACCTTGGTTTCCTAGCTTGCTTTGGATGCTTTTCCTTTTGCTTGGATACTCTTCCTTAAATTTGAACTTCTCCCCTCTAGTTTGAGTTCAAAACAAAACCAAACACTTCAAAAACTCCATAGAAAGAAGGAGGAGAAGGAAGAGAGCAAGCTTACTAAATAGAAGACTAGGAAATTTCATGAAATTCATACATTTTCTTCTTGTTCTTTCCTCTTCTTTGAAGTTCCCTTCATCTCTCCCTCTTTTAGGTATAGCTTCTTCTATGTTTAGTCAACCCAAAGTCGGTTCAAAGGTGGGGGAGAGTTCTAGACTCTTTAAAAAGAAAAATCTCACTTTTTACAATTTTTTCTAAATGAGCTCGCTATAGTGAGAAACACCCCTTGCTACGCGCGAGAACTTATCAGTTCCAAGTCCTAACTGTTCTCACCACGGATGGCCCTATTGCGAGAAACTCCCTGGACTTTGTATAGGACACGAACTCACTATAACAGATCGTATCCTCACTGTAATGAACTGGCACCCTTGCTATAGCTCGCTACAGCAAACAAGCATCCTAGCTATAACTAACCGGTATCCTAGCTATAGTGGGAAGACTTAAAAAAATTCTAAAATTTTGGTGTTACATACAACATCACACACTACAAAGAATGTTACTAATTATTGACTAATGCTTCTGGCTAATTTCTTCTATGACTTTTTTTTCTTTTATGTTATACTAATTTTTTACTAATAATTAGATGGAATAAAAGAAAATAAAAATTACTCCCTTTCTCTTTCTATTTTGATTGCAACTTGCAACCTTGGATAGAGTAAACATTAATATTTTTCATTTAACAAATAATTTTTACTAAGGTTATGTGTTTAACATTTTATTATTTGTATTTTAATTGATAAAAAATATTTTACAAATTTAGTTATACACATTAAATATAATTAGATGGAGCATAAGAAAATTTTCAAAAATGGGCATATTAATTGATATGTAAGTACAAATTATATTTAATATAACAAAACTAAATTATATACTGTCTAACTACTTAGCAATTAGATAACATATATTTAAATTAAGTAAATATGTGAAAATGTGAAAAGTAATTTGAAAGGAAGCGCTAGATAAAAAAAAAAATTATTATGCATTATTTTTTCTAGATGTATTTTCTTCTATTGTCTTCCTTTTACTTTATCTTTCCTATCTTCTCTCCTCTCACGTCTTTCTTTTACTTTTTCTAATCTTTCCTTCTCTTCATTTTTCTTCAGTGTTTTTTTTTTAAAATATTTTACTTCTGATTCAATTTCTTTTCTTTTCTTTTTCATTTTTCTTCTTCTATTTTCATTATTTATTTATTTTACATGTTATTCATCTGAGTATAAAGAGGTGACTTTAATTTAACTTCTACTATTGTTATTTATTACTCTAAATTTTTTATAAATTAATATATGTATCTTAAATTTGCTCACTAAATTGTTTATGCTCTATGTTTCAAGACCACAGGCACAAAAATGATAATAAGTGAAAACACAAAAAGAAGCATAACAATGAATAAGCAATAAATAGAAAGAAGTGAAGAATGAGAAGACAAGCAAAAGTAAACAAACAAGAAATAGTCATTAATGTAATTACTAATATGATGAAAAGATATTAATAGAATATAGTAAAAAATAACATAGTTTAAAATATAATTATTATATTTATTCAAAAATAAAATAAATAATATATATTTATTTTACTAAATTTCACTCAAGCAAATATATAATTCAAAAATAAAAAATATTACTTATAATATGTATGTGTTTGTGTCTATAAAATTTATTATGTATAGTAAAAAAATAAGAAATATATTTATTATCACATGACTTAATAACAACTTTCTTATCATAGATTGAGACTTGGACTATTAAGCCTTAGTTAAATTCATGTGAGACTTATTACAAGATCCAAGAGTCAAATAATTCATAGTAGAAGCGAAAGTATTATCCTTTTTCATGAGGTTCTCTTAAGAAACAATACCAATCAGTTGATTAATAATCTGTTAATCTTGTTAGGTGTAATGGGAAGCCTTCAATACTTGGGACAAAGATGAGAGGTATACCAAAATGCAAGACAAGAAAAAATACCTCCTAAAGCAACACTAAAGGACTTTAGGCTAGTTATAGTAAAACACACGTTTTAAGATATGTTCATTAAACACTAGAAATGCCATTACAATGATTTTTTTTTTTCTAATAAGGAGATGCAATAGCCTTTTTTAGCCTTATCAAGTTAATTGAACCTTCTTCTTAACATCTCTCAAGAATTCCATTATAATTTCCACTACAATAAAGGTCTTAAATTGCAATTAATTGAGAAAACTCAATTGTACATTAAAAGGCCTACAAAATGAGTGTCCCTAACATCTCCATACTAAGAAGGTACAAAAAATATTAAGATGTTAATTGAAATATATCACAATGCCAATAGAATGAACTAATAATGCTATATTGATAAAACATATACATTGCTGATATAAGTTACCTTGCAACTTTTATGTGTGTATATGTGTGTGTGTATATGTAACTTATTACATATAAACAAAATAACAAATATATTTATTGTCACATGACTTAGTAACAATTTTCTTATCATAGATTAAGACTTAAGCTTTTAACCCTTGATTAAACTCACATGAGATTTGTTGCTAGATCCAAGAGTTAAATAATTCATAGTAGGAGTAAAGGTATTTAGGGTTGTTCAGGGCTCGAAAGGCCCGATAAATCCATCCCGACCTAAATTTTTTGGGTCAGATTGAGACAGGAAAAAGTTGAAAAGGGATAAATAGGGAAGGAGAAATTGGGCTGGAACCTCAAGTCGGGAGAGGTTTCGGGATAAGTCTTCCAACCCTCTTAACCTAGCTCAACCCGATATATTTAATAAAATTAAAAAAAAAAACCTTTCTTAGGTTTTGGTTAGTTGATGCCTGATGGATTATCAAGCTCAGTCTCGCCCTCCTCGCTCCCTCTATAACTCTGTCCCTTACCATCAAACACACGAACAAACCACGATGGAGGCACGAACCGTAATCCCTCCCTTAAATTCATGATTCCACAGCAGACGGCACTCCCACAGCCACTCTAGTGAGTCACTAAGTATGGTATATATGCTCTACTCTAGTTATTGGTTGCTATAGTTGATAAAGAAGCCTGTCTCTCTTGGTTACTTGCTCGTAGCTTGGTCTCTCCCTTTCAAGTCTCATCTTCTTCAATCTTGTAATCTCCCGATCTCTCTCGGCCTCCTCTTCAATCTCTGGTTAGTGGTGAGTCTAGTTTGTCTACTTAATGGATTATTGTGCTTACAATTAGAGTTTGTCTTCTACTAGAATCCCTAATCCCTTATGAAGGTGAGATTCAATTCTAAGTTCTTAGGACAATACAGAGAGATATTTTTAGTGAACCACCTAACAACTGTGCTTATAGATTGAGCATAGTTACTGAAGTTTTAACATAAAGCATGTCTACTTCAAAGAAGTGAACCATGCTAATCAATGACCTTCTTTTAGGATAAAAAGATAAAAGCTATGCCTGTGTGCTATCTTAGGTTCATTAATCAAGATAAGCATATTGCATTTTGATGGGCTAAATGTGTTGTATATTGAGTGAATTAGGGCCTTGTATGTATCTATGGTTTGTTACTTTTTAACTAGTTCTAGAATTTCATTAGCATAGTTGCTATACATTTAACATAAAGTGACTTCTACTTCTGTTGGACAGGATGAATTATGCTAATTTAGGTTCATTGATGGTAAGTGTAATTAAGAGGTATATTTCTTGTGCTCCTCATTTTGGTCCTAAAACCTCGAAGCCATGTATGTGTTTTATGTTTTTCCATTCCTAATTCTAAAACTATAACTGTGTGTATTCCACTTGGGGTGCTAGAATTAAGGAAGGGTTTGGTTACATTATTTTCTTAGGTACAGATATTTGAAGCTCCTTTTTTATGGTCTGATTCATTTATTTTAGGCATTGAGATTCGAGTTTTGTTAGATGTATGTGTTCTATGTTTTCCTATTCTATTTGTATCTTATCCAAGGCCTTAATTAGGATGAAGACTCATGCTATTACTCTTGACTTGTTATGTTTGTTTAGCTTAATTTGGGGGACTATATTTCTTGGGTTTATGATGCATTCGACCCAGATGAAGTTTTACTTATTACTTTTAGGTTTTATGTTCAATAACTATGAGAATAGTTATAATATATGTGCTGGTCATTTGAATTTGAATTGAAAACTTCATGTCACTTATGTCTTCATTGGAGGTGAGATTAATATGGTGTTGGGATCCCATGTTCTTCATTTTAGTTCAAAACCAGAGAGATTATAATGTGTAGAATTTCTTTTAATCAGAAATTCAATGTTTGTTTGATGTATTTTTTCTTAAAAAGATTTTGAAACCACACATGCCTTGGTTTACTGATTGCAGCAAGAATTTGCACACAACTTTTATCCATATATTTGCTTGCTGTATTCTTTAGTGCTAAAGTTGGCTTAGATATTGATGTGTAACATTTTATTACTACCATATTAGAGTTCTAAAAGTACTTCTTAGCCTTTTCAAATTTTTGGTTTGGATGTGGTTAGCTTAACATTTTCAGTTCTCACCATTTGTTTTGTATGGTTATTTAAATTCCAAATTTTGTGGCTACCTTGCAAGTTATGAACTTATGATTGATATTCATATTGATTGCAAATGTGGATTCTTGGTAATCCTATCAAGATTGAAGGTTCTGAGTATTCTAATAAGAGGGCCATTTATATCAGTAATCATGCATCTCCAGTAGACATATTTATTTAGCATTTTTTACACTACTTTCTTTATAGTTATAATTTAAATGAAATTGTATGGTAGCCAAATCAGGGCGATAAATCAAGTAGCAAACCACCTGGGTTTAATCTAGTTAGAAGCATTTCATTGAGGACTTAATATTTATTTGAGTCTCATCTACAAGGGTGCATAATATGTTTTCATATTTATTTGAGTCTCACATTTATTTATCATAGATTTTTTTTCCTTATATGTGTGCATTTTTTATGGATTTGACCAACATAATTTGTTTATGGCTTGCAATGATTGAGCAAATGTGTTAGCACCGAGTATGGCTACTTAAAAATGTAAAATCTAAGGCCTATCTATAGTCAATTATGGGAAGAAAAATTTTCTCTATCTCATCCCAACCCATTTTAGCCAAGATGATATTCGGGTCTTAAATTCAGTCTCAAAACCAACATCGAGATGCCCCTCGGACTCATCTCATTCTCAGCCCGTCCCGTCTCATGCACACCTCTAAAGGTATTATTCTTTTCCATAAGTTCCTCCCCTTAAGAAGCAATACCAATCGATTAATAGTGTATTCATTTGGCTAGGCATAATGGGAAGCCTTTAGTACTTGGGACAAAGACAAGAGGTATACTAAAATTCTAGACATAAAAACACCTCAATGGCAACATTGAAGGACTTTAAGTTCACTGCAGTAAAACACAAGTTTAAATATATCTTTATTAAACACTAAACATTCTATTATAGTAAGTTGTTTTTTCCTAATAAGGAGAAATGATTACCTTTTTTAGTCTTGTCAAGTTAATTGAACCTTCTTCAAAACATCCCTCAAGAATTCTATTATGATTTCCTTTTTAGGAATCTATTGCCTAAGCATTCTTTGTCAAAGATGTGCCATTATACATGAAAGGCTTTATTAGAAAAATTGGAACAACTATTATTTGCAGTAGGTGCATCCATCTTTAAGGCTAAGGCTAATAATGCAATTGCTAAAGTACATATCTAGGGACTTTTGCTTGTTAATTTAACTAGTCCCATACAAGGTTTTCACAAATAGTAATTGCATCAACATAAAAGGTTGAATAAAACCAACATGAAAGCAAATAAATCAAGTGTATAACATATTCAGGAACAAAGTTTCCCACAAGATTCAGCCAATGCAATTACATACACAAATCTGTTGTTTATCACAATAATGCCTAAAGGTTTTGGATCGCAATAAATCAAGAAAATTTAATTGTACATTGCAAGGCCTACAAAATGAATGTCCTTAATATATTTGTACCAATAAGATATAAGAAATATTAACACATTAATCAAAATGTATCACAATGCCAACGAAATACACTAATAATGCTATATTGATTGGGCACTTACATTACTAATGTAAGTTGTGCTACAACTTGTATATAACAAATAATATAAAAATAAGGGAAAACATTAAATGGTGTCAAAACACATGAAAATGGAGGATTTAGGCCAAAAAATGACCCTGCCTAAGTTTCACCTTGTTGGACTTGATGACAAGTGCTAAAAAGAACTTTCTTTGGATATGCAATAATACCTAAAGCTCTTCTGCGTTGGAAGTTATGGCCTTTATAAGTTAAGGTGCCTGTGTGGGCCCAAAACTTTGTTAGATGCTCCAAATCACAAATACCATTATGATTAGTCCCACAATATGAGTATATAATCATAAAGTATCAAATGTCTATTATCATAATTAGCATACTCAAATTCTCAAAATCCACCAAAAATTTAGGCTAAAAAAATAATTTTAACATAATAAGGAGTATAAAAGTGTATAAATTATCAAAAAACTATTTGACAAATCAAAATGTATTACCACAAGAGCATGAAAAATATATCATATGAGAATACATTTAGATTATGCACAAAAAATTTCAATCCAAAATTCAGAAAATATGTATCTCAAAAGTAGTTTGGAATATTATAGAAATTCAAAAACTCATATTTTAGGTAGTTTAAAAATTTAGAAAAAATTATCATTAAATAGACCACAAAAAATGGATGCTATTGGACCAAATTAAGTTGGGATAGAAGGGCCAAGTGGGTGGGCCCCGTGAGCCCCCACGCATGAAAGGGCGCTAATGGGCGTTGTTTGGATGTCAATCTTCAAGCTTGAAGCTTGATGCTTCAGCCATGGTGAATATTTGCCATTAGAGCTCCACTCGAGCTCCAAAAATTCAATTTTAATGCGATTTTCAATCCCCAAAACATTTTAGAAGCATCAATCATGAAGATTCAAGCATCGATGGCCAAGAAAACTCAATATTTTCAAAAAACAAAAATCCCAAAATCATGCCTTGACTTTTTTTTTTTTTTAATTCTCAGCGCATTCAATGAATTTTTTGCGACCAAAGAAGCTTAATAGCATCATAAAAGCTTGAATGACAATTACAAAGCAAAAAACAAAATTAAAAACCACTAACATTGGCCATTGATTCAAGAGTGTGAACAATAGGCAACAAAACTTTAAGCTTAGATTTCTTCCAATATAGATCAATTCACAAGACATGTAATACATCAAATTAAAACTTGCATCAAGAAGAATAAATCCCTTGATTTTTTTACAAACAGTACAAGTAAAAAAATTTGGGTACCAAGATACATGTCACTTTTAGTTGTTGAGGTGAGAATTTGGGGTTATTGAGAAAATAAATAAAGTAAAAAGAGTAAGTTGTAAATTTTACAAATTAAGCAATTTGAATTAATAAATAAAAACTAAAAAATATTAGGGGTTAAAATATGAATACTACTATTTATTTTTAGGTTTGTTGGGCGACCTTTCAATTTTAACAACTTATTATCCAATCAGCATTGTGTGTTAAGTGGCTTTTTTCATGGGCCACTTGGGATAACCAGCAAGCAACCCATTTTAGGTTGCATGGAAGAAAGTACAAGAGATATATGGAAGTCTGATTAAGTTTTGGCCAATTCTTTCATGCAACGTCAAATATAACATTGGACACCTCAATGCCAGGTGTGAAGTAGAGTGAATTGGCAAACAATTGTGAAAATTATCAATAAGTCCATAAGAAATAAAATTTATAGTATGGTCCATTCTTATTTTCGCTTCAGAGGATTATAACTTCTATAATTAACATTTAACCCCCATATGATTTTTACAATAATACTTGTAAAATGGCTAATTTTCCATAACCCCCAAAGCTCAAACCAACCATAGATCTCATCTCTTATCCCATTTACCTCTGCTTCCCAACCTTCAAAACCCCCAAGCGTGGAACCTGACAGAGCCAGGACCCCCAACTAGGAAGCACCGGTGGCGGAAGAAGTTCTCCACTGCATTCAACAGCAACACGTCACTCTCCAAGAACTGGTGATCTGAGGTTGTGAAAGATTGCGACGTTGAAGCCCTAATTGCAATCGCCGTGGGCTTTCCAGTCGACTTGCTCACAAAGGAAGAAATCGAAGCCAATGCGATCTCCAATATTGGCAGGTCGGAGCAAGTGAACTACATCGTGATCTGGAACCACATTCTGTCTCGATGGAGAACGAATGTGTTTGTTTGGTTGACCCATTATCATGCCCTCTTCAGTCAAAACACAAAGGGCTAGTTGATTCGACTTATTTCTTTCTCCTGGAGCATGGTTACATTAACATTGGGCTTGCTCCAACTATCAAAGAAATAAATTTGAGGACATTTGATGGGGTTGAGAAAGGTAATGTGGTTATTGTGCATGCAGGGCTTGCAGGGTTGGTCACTGCAAGACAATTGGGTGTTCATGAGATTCAAGGTTGTGGTTTTTGAAGGTAGGAACCGCCCAAGTGGACGTGTATAGACGAAGAAGATAAAGTGTCATCGCCCTCTGTTTTGTTTTTAACCTTTTCTTTGGCTGTAACTTCTGAATTTCTAGATTTTTTTTTTCTTTCCTTGTGTATATCACACTTTCCCTTTCAAATTTTGCAATCCTCAATTCTGAGTCCAAACTTGTAAGTCATTAAATGCAAACATGAAGCAAACAAAATGAAAGCCTTCTTCTTCTTTTCCTTTTATGTAATGGATGATACTCAGAAAAAGGAAGAAAGTTTAATCATTTGAATTGGCTTTGGAAGCAGCTAAAATTCTCGCATTTAAGGAATTCTGAATATGGTTCCTGCTGTTGATCATTTCTTTGAATGATTATGTCTGGAACTAACAGAGGACTCTACTCTGCTTTGTGCAACCTCGTCCGCTTCCATCGCTTCCCGGTCAAGGTCCTAGCTCTACTGGCGATTCCACGCTTGGGGATTTTAAAGGCTAGGAAGGAAAGGTAGATGAGATATAGTGTTAGTTGCTCTTTAGATTTGAATTTGAGCTTTGGAGATTATAGACAATTAGCCATTTTACAAGCATTATGTAATAATTTTAAAAAATCAATTGGACTTTGTTATTGTAAAAATCATTTGGGGGTCAAATGTTAATATAGAACTTATAGTCCTCTACAACAAGAATAAGAATGGACTATACTGTAAATTTCTTTTCTTATGGGCTTATTAATAATTTTCACAATTTGTTGCCAATTCACTCTATTTTTACACCTAGCGCTAAGGTGTCTAATGTTGATTAGACCATGTGGGCTTCCATCCATACCACCAAATTTGAGGTTCTATGGGAGATTTGGCCTTAAATTTCTTCTTTGATGAAAGCCTCTCCACCTCCATTCTTCCCCTTGAAGTCCATTGCCACGTCAAAACCTATTTCTCACTTGAGGATCGGCTTTTTTTCTCTTCCCTACCGCCTGGTAGCAATGATCTTAGGCTTTATCACCCCACAGTGGAAAATTGAAAAACTTGTTAGCTGGGTCTTGTTGACCTCTCTCACAAGGTGTGGTCTTAAGCTATTTGGCACGCTTGAGTTAAAGGACTCCTCTGATGTTAGGGGTTTGAGCTATTGAAAAACAATTGACCCAAGTAGTTTTCATCGTGCCCTTTTGTTGTATTGTTTATTCTTGCGTTTTATTTTTCTATTGTCTTTGGTTGTTATTCGATGTTCTTGTTTCCAGATTCTTTGGTGAAGAGCACCAATTTCATGTATATTTCTTTATATTAGTTTAAATTTCCTAGTTTATAAAAACAAAAAAAGTGCTTTTACGATTTTTTTTTTTTTGGACGATGAGGCTACGCATGGGATTAAATGGGACCCAAACCATAAGCTCAAGTTTACAATTGCACAACTATAAAAGCGTACATTGTACAAAATAGTAGTAATATGCCTCAATTTTGTGAAATTTTATGTGCAATTGTTTGTATTTTTGCATGAACTTTCTGTACACTAATTACGTATGTTTTGGTCTCTGCTAGTATAGTAAGTCACTGGGTTTGGGGGCTAGGTAACTGCACCCCCTCTGCTTCCGGTGTACTATTATTGGACAAGATATATTGAAGTATGTTTTAAAATATTAGACATTATTGCACAAAGGCAAAAGGCATTTTAAATCCATCACTATCAAAAGAAAAAAAAAAATTCGCCATAAATTTTTAGCGATTTAACCATAATTTGGAAAACCGTAGTAAAGTCATAGACCTAAGGTCGATTCAGTAAATTGCTGTTAGGCCATTTATGGGTCTAATTTAACCATGGTTAGGCTCATTAAAATAACCCTAGTTGGACCCTTCCCCCATTCCATTATGCAGCCCCAACCTTCCAATTGTAAAACTCATTGTATGTTGAGCATTTCTTCTCCCATTCCGTTCAAAGTTTAGCGTTTCTTCTCAGCATTGTCATTGGCCACTGTCCGAACTCCCTAAGCGCCATCTCTACCTCGTCCTTCGATCGCTGTCTGAGCTCACCCCACTTATTTTTTTGATCTTATTGGATTTCAGATTAGCTATACTGCACGTGAGTTCTTCGATGTTCAAAGTTCAAGTTTTCAATATTATTTAAAGTTTTCTTGGAGAGCATAATGTTTTGCTTTAAGGTCTTGTTGGATTTGCCGTAGACAATTCTTAGTGGGTGTGTGTGTAGTTATTTATTTTTGCTCTGTACAAATGAATGTTCAATATTGAAGAAACAATGTAATGAAGGAAAGAATATCTTATATGCTTGGAGGATTAGAAAATAGTATTTCTCTTTGTAAATTCGTTGGCATTTCTTTCTGCTTTGTTTTTTCCTTCTTCTTTTATTCATCTATATTTCACAATAAAATTGGCTTAACATGCTTATATTTTTTTCACTTAGTTACGTCAACTTGATCTATTCATATTTTATCGACTAAACATGACGGATCACAACAGGCTTTTTGACACACACTTATGAAACAATAACTCATTACGTGAAAATGCAACAGCTAAAAGTTTTTACTTATATGCTTAGAAAAAAATATTAAGAAACTTCTTAAAATCTTTTTCGAGGGACGTGGACCAAGGTCATCCACATTCTCTATAAATTTTGTGTTTTTAATTAACTTTTGTAATTTCAAATAAAAAAAATTATAATATTTCCTTGTAATTTTTTTCTTTTATTATGTCAAAGAAAAAAATTAATAAAAATATAATATTATAAACAATTAGAATATTCTAAAATTATGTACAAGAAACAAAATTTAAATAAAAAATTAAATTTAAATAAAAAATTCATGATTATAAAAAAATAAATAAAAAGATATAAATATAAAAATAGAAAATAAGCTTACTATGTCAACCAATGTGTCATCCTTTCATGCACCAAAGCCTTCATCACATTTGCTATAAATAACGCTGCATTGACTCCTCTTCTTCTTCTTCTTCATCTTCATCTTCTTTTTCATCATAATCATTATTATTATCAATATCAAACGATCCATTATTAATATTAAAAGTTGGCTAATTATTCAAGCCCCATTAAGGGAACTGAATAGGTGGAATTGATTTATTAAGGGTGAAGAACCCCTATTGGAAAGATATCCCTACTGTCTTAAAGACGCACCAACATATGCTGAGTTGAATGCAAATGGATCGAAGAACAATGTTGTGAAGGGCATACTACCAACTTGCATGGCTTAGGGTGTCAGGGTGGAAAAACATGACTGAAGAGCTAATAGCGTGAACAAAGAAGAATCAACACCCATAAAATCTATGAACGATGCACAAGGAGCAAAAGAAGAAGGATCAACACTCCCATATCATGGCGTACGAAAATCAAAGTGTAGTATTACGGTCATCTGCAAAGGCTAAATATCGAGCCATGGCTACTATAGTAAGTGAGTTGATCTGGCTAAGATAGTTGTTGATAGAGCTTGGTGCAGCCCAAGAGAAAGCGACGCTATTGTATTGTGATAACCAAGCCACTTTACACATCACCAAGAATCCAATCTATCATGAGAGAACTAAACATGTGGCAATGGATTGTTTTTTTGGTCAGAGAACGGATAGAGTCCAAGGAGATCATGCCAATGAGATAGGTTCATATATCTGAAGAGCAAGTTGGGCATTATCAACTTACATACTCCAACTTGAGGGGGAATAAAAGACAATATAATATATTATATTTTCTATTTTATTATTTTAAATAGGAAGATACATATAGTTACTATTTTGTTATTTATTGCTAGGATAGTGATATTTGGATATCGATATTTTCATGATACCTATGCTGTGATCATGTGCGGAGAACCTTGTATATAGCCACTTTGCATTAAATAAAATATTGATACTTTCCTTTATCAAACTTATCAGTGGTGCATTCCAAAACTTCTTGAATTAATCCTTCTGGTTAAATACCAAGGTTTTTAATCAACTTTATTCTAATTAATAAGTTTGAGGCAAACCATAAAGCTCTCACGAAAATAAATTGAAACAAATGAATGGTCCAAGGATTCCTTACTTTAATTGCACAATCAACATTTGAAAAAGACTAGCATATGATGATCTATTAGTACTAAAGCTATGGGGATTGCTTTATGCTTGACCTTTTAGATGTATCAAAACTTTGATCTTCTAAAGAAACCTTTAGAATGGATCTATAATGAATCCTCATTTACTTTCGAACTGTACACCACTAAGGCTATGATATTATTTTTATATCCATTTGTGTATAGAGGTACTTCAAATCAAAACGGCTTTTTTATCATTTGATTATATTATATTTTATAATTATTTTTTATCACGAAGACCATTATATTATTTTTTATCCATTTGTGGTCTAAAGTTGTTTGAAACTATGATTCTGAATAAATAATATCTAAAGTATTGCACGTGACTAATTTATTATGAGCTACCATGCTTACTTGTTCTTTTGGACCTTTACACAATTTAATGAATAATATGTTTTACTCAACTCGTTTTCATCTTTGACCTTATGCATTTTCGATTCATTATTTTTTGTCACAATATATTTACCAATATCGTTAAAACAATAAAATTTTAAGATAAATTTTTATTTATGAATCCATATATATATAATTCGGTTTTAACACACTATATGACTGGTTATAAAACTATACGATTCTTGGTCCTAAGTAAATCCTAATGAGAGTTACCTATCTTATTCAAGTCTTAAGGTTATTATTGACTTAACCATTAGAGTGATACAATTATAGTAGTGTTGCAGGACATCGTAGTATATGAATTCATGATTGAATTTAAGAATAAGAATGAATTTAACAACATGCTCACTTTTTCACTTGCTATGTTAGTATTGCTTGCCCTTTACCAAATTTTAGAAAAATTGCATATTAACTTATATCTTTATATATTTGAAACTAATATTTTTTAGTGTGATCAGCATGATGGCAACCTTTAATAATATGGTGGATGGTGGACTTTGTGGGAAATTCAATATATGATATGGTGGATGGTGGGAAGCTATTTTTCACTACTAAGTTTGATGGGAATTTTATTACCTTGTTCAATTTTTGCCTTTTTGTTGTGTTTTTTGGTATCTTCAACAAAAATGTACCTTCTAGTTTTATATATTTTGGATTCAATTGCTTAAATATGACTTTTTTTTCCTACATTTTCCCCTAGTTGGTTGGCTTCTCTACACTTAACCAATTTACTTAAGGTTACATTTTTTTTTAAAATATGTGACCTATATCTATTATGTGTTCTTCATGGTTGAAACAAAGTTCATCTTAATTATTTCAATGTGCAGAGATATATTTTGACAAAGGAAACTTTTGTAAATTTATTTCCCTTGGTATGTAACTAAAGACTACTTTTCAATGGAAAAACTTTGGCATGGTTGTGGTGAGTTGGTTAAATATTCATACAATAGTATCATGAATTACTCATGCTACTGTGAAATAAAAAGTTATGGTTGGCAAAGGAAAAGAATGGAGATTTTGTATTATCTATTCTTTTGTATGTACTATAATGATGATTGTAGTTGCTGGTCTGTAGTATTAATAATTCACCATCTTTATGGTGAATGAAATGTGAGGCATTTTTCATCAAGGGTGCTCATTAACTTGCTAGGTCTAAGGGGCTCGATCCAACTTAGCCTAATTAAGTAGGGTCAAGTTAGACCAAAAAACAAAATGGGCAAATTTTTTTTTTTTTTAAAAAGGCTAGTATGTTGGGTCGGGCTCGACAATGGGCAACACCTTCTAACAAGTTATGCCTGGCCCAACCTAGTATACTTATTTTTTTTTTAATAAGTATCTTTATTCTTTATCCTTAATTTGTAGTTTCCTTCCTAATTTATAAATCTAAACAAAACCCAAACCATCCCCCACTTTTGCCATTAACCTATTGCACAAACACATCATCTTGTTTTGCCATGCACAAACATGCACAAACACACATCATCTTGCTTCTGTTATTGACCCACTGCACACAGCCACGCCCATGCATGTCGTTGGACATCCTCCATTTGTGGTTCCACTCTGTTTTGTCCTTTATGTCATCTTGCCTTTGCTACTGACCCATTCATAGGTTGCAAACTGTCGTAGCTAATAGCCACAACCTTGAAGTTGACTCGTAGGTAAATGTGATTTGAAGCTCCCCCTCCAATAGCCTTTTCTGAATATACCTTCATTTTGTGTAAATGTGGTTGAATTTATCTTTATTCTTTTAAATGCCTACATTTTTTTAGGATAACTGCGAAGATGATGATAGTTAGTTTACTTTGTAATGGTTGGTTCGAGATATTTATGATAGTGACAATTGATTGGCTAAGTACATTTCACTAAAATCTTACTTTCATTCATTTCAAAGGCATTATTATCTATATAATAATTAGAGCAAGAATAAACACTATTATACCTATAAGTAATTTGCAAGTTGTTTAATATATAAGCAAAATAAAATTATAACATGATATAACTACTCACTTATTATTTAACTACACAATTATGGCCAATTAAAAAATTCTCACATATCTAGCATGTAAAAGTCTTAAATTTTACTTATTGTTTTTCTTTTTCTATTTTATCATTTATTCTGACTGAACTATCTCATTATAGTGATATATGAATGTAACACCATAATGCATTAGGCTCATTTAACCTTCAATTAAGCTTGATTCCATGTAATTCCAAAGAAAAGAAGGGAGATCGTGGCATTTTATTGTGTTACGCTGGAGTTTCAATGTTCATATTTCACTCTGTGGGCCCTTGTGGACCCATCAATAGTATTCTCTACTTATACTCTATCTATATAACTCATACATATCATAAAACAATCCATAAATCATAGATTTGAAGCCAAAAACCAAGAAAATTACATTTTTCTCATGGGTCCAGAATTCATATTTTTGGCACTAATTTTAAAAAATCATAATTAATTCTAAAAACATAGGAATCAAGCAAATAATAATTTTTTGAAAATCTCAAGATGTTAGCTTTATAGAAAAATAATTCTAAGCCATAATAACATTATTTGGATAATGTTTGATAACAGAAAATCTCAAAAGGTCAGACTACCTAGCATTTTTTATATAATTTACTAATATGAACTTCAAAAATTCATAACTAATTCCACAAAAATCTAATTCAAGAAAACTACCAATTTGAAAATTTACAAATGTTAATTAAAGGGAAAAAATAGGTCCACACTAGTTCAGAAGCCCTTAGGCCTTAAAAACTGATGGAACAGTAGCCAAGGTCTACTAGCGTCCTTGATACTAAGATAAAACTTCAAAAAATCATTTTTCCCTCTAGAGACCTCCAGTTGAGGTGCTTCTAGTTGGTATAAGTCATTGTGAATATCTAGTTTTTCCTATAAAATTTTATAGCTATTAAACACTATTTAACCCACATGTGATAAAGGTGAAGCTATTGACCATTTGTACAGTATTACTGTCAAATTAAAAAATGTTTGCCAACTTTAAAAATTCACCAAAATTTCTCTAGACCTCCAAATAATATATACCTTAGCTTTCCAAAAATATCTAGACAACACCTATGAGCATGCCAAGTTTCATACCAAAAAGAGGTCATTTGGCTAAATCTTGACATAGCTCTTTAATTTGGCAAATTTGGCACCATATATGGTTCAAAATGGGTTCAAATGCCCTCATACATATTTTAGCACCTTTTGGGCAAGTTTTAAAGCATAAACACAACATATAAGAATCTTTCAAGTGGTCTAAATTATCATACATTCCAAACTCACTATGCTACATGTCATAATACACAGCTAAGAATGAGCTATCGAGTACCTAAAACTCATTTTCTTATTCATTTCATCACCACTTTGGTCCATACACTATATTTACATACTTTATACATTTACTCACATATTTATATCTCAAAAATAACATGCACATATAAACTTTGACATCTCTTTGCATCAAAAACTACACTAGTGTCAAAGTATAACCAACTATGCTCCTTAGCTTGCACTTTGATCTTCTTGAGTTCTACCTAAATAAGTTAAGATGGGAGAGGAAAGAGAGTGAGATTCATGGAATCTGAATAGCTCATACACCTATTCAACCACACATTCAAGGCATACAACATGTCAAAAAGTGCAAGTATAAAATCTAACATAACCCTGAAGATTCAATTTAACATTTTCATGCCACAAGGTCACACCAAAGTTAAGAATAAGCTCTAGAGACTTTTAGTTTAGCCTTATCCCATTTCTAGGACTTTTAGATTAGCCTCACCCTTGGTCTAGGGTCTTTCGGTCTTATCTCACTCATGCCTAGAGACTTTTAGCATCTCCTAATCAGAAGACGTATGGCATCACCCTACTTTCATGAGTAATTTCACAATCAATTCACATTCAAGGAAGCATATTGGTACCAATGCAATATCATAACATCAAGTGGCATGTTACATGGTACAAATGCACACACAGGCACACACAGGCACATAATGACACATACACATCTAAGAATGTTAGCAAAAGTAGGGTGGAGAGCTACCTTGGCAATTAGACACAAGCTTTCTTCTTGATTTCTCCTTTTCTTTTTTAGTCTTCTAACCACAACTAGATAGAGTTTGAGTTCTTTCGCTTAGACATAACAAATAACACTTAATTACTCTCTTGGGATAAGCCAAATCATAAAATACACACTTAAAAAGCATACTTGGTCTATTGGTTCCATAATAGCTCTATTAATGGCTAATTCAAGCTCTCAGCTTCATTTCCTTCTTATATCTAGGCCTCTTGGTTCCATTTAGACTCCTTGAAGTCATCACAAACTCATTTTCAAGAGTTTAGATACAAGTTGCTTCTTAAGGCTACATTATGGAGCCTATTAACCTAACTCTCAATCTATAGCTTCTAAGCTTTTTCCAAAGGCTCCTCTCATCTTCTTCCATCACATATGGCCCTAAACCAAGCTTAGAACTAATTAAGACATTTCCTACCCCTTTCAAGTGCTCTAGGTCGAATCATGAAGAGCATTTAGAGTTCATGAAATTTTCAATTTTTCCTTGATGGAAAGGACACTTAAGAAGCTTTCTAAGAGTCTTGGAAACTCAAACAAACATTCACACATGCAAAAAAATTCATGTACTAAGTCATTTTTTCCAAAGTGTTTAAGAGTTCTTTATTTTCCTAACTTAAATTTCACTTAGTTTCCTTCCAATTTCTTGGCTTTTCTAACTCCCTATGGTCTAAAACCTAAGATTTTCTCTTATTTCTAGACAAAAATTCCTCCCCCAAGATAGTTCTATTCTGGCACTCAAGGGAGAGCAAGAAGAAAAGGCAACAAGAAGAAGAAATTACCTTATTTTCCTTAACTCCTTCAAGTGCACTTCCACTTGCCTTAGCTTCCTTCTTGAATTCCCAAACTTCCTTATCTAAACCAAGGCCAAAACAGAACCATATGAACCTCTAAAACCATGGAAAGATGAAGCAAGAAGAAGAGAATAAGGTTTTAAGAAGAAGGACCATGAAATCCCTTAAATTTTCATACCTTTTTCCTCACTTTTTTCTCTTCTTGAATTCTCCTTATCTCTTTCTCTTAGGCAGAGTTTCTTCTGTGTTTAGTAAGCTTGAAGTTGGTCAAAACAAAAGAGAGGCTTATGGGTTCTTTAAAAAGCAAAATTTCACTTTTTCATGCTTTTTTCAGAATAAGTCTCACTATAGCGAGAAGCACCTCTTGTTATAGCGGGAAACACCTCTCGCTATAGTTAGAACTTATCAATCCCAAGTCTTAACTACTCTCGCTATAGCTGGTGCTATTGCGATCAACTCCTTGAATTTTGTATGGGTTACAAACTCGCTCTAGCAGACTACATCATCACTATGGCAAACTGGCACCCTCACTATAATTAACAGGGATCCTGGTTATAGCTGGAAGACTTAAAAAAGTTTTTAAAACCTTGGATGTTACAATGAACTCCCTAGATTTTGTTAATGTTCATGGAAGATTTCATTTTTAGCATGCATGGTTTTGGCAAGCTTCAATATTCTATTTATAAGGCTCAGTATTATATCTCTTGGAATTTTTTTTTTATTTTTTGTTAGAAGATTACATATTGCTGTTTAAAACTAAGACTAAGATCTCTACACTAATAGTTATACTTGATAATCATGGTTGATTATGTTCTGCCTTTATCTTAACTTCATTTTCACACATGTGAATCATGTTTTTAAGGACAAAGGCACCAATGGCAAATCATAGTACTAAACAAACTCAAGACTAACCTCAATCCTAACCCCAACCTAACAATATTCCTAGCCAACATTCTCTTGCTTCAGATGTTGCTACAACTGCAGCTTATGTTGCTACACCTTGTACAAATATGAGTGAAAAGAGAAAACCTCCTATAAACAAGTCCAATGTTAAGGAGTATTTTTAAAAAATTCAATTGGATAAAACTAGAAGGAAATATAAAGCTATATATAAATACTATGGGGGTTCCTATACTTGTCACCCAACCAAACATGGAATGAATTCTTTGACTAGTCATGTGATTCCCATTAAAATTAGGAATTTAAATTTTAAGAATTCAAAAAGAAATCATTAGGAATAAGATGAACTTAAAAAGAGGGAGAACTATTCCTAAGTTTGACATTACTTTCTAATAACCATATTCAAGGCTAAGTGAGACAACTTTTACCGTGTATATATATATATATATATATATATGTTTTCACTTCTCTCTTTTTATTTTCTAAACATGATAGTATAATGCTAAGGACCAAATCACAATTCAAAATTTCCCTTTTAGCCCTTTTAAACTTTTTTAATTGCCCACTTATTCCTTTAGGATATTCTTGTGGATCTATCTAGAGAAGCCACGTGTCCCTCATATCTTCTCTTTTTTGATTTTATTTATTTTCTGTTTCTCCAAAGAGGCTAGCAAAGAGTTTTCTAGAGCTTAGCTCCCCCCTTTTTTCCTAACTCTTTCATCTTGTCAAGATTAAAAGGTGTAAGGAGTGTAATTTTCATCCATCTACTATTGTAATTTCAATCATTGGTTGTAAGTTCCTCTATCTCTGATTTTCCATTATCTTATGGCACAACCATGAAGCTCTTTCCTCCCTTCCCTTTCGTGTTTGTTGTCAAGCTCTATTGGGCTAAGATATGTCTAGTTTTCTCCTAGCCAAAAACTTTGAACACTGATTGTTGGCCATACCTAGGATCTCATCTCTTCTCCTTCATCATGCCTTATTGTTCACCCATAGAAATGTGTGATGTGCTTGACCTTCTAGCCAAATCCTTACCTGAAATGCTATTAGGAGTTAATCTAAGGTTAACCCATACCTTCCTTTCTCTAAACTATGAAGCTTCCCTTTATTCTTGTCATTTCTGCTATTTTAGAGGTTCGTCCAAGTCACTATAGCAGCTATATCGAAAGCCATCTCTCCATTCCAAATTTCACTTCATTCCTTGCACACAAAAAATAATAATAATAAATAAACTAATTTGGTCTAACCTCTCTTACTTCATCTCTTCTGTGCGTTAGCTCATTGACTTGAAAGAGTTTAGCTAGGACTTTAGGTGGGTGAGAGGTGTGTTTTGAATTATCTTGCAGGAGAAATGACTATGGTCCAATGACAGAAAAATCAAAACCATTATTTAATGCACTGTGAGTAGATTATAAAGCATTATACATTTTTTTATATTCCCTCTATTCTTGTTTATATTCTACGTCTCCATTGAGATAGGTGTCTTAAGTAGTTCTTCAATGTGTATAGTAATAACGATATGAAATCTTTTAGATTGTGATATGCTATATGTGTTATGTTATTAAAACGGATATAAAACCACATGTTAACTTAAAATGTGATTCTTGAAAGTTTAATTAATAATAAGTTGCCTCAATATGCTTTTATGGTATTACTTAAGTGATATGATCATGAAATACTATACTACTAATATATGTAGTCTACTTTTTGGATCACTTGTGTTGGAAGATTTTTGGATATGAATTATATATATTATGTGATATCCATAAATAAGGTGAGATTGTGTTGAATGCTAGTTGCTAATAATGGTACTGTTAGCCCTCAATGCACCCTGGATATTACCACGTAGTTTCTATAATTAAGTACTAAAAAGGTATTGAGCCATATGCTCTCTGAATATTTAGGGCTGTAGGGATGGTGATAAGCAGGGATGATGAAAGTAATCCTGTGATTCCCACCTATAGTACTTAGAAATTAAATATATGGTTATTACCCTCGTGGGTTGTATGTCCATATTAGTATATATGTTAGAATTTAAAGTTATGCACAAACCTTCGTAATTAAGTATTTTTATTAAATTATTTTTTGTATAATAACTCTATCTTATTCAGTATTAAACTTAAAAAATTTGACCTTAATTTTATTTATTTTTTTATTCAGTCATCATAATTTTCTCCTATTAAATTAACATCTAATTAAAATATTATATAATTTTCATTATATATTATTGCACTAATAACATAATGAACCAAAATTTTCTATATACATCAATTTTTCTAACTTTATATATATATATATATACATCAATTAATTCCTATCTAATTCCATTTAAAGATCTAGAAATTTAAATTAAAAAATTATTAAAAATTATTTCATGCATTTACATTTCTAAAGTTTCTTTTATTTATCATTATTATGTCAAAATTTATTTTTATTTAGAAAAAAAAATTGTGCTTGCTCATTCTTTTAGTTATTGTGCTTTGTATTCTACTCATTGAGTACTGCAACTCATTTCATTATTTATTTTTATAGAAAGGAAGCTTATGTTTAATGTTGCTTCAGTGTAGTTCAAGAAAGTTGTTAGTGAGAGCCCATGGTATGTTTATCTATTATTGAACTATTGTCTTTGTATATATGGTTATACTTTAGAGTCTACTCTATAGACTATAGGCAGGATTCCCACATTATATGTTATGTTTTTATATTGCATGTTGAATAGAATTTAAGAATGGAGCTCTCTTTTGTAAATTTTGATTGGTTGGTTATTATAGACATATATGGGATATCTTGGTTATAGATGACAACCTAATAAATTTTCTATGAATTCATTACAAATAATGTATCACTATAATACTATATATGTGAATGGAATTGGATATATGAGTAAGAAAAAGAGATTATCTAAAAGTCATTGTTATGTGTTAAGGTGCTAACTTATGCTTAAGGTTTATAGGGTTTGATTAACTTGATAAGAGATTAAGGTGGTTCATGTTAATCAAGCTTACAAATGCGAGATCATCTCATATTTCATGCTAGACTATCCTTAGAGTTGGGTTATGACAAGTTATTTGAAAGCATATACTAAGAACTTGAATATGGCAAAAAATCAACCTATTTTAGCATATGTCTAGCCTTCTGAGGGAGATAATTGATCGCGAAATTTTTTATGCGTTCCGCAAGTGCACGGGTCAGATCAAGTAGTTCAGTGATAAGTATGAGTATCGTTCCCACGAGGAAGGGGTTAATTACAATTAGGCAATGTATAATCCGTTTTCATCCACGTTAAACTGTCAATTAAGTGAATTATGAACTTAGACTAATGCTTAAAACAAAACAATTTAAAGAAAACTAAGTTGGCACAGGCAGTAAGATAAAATCCAAGATTTGAAATTACCTAGAGTTACTATTCCCTTGATGATCACTAGAATTTAACCTCTTGTTCAATTGTGATTAATTTTCACCTTGTGGGTTAAGAGATTCAAAAGCTATAACCGTCTGTCGATGTAATTATAGCCCTATTCTCTCCTGAATTCTAAGTGTCCTTAGATTTAGGTGAGAATGCATTAGATTCTATATCCCTCTACAAACCAATTAAGGTAATCAGGTATATGTCTATCCTAATTACAGATTAGATGACTCTAAACTTAATTTATCCAACTCTTAGGTCTAATTAGAATCCCTTTCTCAAGATAAATTCTAATTTCCCAAATCAAATCAAAGAGGTGGCCAATCCCTAAGAAAGCATTAAGCAAGAGAGGATACACAAGATTCCAATCATCATAATTAACAAGATAATCAATGATTCAGTTCACATCAAGTTCCTAGTACTCTAGGCAAAAAGGAATTTAGCCGCACATAGCTAAATCTACAGAGAATTCCCAATCAAAATACATGGAGAATTGAAAAGAACAAGAAAGCAAACAAAGGGAAGATTGAGATGCAGAAAGTAGAGCTCCCCCTTTGATTCCTTCTCTTCTTTCACACTCCCAGCGTAAAAAGCCTTCAAGAACTCCCAAAATCGCCTCTTGAACTCTCAGAACTCCTTCTGCCGCCGAATCCTCCGAACCCTAACTCAGAAAACCTCTTTTAAAGCTCAAAAATTAAAACTGCGCGTTTCAGGTCCGCTCTCGCTATAGCGAGGAGCGTCTCTCGCTATAGCGAGGTCTCATAAGTCCTCAGGTTTCCGTTGCGCTTCGCTATTCCCACGCTATGGCGAGTTGCTCTCTGGAATTTCTATGCGACACGACTTCGCTATTGCGAAGCCTCCCCTTCGCTACGGCGAAGATGCCATATCGCTACAGCGAACTTCGGTCTCGCTGTAGCGAGAAGACTTGGTAAATCTGCTTTGGCCATTTTCAGCTTCCCTCTTTTTATTCAACTCCTTCTATACTTTGCCACTTTTTCCTGAAATTGAAATCAAATCTAAAATGAGGTTTAAACTGATAAGATCATTACAATTATAATACTTTCTTTGTTTTGTTTGATTTAATGCACTTTTAATCATATTAGTCAAGAGAACAGTATTTTACCTCCCTAATTTAGTGTCAAATATAGCCCTTTTTAATCCTAAATTAGGAGGTTATCAAACTCCCCCACACTTAAATCCTTGCTTGTCCTCAAGCAAATCTTAGAGAGAAGCATGCCCAACCAATCAGAAGTTCAGATCCCCCCCCCACACTTATTATGAATCCAACTTCAGAAGCAGAGTCTCAGCAAAACTCGAATAGGAATTGAAAACAATGTACTCATAGTAACACCCTTATTCCTAAAGTGTGTGTGTGCTCAACAATAGATGTTAAGAAATAATCAAGAAATCCTAAATAAGTCTTCCCAGTAGTTTCAAAATCTACCCCAATCACCTGTACTAACTTCAATCATCAAAGCTCATTGAGAAGGATCTCTATTATTCAAAGCAGAATTATTTTCAGCACTTTTTTTTTTTTTTCCTCCTCGTCAAATTACTTAATCCTTTTGACGCGAATGACAACATTGGTTATGAAGCCACCCGGTTACTCAGATTAAAGAAATTTTCAGAGGGCTACTAGCATACTCTTAGTTTTATCACTGTTTGACGCGAAAGTTCACACTTTTTGGTGCAAACCCCCGGTTACTAGGTGATTTCAACCATTGGAGTAGAGAATCCTCTTTTGCTTTTTTTTTTTTTTTTTTTTTGTTTTTTTATTTTTTATTTTTTTTGTTTTTGCTTTAGAAATCCCTCTCAACTAACAATCAGGTATCCATCAGGAACAAGCAAATTGGGGAGATCTAAATCAACTAGAAGCTCATTATAAGAAAACTTGAATTACTTCAAAAATCATCTTGTTGGAAGGTGTTCCTATTTAGGGTGCATACTACAACTACATCACTTACTTTATCCAATTCAAGTTCGCTTAACCTCTACATTCCTTCATTAATATTCATCTAAAGTGAGAAGGGCTGAATCTGATTTAACATATGAGCATAAAGAGTGTAAGCACTTGAATATTATTAATAGGAGGAAGTTATTGTCAATTTATATCCACTTATCCTATATTTATCTAAGTTTACTTTAACTCCCCCACACTTAGAAATTTCATTGTCCGCAATGTATAGAATGAGCAATTCAGAAATGGACAGAAAAATAGAAGCAGAAGGGGGTGCAGGGAAGGGATAAAAAAAAGTAGGGAGAGACGAGACTCCCCTGATAAGAAGGAATAACAGAGCGAGGGAATGCATGTGAGTGGCTCCTTCATCTGAGAGACAAAAAATGGACAAAATACATATAGGAGATAGTAAGTTGGCATTAGCATTAATAAGACAATGTAAGAGCGCAGCCAAGTCAGGATTTGAGAGCATAATAGATACAGTTATCCATAATACAGTTATCCAGAATATAAAATGAGCAAAACAAAAAAAAATGGCAACAGGATAGAAAGGTCCTAAGAATCAGACGGCCCAGGTCGATCCTGAGGTGCAGGCTCCTGAGGGAAAATGATGATTGGTGACTGAGGGCCCTCAGGAGGTGGCGGTGGAGGAGCTGGCATTAAGTAGTCCATAAGTGTCTGTAGTTGCTCCTTCATTGATAGGACATGACCTTCCAGCCTGTTAATGGACTCTCGTGTCCAACTCTCAAAGTCAGTCTGATAAGGAGCCCCATGTCCTGATGGCGCTGGAGTACCCCGGTGCTGATGTGAGGGAGGTGGTGGAGAAGCCTCAGGCTGTGCCTGTGCCTCTGCTCTCTGCCGCCGGGGTTGCCCTGGTGCATCTTTCATACTGTCATATTTGAACGGCCCCTTCGGCTTGAATTGCGCGTCATTTTTCAAGACGCGGCTACCCCCCATAGTGAGCAATTCAGTAAGCATATGAGGGTATGCTAAGCTCACCCTATCAGACCTCGCCACTTGTTTGAAGTTTAAGTACATGAGGCGAGGGATGTTGACCCGCTGTCTGGTCATAAAGCACCATGTAAGTGTGGCTCGTTCTTGGATCATGTCGGATCCATGGGAGCTTGTTAGGACGTTACTTGTAATGAACTGTAACCAAAAACGAGCTGGTTTATTGAGCTGATTCACCGGATAAACCTTGTTCACTAACCTAGCTCTTCCTTCTTCAGCAATGGTGGTCTCTACTTCTTCCCAGGGAATGGACTGAGGGTTCTCCAAATATGCTTGAAATGCACACTCTGGGACGTCCGGCAATTCATAAAAGTCTTGGAAGACTTTCTCATTTATGCGCACCCATGCCGAACGGCAAAAGTATTCATCATCGTCCTCCTCAGTGTCCTCAAAATTAGCATATAACTCCTGGATCATTAAGGGGATCCGATGCACCGTTTTTTTCGTGAATCCTTGCAGCCCGTGCCATTCAAAATCATGAAAAATCAGGTCCCGGGTGGTTGGTGCATAGTAACGATCTTCTACGACCCCTCTTTCTGAGAAGAGTCTGTCAAAGCGAAATTCTGCCCGAGCAGAAGCAAACCGATCCTTATCGTATGATTGCTTCTTTTGCTTTGAGGAGGAGGCTGCAGCAGTCTTTGTTTGTTTTTTAGGAGCCATGCCTGCAAAATTTCAATAAGAAAGAGATAAAAATCAGTAGCAGCAGTAATCAATCACATGTAGCATGGTTCTAATAAGGAAAGACATGATTGAAGGTCTATAAGGGACGAGGGAAAGAGGAATAAGGAAACAAATCAAGCCAAATAGTTCAAAAGATCCAGTTTTCTGGAAAACGCGTCGAACTCGCTGTAGCGAGATCGAACTTGCTATAGCGAATTCGAACCTACATTTGCATAGCCAGATTTAAACGGATGAAAAGCTAATTTGAAGCCGTGTTTCTGCACAGACATAGGCGACTAACCTAACTAATCCAGAAAAACTAACCAAATAGACCCCTAAATATGCAGATCGAAGCAAAACTTTTCGAACCCTAATATGACTATAATCAGCAAAATCAACCAGCAAATCAGGGAGGAAAGGGTTTAAAAGGAATTACCTGATGTACGAGATGCGATTTTTGAGGGGAATGCGAGAATATGATGCACAAAATGCAGCGAGATTAAGGATGGAGGATTTTCGGAGCTTCGTCGCAGTGGCGAGAGAAAAACGAAATGGAGATATTTATATAAGACGCTTCGCTATAGCCGGGCTATAGCGAGAGCGTCTCTGGAGTTATTACGAGAGGTAAAGCTGCCATCTTCGCTACAGCGAAGTAAATCTCGCCATTGCGAGAGAACTTGGTTAAAATTTTATGGCCGAAGAGTCTCGCTATAGCTTGGCTGTAGCGACGAGCTCTCTGGATTTTGTACCAGGATGTGGGGCTGCTGTACTCGCTGTGGCGAAATGGATTTCTCGCAGTAGCGAGAAAACTTGGCAACAATTATGGGCAACAATTACTCGCAATAGCCGGGCTACAGCGAGCTTCTCTGGATTTTGTACCAGGATGTGGAGCTGCTGTACTCGCTGTGGCGAGGTAATGTTCTCGCTGTAGCGAGAATACTTAAAACTGCAGACTCACCATATTCTAGCCATAGCGAGAGACTCGGATATGTACCAGGAGTGGATTCGCTATTGCGAGATGGATCCTCGCTATAGCGAATTTTTTTTTTTTTTTTTTTTTGAATGCTCACTAAAATTCTCCCTCAAATGCAACCAGATACAGTAATAAAGTAAAATTCAAAGCATGGTTAGAGACTCCCTGTGAACATGCCCAATGTTGCTCATCCCTGCCAATCCTAAGCTCCTTGATATCCACATTTTAACCTGTAAAACACATAAAAACAAAAAAAACAAAAAACAAAAAAAAATCAAACCCAAAATGAGAAGGGCTTTAAATTCAAACAAAAAGAATACACAGAAAACTTGGGTTGCCTCCCAAGAAGCGCTAAGTTTAAAGTCTTCAGCCAGACTATCATGACGCTTCTATGAGCAATCTTGTAGTTGCACATTTGTCTTCATCCTGTCCACTGGTCCACCAAGGTAATGTTTCAGGCGTTGGCCATTGACCTTAAAGGTTTCTCCATTTTTCTCATCTTGAATTTCAATGGCACCAAATGTAGTGGTAGATACCACCTTAAAGGGACCAGACCACCTGGATTTAAGCTTTCCTGGAAACAATCTCAAACGAGAGTTATACAATAACACTAAATCACCAGGTATGAAATCCCTTTTCAAAATCTTTCTATCATGCCAAATCTTTGTCTTTTCTTTATATAGCTTAGAACTCTCATAAGCTCGAAATCTAAATTCATGAAGTTCATTAAGGTTTAACAGCCTCTTTTCACTTGCATCTTTATAATCTAGATTTAACTTCTTTATGGCCCAAAAAGCCTTGTACTCAAGTTCCAAAGGTAAATGACAAGCTTTACCAAAAACTAATTGATATGGAGACATACCAATTGGTGTTTTGTAAGCTGTTCTATATGCCCACAAAGCTTCATCTAGCTTATCAGACCAATCCTTCCTATTAACACTTACTGTTTTCTCCAAAATTCTCTTGATCTCCCTATTAGACACTTCACAAAGGCCATTGGTTTGAGGGTGGTACGCTAAAGCCATTTTGTGGTGAACTCCATATTTTTCCAGCAAAGTTTTAAACAAACGATTATTAAAATGAGTGCCACCATCACTAATGATAGCTCTAGGGTGCCAAAGCGAGAAAAAATATTCTTTTTTATAAATCGCACCACTGTTTGAGCATCATTATGTTGGCAAGCTACCGCCTCAACCCATTTACTAACATATTCAACTGCCACTAAGATGTATTGTTGGCCTCTAGACAGAACAAAGGGACCCATAAAATCAATCCCCCACAAATCAAATAATTCAACTTCAAAGATACCGGTTTGAGGAAGTTCATGCTTTTTAGAAATATTACCGGATCTTTGACAAGCATCACAATGGGAAACAAATAAGTGAGAATCTTTAAATAATGTAGGCCAATAAAAACCAGATTGCAATATTTTAAAAGCAGTTTTCTGACCACTAAAATGTCCCCCAAATGGTGATGCATGGCATGCAAGCAAAATGTCATGTTGTTCAATCTCAGGGACACACTTCCTAAGAACTCCATCCACACATCTTTTGAACAGGTAAGGCTCATCCCAAATGTAAAACTTAACCTCATTCAAGAATTTCTTCTTTTGATAATAGTTTAAATCAGGAGGTAAAGCTTCACAAACAATATAATTTGCTATATCAGCATACCAAGGTACATGTAGCAAATTAGCAGCCATTATGCATTCATCAGGGAAAACATCATTCACAAGCTTACTATCACTAACATGCTCAGAGTCTAACCTAGAAAGATGATCAGCTACTAGGTTTTCACTTCCCTTCCTATCCACTATATGCAAGTCAAATTCTTGAAGTAATAAAACCCACCTAATCAATCTAGGTTTGGACTCTTTTTTTTTCAACAAATATTTAATTGCAGCATGATCAGTGTGTACTGTAACTTTGACTCCCAACAGATAAACTCTAAATTTTTCAAAAGCAAAAACAATGGCTAACATTTCTTTCTCAGTGGTAGTGTAATTTACCTGAGCATCTATTAATGTCCTGCTGGCATAATAGATAGGATGAAAAACTCGGTCTCGCCTCTGTCCTAGAACAGCTCCTACTGCATAGTCACTTGCATCGCACATTACTTCAAAGGGCAATGACCAGTCCGGAGCAATGATTATAGGTGCCGTTATTATTTTCTGTTTCAATTCTTCAAAACTTTTTAAACAGTCATCATCGAAGCAGAACTTGGCATCTTTTTCTAACAGCTTGGTCAAGGGTTTTGAAATTTTTTAGAAATCTTTGATGAATCTTCTATAGAATCCCACATGCCCAAGAAAACTTCGAACTCCCTTGACATTAGCAGGAGGTGGCAACTTCTCAATCAATGATGTCTTGGCTCGATCTACCTCCAAACCCTCCTTAGACACCTTGTGTCCTAGTACTATTCCTTCCTTTACCATGAAGTGGCATTTTTCCCAATTCAAAATTAAGTCAGTTTCCTCACACCTTTCAAGTACCTTAGAAAGATTTGCCAGACAAACTTCGAATGAATCACCAAAGACAGAAAAGTCATCCATGAAAATCTCCATGATGTCTTCGATGAAATCAGAAAAAATTGACGTCATGCATCTTTGAAAGGTTGCTGGTGCGTTACATAGCCCGAAAGGCATTCTCCTGAAGGCAAAAGTGCCATAGGGGCAGGTGAAAGTTGTTTTCTCTTGGTCTTCAGGTGCTATAGAGATCTGATTGTATCCTGAATACCCATCCAGAAAATAAAAGTATTCCTTCCCCGCCAGCCTATCAAGCATTTGGTCAATGAAGGGAAGAGGAAAATGATCTTTTCTAGTGGTTGCATTTAATTTCCGATAGTCCATGCACACTCTCCAACCAGTGACGGTTCTTGTAGAAATTAATTCCCTCTTTTCATTTGTCACCACTGTCATCCCTCCTTTCTTAGGGACGCATTGTACTGGACTGACCCATGCACTATCTGAAATTGGATAGATGATTCCTGCATCTAGCCACTTGATGATTTCTTTCTTGACGACTTCTTTCATCATCGGGTTCAGCCTTCTCTGATTTTCTATAGATGGCTTATGATCTTCCTCCAGTAGAATTTTATGCATTACGATGGAAGGACTTATCCCTTTGATATCTGCAAGTGTCCATCCCAGGGCCTTTTTATGACTCTTTAGTACTTCAATCAGTCTTTGTTCTTGATGAGAGTTTAATGCTGTAGAGATGATGACAGGTAATGTCTCTGAATCCCCTAAATATGCATACTTCAAATGCGTAGGGAGTGGTTTTAACTCCAAAATCAGAGGTTGTTCAATTGAAGGCTTAAGAGATGGTGCTGAACGGGATGCCAAATCTAAAGATTCCACTTGCCAATGTTGTTTGGCTCGAGTGGTCGAAAAATTCAGCATTTGGGCTACCTCATAACTAGTTTCAGCGTTCTCATGCTTCACTCCCATTACTAATGCTTCAATAGGGTCTTGGATGATCATTGAATTGAATTGTTCTTGGGCTAACTCATCTGTCACTGAAACTCTGAAGCAGTTTTCAGCATCTCTAGGATATTTCATTGCCTTGTCCATGTTAAACACCACTTGCTCATCCCCCAATCTCATCACTATTTGCCCTTTTTCTACATCAATAAGGGTTCTGGCTGTGGCTAGGAATGGACGACCAATAATCAACGGATTATCCTTATCTTCTTCACAATCCACAACAATGAAATCAGCTGGATATATGAACTCACCAACTTTGACTAGAACATCTTCAATTATACCCCGTGGATATGCTAAGCTCCGATCCGCTAATTGCAATGTTACTGTGGTAGGTCTTGCTTCACCAAGTTGCAATTTCTCAAAGACAGATAAGGGCATCAGGTTGACACTTGCTCCAAGATCACATAGAGCCTTTCCTTGAAAGTGAGTGCCTATTTTACACGGCACAGAGAAACTACCCGGATCTTTGCACTTCATTGGAATCCGTGGGTTGATTATTTTGCTGCACTCTTCAGTAAGTGCTACAGTTTCAAATTCACCAAATCTCCGCTTCTTGCTCAGCATTTCCTTCAAGAACTTGACATACTTAGGCATGTATTCCAATGCTTCTGAAAATGGAATATTGATATGAAGTTGCTTGAATATTTCTAGGAATTTTTGATACTGCTTATCTTCCACCTTCTTTTGAAGCCTTTGAGGAAATGGTAGTGGAGGTATTATCCTTGGTGATGTATACAGTTTCTCTACTTGTTTCTCACCCTTATCAGCATCTGCCTGTTTTTTAACTACTTCACTACTCACCTTTTTCTTCTTTTCAGCTGATGTACCCACATGTTCTTCTCCTAATTTTTTATCATTACTCGTCTCTTCAGTGGTAATTTCATCTCTAGCTTTCTCTACAACAGCCTTTGATGCAGGTGTGTGGCTAACCACCTTTGGTATTTGGACTTCCGGCAACTCTTTCCCATTTCGAAGAGTTATGGCCTTACACTCTTCCTTGCCTTCTCTTCTAGGATTAGGTACCGTGTCACTTGGCAATCCTCCTTGTCTCAATGAATTCATTGCTGAGGCTAGTTGACCCATCTGCAATTCTAGATTTCTCAAGGAGGTGTCAACTCTAGCATTCACTTGAGCTTGTTCTTCATTTTGCTTACTTTGAATGCTAATGAACTTTGCCAATGCATCTTCCAGATTCGACTTAGGTTCTTGAATCGGTGCATTTTGCCTTACAGGTTGAGCAAAGCCTGGTGGTTGATTAGGCCTAATGCTTGAGGACGATGCTGGTTGATTCAGTGCTGGTCCATGCTTCCAAGAGAAGTTTGGATGATTTCGCCACCCAGGATTGTAATTATTGGAGTACGGATTCTGATTCTTTGAAAAATTCCCCACATAACTAACTGATTCTGAAGATACCAAAGGACAGGAGTCTACTGAATGCAAATCCCCACAGTTTTCACAAGTAATTGGGGCCACCTGAGCAGAACAGACATTTAATTGTTGGGTTCGCTGCACTTGAGATTCCAACATATCGAATCTCTTATTCAGAGCAGAAAGGATAGTGGCAAGTGGAACAGAAGGGTCTTCTTGAGTATTGGCAACATTAGCACTCATCCTTCTCTCACCTCCTCTTTGTACGTAACTCTCAGACAATGTGTCCAATGCCTGAATAACATCGTCTACAGGCATTTCGTCCCAACGCCCATTCAGAATGGCATCTAACATTGTATCGGTTTGTGGGGTTAGACGCGTGCAGAAGTTCTGAACAATAGCGCAGTCATCCATCCCATGGCTTGGGCATTGACGGAGCAGATGTTTGTACCTCTGCCAAGCAGCATATAAGTGCTCGTCTGAAGCCTGCTTGAAGTTGATGAGCTCACGACGTGCATCTGCTATTCTATTGTTTGGAATGAAGCGAGCTCTGAACCTTGCCTCTAGCTTGTCCCAAGTATCAATTGAACCTTCGGGTAGAGTCAATAACCACTCCTTGGCTTTTCCTTGTAGAGAAAGAGGGAATAGTCGAAGTCTTAGAACATCCTTTGGTACTCCATTCTGCTTGAATGAATCGCACACTCCCAAGAATGATAAAATGTGACGGTTGGGATCCTCATCAGATCTTTCACCAGTGAATTGTCCGTTGAGCTGCAACATGGAGATCATCACCGGCTTCAACTCAAAGTTAGCAGCTTGAAAGTCTGGCACTACTATACTGGATAGAGTGCCCTTCATAGTACGACCCACAAAGTCTTTTATGGACTGATTTTGGTTCCCTTCCTGAGCCATTTCTTCACTCATAGAAATTGGTGTTTTAGAAGGAGTTTCTTCAAAGTTCAAGTTCACCACAAGATCACTGATTTTCTTCGTTGTACGCTTCTTTGTTGTAGAAGTTTGCTTCGGCATGTACTGTGGTACCTGTAGAGAAGAATTCAGCCAACTGTATTATTTTAAATAAAACAAATTCAAAGCAAATAACAAAATAAAAGAAATTCTAGCTAATCTACTACTAATGCTTAATCGAGGACTACTAAAGATTACACACTTCTAACTGAACAATTAAGCCTTTCCCCGGCAACGGCGCCAGAAAACTTGATCGCGAAATTTTTTATGCGTTCCGCAAGTGCACGGGTCAGATCAAGTAGTTCAGTGATAAGTATGAGTATCGTTCCCACGAGGAAGGGGTTAATTACAATTAGGCAATGTATAATCCGTTTTCATCCACGTTAAACTGTCAATTAAGTGAATTATGAACTTAGACTAATGCTTAAAACAAAACAATTTAAAGAAAACTAAGTTGGCACAGGCAGTAAGATAAAATCCAAGATTTGAAATTACCTAGAGTTACTATTCCCTTGATGATCACTAGAATTTAACCTCTTGTTCAATTGTGATTAATTTTCACCTTGTGGGTTAAGAGATTCAAAAGCTATAACCGTCTGTCGATGTAATTATAGCCCTATTCTCTCCTGAATTCTAAGTGTCCTTAGATTTAGGTGAGAATGCATTAGATTCTATATCCCTCTACAAACCAATTAAGGTAATCAGGTATATGTCTATCCTAATTACAGATTAGATGACTCTAAACTTAATTTATCCAACTCTTAGGTCTAATTAGAATCCCTTTCTCAAGATAAATTCTAATTTCCCAAATCAAATCAAAGAGGTGGCCAATCCCTAAGAAAGCATTAAGCAAGAGAGGATACACAAGATTCCAATCATCACAATTAACAAGATAATCAATGATTCAGTTCACATCAAGTTCCTAGTACTCTAGGCAAAAAGGAATTTAGCCGCACATAGCTAAATCTACAGAGAATTCCCAATCAAAATACATGGAGAATTGAAAAGAACAAGAAAGCAAACAAAGGGAAGATTGAGATGCAGAAAGTAGAGCTCCCCCTTTGATTCCTTCTCTTCTTTCACACTCCCAGCGTAAAAAGCCTTCAAGAACTCCCAAAATCGCCTCTTGAACTCTCAGAACTCCTTCTGCCGCCGAATCCTCCGAACCCTAACTCAGAAAACCTCTTTTAAAGCTCAAAAATTAAAACTGCGCGTTTCAGGTCCGCTCTCGCTATAGCGAGGAGCGTCTCTCGCTATAGCGAGGTCTCATAAGTCCTCAGGTTTCCGTTGCGCTTCGCTATTCCCACGCTATGGCGAGTTGCTCTCTGGAATTTCTATGCGACACGACTTCGCTATTGCGAAGCCTCCCCTTCGCTACGGCGAAGATGCCATATCGCTACAGCGAACTTCGGTCTCGCTGTAGCGAGAAGACTTGGTAAATCTGCTTTGGCCATTTTCAGCTTCCCTCTTTTTTATTCAACTCCTTCTATACTTTGCCACTTTTTCCTGAAATTGAAATCAAATCTAAAATGAGGTTTAAACTGATAAGATCATTACAATTATAATACTTTCTTTGTTTTGTTTGATTTAATGCACTTTTAATCATATTAGTCAAGAGAACAGTATTTTACCTCCCTAATTTAGTGTCAAATATAGCCCTTTTTAATCCTAAATTAGGAGGTTATCAATAATGCAAGGGGATTACAATAAATTTGGTCCCTCACACATATAGTCTAGATGAATGTCAAATAGCTCTAGCTAAATTTGTGATATGTGATGAGATGCCCTTTCAAGTTGTGAAAGGGAATTGGTTTTGAGACTTATTAGATCATTTGGAACCTATACTAGTTCTATCAAAAGTGATAGTTGCTTTGGATTGTCTAAAGCTCTACCATGAAGAATCCAAGAAGTTGAAAGATTTGTTAAAAAAATCATATGCCCATGTATGTCTTACTACAGATACTTAGTCATCAATTTAAATTTTCAATTACATGTGCTTAACGGTCATTTTATTGATGAACATTAGAGATTGTAAAAGCATATTCTAAACTTTTGTATAGTTAAAAACCATAGGGGTGACACTATCAGAAAGGCAATTAAGAAATGCTTGTTTGAATAAGGGATTAAAAAAGTAGTCACCTTAACCATAGATAACGCAAGCTCCAATGACACAATGGCAGCATACTTGAAAAAATGATTAAAAAATTAGAATAGGTCAGTGTGTGATAGGGATTACCTACATGTGAGGTGTTGTATTCATATTTTAAACTTGGTGGTAAATGATGGGTTGAAAGATTTATATGACTCTATCTCTGCCTTTCAAAATGTTGTTAGATATATTAGATTTTCTCCTATAAGACTTCAAAAATTCTAGAGTTTTGTTGAAAAGAAAAAAATGGAGTCTAAGAGATTTGTATTTGGATATTACAACTAGGTGGAATTCCACCTACACGATGTTGGAAGATGCCATGAAATTCCAAAAGGTATTTAAGAGAATGGAAGATGAAGATGAGTCTTACAATATGTACTTTATGGAAGATAATAATTAACTTGGTCCTCCTATGGCATATGATTGGTGTAATTCTTCCATGTTTATTGACTTTTTCAAGGTCTTTTATAATATTATATTGAAATTTAGTAGATCATTACTTATGACATCAAATGTGTGTTTCCATGAAATTGCTCATTTTTAAACCATGTTGTAAGCAAGTACTACATCTACATATGCTCTTGTTGGGGATATGGCTAAGAATATGTAAAGGAAGTATGATAAATATTGAGGGAACCCATACAACATGAACCCTTTTATTAGTAATAAAGGTGGTATTAGACCCCAGGTATAAACTTGTATATATGAATATTACTTTCGATAATATATACCTTAATCATGATGTGTGTGCGACTATGAAAAAAGAATCAAAGATGCCTTGTATCATTTATATGAGCAATATTCTACCAAGTTTGCTAAGAAATTAATTGAAACCAATGATAATCATAGTGGATCTAATGTAAGGAATGCAGTAGAGAGGATACTAACATATGTTGATCTAAAAAATAAGTGGATCACATTAAAGAAACTAAAATTTACTTGTAATTAAAAAATGGACTTGGATAAGTATCTTGTA
Source organism: Erythrophleum fordii (assembly GCA_032878935.1). Classification (NCBI taxonomy): domain Eukaryota; kingdom Viridiplantae; phylum Streptophyta; class Magnoliopsida; order Fabales; family Fabaceae; genus Erythrophleum; species Erythrophleum fordii. The sequence goes on along the minus strand of JAVQMF010000058.1, from coordinate 26,087,173 downwards.
GCTAACTTACTTGAGGAATAGGGGCCTTTTGATATCTTTGCATGGTGGAAAGAAAATGATGAAAAGTATAAAGTGCTTTTTATGGTTGTACGTGATGTGTTAGCTATGCTAATGTCCAATGTTGCTTTTGGTGGGTGCATGCTTGATGTATTTAAGAGTTCATTATCACCAAAGATGACTAAAACACTCATTTGAACCCAAAATTGGCTATCCTCTAAAATGTTCAATTTTAATGATTGTGATTTTGATCAATCTGAGCCATTTGAGAATATTATTGAATCATATAAGCCCTATAATTTGAAAATAAATTGACTATAATGCATTTTTTGCTTGTAAGTTCAACTTTCTAATTTTTCATCATTTTTTTTTATAGAGGCTTTAGGAGGAATAAGTGTCACCAAAGATGTTATGAGCACTGATTGATGTGCTTCTATTTAACTTTTCTAATTTATAATTTATGTATTGTATTTTCTACTTTATGACTCCTAGTACAATGTATTTTAGATTTTCTATGGTCTCATTTGATAGTTGTTTGTTAATAGTTTATTATGTTTACTTGTAATCACAAGAATCTATATACTTATGTGCATAAGGTTTTTTTTTCCTTTTATTTTGGCAATGTGTTCAATTTTTTTTTTCTCTCATTTGATTCTCAATTGATTGATTCAGTGCTTGCTAAAAATGTTAATAACAAGCACTTAACTATGGATGGTGACTTTGGTAATGCAATAGTGGATAACTATCGGTCTTATAAAGTTAATTAATGTTTTCGTTCTTTTCATTATCTTTAGTCCTTTTTATTTTTGTAGATTTAGTTTAAAACTGACTTTGATTCCCCAATAGTTGGTTTGCTACTTCTTAAAAGTGTGTATGAGCACTTTGATGGGGGAGTTGACTTTCGGTAGACCATAGTGAAGGATGGCCTTTGTTAAGAGGTTAGTTAATGTTTTTATTCTTTTTTGTCCTTTTAGTTCCCTTTTCCTTTTATTGTTTTAGTTTGGAATTGACTTTTGATTCTCCAACGTTGATATTTTTCTTGTTAAAAATATTAGAAATGAGCATTTTGATAAAGATAATGACTTTTTCAAGAATTGGATGGATGACCTACTTTCAAGATTTATTTGTGTTTTAATTCTATTTAGTGTTGTTGTTATTTTTCTTTCCATGTCCTAGTCTAAAATTGAATTTTGATGATCTAATGGTTGATTTACTACTTATTAGAAATGTTGGAAATGCATATTTTGATAGGGATGGTGATTTTGGTAAGACAATAGTGGAGAATTACCTTTATTTTAAAATATGTTATTGTTTTAAATTTTTATAATATTTTTAGTCCTTTGTCTTTTGAATTTTAATTTGGAATCAAATGATTGATGAGTGTCTTTGCTTCAATATATATATATATATATATATAAACTCTATATTTGGGAGCATTAACTTTTGTTTTTAATGCCTTTCTTTTTGTCTAGAATTAGTTGTTGATTCTCGAATAATTGATTTGCTATTTACTAGAAAAAGTACTTTTTCTATATTTACCAAAAAGAAACCAATGGCTTGGCCTAACCCACCCTGACTTAACATAAAATCATGTTTGTTTGGGTTAAGTTGGGCTATAAGTATAAAAACAAATCTAATACCTTAATCGAGTAAGGCATTAGGCTAATTAAATGCCCAGCTTAGTCCTATTCATGAATATCCCTATTTCTCATCTTATTCTTAAGCTTGCAATTATTTATTATATTTCTTATTATTTTTCACACTATGACAAGTAGATGTTCCTAAAGAAATCTATGAGAGGAAAATGTATATCCATTTGAATTTTTTACTGTTGAAATGCCATAAGACATACAATGGGTTAAATGTGAGGCTTTGGTATAATTTCTTAAAGCTTTTCCACCTTTAAGTTTTGTGGATGTAGTTTTTGTCAATTGTCTTTCTAGAAAATTTCCTTTTATCTTGATCTTAAGCAAGTAAATATATTATAGGCATTCTATTTCACCATCTTAGTTATTAATACGCCATTCCCATTTCAGTTTCAGCTTAATGTTGAAAAACCCAAATATAATTTGTGGGTTGTTGCTTTGTTTATCTTTCATCAATGTCAATATAACTTTCTCTATATTGTTTAGAAAATTTAGTTTCATTTACTCCACAAAATTTTGGCACATGTAAATAAAAAATGGATGTTACATGGAAATTTGTTGTTATTTAAGTACAGGTCAATTGAAATAAAAAAAATATATAATGAAAAGTAAAAAAAAAAATTTAGCAACAATCAAAACCATCATAAAAATCCACAAATTTTTAACAATGATTAAAAAGACCATGGTTATGATAGAGTCTATAAACAATAAAATCATGGTTAGACCACAATTAAAATTTGTTATTAGACTATAGTCAAGCTAACCATGGTCTAATCACAGTTGGTTAAACTCATTGTTACGTGATAGATAATTTGTTGACAAATTTCATAACATCACTAAAGGCCTTAGTGACATTTAAAATTGTTGCTAAAGCTACTAAGAAAACGTCACTTAAACTACATTTTTTATTTTGTAGAGCATAGCCAAATACAATTTCTGTTAAAAAAAAAGAAAAAGATATGAATTGGCAGATAGCCCACTAAATTATTGGGGTTGTAATGTTTGTGCTTTTGTCTTTGGGTATTATTAACCTTCTAGAGTTTCCAAATCCTTGCTTGGATTGCTTACATCATGTTTTTCTAATAAAATAATAATTTTTTAACCTACGCATGAGACTCAATATGCAACTTGAATAATATTATAGAAAAATATGCAAGAATATTTTATATTTAGATCTTTAGTTATGATTAAATTCATATGCAAATTAAGAATAATTAAAAAAAACCATTACGCACGAGGAGGAAGAATATCTTAATATCACCTGTGAAATAAATATAGAATTATACCTTGGGCCATGAAGTTGAACTTGGTCACTTTGACAAATATAGATAAAGTGGTTAAAAAATAGCACCTTAACTTTCTCTCTTCGCACTCAAGTTTTGATAGGTTTGCAAAATAGTGAGAGGCACACAAATTTAGATAATGAGTGAAGAGAGGAACCAAAAACCTATATATAGCTTTGATGACTTGAATCATCAAAGAGTTATAACTCTCCACTTTCCTCTTACATTCATGAATCCAATTATTTCATGTCATTAAATGAAAGACCATTCACATACATAAGTAATCATCAAATCAAAAGTTGCAGTAACTTTGGTTAATGTATATATCTCAAAATTAATATAGATTCGGAGTTTAGGCTGAGTAGCTATCTTTAATTATTAATGACTATTAATATATTATGATCTTTTAGATTTTGTAACTTTTTATGTAAACCATGTCTCTTCATGTGATCATAAAAACCACATTAAGTCTATCATAAAAATCTAACAAAATAACCTTGTGTTTTCAGTTGAGAATTTTGATACAAGAGCGTTAGTGGCAAATTTTGGTAAGAATAGTTGTGGGAATGTCTTCTCCAAATAAATAAATAAAATATCAATAAAACTAGTCATTTCTCCAAACATTCCCACCTCTATTTTTTGTCTTCTTGAATGACTAGCCCATTTATGGCATTAATCCCGTGTTAGACTTCGTATGGCCACGGTATGATTTTCAAACTTCATTAAATTTATTTGCTCATCGATATACTTTGTATAATCTTTATGTAGGTAATTTCCATTTAAGTAACTGTTTCACTAATATTATTTCCAGTCATCTCACTTTTTTCAATAATGATCCACTCCATTTCGTTTAAATGTCAAAATACTAAAACTAAATAATTTTCTACGTCGTTTTGTTTCTTGGCTTTGATAATTACGTAATTACAATTTAATTAACTGACATATAATTAATTGGATTCGGGTGCAGAAATAAATTTCAAATCTACTTATGCTTAATTGGTGTAAGGTTTTGCCAAGTTATATATATAGGATGCAGAGAAGAATTTTCTTCCCAACTTTTGATTGAGTTGCAAATTGCAATAACTATAATCATATGCGTATCTTCGCGCACAAACATAATTTACGCTTAAAAGAGTTGCGAGGCAATGATTTGTGTGCTTGGTTAGTTTGAAATTTATACTTTCTTTATCGGGAAATACATTTTATCATTGAGTTTTGTTAAGAAAACAGAAGACATACCTAAAAATCATCAACATGGTGCCGAGTCAAGTCTTGAAGCGGGTCCAGGTCCAGCCAATTTAACCGATAAACCAATCACATCGAATTGCTCTAATTTCTTAGATAAGTCACTTTTGCAATTAATTCAGGACAAAGTGGTTTGACCCGCGCTTAAATTGATAAATCAATGTGATTAAACAAGTGAATCGGACTTATTTATTTTTATAATTAATTAATATATATTATTGTTCTTTTACATAAAGTAATAACAATTTTTCTACTATTAAATAGTTTTATAACTATACTAAATTTAACAGAAAAGTATATTGTACTATATATGAAAAAAATATTTGTCAGCAACCCTATTGGTTTGAACAACTAAAGATATATTGTATAAGAACTGATAATATAAGCTAATACAATACATTATGAATTTATCACTTATTTGGTACATATAATGTATTGTATAAACTTATACATTATATCTCTTTTATACATCAAAATGATATATAACATAATCATGTCTTGGGGGATGGGATTAGGCCTGATTAGTTTTTATGTATAAAGCTTATCAATACTTTTTTATTTTAACCCCTCATCTAAGAAGATATTCATTGGCTAGGCTGGAATGAGTTTAATTAATATTAGTTGGGATTGAATTAGTTGAACCATTTACAAATTTTTAGTAAAAATTATAAAATAATGCTAAAGGTAAAATTTTTATATAAATCCTATAAAATTACATTTTACCATTAAACATTTTTTGCATAAGTCCCTATAAAATAATTTTTTAAAAAAATTAATGGAATTCGGATAGGCTACGTGAAAACTAATTTAGTATCCAACTCAATCTAATTAATTTAGTATGAGATTGGGCTAGATTGGTTTCTTAAATTAGCTAAACCACTTTTTTTATTATGTGGTAAAAAATTATAAATTAACTCTTCAAAAATAAAAATTTCATATAAGTCCTTAAAAATTATATTTTGCCCTTAAAAAAAATAATATTTTTATTACATTGGTTGAAATTAGATAATATGGCCAACTTGACCTAATATGTCCAAATTATTTTTTAATTGTTTAGCTCGATGTGATTAGACGAGATCAGGTTAGCTAGGTCACTAGGTAACCATATACTTTGTAAAACCCTATCCACTCATACTTTTTTTAAAAAACTTAATATAACATAATCAATTTAGATAAATATAGTATATTTTTTAAGTAAATGATATTTTTGTCAAAATGGTTGATTTTTATCCTATCCAATGTTAAATAGCACATCACCAAATAAATGATAATATTATCTTATACGACACATTATTTTATATAATATCATACCAAATATTGTATAATTTAAAATTTTATTAGACTTTATCTTATCAGACCTTATTTTATTAGATCTTATACTATTAGGCTTTATCCTATAAATCATACCAAACAGCCCTTAAGAGTTTGGTTGTAAGGTTTTAGATTCGTCTTATGAATAAAAAATAAAAAACAAAAAAGCACTAAGAGGGCTTTATCCCCTTTAGTAGGGCCACTCAGCTTGACTCAATTGAATTAGTTGGAGGTCAAGCGACTTTCAAATATTAAGGGTCTTAAACAAATATATATATATATATATATATATATATATATATATATATATATATATATATATATATATATATATATATATATATATTTGTCTAATTACTTGGATTTGAGTGTTAAAAGAGCTTAATGTCCTTGAATTTATTTTTTATCCAATATCTTTCTTCACTTTTAATTCTCAAAACCTTGTGCTTCTTTCGTAGCCCAAAACAAAAAAAGTCAACTTTTATTTTTAAAAAAAAAAATTATTACATTTGTTGATGTTGATATTGAATATAAATAAATCAATAATTTTAGTCATATCCAAACTATATAACATATATAAAAACCATAATACCTTGCTTCATTTTTATTCATGCCTCAAACTCATACATGATAAAAATTACAAAGACGACTATAATCTTACCATACAATAAATAAGCAAAGGGCAAGGGCATATACACACCCAAATTACTTAAGAACTAGAATATTTCACGAGTTTTCCAAGTGTAATAGTGTCAAATTGGTTTACTAAATAAGGTTTTAGTCTCACAAGCTCCATAGATACTTGCTCCATAGTTGGGCGAGAATAAATGCTATTTTTGCAATTAGCATCACTTCCTCAACAACCCCCTTTGAGGGTTGAGGAAGTCGTTGATCCAACACATCCTTCAATAGTAAATCATAGGTTGTTGAAGTTTCTATCAAAGAAGAAATAAGCTCTCTTGGATGCTTTCCCAAAAGGATTTCCAAAGTGAGAACTCCAAAACTATAAACATCACATTTCTCATTTGCTTGCATAATGTAAGCAATCTCTGCAACAAGTTAAATTAAATATGAGAGTTGTGATATTGTCAACAAAGCACTAGTAGAATTTTTTTGTGAAACAAAGTGTAATATTTTAGTAAAGTACAAAGAAAAGGGCCTAACCTGGAGCAGCATATCCAACAGTGCCTCCAACTAAGGTCATATTGTTTAAGTCAAGCTTTAAAAATTTGGCTACTCCGAAGTCACTGATGTGAGCTTCTTGATATTCCAAATCTAAAAGAACATTCTTGCTTGATATGTCACAATGAATTATAGGACATGAGCAACTATGATGCATATAAAATAATGCATTAACCAAACCTTTAACAACATTTACCCTCTTATTCCAATCAAGTGCAATTGCTTGTTTTTCATTTTTTAATATCTTATCCAAGCTACCACCTTCTAAGAACTCATAAACCAAGAATGAGAGTTGAGAATTTGAAAAAAAATCCTAATAACTTCACAATGTTACGGTGTTTCATTTCTGTCAAGGCTCGAATCTCACTTGTGAAAGCTTCGACGTTGGAGAATTCTGCATTTGAATTTGAATGGAATTTCTTCACAGCAACAATTTGGCCTTTAGCCAACTCAGCCTTATATACACTTCCTTGCCCTCCCACTCCAATAAGATATTTGTTGTTAAATCCCTCCGTGGCCTCAATAATTTTCTCATGCAAAATTTCCCTATCAAAATGCCACATGGAGAAAATATTTTTAACTTGTGCTTCTCTATCTTGGTTTTCCATTTTCTTTAAGGTTGGACAAATTAGAATACATGAAACTCCACCCATTACTAGCATCAATGAACCCAAAGAAAGAAGTATTATCAATAGCTTGACTTTTTTATTCTTATTGCCTTGTGGATCAGTGCTGAACTTATTGCAGAAATCTAAACCAATGATATTACCACACAAACTCGTATTATTCCTTAATGCTTCAAATGTAACATTTCTAAAGGCTGGATTGTTTGGAAGAGAGCCCTCTAATTGGTTGTATGATATGTCAACAGAAGACAAGCTTAACATACCATTAAAACTAGATGGAATGGTCCCAGAGAGATTATTATGTGATAGGTTCAATGTTATTAAGCTTCTCAACTCTCCAAGTGCTACTGGTATTGTTCCCCTTAACAAATTCTCACTGAGATCAAGATCTTGAAGGAATTGTAATTTGCCAAACTCAAAGGGAATTCTTTCCTTGAATTTATTTTTGCTCAAATTCAAGTAAAACAAATTAAGCCCTCCGAGCTCCTTTGTTATTGGACCAGTGAAATTATTTGCTGCCAACTCCAATTTTGTAAGTTCCTTCAGTGAACCTATTTCTATCGGAACATTGCCAGAAAGTTGGTTATTGCTTAAAGAGAGTTCACCTAAAAAGGTTAACTTCCCTAGTTCCTTAGGAATTTCTCCTGTCAAATGATTTGAAGAAAGGTTAAGTCGTTGCAATTTGGTTGCCTCCCCTAACTGTGAAGGTATGCTACCAGAAAGATTATTGTTAGAAATCTTGAGGCTTGTGAGATTATGGCACTTCCCCCACTCTAAAGAAAGGTGGCCATATAATTTATTGTTGCTCAAGTCGATGTAGTTCAAATGTGGATATACACCAAAACAATCTGTTATATTTCCAACTAACAGGTTATTATCAAGCCTGAGTCTAACAAGAGTGGAGCAGTTCTGCAAGCTACTTGGAATTGGACCAGTGAAATAGTTCATACAAGCACTAAATTTTTTTAGTGACCCACCAATGCAAATTTGTTGAGGCAACTTACCAGTGAACACATTGTCACCTAGTTGTAAGTCATGCCAATTGGTAAGGTTATTCATTTCTAATGGAATGCTATCATTAAGTTTGTTCATATATAATCTTAGGATGGTCAGTTGTGTTAAATTTCCTATGGTAGTAGGAATAGGTCCAAAAAGATTGTTATTTTGAAGGCTAAGTTTTTTCAAATTGACCAACTTTCCTAAAAAAGAAGGAATTGATCCCCAAAGTCTGTTGGCCGCCAAATTCAACGAGGTGAGATTTGTAAAGTTTCCAATGAAGGGTGTGATTGGGCCATAGAAGTTATTATATGCTAATGAAAAAATGGTGAGAGAATAGAGTTTTCCAAATTCATAAGGAATGGGACCTACAAGTCTATTGCGATAAAGGTAAAGAAGTTGTAAATTGGTCAAATTTCCGATTGTAGAAGGGATTCTACCACATAAGAAAGTGTTTTCTGACAAATCAAGTTGTATGAGATTCCTTAGCATTCCAATTTCTTGAGGAATGGAACTAGAAAGATGATTCATGTGAAGTGATAATTTTGTCAAATTCCTCAAGTTCCCAATTTCTTTGGGAATTTGTCCAGTGAGATTACATGCACTAATATCAAGATGATTTAGAGTGCTTAATGCCCCTATTCCTTGAGGGATGAAACCACTTAAAAAGTTATGGGACATATTCAATGAAAAAATACTAGACAAGTTACCAATTTGGGGTGGAATAATTCCACAAAATTGGTTGTAACTTATATCTAAAACATGGAGGTTAGGGAAATATGAGAAGTTGAGACTGTAAAGTGTACCTCCTACCCCAAAACTTGTAAGATTTACGATGGAGATGGACATGGATTCATCACATGTAATTCCAATCCAGTCTTTGCAAGGATTAGTGCCATTATTCCAAGAAGACAAAGCAACTTGGCTTTGGTTGTCAAGGTCGGCTTTCCACTTCAATAGAGCATGTGATTCGCCAGCTTGTGCAGCAGGAAATGCAAAAGAAGCAGTCATGGAAGAACCAGCTTCGTGTGATGAAGAGAAGTTCACGAACACAAGGAAAAATAAGGAGAGAATCCACCACAATGGTAGAAGCGGAGTAGTGGAATCAGCCTTTCCAGGTCTGGTCGCCATGATTTGGTTACTTTCAATTTTTTTAATCATGAATAGATGAAAAGACAAAATGAATGATGAGTATACCATAAATATTAGAGAGTACGCACGGGTGTTCATGACAAAAAATAAACTAGAATGCATCTGTCTTATATTTTTCATATTGAATATTTGGAAAAAAAATCTAATTAATTCTTTTTTTTTTTGGTGATATTATGTTGTTTCGAGAGGAAAATGATCAAAATTTTCATACTTATAAATACCTATAAAATTTATCCATTAATTTGAGTCCGGTTATGAGGATGAAGAATCAATCTAGGTCTAAGTTGAACCTTTTTTTTTTCCTGAAAAATTTTTTAGAGTTTAAGTCCAGATCCAAGTACAGGCAAGGTGTACCCACTATATATATATATATATATATATATATATATAAGTGGAAAATAAAAAATAGAAATTAAGTTTGTTAAACGCTAAGGGTCTGAGAATTAAAAAAATGTTTTTTTCCGGGTTCGATGATTAGAGAGAGAGAGAGAGAGAGAGAGAGAGAGATTATACTTTGTTACATGCAATATCGAAGTCAATGTCTAAGTCTTCGGCCTCAAAAGAAAGGCAATCATTCATGGCCTGATTCAAAGTTGTTGACCCCAAAATGAGACTTCTATCCAAAAGGACGATGTGGGCATGTGAGGCTTTGCTTACTTCTCAAATTCCAAATTAAGTTGCTTTCTGTCTCTATCTAGTCATCAATAATTTATGGCCCGCTTGTAGTAAGTTGGCCCGGATAAGAGATTAGTGTCTTCGGCTTTGCTTCGAATTTTTTCTTATTTTGAGATTTTAATAAAAAATAATTTAGTAATTGGCCAAATCATCTAATAACTATTTTTATCAATATTATCAGTCTTTCAAAAAAAATTTTACATTCAAATTACAAAAAATAACATGTTTAAAGATACTTCATAATCATTTTTTCTGATAGAAATAATTCTAAATAATCCTAATGAGTATTTTAATTAAGTTTCTTATTTTTATTAATTAAAATATAAAAAAGTACCACTGTAATAAATATCTAAAATATTTAATCAAATATATATATATATATATATATAATGTCCAATCAAAACAAACATGTAACAATTATAGTAACACAAATACCTTTTATATATATATATATATAAACAAACATGGGAAACGGGAGAGAGAGAATGGGGATGGAATGATATAAAATAATAGTTTATCGTTTTGTAATTTTTTAAGTGAATTTATTATTTGTTAAAATTTTTTAAATTTTCATTTCTATTTAAAAGAGAAGGTTTTAATTTCTTAGCCGTCACTTAAAAGCCACTTTAGACATTAAGGCTCCGTAATCACTTTATATAACTTATATAATGTTTATTATATTTTTATATTTATTATTTTATCTATTAAATTATTTTTAAAAAAATAGAGATAAAATAATTATTTTTTATCTCACCTACTTTTACTTATTCATATTTTATATTTTTTTATTATTATATCTTTTAATCAAACAAATATAACTGAAAATTTTTGAAAATTTTATTTTTCTAAAATAACGAGTTTTGTTTTTTTTTCATCACTGTCTGAAAGGACATTGTGGGCCGTTGCTTCCTTTTCAAATTCATAAAAGCTTCTGTTCTCAAATTAATGGCCTTGTCCGTTGACATAGAAATGGAGAACGATTTTTCACCCAAAATATAAACTATTTAATTACAAATTTATTGGTATCTATTTTTAACACAGATTATAATTTCACACACACACAAGCACATTTCAATACAGGTTAATTTCTATTAATAGTTATTTTAACTTGTTATTATAAAAATGCATGCTTAAATGTTCCTTTGTTTGACCCACCTTTAAAAGTGAAAACCATCAATCAAGATATAAAAACTTTGAAAATAAATATGGTTTACTATTTTGAGAAAGGAGTGAAAAATTGTCAACAAAAAAAAAAGGAGTGAAAAATTGAAATTTCTTCTCATGAAGAAATAAAAACAGAAACATAAATAATTTTTGGTTGGACAAAATTGCCGCAACTCAAAAGCAAAAATTATAATATCTACTAGATGAAATACCTTTAAATTATACTATATTATTATTTTCATTTTTTTTTTGGTCGATGATCTCTTCTCCAAATGCATAAATTTATTACTAGCTAACCTCTTAACTTTTTGAAATTACAATCTTAAATTACAAGAATTACGTACTATATTGACCAAAAAGTTATATAAGAATTTTAGTGTTTTTCAATATTTTTATAAATTTCTGATTATATATTATATAATCTATAATTTTTTAATTAAGTAAAAAAGTCTAAACTTAATTATATTAACCAAAATAAATGTTTAAAATTATTGTTTTTCTCCTTAAATAAACTATTTTTAGTAATTTGATTTCAGGAAGTACTTTTTGAAAAATATTTTTGGCAAGTTTTTCTCTTTAAAGATTGACTAAATATCAAAGGTATACATTTGGTACACAAGAATATTAGTTATGGATAAGGAAAGGGAACGAAGATATGATGGAAAATAATCTTTCCACTCTCATATAATAAAAAATAATAAAAAAACACTTAATACTTGATGTGTCTAAAAATATAATGTCTCTAAAAATATGCATCAATCAATATAATTAACTTAATACTTTTAGTCAATACTTTAAAAATCATATCGATTATTAAATTTGAATGACAAATAATTCGAAGTTTAATAATTTAATTGTTATTAAATTATTTTTTAAAAATATATATATAATATAAATATAAAAATATTTCAATTAAATTAATTATATATTGTAAAATAATATTTTAAAAATATAAAAATTAATTTAAGTATTTTACACATAACAATAAATCTATATGAAATGAATTATAGGTCCAATAAATATAAATTTTTATCACAAAATACCAAATTTTTTAGCTAAATAAAAAAATTAAAAAAATAAGTTTTTGACTATTTTAACGCCAAACTACCTGTCTTTTTATCAGTTGTTACGATTTTTTTACTAATTCATCTAGTTTTTTGCCAACTAATTTTCAGAATCAACTGGATTAAAAGTAGGACTGATTCACCAAATTTTTAGTCCAAACTTATTCATCCGTCCAATTTTTCAAACCATGCCTTTTTGGGTCTTGTTGCGTGCTATATCTGCGTCATCGTCTCTCCATGTCTATATATTCGTATTCGTGTCCCTCCGTAATGAATAATTGAGCCAGCTTTGCATGCTTTTCAAATGCCAAATTAATTCATCCCCTTTCTTCATCGAGCTGGAATGTTTGTCTTGCAGCGTCGTCATTTGAGAAGCTCGTGATTTAATGAACTCAAATGACCTCATTCACTTACGCTTTGTTTGGATGGGGGACGAGGATAGTGGAGGAAGAGAAAAGAGGGGAAGGGAAACAAAAGAGGAGAAAATTGGTAAAAAAATATTCTCTCGTGCGTATGGATGGGAGAGAGAGAAAATGTATAAAAAAAAAGTTAATTTAATATAATAATAATTTTGTTGTTATTTTAAATTTATATATATATATATATATATATTAAAAAATAAAAATAATAAAAGATATAAAAACTCATTTTAAAAAATATTTAAATAATTTTAAAAAATTATTTTTAAATAAAATAAAAAATTTCATTAAAAAACACATATTTAAAATTTAAAATATATTCTTTAAATTAATTAAATTTTATTGTATAAAAAAATATTTATAAATTATTATTTTAAAATCATAAATATTAATATTTATTTTAAAATTTATTAATATTATTTAAATATATATTAATTAATTTAAATATTATAATATAATATAATATATAAATATTATATATTTAAAAATATAATATTATATATATATATATATATATATATATATGCAATGCACACTGTCAGATAGCATTGCAGTTGAACAGTGTTGTGGTCCAACTGCATTCAATGCTGTGATCCAACTACATTGCAGTCGGACGTTGTTGTGGTCCCACTGCAATGCAATCGAACATTGGTGTGGCCACAGTATTGTCCGATTGCATTGTAGTTGGACAATTTTTTTTTTAAATTATGTATAATTTTTTTAAAATTATATATAATTTAGTAATTTTTATATTAAAAAATATATTATTATTTTGCAAAATATATTAATTAATTTAATAATAAAATTAATTATAACATTAATTTTTTAATTAACTAATTAAAATGTTTAAATAATTTTATTAAATATATATTTATTATTTTTTTATATTTTGAGAGTCGAATGCCACTTTTTCCCTCCAATCTCTCCATTTCGAAAAGGAAAAAAAACATTGAAACCCACCATACTTTTCCCCCTATTTTTTCTCTTCTCTTCAATTTTTTCTCCAAACCAAACAGGATAAAATTTCATTTTCCTCTCCCTCCCTCCCCTTTTCCCACTTTTCTCCCGATCCAAACGCACTGTTACTATAAAAGGGCATTGACTTTCGCGCCATATTTAGCGAATACTTAATTAAAATATATTATTATCTGATTTTTCTAAATTTTTACATAGAAATTAAAGCTTCCTGGGGATACATTAATTTCTTTTTTTGTTTTTGTTGTTACAGTAAAAGTTACAAATTTATATTTGATTAAATTTTTAAATTTTTTTAAAACTAAAAAAAATTCAAAAGCCACACTATTTTTGAAAAGCATTTTGGAGAATACTTTTAAAATAACTGCGACTCTTATAAATTTAAGATGTTTGAAGAACCTTCATATTTTAACTAGATCTCATATATGTTCTTATTTTAAACCTGTTATTATCAGGTTAATTTGTATTGCTTTATATATATATATATATATATATATATATATATATGTATGTATGTATGTATGTATGTATGTATGTATGTATGTATGTATCTTATATTTTTTCTTTTCTCACCAAAATATAAACCGCCACAATCATTTCACAAATACTAGATAAACAAATCTCATTATTTCTTTGATTTTTATCAAAAAATCTAATTTCTATTCATAATTTTATAGCTGTTATTTCTATATTAATTATTTATTTCAATCTAACCCTCAGCCCTTTTTTGTTATTTAAATTACTTGATGTAAAATTTTGAGTTTTTAGTATTACAAAAAAAAAAACTTAAAAGTTTTGGTTCAAATGATATTTCTCTTAGACATAAGTGCTAGAAAGTGACGGTGTTCTTATACCCGCATAATAGCTTGTGATATGAACAGAATTTTTTTTATATAATTGTGTAATATCTATTACATGTTTATAATTATTATTTTATTAATTAAATTAATATTCTAATTACTAAATTATTTTTTTAAAATGAGAGCATACAAATAAAATTTTATCTCAACAATCCTTACCTATCTATTTTTTAAATTTTTTTTTTTTCACAATATCGTGCCAAACGTACCATTAGCTTTATCCCTATCTTGCCTATTTCCCCACTCTTAAATTTCAAGGTCTTATTTGTCCTTTGCAATAATAATAATAATAATAATAAGATATAACAAGCCACTAAAAATTTCTATCAACTAAAAGCGCCATATATAGAACAATGAAGGCTCTTTGACTGGTTCAAAAGCCTATTTAAATTTCTAATGGCTAAAAATTAGTTTAAGTGTTTAACTCGTACACCATTGTTGATTAATCCCCCTGGATATATATGTGGATAAAATCTCGTTACAGTTGTAAGTTTTAACTTTTTTCGCCTGATCTTTCCGTAAAATAGCTAGGAACAGTCTACTGGTATGTAGATAAATAATTGTGGGACTTCTACTAAAACTTAGATCTTCTCCAGGACTTCCTCCTATGAGAGAGAATGACTAATTGAAAATAGAATCTCCATAGATAAATTTGATTAGACCCAACTTATTTAATCACTCTCTCTTTTTTCTTCCTGAGAGAAAAGAAAAAATTCCGTACAGAAGAAAATCTGAGTTACTTCTTCCACCTTCCGTGCACTGTTCTTGCTGGTGTAGTACCAATAATGAAACGTACAACTCTGAATTGAAATATATATATATATATATATATATATATATTAAATCAATAAGAAAGGGATAAATAATAGCCAGAGGCCTTTAGCTGGACAGCAAAGTTGCAATACGAACTATAATTTTAACTAAAACTTTTGACAAAAGATATAGTTATCCAAAATATGGATTAACACTATTTAAAAAATCAAAAATAAAACAAAATTCTAATTCTCAAATGAAAACCCTCATTGCGAGTATGCGGAATATGGTAGTAGAAGTACCACATAATTATCATCAAGAATAGCTACTATATGATCCGATGAGGGAGGCAGAGCGGTGGGAAGTTTGGTTACCTGAAGGATTTCGTCTTATATCATAAGCACAGTTGGAAACAAATAAAAGGCTCGAAAGACTCCTTATAAGGAAACAAATCTTTTAGATTGAGAGCATTACTAACATTCATATTAAAAATGTAAATCAAGTAAATATGCATTAGAACCCCATTCATTTAATATGTGAGAAGGGCAAATGGCTCTAGCCTAGAGCTTTTTAAAGGAATTTTTAAGACAACGTTCAAGCATATTAAAATTTTGAACCCCAAGATATGCATTAGCAGCAAGTTTATAATTAGCACTACTCATGACAAGTTTACCTGTAAGGTCAACATGTAAATTAGGAATATGAGTAGCAAAGATTTTAGTCATATTAGAAGATAAAAAATCAATGGGTAAAGGCACAAGTGTTGGAAAATTTTATTTGTGAGCATAATAATTGTATAATTTTTATTTTCTTGAATACATATTGGCTAGTTGTCCATTAAGATGTTTTAAACTCAATTTTTAATTAAGTGATCATATGATAGATAATTAAACTTAACACACATTTTAATTTAAGTCTAATTAGCAATTAAATGTGTTTGCTATTAAATTTCATTGAAACCGAGATAAACAGGTCCAATAAAATATTATGTATAACTAGACTATGTCTCATCTTTAACCTCAATTTATGAGGCAGCTCCATTGAAGGCGCTTATGAAGTTAGGACAACAGAGAGGAAAACCTAGCCAAATCTCAGTGATAAACTCGATTATGATATGATGCTTTAATAAAGTATTTTCTATTAATCTTAATAATTTAATTATAGTATTCTAATTATCGTGCATATGCCATCCAATTCCTTTTATTTTAATTAGAAGTATTTTATACGTGGAATCAGAGCCTAAAATTTTGTATTTAATTGTGCATCTTCGTTTTCATCTCTTCATGCATCTGATTAAGTGGAGGTTAGGGGTTTTATGCCTCTTATTAAAAGCTTCAATTTGATATACGACACACGTTCTAAACTAATCTATATGGAAAAAGTTAGCATACCAACCCCTTGGATTTCTTCAAATCGCATGGTTTGCATCTTTGATAATAACTTGGTGTTCTTAATTTGATTTCTTGCATGGGATTAATCATTTACGAGCTTATGTTGGTTTTGGACATAATTAATTGCAAAAAAAAAAAAAGGCTGTCATGGTGGATTGCCGTCATTGTTAAGCATTGAAGAAAGTGTTCATGCAACCTTGCCCATATGCCCTCGTAATTTGTGGGGCCGCGTGAGGGGCCCATAAGGGATGTTTTTTTTTTTTTTGGGTACCCACTCTACTTATTAATTTTTTATATAATGTTATATAATTTTTTGGGTCATATTTTATAATATTTTTCCCGAAAGTTTGGAAGAATAAATTAATTAAAACCATTTTATGTAAAAAAGTTTATGAAACAAAATTACAGAAAAGAATTTTAAAAATATTGACGATCTTGTGTATTCTTCTTAATTTGGCTTGTAAATTACTGCAATCTCAACCTAAAAGGAAAGTGGTGAATATTGTTATTATTAAGTGCTTGACTTATTCAATTCATGGGCATATCTCGTAATTTTTCCCAGAGGACTTTGTATACTTGAAATTTTGGGCATGTTCAACATGTATTGAGGGAATGTAATAGATTTTTTTTTTTCAAACTAATTTGATTAGAAATCATGTGATTATTGGATATTAAATTGTGAATTACCTATTGATTTGATGGATGTACTTAGCCGGTTATATCAAACAATCTCTTTCATGTTGTATTGGTTAGAGTAATTCAGTGCTTGCCTCCTTTTAGATGAGTTAAGACTTTATTTAGGAAGTTTAAATTTGTGTACGTATGAAATTTGTAAATTTTTGTTAAATTTGACCTTGAGCCCTTAATTTTGATGTTGTGATAGTGGATCAAATATTGGTAATTAAAATAGAAGCCATATGTAGTGTTGTTATTTAAGCATCACTACTAATTCTTTATCTTTTAGATAGGTATATAATTTATAGGTTCTGAATCCAAAGTTTAAAATGTCTATGCTACTTCAATTTTAATTTGTAGCAAAAATGGTTGTTCTTGTCATATTTACAACAATTGTTACAAATGGTCTGCTCACAAATGCATTGAGTTCAAGTAGTCATTACTTTCCCTAAGTTTTTCACTTTTCACAATACATTTTCCAGCATAACTGAAAGTGGTGCTGTCAGGTGTCAAATAAGTACCTGGCACTGTACCAACAGCCCCAAAAGCTCCAGATTTTCCATCCATTATACTGGCATCACATTCTACACTACCATCTTCTGTCAAATTGGAGCCTCGCCTTGCATCTGTGCTTGGATCATCCTAAAATACAAAACATTACATTCAATCAATATATCATGACAGCATCATCATTTCTTCCCCAAGGTAATATTCCATTTCAACTTTTATTAGATATTATCATTAATATAATTTCAAATCAAAGCAAATCTCAATTCATTAAGCTTTATTGACTTAACAGGAAAGATACCCATGATGTGGTTATTTAACTCATTTTAATAATAAAAAACTCTTTCTATTCTCTCTCATCCAGCATTGAAACCAGAGCTTGGTATTAGAAAGGACCAGCTGCTAAACAACTCAACTCATGAGCAAATTTAAATATAATGCCAGAATGCCAATTTAAATCATTTACAAAAATAAGAAGTTTTATGTATTTATCTTAGCTTATTACTTTTTGTAATTAAGGGAATATATCTAAAAATATCTCTTTCATAAAAGAAAATACAAGTATCTATCAAGCAAATAGTGCCTACGCCTAAATACCCTGAAACAGGAGTGATTTGATAGCTAGGAAAGCCATATATTAGGTACCATTAGTAGGGCTGCAAGATGTAATGTTTGCATTAGGTGAAGTGTGGGAGTGAAAATGATCTTACCAGCCAGATCGCTGAAAGCACTAGAAATCTACCTAATTAGAGAAATAGATTGATAATTGTGCTCCGACATCTTTCCATCTCATAGGGGAAGTGCATAGAAGTTCAAAGAAAATCACTACCTGGCAGAAGACTGTACAAGATGACCAAAACTCTCAGAGAGACACTGGATGATTCAACCCAACAATTTATGCCCCACACAGAACAGTTCAAGGGGAAAAAAAAAGTAAAAAGATAATTCATTTATTTAATATATAATAAACAGAACAAATAATTGGTTCAATATGATGCAAAAACCCACACTAATTGCATCTGTCAACTCTGGATGATGGCAATCAGATTCAGAACAAGATTTTAAGATATTTACACTTACATAATGTATAGACAAGTTGACAGTGAGGTTTCTCGTCAACAACAAAACCTGCAGAAGACCACCAAATAAAACTTTACACTAATCAATTCTCAGTCAGCTCAGAAATAAAATAAAAATGTAAAAGCAATTTCATACACTCAGGAGCAAAAAAATTTGAACTGGATGATACAATGAAGAATTATGAAAACCACAGCTTGACTGGATGATGTGCCTCTCCTAAGGCATTTTTCTTCCCTTTCTCTCTTTTTGGTTTTTTTTTTTTTTTGGCCTCAACATCAATATCATATATTACTAGTTATTCCAGCTCACCTTAATGTTTTAAGCTATACTTTCAGGCCTCATGGAAACGAAGCATCCTTCACAAATAGAACCAAAGTAGTTCTAGCTTGTCAACAACAAAAAACAGCAAAACAACTAAAGGGAATGCACATTATATATTTAAGTAGAACAATAAAATTCTCGTTACAGTATAGATTTTTTCTTAAATTGGAACCCACAGAAGACAGAGCCTAAGGCAATCCCGTAATTTGCAGAAATTTTATATTAAAAATCCTTCAGAATCAAAAGATCTTAAACCAACAAAAATTCTAAATAAACAAAATCAGCATGTCAAATTAAAATTTCATACCAAGAATCAGTACCTATATCTAAGGATCTGAAACCAAGGAAAAAAAGAAACAATAACATTCATACTGTAGAGAAGCTTATTGTTACTATATATATATTTTTTCTTTCCAAAATTCTCAAACATGTAAAATCCTGAGTTGTTGCAGTTTGTCCCAATTAATATGCTTCAATCATGATAAAGATAAACTTTTGTAGATATCAATGAAGAATTTGAGACAACTGAAGAATCAATTGTTAGTTAAACCTTATAAAGATTTAAAGAGAAGAAGAAAATTTTGCCCCATAACAAACCCACATCTCACTGCTCAACAACTCAATATTTGAGTTGGTTGGTAGACATATTGAATAAGTGACTGGTAATAAACTTGAATTTTACAATGCATACTAGCTGTGACATATTTATTCATACACAATGCTAACGGGCTATTCAATCAAATAATCTTGAAACACATAAATTAACAGCACCTTATGTAAACTTTAAATGGTTAGGAATCACTATGGAGAAAGAAGAGCTCAGTGTCCTAAAAAGATCAGTTTCCAAATTTGAATATATTGGGCAAAAACAGTAAAAATACCACACCAGCCACGACATTTTACTTGAGGATGTACATTTCAATACCTCGGTGGACTTCACTGGCTTTAGAGATGAATCAAGTTGCCACTGAAGCTGCTCAAGTTGTTTGGACTTTGGAGTTCAATGGACCCAAGTCTTCTTCTGGAAGGTTTCTGCAATAATAGGAACAAATGGTATGGCTATAATATATCTCGCTGATTTGATTAGTAAACTATCTTGAGAAGCATGAAAACGTAATAATGATGACTATAATATAAAGAAAGAGTAAATTGTTATTTTGGTTCCTGCAATATATACTTTGCATCAATTGACTCAAACATCTCCAGGACTTTTAATCAAAAAGGCAATGTATATTGTGCTAAGTAAATTTAAGAATTTGGATGTTATCTCCCTACATCAACACCCATAAAACCAAATCCTCTTCACAGATTCTGAAGACAAATCCAAATCCTCTTATAAAGCAGAATCAATCCTCGCTAACAGGGTCAATAAAAATAAAGCTTAAATAATGGGTCCCAAATAAAAATCCAATGCACGCAAACAAATCTCATTCCCAGAAGACGAAATCCAATATAAACGAAAAAGAACAATGCAAATGGTTCATTTTTACATATCACAGTGAAGACTATATCATGAGAGAGAGGAAAAAGAGAAAAATATCAGACCTTTACATAAGAAAATCAAAATCCAGCAAATCACCCAAGGGAGGGTCAAGAAATATTACCTCTGCTCACCCCAATTTCTGCGTACCCAAATGCCCTGGTCCATTTGTTCTATGCTACAGACCCCAAGAGCTTCGATTTTTCGTTCACTTTCACAATGGGGAGGGAGGATTTGGTTGAATAGAGAATAGAAATGAGACAAGGAGGATGGGGTTGGAAGGTTTATGTATGAATTTTGTGGATAGAAATGTGGGTGCGCGGCTCACTATTCCGTTGACAACATATATCAATTTCTAAAGTAAAGAAATTCGTGGATATCAGTTGGACTCTCACGACGAGTGATATATTCCATGCACAAAAACTAATTAACTGTCGTCGATCTTTATTGTATTCTACATATGATAACAAGGTCTATGCTATCGTGCAATGGACTTGGATCTCTGTAAGTTGTGTACGTCCTTCAAATGTCATATGGATGATCCAAATAAAATTTGTATAGTTTAGATTTTAGATTTTTTAGATTTTAATTTTTTTTTCAAATCATTATTTTTTAAAAAATT
Organism: Erythrophleum fordii; assembly: GCA_032878935.1. Lineage (NCBI taxonomy): Eukaryota > Viridiplantae > Streptophyta > Magnoliopsida > Fabales > Fabaceae > Erythrophleum > Erythrophleum fordii. The sequence continues at coordinate 26,065,749 of JAVQMF010000058.1, read as the reverse complement.
TATAGCCAAAAGATTATTTTTATTCTATATTCTACTTCTTTAAAAAAAATTAAAATTTTAAAATGAATAAAAATAAAGACCATCCAAATTTAATTTGAATTGTGTATACTAAAAATATTAAATCTACACATATCTTATGAAAACAATTTTTCTAAAAATATTAAAAATATTCATGGTTTTCATTTTTTGAAATCATAGCTTAATTTTACAAACTAAATATATTTTCTAAATTTTGAAAATTTCAAAATGAAAACCATTTTCAGAAAATCAAACTAGAAAATGTTTTCACAAACCAATGCCTCTTTATTTGCTGTCTCAAGATTTCGTTTTATAATTTGATCATCAGTCTTTAAAGTATTTACATTCACAAAAGAAATTTAATATTGGACATGTTGATTGCATTGAATTTTGGCAAAAAATTTCTTTTGTCGTTGACCGTAAATCTGCGATTTTAAAAAAAAAAAAAGTTGCAGATGCTCTTGGTCGATTTAATTTACTTTTACACGCTATCAGTATTAGCGGGGTTGGATTTAACGGGGTGAAAAATGATTACTCCACTTGTGTTGACTTTTTTATATCTATAAGGATTTATTGGACAGTAATATATAATTATATATAATAAATATTATATAGATTATATAAAAGATATATAAAATATTAGAATATAATTGATAATAATAATTTTATAAATTATAATTTTATTGATGAAGTTATAATTCTAATTATTCTAAATAATTCTAATGAGTTTTTTATTATATTAACTAAAGAATGCAATACATTATACAAGAAAAAACTTGTAATTCAATCTCTTGTTCTAAATGATATATACAATATCTTATAAAAAAAATAAACTTGTACTTTTATCCATTATTCTAAATATCATGACACATTGTTATTGAACTAAATGTCAATGTTCATCTTTAACCATTATTCTATATAAATTTATTATTTAGATTTATTATTAATCCCATGCATCCATATAACCTCATTGCAATCCCACTCATTATTCTATATAAATTTATTATTATTAATTTTTTTGCGCTGTTCGTACTAACGATTATGTATTAGTTGTTGTTAATAAATTTTCCAAAATGGCACGTGTTGCCCCCAGTGCTAAACTGTAGATCCTTATCATATAGTTAAATTATTTTTGAAGAAAATTAATCGTGTACATAATTTACCGCCTTCTGTTGTTTGTGATAGGGAAGTTAGATTTGAGTTGCTTTCGGAAAATTTTATGGAAATTGTTCAGCACGCAATTGAAATTTTCTTTTACTTTTCATTTTCAAATAAATGGTCAAACTGAGGATGTTGACCGTAGTTTAGTTGATTTGTTTAGGCGTTTTGTTTGGAGAAAAGATTAATAATTTGGGTTTAGCGTTACCTTCAATTGCATTTGCCTATAATAGTTAAAAAGCCTAAAAGTTCATTTAAGAATGTCCATGGCTTCAAGCCCAGTAACCTATGATCTTGTTATAGACAATTCTTAATTGAAATAGAAGGAATTGGATTGCATATATATTATAATTAAAACACCAAGATTAAATTAGTAAGATTAACAGAAAATACTTTATTAAAGCATTGTAGTAGTATAGAGTCAATCAATGAGATCGGGTTTGATCTTCCTTTCTAATATCTTAATTTCATAGCAGCTTTCTCTCATATCATAAAATACATACATAAATTTTATATTACATCAAGCTTGTTGTACCAATTCCTTATTTTTAATACCAAACGAAAAGTATTGACGTTAAAGGCCCAACTTCTCCATATAAACATAAACACATGACTTCAACATATAAATCTTAACATTCATACTAAACAAGTTTGTTCAACATGAAATATTATAAAAAAAATCATGAATTTCAAATCTTGAATCATATGTATCAAATGGCTATGTTTACATACTTTTACATAGGTTCACATATTAGATACTAATTTTAAAAATTCATATTTTGAATTACAAAACTCTAATTTATGCAAATTAAAACTCTATGAAAAGCTCAACATATGTATTACATATTGTAAAAATTTTAAGTCAAAACAAGTTTATTTGAGCCACAAAAATTTAATGAGACAGTGATTGTTACTGTTCTCATATATATATCAGAAATAGAATGTTGAACACGAATATCTTTGCTTACATAGTTTTGTTTTATGCAAACTCAATAGTTATGAAAAGTTTATAATGTCAATTATATATTTATAAAATTTTATGAGTATTAGAGTTCATTTGATGCCCCAAATGCATGAAAAACCAAGTCTAACCATATGAATAGTGTTTAGTAAATTTTATAATTTGCGAAAAATTTTAAAAAATTATAATAAATTTTACATAACTCTAAAAATTGTATTCTTTGACTTTATGGAAGGTTCTAAATAAGCTCTAAATTCTTGTCAAATTTCATCCAAAGACTCACTCATTAGGTTTGGTTTTGATTAAAGGGCAACACAAGGCCCAAAGTAATGTAAATTTGGATCTAAATGGTTTAAGATGGGCCCCTTCACCTCATGCGACCACTTGAGCACGTTTCATATGCAACATACAGCATATATAACTGATATATCATATCTCAAATCTTATGCAACTCAAATTCAATCATCCACTTACCATTACATATATGCATAACATAACCCCCCATGGTTAAATCTCATAATCTTGTACATTTACATTCAACAATAGCATTTACATCATAATCCCACACTTTTACACTTGGGGTGGGAAAGTTTACATTACAAAAATATCATATACAACATTTCATGTGCAACATATTACATAAAAACCTAAACTATTGTCAAAGTAATGACATTCCTGCCTTTTGGTCTCCATCTTTGGCTCCTTAAAAATTTTCTAAACATGGTTAGAAGTAATATAGAGGAAAGTAAGATTCTATAAATCCCAATAGCTCATTTATCCTTCAAATATATTTACAAGGTATATTTTCATGTCAAAGAGAGTATATATGCATAATAAACATCCAAATACCAAGTATAACCATACACATAAAATTACATGGATCCATTACAATAAAAACAAGCTCTAGGAACTTTTAATTTAGTCTCACTTAATTATTTAAGAGTTTTGGATTAGCCTCATTCACTTTTATAGATTTTTGACTTAGTTTCACTCACACTTGAAACTTTTGGCCTTGTCTTATCTATATTTAGGAATTTTTTGTTTTACCTCACCTAAATTAAAAGATTTTTGGCACAACCTCATCCATTAAAAGTCATTCCAGAGTTCAAATACATGCAATATCATATAATTACATAAAATCATCAAGTCAATAGTAACAAACATAATTTATAATCCATATATATATATATATACAAGCAATTAATGACACTCAAACAACCAATATAAGTATACAAGAATGGACGAAGAGCTATCTTTACTTAAGAAATACAAATTTTCTCCTTGGATTCTTAGTTTCCCCTCTTGGCCTCATACCTACACTTGGGAGAAACTTTACTTGCTTAGCCTAGATACATCAAACAAGGCATAAATATATCAATGAAACCAACCTTAGACTTAAGTAAGCCTTACATAAGCTAATTCTAGTTTTAGGTTTCCATATGGCTCCATTTAATGGCATAATGAAGCAACCCATATAATTCATTATCTGGGCTCTAATTTCTCACCCAATATAAGTCATATGACTCTATTTAAACTCATTAGAGTCATCACAAATTTAATTCAAGGAATTTAACATCAAGTTACTTCTTTATGCATAATGAAACTTTAAACTTTCACTTTTTAAAATAAGGCTTCTAAATTCAAACCAAAGATTCCTTTGGTATTCATAATTTATATCTAGATCATTTTTAATCTTAGAATCAAAGAAAACTCTCTCTACATATCTCAAACTCTTCTAAGCCGAGACATGCTCCAAGAATACCCTTTTTGGAGTTTTTGTCTAATTCTCTTAGGAAATGGCATCTGTGAAGCTTCTTTGATCTCTTTTTAACTCAATTATACTCTTACATAGGTTAAATTATCATCTTAAAGTTTCATATTTCCTAAGGTGCAAGTAAAACCCTAAGTTCCATAACTTATAATCAATAGCTTCGTCTTTGATTTTTTTAGTTCTATATTAATCCCCATGCTTCAAAACCCTATTTCCTATCAAGTTTGAGCCAAAACCAAGCTTTTTCTTTATTATGCTTCGTTTGGCTGAAATGAAGAAGCCATGGAAGAACCAAGAAAAACAAATTAGAAAGCATACCTTATTTAATCCCTTGCTAAGAGAGGCTTCTTGTGTTGCCAAAGTTTCCTCCAAAGTCCTCTTTCCTTCTAATGAACTAGCCATAAAATCACACCATTCAGAATTCCAAAACCATGAAAAGAAAAAGGAGAAAGAGGATAAGAATATTTACAAAGACAAGAGCATAAAAAGAGAACCATTTCTCACCCTTTTTGGCTTGTTTTCTTCCTTCTTCCTCCTCCCTTTTATGCACCACAAAGAGTTGGTTTAGGTTCTATTTTAGAGCTAAATGAAGTTAGTTAAGATGAAGGAGAGAGCGTGGCATGAGATAAAAAGGGAAGGAGGGATATTTACAACTTTTACAAAATTTCATTTATGCCCCTTGCACTTTGATTCTTCTATTTGAGCTCATTTTAATATCTTTTTGAGAATCATCTTTTTTATTATAAAATGTAGGTCCTCTAATCCATTAAAATTATTTGGTTTCAATTTAATTAGATTTAAAATCTTATCAAACTATCTTGTCAAAATTTCAATCAATCAATAACTTAAATTATATATTAGAAGAGTTTTAACCATTCCAATGGTTCCTATAATTTTTTAAGCATTTGAAAATTCTAGTTTATTTTTATCATTTAAAACTTCCTCCTTTAAGTTTTTTGAAAAGTTACTCAAAATTATGATTTTGCCACAAGGCTCTGATTTACTTCATTTAGTTGTTTTGGCTCTGATTTTGCACTTTCCTTAGTTTCTTAATTACTTATTTAGATGTTCTAATTAGCCTCAATTTACTTTGTTTTAGGGTGCTCTCATATCATTATATTGATTTTGGTTCAGTTCTTAAACGACCAGTTATTACACTTTTGATAGAGTTAACTCATATATTAGGATTAGAGAATAGACCTATCTTGACCTCATATAATATTTTATTGAACTCTCTTATCATAGATTTTAGTAAAATCTAATAACCTACACTTTTAATCACTAATTATACTTAAATTAAAATGTGTTGAGGTCAATTACCATATGATCACTTAATAAAAAATGGGCTTAAAATATCTTAATGGATCATTAGCCAACCTATATTCAGAAAAACAAAAACTATACAATTCTTATAAATACAATTTTTCAACATTCTCCCACTTAGGTATCATAATTGAGTTTTAAAGAAATTCATTTTATTTTTGTGAGATAACTCTTGGGTTGACAAAACAATAAAACTTTATGTGCATAGTTTGTTAAGAAATGGTCTTAAGATAATACAATTTGATCCAAAATAACTATTAATATGAAATAGAATATGATTACTATGTCATTTGTTGACATGAGACCAATACATAGTCACACATATTAATAATTATGCTAAAATGGATTATAAGTGTGGAAATGTAGTGAAGAAATAACCCTAAAAAGCTATCAACAATGTACTATTTCTTATCGATCTGCTGCATAATTTTTCAATATCATTTATGCTCAACCGCTAAGAGAAATCATTTGTTTAAAATAAGCCTATATATCTTAAATAATTTTATCTCAAGAATATTGTATAGTACTAATAGAGACATATAATAACAAATACAACAATCATACTTGAGACAGACACTATGCTTTAAGATACATATTGTATTCAATCTTTGTATAAGCAAAGTTATCAACATAATGATGATCATCAATAAACACATTAAATAGATGCAACAACAAATTACATCAATTAGATGTAACAAAGGTTAGTGATATCTATGAAATCATCTTATAAATACAAAATGTATATAGCTCCTACTAATTTAAAAGATCAAAAGACCCTAAAATATCCATAACTTTAATATGTCTTTTGTTAGTGAATTAGCCTTTTGTTAGTGAAGTTACAATTTTCTTTTTTATTATTTCAAAAAACTCTCACAACTCAACATATCATGAAGCATGCATATCCTCATAAAAAACCTAGAAATGCTCTAGTAATAAAAACATTTAGTTTATGAAGTTACAAATATGTATTCCATGAAAATAATCTAATATAATTCTTGAACTCAACAACATTATCTCTTTACTACAACTATTTGTAAGAGAAACATATATGTAATAGTAAAGCATTATTAATGCAACCATATTGATAATTTTCAAAATTTTAGCCATTGATAAGCTAAACTCATAGATCTATCAAATATCATACTTTATATTAAAATCAATTATGAGTATCAATTTGACAGCTCTAACCATCATAGACAACTTCCATAAATGAATTATTTTGTAGTAAAAACAAACAAACTTTTAAGTTTAATGTTCTTAATAATTTACAAGTACCACAAGGTTTCCCCTATAAATTTTGATAACTTACTTTAGGATTACTCAAGTATTCAAACTTATTAATAGTGTAGGTAAAATGCCAATATATATACCTTCTTGATTACAAATAAGGCTATCAAAACAATGAAAAAATGTGAACAATTTTATTATAACTGAGAACCTTGAACATGTCAGGTTTTATTACCTTACTCATATGAGACATGCTAAAACATGTCAAGCTTAGTTGCAAAGGATTTTTATATCCCTATTCAAACAAGATAAACTGTCCCACTAATTTTAAGTAACAAATATTCAATAATATTTATCAAACCATGTTAATATATATTAAGGTAGTAAGAAAACTTTGTTGTATCACACTAGGAGGCTTTAGTTATTTCTAAATAAGGTTCACTAGTACACAAGATTTCAATAATACCTTGCTTTTCTCAGTCTCAGAAGCCTTTAACATGTTTTAATCAATTGTCCTAGGAAGGTCATTAAACGATATGTTTATTTAGAAATTTAACCTATATAATTCTCATTACTAAGCCTAAGATATTGACGATGAAAAATAAGAAAATTAAGGAACTAATATTGACTTACTCAATACACATAAATGATTTTCTTATCATTCAATTAATTTGGCTATTAATTGGAGATTTGAGCTTTTAATTTGTAAAATTCATAAAAACTTTGAGGTATAATGTCTCTCACTAACTAAAAATTTCAAAAGATTTTGAAATGCCTATAATAATCATAACACACCCTTTAAAAAGAAAACCCTTTGCTGCCTCTAGTTAGGAATTTGCAATTAATGTTTCAAAAGTACTTATATAAATCTTTATAAGCAAGTCATTTTAGTGACAATCATTTATATTGACCCATAAAATAATCTCACATGAAAATATCACACTGCTTGAACAAGAATATTATTCAAATTGCTAAGCCATAATATGTAGTTGTATTCACGTGACATATAATAACATCTTACATATGCAACAAACTTTCTTTAAATTAGATAGTCAATTTTGGCCAAATATTATTTAAATAACAAAATTATCTATAACTCTAAAAGTTCATATCAAAAGCTGATGAATTCAATTGATTTTGAATTTATGACAGAGTGTCTTTACTTGATTAGAAAATTTTTGTTCACTAAATAAAAAATTAAGCAATAGGATTATAACATGTGATCATAAACAAGCAACACTTAAATCATCACATTCATTATAGACATATCTACTCTCAATGCGAGACTTCCTTCACTTACACTTGAATCCCAACAATCCTCCCTTCAAGTGTGAGTCAATCACATAAAATTGCTCTTCCTAATTGGTAAGTCCAAAGAGCCTAAAGAATACAGAGATCTTCCTTTATTGGGCTTCATGGAGGAACCAAATCGATAGTCATAACACCACAACATGACCTAAAAACTAAAAATATATAACAAATTTATTACCATTTTAAAGAGGTTTCTTAAAATCAAATTACCAGAAAAGAATGTATTTATTTCCTTATATCACTACTGAGAAAACAAAACCTTTGCTGTGGTTACTTAACTGCAATTATGTAAACTATGTCAAACAAGACTTAACCACTATTTAAATAACCATAATTAAGTATAATAGTTTAATTATAGTTTAGTCTAATTCTCAATTACATCAAAGGCCTAATTGTCGTTGGACAAAACTACAGTTAAACCTTTGTCCTAACTATGGTTTTATCAAAATGTAGTTAGAACCATAAAGATCTAATTGCACTTTGACTAAAATTGCAGTTAAGATAAATGTCAATTTGATAAAACTACAATTATGACCTTACAAACTTAACTACAATTTTTACCCAAACCACAATTAGGATAAAAATATAATAGTGGTTTAGGAAAAATTGCAGTTAAACCCATTTTAATTTATCTAATTTGATAAAGCTTTATGACACTCTCAAGCAACACAAGAACATGGATATGTGAGCTTTAGTCATCTTCCTATGTCATTAGTCGAGCCTTCCATTGTTTGTTGAGCCATTATGGTCTATCATCACCATCCAACACCATCTGCCAATGTTGTCTGCCATCTCTATTGTTCTTTTTGTTATAAGTAGCTTAAATCCCTCCTTTATTTGACAAATCTGAGTTATTGTTTAGTTATTGTTTTTGATAGGTCCTTGAATTGTATGGAGATCTTATCCCATTAATTTGTCTCTCTCCTTGTCCATTTTGCTACCTTAAATTAATTCAAAATATCAAGAAGAAGAATAGGGCTCTATCTGCAAATAGTTAGCAATAATGGAGGTCAACTAGAAACTTTTGTATGTAAAAATTATTAAGGTAAAAAAAAAATTTGTACTTGTATCTACAACTCCCTAAATGTCACCAAAGACATTTAAGGGAATTTCATTAAATTCACATCTACACATTTATCAGCACCTTGGTTGCTCATCGAAGATTCTAATTAGATTTTGAATCCCTCTAAGAAATTTAATTGTAATAGCTATGTACTAGGGGTGAGTAATTTTCAGGATGGATTTTAATTTATATTCACATCTAAATTCATTATATTAGTGGAATGTTTTTTTCCTTCTATTTTATATTAGATAATAGAAACAATAGCATTCATATGTCTCTAAAAATTATTATAGCTATGGCGAAACATAAAGGATTGGTGTAAAATGTCTCTTCTATTCATTTTAATTTCATGAATTTTGGACTTAGTTGCCAACATGAAGAGACACGCAATTGTGTTCTTTACCTGTTGACATTGATTGATGAATATGTATTAATTTCTCTTCTATATCCCTTATATGATATTGTTTTGTGCTATCAAATATTGGGAGTTTGAATTTCCTTGTGATTAATAGCTTTGATATGAATTCCTTGTCTTATTAAGAGATGCATGGGTTCATTACAAAAGCTACTCTCTAAGACTTTAGGTCTTTAACATCAAACCCAGAGATATTTTCTTTACTTCTTTGGCATGTAACATTTACAATACATTTAAAATCTTCGAAGCCATTTGACTCTAGCTTTAGGAAAATACAAATACCATTGTCCAAGTTTTGGGCTATACATATTAGAGAAATTTTATACATACAAGTTATGATTGCAAGAAAGAAACATTAGTGACCTTCAAGCACGACTATTAACATTTTCTCTTTTATTATTTTTTACATTGATTAATGGTGAAATTTGGAATGAGTAACATTCTTGTTGATGCTTAATTAAGAATAGCTTGTATTCTAAATTATGATAAGTCTTGGCCTTTATATGTGCCATATGATTCTAAAGTGTTAGACACCTACTAACACAACATCTTCATTTGAGATTAAAAACATTTTCAAGAAATGATTGGTTATGGTTCATTTATCTATATCAGTTGCCAATAAAACATGATGTCCTTAGGATCTTTAGTCAACTATGGCATCAAAGCCCTAAATTAGTCATATTCTTGAATTGCAGTACTAGTATTTCTAAGATGACACATTTGTTACTTTGTAAGAACCAACCTTTTCTTTTATTTAAATTTTTAAGTAAGCATCATGTAGGATAATATATATATATATATATTGGACATTCAATTGCTATAACTCTCCAGTTTGCATTTTCTTTTTCTTTTTCTTTTTCTTTCTTTATGTTAAAGTACTTCAGAGTTTAGATGCCACCTTCCCCAAACCAATTTATCTATTCAAACTTGTCCTTATAATTTTTATTCTAAAAATGTAGTGCCCTTATAATTTCTGACAGTTTCTTAAAACCATTGAAAATTGAACATTTGCTAGTGGTTAATCTAGTAGTCATAAAAACACTGCTAATTATTTTCCATTACAAGTCATTATATTGCATTTAATAGGAAAGCAACACAGTTTTGAAGCTTCATTGTCTTTATCTTCACATTATTAGTAGGTGTTTTAGCAATGTTTGTAGCTACATTGAAGCTTTATCATTTTCAAGGGTTTCTTTGTTTTCTTCATCATCTTCATTTATGCTTTTAGTTTAGGTCTTAACTTTCCTATCTGATTTAGGTCCCATTAACTACTGAAAGGGAGATATTTGAAACCAATGTTTGCCATGTCAATTTTTTATTGTATTATAATGTAGTGTATCATAAAGTACACATTTTTCTTGTATTTCATGTAATCTAATCAATATAAAATAAGATAATATTCACTTCTTTAGGCATATTAGATTTATAAAATAGTTTAACATTTGGTAGATTATTAAAAAAAAAAGCTTAATGATGAAGCAATACTTCTGTTGGAATCTTGCAACACTATATATAATTATAGAATGTGATCAAAATACAATATTTATATTTATGCAAATCAAATTCCAGATGCAACTATTGGAATATTAGTTGATAGAATTATGCTTGATGTTGTTAAAGACACATGCATGCTTGATTTGTTTATATGGTTCAAATATTAGTTTATGGGATGTGCTTGATTACGTTGGAGACAATTTTTAATGATAGAATATGCTTAAATCCTCATCAGATGCATATTGCAAGATTTTGTTGGGATAGAAGGTTGGACCACTTATGTTTTTATATATAAATTTTATTAAAATCATTATGGTCACTATGTGTTAAATCCATTACAGTTCATTTGACTTCATTTTATAATTAACAATGCACTCCTTATTACAATGCACTTTGTATTACAACTTAAATATATTACAATGTCACATTTTTTTTCCATTTATAGTATATCCAATACACTATCAATTTGGCTTCATTTGTTTGCTACTTAGCTTCTTACTCTATTTGTCTTCTTTCAAGCACTATTAATTTGGCTTTATTTAGGTTGCTTTGCCTACAAATGTAAATTCAACAAGTAGACTGTAGGAGAGATAAATTGCTTAGGAGCTAGCAATAGATTCATGCACTATTAACTATTCTTTTATACTTTTGGTCACAATTGTACATTCAATTGTTTTTTTATTCTTTTGGTTGCAACTATACCTTCCCTATAATGCCATATTGAAGCATTAAGAAGCATAATAAGCCTTATATTAGTAGAAATAAAAGTTCCATTTCATATACTATGTTCACATTACCATATTACAACATTAAGCAATTTCCATTAACTTCAAGCAAATCTCCAACAACGTTTAAATCTCAAGCCAATCTAAAAATTTGAATCTTAATATTTAAATCTAAAAACTTGAATCTAAATATTTCATCTAGGTTAATATAAACATTTAATCTAAGTTTGAGGCCTTTTCATTCACATTGCATTGGAGAAGATGACTATTTGAAGGGATGAAGAACTAGGTTTGATCAATGTATAAAGGAATGAAGTAGAGCAGCAAGTGAAGACGAAACTAGGGACTTGGAGCTTTTTAATCCACACTAAATCAGTTCATTTAGTGTGGTTGAAATGGACAGCTATAATTGCTTGCAATAGACAGGTGAGATTAAAAGCCAGAATCAATGCCATTTTGCCTAAAAGCATAGTGTACCCTACATTGGTACCAAGTAGGGAATCTAGATGTTTGTGCATGCATTTGGATCCTTGACGGTGCTCACTCCACAGCACCTTATATTGCACTGTGAAATGCATTGTTTTATGCATTTCACAGCAAGTGAAACAATGCATTTCGCTCTTATATATATTCAAAAAAGAAAAAATAGTGCCAGTTAAATGTAATGCAACAGCTCGTTTCATATAACAGAGGTAAGAAAATATAAAAGCAATTGTATGTTTCACTCCATTCCTCCTATTAGAAACAAGTGTCAAAGGTTATGGGTTAGGGCTAAAGAATGTATCATTTCTTTAGTAAGCAAGCTCTTAAGTTTTCGTGTCATTATCTTCTGCTTAAAGTTATTCCATAGCACTATTTTCTAATCTTCATTAGTGCCCAACAAAGGTTGAAGGGACAATTGAATTTAGGTGGTTAAACGTAGATCAATACTCCTTGGTATAATGAAAAAGGATTTATTTTTCTTTAATATGTATCCTTTTTCATTCAGTATGTATCAGTTTTTCTATTATGCAATATTACGTTTTAGTTTAAGGAAAGGGTATTTGGGATTTTAACATGGAAGCATGGAATTCATACAATTTTTTAGTAAAGTTAGCTTGTTATTCTTTGGCTTACATATGTTGTAACCTTCAATATGTTTAAATGGCCCCCCATTGAATTTTCTTTTAAAAAAATCAGGAACCATTCTATTATATCACCATTTCATAGAAAAGTGATGATGGATTTATCTATAAAGATTGAATTAAAGCCTAAACTAGGTATAGAATTTAATTACATAATAGAAGCATGGAAGTTTTGGGTTGAATATTGTGGAAGAACTGGATTTGGAGCTAGGAAGCATTATTTCAATAAGAATAAGAAAAATGGATCTATAACTTTGCACAAATTTATTTGTTACAAAGAGGGTTCACAAAAGGTAGACAAAAGAGACTTTATGACTATCAATCCTTTGCTTGAGAGTAAGACCAATTGTCAAGCAAGGATGGGAGTTACACATATGAATGGAAAATATAAGTCAATGACTTCATTGAGAAACATAATCACCCACTTCATCTTCCAAAAACAATTAATATGCTAACATTCCAAGGTAAATTAACTGAAGTTCAAGCTAATGAAATTGACTTGGTAGAGGATACTAGCTTTTAACAGAAAGCAAATTTTAAGTTAATGAGTAGACATGTTAAAGGAATAACTAATCTCAATTTTACTCAATCAAATGAAAAAATTATCTTCAATCTAAAAGAAAAGAAGCATGGAATACAAGGAGGCTAGTTCTATATTGTGATTTTTTCAAGAACAATTGTATGAAAATTCATTATTCCACTACACTTATCAAATGGATATGTAAGAACAAATAATTAATGTCTTTTAGGTTGATGCAAAAATGTTGATCGACTATAGTTATTTTGGTAATGTGGTATCACTTGATATAACATATTGTATAAATCAGTCACATAAACCGTTTGTCATCTTTTCATGATTTAATTATTATAGAGGACTGGTGATTTTTGGGGCAGCTTTGATGTATGATGAAACTGCAAAGTCATTTAAATGGCTTATTGAAACATTCATAAAGGCACATAAGTTAAAAAAAAGCTTTTACTTATCAAGATCAAGTAATGGCAAAAGTATTACATAAGGTGTTGCCAAAGACTTTGCATAAATTATGCACATGCCATTTAATATAAAATGGCATTAAGCATTTTAGAAATTTGATGAAGGACAAATCATATTTTTTGACTATTTTCAAGAAGTGCATGTACAGATGTGATGATGAAGCATAGTTTGAGGCAGGATGGAGCAAGTTGCTTTTGGAATATAATGTGCACAAAAACATATAGCTAAGATCAATTTGCAAGGTGAAAGAAAAATGGGTATTATGTTATATGAAGATCACTTTCACGCTTGGCGTGTGGAGTACACAATTTAGTGAAAGTATAAATTCTCATGTCAAAAGTTGCATAAAACTAAACTTGGACATCCTTCCATTTTTCAACCATTTCAATTGATTCATGCATGGAAAATGGCAGAATGTGTTGAAATCTAAATTTAAGTCCAACCAAAAAATCTTAAGACTTAAAAGCAAGAGTTCACCTATGTTATAGCAACTTGCTCAGACTTACATTGCTACTATCATCGACTTATTCCAAAAGGAATATGATCTTTATGCATCAGCCTTTATACAACACTAGAATAATAGTTAGGCGTTGTTTTCATATGTTGTTAGTATAGTTAACAAAGAGAAAGAATGAAAATTTTCATTCTTACAACAAGTCAATCTCATATATTTCTCAAAAGTTTGAGATCATTAGTATACTGTGTTGTCATATTGTTAAGGTACTTGATGTGAATGATGTCAAAACTCTGCCTAATCAGTATATTCTAAAATGGTTGACAAAATAAGCAAGAAGTGATGTTATACATGATGTTTGTGGTAAAGAAGTCAAGGAAGACCCCAAGCTTGATTGCATGCAATAGTATAGACAACTTTGCCCCTAATCTAATAAGACTAATAACCAAATCATTAATTACCTAAAAGCATTCTTATTGGTCAAAAAAGCAATAAATTATTTGAGCAAGCAAATAAGGGAGATATGTTCAAGGCAATAAAGTTTGACCACTAATAATGGTGCTAACTTAGTACCGACAAGTGAATTCATGGCATAAGTGAAATGGTTCAATAATGGAATTGCTAGAAAGTAAAGACCCTTATAAAGGTAGTGTTTGAGCAACAACTAAAGAGAAAAAGGAAATGTTCAATTGTTTCCTAAAGTTAATAGTTTATGGTTTGTAAAGGTATGCTTGTACATACCATCGATTGGCCAATTTGTTTTTATTGAATACTTTATATTATAGAATAACAAAGTTGTTTGAAGCCAAGTGCAATATGGAGTATCTCAATCAACAGCTCCATCAATGTGTCACAATGTGCAAATTCCTAGGTCTGAAATTAGTTTTCCTAACTTGTTGTTTGTAGGTGATACTTCAATCTTGCTATTATAAATATATGATTGATGTTCTAATTTTTAGGTTTTGTAATATATGGAGATCACTTGATTAACCTATACAACCACATGAAGTAGCAAATCTCTATGGTGACATTATAAATCTTAGCTAGTAAGATAGTTGATTAATGCTTCACATTTTTGTCTTCTATGATACAAGTGTCACTTGATTAGTAATTTGTGTTTTCAAATGTATACCTTGATCATTATCCCTTTTTTATGAGAAATTTATATTTTGAATGTAAAGTCTAATTTTACAACCAAGGTACCACTTAGTTAGTAATTTATGAATGTAAAGTGCAATTCTAATATATATATATATATATATATGAACAAGTCCATTTTATTGAAATGAATTTCCCTAGTACATTAGTGGCTTCAGTCAATTCATAACTTTAGTACAACTTAAATTTAAGCTATAGCTAAATTTACAACAATAGTCATATATTTCTCTAACATTTGCTTGTCTAGTATCATTTGGCTTTGTACTCTCTGCTTGCTTATTAGGTATCATTTGGCTTCTCACTTTATCCGATATGCTTTATTGGGCTTCATGACAGTAAAAATTGTAAATTTCAAATACACCACCCTAGATCCAAGAAAATAAAAGCTTATGTGACCTACATTTGGTATAAACAAATAGACCATAAAAATTTCCTAATTGCAAATGAAGTTATAAAAATATAACACCAAAGTTCAAGAGTTTTCTTTTTAGCTAACTTTGCAACAGTTCAAAATCAAATATTAGTTTATTAAATAGGTAATTGGTTCAAAATTATATACAGAGCTCTATCTTCCAAAAAAAGAAGATACAAACATGAAGTATATTACAAATTAGCAATCTCAATTGCAGTTGTTCACTTGTCCTTATTAAGAATTAAAGGATAGAAAAAGAAGGAAAAAAAAAGGTCATATAATGTTTTGAAAGTAGTTTCAAAGTTGAAAGATGGAGAAAGACCTCTTCTATTTTTTCTTTCATTCCTATCATCTCCTTCTGCTGTAAAAGAGTGTAAATTTCAAGTTACTAGCCATAATTGAGCAACTTAGCAACGCTGCGATAGACATGGCTAGCAACAGTCTTAGTTTACACAGCTTCTACGATGGCAACATAAAGAATAAATACAATATATTAGCTTAAGCATTTAATTATTCTAATAGACTAAAAATTTATCATAAATTGAAAAATTTGTAAATCTTTCATAAAGACTTCCTTCAATGCCACCAATTTACCTACAATCAAAGGATCAAAGCCATCTTGCACAATGCAACCAATATACCAATTCGAATCCCATACTACAATTGAAGTGCTTTAGCATTTTCCTTGGTTTGATTCTTTGCATGGAAATAGAAATGGACATTAAAGTGCTTCACTATAGAGCTTCTACTATAAAATCAAGGATGAAACTTTTAATGGTTAATACCAAAAAGTTGATATTTCATATTAGCATGGACGATTTTAATTTGATATGATATTTTCGATTGAATTTTGTGCACTTTATTGTAGTGTGGGAATGAAGATCTATTGTGGAGCCAAACATAGAAATGTTACTTTTGCCTTTACTTCCCTCAACTAGCCGAAAATCAATGCACATTTCCTCCACTGTCTTATGAAAGGATACAAGGCTCCATCGATCCTAGGAAGCTAATAGCTCGAGCATAGTGTCTCAGCTTATCACCATCGATGTCCATTGCACTCTTGACCAACAACCTCACGTGACTTCTTGCCCTTGCCTTTGATGTTATTTCTTTCCCTTCCACATTTGAAGACCCCATGATCCCTAAGATGGTTTTTCTACAATCTGAGGCCATACCTCAAACCCATCTTCTTTGCATTAAGCTTCCAATTGATAACCCATCCATAGCAACAAGCATTAGTTGATTTTAATGTGTATTTTATGTTTAGTACCATTTTCTTTTGCCACTAATTTATGTTTAGTCCCTCAATTATCACATGTTATTTCTACAACTACTTGGTCAAGACATCAAATTTTATGTTATTGTGAAGCTTTTATGCTACAATTTTGACAAAAGTTCAACATATTTTACTTGCCCACATTGCTTTGATTAATTTTAAGCTTCAAAGCATCAGATTGATTTTTGACGATCTTGTTGTCCTTATGTTTCATTATGTGGCCAAAGGAATGCCTTTTAACTACTACATGTTTGGTGAAAATTATACTTGCCTTGTATATTTTTTTTTTAACATGAGTTGACAACTTCATTTGGCGCTTTTTACTAAGTTGAAGACCTAAGGCTATCTACAATAATTTGACTTACATACATATACACATATAACTTGTTTAATCCATCAATGGATTTGTACAATATGGCCTCAAATGTTGTCTACATATTGGAAGCATATATAAGAGCTTATATGGTGATTTCCTCCATTTATCAAGAATAATACTTTTATCTACTTTGGTCAAACATGACAACTATTAATTTTGTTCCACCTGTTTAAGCCTTTGACATTGCATCATAATGTTAAGGTGTTTCTAATTTTTCTTCCAATTGTATAGTTATCATTATACTCCTATAGATACTCCTTTAACTAATGTCAAGTAAATTTTTGTTGCAACAGCTATGGACCCTTTGAGAAGCAAAGTTTTTCATCATTTGTTGATTTGGTTCCTGCATATTGTGCATGCTAGAATGTTATGTTGCTTAATATGTAGGTCAGTATAGCTTTGCATAGTCATCAATTTAGCCATAGATTGTACAACATAGATTTTGAATCCAATAGAGTGCACTTTAGGAATTTGGTTTATTGTAGTAACACAACCTATTTTAAATTATTGAGGATGTATAGGTGACCTTTGATAAGCTAAGTCATATTTTACATACAATTGGGGGCCTACAACCCTAAAAAAATTTACTGGTTGATGACCAAGTTGTAATGTTTTTAAACATTCTTATGCATCATATTAAGAATAGAGTTGTCAAGTTCCACTTTGGTTGATCAAAGGAAACTGTAAGTAGATATTTCAATGCAGTGTTAACTACTATAATGCATTTGGATGGCCATCTATTAGAAAAACCAATGCCTTAAAATTCAACGGATGAAAAATGGAAATGGTTGCAAACTTATTACCCATTTTGTCATTTTATAATTTATTATGCATATTTAACACACCTTTTAGATCTTTATGGTAGAATTATATCGATGCACTTGATCGAACACACATACCAATCAATGTACTACTAAAGTCCAAACCTCAATATTGTAATTGCAAAGGCTCAATCATTATAAATGTTTTAGGCATATGCTCTTAGGATGAACATTTTATTTTTGTTTTGCTTAGGTGGGAAGGCTTGGTAGTCGATAGTAGGGTTTTGCGAGATGCACTGACTAGGAGGCATAGGTTAGGAGTGCCACAAGGTGAGAACTTATGAAACATGCCATTCAGTACATCAATGACCCTATGTAGTTATACATATATGTTGTTGTATTATTGTATTACTAATACACATTGACATGCTATAGGGCAATACTATTTGGTTAATGCTATGTATACTCATTATGAGGGCTTTCTTGCACCTTAATAAGGACAATGATACCATCTCAGTGAATGGACACATGATCACCATCCTACCACCCCACACAAGTGCTTTAACCTAAGACATGCATCAGCCCATAATGTGATTGAGAGGTGTTTTAGGATGTTGAAAGAACATTAGGCCATCCTTTGATCACTATCCTTCTACCAAGTTTAGACACATAATTGGGTTATAATTTCTTGTTGTTTACTACATGATCTTATAAAGAAGGACAATGTTTGGGATCTAATTGATGATGCAATCGATAGTGTTGACCTAACTGCTCCCACATATAAGGCCTTTCCCATCCAAACAATGGAAATCTCTAATATTTAGACCAATTTTTAGGATGACTAGGCAAATAGGATATTCTTTGATCATATAGCCAACCAAGCTCATCAATGAATAATTTCTATTTTATGTTGCATTTTGTTTCTTGTCTCCCACTTATGGCAAACTATTATACTATGCCTTCTTTTTACAATAGGAGATGTTAGTTATTATGAATAATTTCTATTTTATGTTGCATTTTCATGACCATGTATTTACTTCAATGGTTGTTATTAGTGTTAATATTGTTCATGTCTTTCATCTTCAATTCACGTCTTCATGTTACTAATAACTATTTCTCAGTTGCTAACTTCCATCTTGAACTAATGACGTAACCTAGCCATATTTTTTCTATTGTGATATGACTGTCTTTTAGCATCCCAACATGGCTAATTCTTTAGATAGCCTAACCAAACCATGTAAGCATCAATGGTCACTTAGGGAGGTTGCTTTACTGATTGAATGCCTTATGGAGCTATATGTCCATGGTAGGTATTTAGTTAATGGTAACTTTAAGCTAGGACATTTAAACGAACTCAAGGGTATGTTAGAGTAGAAAAGTCCAGGTTGTGCGCTGAAAGGTGTGCCTCGCATTCACTCATAGTTGAAGAAACTAAAAAGTAGCTGGCAAACTATGTTTAACATAGTGTATAGGACCAAAATAATCTTGTTGTTTAAATGGTGATATCATATATCAAGTGATATGAATAAATTTTTTTCCACTTTTTCCAAGTCCACAAGAAGGCAAAAATATTTCGAGTAAGCTTTTTCCACACTTTGAACAATAATGCTTCGTCTGGGGCAAGGACCATGCCACAGGGTAGTACTCACACACATGTGGTGACATAAGGGGAGAGATGCCTCTTGGGGGCCTTAATAATTTGGAACCTAGTTCAAATAAGGAAGAAGATGACCTAGATATGAAGCATTCTAAAGTCCTAATAAACAACGCAAATAAGGCCACATCCCATTCTCATAAGAGAAAAAGGAAAAACACAGAATGTGATAATAGATTGATTGAACCATTGAAGGAGGTGGGTAACAAGTTGGAGACCAACCTTGTGGAAATGGCTGTAAGCATAAAAAGGCCATGGGTTAAGTACTTTGCTCATGACAAAGACGTGAAAGATAAAGCTCTTATGCTATACAATGACTTAAAGCAAGTTGATGGCCTAAGTAGGAACAAGATTCATGTTGCCCACATTTATATTTCTACCAACTAGTGGTTTCTACTTGTCACATCTAAAATGTGACCATGTGGCACCAAAAGAAGGATTTAAAAAAAAAAAATATTTTCAAAAACAAAAATCAAAATCAAAGTAGAAGTAGAATCACTACCAAAATTTTAAGTTATTAAAAGGCAAAACTTTGAAAAAAAATCATTCTTATAAGAAAATAGTTTACGAACCAAATTTGAGTTCGAGAGTCTATTATGAGTGAGAAAGGTATTAGGTATTCCACTACACCTATTTCTATATGGTTATCCTAAGTTAGTTGTACAAGATTAGTATGATCTTAACTTTATCCTAATTCCCTCAACAATCACATGCAATAAAAAAGAAAAGCAATTAAAAATAAAATAAAAGGAAAAGAAAGAGTTTATTTACAAGGATAAACTTGATCTAAGATAAAAGTATAAGGCCTGCGTACTTTATGGAAGAGATCAAAATTCACATAGTTCGATTAAAAATTGTATTTAGTTGGTTTGTGTCATTTTAGTTTTTTGTTTTCGCTTTTGTTTTGTTTTATTTTTTTTTTCTCTTTTTTTTTGTTGTTGTTTTGTTGTTTGTTTTTTCTTTTCATTTTTCATTTTTTCGTTTCTTTTATCTTTTTTTATTTTTTATTTCTTTTTTTATTTTTGGGATTTTTATTTTTACTTCTTTAATTTTTAGTTTTAGATATCCCTCCTTTTTAGTATTAATTCTAATTTTTTTTATTTTTTATTTTATTTTTTTATCTTTGATTTACATGTATTGGGTCTCAATTTTTCCTTCTTCGTTTAACTTTCAATTTCTCAATTTTTGCTTTGCCCTTTTCTTGATTTTTCATGTTTTAATTGATTTTGATTTTCTTGAATATTTTTAATGATTTTATGTTTTTTTTAATCTTTAATTTCTTAATCTTTTGCGATTTTTTCATTTCATTTTTGTAATTTTTAATGTTTTTATTTAAGCAGCAAAGATTTTTTTTTTTACTTTTTTATGATTTTTTATTTCTAATTTTTAGATTTGAGAAAAATCCATAAACTTAAGGAACTTACCCTCCTACTATTTGTTTTCTCCTTTCTTTTCATCATTTTGTGTTTTTCATTCTCTCTTTTTTTTTTTCATTTCAAATTTAAAAAAATACATTTTATTCTTCTAAAAACTCTATATATATATATATATATATATATAGATATATCTTTTTTTTTCTTAAAGAACTTCATTTGATTTCCTAAAGATTTTTGAATTATTACCACTATTTTTTCTTTTCTTTGAATTTTTTTTGAAAAGATGCTTAATTTGATAAGACCATTAAAACTTAAAACTTGTTGAAACGTAAATAAAAGACTTAATAAACACTAAAGAGATTTATTATCACATATGATATTTCGATTGACCCCTATAAATTTAAAGAGATAAAAAATCTTATAAGACAATCTTAAATGGATAAAAGTGAAAATTGAGATAAAAATATTTACCAAATTACAGTAATTTTGATTGTGCGTTGCGCTCACTCATACCTCATGATTTCATTTTTAAGCATATTTACATGGACGTATAAGGAAATTATAAGGCATAAAATTTAATCGCACACCTTTCCCCTGGTCGAATCAAATGGCTAATTTCCTATGAATTGCAAGCCCAAGCTTCACATTTGTTGCTCCATAACCCCATTTTGTACCCAGCAGGCATCATCATTTTCTTTTTAAACGTCCCACCAATATAGCGGATCTTACTATCGAACGAGACTATGAATAACGACAAAGTCATTAGACTTGACCGAACGAGGGGCGGGGCATCATCGCGTTTGGGTATGCAGAGAATTCATAAAATCCTTTTGTAGCGATCGGAGCATATTAAACTTAATCATGAATTGGGCTCATAAAAAAATTTATAATAAAAATTTTTAACTCTAAATTGGATTGAAACCTAGTTAAAAATAAGACCGACCTGTTTTTAAAATTAATTTTTTTAAAATTTTTTATTTTTAAATATTAAATATATTTATTTTATCACTAGTCAAGTTTACTTTTTTTTATTTTAAATACTAAATAATTTTAAAAAAATATTACAAAAAATTTAAATAACTTAAATATATATATATATATATAAAAGATAGTAAAATGTTTTAAAATAATAATTTTTTTAATAATATTCGTAATTAATAATTTATTTTATTTGAATTATAACTTATTTCTAATAATATATTATGTAATAAGTAAAAGTAAAAAATATAATAATTATATATGTTATATAATTTCTTTTTATTTGTATCTAAAGTTATAAATAATTTTTTTAATAATATTATTTTTTAATAATACATAAAAAAATTATTATAATATAGATGAACTCAGGTCGAACTTAAAAAAAATTTTAAATCCATCTCATTTTATATTTAGATTTTTTAAAAATGGACTCATCAAATTTTTTTGAATTCATATATATGTTTTTGGGCCGAGCCTATTGGGCCAGGAAGGCTTCCTGACCCATGGTCAACATATTCACCCCAAAAAAAATGAGCAAGAGTGCTATATTTAACGGGCTGAACATGCTCTCTTATAAACATACCACCCACAACATCTTTCATCAGAAATGCATACACGGCTAGGCTCTCATCTAATATGCCAAATGCAGGGTTCGCTACTGTAAGTAAGACACACTCAGGCCTACACAATTTCAGGAATAATGAGAAGCAGAAAAACCACTCGAAAACTCCATCCCATCATCGTTGTCCTCTCATCCCTCGTCTCAATCTACCAACCAGGGGCGATATTCATGCATTGACAATGCACAACAGCAACATGGATCAATATGGAACAGAGAAGAAACTGAAATGATTCCCCATTACACTAACTGTCAACAGCAAATGCCAATATCCAGCAAAGTTCATTCAAAACTGAACAGAACTATTAAATCCAGCAAGCTTTCCCAATAAAAACAATATGAGGCATTGATAGAAACCAGTACCAATCCAAGCCGGTGATGAATCCGAATCTCTTACTCTCGGTTTCTCCCCGAAGCCAAGCTTCGAAGATGAAATCTGAGTCTCAATTCAAGCGCTTAATCGCTCTCTTTCTCCACCTGTTGCTCTGTTTCCTCAATCACTCCCGGTATCACCTCCGTCTCTGATTCGTGGCCCTATCTACTCTCTCTCTCTCTCTCTCTGTCTGAATCCTTCACTCTCTGCCTCGTCTCTGTGCCTCTCGTCTCTTAAAATCTCTCCCCTCAGGCTCTCCTTCCCTTCTGGTGTTTTCTCTTCTTCCATCGATCTGCATCTCTGTCTCCCCCTTCCATTTTCGCGTCCTCTTCTCTCTGCCTCTGATGGTGAAAGTGACGCGAGGGGGAGGTCAATTCCTTGATCATGTCGCTGACCCTCTACTTTTCCTTTTGTCGGTTTCTCTGAAACGCTACCCTGTTCCTTCCATTTTGGTGTTCCACTGAGACGCCAGGCCGTTCTTGTGCCCGTCTTGTTTTCCTCTTGCGGCCGCCGGAGGGAACGAGGAGTGCAGGGGCTTTGGAGGGTCAAAACGCAGGGTTCTTTGAAACTATTTTTTTATTATAATTATTTTTTCTTTTTTTTTTTTGTTTTTAGTGTTGGGGCCTTTGAAACTTGGATATCGGGCCAGGTTTGAGAGGGTGGGCTGAAGGGGCTCTTTGGATTATGGGCTCAAAGAGTTTTTTTTTTTGGCTTTTTTTTGTTTTCTAATTCTAATTCATTTATACTTTTCTTTTTCTTTTTCTTTTTTTGCTTTGGGTTTTTCTTCTTTCTTTTTTTTTTTTTTTAAATTTTCTCTTCTATCTTTTCTTATTTTCTTTACTTTTACTTCTTTTTTCATTTTCTATATTTTTTATTTTGTTTTCTAATTCATTTTTACTTTATTTGTGTTTTCTTTTCTCTCTCTCTCTTTTTTTTTTTTTTCATAAGACTTTGGGTTTTTTCTCTTGTTTTTCACTTTTTTTTTTTCTAATGTTTACTTCTTTTTTTTTTTTTTTTTTGCTAATTTGATTTTATCTTTATTTTTGGAGTATACCAACAAAATACGATATTTACACTACTCATTCTATCCACCATCCTAATAAAAGATAAGGTAGCTTGGCTACAACGTGCCATTAGTTGGAGGCCTTAGTTTGGTCGTCCAAGTTGCTTTTGTGAGTGGCCTTGTATATTTGGCTCTTTTTGGTTGCATATGAATGGGTTTCCTAAGTGTTTAGGATGACCACCTATGTTTTAGTTGATGTGTGTGTGTGTGTGTGTGTGTGTGTGTGTGTGTAAAGACATGCAACCTTGCTTGGATGACCTTTATTATGATTTGCTTTTGTGATGCTTGTATGTAAACTAATGTACAAGGCTTGACCATATGTCAATAGACATATACCTGTAGTAAGGCCTTTTGGTTGGTCAAATGGAAGATGTATAGAGCCACATTATAAATTGTATATAGTATTGTGCTATTGTGAATTTTTACTAACAAATGTAGATAGTAGGAATGAAATGAAATTGCGTTATGGTTCTTTGATCTAGCTTATCTTCAAGTGAAGTTTCATTACTGTCATCTTTTGTGTCCTTTTAATTTGTAGCATTATCAAAAACAATAGATGTGCTAAAATTTGATTGTCTTATTTCCAGGTGCTGTATTGTTAAAATAAATGTCATTCCCTTTTCATTTTGGTTAGTAAATTTGTTTGGGTATAACTAACAAATGTGCTATAACTTTGTTTCATATTAGAAAAACTTCTATCAAGGCATTCTAAATTAGTGTGTGCCCATTAAAGTCATTGCTTTATTTGGCTTACCTGCATTTATGCTAATCTAATCAATGGTTGAGGAAAGCAATTAGGTCATATATTAACTGACCAAAATATATTAGATAACATGTACTTGGAATAACATATATCAGAAGTTGTCACAGACAATACTCAACTACATGATGAGAGAACATCTATTATTGTGCAAAATTAAAACACAAGTCACAAATAGCAGCCAGTATCCATAATGAAAAAACAAGGAATGTACAAAACACACTATGTTAAGTGGTGTCACTCACAAACATGTTATTAACAACCTAAAAAGTTACAATGAACAATAATGACCAAACTCTACATTTCTTGCTTATCTAACTCATTGCCTTAGCCACTACTGTCTTGGCCTTCAACTATAGTTCCTCTCTTTCTTAGATTAACTTCCTTACAAATTCTACTCTTTCATATGTAATCTTCAAGCTAACTTTAGCCTAGCATGCACTTGAGTGGAGCTCACCTACATGGGTCTCTGTCATCCTTAGTTTAGGTTCTATTCCTATAAGCTTCGTGCTAAGTTTGGAGGATTCCACTTGAAGAGATTCTTTTTACTGTTGCTGAAGTTAGAGCATGGCCTTCATACTTACATAGTTGGAATGCAATTTAGCTAGTCTAACCTAATGCTCCTTTGAGTTCTCACTCTTGAATTCTTCAAAAAATTTATTGTGGGGCACTTTCTGATGATCAAGATTGTCTATGGTTATGCGTGAAGATGTAGTTACTAAAGAAGCATGTGGTTTAATGTGTAAAAGTATAAAGGAAAATAAAATACCTCATGTATGTTATCTTTCATACCTTGGAATATCCTTTAATACTTTTAACCTATGAAGCAAAAATACAAAGACCTTCTAGAGAAAAAGTAATTCAACAAGCAATTCAATGGAAAATGGTTTGATTTTATCAGGTTTTACATTGATATTTATGTATGATCTACCTTTATGGAAGCAAAATAAGATGTAATAAAGGAAGGAAGGACTAATTATTTCTCTAACACTTAAATGAACTATATAAGACATTCACACGATAGAAGAAGGATTTTCTACTCTTACTAAAAGCTATATTTAGGATTAATTTCTTTTGGAAATGAAAGTAATAGAATGGTGTACCCTTTTATGTTTTCTAATTTGTGAAGAAATAATACATAGACTTTCCATTACAAAAAAAAAAAGAAAAAACAAATCAACAAGAAGCCATTCAGTAGAAATGCTTTGATTTCATCAAGTTTTGCATTCATGTTATTGTATTATCTGCCTCTGTGGAAGTAAAGTAACATGTAAAAGAGGAAGGAGGGACCAATTAATTAAGGGTGGAAGGTTTAGACAAAGAAGGTAGCTTTCTATTCTTTAATAGTTGATCTCATTAGAAAGGGAAGAAAGAGGATGTTCTGTAATAAAATAAACAAGGGTAACTCTTCATAAACCTCGATGGATTCAAAGTTCAAACAACACTAATAATCCCTTACCTTTTCTTAATTATTAAAATTAAGGGGACAACTTTATCACAATCATAGCTTGTTCATGCTTGTGTTATAATAGTCCATTAATAATTGAGCCATATTATGAAATTTTATTTGTTGCTTAACCCAACCTAATTTCAATAAGAACATGGAAGTATGCCCTAGTTAAAGTTACATGTCTAATCACCTCTATTGTCATTTGTTTTCAATTGCAACCTAGAGTGAAAGAAACAAGAGATTTAGGTATAGTGAATCTTTTTGACAACTTAAAGGAATAACATAAGAAACTATAAATAAAATGAGAAACCCAAACAACGATCAAATGAAAGAAAGAATATATTCTCTTTCTATAGCAAGATGACAACAAACCCTTTAATAAGATCTCCATAATTTCATAGTGGCATTATTAGTGTGATGCAACAAAGGAGAGAAAAAATGACCCATGTTTTCTATTTCTTTAAGCCATTAGTGTTCCAGGTCACTTAAGGAACTAATGAATAATGAAATTTAAAATAAATCTCTTTACCTTGTTTATTGGACACAAAATAAAATTTAAAAGATAACAAGCCACTTAATGGCTGGACATTTTAAAGGAACTTTAGTTAGCTAAATTTGGATTATGAACATGATTATAATAAGAGGCACTTCACTTTTTCTGTTCAAACCTTTTCCATCCTAGCAATAGAAGATTAATCCAAAGAAAAGGGATAGGAAAGGTGATTCTCTCCTATATATATATATATATATATATATATATATATGTTATAGCAATAGACTAAATTATCAAAGTTGTTGAACTAGTAACAAAAAACACTGTTAAATTATATAATAATAATTCATTAGAGACTAGCAGAGAAATTGAAAGCATAGGTTTTTGTTGACAATCATGACTCTTAGACTAGCCTGCCTATACATTATACTAAGCTTTATATATGTGCTTTGCATTTTAATTTTCTAATCACCTTTGATGCAATTTTATTGGCCTATGAGTTACAACTAAATGAATTATAAAACTTGCCACTGTATGGAGGCAAAATGATCAAGTCTTAAAGTAATATTACAAGTTATTTATACTATAAGATTTTTCTTATTGCATGCATAATTCGGCTGAATCTTTTATCAGTATTATAAGCCATAATAATTAAGTCGGGCAACCTTTAAAGCCATAATGGTCTAACACTTGAAATTTATCCTTAACATTATATACCCTAACCATGCCCAATGAAGTAGTAATAGGAATTTCATACCTTGGATGATTGTTCAATGGCGTTATTGGAGAGAGATGGTCGATGGTGTGCCGTTATGCATTGGTTCTCACCTTGTAGTGATCTAGTTTGCACAATGTCAAAAGATCGCCCCATTCCTTTAAGTATGCCCTTTGATTGCTTGAATGTCTTGATTATGGAGTGCTTCAAAGATGTCAAAGGGTTTAAAGTAGAGGATGGTTCACTTATGGTGAAGAAGGTCAAGATGCAACCAAAGGAGGAACACAATGCATAGTGGGTCTTCATCTTCAACAACCAAAATCCCTATTCGCATTTCTATTTCAATTTTTTTGTTAGTTAAAAACAAAATAATTGACATTTTTTTTCAAGGTCATTTTGGTTATTATAGTAGTGTTTTTTTTCCCATTCTTCCACTATTTTCATCAAACCAAACATATAAATGGAGAAGTAATCATATTCCTTCATGTATTATACAAAAATAACTTAGTGATTCCATTCTATTTGTCATTCCCTTTCCATTTCTGTCATTATCAATTCTGCATACCAAATGACCTAGAGATGCTATGGACATTGCATCATTAGGGATTTGATCTCATTATGCATAGGTCACTAATTATCCTTCTTCTTTTTTTTAATTTCTACTCTTTTTCTTAAAATTCATGCATAACACAAAATGCTTTCTAATTTATTAAAAAAATATTACAAAATAAATGGCTCTCTCTTTAGTTTTCTTCCCTTGATATTTTCCTTAAAATTTTGTAATATTTTTCAATGAATCACTTTCTCCTTTTCTTAAAATTTTTTAGCACATTTTTTCCTTTAACAACTAAAATGCTAAGACAATGGCTATTAAGAGAGAAAAAGAGAGCATGTTTGAGCATGTTTTCTCTCTCTTTTCCTTAAAATTTCTAAGTACGAGACACTGATAATGGCCATTAAAATGCTCCCTTATTGAAATGGTGTCATTGTTAATAGAGATCTAATTGCTACTTTCAATTCCACCACCCCCAAAAAGTCACAGGAGAGCGAGCATTGTCATCGACAATAAAAGCAAAAGAAGAATAACAATACAAAAGCTATCAAAATGCTTTATTAGTTTTGCTTTTCATTTCTATTTCTACTTTTTACTTCATCAAAATTTCAAAGCTTTTAGTTTATTGGTTTTGCTTCATCAAAATTTCAAAGCTTTTTCTCTCTTCTTTTGCTCTTGACTTTAATGAGGAAAAAAATGTAAAACTGTCTAAGTTTTGCTAATTTTTAATTGATTCAACTAGCATTTTAATTGAACCTATGGTTAGTTTTACAATCATTAATAGGAAGTAAGAACCAAGTCTAACATCAACCTGCCCACCAAGAAGGATGAGTAAAAAAATTTTCAACAAAATGGCATTTAGAAAATGGAAAACATTTTCTACACTTCTAACAAATTGAAGAGAAAATTTATTATTTATATAAAGATTATAACAAGCCTGACTATTTTGATGTTGATGAACAATGCAGAGTGTCTCGAGCTTCATGCAAGTGTTGTTTCTTTTTTATTTGCCTCTATATTTTTGAAACTTGAATTTGGGGGTAGGCATTTCCATGGCACTAGCACAAGGCCCACGCTTCATTTTTTTTAATGAATCTAAAAAAATTTATGAATATTGAAAGTCAATAATTAGTTAGTAAAATGTCACAACTTGAAATGGAGACGTGATTGGCATAGAATGTAAGGCATACCCCACACCATAAACCTAAGAACATACAAGTCCTTATATGATTTCCAATGCTTGATTTAAGTTATGAAAAACAATGCTAAATCAAACACGATTCCATTATTTTCATTCTTATGAATTTTAAGATTTCATGGTTTGCCACAATTGCATCAAGTTGTATTAACTTGTTATAGAAAATTCGTTAAAATGCCCTTTGTCTATTGGACATCCTTGATTAGCATACAACATTTAGCCAATCAAACACGACAAAGGGAGCTTTGCTCTCAACTTTCAAACCAATCACAAAATATATACAATAGGATAAAAATCTTGCCTATAGACTATAGAGTTAACTCTAAACTACCAAATGTATATCGTCACAAAAAACAACTAATCCTTAGCACTAGATAATCTAGTCGCTAGCTCACTATAAATTGCTCTTACACTAAGTCAAAAGGGAATAGTTTAGACACAACTTTACCATTTGCACTGATAATTAAAAGAATGAGCTGTGGTACTCAATTAATAGAAAATAAAGCATAATAATAAAATAGACAAGTAAGCATAGAGTTTTTCTAATGAAAATAGATTTAAGATCAGATATGGGGTAACAAGAAAGAAAATAAACAAGGAAGTAATACATATTACATGCATGTAATATTTATTTATTAAATGAAACAAGTAATCAAGGAAGTTAATAAAAATTAGAAATTAACAAAACAATAGCAAAAAGTAAGAATTGTGAAAAAAATGAATTACAAATTTAAATTCATTATAAAATATAGTTATTACAATATCAATTTAGAACATATAATAATCAAGTTATATGATTAATTAAAGATAGTACATTAAAATTTAAATGCTCAAAGTACACAAATGTCATTACAAGAAACACTTTAGTACAAATATCAAAATATGGAAGTTTGTGTAGAACTCTAACTTCTTACATATTTCATATTCTAACTTGAGCATACAACCCATAAGGATAAATAATTTAATTAAACATGAACACACAGCCCATGAACAACAGAGAGCATCCAATTCATTATCTTTTAGTACTCAACTCATAAAACCACCTGATAATATCCAGGGTATAGTGAAAGCTAATAGTTGCTGTTAGTAACTAGCATTTTGCATAATCCTTACCATGTAAGAGTCTTTGAAATAGAATAAAAAAGGAGTACAATAAGGTAAAATGAAATAAAATAAAATAAGTTAACTAAATTACTTTCATAAATTTCCAAATATTATATTCATGTCAAAGCTATACAATAATCATTGTCATATCTATACACTCAAATTATTTGAAGGATTAGCACATTGACTTTGTCTCATATAATTCACAAAATTCATTTAAATTCTCATATATAAAAAAATTCCTTAAAGGTTCATAATTCCATCAGGCAGGTAATCATATTAGACATTTTATAATCTATAAAGCATAGATAGTAATAATAACATATATTTAACGAATTACCTAGGATGCCCATACCAACAAACATGTAGAATATAAACAAAGAATAGAGAGAGTATAAACAAAAATGAAAGTTAAAAATATATTATGTTTTATAATTTACTCATAGTGTTAAAGGTAGTGGTTCATTCGTCATCAAATCCTTTTGACAAAATATCTAAAGACTTTCTTAGAACATAGGTATCACATTTCATTCAAATTCTAGTGACAAAGTTTACTTTTCTCTCATATATCATTCTTAATTAACTCATTAATTTATCCTATGTTCAATCCTACTACCAAATTAACTACAACTTAGTTCATATCCCTTTTATCCAGATTATGCTAAACTAAATCTTACTCTACTGCTAGTCCTACATTTATACTTAACTTAATGCTTTATATATTTGGTTTTATTTGTTCTACATTATTTTGTTTTATTAATTCCTACTTGTACTACCTTTTTTAATTTAAATTCATATCACATGTTAATTTACAAGGTTTAAGGTTTAATTTTGGAAATTATAGTAAATAAGCACTACTCTTAATTACCAATTAGAGAAATTATTCTATGGTCATTATTTCTCATTTCTAAGTTAGGTCATTAGTTGATTACCTAGAATCCCACAATTTAAGTTATTTCACTTAACATGGCTAAATCTGTAAATTTAGCTTATGACATGTCCTTATATCAATTTAATTAGTTTACTATCCATATAAGATTTTTCAATTTCAATCCAACATTATACATAATGAATTTGATTAGTTTATTTTTTAAATAAATTCTTACTCCCATATAAAGCCCTAACTCGGATTGTAAATCACATCAATTTCCATCAAAGCATGAGATCTTAAATTTATATGATTATTCTTTTTTATTCCTATTGTTAGCCTTAGTTTATACTTTATATTAATTCTCATAAAAAAAATTTTTAACTCACAATAGGCACAATAGATTGGAAAATGATATGGAGTTCTCCTATCCCAAAAATGGACATCTAACTACAAAGAAAGTAGGCTTCAAATTGGTTCAAAGACAAAAGGAAAGTTAATTATTTGTTGGATTTTGATTTGAACTATTATGCTTGTTGTAATAGTAATATTTACAGTGGGTTTGTCATTCAAAAAATTGTATGATGCCTTTTTAGCCTGGTAAATGGTAATGATCTCATTTAGGAATGTACATGGGTCAAGTTAAGTTGGGTATCACCTTGGCTCGAAGCTTGGCCAGGTTTTAACTTGAGCTCAACAATTAAGTCTAAGGCCCAACCAAGCCTAATATTAGCCCGAGTAGAAAGCTTAAACTAGATCTTTTCTTTTTTGGTTTTTGGAAAACCTTTAAAACTTTAAAGGCTCATGTCTTTGTTATCCTATCAGCCATTTTGGGTATATGACTACTTGTTTTGATACATTGTTTTTGAAATCTACATAATAAAAATTAAAAAAATGGGATAAAGGGAGAAAATTAAAAGAAAACACAAATATAGAGGTTAAAATTTCAAAATGTGAAAACTGAGAGCTTAAAGGTTTGATTAAGGTTTTTTTATATTTATTTTGGGTGTTTTTTTGAAATAGACATAATACAACTACCAAAGGTAACTTGCCCAGCTATTTTCAACAAAAAAAGTCACTTACTATCAAAAATTAAAGTTTTTTGCTTTCAAATTCAGAAAACACATATTTTCTATTTCATTTTTACTTATTTGAATATGATAATTACATTCATGAGGGGCTTAGTAGGGGTTTTAACCCTTTAACTGTATAAAATTTGTAAAATTTATTTAAAAATTTTGGTTAAAATTAAAAAATAACCTTAAAAATGAATTCTTTTCATTTTAGTCCTTATAATTTTTATATTATATATAATACCATCAAGCCAAGCTACCTTGACTAGCTAGGATAGCCGCCCTAATTTCTTTTTCCTTTTCTTTTTTTACCTTGCCCAAGATGGCTAGGCTAAATTGAGTTTACTAAGTTATCAGATTTTGTGTACACCACCAATCTCATTAGCTTGGTCAAGCAAAATTACTTATATTTATTCACACATATTCTACACCACGTTTTCATGATCAATGATGTTGAATGCTCCTATTTCATTTTATTTTCCACATTTCTTATGCAAAAAATAATTACATGATATAATTTTAACAATTATTCCTATTCTTTTCAGTTAGAGGTGAAATAAAATTAATTACACTCAAGTGTCTAATGAGTAAATAATTTGTAGATAGTCATGCTATTAATGTTCTTATATTGTGATATCGTGGTGCTGTTGCTATAGCAACTCATGCATCTATCTGCTTTACTATATGTTCTAATTGGAAGTATGAAGTACAGATCTTACTAATTTTGCTTGCTAACTATATAGTGCAAGGCTTTGAAATTTGTCATTTCCTTATCCATGTATGTTGAAGCTGTAAGTCATATAAGATGCTGACAAAATATCTCTTATTTTATTTTTAAATGATTTTTATTACGTTAAACGACACATTAAATAAGAAAAAGATATTAGTAATAAAACTTTATCAAATAGACCATAATATTTGAAGATCATATATTGTGCCTAAATGTGTTAAAATTGTTTTTGGTCAAATCTTTTCTAAAAGTGCTTATTTGGTTCAAATAGATTAAAGGGCCTAAATGCTTTATCCATTCTTAATTCAAAATTGAACAAAATGCCTTTATTATGTGTGAAACCCAAATTTGTTGCCTTACAATGTACTTCAAGGGAGAAAAAGATTTACTAAGAGTTTTGACATTTTGTCCTTCATGTTTTATATGCACAAACCCAAATTAAGCATATGACATGAATATAGGAATTAGTTTTTTTAGCAATCTTCATAGTGGTTGTTATTGTCTTGTTGTTGATGATGTTATTAATGTGTCTTTCCTTTGCATAGGTGGGCTCCATGCTATTTTCAATGTCATTTGTCATCCAAAAAAAGGATGCAACTAAGGTACAACACTCTAGCTTAAGAGGGCAAAGTCAAGAAAGAAGCTAGGCAAGATGTCTCATCCATATCAAATATCAGTAAATGCAAGAAGAAAATCAAATTTCCTTTACAAAAATGTCTCTTCTACCTCACTCTTCATGATTTATCTTTCAAAGAGAAAGAAAATGAAGAAAGAAACTTATGCATTAAAGAGCACTAACATCTCCAAGCATTTAATAAAGCCTTCACCTAGCTGTTAGAAGCAAATCTATAGTAAAGAAAAAGAGTTTGTGAGTAACAACTATATGAATGATTGACTATATAAGAGGATAAGCATTTGAAGAATAACGAGAAGAAAGAGAATATTATATCATACGAAGCATTCATACTCTTCACTTACTTGATCCTAAACTTTTATTGCTCATACTCTTAGTGAGTTATTGCTTGCTTACCTACTGCTCTAAATGAGCTTGTCTATTTGCTTTTAATGAGCTTACACTTCATTTTTTCACTCATCTTGAATTTCACCTAGGATAGTTAGGAACCTAGGCCAATCTTAATGTCTTTTCTAAGATTGTAAAAGTTTTTGTGACTGGTCCTTGTGTGTAAGGTTACCTTGTGATTAGGTTGTAAGAGTCAATTGAGCCCTATTATAAAGATTTTCTTGTATATTGAGATTGTAAAACACTTGTGTGATCCCTTAAGGTTTCTTGACAATTAGGAAGTAAAACGCTTCTAGTTAAGCCTCTAAAAAGGGTTGCCTAGTTTGTAACTAATTGTGATTGCTATTATATAAAATTTTCTTATTTTATACTTAAAGAGTGGATATAGAACCACTTAGATCTAAACCATTATAAACTTTATGATGTGATCTTCTACTTACTCTGCTCTCCTAAAGTATTCAATTCTTGCAAGGTTTAAAAAATTATACAAATATCATACAATTCTTACTATTAACTTTATTTTAGAAAATTACATGATTTCTCAAAAAACTCTTTTTCATGTAAGAAGCTAAAGTTTTAAGTAAATTTTAATTTAGGATAATTGATTTTAAGTGATTAATTGACCTCCCTCTCTTGACTTATTTTGCACTAGTATAAGGATTCTTGTTGGTCAGTGATGTAGAGTGCTTTGAGACAAAATAATTAGTTGTCATTAGGTATTATCTATTTGTGTAGTTTTTCATTAATGTTATCATATATTTTTATCATACAATATTTGCAAAATATCTTGTTATCTAATGAAATACACAAGAAAAGTAGATAAATAGAAAGATATAGCTCACATATAATCTCATGTCACTCTCTTGGTTGTCCTCTCTATAAGCTATATGGATAAGTTTTGGTTTGCCCCTCACATTTGGAGAATTTTCTTGTTACTTTGAAGAATATTCTATAAAAAAATTGAAATGAGATTTATGTATACAAACTCTTTTTGTGATTTTTTTGCTATCTTTAATTGATAAGCATGGTAAGAGTTTTTCACAAAAGAGTTTAACATTCAAGATGGTTGCCAAAAAAAAAATGTAAACTCAATAACATAGGTGTCATTCTACTATATCATTCGAAACACTTACTTTAATGAATTTTCTTTAAGTCTTCACTCCTATACATAAGAAAAGTGTATTTAAATGAAGGAACTACAACCTTTATAGGGTTTTCAACTCTCTCTCAAGTATAAAAAAGTTTCCTTCCTAGGGTTTTCAAGTTATGTGCCTTTGTTGTTACCAACCATGAGAGGGACTAGTCTATCTCATTAGAAACCATCTCCTACCAAATTTCTCACTCATCTCTTTCCTTCATTAATCACCTTCTAAATCCCTCAATTGTCATTACTGCCCATCTTAAACTTAGTGTTGGCACACTTCCCTTTATTGAAACTTTGTTACCTTAGGATTAGATCAAATATTGGTGGATAATGAGGTCCTTATTGCCATTGTCTTCTTCTTTGTCTGCCTTGAATTTGCAATTATCGCACCTTTTTCTTTGCAGATTGTCTAGATTTGCAAAGCCTTACCTCATCCTTCATCATTAACCTCTTTTCTTCTTCTTATTAGAATTATGTCTTGATTTTCTGGCAAGGTTTGCTTCTAAAAACCTTCTTTTCTTTCTATCCCCATTGTTTAGATATGGAACAAGATTGTTGTGCCTTGAAACTAACTTAATGAAGCTCCACACCTTTTATCTCTCCCTTGGATCCTTCACTTTTTGCTTCTATTTTGCTATGTCCAAATCACCATTAGCAGCCTTTCCCATTCTTTAGCCTCCTAATTCATGAATCTACTACTCATAATCCTCGTTGGAAACTAACCTTGTGAAAATACTCAAATCTGAATATTTTCTTTACCCTTATCCATCTTACACTATCTTCCTCCATAATCACCATACTTGTTTGCCCAAGCTCCCCTTATTAAACCCCATACCTCAAGACACATCTTGTAGAATCTTACCATTTCCCTTTAAGATGGATCTTACCATTTCCTTGACCATCCATGATTTTTGAAGTGGTTGTTGCACCCAAGGCTATTGAACTCATTGCTACTAAAAAACCCAATGTATCTTTATCTAGTTACCCACAGTTGCAATTATCACTCATATACAATCTCGTGATGCAACTATTAGTTGTTCAAACTTTGTTGTCATGACTCAAATAATAGATGTCTTCCTTTCTTCAAATGAAGTGGCGTCTCAATATCCTCCAAATTCATTGAAGCTAGCGACCACCATAGATAATTACTCGCTTCTCGACTCGATTATACCACATGTAGACTCTGTCAAGATGGTTGCCCCTTCATTATCTACAAGCTCTATGTCTTATTTAAATTTAGGGGATGTTGAACCCACAAGCTCTATGTCTTATTTGAATTTAGGGGACGTTGAACCGACAATGTCCTCAAACATCGAGCCTTACTTTGTTTCTAACAATATTGACTCCACGACCATCATGGTTGAGGTGGTTCCCATACCACTTTCAAAGAGCTTTCTATATCCTTTTCATTTGGGAATCCTTGAATCCAAACCATCGTCAACTGCCTAGAATCACTTCCTAATTGCTCCTGATGTGTTTCTTACTTTAAAGCACACATATGTGATTCCCAACTTGTTGCTGCCCATCAATGATAGCAACGTTATTGTGCATCCATCACCACCTAAGCCTTCCATCTCTTATACAATTAATTTTTCCTTGGCCATACTTAGAAATGGGCCAGTGATGCCTTGGTTTCACATGTTCCCAACTACACATAAATTTTCTAAATGGGCCCAATTTCATGAAGCCCACGTCAGGCTATTTCACTTTGTTCAATTTAGCCACCCCAGAGTCTAGTTCATCCAATTCAATCAAAAGGAATCCGTTGGCCAATATACAGACAAGCTTTTGGTGTTCGATCTAGACATCAAGAGTCTTTTAGATGCCATTTTGCCCAATGACTTTCTCAGTAGTTTGCCAGTGTCAGTCATGTATGGGGTTCTTATTCCGTTGTTGTTTGTTCTTCCTTATGATTATGGGGACAAGCAACCATCGCCATGGGAAATGCGTGTTAGAGTTGCTTACCATGCAGCATAGGCACTAGACCATTGTAGCATGGAAAACCAAAAAATATGTCCTGACTTGAATGCATATATGATTCTTTTTTATGAGTATAGTGATCCCCGCTTATCAAGTTCTGGGCTTATGAAAAATAATCGAGATGGAAAAAGCTACAATACTAATTTAGCTTGTACTCCACTTGAGTTTTTGTGAATAGGTAGGATTATCCCAGAAAGCATGATCTACAGTTATGGAACAGTTTTGTTAGATCTTTTGAGTGGCAAGCATATTCCTCCAAGCTATGCTTTTGATCTGATTAAAGGAAAAATGCTTTGTTGTTAATGGACTCATCCCTAGATGGGCAATATGCAAATGATGATGCTATCAAGTAGGTTGAACTTGCTTCAAAATGTCTTTAGTTTCAGGCTAGAGAAAGACCTGATACTAAGTTTATTCTTATGTCAGTTGCACATCTTTAAAAGCAAAAAGAGGTAGCATCTCATGTGTTGAAAGGCCTTACTAAGACTACAACAGTATTGCCAACCATGCTTTTTCCTCTGGGAAAGGCTTATGTGAGGATGGATCTTACTATTTTTCATGATTTTGATTTATTCGTGATTGCTTTTAGTTCAACCTTTTTGAACGATCGTTATGGAGCATGGTTCACAATGGACTTAGGATTAACTCATTCAACTACCACCATGGCTCTAGGCTATTGCATTGGCACCTTTCAATGGGATGATGGTTGTTGATTGTTGTCCAGCCACTATTAATGCTTTGACTTGAGGACAAAGTCAATATCCAAAGAAGGGCAATGTAAATGATACATAGATAGGCTGTAATATGAAGATAAAGGGTGTGAAAGGAATGAAAGGTGATGTGTCAAAAGTGGTTAGAAAGAGTGAGAGGATGAGCCTACAGATGGGAGATATAGGATTATTAAGAGATTATAAAGAGGGAATGGATGAAGCAATGGGTGTGGACGTATTGAGTGATCTCTTCCCCTTATAATTTCTTCTCTCTCCATGTGTCTTCTTTCTCTGAATTTCTTTTTTGACTTTTTAATCTTCCTTTTGTGGCTAAGTTGTATCTAGATTTAGCAACATCAATTGCTTGCTATAATTAGGAGTTTATAAATAGAACATATTATTCAATGGTTGTTTCTTGTTTCCCTGTGCCTGTGACATGTTTATTTTGTAGGAGTTCATTACATTGATCCACTCAACTACCACTTATTGTGCTCAATATCAAGTTTTCCAACTCTACGATTTATCCACTTACTTATCACCAACATTAAAGAGTGATTTTGCCACTAGGTAATTCTATCAGCCTCGGACTAAATTATCTTCAATTTAATTAACATCAAAACCATGAGTTTAGGAATTTACTTTAAGGGCTATAATTAGTAAATTGAGCTAGTGGGTAGCTCACCTACTTACTAGGTGAATCAAAAACACCCAAAACAACAAGGTTCCAGAGCTTCGAAATTCCTAAAATCGATCAACACCACAGCTACTCACCCATACAATTTGAAATCACGTTGCAGCTGAAGGGAGTTCACACTCAATGGTTGTTGGGTAAAGAAATATGGCTGTGGAGGAAGAGAAAGAATGGGCTAGCTATGGTTTACTGTCCACAAACCTTTTAGGCAAGATTAACCCGAAAATGGAAGCTCAAACTCAAACTCATCCCTGCACAACCGAACAACACACGAACAGGGGATATGAGGGCTTCTCGAGGTGCACTCCTTCACGAGTTACCCGGATCCAGGGGAGGGGAGCTGCTAGCTTCGTGCAAATAGAAACTAAGAGTAAGAAGGTTGGTTTTGCAACAAGAAGCGGCTAGGAATTTTTCAGAACAGAAGGAGCAGTGAAGAACAGGGGAAATGGAACCGAAACACGCTGAAAAGCTTACCTGCTCAAGACATTTCTCTGACACGCTTGGAAGATACTTCGGACCAAGGAAGCAGCTGAAGGAACGGCATGGCAGCAGCTGAAGATATTTCGGAGATACAACAGTAAAACAAAGTGGGGGAAACGTGTTTTACATCTAATGGAAGGTAAGGGACAGTGTGGGACCTTCTGGATCTTATAATGGCATTAGAAAAATAAAATAAATAAAGAAAAACGGACACTTATGCTGACCAGAGGAAAGGACGCAGGGAAAGTTGAGAGAATGGTATATAAAATGTATCTAAGAAGCTTCTGGACAAATAAGGCATGAGAAAATTAAGGAGTGTATAAAAGAGGAATCTGGCTTTTCTGTTAGTTCAGGGAGAGAAAATGACATCCAGTCAAGCATTTTAATATTTTTTATTTTATTTTTATTTTTTTAAAATTTTAAAAATATCACCATCCTTCTCTTATTTGTAAAGACTGGATCGGATCCCATCACCGTACGACTGACTGCAGAGAAGCCAGGCGCATAAAAGAGAGGCACGTGTAATTTTGGTAGTCTGATGCATAATTTAAGAATGGCAAAATTGTGGGTTTTTTTCGAAAGAATTATAATAAAATATTAAAAAATTAAAAAATTAATTTTAAAAACTTATTACCATTTATTTTAAAATGATTACTATTAAATTTAATAACAACCAGTTGAACTTAATAATAAAAATCCTTAAAAATAAAATTTTTTATTTCTTAATTCTTAAATGTAATTTTTTTTTTGGTTGGGGGGAGTATGATAAAAGTTCTAAAAAGACACTTGACCAAAATTTTATTATTATTATTATTATTATTATTATTATTATTATAACATTGGAAAGAATAAAAGAAATAGATAAAAGAAATGATGTGGGACATTTGGTAAAATTTGAAGTTTGACCCCAGGTGTTCTTTAAAATATTCCTCAATTCAAAAATTTAGATTAATTCTTCCAAAATTTATTTAATTTAAGTATGCCCATTATCTAATTTGATTTAGAATAATCAATTTTCTTTTCTAAGTTAAATTTTGTTTTAGATTTAAATTTATAACTAAGTCTCCAACAGTTTCTCTCTTCAAGTTTTCGGGTTCTTACAATGCTAAAAAATACGATTTAGCCGTCGTTTAAATAGCCTAACCGTGGTTTTGAAAATTGCAACGAAATCATCCATTACGAGAGGCTTCACTGTGATTTTACAAAATTGTGGGAACCACTACAGTTAAGCGATGGTTTAGTCATAATTGATGGCTAAATAGGGGTACTAAAGGCAACGGTTTAAACCATTGCTAAATTCGTTTTTTATATCTTTTTTTTTTCCCTTGCTATATTAGCAATCCACAAAAGATTTCTACTTTGCTTCTTCTCTTATACTGGTAACGCACCGTTATATTGAAAAGGACCTGGAAACTTTCCATCCTATGTAACTTGTACACAGAGTTATCCAATCATGACTAAGACCATAACTAAAACCCTAAAAATATTTAGAAATAGTTAATAGCAAAAAACTTGTTGATTTTACCATTCTAATAGTTAAAATTACAAGCTTCACCATAAGATATCATAAAGGAACCACATACACAAGTAATATCAATAAGGTGGATTTCATAAGGCACAAAAGGCAACCTAGCTGAAAACTGAAAAATGAAATAAAGCTACAACATAGTAAAGAAAAATAGTATCACTAAACATTAGAGAACTTTATAACCCTTCTAAGAAATCATCTAAAATTACTCTCATGCTAAATCATGTTACTGTCAACCCAGATACCAAGCCTTTCAAGTGCGCCAACATGCATCCATCCACTTGATCTTATCTAGAATTATGATCAAAGCCATCAACTATATATGAATTCTTCCACTTTAGAGACCTAATGCCACCATCTTGCTATATGCTCACAATAAATAGGCCTTCTTCTGCAAATCTAGTAGTAAATAGTACACCTAATACTAGTAGTAATTTGTCTTTAGAGCATCTCTAAATGAATCGAGGTCAAAACAATTAAATAAGAGCAAAAATTCTTTAAAAAAAAATATATTATCAAGACAAATGTATCCTAACAAATGGAAGAACTGTTTTCTCAATATTATTTAAGCATATAGTTAATCAATTATGTTAATAGCTTTTGTCATTATTCCATTTCACCATAGAATAGATTGAAAACAACATGCCTCACTAAAGTAATTAAAAGGGGAAAAAAACCTGTTGCAATTGTTCCACATCTTAGTATCTTGACTAACAAATAAAAGTGCTAAGAATTACCTTTACTGGTAACCTCTGTGATGCATTTAGTAAGATCATGTTGATGTTTAAACTCAAGTAAAATAAGACATGTCTATAGCAAGACTAGAATTCAAGTATCTTAAAATTTATATGCACAAACAACATTAATCCAAATTGATTCACTATTAGATCATATGATTGTAATAGTTAAGACCAAAGATAGCTTGTCCACTTTTATGTCAAACTAAAAAGTATCTCTCTTCACAATTTCAACCTCCTTTTGCTCTTCCACTTGGGTAGAGAATAGACTACTAGCTTATAGACCTAAAAACATTTCCTCATTTTAGTGACACACAAAAATTACATTTAGAAAAAAAAATAGCAAACCTTCAAGTACATCATAAAGAAAAATACACAACCACACAAGATGAAATAACCAAAGAGAAGTAATATGCTAATTTTCTTTTTCATCTCTCCCTAGTTTATCAAAATAAAACATGAACACTTATCTAGTTTTAATCAAAATAGAGATTGTCTTCTTGAAAACTTACTCATTGCTCCTCTCTTTAACATTGTACCCAAAATAAAGACCATGGTTAAGTTTTGAGGTTTAATTGCAATTAAACCACTATAGTGAATGCCCCATTTTTTAGTTATGTGAACTTTTGACTTCCATCACCTATTAAGAGTAGTCAATTTCTTCTTTGATGAAAGCCTCTCCACCTCCATCCGTCCCCTTGAAGTCCATTGCCATGTATTCTTTACTTGAGGATCGGCTCTCTTTTCTTGTATTGATGATCTTAAGCTTTATCACCCAAAATGAAAAATTGAAAAACTCATTAGCCAAGTCTTGTTGACCTCTCTCACAAGGTGTAAACTTAGGTAACTTGGCACACTTGAGTTTAATAGATAAAAGACTTTTACAATGTCTGAGGTTTCGACCACTGAAATACATTTGTAAACCTGAGTAGTTTTGATCGTGCCCTTTTATTGTTTCATGGCAACACATATATCCAATAAAAAGCTACTTAAGTGGCACCAATTAATGTACAAAAACCAAATTAACATTACTTTTAGCAACAACACACATCATTGCTAAAGAACCATTTTTGTCTAAAATAACCATACTAATTAAAAAGTGTGACACTATATTGGGATTTGTAGCTTGGCAATCTCGATATAGTATGGCTGAACTACTTTCTACATGCTTCTTAATATATTCTCTCAAGCTACTTAAATTGAATTCCTATATCAGCCTTGATAGTTGAATTTGCCTATAAGACCATTATGATGATGCCTCATCAAAGATAAGATATGGCAAGACATTTGCTTCATTGGTGGTGGGATCAACACATCTCTGCCTTTTTTTTTTCTTTTGCCCATTGTACGTAAAAAAAAGACTAGGCTTTCTCTCACAGGTGTTCCAAATATTAAATAATTGGCCTTTTGCATTTTCATTATGTTGTCAAAGGGACATTTAGTAATGATTAATATCGCAACCAAAAGTCTAGTTTTAGTGGCAACGTTTAAAGTTATTGCTAAATTAGCACTTTTAATGCTGACTTATATCACCATTAAAAAACTCTCTTTTGGCACACTTAATAGCAACAACTTTCTATGAGATCTAAATTAATGTGGCTCTAATAGCGACACTTAATATCGCCACTAAAAGTTACATTTAGCAACATCCCAATCATTATTAAAAGCCTTCATTGGTGGCTAACGAGGCTTTAGTCATAACAACAGTTGCCACTATAATTAAATATCATTTTTAGTGACAACATTTTTTTATCACTAAAGACCTTTTGCTTCAAAGGTTTTAGCTACAACTTAATGACGACCAAAATCACCACTAAAAGTATTTAGTGGCAATTTTTTTACTTTTAGTGGTGATAAAAGTTGTCCCTAAAAGCATTTTTTATTTATAGTGTTTGATGGAGAGATGATAAATGCCATCTTTCTATATCTTATTTCCCTTTATTTTGGATAATTTGATGATTAAATATAGCTTTTGGAATTTAATTAGATGAGATTTTATTTTAACAGCCACTTTTGCACTTTAGAAATTTATTTACAAAATTATTGAATTTTAATGCATAAATTTATCTTAAATAATTTTGTAAATATTTCTATTTGATTTTTCCCACTCTTTTGCACAGATTTTTAATGGGCAAATGGAATTTAAGGAAGGAAATTTATTTGGAGAAGAATTGAAGATTGAATCAAGGGAATTTCATGAAGGAGAAATGCACGTGGGATAAGAGAAAATCAGTAAGAGAGATACAGGAAGGTGAAGTCTTGGGCTATCATGTGGAGACACTCTATATTCATATTTAACACTCCACGTTTCTCGTTATACATAACACCACATCAAACACTTACACTACTTGCACTCCATGAGCCTTTCAAGTTGATTCACACCAACCCATGCACACACTTCACACATACCAGCACCTCCATATACACATATTGCAATAGCTCATGCATAAGAAAAAGTAGCTCCATGTAAAGAACAACACACCTATGGGTCTAAAGGGCAGAATAGTAGTAAGAAGAGAGGGAGAGGGAAGCTTGAGAGAGGAGAAGAAGCTCAAAATAGAGGGAGTTATGAGCTAGGCTTCTCACACACCATAGCAACAAATATTTAGCTCACATGCCATGAGCATCAAGAGGACGAAGCTAAGTGATGGAATGGAAGACTTTCAACGTAAACACGAGCTAAGTAAAACAAAATGTTAATGACGTGAGGAAGAGGAAGAAACTAGAGCAGAAGGTACTGGGTGGAGCCACGTAGTCATCACATTGTCACAAGGGAAGCTCTCATCTCATTTGCATGAACACGCAGAATAGTAACACATCACAGTACCTTAACTTCTTTCTTCTCATGTATGGGTCTAACATAATGGAGGGTTCTTATGTGGAAGAATATGGGTTTGTGATTGGGAGGAACAACATGAGA
The DNA here is from genome assembly GCA_032878935.1 of Erythrophleum fordii. NCBI lineage: Eukaryota > Viridiplantae > Streptophyta > Magnoliopsida > Fabales > Fabaceae > Erythrophleum > Erythrophleum fordii. The sequence goes on along the minus strand of JAVQMF010000058.1, from coordinate 26,021,510 downwards.
AAAGAACCACATGGGAATAAGTAGGAAAGAGGAAGAGTAAGAAATGAAGAGCAGCAAGTGAATGAAGCATGCACAAAACATGTGAAAAAATTAAAAAGAGAATTGGAATCATGTGAAAAAGGAGGGAATGACCTGAACACATGAGACACAAAAAAAGAAGAAGCAGAGCATGTGATTTATTAAAAAGAAAGTAAAAAAGCTACGAGGGGCATCCATTCACAACGGGAGCCACGCATCAATTCATCCTCATTTGAATCCATTCTCACCTCCACGTCATAGCTTCTGCTTCTCCATACCTCCACTCCACTCCTCCATCAATCATCATTCCATAGGAGCTTAATTCTCTCTTGTGACTAGCTTGGAGGAAGACCATGATTGAAGCTTAAATCTATAGATTCTCAAGGGATTTCGGGCTAAGATTTCCTCTTTCTAACACTTTTTTTTTGGTACATATTTGGTTGAGATGTATTGGATTGAGTTGGTGTAGTTATAATTAGTGGTTGGTTAGACACTAATTAAGAGACTTTTTGAATGATTATTGGATTAAATTACGTGCTGGATTTTCATTCTCCTCCAATGTCCCATGTATGTAATCAAGGTATTTGATAAAATGCGTGAGTGAAATTGTGTGTTTATTTGTCTAAATTGAGGATTCCTTTAAGTTTAATTAGTTAATTAAACATCTTATGGTGATAATTTATAGGCTAATTAATTAATTAATTAATCAAATTTAGTGTTCAAAGATCTTAATGATAAGAATTAATGATTTGATACGGGGTTGAGGTTTCAACTCAATATTAACTTATTAATTTTTTGAATCTTGAATGGTAATTCAAGATCATTTACCATGAACACAATTAAGAACTCTTATATTAAAATTAATTATAATTGAATTAAGATAAGGATGATGGATACCAAGGGACAAATCTAAAGCTACTCACAAGTCCATTATTTACCTTTTACTTTATGCATTTAGGCAATAATTAAGAATTTTAATTCATTTTGATTTTAGTTATTTTAATTCAATCAAAACTCCCCTAGTTTTAGGATCCTTTTACACTTGGAAAACTCAATTAAACATTAAATTCTATTTCCTAAGAACATGATATAGATTGCACCCTATATTGCATATATTTTTCAATTTAATTTATTTTGGAGGCTGTGTGACAAAACTTTCAAGAGGAGAGCACCAATTTCATATATATTTCTTTATTTTAGTTTAAATTTCCTAATTTATCCCCAAAAAAGAAAATTGCATCTAAGGAATGTTTTGTACTATGGGTCATATGTAGATGGGACCCAACCATGAACTCAATTTTACAAATGCACAACTATAAAAACATGAGGGATCCATTGCAGTAAGCACTCTAATTGCAAGCGATGTAGTTAGCCACTTTTCCCTTTTTATTTTCTTTTAGGATTACAACTTTTAAGTGTAAACATTAAATTTATAAGTATGGAGACAACAATTTTAATTATCAGTAAAAACTATAATTTTAAAATTTTAATTGTACTATATAATTAAAATTTTTAAAATGTAATATTTACTTGTAGTTAAAATTTTTATTTTTGCAATTATAATTTTTATCTTTACACTAAAACGTTATAATTTAAAAAAAAAATTAAAAGCAACCAAAAACGGCAAACTATATCCCCTCTAATCAAAACGCTTATCGCAGGGATCCGTTTAATAAAAGCATACATTGCACAAAATAGTGTTATACCTCAATTTTGTGAAAGTTTATGTGCAATTGTTTGTATTTTTGCATCAACTGTCTGTGCACTAATTACCTATGTTTTGGTCTCTGCAGGTATTGTAAGTCACTGGGTTTGGAGGGTATGTAGACCGCTCCCTTTGCTGTGTAGTATTCTGGAACAAAACGGAAATAGATATATTGAAGTATGATTTGAAATATTAGATATTATTGAGCAAGTCTAACGCATTTTCAATCCATACACAACTAAAATTTCTGTTGAAAAAAGACAAATATATGAACTGGTAGATAGCCCCGTAACTTGTTTGGGTTGTAATGTGTTTTTGACTTTGGGAATTATTAAAACCTTCTAGAGTTTTCAAATCTTTGCTTGGGTTGCTTACGTCATTGTTTTCCAATAAAGTAATAATTTTGTAAACCACGCATGTGACTCAATATAACTGGAATTACAGAAAAATAATCTTGTGTTTTCAGTTTAGTTTTCCGATACAAGAGTTTTAGTGGCAAAGATTGGTAAGAATAGTTGCGGGAATATCTTCTTCAATAAATAAATAATAAAATCTCAATGAAATTAATAAGAACAAATCTAAAATTAAATTATTGGAGGTAAAAATTAAAAATAAATTAACATATTTATATATGTATAAATTTTGTTTTAATTACATACTATGACAAGTCTACATTATTTCTCGGGAAGTGTTATTATTTTTAAGAATAAATTATAATAATTTCTCATTAAATTTGGTTAAGTTACATTTTATATTTTTAATTTTTTTTAAATTCTGAAACCTTACCACGCAATTATTTTTTAGCCTCTCTTCACCTGAGCCACAGAGAGGTTTTGAGCCCTCACAAACCCATTTGCCTTCCACATTTTCTAAGTACTGTACAAGAAAAAAACTAGTAGTTAAACATAGGATGTCAACAAGATTCTTACTTATTCAAACTTGAGGCTCAGACATGGTTAAAAATTTAAGCAAAAGCATTTAATCATTAAATAACAAAACCAAATTAAAAAAAAAAAGTTAGCATGAGTACCCACGTAAAAGTGATCTGACTCTAGGTCATCAATCACCTCAATGAGATTGACTATACTAAAATGTTCCCTCTAGATCCGTCTCCCGAAACTAGCCATTTCACCAAACCCTTCCTAACTCATTTTTTTGGTCTTCTTAAAGAACAAGCGTATTTATGGCATTAACCTCGTGTTAGACTTGGTATGGCCATGACAAGATTTTCAAACTTTGTAGAATTTATTTGGTCATAGATATACATTTTATATTCTTTATGTAGTTAATTGCTATTCAAGTAAATGTTTCACCAATATTATCTCCAGTCATCACCCTTTTTCAATCTTCATTTAGATGATAAACTCTATTTCATTTAAAACAAAGTACAAAAACTAGATAATTTTCTGTTTTGTTTTGTTTCGTTTCTTGGCTCTGATACTTACATAATTTCATCTTAATTCATTTACTTATAATTAATTTGGTTGGGATGCAGAAAGAAATTTCAAATCTACTTTGTTCTCATTGGTGTGGGTTTCACCAAGTCCAAGTTATATAGGATGCAGAGAAGAATTTTCTTCCCCATCCATAATTGCGTTGCAATTACGTGCATGCAAAGCAATGATTTTTGAGCTTGGTCTGTTTGAAATTTATACTTTCTTTTTCAGATAGTACAACTTAACATTAAGTTGTGTTAATAAAAATGAGGACATATAAAAAAATCATCAACATGATGCCTAGTGTTCAAGTCTTGAAAACATTGTTATTGGAAATTGTTGAATTATTGGACTACTTGTGATGGGCTGTTCCAAATCTATAATTAAAGTTCAAAAACAAATTTAATCAATTAAATTAAATTAATTATGTGGTAATTAATTAATTTAATATTAAATTTCAAATTTTGGATTTTTTAAAATTCAAGTTCTGAAGTCAATTAATTGGGAAAGTTAATTATTTTATAAATGGTGGAAGAAATTGATCGTGCAAGTAGGTGTGAGTGTGAAACTCCCCCCTCCCTCTCTCTCACCTCATTATCTTCCCTACAATACAAAAGAGAAAAAAAAATTCAAACTCAAATATAAAATAGAGATTGAAATTGAAAGACTCCCCTCTAATATTATGTAATTACTATGAAACAAATGTTGGAGTTTCTCTGGTGACTCTAATCGAAGCTATATGGGACAAAAATTTTAAGAAAATTTGCTTCTACAAGTAAATACTCGATTACGTTCCTTCATTGGTATTAGAGCCTAATTGGTTTGAGATTTACTATCTGCATAAATTTCACATGATTATATTAAGTTATTTTCATGCAATTACATTAGACGTTGTTTGATCTGCATGAAATTAGAATTTGAACCTTAGAACTCCTCTAATGGCAGAATTTGATAAAGACCAAATTAGACCACAAAATTTGTACCATAAGTAGCCTATATAGTGGGGTTATTATGGTAGGAATTTGATAGAAAACACATAAGCCATTAGGGAGAGATCTAGAGTTAAGGGTTTGGAAAAACAATGGTGATACCGCTAAATTTTTAGTATTGGCATTCTTACCATAGACAACCATTTGATGCAATCTACATGTGATTGGAAACTTGTTAAATCATCTTTCTAATGCTACCAATTTCATCCAATTTGATGAAAATTTACTGAGATATAACAATTTGAAATTGGAGGTTAAAATTGTTTTTATGAAAAAATGTGACCAACTAGCCCACTTTTGAAGGCTATGTTTTTTTCCTCATACCATGACTCTATGCAAGCTTTATACCATTGGAAAAATTTAATTGCGAGCTTTCTAATGACATATTTGGACAAGAAACGAGTGTGATATGGCTTCACAAAATTGGCCCTTCGTAAATGCATTCTAGAAATTCTAAAAAAATTTTAAGTCACAAGGCTGAAGATAAAGTGTGAGTCTTACTCTTAGGGTTGGTGTGTGTTGTTCACCCCTCCTCTTTTTAACTAAACTTTGCACCAACAAAAAAAATGAAGAGAATATGAAGACAAAGGTGGTAGCCCCATCATAGAAAATGCTGCCTAAGGTGGTGTGTGTAGGTCACACACCACCCTAGGCACATGTAGGTCTCAATTTTTTAATTTTTTTTAGCAGTTTCTAAAGGCTGAGACTTTGTAAGGTGCATGAGGGCATATGTAACATTATTTTTGAGTAATTTTTGTTCCTAAAAATCTATAAAATCATAATCTACATGGTAGTATATGGTTGGGCTATGTTTGGACAAATTTAGGCAATGCTCAAACACATGACAGACACTTAGGAGACCTTATTAATAGACTTAAAGATAAAATCATTTCTCATAGGTCTTAAGTTTGATCAACACACTCTAGATTAGGCTTAGTAAATATCAATCAATGAAAATCTTAGGGAGAAATTTAGATAACCAAATTAATACATGATTTTGACCTTTAATTGATTTGCATTAACGATCAAGCTCAATAAGGAACATCATGTTATTACAATGTTAACAAGCCACTTTACTTTCTCATATATTTTTTTTAACATGAGAAATGCACAAGAATTCTTTAGGCACAGTGCATATAGATAGAAAATTCATTATAAGAGATTGATTAAACATGTGAAGTATACTTTTTGAGATATGTTATAGTAATCCTTGTAATTGAAAATAGGCTTGTAATAACTGAAGAGAAGATATTTTAAGATAATAAACATCTTTAAAGTGATAACAATTTAATTGTAATTTATGTATTAATGCAATTTACGAGGGTATTGAATTAAATAAATATATAAGAGAAATGCCCTATTAAATTGGTGTTTTTAGATTGGTATACTTGGGCTCATATAAGAACCACATTTAAACAATTAAAAATAGAAAAATAAAAGAAAATACTCTATCAAGTAAGAGTTCTTAGACTAGTAGACATGGGGTTATCTAGGAACTATAATTAAGAGAAAATTTATACATAAATTTGATAGAAAAATGATGATATTTTCTAAGATACATTTGATAGAAGTAAGATAGATGTAGACTTATGATTATAAACCTAATAATGTCATTGTTGGTATAGTCAAAGTTTATTGGAAATAAATGGTATTATGTATATGTAATTTTTTTGTGCTATGCCTATGTAGATGTTAGATTATAATTATGGTTGTTGAAAACATTATTTCCTAGCTTGATGAAGATGGTATCAACTAGGAAATTTGGCACAATAAGGTTCTTAGATCTTAAAAAAGAATAGGATACTAAGAAACTACTGAACAATATTGTATAAGAGTCTAAACGTGGAAATATAACTTATCAAAGAAGAGTTCTAGAAATTTTTTTAATTAAAAAAAGAAGAGAACAATATTACTTGCGTAATAGTGCTAAGCAACATGATTGATAACCTCTTGTGTGAATGCAAGTCATATCCAACTTTTCAAACCATATGGATAGCCCTTAAAGAAAAGTTTGGTCATATATTTATAACTAGATTGAAATGACTGACATTTAAAGAATTAAAGTCAATTGGTCATATCCATACTAATAATCAATAAGTTTAGTATATCACATGATTTCTTGCTATTAGTTAAGAACATATGAAAGTAAATTTGACCTACAAAGAGAGTATAAATTGTTCATGATGGCACCCATCATAGAGAGCTTGGAAATAAGCACTTCAAAGCTACTAAATCCTTTGAACATGCTTGTATGACTGAGACTGTTGTAACTTCAAAGCCTAAGTATAAGGGAATTAAACCTCTACATAGTGCTTTCTACACTTCAAAGATCTAAGGAAACTAACCTTTTATCATTTCTCTTCTTCATGAGTTTTAGAGCTATTTTTCCATGACAATTCTATTAACATTAGAAAAGGGACAAAAAATACAATTCTAGTTTCTTTTATATTGGGATTATTATGCTGAGCACAATTATGAATATGATTGATTTACCCAATACTCTACTTCCAAGTTAACTTTAAATATGAATATTTGGCACTTTATACTAGGCCATATAGGTAAAGAGAAGATGAGTAAACTAGCAAAATAATAGATATTAAGATCCTTTTCTATTTTAGAAATATCACTATATGAATATTGTTTAAAGGATAAAGCAAATTAGAAAACAATTTGGAAAAGAAACTATAATGGAAAATCTATTACAACTAATATATTTTGATATATGTTATCCCAAAAGTGTGAGGGCAAGACAATTATTTGCAATATAGTCAAATTTATTTAATATCCCATAAGTTAAAAGCACTTGAGCATTTTAAATGTTATATGAACATGGTAAAGAATCAAATGGATAAGAAAATTAAACCTTTGAAATCTGACCAAGGATATGAATATGTCAAATTAACTCAAAGAGCTCTTTAAAGAAAAAAGAATCATGAGACAATTAAATATTCCTAACATTTTATAATAAATGGAGATGTTGAGAGAAAGAATAAAAAATTTAGTTGAAATGGCTAGGTTAATAATGGCTCAAGCAAACTCATCTATTTCCTATTAAGATAATAAGTTATAAATTAATACCTTTAAACTGAACTTATTGCCTTTTAAGTCAATTACTTCCACATCCTATGAATTGTAAACAAAATAATAAGGTAGCTTTAAGCATACAAAGCCTAAAAGGTCAGCCATTTATGTCCATGATAATTCCCATAAATATGGGAATAAGGGTTAAAAGGTAAAAAATGTATCTTTCTTAGATAGTCAGAACAATTAAAGAGGTATAACTTCATGGGTGAAAATAAAGATGAAACTATAATTGAAATTAAGCCCAAGGAAACCACATTTAAAGAATCTTCTTAGTAAAGGAAAGGTTGACAAGTATAAATCTCTTTATGAGACACAAGATCAAGATAATAAGGATAAGTAGTTGTATCTTGACTTGTTAATCCAAGTGGGAGCTTTGTTCAAGATAAGAATGTTGTATAGACAACTCTATTATTTAAGAGTAACCACAAGGGCATGTCCAAATGTTGGTTTGAAATTGAAGAGGAAACACTCAGAAATACTCAAATAGACAATAAAGAGTCAAACTTAGTTTAAGAAACTCAACATGCCTTACTAAAGAAGAATAAATGAGAGCAATAGAATAAAAGATAGATCTGATGAAGATAAATCATGTTTAGGACTTGATGGACCATCCATCTGACTAAAAGATAATTAAGAACAAATGGTTCTTAAGATAAATAGAAGAATAGATGAATCAATTGAGAGATACAAAACAAGACTAGTTACTAAGAAGTATACACAATAGGAAGGTATAGTTTTTGAAAATACCTTTTCCCTTATTTTATGATTTATTTTGATTAAATTAATTCTAGTTATGGTTGCAAGTTTGGACTTAAAACTACATCAAATGAATACAAAACAATCATTCTCAAATGGAGAACTAGATGAAGAAAATACATAAAACAACTAATAGGTTCCATTAATAAAGGAATGGAGCTAAAGCTAAAGGTTTATAGATTCCAAAGGACTATTTATGGACTATGAAATTCAAATGATTGATGACAACTATTATATTTATATTAGACAGTTTGAAAGATATGTCCTTATATTATCCTTTGTGTAGATAATATACCATTAGTTAAGAATAATCAAGATTTTTAATGGTCATTAAAGAATAGTTATTTTTGAATTTTGAGATAAAGCTATAGGTAAAATGGAATATATCCTTGGAATTAAAATCTAAGTGAATCACTTGGAGAAATTAATTGTTCTTTCACAAGAGAATTACAGTTAGAAAATCTTTGAGTAGTTTAGCATGAAAGACTATAAACCTATCAACATCCTTATAGTAAAAGGCAAAATATTAAGTTATAAGACATGTCCTGAAATTAGGTTTACATTGAAAATTATGTAAAAAGCCCTTCATTTTAGCGTTGTTAGATATTGTATACAATGTTATGTACAAAGTTAGACATTTGTTAGTGGTTGACTTTGTGAACTGGTAATAGTTAAATCTCAGTCAATGTCATTAAAATGCTGTTAAGAGAATCTTAAAATACTTATAGGACATTATAAACTATGCATTGTATTGTTAAGTGATCAAATTTGAGAAGATACTCTAATTTGAATTAGAGGGGAAATCCATATATGTGAAATAAACTTTTGGATATACTTTCTTGTTGAATAGTGACATTATATCTTGGAATCATAAGAAGCAAACATATGTAGTATTATTTATCATGGGAATAGAGTTTATTGCATATTCTATAACAATGCAAAAGGCTATAAAAGCTAAAAGGAATTGTGAAACTCTTGAGGCTCATTGGTAGGATGTTAAATCCAATATTGATCAATAGTGATAAATGATAAGCCATAGCCTATATGAAAGTCCTTAAGAATCATAACAACAATAAATACATAGACATTAGAATAAAAGAGACTAATAGCATAAAAGAGTGTTATGTCGAAATATGTTTACACATAAAATGTTAGTTGATCCTTTAATGAAAGCCATACTTAGAGATCTGCATGAAGAAAATGTTAAATCTCTTGACAAAAGTTAAACATAGAGTAACACATCTTACGTTTAACTTAGTTGTTGACTAAACAAATGTGTTATGCCATAATCATAGATGGCATATACATAATGATAGCGTGCTATACAAGTTAATAAAGTTGGATTTCATATAATCAACCATGTTTGGTGCCTATGATGAGAGAATAAAGATGAGACATTTATGTTCATTATGTAAGGCAGCAAAAGTACCAATATGGAATAGAAAGAAACACAAAATGTAAATACATATCCTCTATAAAAGAGGGGAAAAGAAGGTCAAGATGATATCTAAACACAAATAAATATACATGGATCAAATTATAGATTTCCATCATCCATAAGACCTGTAACCAAATGCGAATTCTCTTCTAAGCACCATGAGACTTAAGTGGAATGGTAGAATTTGAGTTAAGCACCATATGTGTCTAGACTAAGATCTATTTGGGATTGATAAACAAATCAAATCAACGTACACTCTTATAAAATAAATGAAACATCATAGCATGCAATTTATACTGCATGTGCTTAATAACCGCAATTGGGAAACAAGTGAATAAATCTCTATTTCATTGTTGTATGGATTTTAAAAAAGAAAAAATCTTTTCATAGGTATGATTATGACTTTGACAATATCATGAGAAGACAAGTCAGTGTTTATTTGATCTAAAGGAATATTACAAGGAAAGCAACTAATTTTGATCTGAATGATATGTGAGCGAAAGGAAGATTATCTAAGATATATACAACTATGCTAATATTTGAGACATGCTTATTATGAAGTTGATTTAGTAACATTAAAGTATGGTTACAATACAAATGAGAAAGACAGATTAAATAAAATTAAATTCAACAGGGATTAAATTTACCATGAGTATAAAATATGGTATATATGGGTGAATTTAGGACATTTGGGCACATAAATAAACGTGTAATGTATATATAAGGGGTGCGTATTTTATGCTAATCTTATAATGAGATTTTTAGTGCAAGAGCTCCCAAAGATTGTAGCTAATTGATTATGACAAAGCAATTAATATGAAAGTTCAAGAGGAACAAAGAGCTATGTATTGTTCATCACATCATATGCAAGTGGAAAATGTTAGATTATTAGGCTGCCTATAATAAACTAAACCAAGTCCATAATTAAAGCCCCAAAATAAAATAATTAAATAAAATCAATTATGTGGTAATTAATTAGTTTGACTGATTAATTAAATTTCAATTTTTGAATTTTTTAATTCAAATTTTGTGGTAAGTTAATTATTGTTTGGATAATGGAAGAAAATGATCATGTAAGTAAATGTGAGTGTGAAACTCTCCTCTCACTCTCTCTCCCCCCTTCATTCTCTTCTTTGCAACATATACAACAAAAACTCTGAACTTAAACACAAACAAAACTAAAAATTGGAAGACTCCTCTTTGGTATTGTGCATTTGCTTGAAACAAAGGTTTGAGTTTCTTAGATGGCTTCAATTGAAACTATGTGAGATAGAAATTTCAAAAAGATTCATTTTTGTAGGTAAGTACCCTATTATTTTCCTTTAAAAAACACATTAGTGTTTATATGTGTGTACGAGTATGTAAGTAGGATGCATGCTATTTGGGTAACATCAACATTAGGTGCTTTACCCTTTAATGTTTAATCCAAGAAAAAAAAAAGGACCAATTATCAAATTACTCTAATTTATTAGTTAAGTCACTTTGGCAATTAATTTAGTACAAATTGGTTTGACCCGTGCTTAAATTGATGAACTAGTGAATTGAACTTATTTCATGTTATAGTTAATTTATATAATTTTTTAGCAAAGTAATAACAATTTAGGTATAACTATACTAAATTTAATTGAAAAGTATATTGAATTATATATATATATATATATATATAAATATAATAGGTTGAAATGCATATAACTTTTTGAATATTGAGTTATATGCAAATAACTTCTCTATCCTTTAAAACTTGATAATAAATCTTTCTAAACTTGAGATTATATACAAATAATTTCTTAGTATTAGTTAATTTGTTATTTTACTAACAAAAATGTTATTCAATATAATGACTTAGTATTAACATGTAAGCCAAAATTTGCTGCTAAAGTTTTAGATTGCACTTCATTGTCAAAAGGACTACTATTAACCACTTTTGGGATCAATGAGAATATAATTTTAAATGTATCATCTTCGTATTAGAGCATGTTTTTAAAATTGTTTGAAGAAAAATTTTAGTTTGAATAAAATTTTAAAAAATTGATTATAATTATAAAATATTGATACTTTATTTAATTATCATTATAATTAATTATTAAATTAATTTAAAATATTATCATTTAATTGCTAATGTTACAATTAAAATTTCAATCAAATGGATGCCTTTCATGGCGAATGAGTGAGAGAGATGAGATGCCGTGTGCGGAAGCAAATGAGCAAATGAGAGTCAATGTCAACTTTTTTTAATAAAAATATTTATATTTATTATAATTATTAATAGTATTATTAAATAGATATTAATGCATTTCAAATATGCAAAAAAATTATTCAATAATATAAATTAGTAAATTTTGATTTTACTGACAGGGCTAAGTTTCTAATTATAATTTAATTTTTTTAACTTATTTATATAAAAAAACATTTTTTGGTTTTATAAAATCAAAAACTTTAAATCCAAAAAAATCTCAACTTAATGAAATATACTATTTTACAATAAAAAGAATTATAAATTTAGCCTTTCATGTTATGGGTGACAACATGAAAGGCTAACACTTAAAATAAATATAATTTTCTCACATGCTGTGTTTCTTTTAAGAGAATAAATTTTTTAAATAGGCTAACACTTAAAATTAGTCAAAATTACAATCAATATTTTCTATATTTATTATTATCATTTACATATTTTATTATATTGTATTTTTTATTATTTTTTTAAAATTTGAAAAGAAGCTTGGGCAAAAAAATTGCTTAAACATATTATTTTTAAATTTTATTTGTAAATAAATAAGAATTAATAATAATAAATTATAATATATATTTATCAGAAAAAAACATAAATTTAGTCTGTCAAATTTTTTTAAATAAAAATAAGATTTTTTTAAATCAAAAAGTCATGCGGTACAAAAAAAAAAAAATTGATTTAATAAGTTCAACAATCACAAAAATAAACATGGATGGTTAACCGACAAATTGATCTTACACGCAACTCTCCATGACAAATGTCAATTCTATCTTTATTATTCTTAGACGCAGCTGTCCATGTCAAATGTCAATGCTCTCTTTATTATGCTGACACACACACACGTTCTAATTGGCTGAGATGAATCTATCAATTTTTTAAAACTTTTTCTTTATTAATTTGAAAAGAAATAAAAGATAAAAATTTTAAAAAGAAGTATACGAAACCACTCAATAAATCTCGTCCGTTCTTTTTTTTTTCTTTCTAATTTGACACAAAATTAATATTAAAAATTGAAAAATTAAAATTCATATATATATTTTTGCTGTTTGAACAGCAACTATTACCTGTCAAATAAAGTGTTACTCTTTTATTTTTTAAATTTTCATTGTAATTTTCTTGCTGTGCAAATGCACAACAAATACAATAATTATTTTCAACGAAATATAGCAGACATCCCAACTTTAATTTCTGTTATAAAACGACAAATATGAGAACTGGTAGATGGCTCGCTAAACAATTTGGTGTGGTAATGCATGTGCTTTTGTGAATTAATATTGGATTGCTGACACAGTGTTTATAATAAAATATAACTATATAAGCCTACACATGAGACTCAATCTGCAACTTGAATCATAGAAAAATAATCTGCACTTTCGTTTTTTTTAAATATATAAAAGTGTTGGTGACAAACTGTGGTAAAAATAATTGCGGAAATCTCATCTTTATACTTAAAGATAAGAAGTTTTGTTAGCCAATACGATGGTTAATTAAGTTGGCCAAATTTTCAAATTTTCTTGATTCTAAGAGCTATTTGGTATATTAAAATTTTAAATACTATAATATTTTTTTTACATATTATATTATAAAATATTGTGATATTTATAATAATTATATTTGATATGATAACTGATAATATCTCATATAATATAAGATACAAATTATTTGATTGCATATATTAATTATTTTTTAATGTGTTAATCAGTGTTATTTACTAAATTACTCTTAAATTTTAAAATATATTATTTCAAATTTAAATAAATTATATCTGACAAATTTTAAAAATTACACTATTTTTACTATTCATAAATAAAACTATAATAACAAATTTAAAATAGAAAAATTTGTGTGTGATTTATTTCATCTTCATTTAGAAAATAAAATAAAATTCAACTTTTTTTAAAAGTTTATTTACCATAGTTTACATTATTAGAATTTTTTATATAAATTTTTATTGCAAAATTAATTACCTTAGAAAAATAAGGATAAAATTAGTAACATATGAAAATTTTATTACACTCTACATTGTTATGTGAGATGGCAGAATATTATAGTTGTCATAATAGCTCACAATACTTATATTTGTGTTGGTTGACAATTATTTGCAAGATCTCCAAACACCCAATATTTGAGCAAACCTTGTTCACTCTTCAGTCAACATAAATATTGTTAGTTCAACAAATAAGTGTGGGCCTAAATATAAATATAAATTTTGTGCTTACTACTTGTTCACTGTCCAACAACATTAGAGTAATTTATTTTTATTATTATATTTTTTTCAAAAAAATTGTTGCTAAATTCACAGGTACCATTACCATCTTGTGCTTATTTGTCGTCCATATTTATTGTCTAATGTTTTATATTTTTTATTCTCAAATAAATTAGGCTAAATGCAAATAAGCTCTATCAACTTTACAAAATTATGTAATTTATTTTCTTTAATTTAAAAAATTGACTATAAACTTTTAGAATTTTAATCTTGTGCATTATAACTCCTCTTTAAATTTTTTTAATCCAAAATTTCTAATACTATTTATTTTTATAAGTTAAAAAATATTAAGTAATAATAAAACTATATTTACATTTTTCCGATTAACTAATAAACATCTGCATTAAAGTGGTGTCTGCTGGTCCATAGTGTACCACGTTTGGGCATCGCTGACAGCACTTCCTCTGCTTCCTTTGTACTAATCTTGGACGAAACAAAAGAGTTTATGTTGATGTCAAGTGTCAATTATTTCTGACAGAACTCCCTCCGTTTCCTGCGTACTATTCTTAGACAAAACGAAAAAGGTTTACTGAAGAATGATTTAGAATATTATAAGAAAAAATTATAATTCAAAACTTTAAATTAAAATTGTTAATATTAAAGAATTTTAAATTTTATAATTTTATAATTAAAATTTTCAATTTAAAATTATAAAATATATTTTTTGTGTAATTTAAATTTAAATTATTTTAAATGATTTTAAAATTTAAATTTTTTTAATATAAATATTTTCAAGTCAAAATCTTAAATTATAATTTTTTTTATATTACAATTTAAAAGGCCTTCAGTTCAGCGTCCCAACGGCAATTTCTATCATAGAACGACAAAAGTGAGGACAGGTAGACGGCTTGTTAAACTATTTGGGGTGGTAATGTTTGTGCTTTTGTCCTCGGGAATCAATCGTGGATTGCTGACACAATGTTTCTTATAAAATATAATTATATAACTACACATGAGACTCACTATGCAACTTGCATCATAGAAAAATAATCCGTGCTTTCATTTTGTTTTTTAATATATAAAAAGCGTTAGTAACAAACTTTGGTAAAAGTAATTACGGAAATATTTTTTAGGCTATATTTGATATACAAAATCATTAAGTATGAAAATGAAAATAAATAAATAAAATTGATAAAAAATAACTCTCATATCTCTATAAAAAAATATAATAAAAAGAAATAAACACAAATAATGCTGAGTAATGATAACACGGATATAATATAGAATGCAAAAAAAAAAAAAAATTACCTTCTTTTATTTTTTACCGTCATGCAACCAAATGTAACCTTCAAGATAAGAAGTGTTCTTAGCCAACTGTCTTAGTTAAGTTGGCCTCTAAAAAAGAAAGCTCAATAAGAAATTCATAATTAAACATACTATGCAGACTCGGTTTTTCTTGATTTTCGAATATTATAATTTTAAATGCGACATAATATTTTATATCCTAGTGATATAAGATATAAATTATTTTATTGCACATGTCAATAAATTTTATTTATTGAATTATTTCTTGAATTTTAAAATATATCATTTTGAGTTTAAATAAATTACATCTTATAAATTTTCACTATTTTTACTGTTTTTTAATAGAAATATAATTCAAAAAAATAAAAAAAAATTCATGTGTCATTTATTTTATCTTCATTAAAATAAAATAGAATACAATATAATTTTTAAAAAATTTATTTACTATTCTACATCATTAGAATATATATATATATATATATATAAAGTAGCATTGATTTTTTTCTTGGCCAACTTATTGTAGGATTGATTAACAGAGAAAGATAAAAGGTACAATTAGTAATATATAAAAAATTTATTACACTCTACATTGTGATGTAAAATAATAAAATATTATGGCTATGATAAAATAACACCAAATATTTATCGTTGTGTTGATTTTCAATTATTTACAAGATGAAGCAGACACCCAATATTTTGAGTGGACCTTTATTCACTGTTAAATAAATCCTGTCTCTATATATTAAAATGTCAAATACAAATATCGCTAGTTTGACAGATAAGTGTGGGTCAAATAGAAATTTTATTTTTGCCACTCCTATTGACTAGTAATATTAGAGTAACTTATTTTTATTTTTTGCACACAAAAAATGTTGCTAAACTCACGGGAACCATTGCCATCTTGTGTTTATTTGACGTCCATATTTATTGTCTAATATATTATTTTCTTATTCTCAAATAAATTAAGTCAAAATGCAAAGAACCTCATTCATTGAAAGATATTGTATAATTTATTAGAGATTGTGTAATTTATTTTCCTCAACTTTAAAAGCTTATCATAAATTCTCAAAATTTTTAATTCTGTATAACATAACGCCTTCCTTAACTTTTTCATCCAAAACCTTAATACCACTTGGCTATATAAGTTGAAAGAGGTTAAATCAATAATAAAAAAATACATCTAACTTATCAACCTAAATAACAAAATAAAAAACATTCTTTTATAATTTCCTTCCACACTTTTTTGCATATATTTCCTCTTTTCAAATAAATTATTATCTTATTGATATACTTAATATTGTATATCTAAACTAAAATAACAAAATAGTTCATGAATAGTTGTTCTTTTTTTAATTTATGAAACTATTCTATTCTTTTTCTCCTACTTATAAATAAAAAATTAACAAGTGGGTGAGGAGTGTGACAAGTTGTTGGTTCCTCCGTTCTTTCTAAATTATAATTTTAACCTAAAATATTAGAAAGTTAGGATTTAAGGAAAAGATTTCCTGCCTAGTTGCATAGCAGGGTAGGGGAAGTTTTCCATCTTCAGAGAAAAGAGTGGATGATAAAGGAAGGAGTAAGGGAGATGTTAAAGCTGCTCTCTCTGCTGGATAGTGAGAATATGGAGAGAGAGGAGAGAACGATTTGCAGGTGGAGGGAGTTTGATGGTGAGGAGAAGTAGTAGATGACAAATGTGAGAAGATTTTGATTAGGGTTTGTTGAAGAATGATATAGAATATTACATATATTATTGAGCAAACTCGAAAGGCGTTTTCAATTCGAGTATTTAAATTCATCGTCCCAACTACAATCTCTGTCATATAACGACAATTATGACAAGCTGGTAGATGGCTCGCTAAATTATTAATTGGGGTTATAATGTACGAATGTTAGTCCTTAATTTTGTCATCGATCCGGAATTATTAACTTTCTAGTGTTTCTAAATCTTAGCTTGGATTACTTACATCGTGTTTCTGATAAAGTATTAATTATATAACTTGCACATGAGATGCAGCTTGAATCATGGAAAAATATATATTCTATGCTTTCGTTTTTTTTTTTTTTTAAATATCAAAGTATTAGTGGCAAACCTTGGTAAGAATATTTGCGGAAATGTCGAAGTATTTTTAGCAACACGTGTTAGTTCACAGTAATATATATATATATATATATATATATATATATATATATATATATTAATAAGAGTTTTATAGTTACGCATACTGTACAGGTTTGCTTGTGTTGGTTGTGAATTATGTACAACATCTTTGCCCTTTATTTCAGTAAGCCCTGATCATATTTGAAGGCAAAAAATCTTTTTCGTCTCAAAAGTTAAAATTATTATCAATTTCGTTCTAAATATTAATCTTGTGATAATTTCATTTTGTCTAATTTTCAATGTCAATTTAAATACTAAATCAATCCATTATTAGATTAATAGAGAAATTAATAATATGTCATCACACGTAAACTATTGGTTATTGTAACGTCTAAAATGATTATACATTGCTTGCATGGATATTAAAGGACATAATCTCATAATCCTAACCCTTAAATGAATGATGTCTTTTCTATTTGTCTATCAATTTTTCTATTATCAAGCAGACACTCCTCCACAAGTTGAAAATTAGATTTGATAAAGTTGCTAATTCATTCAAAACTTAAGATTTGACCTACACATATGTAACAATACATTATCAATTTGTGCTAATTTAATTGATAGAATTACTGTTTAAAATGACATTAAGAAATTTGACAAATATATAGGACAAATTTGAAACAAAATAGATATTTAGAACAAAATTAACAATAATTTTAAACTTTTAAGATGAAATACTTTTACCCATACAAAAATTACTAATACATGTATTGTGAGTTTGGCAATGAGTGTAGAGCTAACAAAAAATCCTTAGTATGCCACTTGGACAGAGTAACTTATCTCAATTACTATCTCTTGCACCCCAAAAAGAGAGAGAGAGAGAGAGAGAGAGAGAGAGATGTTGCTAAATTCACGGGTCATATCATCATCTTGTGTTTACTTATCGTCTATATTTATTGTCTAATATACTATATTCCCTATTGTGAAATAAATTTATTATATTACCTTTGTTGATGTTATTGATGTACTTACACCAACCAAAAAAAAAAAAAAACTGTTCTAACCACAGTTTGAACCATGGTTTTATGAGCTTAGTTGTGGTTTCTGAAACCATAACTAGTTTGTTCATAACAAGAGGTTTAAAAGTAATTCTAGAAAACCCTAGTTACCTTAGGTTTAGCTACAATTTTTAAAACATAGTTAAACTAACTATATTTAAATGACTCCAGTTATATAATAACTATAACTAAACCAATATGGTTTAGGACATTTGAAAGACATAAACACAAGCATAAATATTTCATCAAATAGGAGCATAAATATCCAAAATCAGCACCTTAAACCATATTCTTGAATTTTAAGTCTAATAACAACACTTAAAATTATGATTTGATGCCAAAAAACTAACACCATAGGAGCTATCTTTCAAAATATAAAATCAACACCTTAAACCCAAAATCATGATCTTTAAACTAGATATTAAAACTAGCACATAACAACCAAGTTTCATGAGACAACTTCAACAACATAACCAGCGTCATAGAATGGCAGTAAATGCACCATTTCTATACCCAACAACACCATATGGTAGCAACCATTAAAAAATTGCCTAGCTAGACTAGGTTTTTTTACCTATAAGCAAAAAAATAAACAACACCACAACTTCCATCTACAGTTGAAAAACATGCATTAGGAGCCATTTTGAAACTCAAAAGCCATCATTTCACTATTAGTTTTCATACACCCAAAAATAGAAGAAAAGAGAAATCAAACATTTATAATCAACCACTCTCTGATTGAAACTAGAGGAACATTCCCAATCAACCTCTTTAACCAAACAAGAAAAACATTAACATAAGAGGATTTAATTATTCAATAGCAAACATATTATCAAAATAAAATTCACAACAAAATATGAGGTTAAATAACAGCAAATAAAATAAAGCAACAAAATCCAACAACAAAATTAGAAGCCTACAACACTTAAAATCCAACACCAAAATCCATTAATAAACTTAGAAGCCAGCATTTTACAATTAAACATAAAAATGAAATAATGAAAAAGAGAAAAGAACATAAAAGATTCACCTCAACCAAGATGAAAGTTGCTTTTACTAAAGTCTACCAACCGAAGCCAATGTCTAAACTCCCATTGCAAGCTACAGAACAAGACCTCTGCCTATGATGTGCTTTAATGTAAATCATTTCATAATCAGTCCTAAGCCTAGAAAAGAAAAGAAGGTTGTATCAGGCAGTCAACAGCTAACATAAAACTTTGTTGAATTTTTATGATATGAATCAACGATATATTAAAGTTAATACTGAGTCATTATCCAGAAGCAACACGCTGTATAATTCGAGTACAATGTCAAATGACCAAGAACTATTGCATCGACACCAAGGTATAGTGAAAAATAAGTAAGAGTTCCTATATTTTTGTAAACAAATGTGGATAAAGAAATTAGTTTATAATAATAAGATTCATTTTGGAACTTGGAATATAAATACACTTATAGGCAAATCAATGGAAATAATAGGTATCATAATTAAGAGAAAAATTAATTTTATATGCTTACAATAAACTAACTAGGTAAAAGAAAAGTGAAAGAATTAAACATATTAAGTTTTAAACTCTGGTATACTAGTAAGACTAAATTTAGAAATGAAATAGGTATAATTATAGATAAGTATTAGAAAAATGTTATGGTAGATATAAAAAGATTGGGAGACAGAATTATAGCATTAAAATTTGTAGCAAAAAGAGAAATTTTTAATGTTATTAGTACTTATGCACCACAAGTAAAGTTAGAAGAGTATTATAAGATAAAATTTTGGAAAAACTTATAAGGTTTAGTTTAAAAAATACCTTGAGGGAAAAAGATTCTCATGAGAAGAGATCTTAATGATCATGTGGGGAGTGCATATAGAGATTACAAGGGTTTGTATAAGGGACATGGTTTAAGAAAAATAAATGTAAGGGTAAAATTATTCTAGACTTTTTATTAGCATTCAATTTCACTATAGTTAACACTTATTTTAAGAAGTGTGATGAGCATCTTATCACGTACAAAAGTAGGAGGACACACTCTCAAATTAATTTCTTTCTAATAAGGAAAATGGATAGAAAATTTTGCACAAATTACAAAGTTATACTTGGAGAGAGCTTGACTACACAACATAAGGTTTTAGTGATAGATATACGAATTAAAAGGAGAGTAAAGCATAAAGGCCAAGATGAGGTGTCAATGATAAAGTGGTAGCAATTGAAAGATGATGAAAAAAGGAGCTTACAAAAAAGAATTTTGGAGAAAGGATCATAAGAGGCACAAAGAAGTGTGAACGATATGTGGGACAAGATGTTAAAGAGATTAAAAAGGTTGCAAAAGAGATATTTAGAGAATTAAGAGGTTTTAGATCTAGGGATAAAGAACCTTGGTGGTAGGATACAAGTGTCCAAAATAACGTTAAAGTTAAAAGAAAATGTTGTAAAACATGGCCTTTGTGTAAAAGTAAGAAAAATTAGAAAAAAAAATATAAAGTAGCTAAGAAAGACACTAAGAAGGTGATGAACAATGGGTTTTATCAATCCTTAAATACTAAAGTTGAAAAAAGAAGTATTTATAAGCTTACTAAAAGTAGATAAAGAAAGACGAAAGATGTGAATAAAGTGGATGTATTAAGGATGAAGAAGGAGTCTTGGTCATGAAATAGGATATTAAAAAAAGATAGAAGTGCTATTTTCATAAGTTATTTAATTAAAAACATGAGAACTCATTGTACTCGATAGACTATACACCACAGAAAATGATTAAAATTATATCTTTCATTGTAGAATTCAAGAGCCAAAGGTAAAAGAAGCTTTAAAGAAGATGGAAAATAATAGAGCAATAGGACCAGATAATATACCTGTTAAAGTGTTAAAATATTTAGGAGTAATAGATATAAGTTGACTCACAAAGTTATTTAATAAAATTATAAGATCCAAGAGAGTGTCAGATGAGAGGAGGAGAAGTACTTTAATTCCTATTCAAAAGAATAAGGGGGATATACAAAATGTAAACTATACAGGAATTAAATTCCTGAGCCACAATATGAAGTTATAAAAGAGGGTTATTGAGCAAAGATTAAGGCAAAAGATTCAAATTATAGAGAATCAATTTAGTTTTATGCCTAATAGATCAACTATAGAAGTGATATACTTATTACAAAAATTGATAGAGAAATATCGAAAGAATAAAAAAGATTTACATATAGTGTTCATTTAGAGAAAGTATATAATAAGGTGTCAAGAGATATTTTATGAAAGATTTTAGAGAAAAAAAGAGTCTGTATTGCTCATATTCGAGTAATTCAAGATATATATAATTAAGTTACAATTAGTGTGAAAACATAAGATGGGCCCACTGAAATTTCCTATGACTATTGGCTTATATCAATGGTCAACTTTAAAACCCTATCTTTTTATTTTAGTTTTGGATATGCTTATTAAATATATCTAAGAGATGGTGCTACAGTGCATGTTCTTTGCAGATAATATAGATCTAGTTAGAGAGTTGAGAGAAAAAATAAATAGGAAATTAGAGATGTGAAGACTTTTGGAAGCACATCGATTTTGTTTAGGTAAAAGTAAAACGAAGTATATAGAATGTAAGTTTAGAAGAAATATACTAATTCTAGCGTAGAAGTGAAAATCGAAAAACACACCATATCGCTAGTCACTTAGTTTAAGTATTTTGGGTTCATCATATAACATGACGGGAAAATAGTGGAAGATGTAAACTATAGGATTCAAGTAGAGTGGATGAAATGAAGGAGTAGTTCAAGTGTGATTACTAATAGAAGAGTACTATTCAAATTGGAGCATAAGATTAACAATGTTGTATAAAACTGAATGTTGGATAATAAAAAGTCAACAGGAGAATAAGTTTAGTGTTACAGAGATGAAAATGTTGCATTAGATGAGTGAATATACGAAACTAGATATAATTAGAAATTAATACATTAGAGAGAAAGTTAAAGTCATATCTATTGTAAAAAAGATTATAAAATTACGTCTGAGATAGTTTGGATATATGTGAAAAAAAACTTGTAGAAATCATAGTAAAAAAAATAGATTAGATGGAGAGTAATTCAATAATTAGAAGTATAAGAAAATCACGAAAAATTATAAATGAAACTTTTAAAAAAGATTTAGATTTAAATGGTTTATTTATAATTTATAATAAAACTTTATGACATTGTTTGATCTATGTGGCTAACTCCATTTAATAGGAAAAGACCTAGTGTTGTTATTGTTATAGAATAATAAAAAAGATTTGAACACAAAAAAAAAAATCGAAGTATGGGTAGAAGATTTGAAAACAATATATATATATATATATATATATTTCAAACTAACGTAGGACAATCACGGAGGAACAGCTTTGGATGGTCACATCCCACAGAGAAGCCTTCATGGACGGAGGCTCACCAGCGGCAAACAACATTCTCACGACGGACGGCTACTTCATTAGATGGCTGGTGGGACGAATTCGTTGGAGCTATGAAAATCTGGGAATGGTTTGTTTTTTAGATTTGAGATCTGATACTGGAAAAGAAGAGTATAACAACCGCAGTTGGTCCCCATGTCTTAACTTCGGTTCGTAGCGAGGTTAATAAGGCGAACAAATTAACTTTTATTAGGACAGGCTTTTTTTTTTTTATAATCTTTATTAGGACAAGCTTTAGTTGTAGTTTCGTTGACGCAGTTAAAAAACTGCAGTGGAAATCATATTTTTTTAGTAGCGTTATTTTCTATATTTGTTGTCCGATATTTAATGAATAATTTTTTAGCCTATGAAACTATTCTATTCTTTTTATCTTACTTATATATAAATAAAGAAATTAACATTTGGGTGATGGGTGTGACAAGATGTTCGCCCTTGAATTTCTTTCTAAAATATAATTGTAACCGAAAATATTAAAAAGTTGGGATTAAGGTAGTTCCCACAGTTACATTTTTTAGATTAATTTTTAAATTTATTTTGGACCTCAATTTTGGGTTGAGTTTGAATTAGCTCTTAAGAGTAAGAAAAGTTTTATACGAAGTTGTTTTTTTATATTTATTTAGTTTAATAAATATATAATATATAAGTATCTTTTCAATTCAATGTTATCTTATTGACGTTTTCAACAAAAATTCTTTTGCGTGTCAAATTTGTTAAGAATCTTTAATCTCAAATGGTTAAAATCTATTCAAGATTTTTTTTTTTCACTTTAAAAATATGTAGACGCACCCAATCCAACTCAGCATGTGAAAGACGTTTTTAAAAAATAAACATTCCTGCCATATTATTATTTTTCACCTTTTTGAATAATTAGTCTATTTACAGCATTAACCTCGTTAGAATTGGTAAGGCCATGAACACATGAGTTTCAAACAATTTAGTTGATCGTTGATATGTGAATAATACAATATGCTTCGTGAAAATTGTACTTCCTTGCACTTTAAATTTTATTACACGAATTAGTTTTTTAAAATTTTATAACTCGTTACATATGTATTTTAAGTAAGTTCCTCAACAACAGAATTAAAGTGTAGCATGTTACAAATTTTGGAGATTAATTTATGTAAAAAAATAAATTTAAAATATAAAGTGTAAAAAAAAGTATATCTTTCGAAGAACAAATTATGTACGTTTTTTTAATATATCTTCTTAACACTATCTAGGTATAGGCACTCGCCATTAAATAACTATTTCTCCATTATATCCCGCCCATCTCACTTTTTCAATCTTCATTTAAATGCTCAACATGTTTTTCTCTTTCGTGTTTGACTTGTTCTTGGCTGTTGTTGGTGTAGATGGTTGAGGAGACGTGACAATAAGAGAAAGATAGTTTAGTCGAATATAAATATAATGTATTATTTAAAATATTACGGCATAAGTTCTTTTTACTATCTGCTAGCTGTTATCTTGTTGATTATTGTAGGTTTTCTTTAGGATTATGTGAGGTTGATCTAATAAAATAAGTTGAATTATTTTGAACCTATAAAAATATTGGCTTTGGAAGACAGCTTTTATACCTATTTTCAATATAATCTACAGATAATTGGGTTGGGATCCAGAGAGAAATTTCAAATATACTTATCATTGGTGTAAGGTTTTGCACAAGTCCAGCTCGTTGCACAGAAGAATTTTCTTCCCGACTTATAATTGTGTTGCAATAACTAAATTAATACACAAATTATAATTATATGTGCCGAAATGAAGTTCTTCACAAGAAATTTGAGCGCTCACTCACTCCCTCACGCTAACGTAGTGTACAAATTAATCACCCAACTTATTTATGATGAAGTACATATACGCTCCCACACACACACATGCATTATGTATAAAAGTTTATATTTTTTAATGATATAATTTATTAGTCACCAATTATTTTTTTGTATAAATAACTAATTAAGAACAGCATTAACAAGTAATTTTTAGATAGAATTAAGCTACTAACATGGAATACAATTATTTGTGATTGGGGTAATATAAAATTGCTTTGTTATTGATCAATTCTAATTCTTCTTTTAGGAGAAAATTCATTTTTTTAACAAATAAATGTAATAGTTTCCTGCCTCACAATTAATTCAAAATTTAATTACATGAGTATAAATCCAAGATCTTGCTTCAAAAAAGAATAAAAGGAATCATATAAAAGAAAACAAGAAAAAAAGAAAAGCATAGCTTTGGTTACTATAGTCAGCACTCACAACTAGGTCCTAGAACTTAATATTAAAAAAAAAATGCACCTGACTCTTAATAACAAGGCTTTTAGTTCTAACTACTCGTAATCACGTGGCAAAGACTGGTGGATACCAATGACCAAAAACACAAAAAAAGAATGGTGGATATCTCATTACTAATAATGTGACTTTAGCTAAAAAAGACTGCAAGTACCATGGAAGGCAGTGAAGTAAGTATCTGTGTGGTTATAAATAACCACACATTTTATACATCACTTAACCTGCCCCTTTCGAATAATTGCGAGAGTCGTGCGTAGCGCATAAGCGACGATGGGCCCGACGGAGAACCAGCCACTAATAGAAGGGCACGATGCCGCCGGCGAGGACTTGTCGGCGGACGCCATCGAGGAGTGGCTGGAGAACAGGCAGATTGGGATAGGAGGGTGGGTGAAGCTCGTGGGTTGGGAGTCAAGGGTCCTGTGGCAGTTGTCTGGGGCATCCATTACTGTTTCCCTGTTCACTTACTTGCTTACCTTTGCCAGTCTTATGTTCACTGGCCATTTGGGCACCGTAGCTCTTGCCGGAGCCTCTATAGCCAGTGTTGGAATTCAAGGACTTGCTTATGGAATTATGGTATGTTTTTCAAGCACAATTATGAGTTATATTATTAAATTATAATAAACGTATGATTTTTTTAATGATAATATAATAAATGTATTATTTTTTAATTTAATCATACACATATTCTATTATTATTGAAAAATTATATATTTATCATATTTTAACAGAAAAAAGTGATGGCAAAAATTTAAATAATTGCATAAGTTTAGTCTTATCTCTTAATATGATTTTATTTATCAAGATTTAAAATAAGATATTTAAAAACTTCATGTTTAATATAATTTTGTGATTTTATAGACTAAAGAGTTTTAATTTTTTTTTATTAATAGACAAAAAGTATATGAGTTTTTTCATAATCTTGTATTTATTGGGCACAAAAATATGATTTAAATATCCTTGCATTAATTATGCGTTTAAAAAAATGACTTGAATATTTTTGTATTTATTTTATTTTTAAATAAAAAGGTAGGAGATTTTTTAGTTTAAAACACAAATGTGGGGAGTCTTAATCTTCACCAATAATGAAGTGAGTTGGTAAGGTGTTGACTTTCTTTAATCAAAAGTTTATTTATTTATTTGATTGAAAGGATTTCATACTCACTCGTTTTGTCTCTCCTCAAATAATGGAGAAAGTGACAATTTTACACGTCAAATTTTAAGAGACACTTTTTTTAATGATAATAAAATGAGTTCTTTATGATAGATAACTCCTGGGTAGCCTCCTGCTCTTATGGCAGATTATTACAGTACAATTTAAGTATGAATATGTTCATGTCATGTGGCGGGAAGTGAATTAAAATAAAAAATTAGCAATATAAAAATTTTATTCAATTGCGTAGCGTGTATATATATACACACACATAAGTTAGATTTGTTTTGGTTATTATATTTTTAGATTTGTTTTAGTTATTATATTTTTAGTTAATATTTAATTTCATATCTATAATTTAAAAATATATAATTAAGTCTTTAATTTTAAATATATTATTGAAATGATCATTTTTAATATTATATATATATATATATATACTAATTTCCCTTCACAAAAGAAAAACAAGGCTAATCTGACATGAACTTGTAGCCTATGATGGAGTAATTATTGACATGACCAACCCCACATCTAGATGCTCCAGTATTCAAACCAAACTGATTGTAACACCTCTCGATTATCAACCCACGGCCCACTTAACCTTGACTATAAAAATTGATGCTTATCTAATTCATTTGCATGTGGTCTTGTTTAGTCTACTCCCTACAACTTGAAATTTAATTAGGACATCAATAATAAGATTATGTTCTTTTTTGTAACGTGAACTAAAGACGTCAAATTTGAAATTTGTCTATCTTAAAAGGTTCCAAATTTAAAATTTAATTAACATTTCTTTTATATGAATCACGAAACTTGACTTTTAAAGATATCTATATTTTCTATTTTTTAAAGACTGTTCAAGAAAGAGTATTAACTTTTGTAAAAAAAATTTAATATTGTATTTGGTTTAATAAGTTGTGAATATATTCTTTTTACATAATTTATATAATATTTATTATATTTTTATAATTATAATTTCATTTATCAAATCACTATTTTAACTATCAAATCACTTTTTTTAAAAATAAGAATACATAGTTATTTCTTATCTTATTTATTTACTTTTTGTATTATATTCTTCTTTATATCATCCAAGTATATCATAGAATACATTAAAAAAAAATCTTTTATCTTAACTTATTTTTATATTAGCATATTTTTAATATGTGTGTGTATATATATTTATATTAGAAGCATAATTTCTCTATGTTGAACTTAGATTTTCTAAAGTTTCAGCTTATAAATTTTCTATAAAATTAAATAAAGAAAGAGAGAGAAAGAGGAGAGAGTATATGGAGTGGGTTCCACCCACACTCTCTCTTTCCTATCTTTTTTCACTCTAACTTTACAAAAAATTTATAAAACATAATTTTGAAGGATTCAATCTTCACACCGTTTATTATTCATAAGTTGTATAGCCATGGATTTGCTTTGGGGTTTTGTGTTATTCCCTTTTTTTTTATTTTCTCATCTCCCCCAATTGTTTTTTAATTTTCTGTCCTTCTGTTTTTCTTGATGTCAGTGCATAACAAAGACCGCGCAGTTAGTATAAATTCTGATATTGGCATATGTGTGTGTTTTGGCAGATAGGTATGGCTAGTGCTGTACAAACAGTATGTGGACAAGCATATGGAGCAAAAAGATACAAGGCAATGGGCATCATATGCCAAAAAGCAATTGTGTTGCATCTAGGAGCAGCAATCCTCCTCACATTCCTGTATTGGTTTTCAGGCCCACTCCTTAAGGCCATGGGCCAGGACGAGAGCATAGCCGAAGAGGGCCAAATCTTCGCCCGTGGGATCATCCCTCAACTGTATGCGTTTGCGTTGAGCTGCCCTATGCAGAGGTTCCTGCAGGCCCAGAACATAGTGAACCCTCTGGCATACATGTCTGTTGGAGTCTTCCTCTTCCACATACTCCTCTCATGGCTTGTGGTTTATGTTTGGGGCTTTGGCCTTCTTGGAGCTGCTCTTGCTCTCAGCTTTTCTTGGTGGGTTTTTGTGTTCATCAATGCGCTTTACATTGTTCTAAGCCCATCTTGTAAGGAGACCTGGACTGGGTTCTCTATAAAAGCCTTCACTGGCATATGGCCTTATTTCAAGCTCACTGCTGCTTCTGCTGTTATGCTGTGGTATGTATGCTTCCCACCCTATTCCCTCTAGTCTCCCAATAAAAGTAATAAAAATAAAAACAGAAAAAAATAAAAAAAAGTTATAATCTTTGTCTTTCTTCAGTCTCAAAAAAGGATCCTTCCAATTTTTACTCCTATTAGTTTTTTTAATTAACAGAGAAAGAGAGTAGATCCCACCCACTCTCTCTTTTTTTTCTTTCTCTTTTATTTTTTTTTACAGCGTCAAAATTGAAAAAATACTTTCTCCTTTGTCTCTTTCTCATACCTTATTTATTCTCTAAATAATGATATAATTGCATACAAACAAGTGAAAACTTTTCGTCCTACACAAATTTTAAATTATGTTTGGTACATATTGTTATCTTATCTTTTTTAGTATTTTGAATACTATAGTATAAGATATGAAATCTATTATTTTTATATTTGGCATAGCAATTAAAAATTGTTATATAAAGAACAGGAAAATATGCAAAAGGTCCCCTTAAACTTTTAGCCACTTGTGAATAGTTCTCTGAACTTTCAAAACCAACAGTTAAATCCCTAAACTTTCACATTCTAAAAAATGGATTCTTCCGTCTAATTTTCTTCTAACAGTGCTAACTTATTTGTCACCTTAGATTCTCTACATGTTAGAATTGGTATTTTTAATTGTATTTTTCAATGCATTGGTTTGTTGGTTGGCTATGAGAAAGTTTGAGGTGGCAAATTGGCTAATACTGTTAACAAGAAATTAGATAAAATAACCTATATTTTAAAGTGTGCAAGTTGAGGGATCTAATTGCTAGTTTTGAAAGTCTAAGAAGCTATTTATAAGTGATCCAAAATTTAGGCCTTTAGTATTTTTTCCTAAAGAAAAAAAAGTTAACTAAGTTAAAAACCGATTCCTATAATTTTTGAATGGTATAAGATACTCTCTATACAAAATGGTTCTATTGTGTGCCTACCACTATATCGAATGCAAATACCTTAAATACTACCTAACGTTCAAAATATTATTGTTAAGATGACACTATATGAAACATTTCTTAAATTGATCATATATTCGTAAGTGATGGGAACATAATTTTTTTTTTTTTGGTCAATGATAGGAAAGTAATTAGACTTTGTCTTTGTAATATAAAATTTCAAGGTTTTAATATTGTGATCCATATAACTGCTTTTCCCATTCACTACAAGCCTACAACTTTATTTTGTTATTATTTCAATGATTTAATTATCATAAAACATCTCAATGCAGTTTGGAGATATGGTACAGCCAGGGACTCGTGCTTATATCAGGGCTTCTACCCAACCCAACAGTTTCATTGGATTCTATTTCTATATGGTATACTTCAAAGTTCATATTCAAAGGATCTTTCTTTTTTTTTTTTTTTTTCTTCAAACGAATTCAATTATCTGCAATCTAATTAATACCTTCTATGCAATAAACTTTCAGTATGAACTACTGGAACTTCGACATCAACTTCATGTTGGGATTCTGTGCAGCCACCAGGTTTGTTGAAGATAAACACGGCTTAGACTTCTACCATAATCGCCAGAATTACTATTATGAGAGTTTTTTTTTTTTAAATAAACTTGATTTATAAAAGATAAATAGACTAAATTAATTAAAAAAAACACATAAGAAAGACAAAAGAAAAAAAAATTATTATGTAGAGCCAATTATATAGAAACACATGAGCAAGCTAAAATTTCTTGTGCCAAATGTGAGTCTTACTAGAAAGTGTTTGACATGTTTATATGTTATTTTCATGATTAATTTATGCTAAATCTGATGAATCTACATGAATTTTGCTAATATATACTAATGGGTGTTTCTGAATTTGCAGTGTGAGAGTTAGTAATGAGTTAGGAGCTGCTCATCCTCGATTAGCTAGATTCGCAGTGATAGTAGTGAATGGAACTAGCATCCTCATCAGCATATTTTTTTGCGCAATTATTCTGATATTTAGGGTT
Source organism: Erythrophleum fordii (assembly GCA_032878935.1). Lineage (NCBI taxonomy): Eukaryota > Viridiplantae > Streptophyta > Magnoliopsida > Fabales > Fabaceae > Erythrophleum > Erythrophleum fordii. The sequence continues at coordinate 25,991,234 of JAVQMF010000058.1, read as the reverse complement.
GAATTGAGCAAACTCTTCACCACTGATTCTGAAGTCATTCAAGCTGTTTCCAATTTGACCCCTTTGCTTGCCATTTCTGTTTTCTTGAATGGCATTCAACCTATACTCTCAGGTAACAATCAAATTCAATATATATATACATATATATATATATATATATATATATATATATATATATGTTCAATGGTCCAATCAGGCCAATTTTGGCCTTTTTATCAATTTTGTCAGGTTTAGGAGTTATAAATTCAAAATATAAAGATAAAAAATGTAACTGACAAATCAAAAATTGTAATTGTAAAATATATATATATATATTAAAAAAAATTTAAAGACAAAATTTTATATTGTGTATTTTAGATCATGTAAACATAATTTTTTTAATACATCTTATATTCAAATTTTTTTTATAAATAAATTTTTGAGCACTTCAAAAGAAAAAATTATTCCTGTACCTAGCGCCACTTATAAGAAATCTGGGGAAAGAAAAAAGAGAAAGATTTGCCTATTTATAGCTCTTACGTTTTATTTTGTAATATAGGAGTGGCAATTGGAAGTGGATGGCAAGCCCTGGTGGCTTATGTGAATTTGATTTCCTATTACGTGATCGGTCTTCCCCTTGGATGTGTCCTTGGCTTTAAAACCACTTTGGGAGTAGCAGTAAGTTGAAATTATATATACATATATATATATATATATATATATATATTCACATTCTAATAACTTTCGTAGTTCTTGGTTTTGCCTGTTCATTAAAAGTTGAATTCATTTTGGCTTATATATCAGGGCATGTGGTGGGGCATGATTACTGGTATTTTTCTTCAGACTGTGACTCTTATCATTCTTACAGCCAGAACAAATTGGGAGGTAGAGGTAAACATTCTTCGGAATTCTGATCCCAAGATCTTAGCTATATATGGAAAAGTATATGTTACCAAATAATTTGTTATTAACCGTTTATGAAGTTTTTGTTGTTGTGTTTTTTTACATAAAATATAATAAATATATAATTTTTCAATTAAAATAGACAAATATTGTATAGTTTTATTGAAGAATTATATATTTTTTTATTTAAAAAATTATATATTTATTTATTATAAAAAATCATATACTTAAAATGTTTCAATTAAAGAATTTGATAATAAAATATAAATAATTACATGTAAATTTTTTTAATAATTTAATTGGATATCAGTTATTTTACATAAAAACTTATCGACTTAAAAACTGGCAAAAGTGAACCCACTGATATTCTTGTCTAATACAATATTATTAATAATTTGTAAACAATTTTAGAAGAAAAATTTTTGCAAGCGACATTGCATAGGTGTACGTTGTTATCTTGTCTCTTGTGTAGATTCATATCCTATTTCAATTTGAAAATTTCGGTGTAGAAATCATCAACAAGTTTTTTTTTTTTTTTTTTCATTTTTATAGGTTGGAAAAGCAATCGCTCGAGTGAGGAGATCTGCAGAAGAAGACAAACTAGATTTGATTGGCAGTATATAGAGGCTGTTTTTTTCGCTTTTTTTTTTTTTAAATATTGCAAACCAATGCCCTAAAGACAATGATAAAGTATTTTATTGGTTTTGGTTTTATAAATTAAAAATTATTATTAATCAAAAAGTCAATATGACAAATAATGGGTATTAATTACACTGAACCGAATTTTTCAACAACAAAACTATCTTTCACAGCATATCACTTAATGATTTTTTTTTTAATTTTTTCATTAGATGATAGAGTAAAATTTTTATTTGATTAAAAAATAAATTAAATAAAAATAATTAAAAAATTATTCTAGCAATCTTTTTAATAGAAAAAAACTCTAATAAAATAATATTCAAAAGAATTTTAGATGAATTTAATTAAATATTCCAAATAAAATTAGATAAGTGATATATTATAAAAAGTAATTTTGTCGTTGAAAATTGTAGATAAGTGAAAATGCTCATTATTTGCCATCTTGACTCTTTTATTAAAATAATCTTTAATTTGCAACATTAAATATAATAAATGCTTCCTTAATCAATCCCAAGTACTAGCCCGCACTCTTTTTTCTTAATAGTGTCTACGAGAATAAATATAGGTAGCTTTATTGAAGAAGATGCCCAATTTTCTTCTTTTTTACCTTTCGAGTAAACGTACGCCTTATTATCTAATTAAAATGCCATGAAAGAGTACCAATGTCATGACTTTTGTTTTTCCCCCCCTTCTTTTTTAGGTTAGATTAGCAGATCCTTAGTCAAATAATGTTAATTCTACAAAACTTTTGTTATCTGTTTTTTTCCCCAATTTAGAATGGAAATAGTTGACATTATTATTTTAGAAGTAATAAAATTACACTATTTCAAAGACAATAAAAATTTTAATTATCAATAAAATTAAAAATAAATCAATCAAATGGTATTTGGAATCTAACCTTTATAAGATCTGAATTATAAAACAGTCAAATGTTAGAAGCTAACTCTTACAGAAATCTACATTAAAATAATTATGAAGCCCTCAATCTGTTTCTTGAAGGATGGTCCATAGGATCTGCTTCGCTAAACAATATACATGTTGGAGGTTGCCACTTGCCCCTTCAGTGGCTCATTATTTGTCAGACTTTGGAAGAAGGAACCGAAAAGAGTGAAAAAGGGAGAATCTGAATTGGCACGTTTCAGTGATTTCCCTTCAAGGCAATATTCAAACGCTCTTAATAAAAAAAATTTAAGAAATTATATTACTTATTTTATTTTATTTTAATTATTTGATAAAAGTTGAACTAGTTAAATAGTTATTTTTATTTAATTGTTAAAAATTAAAAAAAAAATGTTTGTGTCTTTAAAGTTTGAATTTAATAGTTTGATATAATTATTTAGATTTTGGAGAATATTTATTATCACACTAAATACTATTTATATATATTTTTTAATTTTTTGTTCTAATGGGATTAAATGAGTCTGGGTCGGGTTAAAGTTTTTTGCCCAGGTTAAACAAGTTAGCTTATTTAACTTATAATAATTTTTTTAACTTACAATAATTTTTCCTGTTTTATTATGAGTAAAAAAATGCAATATCAAATTAAATATTGAGATAAAATTATATATAATTATTTTTATTTATAGTTATTAATTTTCTTCAATGATCAAATTACAAATGAAGGTTCTGAATTTCCCATAATAACTAATCTTCATATATATAATGCAATTAGGAAATATTAAGCTAATCATTAAAAACAATTTATGTTTAAAAATTAAATTTAAAAATTTTAAATATGTATTATAGAAACGTAGTACTTATCATTAACTTCGGGTCTCTAATGTATTGAGTGGAATGGGATGAAGGTGGACAATAAAATTTTTGCATGTTTGGAGATGGGGCAATGACAGAAAATTCGTGCGATGAATGAAGAGAGGACATTGAGGAAAAATGTATCCCATTGATACCTTTATTGGAGACTAGTGATAAAAGCATTAATGAGTTTTTTGGATGAGAATGTTTGAAATATCTAAGGTACATGTTTCATAAAAATTCTAGACTCATCATTAATGACCTTCGAATCTTAAGTTTTTTTGTTTCAACAATGCATTGAGTTGAAAAGGGCAGAAGCATGGTGAAACATAAAGCACTTGTGAGGTTGGAGACGAGATAAGGACCAAAAATAATTAGTAAAGAAAATGCAGTTGGAACAGAAAGGGATACCCTATTAGATATTTGGATAGATTTTAATTTGTCATTAGTTAGAAAAAATGCAGTATTAAGTTAAAGATTGGAGACCTTTGTTAAAGTTGACTACTAATTACATTCGCATTAGATTTTTCATGATTAGCCCAGTGTTTGCAAGGATTAATTCATTATATGTACTCTTTTTGCAATCTGTGACATGTGCATCTTTCAACAGTTTATGAATATTTTATCTTCATTTAGATTGGAAGCCATGACATTTCTATAACAAGTATTGGCAACAGGTCTTTTTTGTAATATTTCAAAATGTTGTACATTCATATTATTTGACGTACCAATGTTCAAGTAACGCTATTTCTTGACCTGTGCGTTGAACGGATCAATATCTAGTTATAACCTAATTGTAAAGCTAAAATATGTCACAAGTGGCGTAAACAGGATCTTTATGGACCCAGAGTGGGCCGGCTAGTGAAAAATGAAAGTTATCCGAATGGAAAGCCCATAAAACATGAAAATTGGCCCAGCAAGGGCCGTTGAGTTAATTAGCTACAACTTAATTTTGATAAAAACAATTGGAAAAATTAAAACTAAGGACTTGTACCTTAAAAAATTTATAGTGAAAGATCTTAAACATCAAAATTATTTTCAAGGATTATAATTAACATCAAATTTTAGGAGATTTATTATTGAGGTTAGGGCATTTACTATGACACTTTTCTACACCTAATGGTAAATGCTTTGAATTAAGTAATAAATCTTCTAAAATCTTATGGTAAGTATAATCCTCAAGGGTGATTTCAATTTTTAAGACCCTTCATTGCAAATTTTTCAAGATATGAGTTTTTAAATGTAATTTTTCCAAAACAATTAATTTAGGCTTCTATAATTGTGGGCTATAGTCAAAAAGCCTACATAGGCTTGAAGTTGATGGAATGTTGTGTACATTGTTTTGGGCCTTGGGTTAGGAAAGAAGTAACTTCTTAACCATGTCTCATCTTAGAAAAATTCTTAATATTCTCCCTCTTTTCTTCCCCAAAAGAAAAAATCCCCTCCCAAAAGAGAAAACTTATTCATATACTGGAGAAAAGAATATGAAGGGTAAAGAAGGCAAAACAAAACCCAAGTGATTATATTAGGGGATGGTGGATTTGTTAAGGTCTTCTCTTAGTCCCATCCTCCACTAGTTCCCCTCCTTGTCTTGTAGAGCTAAACATCTTCCTTTTTAAAATTCTTCTTCTTAATGAGGAAGAGTTCTAATTTTTAGTCATCTATTTGTTTTAAGATCTTGAACTCACATAGTCATAGTTATAGTGATATGCTTCAAATATGGGTAAAATAAAGCATTTTCAAAGATAAAATCTTTCTTAAGAAAGAATCTTTTAGATTTTTTGGTTCCTCTTTCTTGCTGCTATTTTTTTAGGTGTGTTAAAAGTTTCTTACTTGATTTCATAAGATGTGTTGCATATTATTTTGTATGTTTTACTTTATCAAAGGTGTAAATCTCTGTTAAGTTACATCTAATACTTTTATGTAATATTTAAAATTTGCAATGTTTGGCAACAAACCTACATAAAGAGATTTAGAGGGCCACCTCTTTATTTAAAATAAAAATACATAGGTATTATATATGTACATAATATTATTTCTTCCTTTGAAAATTTTATTTTGTCCTTTCTAATTTTTTCAAGTCTCCAACATATGTTTGTCTACTGAAATTTTACCCTATACTATTTTTTCTGGTTTTATCCCTAGTAATGTTTGTTTATCTAATAAAACTTTAATCATGGAATTAGTTTTATTATTATCATTATTATTTTGGTCACACAATGCACTAAGTCTATAACAACTAGAAGTCTTACAAGGCAAAATAACAAAGACTAAACAAATCAAGCCCCCTCTTAGGGAACAACTACAAACCCAAGTAAGAGTACACTTGGAAGATTTAAGCAACCAGACTCCAATAGGGCCATCACTCCAAAGACACCTCACTATAAACTAAAGATGAAACTTATACTATACTCTACCAATAATACATTTGAAAAGAAGAAGAAAGTTTGAAAATCTTGAAAGAAAGACAACACACCTCACAATCCTCTTTGGGAGATAAGTCTTCTAAAAAGATTTATTTTCCTCTAGCAACTATAGCCAAAGAATTTTCATGAAGGAAGAAAAAAGCATCCATGAAATTATAGGGAAAAGAAAAAACAAAGAGGAAGAGGCCTCAATTGGTATGCAAGATTGGTTTTTAATGGAATGAGAATTGAAAGTGGATTAGAAATAGAAAGGAATCTTATGGCCTATAATCATATTTGGTATAACATAGGAAAGAATAAGAATACTTTTACTATTTTACGTTTAGTTGGATAGAAATGAGATAAAAATGGAATAGAAGAGATGTTAGAAGAGCAAAATACCTCTAGGCAAATAAAAATAATAAAAAAATTGTTTCTAAACGAATAACATAAAATTGTTAATTTGCCATCTATGCCTTTAATTTGGCCAATATCCATTGAAGGAGCAAGAACAAAGCTTGAAGACTCCTTTAGCTATTCATTCTATGCTTGACAAAGCTAGTTTAAAGAATAGAGTTCTAATTTCAAATTGCTCAATCTAATTTTAAATTACTTAAAAAACTATAATGGAGATATGTTAACTCTTATCCATTCATGTTATTTTCTACATTTTTGCTAGGAAATAGGTACTTGAAGCTCTAATTTTATATAAATATGACTAATTATAAGAAAAGTGTGCATAATTAAAATAAATAGTTTCATACTTAGTTTTTATACTATAAATGACAAGTTTTGGCTTGGTTTTAGTTAAATTGTAAATTTCTCATACTGTACTCTTTTTTATAAAGTGTAAATACCAAAAAAAAAAAAAAAGCTAAAGTCATCTTAGAGCGAGATCATTAGAAATCTGAAGTCTAGAGATCTCACAGTGAGAGTTTTATAGACTAAAGGAAGTGTACTATAATTTGAAATTTTTATGTTGTGGCACATTTCACACTTATCAAAACAAAATCATTTTTTATGTTAATTTTGGCTAGGTTTTGCTTGATATACCTCATCCATTTGCTACTAGCTATCATTTTGAGTCATTTGAGGGTTTAAGGAGCAACTTGAAGCATCTTAGGTGTGGATGAGAGCTTTGGGTGGAAGAGAAGCAAAGATCATCTCTTAGTTTTTTCTATTCCTTCTCTTCATCTCTTAGTTTTTTTTATTCCTTCTCTTTTTTTTTTTTTGTATTCCTTGATTTTTCTATTGTTTCCTCCTATTTTGAAGTTGGATTATATTATATTTATGAGTTAAAATCTTAATTTAAGATTATAGCATGTAATAGGTTAATAATACTCTCTTTACTTACAATTAATGATATGATTTGCTTATTCAATAATTGTTTTTCATGCTTTTAAATGTATAGAAACTATTAGATAATTTAGGTAACCTAAATAAATTTGGAAAAGTAATTTTAGAACTATACCATAGGTTAGTAGCATGAGTTGACAAAACTTGCAATGTATTGATTTGTTTATAGGATAGGAATATATTTATTGCATAAGAAATTAAAACTTTTTTTTTTAATTATGTCTCTTGATTAATTGCATAAGGAATTATATAGAGGTCAGGGAAAAGCCAATTGGTAATTCAAAAGATACTTATAGGTAAATTAGAGTATTATGTTAGTAAATATTATCATTAAAAGCAATGTAGAGAGAAATTGATCAGTTTCTAATAAAATGTTAAGGGAAATCATAATCCTAATTCTTTACTTCCCAATGTGATCTAGAATCATGTCTCTCCTTTATTTTGTTATTTTATATTTTTAGTTTAGTTTTCTATCACTTTAATTATTGGCTTGCTTTAGATTAAAGAGCATAATTTTAGTACTTAGTAATTATCTTAGTGACAAATCTTTAAGGGAATGATGCTTTATTCATCATTATATTATTAGTATAATATGTATACTTGTCTGCATACTTTCATAGCATAAGAAGTTGGTTTAAAGAATAGAATTCTAGCATAGAATGACAAATAAAAAAGCAATGGAAATAAACAAAAAAAGTTTATCTCAGGCTATTCAGATTTCTCTCTATTGTGCAGATTTGCAAACACAAAGTTCTTGCAAAGTTTCTTTCATGCAAAATGTTTAATATATTATCTAATGGCTACCAATTACTCCAAGAGTCATAGAAGGAGTAGAAGCTTTGCATGATTTATACAATACTCGAAGAAACTAGACACTAGTCTTATAAGGTCTTCTTTGCCCTTTTCACACTAGATTTGTGCCCAGAGGAGAAGACCAAGGTCAAAGGCTATAGGTCGATCCTATTTGGTAGAAAATCACCTCTTGCCTCTCTCTATCAAAGGCTATGTATCCAAATTTACTTTAGCAAGAAAGGGCAGTATGGTTTGAAAATTTGCTCTATCTCGAGTCAAAGAACTTTCCATCGATAGTTCAAAGGTTTAATCTCTCCTATGTTTAATGATTGTTGCTCACTCGAAGGAAGATGCTGCCCTACGTACCAAACAAGTTTTCTTGGCACTCACATTCCCTTTCTCTTTTTTTGTGAATCCCCTCTCTTATCTACCAAATAAGGCCTAACTAGAAAGTCAGAAGGGCAACACAAGGCTGTAATGATTAGGATTTTGCTAGGAGCAAGTGGACAGATGAGAGTAGTCAAGGAGCAACTAAATGTTTTGATGGAATGGAATGAAATGATCTATAAATTATTTTTTCAATGTCCCTATTATAATTAGAATGTGATTTCAATAATTTTTTTTTTCAAAAAGGATATAATCCATTCCTTCTCAAACCCCACAATTTGAAAGAACAAAAAGAAAAAAAAAAGGGTTTTAAATGGCAAAAAGAGATCTTGGAGTTCTTCCTTTGCCATTCCATTTCATCCTAAAAAAACTCCTAAATAATATTCTAGCTTATATTAACTATTCTATTTCTTACTATTCTATCTCTTGCTATCTATTCAATCACACCAAGGGACTACTTGGTACATATGATGTTAGATATAGAAAGAAAAAGAGAATGAAAAATGGATAACAAATAACATTTATATTCCTAGGTTAAAAAAAAGTAATATAAAAAGATAGATATTGTCAAATAATAATAATAGGATATAATAGACATTACATATCTTGTTTTCTATGTATTGGAAAGGGAATCCATTTCCCTTTGTATACCAAACAAGTTTGCATGAATAAGAGGCACAACAAAACTTTTATGCACCTCACCACATTGGAGTCTATTTGACTGAGCCATATAGAATAACCATCCATAAAAATCTCATTGCACTTCATGAAAAGTACAGTTTATAATTCCAAATTAAAAATAATAGTATTGAAAGATTTTAAAATTTGAAATTATTATAAAAGATTTTAGGATTAAAAATTTTAATTTAGAATCTTGAACTATAATTTTAATTTAAAATTTTTGTCTTATGGCAATTTGGAATAATTTCAAATTTTAAAATTTTTTAATATAAATATCTTTAATTTAAAGTTTTGAGTTGTAATTTTCCCAAACCAAAAAGGCATAATGTCTTGGAGGACTCACCATTTCTATTATCCTATAATTGATCACAAGTGATTCAAATAGTTCGTCTTTACTTTCTCAAATTGCTTCAAGTTCTTTCTACTTTTACTTACTTCTATCAAATTATGTGTCGATCGGAACCTCTCTTCATAACTAATTACAAAATTGAACAATCACATTTTGGAGTCCATATCTTCTTAATTTAGGGAGTAAATTAAAATTATCAATTTAGGAGAGAGAAGAGAGAAAAGTAGAGGTAAATCGGAAAAGATGGAATGGGTCATGCATATATTTTCCCCTCGTTATATCATTCACTCCCTCTTATTGTATATGGAGCAATGGAAGATCTAGTTTGCATATTCTGCTTGTACAATTATCTATTCTGAGAGACTAATAGAAATTATTTATGTATAAAAGTGAAAAATATTTGTTAGTTTTTTTTTTTGGGTAAAATCTCAAAACCCAAATATTTGTAGATAGACGATCATCTGGCTTCCATGATTTTATGCTCATTTAATGTTGGTTTTGGTTGGGAACTTGCAAATCACCTTCACATATGGTTGCAAGTTTCCATCACAAGAATAAATAATGAATATTATGGTCCATATATAGATCGTGTCCAAGAAAATCTAGGGTAGGCCATAATGGAGGGGCCACTGCGCCATACACCAACAGGCAACAACCCCACATCCACCCTTTCTTTGTTTGGATATCTTGCATTTTGCTAATATCTTGGATATTTAATTAATATAAGATATCATGTATGATGTATGAGTATATAAAATCCTTACATTTAATATGATTAAGAATTAATAAAATTCGAGAAGAGATATTCTTGAAATATCAATTTTCTAAACTTTTTAGGAAGTAGAAAGCCCTCTAATTGTATTTCTCTTCGTCTAATATCTTTTTTCCCTTCTCATCTTTCATATCTTGAATTTTCCTCTCTTCTTCACCTAATAAAATTTAATTTTGTTTCTCTAATTTATCTTTATATTTTTATTGTTCTTCTTTCGATATGAAATTATTGTACGTAACAGAGACTATAAATGAGATAATGTCCGGCGTATGGGTTGGATTTGAAGGCTGTGAATGCACTTGATCTCCTCTCATGATCAAGTTAGATTTCAAAGGCTGTTTTTTTTGTCTTTCTACTAGGGCCCGTTTGGTTGTAAGAATTAAATAGAATGAAAAGAAATAGAAAGGAGTGGAAAGGAATGAAAAAAAATATTATGATGTATAAAATGTGTTTGGTATGACAAGGAAAGGAATAAAAATATTGTAATTTTTTTATTTGGTTAGATTTAAAATAAGATAAAAATAAAAAAAATACTATTAAAAGGAATAAAATGACCTTATAAATAAATAATTATTATAAAAATATATATTTTTTAAAAATATTTTGACTTTAACATATTGCATTCCAGTATACAGTATACGTTTCCTTCACAAAATGAGATGAATGTGATTTCCGTCGTATGGAGGAAAGCTGTCCCATCCATGGAAAGTTTTTTGCTGCCTTCCTTCTAACCAAACGCATGCAATCATTGGAATGTCAACAGATTTTCCATTCCTTGGAGTGGCATTCCAGCAACCAAACACAACCTTAATTTTGCTTTAAGGTTTTTTTATTCAGTTCTGGGCTTTCTATGTACTGCATTTGGGTAGGAAAGGTATTGCGTGAGGGCTGCATTACTGCATAATTTTCTTGCTTTGCTTTCAGTCAAAATTATAATGGTTTTGAGTGTATTTATGCCTCTAAATTGTATTTATTGATTTGCTGCGAGTTAATTTGGTCTATCTGCACAAAAGAGATATGAACAAAAACAATCGAAGGAAATTAACGCATTAGTAATTATTAAACACAATGATTGTTGAAAGCATATCGAATCAATAAAAAATTAAAACCTTTTTTGTGGGTAAGAGTGAGAGAAGAAGAGAGTGTATAGATAAAGGAGGAAAAAAGAGAAAGAGAAAAAAAGGAATTTTAGTTATGAAGATAGTGAAGGGAGAAGAGAACAAGAGAGGGAAAACAAAAATTTACCACCAAAAATTAGAGGGTAGGAAGGAGAGAGAGAGCTAGGAAGTGAGACATGTATTAAATTTAGGGAGAGGCTATACAAGGTACATGTGAAAGAAGAAGTAAATTATAAAGATAATTTAGGGAAAGAAAAAAAAGTATTGCGTGAAGGAGATAAAAAAAAAATTCAAGATGTGAAAAATGAGAGAAAATTTGAAAAGAAAAAGATAATATAAATAAGTTTGCAATACTACATTTATTTTTTAATTTTAAATATATAATTGAGATTATTTTAATTATTTATTTTGTACTTTGTGCACTTTACCCCTTTTAAAATACAAGCCGCACTTTACAGCATCAACATCCTTTGTACATTACTCCAGTTATTAATTTTGGAAGTGAGAATAGTTTCGTAGAAAGTGGTTTTAAAATCAAACTTGTGGATTTAAAATAAGGTTTTAAAAAAATATCTGATAAGAAAAAAAATATATGCAACTTTGTAAGAGTTAATCTTTGTCATTTTTCACATAAAAATAAGCATATGATATGATTAGGTGCATTATTACATTATTTAAGTTATAATTATATTAATATGTTAGGATTAGATAGTTAAGTAATTTTAAATTGATATGAATGAATTTAAATCTTTTAAAATTTTTAATAATCAAAATTTAAATAGAAAAATAGATCATGTATATGAAACTCACATTTAATTATAAATATATTTATTATACTTTTATAGTAATAAAAAATATATAATATTGTTTTTATTCATATGGTGCAAGTGAAAGACCTTATATATTGTATCTTACTTTTCTTAAAATTAAAAATGCCAACCGCTTTAAAAACTTTAAAATTTCATTGAAATAATCTGAATGCACTTTATCAGAATATTAATAAAAAAAAGAATAAATTACAATAACTTGACTTAATATTTTTTAAAAATTTAATTTAACTCTCTTAATATTTAATATACAAACTTGGCTTTCTATGTAATAAAATTATTTAGTTACTTTTATTATTGTATTAAAAATAATATGATTATGAAAAAAATTAATTATATATATGTATATCAAATATCAGAAAAAGTAAATGATATTTTTGAAAAAAAAAGGAATTTCCAATGTAATTTAATTAAAAAAAGTTAATATAATTTATTCCTAAAAGAATAACTATCTGCAATGGACAAGCTGATTTGACTAACCTATATATGGGGATAAAGATTCCCTTAATTGATTTAGAAAACTGAGAATAGACACTATAAACTAGAAAGTGATTTCCAAATCCAACTTGTGGATATAAATAATGCTAAATCCAACTTGTGGATATAAATAAAGCTTTAGAAAATTTAAAAAAAAATCTGATCACAGAAAAAATATGCAGTTTTGTTAGAGATAAATCTCAATCATTGTCCAACATGCAACTCCAAGAAAGTGATGGAAGAAAAGAAAGAAGTCCACATGCACCCAACTTACATGGCTTTGAATTAGTGTTATTTATCTCTTCTGTTATATGTTGGTTTGATCTTCACACAGCTGGGTCCCAGCTTTTGTTATTTCTGTTTATTATTTTCTGTGTTTCACACTTTCACTCAACTCAACTTGCTTGGTTGGCTTCACATAGTCTTCTTTGAGAGTTAACACCAATTGGCTATTGTCAAGAATTAACAGAAATTTATTAAACTAAATTTTTACTAACTCTTTATAGAACTAAATTATCTTATTAATTTAACAATTCTTTTGATATTTAACAGGCAAATGTATTAATTTATTGTTTTGATTGTGAGATAATATCAGAGCATGGACCACGAATAACTCACATTTTTATTAATCCGATTAAAGGTAAGAACCGTATGCTATCAGGGGAGATTCATTAAAAAAAAAAAAAAATTCTTTTGATGACCTAGGCGCTTTACAAGGGTAAGAGTCAATTAGTACACAGTTAGTCATACCTAGCATGTTTGTCTTGATTATTAGGCCATTAACTTAAGCTAAAATTATAAAGATACTTTATTTAATTATATTGAATGTCATATATATGACTTAAAATAATTTTATTCAATTATCATTATTACTATCAATAAATTAGTAACTCGATCACACAACATTTTAACTTCAGTTTTTAAACTGAAATATATTTAATGCCAAAAGTTTCGATCTTTATTCCAACTAGTTTTCCCTCTTTCTCCTCCTTATTCTTCAGAAATCTGGCATCTTTGCAAAAAGAAATTACTATAAACTGAATAATCACATATCGATACATGGTGGATATTATAGAATTTTTATCTTTTACAATGAAGATAATGGGGAGCGGTATCAAAGTGTGATAAAGTGAAGAGAGAAAGTGGAAGAAAAGATGATGGTGGGATGTGATATTAATTAGCAGTTCTAAGTTCAAAGTAAAGACTTCGCGAAAAGTCCAGCGTCAACTAAAAGTAGTTTGCATTGGTTCTTTTAAGAATATGGGTTAGAATATGACACATCAGTATCGCACCCTCCGAAAACATGCACTGTCACATGAGGGTGCATGTATGTGATCCAAGGTTAATGAAAATGATAAAATGTGAAAAGAATGAGAATTATCAGTATGTCTAGATTTCATGTATATGTATTCTCTCATAATATCATAATTTAACATATTTTGTTTAAAAATGAGAAGTTCAAATATAATTTTCGTTAGTTATTATATAGGTGAGATTTACTATTTAAAAATTTAAGTAACTTCCAAGAGGTTTAAATTCAAAACCTTGCTCCGTCGTATACTACAAATACATAATTTTTATTCTGTACTATATATTAAATAAGCTATTAGGTGTGATTTAGTTATGAGAAATTTGACATGCTTTCACTTTTAAGCTTTAAAGGGCATATTATATTATAATTAGTTGTTTATTAATTAAAGCAACTCATTACATCGTTAGTTAAATGCAACAACAACAGAAAAATCAAAAACAGAAATCTCAAGCTGTATCTATGTGGGGAACCAAGAGTCCAGGAATCAAGGAAATTTCTATGACAAATAGTATGCCTTCCAAAGGTGGGCCAACTCAAGAATCCTAATCCAAAATAATTAAGAAAAAAATAATACTACTACTATGGATAAGATATTAGATATTCCAAGACCAAAGCAACTAAACCCTAAATTATTAAATTATAATAATAACTTTTACATCTCCAAATATAAACTCAGCCAAATTACAAAAGCTTGAGAAGTTCAGACAGAATCATTGCCACCTTCAGCAAAAATGAGGTCATCACTTTTCTTTCTCAGATTTACAGACAGTACAAAATGCTCTGTGTAGTACAACTCCACAAAGTCAGACGTCAAACTCTAGAAATTCCACTCATACTTGAACATGGCCTTCAAACTCAATTGGATTATATGACCAATGATGTTAAATTACATTGCTTAGTTATTGGTTGTGAGAGGGTAAATATTCTGAAGGGACCACAATTGCAACAAGTCCGGGAATGAGCAAGTGTCTATTCCTGAGGTCCCATGACATGATGACTACTCGGTACAGATGAACAATGCTATCCGAATTTTAGCAGTTAGTTGGATTATCTTTAATGTAGACAGAGGGACCAGTACCACATATTTAATTGCAGCTTGACTAAAGATAAAACATTACACAAAGTGGTGGGCGTAGATTCAATTTTCAAGCTACTCAAGATGAGAAATATAGTAAGTTCAGAAACAGCCTAGTGAAATGATTGCAATTTGACAACAAAGTAGAGAGGTGAGAAAGTTAATTCTACATCAGAAAAAGAAAGGGACAAAACATGCACCACTAGTCTTTTCAAACTCATGCTGATCTAACATAATGCTTTCAGTGAAATCCAGTGCTAGCGTTATACTAGCGCTGCGGGACAAAATGTGAGCAATTGAAAAGAAAGATAGAAAAGGCGACCTAATTAATCTAGTTATCTCCATCAAAAGGTGGCTCGCTAAAGCTAGGAATGCAATTTCATTATAATTTTTCAAATTGAACGATGAATGGCTTACAACAACAGTCTCGAAAGTCAAGTGGTCCCTTTCACTTGCAAAAATACAGCCATCTGATTTTTGTAAGACTTTGAGGAAGCGAGTCATATCATCCTCTCTTATAATAACTAGTTTCTTCATTTATAGCATTACATGGCATGGCATGACAGGTATGGAATTTCTGGATTTAATCCACATATTAAACAAGATCTCATAATTCCTTTTTTTTTCCCCATTTCCACCCCAACATTGTACAGTCACTGACAGACAAACAAAATTGACTTGTCAGAGCGGTGAAGAAAAATATATATTCAAGTATTTTAGTTGAGCAGGCAGACATACAGGAAAGCATGAGATGGCTTCTATCATCTTGCGATCGTCTTGTTAATTACACCGTAGATGCTGGTAAGCTTGCTTGTAAACTAATTAACCTGTGAACAATGAACAACACAAAACTGTCGAGTGAAATTTATCGAGTGAGAATACTCAAGGCATAAGTGAATCCAACAAAAGATAAAACTGAAGAATGGCATGGAAATTTTCTTGAATAATATGTATTCAAGCAGTGTTGAAATTAGACACACGACAGAAGTTAGTGAGCTAGCTATTGAATTTGCGAACTTTATAATAATAACCTATATCTAGCCAATAATATATATCTGGAAGATGCAAAAATAAGGACAATTCTTGCAGCCAGTCACTGTTGAGGCCATGTCAATTGAGTGTAAAGTAGCTGCCAAAATCATTTGCCTATCAGTCACTATGCATTATGCCAGTTTTGCGGTTTAGAATGTCATCAATCAAGAGAAGTTTGGAGAATTCCAGGCCAAGGAATTATTGAGGGAAGATATCTCTGTCCAATTTAAAGCATCAGTGGTTGTTATTAGAAAAATTTTCATGCGCTGACTCCACGAAGACTTGCAACTCTTTATTCAAAAGCAACAGGTGAAATTTCTCCATATCATTGATGTGCTATTCTCATCTTGTTGTGGCCAAAGAATTGAGAAGTATATAAGTGGCTTACCCATCTTGCCACTTAAAGCATCATCATTATTTGCAGCTCCATTCAGGGGTCCACTGCTACTGCTGGGTGGAATCATTGTTTGACTATGTTGTACTTGGGACCCATATCCGAATACATTCATCGGCTACAAGACCAAATAAACATTGTAAAAAGGAAAATTATTTGAACAGGAACACTATGAGAAACAAAGCAAAAAGGTTTAGGAGTTTTTTTCATTTTTGTAAATTAAAAAAAAAAAGAAATTACAGGTTAATTTGGAATAAATCAAAACCTGAGAGGCATTTTGCGTAAGATGATACCCCATATAACGCGCGTATTGCTCTGAAAGAGCTTGATTTTGCATCTGACTTTGATAAGTAAAGGGACCCAAAACAGGAGTTTGACACATCAAAGCCTGGTTTGGTGTCTGAGCCACGGATATGGGTTGATCAAGCGATGATCTTGGTAATTGCATGGGATTGTGAATAGGATGAAAAGAAGGCGCAGCCATTCCCACACTCATTTGGGGCATATAGTGCTGAATTCCTGGAAACATCATTGGTGCCATGCCAGCTCCCATCCACATTAACTAGCAGCAAGAACGAAATGATTAGTTGTCACCAATTTACCAATGTGAAGACAACTGCCACAGTTAAGTTCTTTAATGGATCTTGTACCTGAAGTTGTAACTGAAGTGATTTCAAGTATTCAATTGCCTCATCTAACATTGATGCTTTGTCTGTCTGCAAACGAGACCTTATTGAATTAGCACACCTCTATGATTGGATGACATGGAAGGGAGAATCATTTAAAAAAAGATAAACTGGTTTAGATTGTTCCTTTTGTAACTAATTTTGACCATTTTTTATTAAGGGGTGGGGAGGAGAAGGAGCATTATGATAGCTTTAACTCAATAGAATCTTTCTCCTTCTCTCTTTCATATACTCTCTCTCTCTCTCTCTATACTTGTTTTATGCCCTCTTTACTTAATTCACCAAACTAAAATCCAGCAGTCAGCTATTTCTGACTCTAAATGCATGCATCTCCAATAAAATCTGTTAAGAAGAGATTAACAAGTCAATAGGCAGCATGAAAGTCAACCTTGTTACTGTGAGGTATGAGTCGTTGCAATGCCCTCATCTTCTCGTTGATCCGATCTCTTCGTCTCTGCATTAGTAACACTACAATAGTTAGAGTTAAAATCATAAAAAAATCAGCTTCCCGATAAAGTACCAGGCTCTCACCCTTTCTGAGAGGTTATGCACTTCAGCAGCACGGTTCCTTCGGGAAGACCCTGTCCCCTGAGCTACCTTGTTTTCCACAGCTGATTTGAGTTCTGTGGCCTATATTATACATACAGAAATAATAGCTCAGACGCAAAAATAACAAAAAAGCATTTAATCATGAAGATAAATGGAAAGAGAGAAGGATTCACCTCACTTTGTTCCTCTAATTCTTCTGCATCTATCTTTTTCCTTTTTTGACCATGGTTTCTTGTAGACCAGGAGCAAGTTTTTTCAAGACTACCCGAGCCATCAGATGATGAAGTCAAAGTTGGTTCAAGCGCCTCTGATTTCCCTTTTTCACTCTGAGGAATTGATTTCTGGACGTCGTTCCTCAGGGGTTCAGGCTCAGCACATAAAGTAGTAGTCCAAACACCATTGCTTGATACCTTGCTTACGTCTGGATCTAGAGGGATTTGATTGCTGCCAGAATGACTCGAACCAACTGTCATCACCGAGCACTCTTTAGCCTTGCTTTGCAACAGATTACCAGTACCTTTCTCTTTGGATTGTGCATTAGAAGATGTTGAAACTACTCTGGGTGGTGCTGCAAACTGAGAAAAATTGAGGACTTTTTGTGATCCACCAAAATTAATGTTTTTCTGGGGTGAATCAGGAAAACGAACTCTTGGAGCAGGCATAGAATTTCCTGAGAATTCCTGAGCATAGGAGGGTTTTATATTTGTTGTTTGTGAACTTGCAGTCACCTGGGGGGCACTATAGGGGCCAAATTTGACATACTTTCCCTCTTCGAATTGCCTTACTGGCTTATCAGACTCAACTCCAAAGGATGGCAGTTCAGATAAAATGTTTGAACAGAATTCTTGTTCCAATGGATCCTCAAGTGGGTATTGGATCCACGAGACTGCATCATCTTCTTGAATCAAATGACTTGAGTTCCCATATGACTCATTAGCCCTGATTGTTGATTGATCATTTATTTGAAACTGCCTTGAGTCGATAGAATTCAGAACCGGCTTTTTTTGTTTTTGGCTGTGCAACACTACCTGTCCATTTTGCCATAGGAGCTCCACAAGTTCTTGGTCCGGCCTGTAGAATTTTCCAGAGGGAATTATAGTTAAAGCAAAGGTTATTGGGAGAACAACAATATCCTGCTTTGATAGATATAGATGACACACACCCGATGGGCTTCTTTTGATTGGTGACACAAGCATCACTCTCAGAATTCCAACCAGGAAAACTATTATTCATGGCTAACCAAACCGGCTATCTGTGGAACAAGAGAGAAGAGAATTTCAGATGTTGTATAGAACACAATCAATATCAGAGACCCTGTTGAACGCCAGAGTTTGACTCCTCATCAGCAACCTTTATAAGCAGAATAAAATAATCTGTATAGTCCGGCTAATGGAATAATCAAACAAGCATATAATAATATTTAAGTGAAACAAGAAATAAAATAAAGAGAGCCTTTGGATCATGTATATTTACCAGCAGAGTAGGGAGCAAAACCCAATGAAATAGAGCCACAAGTCATTTTATCAATCTGAATTTGTTAAGTAAAGCACGGCAAGTTCAACCCCGAGGCCCAAAAAGGAATTTCAACTCTAAAATTAAAGTTGAAAGGTACAAGCACATTACACACACTTGCCCACAGAAAGCAAAAAAGGAATGAAGTACAAGAATAATTAAAAAAAAAAAATCCCAACCAACATTAAACCCAAAAGAAAAGAAAAAAGGGCAAATTCTGTTATTCTGAGATAATCAGCTTAGAGACAGAAACCTTTACAAAACTAGAAGACAGAAAAGCGCGCGCGCGCACACATGGAAAAGGCACGAATTCCGAAGTCACTAAAAAAATGACTCTCAAACTGCTGAAAACTTTAATTACTTTGATCAACCATGAAAATTCGATTTATTTTACAAAGATACACCCACAAGATCAGAAGCGGAAAAGGAAAACCCCACCTGAACTAAGGCGAATTTTCAGACTGCTCGAACCAGAAATGGAAGGCAGTTAGAAACTGTAGGCCTCGCTTTCTCAGCTCTCTGCGATTGCGAATGCGTGATTCTTCGGAGGAATTGTGGGAAACAGAGTATATGGAGGCACAGTTTTTAACACCAAGCTCGATAGTGACATCGCTGGAGAAAGAGAGAGCGAAGATGAAGATTTCGTGCTCATGGGGATATTGTGCTTCTAAGCAGCGAGAAAAACATGGGTGCACAGGTGGCAGGTGACAGAAAACTGTGGAGCAGTTAGGAGTGGAAGGGATATAAATGGGGTTTGTCTGTGAAAGTTGCTTCTCCGAGTTATTGGTTCTTCCATCTTAAATGCGCAACGAAATCTAATTCTCCAAGCACATGTGGGTGTTATCTAAAACTCCATTGTGGTGGTGCCACGTGGCAATGACAACATCTGTTTCATTGGGTAATTATTGAAAAATATTAGTTTTAATACAATACTTTAATGCGCATGTTTTATGTATAATTTTCTTCTCCCCTAGAAAGTACTATATGATTTTACTAGAAAAAAAATTATATGTTGATATATTGGTAATTGGTATTGCATATAACTTTTGATGAATTATAATTTGGAACACACTAAAGGGTTGTTTAATATCCAAATAATTATGTATGATAAATGAAAAAATTGATCTTGTAAATACAAAATGATTCTCATGCTCTTAATTTACAAAATAATAAAAAAATAAATAGAGATAAATAATAATTATAAAGGTATAATAAATATTACATAAAATTATTTTAAAAAATTATTTTCCTTTATTTATATCAAACAAGCTATAAACTGATGCGCCTATCTTTTTGACTCAATTTCATATGACCATTATAACTATTTCATGGATGCACTTGGATTATTTATGTACAACTTGAGCAACAATCCTAGCCATCTATCTTTATCATTTTTTTAATCTCAACCATTTATTTATTTTATATTTTGAAAAAAAAAAATTGTATAAAGACAATTAGTTAACTTCAAATTAAAAGAAACAAAATGTCTTTATATCTAGTTTTGTCTAATCAAAGTTAAAAAAGTTATCTTTATCTTACATTTTGTTCCTTTTAAAATAAAAAAATTAGATAATTAAAATAAATATATATATGTATATACAAAGTCAAAATGCTGCTCAAGCAGAGCAAGAATCCAGGCACCCCATAAAACCACCCTATAAAGAATCCAAACCACCTAACAGTGAAACAAACTCTTTAATCGGTGACAACCTATAGCCAGCTCACCTAGTGCAAGTACTATTTTGCCTGAGGTTCTGCCATCCAGTTCTAAAGTTTGAGGTATGCTTTCATTATAGATCGTTATATATTTTGGCTTAATTTCCTCTTGCCCTCAATCTAACTTGATTGTCAGAGGTATATCAGCTGCATTCCTTTTGTGTGATTTGTAGGTGCATACATACTCTATTGTAAAATATTTGTACAATGGTAAGTCGCAAAATGTAACTTAAAACATATAAACAAAAGTTAAAAAAGTAATTATATAGGGGTCATAATAGGCTATAATACAAATCATTCACAATAGAGGATTCGTGTTAGAGTAAAGATGGATCCTCTGCTGTTATGCTGTTCTTGCAATTAAAGAGATATTTAAAAAAAAAGATTCAAGTGAATTTTATTTAAAATAAAAAAAATCAAAACATCTCCTATTCCTCTCTTAACAGTACAAAAACTTCAACTGCAGAGAATCTACTCTCTGCTAGACTTATAGGTCTTGCGCTACTATATAGTGTTGTGAATCATAATTTAATTTGAAGATAAGTCACCGGCTTTTGTGTATAATTTGGCCAATATTATAGTCTCATTTACTATTAGATTATCTAATAAAATGTCATATTTTTATTTAATAATTTGGTATCAAATTATTGAATTAGTTTACTTAACCACCTGTAAAATAATATCCCATGAGATATTTTATTAGTCCATATAATTTTAGAACACCACTTCAAATCTCATGGGAGAAAAAGTAAAGAAATTTATTTTCTTTTTTTTTAAATAACTTAATTACAAATTTCTCCTTTCTATTACAAAAGTTTAGAAGAACCTCTCTTGAAATTGAAAATAAATCATAACTAAACTTATATTGACAAAGAAATCCTTTAATAGTTAAAATAACAACATTTTTAAATTTAGCAAAGTACAAAATAAAATTTTATTCATTTAATTTTAAAATTATTTGATAAAAATAATTAAAATAAAAAATAATTCAAAAAATAAATTTAAAAAAATAAAATAGCTTAATTTTAACATATATATATATATTTATAGTCAACATATATAAGTGCTATTATAAATATAAATAAAAATTTAGAAGAAATTAATTTTATTATTTTAGCACAAAATTATAACATTGAAATGAGAATAAGTTACATTTTTAATAGATAATTAATTTATTGTTAATGATATTTTGATTAAAATAAATATAATTATAATTTATCTTTTATTTTTATAAGAATTTCATGTACCTTTTTATAATTAAAAAAATAGATCATCTTTTGAGAAAATGAGAATAATTTATTCAAAAATAAATTAAGTGCTTCTACACGCACCAAAAAGTAATTAGCACATAATCCTTTAAATAAATTTCTTTCAATTAGAAATTTGACCATGACTACAGGTACAACAATTCATGATTGTCGGTCAAAGTAAACATCACATGTATTCATCTTGCTAAGAATATTAATGTCTGACGGCAATTTGAGTCGAGAGTTGTCGAATGAAAACTGAACTGGAAATTCTTCCTTGGTCCATGTGATAGACGTGACTCATTGACGAAGTCCACACGGCGTTGTGAGAGATAGAGATCGAGATTTTTTAGAATGCTTACAATGATTTGAGTAATATAAGGTGAATCGTGGATAATTTTTATTGTAGCAGTGTGAAAACATACTTATTAATGATGATATGTTAAGATATACTGATTGAATGTCAATTTGAATAATTTATTGTATTTATATTTTAATTTAAATATTTTTAAAATTTTGCTTATGAACCTAAAACATTTTGTTTCTGAATTTGTCAACTTATTCCCTCTACTTTCTTTATTTTTCTAATATCCCCCAAATCTTTTAGTTTATAAATTTGTCAACTCATTTCTCTACTTTTTGTTTTTTCTCCTCATAACCCCTTAAATCCCCAACCCAACTCTAGCCCCACTTCCATCAGTTAGTTTCAACAAAGTCATTGGGATCGAGTAGGAAACAATATATTGGCTTCATGAGCTTATGATATTCAGCTTACTCCAAAATATCAAATAATCAAATTATACACTGCAATTAAACAACAAGAATGAACTTGTGTTGAAAGTTTTATCATCTCTTTTATTTCAGTGATTTTGTTCTTCAAAGGTTGGGGTTGTGAGAGCTTTTAGGGATTTGAATGAATTATTTTATTCAATATGAGTTATAAAGGAATATATATACACGAGATTGACAGCATTATCATATCTCCAGAGATTACAATCATATTATATCTTCCCTATATTTAGGAACTGGAATATTAACAAATGGAATATTAACAAACTCATTCCTATGATTTCGCACATGATATTCGTTGGTCAACACTCCCCCTCAAGTTGGAGCATGCACATCTTGTATGCCCAACTTGTCCATAGTGTCTCGGAAATTCTGTGTAGGAGTTGATTTGGTCAGGGCGTCTGCCAGTTGATGCTTTGACTGAACGTAAGAAAACTTAATTATGTTGTTGTCCAACTTTTCTCGAATGAAATGTCAATCTATTTCTATATGCTTGGTTCGATCGTACTGGACAAAGTTTTGTGGTATCTCTATAGTCGCTTTGTTATCACAATGTAAATTCATTTGCTACTTAACTTCCACTCCTAGGTCTTCGAGGATTCGTCTTATCCACAATAACTCACATACTGCTTGTGCCATGCTTCTAAATTCTGCCTCGGCACTTGATCTAGCTACCACCTTTTGTTTCTTACTCTTCTAGGTTATAAGGTTGCCTCCTAGAAAAGTGAGATGTCCAGATGTCGACCTTCTTATAGTTTGATCTCCAGCTCAGTCTGAATATGAGAATCCCTCAACATAATCTGCCTTTGAGATTCCCTCAACGTTTAGGTCATTATTCTTTCCAAAGAATAATCCTTTCCCCGATGTACCCTTCAAGTACCTTAACACTTGAAATGCAACTTCTAGATGGTCCTTGCTTGGTTCGTGCATGAACTGACTTAGGACACTCACTGCGTATGCTAAGTCAGGTAGTGTATGAGCAAGGTAATTCAACTTACCAATCAATCTTCGGTACCTTTCTCTCTTAGTTGGAATCTGATCTGGGTAAATTCCCATTCTGTGGTTCAACTCAATTGGTGTTTCTGCAGGCCAACAATTTAGCATACCAGTTTTAGCTAGTAGATCCAAGATATACTTCCTCTATGAGAGTGCAATTCCATGCTTTATTCTGATAACTTCTATTCTGAGAAAGTATTTAAGCTCCCCTAAATCTTTCATTTCAAAGTTTCTTCTTAAGTGGGTGTTTAGTTCATCGATTTCCTTCTGGTTGTTTCCCATTATCATCATATCGTCAACGTATACCAGTAAAACTATGATACTTTCAGGTGTTCTCTTTATGAACAAAGTGTGATCTGCATTGCTCTGTGTATATCCGAATCTTTTCATCGTGAAAGTTAGCTTGCTGAACCACGTGCGTAGTGATTGCTTAAGTTCGTAGAGTGACTTCTGTAACTTGCAGACTTTCCTTTCATGTCCCTTCGGCACCTTCACTCCCTCTGGAATGTTTATATATACTTCTTCTTCGAGCTCCCCATTCAAAAATGCATTTTTGACATCAAGTTGTTGTAAACTCCAGCTTCTGCTTATAGCTAATGATAGTATAATTCTTATAGTATTCATTTTGACAACTGGTGCAAACGTTTCATCATAGTCTACTCCATACTTCTGTGTATATCCTTTAGCTACGAGTCTCGCTTTCAGTTTGTCTAGACTTCCGTCTGCCTTTGTCTTTAAAGTGAGTACCCATTTACAGCCTACGGTCTTCTTTCCTTCAGGTAAGGATACAAGTTCCCAAGTCCCATTTTCTTGTAGAGCACAAAGTTCTTCATTTATAGCATCCCTCCATCTTGGCTCATTCAATGCTTCCTGTATAGTGGCAGGTATGGGAATACTATAGATGTCACCAGTGGGAGTTAAGGTGTAGCTACAGATGGGATACTTGTTTCGTGCTTGCAATTTCAGTTCATACTGTCTCTTAGGTACTCCCTTCGTCGTTCTTTGTGAAACTCTAATAGCCTGATCGCTAGTAGCTTCTGGAGTAGGAGCTTCGTCACTTACCATTATCTATTGTTCAAGTCCTTTTTCTTCATCCTGCTCGACTACATGTGGTAATATGTTAGTGCAATCAAATGGTAGTTTAGTAGGTACCTATGGGACACTTGAGGAGGAAGATTCTTCGACGAGTGGTGTAGGCGTAGACATAGGCAACTTAGGTGGGTCATCAAGTAGAAATTGGAGTTCTTCGAGTTTGCTAAGTTCATTATCCACTTCCCTTATACTGCCCTTCCCTTCTACAGCTCTCTCCCTCTGAAGGGAAGTCTCATGAGAGGAGTAAAAGGATTCTGCTTCGAAGAATGTAACATCAAGGGTAGTATATAGTTTTTGGGTGTAAGGATCATAACATCGATACCTCTTCTGAAATTCTGAGTAACCAATGAATACACACTTTCGAGCATAAGGGTCCAACTTACCACGGAGAGATGGAGGGATATGTACATAAGTAGTGCAGCCAAAGACACGGGGTTCAAGGTTCGGTATATGAGGAATATTCAACAGTGTCTGTAGCTTTTGCAGTGGAGTTTGGAAGTCTAGAGAACTTGTGGGGGTTTGATTGAGCAAATAAGTAGCAGACTTGACTGCCTCTCCCTAGTAAGTATGAGGCATATGCATACCAAACAGTGAAGCGCGAACTACCTCAAGGAGTTGTTGATTTTTTCGTTTAGCTAACCCATTCTGCTACGGGGTATAAGCACATGACGTCTGGTGTCTAATTCCATCATCTCGCATAAAATTATTCATTTGGGAGTTGACATATTCACTTCCATTGTCAGATTGTAAGACTCCAATATTACATTTAAATTGATTTTGCACCATTTTAAAAAAGTCACGGAAAGCAGCAAACACATCACTTTTATTTTTGAGTAGGGAAATCCACATCATCCTAATGCATTCATCAATAAATGTAATAAAATAGCGAGCATTAGAAAAAGTAGGTACATTTGCAGGCCCCCAAACATCAGAGTGAACAACTATGAAAGGTTCTGAACTCTTATTCAAACTAGGTGCATAGTGAATACGATGGCTTTTAGCAAGTTCACAAACGTCACAATGTAAATCAGAATCATTCAAATGAGAAAACAAACTTGGTTTCAATTTCTTCAAATATCTAAAGGATAGATGCCCAAGCTTTTGATGCCAAAGCCAGACTTCCTCACTGTCTTTATTAACTGCATAAACTTGTGGTATGTCATATGACTCCATTTCCCAATAGTATAAGTTGCCTCGCCTAACACCATAGCCAATTATCCTCCGGGTTTGAATGTCCTGAAATACACAAAATTTAGGCCAAAATGTCACTGTACAATTGAGTGCCTCAGTAATTTGACTAACAAACATTAAATTGTAATCTAAGGATGGCATAATAAGAACTGAGTCCATAGTTAGAGTTTCCGTCACATGGCACAATCCTTGTCCTTCAATAGAAGCTGCCCCTCCATTAGCTGTGGATACATGAGTCTTTGGATGGTGTGTGATTCTTTCAAGAAGTGCTACATCTTTTGTCATGTGATCCGAGGCTTCTGAATCAATGATCTAGTCAGTGGATGTATGGGAATTAGTGTGTTTACCAGCCTTACTCTGGAGAGCAACATGTGCTACAGGATTTTGGTCCGATCTTCCTTCTTGGTTTCTTGTTGAAGTGTGTGTTCATTTGAGTCAGAATGGGTTGCTCATTTGAGTGTGTGTTCATTGCCTTTGGTCCGATCTTCCTTCTTGGTTTCTTGTTGAAGTTCCACCAAACTGGATATCCGATCAGTTCATAGCATCTCTGCTTTAAGTGTCCAGTTTCGCCATAATGTGAGCATATCGGATTTTCATTCTT
Organism: Erythrophleum fordii; assembly: GCA_032878935.1. Lineage (NCBI taxonomy): Eukaryota > Viridiplantae > Streptophyta > Magnoliopsida > Fabales > Fabaceae > Erythrophleum > Erythrophleum fordii. The sequence goes on along the minus strand of JAVQMF010000058.1, from coordinate 25,964,605 downwards.
TCGACCCTTTTGCTTATAATTTCCTAGTGAGAGTCTTGCTGGTTTGGTTAGCAACGCTGTGCTATCTACCTGTGCATAGGAGTTGTTCATAACTTGTCTTTGTTGTGACTCCCTTCGGACATAGGCATACGTACTTTCTAAGTCCAATTTTGTATCCCTTCGGAGTATTTCTCCATGAACCTGATCAAATTCTTGATCTAGACTTGTAAGAAAAATATGGACACGAAGTCTCATCATGGCTGTGTGTCCTTGTATGACACCATCGACGGTATCAGCTTGTTCTTTCATGCGATGGTCTATCTCTTGAAAGATAGCAACCAATTCATTGTAGTATGCGGAGAGTGGCCTTTCGTTCTGCTTCATAGTGAAAGACTTTTGATTCAGTTCAAAAATAACAGTTTCATCTCCTGGATCATAAAAGGTACAGGATAGAGCATCCCATATTTCTTGTGCTGTGGGTATTCTGATGAAGCGTTGCATGAGGCTAGGGTGCATGGCTTCTATAAGCCAACTACATACCTTCTGGTTGTCCGCTACCCAAGTTGCGAAAGTGGGATCAATTTCCTTCGGTCGTTTTGCTGCACCCGTGAGGTAACCTCCCTTATTTCGTGCATTAATATGCATTTCCATTAACTGAGACCATAATATGTAGTTTGATTCATGAGGATGATCATTACTGGGAATGGGGTGTTATCTTGGGTGATAATCACTGACTGGGCTGTTTCATTGGCCATTTTTAGAATTCGGATTGAGTGTGGTTTTGGAGAAAGTTTAAGATTTAATTCAAGTATGATGATATGATTCAGTGTGGTGAGAAGAGAAGAATTTCGATACAGGTTAGGATGAACCAGGCTCTAATACCATGAGAGCTTTTAGGATTTGAATGAATTATTTTATTCAGTATGAGTTACAAAGGAATATATATACATGAGATTGACAGCATTATCATATCTCTAGAGATTACAATCATATCATATCTTCCCTATATTTAGGAACTGGAATATTAACAAACGAAATATTAACAAACTCATTCCTATGATTTCACACATGATATTCGTTGGTCAACAGGTTGCAAAGTAAACATGCACTTTTGGGAAGAAATATGGTGGCTATCTGAGACATTAGATCTGCAAAATTGTAGAAAGGCTTAACCCTTTGTTTGGAATTTTGTGGAAGTGTAAATTTTGCTTAAAGGGCTAGTTAGTGGGTCTTCTGGAGAATACTTTCCTATTAGAGAACCTGTTAAAATCAACATATTGAGTAAAGTTTTACAGCACTAAACAAATAGAAATATAGAAAATTTCTTTGCATCATATATGTATGCATTGCTCCAATGCTACATGGAAAAACAATTAATCGTGGAGGCTTTAGCCTTACAAACAAAATGAGAGTCATGATTTTCAACTAATTACCTAAAAATAACCATGAAACTCAAAACTCATAATAAGTTGATAATTTGCCCATATGTTAATTTTCAATGCTTTTTCGAGCAAAATTGGTTGCCTACACCTGGAAGGCATAGTACTAATTCTTGAGATTCAAAATTTCATTTCATGCAAAAATTAGGAATAAACAATAATAACAGCAAACCTACAAGAAGAAAGGAGTGCTAAATTCTTAAAAAATCAAAGATTAAATTTAAAAGAGCCCATATTTCATTTCAAAGTCTTCCTTGTCTAAAGAGGAAGGAAACCAAGCGCTAGGCTATGTTGTGAAGTAACTAAAACTTCAATGTGTCAAAAGAAATGTTATTCCTTAATGATACTAATCATGGTTTCAGCTTGATACATGAACTGAATGTGAAATATACATCTTACAGATTACAAAAGTATGGAAAGAAGTTCTCCTATTATAAATGAGAGTATGCAATCAATGTAATCCCACATTCATCACAAGCAACCTTCACAGAATTTTCCTTAGGGGCCCGGTAGATGAGGAAACTAGAGGCTGAAATCATAACACTCAAACTGCCTACTTATGATTGAAAATAAGTTAAATATTTAATACCAGCATTGAATGTCATGTTTATACAAGAATTTCTACTTAAAAAAAGAAAGTAAAAATAAGTAAACTATGTACATTCCACTGGATTATAAATTGTTTCATGAGAAATTTTTAGGTAAACGGACATTAAAATAAAAAAAAAATTAAAAAAAAGCTTGTGTTTATGTCCAACATGTATTAGACTTTGACATGTAATTTTGGTCATGTTTGAGTCCATATTTCATAGGCTTTTCAACGTAAATATATAAAGAAAAAAAAAAGAAAAGAAAGAAATATATAACTTTAAAAACTTATTCCAAGAATATATAACAAATTTAAAAATAATGATAATATGGGACGCGGAGCCTCCGCGTCCCAATTAATTAATTTTTTAATATATTTTGAGGGATGCAGATCCACGCGTCCTAAATTTTTTTAAATTTTTTTAAAAAAATCTAACCCTCAAAGGGTCAAACAAAGCTAACCCTACGTGGGTCAGCACTGACCCACGTAGGGTCAGTCTATTAACCCTTTGAGGGTCAGTATTATTGACCCTCAACGGGTCAATCTGACTCTCAGTGAATCTAACCCTCAACAGGTCAGTACACAAAAAATTTAACCCCCAAAATGGGGTCAGAAAAAAAAAATTGCTTCTTTATATAGTCGTTCCATTTTTTTAGTGTGTTTTATTTGTTTACATTCTTCTTTTTCGGCTCCTCGTAGCTCATTCCTCTTCTTCTTCAGATTTCTTAAATGTTTTTGTCTCTTCAGTAAATTTGCTCATCTTCTTCATCTACATTTTAAAGTTTGTATTTTATTTTCAAAAAAATTTTATTTCTCATGTGTTTAACAAATACTCATATTTTTTTCTCCTGAGAAATTTAATTTTTTTTTTAATTTTTAACAGGTTCTCATTCAGTGTTTTCTTTTTTAATTTGAGGTTGTTTTTATATTATCTATCATTCTAGATGTATAGAAGATTTAAACTTTTTTATCAACCTTCATATTCTTGTTGAGGTTTGTAAATTATTTTAAAATATATTTTATTTCTTATTTTCTTCTCATATATTTTTATTTTTTTGTAGAAAATGCTGATAAGTTTTTTTTTTTCTATTTGTACAGATTCTCAGATGCTTCTATTCTATATAAAAACTTTTGTTTGTTTGAAATATCTTCAGTATCTTTTATCTTTGATCATTTTAATATATTGTATTTAATTATTATTTAGACAAAGACACCGAGTAAAGATTGATAATCAGTAGAAGAAGGAAATCATATGCATTCATGTAAATAGAAGAATTTTTGACACCACACATTCAAGGTGCATCAATCATTAATGAAGTACGTGGAGTATTGTTGTCCAAAGTATGGTGTTGGATGTAATTGGTGGATAAGAGCATGTCAATCTGAGGGAGAAAATGATTAGCAGATAACAATGTATGTGGGGCACACACTTATGTTTCTTCGATGCTATCACAAGATCATCCGAAACTAGATTCTGATATAATAGCATCAAATATTGTATCGATGGTTACAGAAAATTCCTCTGTTTCGGTCCGTGATATCATTGAAAGGATTCATAGTACCTTTGGATATACGGTGTTTTACAAAAAAGCATGGTGAGGTAAGCAATGAGCCATTGCAATCGCTTTCAGAAATTGGGAGCGATCGTATGCAGTTCTCCCGAGATGGTTATCTGCTGTCCAACACTTCAATCCAGGCTCGTACTTTGAATTTATGACTAAGGAATGCCCGTAGACAGTATCTGATACAGAGGTAACAATTATGTTTCATAGGGTATTTTGGACATTTAGGCATTACATTGATGCGTTTGATTACTTGAAACCGATTATCCAAATAGATGGCACATTTTTATATGGAAAATATAAGGGGATGTTGCTGATTGCCAACTCACAAGATGGTACTAAAAAAGTTATCACTCTTGCATTTACCATTGTTGAGGGTGAAACGTATGAGGCATGGGGGTATTTTTTAATAACCTTAGGTGGCGAATGGTGCCAAACAAGCAAGATATTTGTTTAATATCTTATCGTCATCCAAGAATATTAGTAGCAATCGCAAACCCAGAAAAATGAGTGGCAACCACCCCATGCACATCACATATTTTGTTTACGTCATATTGCGAGTAATTTAAATACGATGTTCAGGCTTAAATGGTTGAAGAAGAAGCTTGTGAACATCGGCTATTTGAATGAGCGCCATTTGGTTAATGAACAATTGGCTCAGATTCAACAATTGCATTCAGAAGCGGCGAATTGGATAGAGGATATACCAAGAAGTAAGTGGTCATGTGCATATGACGTGGATGGGCGTCGTTGGGGGCACATGAGAACAAATTTAACTAAGTGTATCAATAGTGTCTTTAAAGGTGTTAGATTCCTACCAATTATTGGGTTGGTCAAGACAACAATGTATCGGTTGAATAAATATTAGGTTGAGCGGGTACAAACCACATTTGCTCAAATGCAAGCAGATAGCTTTCTCTGAGGATATTCACAAGAAAATTTCAGTCAGAATTGCAAGAACATATGCTTTATCAGTCCATGCGATTGATAGAAGGGTTTCAGAATTCGAGGTCAAAGAACCCTACGATCCCTCCAATAAACAGTATTGGCGAACTTGGAAGGTTAGCCTGACGAACAGAACATGTGACTGTGGCGAGTTTCAACTCCAAAAGTATCCCTGTCAACATGTCTTTGCTATATGTGCCAAGGTTCATCTTGATCCTTTACAATTTGTGCACGCTGTTTTTCAGTTGGAGACAATTCTAAATGCTTACAAAATAGAATTTCATCCAATGGGAAGAGACGTTTATTGGCCTTACACAAGTGGGCCTCGATTAGTCCCTGATCCTTCTATGATTTGAGATAAAGGTCGGTCGAAATCCTCGCAAATACGCAATGAGATGGATTGTCAAGAAAACTCTAGGGACAACTAGAGATGTGGTTTATATAGACAAATCGGACACAATCGTGCCACGTGTCTGTCTCGTCAACCACGAGGATAGTTATAGTTATTAGAGCGAATTAAATATTCATTGTCAATGATAATTTGTATATGAATTATATATGAATTATTAATGATTAGTTTGAAAGTGCCTATTTCATTATATTTTTCTTACATATAAATTTTTGTTTATTATTTTGATGTACTAAAATTATATTATTGGTTTATAATTTGTTATTCATCAATTTGATATATTAGTGTTATTATTAACAGATATTTGAGTTCTTAGTTTTTATTATGAACCCTCACCAGAGTGCTATTCATCCTGGACCAGAGGATGAGACTTTACTATATTTACAGTCTCGCCACGTGTCCTAAGCTGTGTAGCAAGGATGAGTGAGTAAAAAATTTACTCTATTATTTATTATTGAGTTAACTAAATTTATAACAGTTTCTCTAATATAATTACACAGGATGATAGAATTCTACGCATAAGACAAATAGCGCAACAAGATAATATATTCGATCCCCCTCCAGCCATTGTCTAATATATCGTACAAGCTAGTTTTTACGGTGTTTCATGACTCAGTCATTTTGACTTCAATGCCGCCCTTGTGTCAGCCTTGATTGAATGATGGTGCCCAGAGACACATACATTTCACCTCACCAGAGGCGAGTGCACAATCACACTGCAAGACGTCGCTATCCAACTGGGTTTACCTTGCATAGGAAATACAGTATGTGGATGGACAGACTTTAATTGGTTAATTGTTTGTAATGGGTTACTTGGTGTGATATCGCCTCTTGAGACTTTGGATGGATAGAGGTTGAGTGTTCCCTGGTTGACTCAAACATTCAATAACTTGTCGGATGACGCAAATGATGATACTATTCGCCAGTTTGCACGAACATATATCCTACGTTTGATTGGGGGGTACTTAATGCCAGATAGGACTGGACATAAAGTTATGTTAATGTATCTTCCACTACTTGCTGGTTTTGTAGAAGCTGGTGAGTATAGTTAGGGATCAGTAGTGTTGGCCCATCTATATAAAGAAATGTGTAATGCCACCCACTATAACGAGGTTAACATAGGTGGTTATCTGACTCTACTTCATTTATGGGCATGGGACCGATTTCCCCATCTTGCTCCACGAAGACCCCCCAACCCGATCCTTGGATGGCTATTTATCCTACTCGACCCCCATTGGGTTTCAGGTATAGGCATATATATTTTTCAGATGTACTATTGTTCGATGATTGATAAGCTAATTTGCGTTCTCCCTTTCTTAACAGGTGGCGGGATGTTCCACAATATCCCCGCCCAACAGCAGATACCTTGCGACAGTGTAGAATATTGTTAGATCAAATGAAGGGTTTTACAATTATACCACAGAGTAACTATCTTCTGTTGTGTAGGTCATTTGGCTTCCATATGACTCACCCGAGGTTGTCCAATTGATTCCGAAGTATTGCTTAGCGATGTCTGATGTATGGCGTGCATCTGTACCTATACTTTGCTTTTGGATAGTTGAGTGGCATCACACTGATCGCTCTCTGTCAATTCAGTAGGGTGCAACATATTCCAAAAAAACCAGTTAATATAGGATCACTACATACTCTCCAATTAAGAGGAAAGATTCATAAAGACTGGCGCGAAAAGCATGTAGTTTTCATTACAGTATGGAATTTGTGGCCCTTGATAGTGGCATAGAATGACCTTACTGATATACCACTAAATCATGCATCAGACTATATGCGTTGGTATTGGCGACATACATGAAGATGGATCCATCCTGCTAGTGGTTCTCAAGGTTTTATGGTATGACTTTTACATAATTCTTATCTTTATATTACGTATCCTTAAATAAATATATATACGTATAATTTTTAACAATTGATTTTCTCTTTAACAAATTGATGTGTTGGAGGACTTATACCGACTTACTATCATTAACCCGCCGACGCTTAGTTATGGGGATTTTAGGCAAAAAGCAAGCAGTGATATTCGAAACATGTTGCATGTTTTAGGAGAACATTGAGATATGTTTGTTTCTCAACCAGCTCTGCCAACACCTGATCTATGCAGACCTCCAGAGCCAGAGGCGAGACCAGGAAAAAGAGGCCACGAGTTCCTCTCATCTAGGGAACCAATGTCTGGTGGAGACTTTAGGGGATTGCATACGAACATGCCATCATCATCTTACATGACAGCCTCTATGTCTGGTGGGGACGTTGGTCTTTCTTCTATTTTACCACAGATTGTTCGTGGAGATGTTGGTTCTTCTTCCTTTTCACAATCCGTAGACGTTGACATTCCAGGCCCATCTTTCTGTACACCTTACTATACACCTTCATTGTCTTCCTCCATTTATATTGAGTCATCTTTCTCCACACCACTACCGCAGTCAATGCAATTTGCTGGCATACCATTTACATCATTATTTATGGATCTAACTGCATTTAATGCAGAATATTGCAATACTTCGTTCTCATAGTGGGCATCCTACCAACCTCAACAAGGCTTTCTCACTCCAAATCAACCAATTCCGCATGTTCAATCTCTTTAATGGAATTTCAGTTCTCAAAAAATTCGCCATCAAGTGGAGAATGAATCGTTTGAAGAAGAAAATGAAGAAGGACTTGTCAATGACACCGAGGAGGATCAAGAGAAAAAAGAAGAAGAACAGCCATAACAACACCGGCCACAGCAAATAAGGAGAAGGTTTCGGTGTGGGACAGACAGTCATTACGGCTGATAACTATTATTGCTGTTTTTCAAATTTAATGTTCATTTGTATTATTTAATGATAGATTTAAATATATTTTAAGAAAACTTTATTCTTTTCTTCAACAATAGTAACTTATCAAAAAATTAATTAATGCAATTATATACACATTTATATAATCACTATATATACATTACAACATTATTTTTTAATTTCCAAGCGTTACATTTTTAAAATTGTTATATTTCATTTACAAAAATTTATTTTCATATATTAACAATAAAATATATATGTCCAAATGTATGAAAATAATTTGATTAATATTTCTCAAAATATAAATATTTTAAAATTACAACATCAAAATTTAAACAAAATTCATTCCTTTTCTTCAAAACATAAATGTCTTATACTTATAAAAATAAACAAATTATATATACAAATTAGGTCATTATATTTTTAAATATATAAATTAATATTTTTCCCCACTTAAAATAATTCTATATAAATGTCATTTTAGAAATACTTTTACTAACTTATTTAAATTCTTGTTTACTTTTTTTAATGATTATTTAAATGTCACCTTTTACATATTTCAATGAAATTAATTTAATTTTCTTAAAATATAATCTGCATTTTTTAAAACTTATTATTTATCTTTTAATTCCTTAAAATTTTAAAAAAATTAATTCCTATTCTTCAAAACATAAATGTCTTATATTTATCAAATTAAACAAATTATATATACAAATTAGGTCATTATATTTTTCAATAAACAAATTAATATTTTTCCCCAATTAAAAAAATCCATTCAAATGAAATTTTAGAAATTCTTTTACTAATTTACTTAAATTCTTGTTTACTTTTTTTAATGATTATTTAAATTTCACCTTTTACAAATTTCAATAAAATTAATTAAATTTTTTTAAAATATAATCTGAATTTTTTTTAAAGTTATTATTTATATTTTAATTTCTCAAAATTTAAACAAAATTAATTCCTATTCTTCAAAACATAAATTTCTTATACTTATAAAGTTAAACAAATTATATATATAAATTAGGTCATTATATTTTTCAATACATAAATTAATATTTTTCCCAATTAAAAAAAATCCATACATATGTAATTTTAGAAATATTTTTACTAACTTATTTAAATTCTTGTTTACTTTTTTTAATGATTATTTAAATGTCACCTTTTACAAATTTCAAAGAAATTAATTTAATTTCCTTAAAATACAATCTGCATTTTTTAAACTTATTATTCATATTTAAATTTCTCAAAAGTTAAACAAAATTAATTCCTAATCTTCAAAACATAAATTTCTTATACTTATACAATTAAACAAATTATATATACAAATTACGTCATTATATTTTTTATTATATAAAATAATATTTTTCCCTAAGTTAAAAAAATTTCATATAAATGTAATTTTAGAAATACTTTTACTAATTTATTTCAATTATTGTTTACTTTTTTAATAATTATTTAAATTTCACCTTTTACAAATTTCAATGAAATTAATTAAACTTTTTTAAAATATAAAATTTTTAACAATTATAGAATTAATAAAATTATATAGAGCTTTTAAGATATTATATTTTTTAAAATACAAGAAAAAATTAATATAAATTTAAATAATACATAAATTATAAATTTTTTATTACACTAAATTTATAATTTTTTAAAATTTTTAATTTTTTATATTTTTTAATTTTAAAAACTGACCCACGGGTCAAATCGACTCGTGGGTCAGTTGACTGACCTTTGACAGGCCAGTCAAACTGACCCGTCAGAGGTCAGTTTAAATTTTTTAAAAAAATTTTGGGACGCAGAGCCAAATGCTCCGCGTTCCATTGTAACAAAAAAAAAAATTAAACGCGGAGCCACATGCTCTGCGTTATAAAAAAAATTTATATATTTTTGAAATATATTTTTTCGTATATTTTTGTAAAAAAGCCATATTTTATAACTAGGAAGCAACTGCTTCTACCCAAAATAGTAAAAAACTCACTGCTAATTGAAAGACCCGTAACGTGTGTTGAGGTGCCAAAAGAAATTCAATGTGTAATTGGAATTGATTTTTTTAATTTAGATCCTCTCCTATTATGTTAGAGATAAATAAAAAGAAAATGATATAAAAAAAGTGAGAATGTGTATAAGACTAACTTTTTCTCTTACCAGCTCTCTCTCTTTTTTTTTTTTTTTTCTCTATTCCAACAAGATGACACCCTGTTGTTTGCACTAAATAGGAAGATCCTGATCCTTGAAGTTTCACCCATTAGGAAATTTAATTAAATTATTATATGAGTAAGCGATCAAAGCATGAACCAATAAGTGAACCCTACAATTAAATTGAATGCACAAGATAGAGAGATTACATTCGGATATTCGCCATGGATTTGGTTATAAGGAAATGACATCCCTACTTCATCATGGCTCGAATTAAGATTTCGAAATCAGGCTTGATCAATTGGGGTTTTCTTCAATTAACATCCCACTTCCAATGCCGCAAAGAGATAAAGAAGACAGGAAGGAAAAGAAAGAGAGGAGAAAGAAGGAAAGAGAGAAAAAATCTAGGTCTAGTTATGGAAGAAGAAACAAAGAGAGAAAATGGAAAGAGAAAGAAAAGAAACAAAAGGAGAAAGAAGAAAGTTGACTTGGATGCCAAGTTAGCAATAAATGTCAATTAAGATTAAATAGAAGTCACTTGGGCTAGCACATCTTACTTAAACATACGGTAATTCATAACATCAACTCACAGATATATTTGGAACATTTTTATATTTATAGAATTATTTGGAACAAAAAATACGCTTAAGATTAAGAGCAATATGGGATGTTAAATATACTTTTAAGACTAAAATGAGGTTTTGACCTATACCGAACATATTTTGACCAAAAAAACTCATTCATTCTTAAATTTTAGGGTAAATTAGTTACTTTTTTTTCTTTCTTAAAAGATAGCTTAATTAATTACAAGGACGCCCTCCATTCTATTATGAAATTATACATAAATATGAAATCAATCATTTGATCAAAATGTTCTCGAAGATAAAATTGATTTCTTTTGTTAAAACTGTAACTTATTAGAAAATGTATCTTTTGAAATTTTATTTTCATAATATTTATTTAATAATTCTTATTTTCTTATCAAATAATTTTAAAATCTTTTAGAAAAGTGACTATTTTATATTGTTCAAATACTTATTATCATATTATATAAATAATAGATATAAAAGTATTTTTTTAAATAAATGTAATTGTAACTTAATTTTTAAATTTTAAAAAAGTTTGTATATATTTCTAAAATAAAAGATATATGATTGTATTATTAAGTTATCTCTCAATGAAAGACAAAAGAAATATATCCTACTACATACATTTAAAAGGTGGTTAATTATATATTCAATACGCATAGTATTGTTAAATTTAAATATTTTTAATTATTATATTTTAATCTGTTTGATTTCATTAAAAATTGGTTTATAAATATGTTTTTTAAATAATTTTAATATTTACTAAATTAATGAAATTAATTATTCTATATACTTGAAGGTATTTTTGAACAAATTTAGTTGTAGCATACCATATAATAATTTAATAAGAAATGAATTTCTTTCTAAATTCATTTCATTTTTATAAACTCTTAATCCTTTCTTAATGAATTGTTACCCAAGAGAACACAAATCAAACGGATACAAATCCATAAAATGGCTCAACCGCTTATGACACTCATTTCATTATTTTCTGCTAACATAAACCGCCAATGCTGATTTCCAACTTCTTCCCCCAGAAAAAGAAGCCCTTTAGAAGGAGAATTAGAATTCCTTGCAAAAGCACACGGCTTTCTTGAGATCTGCCAAAAATTTCATAATAAAACCCTTCTTCCATGGATTAGTTGGGGCCAATAAAACAAATATTAACCCCATTCCCCAGATGCTGATGTTGCGAACAAATAGAACACCATCATTCTCTTCTAGAAGAACACTTGGCCGCTCGCGAACGTTCAACGACTATCATATTTATACGGTATTGCTGAGCCCTTGTGTGTACTACTGAAGTGAAGGCACAACTCTTTGGATGCAGCAGCAAAGTCACATTCTGAATGTCGAATAGAAGCATTCCTTTTCGGGTTGCATCTTCACGCTGTAACTCATCATTTTCTGTGGACCCCATATTCTGCGTTTAGGCAACGTATGCTTTGAGAGATTCCAGCACCTTCTCAATGGGGAAGGCACCTGTTATAAGCAATGGGTACGAGAAGAAATTTTTAGGTATTTTAATTTATAAAAAATTAACAAATTAATACAATTCTAAATAAATAAATAAATATATCTCTATAGAAAGAGAACTGGGATCCCCTCGCTGAGCTGCTCAAGCTAAGCAGATCCAGTGCATGTTTGGTTATGCTTTACGAAACCACGTTTATAGAGAAGCATCAATTCTTTGCTTCTTACAAAACGTAATTTATTCCTTGCAAACCATGATTTGCTCACTCCAAAAGCTCATCCAAACATACTACTAGATCCTTTATTTTATTTTATTTTATTTTTCAATCTTAATCATATTTTTTTTTTAATTTGATTTTTTCTATGAAGATAAATTTTCAACTTTTATAAGACAATTTGGAAAATTGAAACATTATTATTATTTTGCATTTTGCATTTTGCTTCCTTTAAAATAAAAAGATAGATGACAATGATTAAAAAAAAAAGAGAGATGAAAGGTCCAAATTGTTGCTAAGCTTGAGCAACATGCTAATTTCATATATATATATATATATATATATACCTGTTTGTGGACCAGAATTGGGCCAAAGCTTTTTTTGGGCCAAGAATTGGGCCAAAACTAAGTTCAAGTCCATGAGTGAAGTCAAGTTTACGTTTAGCCCATCTTTATTTGCCTATAAATATAATCTTGTTAAACTAATGTAGGTACTTAAGAAAAAGTTTTTGGTTCAAACCTCTAGCTCTAAGACGTATATAAAAAATAATAAATATAATTTTGTTTAAACTTGAGAAATAATCATTTTCTAGTGAATTTGACAATTTTTTATTATTTACAAATAAATAGCTAGTTTGTCTAAAGAAATTGATTTATAGTTGATTTTATACACCACTTTCCTAAGGGCATTTATATATGTTAGAATTGATTCATTAGAATAAATAAATAAATTTATATAATAAAAAATAGAACAAATAAGGTGTATGACCTAAAATTTAAAATTTCAAAATGTAAGTAAAGTATTAATTGGTTGTAATTTTTGACCTAGCCCAGGTTAAATTCAAACCAAGTGCATCAAATAGGCTTTAAAAGTTTATAGATCTAATACTTAAATTGAAATTTAATTAGCCTATCTATTAAAATTCGACCTAGGCCTAAGCCCAGTAGGTTGGGATAGATATACTCACTACCCCATGAACATTTTTACGTTATAGGAAGATTTGACAGCCCATTTGGTACAACAGTGAGAACAAGATTCCCTTTTTTTTAATAATTTGTTTGTAATATCTATTATATATTTTAATTATTATTTAATAGCATTTATTCCTTTTTATTACTTTTTAAAAATAAGGGTATAAATGTTATTTTTAATTCACAAAATTACCATTTTTATTTTTTATTTCTCTTTCTATTCTTAATAATTCTGAGTATCAAATAACCCTGAATGAAGTGTGTTGCTTACTTTTTGTCCAAGGGCATTGAGCAGGTGGGGCATTTGTTGTGAGCTTTGAAGCAACAGGAGGAGCAAGCAGTGTGGCCATTCTCGCACTGCCAGACTGGCACACTCAAAGGTACATGTACATATGCAGCAATCAAGCACAAAACACCAATGGGTCCGTAAGAGTCACAGAAATGCAACCTTTTCCACCACACTTTCCTTTAGTACTTGCTTTTCCCCCTCAATAATTTCTTCCTCTTGCCCCCCTTGGTGTTCCTTGCCATTATTCATCACTCCATTTTCTTCTCTGTTCTTCCTATTCCTTTTGCTTCTTCTTCTTCTTCGTTGTTTCTGTTACACTTTGGGCTTTCCTTGTCTTCTTGTTCATCTTCTTGTCTAACCAAATTGTAAGTTTCGTCTAACCAAAGAGCACTATATATAAAAATAAGTATTCCTGGAAAGTGGACTAAACAGGAAAATAGTGCAAATTAAAAAGAGCATATGAATTCCAATTTTTCTGTCCATTGTGGGTTTTACAGTAGAAATGAAATTTCTCAGCACATTTTACTGGAGATGGCAGGATTACTATATGATATTTCCGTAGCCCTCGACTGATAAACACACAGCTGAGAGCAAGCAAATGCAAACTACTATATATGCCACATAAACCGCGTGAAGGTAAAAGTAACAGTAATTTCAATTAAAAAGTTAAAACGTTCAAACAAAGGTCCATGAGTAGCTTTATTAATTATAAATGCCTCTTTACACGTATCAAATGTCCTTTAGAATTGATGTATGGACAAAACAAAAAATTTGAAACGCTGGACAATACATGGTCCCGCTATAACTTGTGTGTTAAAACTTATTATGCCAAAGATTAGTCTAACTCAAAAATTTAAGCTTGTTAAGTATAAGGTCCAGAAATAAGCTCAAGACAGCCACACTTCGTCCATATATATCTTCTAGAAGTATAAAAGGCATAAGAGTAGGGAGGAAAGAAATGGGCAGAGTAAAAATTAAATTCATGAGAATCAAGATCCTTGGCACTTCTAATAGAGGTAGCCCTTGAATCCCATCTTGGGCAGAGATACATTATCGTAAAATAAAATCACAAAGTCATTCAATGTTTTTAAATTTGATATATAATTACACATTAAATTGTCTATATATATATATATAGGATTAGGACCAACCTGTGGAAAAGGTCAACTTGACAACCTCAATCAATGTCTGTCACGGGTTCTCCATATATTTTCTTTGCTAGTCATCGTTGTTATTGAATAGGAATCTGCATTTGTGTTTCTGTAATGATGAAAACCCTAACTTGAAACAGATATTAAAAAAAAAAGGATTTTGGTACATTTTCTTTCGGTTTTTGGCTATTGGAAATTGGAAGTTCGCGTTCACGTTAAACGTGAGCATATACCTTCCCAATTTAATCCTAATTGGTACAACAAATATTAGGAGACAAATTAAGCTGGCATTATCACTTCTTTTCCAGCCTATATATTTTGAGGATATTAAGGAAACTATACATTACCCACAATCCCATACATTTTATGTGACATTATGTGTGAATGATCCCTTTTTTATATTTTCCTCTTCTTTCTATATATATTACAATGTGTGGATTGGGTAGTACCCTTTTATATAGGAAGACAGGGGTTGAGAAAAATGGGGCTTCCCTCATTTGAGTGATAGATACAGCTAGGCCACCACAGTTAACTTCTCAAAAATTTCCTTTCCATGAACTGGGTTTGACTTTTGCTAGGTTATTTTGTTACTCATTAATTGGAAGCCAAGTTCACTGAGAAAACTAAAATATACTATACACTAAACTGTTATAGGCAAGTTATTTAATCTAAGAAAATCAGTTTAGGTCAAGTCAGATACATCAAAATGAATGTATATGCTTGCAATCCATTATAATTTTGATTATTATATAATTATCACATCTTTTAAGATATACAAAGTTAAAGAGAGAGGAAAGAGAGACTACACACACACACATAATCATCTCATAGATGTATATGTAACTCTTAATCCCTTCTCTATCGTACCAGCTCTTAATCTACTCATACATAGCAGTGCCTACGCTGCTGGGGCTACATCAACCCCATTATCGTCATCGTCGTCATCATCACCATCGCCCTCCACACCAAAGCTGAGAAGCTGATCAGTTGGAGGAGTTGCCCAGATAATGCCCTTGGCAAACTTGGGAAGAGCAGATACCATGCTTGCTAAGACCACCATTATTTTGCTGTAACCTGACCTTTGTTGACTGATGAAGTCACTGAGTCTCCTATATCCATCATTTTATACCCAGAAGATTGGTGTCGCTTTCAAGGAAAAAATATCTATATTCCATAGACTTTTGACAAGATGTTTTAGGGGTATATTTGAATAAGAGATAATGGAGGCGACAGGAACTGAAGGTATATTTAATTTGTTTGGAAGTTTTAATAAGTAATTGATCGAGGATAAAAAAAAAATTCTTAACTAATCTTTTCAAGTGCTTTCTTTATATATATATATATATATATGTACATGTATATATGAATAATTTCAAAAAATTTGTTGAAAATCTTTCGGTATCTTACTTATTAATAATTTCCAAACAAGACTTAGAATGAAACATGTCTTTTCTCCTTTCTTTTTCTTTAAACTCCTTTCCTTCTCTTCTCCCGAGTGCCAACCATACCCAAATCCGCTTTTTCTCTGGGGTCTCTTTCCTATTACGATGCAGAACTTTTTGCATTTGTTTTCATGTCAGATCCTAACATTACTTTATGGGTATAAAGCAGAAAATGGATGAGTTGGGATGGCTATCCTCCATACGTTTGGTCCAGAGAGGCAAGGGAGGGCCCAAACTCGAGTAAGGCTCATGTCTAGTGTTTGCTTCCCACACTGAACATGTGTATAACAACGTTCTTCCACATTGCAGTCACAAGTATTATCCCAATGAGGTGGATTATTATGATAATACCAAAAATCTCACATATATAAAGGTGCTGAATCAGCAAAAGGCCAAATAATATGGGCAAATCAAAAGATCATCTGTGTAGGTTTTGGTCAAATGTGGTCTTTGGGTGTTATACTAAAATATTGGCGTGCGTTTTGGTTCATTTCTCTTGTGACTTTTCAAATAGAGGTGTGGCTCTTGGGAGAGAGACTACCAGCTGGGTTTTATATCCGTTTGTATAGTTCAAGTTTCATCTTGATTATTTACTACAAAAATGACATTAATTTTTGATAGAAAATATCTATCAAAAATCATATTTTGTTAGAACAATCTATCATTATTTTTACTATAGCTAATTTGTCCTAATAAATATTTTTGTCGTTATTGTCTCCCCTCTACCACCTTCTAAATCATGTCATGCCATGCCATGTTAATAAATGAAAATTTTTAGTAAATAAAAATTTTATTTAATATAAATATAACATTAGTAAAAATTTGACTAATGAAAAAAAGTTAGGAAGTAATGTTAATAATAATTATTGTAATTAAGTTAATTAATTATTTTAATTAATATAAATAATACATAAAAAGCTAAAAAAAGTTATTTATAAATTTCTGAAAAAATAATTTCTAACAATTAAGTAGTTGAATAGTGGTGTTGGAAATGAATTTTCGACAGAAGATTGGTTGGACATAGTGCCAAAAATAATAGATGGACCAATAATAATTGAATTTATTATTATTAATTTACATAGTATTAATAATTCATTTAATAGCTTTATTATTATTTGTAAAAATATGAAATTTTATGATATAGAAATATAACAATACAGATTATAGAATTCTAGTTTATTAATTTAATTATTTATGATATATAATCTATTGATATTTTATTATTATCATTTTATTAATATTTAATATACTATTATTTACTATATTCTATATAAATTATTTTAATTGATATAAATGATAATTAAAATTTCTAAAAATTAAAATTAAAAATTTAATTAGTTTTTATTTATTGTAAAATAAAATTAAAATTTTACATAAAAAATGTTTAGAAACTCTTTTTGTAAGATTTTTTTTTTTGATTGGAATATGGTTGGACACGTATGTAGTTAGATGTGTCCAACCACATTTCTATAGGAAAAATTAATTGAAATATAATATATAATATAAATAAAAATATATATTACATATAATTCTATAAAGTAAAAATATTAAATGTATACAAAATAAAAAATAAGAAAAAAAATTAATATGAGATAATTCAATAAAATTAAAATCAACATTATAAATTATAAATAATAATTATAAGTTGTCATAATTAATAACTTATAATAATGAATATAAATAAAAATTTGATAATTAATAAATAAAATTATTAATACTTAATGATTCATAAATTAATAATTGAAATAATTAATTTCAATAATGAATATATATATGCAAATAATTGAATTAACTTTTATCTAATAATTCATTTTTATTTTTATTTTCATCTCTATATTACATATCTATTTGAAAATTCACCTTTGAAAAAATTTTACATTGGATAAAATTAAACTAAATAAAGGGATATAAAAGTGAAAAAGACTTGCAAATCTCATGCTTTGAAGTTTTAGGTCCAAAGGTAATATCAAGTCCACTAATGTAACTTCTTTTAAAAGTTCAACAAAAAATGCCTAATAAATCTCTTTGATAATTGAGGCTCTCGTGTAAAAGTGAACTTCATTTTTAGTGGAGAGAGTTAAAATTGTAAGAATTGGCTACTAAAAGGAAAAAGTTTACTTTCACATTGGAGTAAAGGTTATTTATGAGTTTGAGACATTAGACCCATGTCTTGAACAAAACAAAGAATGTTGGGGCTTGGGTGACCCACACCTTACTACCGAAAGCCTAATGTTTATATGACTATGTCTAACCATTGAGCCTACTCTAAGTGAATGCAAATAAGGGTTTCCATCTACTTGGACTATCACTTCCATTTTTGTTCATGTTGAACAGCCTAGATAAGTCTCAAATATCACGAAGATCCATTGGATTTTCTTTTTAAACTTTTGAAAGGAACTATATAAATGAATTTAATACTATCTTTTGACCCAAAACTTTAATGCATTAGGTCTACGGGTCCTTTTTACTTATATACTCTTCTTCTAATCCAATATTATCTAACATGAGACTTTTTAAGAAGTTGATCTTTAAATGGATGTGAAAGATGGAGATGATGATAAAAATGAAAATGAATAATTAGATGATGATAAAAATGAAAATGAATAAAAAGTAGGTTAATTATTAACATATATATATATATATTAATACTATTTAGAATTATTAAGTATTAATTTTAATTTTATTAAATTATCTCATATTAAAGCTTTTTTAATTTTTATTTAGTCTAAATTTAATATTTTTACTTCATAAATTGTATATAATATATACTTTTTATATAAATTATATATTATATATTTCTCCAAAAATAAGATTGGATGTGTCTAATCATATTTCGATTTTATTTTTTAAAATAAATAAATAAAAATTAATTACATTGCTTTTTTAATTTTTATTTTTAAAATATTTTAATTATTATTTATACCAATTAATTATATATAATTCATTTATATTTTATTATTATCATTCTATTAATATTTAGTATATTATTATTAATATTTAATATATCTTATGTAAAATATTTTAATTAATATAGATAATAATTAAAAATTTTAAAAATAAAAATTTAAAAATAATGTAATTTATTTTTATTTATTTATATGAAAAAAAATAAAATTGAAAATATTTTAAAAATTTTAGAAATACTAAATAGAAATATGATTGGATATATCTAACCATATTTTTGCAGAAAAACTTTTCCTACAAAAATATGTAATATATAATTTAAATAAAAATGATATATTATATATAATTTTATGAAGTAAAAATGTTAAATTTAAACTAAATAAAAATAAGAAAAATCTCTAATATGAGATAATTTAATAAAGTTGAAATTAATACATAATATTTAATATTAATAATAATTAATATAAATAATAAATGATAATTACAATTATCATAGTTAATAAAATATAATAATGAATAGAGAACTAGTTGTATTCTTCCTTCAAATTATATTAATAATTGATTCTCAAATTTTATTTGTGAAAAAAGGATAAAATGGATAGATGAAAAAGTAGCTAGGAATATCTTGATAAAATTTAAAAATATTATAGTAATATAGCCAAAAAAATTGTTAGGGTTGGCTTAGGTTTAAAAGAAGCTTGAACTTGGGCCTAATGACGAATCTAAATTTAACATTTTAAGGGCAATCGTTGCTCTAAAAAATTATATATATATATATATATATATATCTATATATATTATGTGAGTATATAATGTTATTCTTTCAAAATTTTTAAATTTACCCCCTAAAATTTGTTATTTACCTCCTTTAACGTTTTAAAGTTTTAAACACATGATTTTAAATATATAATTGCTTCTTACATTGATGATAAAAGTAAATTTTATGAAATAAATAAATCATATTTAAATTTATCTAGGAGGCTTTTTTATTTTCTAAGAATAACTAATAATATACTCCCCACTCTTTAATTTTTACTCTTTCAAAAAATTCCTTCTTTTTTGATTTTCTTAACCATACTACTCAATGTAAAAACAAAATTGCATAATAAAATGTATTTTTGCAAATAATTTGACTGCTTATATTAAGAAAGAGATTGTACAAAATTTCACTATAAAATATATTAAAGATGAATTTTATTTGATTAAAAATAAAAAATGACCTTAATGGCTAATACATATTGTATTACTTCTAGTATATATATATTTTGTATTAAAGCAATTATATTTATTTTGATATTATTTTTTTTATAATTATATGTCTTTGTTTTTCAATTTTAGTAAATTTTATTATTATATTAATTTAACATGTACTTAAAATTATATTTTTAGTAATTATTAATGCACATATTAAGTATAAATTTTCACACGCCCTTACAATTTGTTCTGGTTTTGTCCCTTAGTATATTATTTATAGTATATACTTTCTTTGTATTAAGGCAATTATATTTATTTAGATATTATTATATCTCTTTGATTTATTATTATTATATGTCTCTTTTTTTAATTTTTTTATATTTTATTATTAATTTAATTTAATTTAATATATACTTAAACTATGTTTTTAGTAATTATTAATACTCATATTAAGAATATATTTTTGCCTCTCTTACAATTTTTTGGTTTTGTCCTTACTTGAGCCATTTTATATTCAAGCTTTTCTTAAACAAGCTCTTTTTTTGGGCAATGGGCCTTTTTTGGCCTATGATGAAATTAGAAAAACTAGTTTGTGACTTGTGTGTTATGTGAGGATTTTTTTTTTGTAAATATTTTGCATTTCATGTAAATTATTATTATTTTGAAGTTTGGAAATTGTCAAGTATATTTAATAAAAGTTATTACAAAAGATTGGCACTCATATAAATGGATTCAAAATAAGATACAAAATTTTTTATATTAATAGATTGTAATGAAACATTATAATAAATTGAAGGATCATTTATAAATATGTTTAGTAATAGAGATATGCATATTAGTTTGCATCATGTTACTTTACAAACCAAAATATTAGTGAGCAATGCATTGAAATAGTCAAGTTATAATATAATGAGTTTATTTGGCTGTTAACTTAACACATCTTGCTACATAGAGTACTTATATGATAAAATTAGTTTCTAATTAACAATGGAGTCCTTATATAAGTCATAAAATGTGGAATAAATTTGAATTTTTTCTGTCCAACAATCATAACTAAATTACATTATTCTTTTTCCTCATCATGCATTTCTTATACATTCATAAACTTCACATATCATACTTCATTTAGAACTTATAAAGTTCTACCAGAATGATTCATGGGTGGCACCACATATGCCATACATAAAATCTTAATAAAATTTTCCAAAAACTAGCCATTATATTAGCTCTTATTAGATCTGCATACTTTTGTTGGTCACTGTTACAAGTGGACAATTTTTTGGCATTAAACTTTTTCCAACATACCTCATTCATAGATATCTAATTATTTATGGTAACAATAATTTATTATAACACATCCCATGTCTAAATAGCCATAACTCCAACAAAAAGACCACTCCAAATAGTTCCATGTTTTGGCCATTAGCACATCCATGCAAAAATTTTTTATAAAAGAAATTACACATCAAGTGGCCTTATAATAACATCCTAATCCAACATAACATTTATATACACATTGAGGGCTTAGTTAACAACTAGTCCTATAATTGCATTACATCTAGTTATCCATAATTAGGAATTAACAAAAAATTCATATCCATAATAATATCAAACCATAATCTTGTAAGCTTATGTCAGCTATGACAAGAGACAAGGAAAACAAATCCAATTCATACATATATTTCATGCCTAGTCTCGATCTAATAGAGAAAGTAAGGGAACTCCATTTTTCTTTTTAATCGTAAACCCATTTCATTTCATAGTTCAAATGTCAAAGGCTCCATAGTTTAGCATATCCATACCCTTCCACTCATCAATACATGTTTATGCTAAACTAATGGTTTAAAAATGTTACAATGTCACCCTTTAATAAGGTTCATCATCCTAAATACAATCCATTACAAGAGAATAACATAATCCAAAATAAATAGCCCAAGTGACATAACCAATATAATTTACAACAACAAAATAATTAAGTACTCTAAAAGTCTCAAAGTAGGCTCTTGGCTTTTTAAGGGGCAACCTACTTGTCCTTATTCTTTACACAATTATCACCTAGCATGGGTATTTATAGTCTCAATAGAAAAATCCACCATTTTAAGCACATATATTATCACTCAAGCAATGGAATACAAGCTTGCATAAATATCATTGTAAAGGCATTGGAGTTGGCAATCACATAAACTAGCTAATGGCCATTAACTCATGAACATATATATATTTGGCATATATAATGTCATAAGGCACCTTTAGCCACAAGGGCATATGAAAACATAATATACTTAACCAACTCATATTATAAAACATTTGCATTATAAGCATACAATTTCGTATGAGCATTCCAATCAACCACTAATAATTATGCATATAAAGAAGGGTAGAATTGCTATGTTGTGAAGTCACCACCTAATGCTAAGCAAGCTCTTTTAATTTTATGCACAAGAGGTTCTTCTACTTAACCCAAATTCTCACACAATGGCCAATCAACTTAGACAACTTAAAAACATCATATTGGACAACATAATAAGCAACTAGGCATTTAACCATACAATTCCATACTTAACCTAAACCTAACATGTGAAAAGGGCTTCCATACCACACTTTAAAGTTCTAATTCATTCTTTAACTATCTAAACTTCATTTTAACCGTATCATAGTCTAAGACATGCCATTCCCATGTTCAATCTAGGCCAAAACTCATAAAGTTTTATTGCTAGTATACTTTTTACCATTTCCCCTTTCTTAGCCAAAGTTAAAACTTTTAATTGGTGGGGTTTTGTTATGTATCTTGGACTTTCTAAATTCCTTATAAGAGCATAAAAGAATATTTTAAATATCCATTTAGTCCAATTCTTCCATTAACATACCTAACTCGAATTTACCTTCTTTGGCCTCAAACTCAAGGTTGTACCAAGGTTAGAACCAATTAATTTTCTTAGTTCTAATTTAATTTACACAATTTAAACAACATTCTTGGATCAATTGTAACTCAATTTGGCAGCCATAATGACCAAATTTCGGTCCATGCATCATAATCCCAATTTCTTGCATTAATCAAAGGCAATTTCCAAGAATGCATAATACAACAAAATTGGCATCATATTGGCTTAAGACCGTCTCTAATTCACTTAATCAAACCTTTAATTACACCATTTAATAAAGCATTTCAACAACCCTAAACATAGCATCTTGGCTAACACACACACACACACATACAAGACCACACTATAAGAATATGCATCAAACCCATTCAAAGCTACAACTAATTCATGTGTTCTTTCCATTAATATTCACTTACATCCATGGAAAGTAACATATCCCAAATCTTTCATCTTGGCCAAAAAGCAACACCTTAGGGCTTAACAAAATCCAAATTTTCAAGCTATCAAAATGCATGGGAAAAAATCTAGGAAGTTACCTTAACTCTATTGCTTAAACTCTCCTCCACAATAAAACTCTTTAAGCCACATGTCTAACCACAAATATCCATGGTTCAAGATGAAATTTAGGTCAATGGAAAGCTTTGATAAGAGGAAGAAAAGTCATAACTAGGAGAAAGGATAAAAGTGGCTAGAACTTACTTAAAACCCTTGATGAAAGTTCTTCTCTTTTCTTGCAATTTTTCCTCCATTTTTACTCTCTATTTTTTCTGTAGATAGGATTCTATTTTGAGTGGAAAAGATGAAGGCAAAAGTAGCTTGTTAGGTGCACACATCTTAGGGCTCGAAAGTGATACTTGGAAAATTATGCCTATGATTTGAATTTTTTTCTCTGACTTAGCCCATAAATCTTGTATTTTTATTTTACTTTTTTAATTTATTTATTTTATTTGCTTTCATACTCAAAAAAGTAAATTTTGAGTCCTCAATGGCTTAAAATGATTAAAATTACCATTATACACTAGGTTTCTTGAAATGCATGAAATTAGGGCCTTAGCCTATTTTAACTATTTTGGGGCCTCTATTAACTTTATTTAACATTATATTAGAGGAAAATAATTTATTTTCTCATTATACTATTGATTTCACATAATTACTATTTTGGCCATATTTCTTTGCACAGTTCATTAGAGGACTCCTTTTTGTGCCTAAAACAAACTTTTAGCCTTTTTCCTTTATTTTGATTAAGCTTCTACTCCTTTTTATCCTCTCTCAGCTTTATCTTAGGGTTGATCTATTATGAAAATTACTAGTTGTTATATGACTCCTCTGTATTCATATTATTTTGCACATTTCTCATTAGAAAATTAGTGCTTAGTGTTTGATTTTAAAGCAAAAATATTTAGTTTTAAGAAAATGTGCATAACATTGCATATAACTCCATACCCAAGTTTTTATATTGTAGATGACAAATATTTAACCTAATGTTGGCTAAATTGTTAATTGCTTATACCTTGGCTAGATTTATATGTTGTAAATACAAGAAAAATTGAGTCAGTCATCTTAGAGCGAGAATGTTGGAGATCTAAAGACAAAAAGCCTCAAAATGGGAGTTTTGGAAGGTATGAAGTCATGACTTCATCTTAAAGTCACAAAGTTGCACAACGAAAAAGTAAGGCCTTGTCTAGAAAGCTCTAGCGTCATGAATTTACTTTATAAATTCATGATTCTTTTCACGTAAAACATAACGATGTCATTTTATTATCTAATTTTTGCTAGATTTTGGTTTATATGCCTTATCCATTTGTGTTGGGCCATTATTTTGGACATTCTAGTGGTTAGAGGAGCAACTTAAGCATTTTGAGAATGGAAGAGAGCTTTTGGTTCAAGAGAAGCAAATTTCATTTCCTAGTTTTCTCTTTTCTTTCTCTTTTCTCTATATTCCATGATATTTCCACTATTTCCTCTGATTTTGATGTTGGGTTATATTGTATTTATGAGTTGAACATCTTAATCCAAGATTATGACAAACCTTAGCTTGTAGTAGGTTGAAATTACTCTATCTTTACTTGTAATTAATGATATGATTTGCTTATTCAACCTTTGTTCTTCATGCTTTTAAGCGAGTGAAAATAATTAGATGATTTGGGTAATTTTAATAAACTTGAAAAAGGGATTTCAAGAATAAACCATAGATTAAGTCGTGTGGATTCATAAAACTTGCAATATTGAGTGTATTGATTCATTTATAGGATAAGAATATAACTATGGTCTTACATGGTCACATTAGGACCTATTCTTAATGAAGTCTCTCAATCAAATGTATAAAGAATCATGAATTGGTTAGGAGAATGCTTATAGATAATTCAAAAAATGTTTGTAAGTAATTTAGAATCATAAGGTAATAAAGATCATCATTAAGAGCAATGTAAAGTGAGGTTGATTGGTTTTCCTTATACTTTTTAATTAGTCTAGAATCATGTTTCTCCTTTACTTTGTTATTTCTTTTATGTCTTTGATTTAGTTTTAATTTTTCATTACCTTTATTGTTAGCTTGATTTAGATTAAGGTGCACAATTTTAGTACTTAGAAATAATTTTATTGACAAATCCTTAGAAGAATAATATTATGCTCTTCATTGTATTACTTGTGTGATACATACACTTTCTTGTATGCTTTTACAACACATCATTGGCACATGGAATAACTAAGAAACCTTATACAATCCATTAGGCAAACTTCCATTTTGACATGTTTCTTGCCCTCGTTAGTACATGTATTTTAGATGTTAACATCTTTCTTAAGATAAGATCATTGGAATCCATTATATGGCTTGTACTTTTGGTTAAAATTGCAATGTTAATGCTTGTTAAATAAAATATCAAAAGAGAAAATTAAGAAAAGTAGATTTTAGAGATTTGAATAGAACTATCTATATTAGACTTACATTTGAATACCCATTTACGAATTTTGGGTTTTAAACTAGGACATATGTCAACTAAAACCCATAAGTTGTTGGATATGATTGAATTTGTCTCATTATATGTAGCAACCAAAACTTTTGAAATTTTTCTAAGTTTACTAACTATAGCCCGGCTATAGCAAATGCACCTATTCGCTATGGCAAGAATCCAACTAGCTATAGTGAATGTACCAATTCGTTATAGTGAGAATACTTTTAGCTATAGCGAGTTTGGGCATCTTATACAAAAACTAGGGAGTTCCTCGCAATAGCACTGTAACGAGAATAAGGTCCTGGGACTGATACGTGCTCACCGTAGCGAGAGTTATTTTTTGCTACAGCGAGGGTTGGTCTGAAAAAGCATGAAAAAAAAAAAGAATTTTTCTTTTAAAAAGGTCCAAAATTTTCTCTCTCCCTTTAACCGACTTATGCTTCTTTCAAAAGCAAAGAAAAGGGCTAGAGAGAGAGAGAGAGAGAGAGAGAGAGAGAGAGAGAGAGAGAGAGAGAGAGAGAGAGAGAGAGAGAGAGAGAGAGACTAAGAGAAGCCAAGAAGAAAGGAGAACATCAAGGAAAAAGGTGAGAAGATTGTAAGAATTTATGGTTTATTCCTTTAGAAAATCAATTCCTCTCTCTTTGCTCTCTCTTTCTATAGTTTTGGGTACTCATGTGGTTTTGTTTTGGGGCTTAATTCAGGGGGGAAGTGTAAGGATTTGAGGAGAAGATTTAAGCAAAGGAAGAGCCTCTTGGAAAGAGCTTGATTTAAGGTAACTTTTTCCTATTTTGTTGCATCTTTTCCCCTTACTTTTTCTTGAGTATGTTGGCCAAGGATAGAACCATGAGAGGAAGAAAGTTCTGACCTAGAACAAGTATAAGATCCTTAAATTAGAGTGTGGAAAGCTAGGAAATGCAAAGGAATTAGAAGAAGAGCTAATGAAATCTAAGAGGATGAAACTAGGGATTCTTAAATGCTTTGTAGAGTTTGCCTTGATGTAAGAACCCCCTAGCCTTGTAAGTGTTTACTTGAGTTATAAGAGAGTAATTGCATGGTATTTGTTGTGTCTAGGCCCAAGAGATCAAGTTCCATTTATTTGTGATTATGAAACTAAAAAGGGAGAAGAGAAGTTGAAAGGGAAGGCTTGTGTTGGCTTGTAAGGTAGCTCTCCACTCTTTCTTGTTGCATTCTTGGATGTGTGATGGTCATTATATGCTTGTGTGTGCACATATATTATGAAATATGCTATTTGATATTGCCTTGATGCATTGGCACCAATATACTTATGTTTTGGGATGTGAAAATTGCTCTTAAAGGATGAAGTAGTACCAAAAGTCCCATGTGATAGGTGAGGTAGAGCCAAAAGTCCCTAAAAATGGGTGAGATAAGGCCAAAAGTCTCATAGATGAGTGAGGCCAAGTCAAAAGTCCCTAAAGGTGATGGATAATTATGGTTAATACATTATGGTGTTACATCATATATTACCTCTATCTAAAAGGCTACATCTTTAAGAAAAATAGCTTTTTGAAAAGTCTTTAGATCATTTCCAACATTCAACAAGATGGGTATTTTGTAACATATTTTAGTTCTATTTCCTTTAATAAGAAACATTTATTGCTTGTGAAGAGATAAAATCTGAGCCAAGGTGCTTTTCTTTCCTAACTATTTGACTAATTCTTGTAACACCTTTTACTGACGTAATTAATATTACTTGATTGATGGTTTATGTCACACCCGAAAATACGACCGCGTGACGCTTTTACAAAGAAAATTTCTTGAAAAGAAATTTCGATTCAATTTCCTGTGAAAACTGAAATCAAAATTAAGATAAGTAGTAGAGTCGCCACCAAAATTTTAATTTTTGAAAAAGCAAAACTTTGGAAAAGCCTTTTATTTAAAAAATAAGAAAAATAGTCTACGAATCAGAAAATAGGTTCGGGAGTCAGTTGTGAGTGAGGAAGGTGTTAGGCACCCCACTACACCTGTTACTAAGAACGGTTACCTTAAGTTAGTCATGCAAAATCGCTATGGCCTTTAGTCTATTTTAATTCTCCCTACAAATCACATGCGAGATAAGAAGTAAAGATAAAGGAAATAAAGTTTAAAAAAAACAAAGAAAAAGAAGAAAGAAATTGAAGAAACAAAGTTCTAAGGAGGCATACAGAGCACCATATTTCAGATTCCACACACGACCATTTGGAATGATAGAACCATCCAGTATTCCATACCAGCACAAACCATCAGCGATTGCAAGAAAATTCTATTGACAAGTAAAGACAGCAATCCAGATTCATGGCTTACCTTTCGAGTTGCAGGAGACAAACGAGCTCTTCTCTCTCTAAATTCTTCTGTCCGAAAATCCTCCCCCTTGTGATTCGTGTCCTTAACTTTTGCTTCTGCCTCCCCCCTCTTTTCTAATTCTCCTTGACTTGAACCGAAGGAAGGAACCCTCTGATGCCTTTGTTTTTTTTTTCCTTCCCAAATCTCGAAAGCTCTCCCCCTCTGTCTCCCAGTTTTTCTCCAGTCTCTCTTGCTCTCTCTTTATCCCCTTTCTTGATTCGTGTCTTTATCACTCTGTCTGCTTTTGCATCGGCGAAAAGGATATGAGAGGGGGGTCAAACCCTCGAGCTTGTCGCCTTACTCTGCTTTCTCAGACTCTCCCTGAGACACTGGATGCCTCTTTCCCGATTTCTTGTTTCCCCCTGTCTCCTTCTGGTTTTCCTCTTTTTTTTGGGTCTCCGAATCTCGAAAGCTCCCTTTCTTCCTCGATTTGTGCCTCCTTTTTTTCCTTCTGTTTTCGTGCTTCCTTTTCTCAGCCTCCAACCACGAAAGGGATGGGAGAGGAGGTCCATTCCTCGAGCCCTTGGCCACAAGCTGCTCCCTTCAGACCTGCTGAATGATGTTTCCATTTTCGTGCTCTGTTCTCTGCGTCCCTCACGCTTTTCTGGTCAGCAGAGACTGAATGGATTCATATGGTCAAAACACTTGGGGGTTGGGTCTGTGGATTCATCAAAGTGGGCTGGGCCATGGATTCATCGAAGTGGGCTAGGTTGAAGGAATGGGCTTCACCCTTTTTCTGTCTTCTTTTTTTGTTTTTGTTTTTGTTTTTATTTTTATTTTTATTTTTTATTTTTTAGGTTTTGGGCTTTTTTTTTTTTTTTTTTTCTTTTGATTTTTTTATTGTTTTCTTAAGCTCCCCCTTTTTTTAATTTAATTTTTTTTTCATTTTCTCTTATTCTTTTGATTTTTTTTATTATTTTCTTAAGATCCCCTTTTTTAATTTAATTTTTTTTATTTTTTCATTTGTTTGTTCTTTCGTTTTCTCTTAATTTTATATTTTCTTTTTTTTCTTAATTTTATTATTTTTGTAATTGGTCCGGACAAAATACGGTGTTCACAATTTATATTTTAATTTATTTAATAGCATTGAAAGCATAAACATGAAATTTAAAGATAAGATAAGGAGGAATTACACAAAGCGTATCATGTATATTTCAAAATATTTAACTAAGTGGTCTTATTAGCCTACTGATGGTTAGAGCTATTACACACACACACACACGCACGCACATATCAAAATACTATTTAAGTTCAGTAATAGAGTGACTATAATACAATAAAAGGGCTCTATAATAATTATACCACTTTTCTAACTATTTTGGGCTTTAATTATTTAGATTTGGCATGTTAATACTAGGGGATATAAGATGGGTCTTCTCCATGACAATTGCAATCTTCATATTGATTATCATTGATAACTATTCTCAAATAGTTCCAAATAAGAAGGTTGTGTAAATAAGTTTGTAGTAAGTGATGCAACCAAGATCATCTCTCATGGAAATGAATTTCATTTGCTTAAGAAAAATTTTTAAATGTCAAAGACAACCTAAAAGCTAATAATTCCATAAATTTGTTGAGGGGTTTAATGACTAAAATTAAAAGTAATTCAAGAAGTAAAATGCAACTACTAGTTAAAATCAAAGAAAGTGATAATAACTAAGCAATTAAGTGTAGCCAGCCATAAGTGAATTTCTTAAAGTTCAATTATTATCATCCAAATTATATTTTACTAAGGTTTGGACTTGATCCTTTTTAGTGTATTCATAATAAATTTTCTCAAGTTACTACTTAAAAATGCTAGAAACTAGCAAGTTAATGATTCTTAAAACCTCAAGACTACATTGGCTTACTAATTCTTGAATTAAGCTCATTGAACAGACTATAAATAAAGATTAATTGATCTTTAAAACTTCTGCACTTTCATCCTAGATGCCTAATTAACCAATTAAACATCAAGATTCCTCAAATAAAAAATTAAACATAAAAATCAAGCAAGTTCATACACTAATCATTGCATTAATCAAGCTGAAAATTAAGAGAAAAAGAGGATGAAATAGAAAGCTATAAAAACATAAAAATATTTAAACAATTTATCCTCCAATTCAATCTCTAAAATGTCTATTCACTAGCTCATTAATCACAAGAATCCAATCCAAAATTGTACCCATAATCATCAAGTCAATGCAAGCTAAACCTAGTCTCATATAACTAAAAAATTGCAACTAAAAAGGAGAAGAAAAGGAGAAGAGAATTATCCAAATCAAGACCTTCATCCCAAGCTAGCAAAATTCAAGCTATCATTGACTAAAATTGATGGAGGAAATGGAGATATAGATATTAGGCCATGAGAGCTTGAAGATGGAATGGCGTGCATAATTTGTGAAGCTTCATCACATCTGTGCATGAAGAGGTGTGTCTAATCTATGCGTGAATGTGTGTGTTCAAGAGAGGAATGGATCTGCACTCCTTTTCATGGAAAAGCTGCACCAATTTAGCTTCCATTTTCTAATTATTTATTTTTTAAAAAAAATTTATTAGAAAATATGGGCAATTATTCACTCCTTTAAATTGCAAAAATGTAACTTTTATCTTTGGATCTTGGCCCTTGATTTAATCTTGTAGCCTTTAATCCTCCTCCAAATGAATCTCCATTATTTAAATTCTATTTACCCATTAAAAATCTACATAAATAATAAAAAATATTAAGTAAAAAAATATACAAAATTTTTTAAAAAGAATTTGTGCATTAAAAACCAAGAATTATGCAAATTAATTCCTAAAGTATAAAAATGACATAATAAAATCCATTAAGCCATAATTCATCATTAAGAAGTCCAAATGAAAAGGAATAAAAGATATAAAAAATGACATTTATCAATTCCTCCACACTTAAACTTTTGCACTCTTGGGCAAATGAAATCAAAACTCTAAAGAAAGGATAATGAAAAGAAACAAGAGGGAAATGTGTAAGCTACTAAGCAAGGAAGATCATAGCATATCAACACCTAAACTATCCAAGTCATATTACTTGCATCAATGCGATAAGTATCATGGTAATATACTTAACAAAAATGAAATACAATGATGGTCCTTTATACGGATTAGTGTTTGTCACTCTACTCTCTAGTGTTTAGAGTTAGGTGTTTATACTTAAATTCTGACCTATCAAACTTTACTGCCATATGCTTGATTATTATCTACATCTCCACCATTCAAAATCAAATGCCAATGTATGAATCATAAGGTCTTTAATATGGTTGTAATGTAAGCCAAGGTAAGAAACAAGTGGTAAATAAAAGAAATAAAGACAATTCAAAAAATGAAGCGGATACATAAAATCATCAAGGGCATAAAAAAAGAATGTAGAATGGAATAAATGTGCATTTCAAAGCTTTATTCACTATAAACAAACACATGTACAAAGAAACCAAAAAGTAACTTTTATTTCTTTCTTTTCCTTTTCTTTTTCTCTTTTCATTTTTTCTTTCTTTTGCTTTTCTTCATCTTTTTTTTTATAACTTTTTTCTTTTTTTTTAATTATGTATATTTCCCAAAAGAATAAACTAAATAGCCCAAAAATGATTTGGAAATGCGTATCCATCCATCCTAGTAAGATAAAATGCTCTTAACAACCAAAAGCATCCTAACAACAAGATAGGAAAGATATTTATTTGTTTTTCATGGCTAAAAGGTAAAAAGAAAATATATAAAACTCAAAGGGATGAAACAAAAGGTAAAACACATGTGGGATGACTATTTGGCTCTATCTACAACAAAATAAAAGAAAAATGAATGTCTTAATCCTTTCTATGCATGGTAAATGCGCAAATGTGGCTTTGAATAAGATTCAAATTAAGTTCTAGAGTAAAGATAAGATAGGGGATGCATACTAGAAATAAATATCAATAGGCACAAAATCTCACAAGATAAATTAACCATCATTAAAATTTATTAAAGCTAAACTAATTGCCATTTAACTAGCATTGTTAACACAATGTCAATTTCTTATTAAGTCAAAATATATCAAAGTTATGGTCATACCTCAATACTAGCAACTTCCGTAAAAATAAAAGTTTTTTCCTTTTTTTTTAAGTTTTCAAAAGACACATATAATACAAAAGCAAAACTTCTCAGAAAAACTAAAAATCAGCTAATAAAACAAAGCAAAACCAAAGATTATTTGAATGCTCCTCCCCTAGATTTAAACGATGCATTGTCCTCAATGCAAACTCAAGATCCAACCAAAAGATAAATAACATAATATAAAAAGGGAAGGGAAAGTATACAATTGGGCAAGTTAGGTGGCATTTCAAACTAAAGCTCCTCCTTATCATTCCTTGGGACTTTTTCATAAAATTGCTTGAATCTATTGCTGTTCACTTTAAATTTCCCTTTGGTAACCTCATCCAATAGCTCTACTACACTAAGAGGAAAAATATCAAAAACAATACATGGACCTTCCCATTTAGAATAAAGCTTACCAAACATAAGCTTTAAACAAGACTTGTAAAGTAAAACTTTATCTTAAACTACAAACTCATTTCTTGCAATCTTCTTACATGGAAAGCCTTGGTCTTTTCTTTGTAAATATGTGCATTTTTATAGTCTTCCAAATGAATCTTTCAAGCTCTTGTAGTTGAAATCTCCTTTGAGAACCCACTTCATGTAAGTCTAAATTGTATTTCTTCGTGGCCCAATAAACTTTATGCTCCACTTCCACCAATAGGTGACAACCTTTCCTAAAAACTAGCCAATAGGGTGACATGCCATTTGAAGTCTTGTAAGCAGTCTTATAAGCCCATAAATCATCATCTAGTCTCTTGCTCCAATCCTTCCTATTTGGTTGCACCATCTTCTCCAAAATTTACTTCGCTTCCTAATTGGAAATCCTCACTTGGCCATTTTTTTTAGGGATATATATGGAGTAGCCATTTTATATACAACCCCATACTTCCTACGCAAGCTTTGCATACTCTGGTTGCAAAAGTGAGTATCCTGGTGGCCATGGGAATACCAAATCTACAGAAAATCTAAGAGTGAACAAACTCTACAATCACAGAAGAATCGTCAGTCCTAGTGGGCTTTGCTTCCACTCACTTCAAAACATAATCAACAACTAGGAAAATATATGCAAAGCCAAAAGAAATAGGAAACGATACTATAAAATCAATGCCCTAAATATCAAATATTTCACAAAACAAAATGGGATACTGTGGCATTTCATTTCTCCTAGATATGCTCCTTATTTTTGACACCTAACACATTTCTTACAAAAGCCATAAGCATCACAAAACAAGGTAGGCCAATACAATTCACTATCTAGAACCTTCATATCTGTGCATTTCAGACTAAAGTAACCTCCACATGTAAGAGTATGACAAAATCTCAAAACAGACTTAAACTCTATATCAGGCACACAATGTTTAATCACTGAGTCACTATAGATCTTCCACAAGTATAGATCATCTCATATATAGTATCTAGCTTCACTCTTAAACTTATTCAACTGATGTTTACTCAGGTCAACAGGCAATCCAAATGTAGCTAGATAATTCATTAGGTTTGCATCCTATAGGTAGGAACTATGCACAACATACAAATACTCATTCAAAAAATCATTATCAACGGGGAAAGAATATACCTTTAGAGCATTCTGGCTCAAATCCATCTATCACATTCTCATATGCATTAGATTTTTATGGAATTAATTGGACATTTTTGAAGTTTGCTGCAGAAGCCTGTGACAGTACCAGCAGCCAGTTAGACCTCCGTCCATTTTTGAATGTCAAACGTCTTTTGTGTGGCGTTTCATGGTCTGGTTATATTTTTAGCATAAAGTATACATGTGTAGCTTCCTAGAATGGCAAAGATCACATGATTTCAATTTTTCTATAATTAGTTATGATTTTCCAAAGTTTGTGACAGGAAAGAGGAAATTCTGGCTGAAAATGCAAACATGAATTTTAATGTGTTCCTTTGCTTTCCACAAGTTGTAGACCAAATTTGATGATGGAAACGAGCTACTAACTCATTTTAGCTCCTTTTTTAGAACTATCTTTTTCATTATAAATTTTAGATTCCCAATTTAGTAAAATGCCATTAGAATCACTCGAATTGGAGCTAAAAGCTTCCCAAAGGAATCTATCAAAGGTCAAGTACACTGACGTAGGAAAATGTCTACCGGAGGGGTTATAGTTGTCCCGGGGCTTCCTATAGTTTTTAGGGCCTCTAAGAACATCGGAGAACTCAAAACTTTCATTTAAAAAGTCCTCTATACTCAATTCCAAATCACACAAGTTTAACATATTTTACAAGAAGACCTTATACTTGCTGGCGGAAACTCTGTCGACAAGGTCTTGGAAATTGCACTACAGATTGCAGGATCTTGTCGACAAGATCTCCGACCCAGGTGATGAAATATTATTTTAGCCCTTAAATTAACTTGGTCCGCTGCCATACTTCATACTCAATATACATTCTAATGGTCGTATAACATAATCTCTCATTTTCAAAGAGTCGGATATTACATATACTATAACAAGCAGAAAAGCTACCACCATGGCTATCAAAACAATCAATATTAACATGTATAGTCTCATAAGAACTAGAAAACTCAATAAAACCAATACAATCAACAGAAGTTCTATATGTAATAGAATCAACCTGCTCAAAACATGCAATAAGTTCCCTAGAGTCAACATTTTCATCATAAGTCAAAAAATTATCAATCTCTCTACATCCAGTACATACACAAAAACCATCACAAGTACATTTCAAAGAATCATCAAACTCAATAATATCATAAGAATCAGTCAACATACTATCCTTAAACTCAGTACTAACATCATTAATTAGCATATCAATCAAACTCACACTAAGAACAAAATGATCATCACATGGATGCTTCATGGCATCAAAGATATTAAAGTGCATCACATTGTCAGCAAACTCCACAGAAAGAGTACCTTCATGAATATTTATGATTGTCTTAGTAGCTTTTAAGAAAGGTTTACCTAAAATAAGTGTTGTATGATCATGAAACCTATATCTATCATTCTCCAGGTTAAGAATAGAAAATTAACTAGAATATTAAGTTCTTGACATTTACCAAGATGTCTTCTAACACTCCCGAAGGATAAGCCATGCTTTGATTCAGGAGCTGCACAACCACTCCAGTTGACTTCAATTCTCCCACCTGCAAATATGAATACACTGACTTAGGCATTACATTAATAGCAGTACCAAGGTAAATTAAAGTATCAGAAAACTTAAAATTGCCAATAGCATGGTATTGTAAAAGTGCCTAGATCTTGACAATTAATGGGTATTGTAAGTTGTATAAATGCTAAAATATTTTTGCCAAAATTGATTTTGTCATTGCCTTTTAACCACCTCTTGTTAGTACATATTTCTTTGAAGAGTTTGGCATACTTAGGGATAGTCTTAATGGCTTCTAGCAAAGGTATGTTGACCTTAAGTTTCTTGAAGGTCTCAAGAATCTCCTTCTCAAGTTCTATTTTAACTTGTCTCTTCCCTTGGGTAGGTTTATATGGGAAAGGCAATGACATGGGTTTTTGTTAATGCTGATCTAAGGACTCCTAAACCTTCTTCCCACTTTTGAAGGTGATGGCACTGACATTACTACTTATAGGATTAATCACTGTCTGTGAGGGTAATTTCCCAAATCCTTAACTCTTTACCTCGTTCATTGAGGTTGCTAACTGACTAATCTATGCATGAATATTCTAAATTTCTTATCTATGCTAAAGTTCATTTTGTTAAAGCCTCTCCATGAGTTGCTTCATCATATCTTTTAGGCTATTTCCCTTGCCAAACTCCTTCTATATTGGAATAGACTGTCTCATAGGTTATGGAGGCTGTGTAATTGGCCCTATAGCATTGTACTTCTATTGTTGTTGTCCTTCTCCATATCTTAAGTTTGGGTGATCTCTCCACCATAGATTATAGGTGTGGGAGTATACATCATATATGTATTGTCTTCGTTGTAATTTTCCTAGAAAGATCCCAGCATAAGTTTTAACCTGGTTATCAAGATATAGGTATTGATTACTAGTATGTATGGCTAGGGAGTAGAAACCACACAAAGGTTCAATCAAAGTTATAGATGTAGAGGCATGCTATGGAAGATAGGAAATTGTCTGCCTTTGAACTAAAGCCATCTGTCTAACCATAGAGTAAAGCTCTTCTAAAGTTTTCTACATCTTTTGCTGGGTTTGATCATACTGAGGAGCATATAACTCATTAACACCTCTCACTAGCTGCACCATCCTAGTACTAAATTGCTTATCATTTTGAGCCATTTTAGAAATAAGCTCTTGGGCTACCTCTGGAGTTAAAACAACTAAGGCACCACCTATTGCAGCATCAATCATGTTTTTGTACATTAGTAAAAGCCCTTTATAAAAATATTAAACAAATAATTGATTAGTAATCTGGTGATGGGAGTAACTAACACAGAGCTTCTTAAATCTTTCCTAATATTCATAAAGAGTCTTTCTTAACATTTAGCAAATCCCACAAATTTCCTTTCAAATACAGGCTGTATGGGATGCAGGGAAGAATTTCTCCAAGAAAAGACATTTCAATTAGTCCCAAGAATCAATAGCACCAGACTGAAGATAATACAACTAATCATTGGTTATAATATCTAAAGAGAAAGGAAATGTCTTAAGCATTATCTATTCTTCTGAAACTTCTATAGTTTCATAGTGGAGCAAACAACATGGAATTCTTTCAAGTGCTTATGAGAGTCATCTTTTACAAGTCAATGAAATTTAAAAAGCAAGTGAATCAATCCAAACTTAAGTTCAAATTTTACATCAAATTTTAGGTACTAAATATAAAGATTTTGGTAATATATATTAAGAGTTGCAAGTTCCGTAATAGTTCTAACATTTATATTACTACCCAAGTTCCTATTACCATTCAAGTTGGCATGTGCGTACATGTTCATGTTAGCATTTTCTTGCTCTTGTTCTGCCATATTACAATCAACAAAATGAGACACACAACCAATTTCTTGCACACAATCAAAAGCATGATAAATACTACTACTATTCTTTATACTAACACTATTTTTCTTGATCCTTACCTACCTTCAGAAAGTTCTTTTAATCTTGTGGTCCAAATCAACCAATTTCTCACTCGAGGACTATCATAAACCAATTAGTCAAGTAAGAACTAAGAAATAACACAAGAACCAACTAAGAAAAATCAAAGCAATAAATCTAGAAAAATAGAGAAATTTTCATAAAAATCACAAAAATACTTGAAAAATGGAAAACTCAAAGAAAACGAAGAAATTTGGCCAATCTAGGGGTTACCTCACAAAAAGCTGTGATTTTCGCTTAGCACCAACATAAATATCAAAATACCAAATTTCAAAATTTTTTTGGGTAGGTGTTTCAAGAAAAAGAAAAGCATATCGAAAAATTGAGTCAGTAACCAAATTAGCATAATTCCATACACCAAAAAGCAAAAGAATTAAAATCAAATAAAACTAACAATTTCCTAACACACAAAGAAACTAAAAAGCTGAGAAATATCACATAAAATAAAGCACCATAAATTAAAAAAATTAAATCTAAAAAAATTAGAAAAATCTTAAGAAATTGAAGAAAATACTAAAAAATTCAAAAAAAAAGTTCTCTAAATGTTGAATTTTGGCCTAAGAACTTGTTACCTTAGAGTTAAAGTATAATTTTTGCTTATCTCATTAAAAACTTAAGAATATGGAGTTTCAAAAATTTCTTGGTGAGTTGAACAAAAATTCTAGCAAACAGAACAATTGGTACATAAAGCTATAAAGACAAAAAACAAAACACAAAATAGAGCAAAATCACCTAGTCAACTTTCCCAAATAATTGAGAATCAAATTTCCCTAACAATAACACTAAATCTGATAACTATTGTTGAATAGTTCCAAATAACAAGGTTGTGCAAATAAGTTTGTAGTAAGTGCTACAACCAAGATCGTCTTCAGCGGAAATGAATTCTAATTACTAAAGAAAGTTTTCTAAAGGTCAAAGATAACCTAGAAGCTAATAACTCCAAAAATTCATTAAGGGTTTAATGAATAGAATTAAAAGTAATTCAAGAAGTAAAATGTAACTACTAGCTAAAATCAAAGAAAGTGATAATAACCAAGCAATTAAGTGTAACTAGCCATGAGTGAATATCTTGAAATTCAATTATCATCATCCAATTTATATTTTACTAAGGTCTAGACTTGATCCTTTTTAGTGTATTTGTAATAAATTTTCTTAAGTTACCACTTAAGAATGTAAGTAACTAGCAAGTTAATGATTCTTGAAACCTCAAGACTATACTGGCTTACTAATTCTTAAATTAAGCTCATGGAATATACTAAAAATATATATTAATTGATCTTTAAAACTTCTGCACTTTCATTCTAGATGCCTAATTAATCAATTAAACATCAAATTTCCTCAAACAAAAAATTAAGCACAAAAATCCAATAAGTTCATACAATAATCATTACATTAAAATTAAGAGGAAAAGGGGATGAAATGGATAGCTATAAAAATAGAGAAATATTTGAACAATTAACTCTCTAATTCAATCTCCAAAATGTCTATTCACTAGCTCAACAATCACAAGAATACAAGTTAATACAAGTTAAACCCATTCTCCTATAACTAGAAAGTTACAACTAAAAAGGATAAGAGAAATAGCCAAATCTAAAAGTAATTTTCTTGGATTCAAATATGCACCTAAGGCCTTCATCCCAAGCTAGCTACATGGAGAATTCAAGATATCATTGATCAAAATTGATGAAGGAAATGGAGATGTAGATATTTAGCCATGAGAGCTTGAAGATGGAATGACGTTTTGCGTAATCCATGAAGCTTTGTGTAATACCTGGTTCCTCCATAAATAGCCTAAAACTAATCAGTCATAAAAGAAAGTCCCCTAAATGGAAAAAATTGAGGCAAAAAAAAAAAAACTAGAGCAATGATCTAGACATCAAAGAATGAGAATACAAGGACAAAGGTGTCCTAAAAATGAAACTAAAATAGCTAAATAAAATTTGACGAATATAAAGTGATATTTTTGTAAATTTGGATACTTTTTTAAAAACTTAAATGAGAGATCTTTAAATAAAAAAATTAAATTTTTTGGGATTCTCAAAGGCCTTAAAAACTATAGAATTCCTAGAACAGTTAAAACTCTTTAATGAGCAAATTTGGCCTTTGGTTGACCAAAATTTTGACTGAATAATTCGGAATGATTTTAAATCCACTTTGGGTGACATCAAAGACATTTTATAAGTTAGAGAACTTAAATTTTATGATAAAAAAGAAAGTTCTCAAAAAAGAGTTAAAATGAGCCCAAATGGACAAAATCAAGAAGTGGGACTAAATTGCAAATTTGAAAAGTTGTAAAAGTGGACCTTTTGACTTTTTAAAACACATCCTCTTTTGCTCTAGCCCTCACCACCTACTTGCTTCTGGTCTAAATATATTTTAAGAGAAGAGAGTCTTGAGTGGCACACCAAGCAAGGGGGTAAGGAGAAGAAGATTTAAGGCAAAAAGTTAGAAGAAGAGAGAAATTGAAGGAGAAGTTAGAAGCAAAGGAAAGCCACTTAAACAAGGCTTGAAATCAAGGTAAGACATTATGGTTTCTCATATTCTCCTTTCTTGTTCTCCTTGTATACTTTTCATCCAGCTCAAGGCCCATATAAGAGGGAATAATTTCAAGTCTTAGGGAGGTAGAAAGGAGGGTTTTGAAGCATGAAGAGTAGGAATATGCAATAGGAAGTAAAAGAAAAGCCTTGAAATGCGAGTTATTCTACCTAGGGGTTTTAAGATACATGTTAAATTTTGAAACTTTCTAAGGGTTGGATAGCTTATGTAAGGGTAGGAATGAGCTCTTAAGACATTTAGGAAGTTACATAAGTGGCTAATTCCCTAAGAAAAAAAAACAAAACCCCATGGCTCCAAGGTGTGTATGTTTCAATAAAGGAAGAGGAAAAGGACCTAGAGAGAGTTTTAATTTATTCTAAGGACATACATGGCCTAAATATGAGCTAGAGGCACCAAAGAAAGCATTGGTTGGAATTTAGAAACCATGGTTAATAAGATGGAAGTTTAGGCCCCTTTATAGACATAAAGAAGCAACCTAGTATTTGGCTTCTTCAATTGAACTTATGATGACTTTAATGAGTCTAAATGAAGTCAAGAGATTTAGATTGCATCAGAAATTGGAGTCAAGATCATAAATTCTAGGGGTTACTTCATTATGCCCTTTTATAGAACCATATTGATGGCATTAGACAAAGTAAGCATGCTTAGGGTTTATGTAAGGCTAGAATTGGTTCCAATAATCGAATTATATCTTATTTGATGTGTCTAGCTTAAGCAAATCATGGCTCTTCTAAGTGTAAGTGTGTGGCCAAAAAGGGGAAGGAATGAATAAAGGAAAAAGTGTGTGATTCTTGATACAAGATAGCTTTCTAACCTTTTCTCACATGC
Source organism: Erythrophleum fordii (assembly GCA_032878935.1). Taxonomy (NCBI): domain Eukaryota; kingdom Viridiplantae; phylum Streptophyta; class Magnoliopsida; order Fabales; family Fabaceae; genus Erythrophleum; species Erythrophleum fordii. The sequence continues at coordinate 25,923,837 of JAVQMF010000058.1, read as the reverse complement.
ATTGTTTGGATGTTTGCTTGTCATTGGATGCTTATGTATATGTTTGAACTATGAGATATGTTTTTAGTAATTGATCTCATGTTATGGTACCAATATACTTCTTGAAATGTGTTTATAAATGTAAAATGGCTTAAATGGGTATAGTTATACCAAAAGTCCCTTAGTATGGGTAAGGATAAGCCAAAAATCTCTAATAATAGGTGAGACAAAGCCAAAAGTCTCAAGAAAGAGTGAAGCTAAGTCAAAAGTTCCTTAAGGTGAGTGAGGCAAGTCCAAAAGTCCTAAGAAAATTGGGTGAGGCTAGACCGATACCCTTTAAAGTCTATGTTTGACATGTATGAGTTCATATGATAAGAAAATTGATTTATGTATGTTCATGAGAAGCTTTTAGGGTATGCATGGTTTTTTGACATATAAATGCATCCTTTATGCATGTTTAAAAGGGTAAAGAACTGTTAAGATTCTTTAAATCTCAATTTTCCCTTACCTATATTTAACCATGTTTAGGTGAAAGTCAAGGAAGCAAAAATGGGAGCTAAGGAGCATGATTAGTAATACTTTGACAATAGAATAGCTTTTAATATAATTTGATGTCAAAAATTTTAATTCTATAATGAACCCAAGATAGATTGAATTTCAAGTATTCAATTTCACCAATAAGATATGAAGACTTAGGCCATGTTATGTTTTTTATATTTCCATCAATTCGACTATATGAGATGTAAATATATAAGCATGTGTAAATGTATGTAATAATCATGTATGAATGGGATTTGAAATCAAATGTATGCTTATGGAAGGATTTGACATCCTAGGCCTATGATGTACATGTGTATTGTAACATCTGGTCCCTCTGTAAACGTAAGAAACACAATGTTCGGTCTCTCCGTAAACGTCAGAAATGGGCCAAATATAAAAGGAAGTCTTCGAAATAGAAGGAATTTGGGCCAACTAAAATTATGATAAAATTTTAAATATTAGAAAATGATTATTTGAGCCTTGAGTTGCCCAGAAATCAAGGTCAGAGTGATTTAAAAAATTTGCTAAAAGGCCAGTGGTATTTTTGTAAATAAGTGGACTTTTTGGAAAACATACAGGAGAGCTTTTTAAATGAAAGTTTTGAGTCCTTCAGGGTTTTCAAAGGCCTTGAAAACCATGGAAAGTCCCAGGATCGGTAAAGACCCTCTGGTGTAATTTTTTTAATGTCAGTTGATCCGAATTTTGACCGATTCTTTCGAGAATATTTTAGCTCTGATTTGAGTGATTCCAAATATATTTTATTAAATTAGGAACCTATTTGTTATGATGGAAAAGATAGTTCTAAAAAAGGAGCTAAAATGAAGGAGAAATGGAAATGCTATTAAGAAAGGATAAAAATGGAATTAAAGTGTCAAAGGAAGCTTCCAAATTCTTTTTTATAAGTCACGTTCTTTCTCTCCTTCATTAAACTGACTTGCTTCTACCCATTTTTAGAGAAAAACTCTAGCTTCTTAGCCGCACAAGAGAAGGAGGATTTTGGAAGAAGAAATTCAAGGAAAAGGTAAGAAACTTTAAGAAATTTCATATCCTTCCTTCTTAAAACTTGCTCCTCTCCTCCCAAGCTTTCTTTTTATGGTTTTAATGGAGAGTTTGGTGCTATTTTGGGGGCAAAACAAAGAGGGTAATTTCGAAAATTGAGAGAGTAAGCCAACCAAGTGGAAGAACAAGCCAAAGGAAGCAAGAAAACAAAATAAAACTTCCATTCTTTGGTAGTTTCTTCATCCCCCTTCCTCTTGCACGAATTTGGCCACTATGAGCCAAAGTCTTAAGGGCTATTTTCTGCCCAATTCATGGAGAGATTAGAGGTTTTAGATGGCAAGGATTAAGAAGGAACCAATAGAATCAAGAAAGGAGCATTAAGAAATAAGATAGAACCATTAGGGATCCAAATGCTCCCTTGCAAATCTAATTTAACATGAATGTTCTTAGGCTTAAATGAATGTTTAAATATGCTCCTAAGATCCCTAAGAGGTCCCCCATATGCCTCTTCCCCTATGAAAATGAACAAAACCCTATGGAAAGTCATGAACCTAGAAGTTAGAAAAGTGTAGAGCACTTAAGGGGATTGTAAAAATTGATTTAATTCATAAGTTCCCTTGGCTATTTAAGTGTTTTCTTTACCTCCTACAACTCTTAACAACCTCCCTAAATGGTTTTCCCATCAAGGAAAAATCAAGAAGCCATTAAATCCCATTTATGCCCTAGGTTTCGGCCAAGTAGGGATGGCATAGTGAAAGAGAGTTTTAAAAATTTTTTAAGCCTATTTTTGAGTCATATATGATGAATGAATGTGAGGGGAAGCCTTGGAAAAAATTTAGGAAGCTTAGAGAATGAGTTAGTATTTTAGATTCCATATTATGACCTAAAAAAGTAGCATGGTACTAGGCCCTTTGTTTTAATGGTGCGGTGGATCCAAGAGCCTTAAAAGGAGTCAAGAATCATAATTGAGAGGAAAGAATGAGACCTAAAAGTTATTTGAGGAGTGTTGCTTCATTAGGCACCATTATGGACCATAATGAAGCCTATAGAGTAATCTAGAGTTTAAGCAAATTGTATAGCTTTAGAATATGTTTCATAAACCTAATTATCTCCCTTAAATCATGCCTAGCCCAAGAGAAACCATCTCTACCAAATTATAGGTGTATAGCCGAGGCAAATGAGAGAAATCCAAGGAGAAAAGTGTGTAGATTTACACAAGGTAACTCTCTACCTTCTCTCATGCATGGATTTGTGTTTAGCTTGTTTTAGAATGTGTGTATATGTATTTTCAACTTATGAAAAGTATGCTAGCATGCCTTTATATGCTATGATCCTTGATGCCATGTTATGTTTTCTAATGAGTGCATGATGTTTGTATGAGTTTACTTGAGTGTGGAAAGGCTAAGAACTCTTCCCTTTGGTGAGGATGAGCCAAAAACCTTTGAACTTAGTTGAGACAAAGCAAAGAGTCTCCCAAAAGTAAAGTAGGCTCCTAAGAATATGGTTGAGTCCAAAGTGATCAAGGAATAGGTGAGGCAAGTCCAAAACCCATAAGGAGAAATATGAGGCCAATCCAAACACTTGGTAAGCTCTTGAATGATTTGTATGAGTTGTTCATAAGCCAAGTTTGCTTTTAAAAGGTTTATGGCTTTTATTTTCTCCATGTATGCATTTGTAAAGCTTGCTTGCACATATTATATATGATTGAATGGAAGATGAGCTATTGGGATTCTTTGAATCTCATCCCCTCCTCTCTAATGATCCAACATGCTAGGTGGACCAAGTAATTTTGGTAAAGGGAGCCAACAACCATGAAAAGCAAAGATTGACAAGCTTATGTCTTGTTTTATCTATTTTGGAACTATAATGATGGTTCATAATGTATATGATGTTGTATATGTACCATGACCCTCGAGACATGTATAAATACACCATTATGTGATGTTTATATATATATATATATGATGTATGACCTCTAGCATATGTTTTGAGTATCTATTGCCAAAGTATGAAAATTGAAAGTTTGATGGATATGTGTATAAGTGGGGGTTGAATAGCCAAAATGAGATGTATAAGTTTTGGGACCATTTAGGTAACTCACACAAGTCTTAAATATACTTTAGACTTGCCCAAAAGGTTCCAAGATTAAGGGAAATCTATTTGGCAACTTTGATACCCTATATGGAGCCAAAATTGACTATTATGGAATCCTATATTACTTTTTAGCCAAACGAGTTAGTCTTGATTTGAGATTTGGCATGCAATTAAGTATCATTGAGAGCTTTTTGACAAGCTAAAGATCATAATTTTTTTAGGTTTACAGAATATTTGATGATTTTTTAAAGTTGTCAAAATTTATAAAAATGATCTGATGCACTGTTACAATGGTCCAAAATTTTTTTCTGTCACATGAAACTAAAATGATGTCCAATTATCATGAAAATTTATATAGAGAAACTAGGAAATCGTAGAGACTCGTGCCAATTAGAAACACTTCATTTGAAGGTCTAGAGAGGAATATATGAATTTTTGAATTTTTTATCCAGTATCAGTAACCTTGCCCGACCAGAAGTACTGTTCCATCAAATTTTGAGGTCTGGGTTTGATGAACTGATCTAAAGATATTTTTTCTCTCTATTTGGCATCTACAAATTTCTAGATTGGTATCATTTGTATGGATTGGATTTATTTGAAATTAATTGGATATTTTTTAAGTTCATATCAGTAAACTGTGACAGCATCAGGAGGACCTAGTCCGACCTCTAGACTATTTCGTATGTCAAAAGCTCTGTGTATGGGATGTTATAAGTTGTACATATTTTTACCATAAAGTAGACATTCCAAATTTTCTAGAATGACCAAGATTGAATGATTTTAATTTTTCTAGATTTAGTTATGATTTTCCAAAGTTTTCCAAAAAAGGAGGCCAATTCTGGCTGAGAATGAAACCCCATCTCCCACCTTCGAATTCGGTTTCCATGAGTTGTAGGCATGTTTTTATGATGAAAATGAGTTTTAATGATGTAATTAAATATGAGGATGTATACCATGAGCTCAGATGGTCCACGTGACACTAAAGAAAATTTTTAGTCGTGATGCGACGCAAAAAAGTGTGTTATTTTCAATGAATCTTTCACTTCCTTCTTACTATATATCACACGAGCATGTAAATGATTATGGATGTAAGTTACAAATTATGATGTTACATGTGTAACACCATAACTTCTAGCTCATGTTATGTCATTTATAAGCTTTATATCATCAATCCCACAAGAGTATATGAGAAAGAGGATAAAAATAATAGACTTTTTCGCGTTGCGCTATATCTAAAAAATTCAATTTGGTGTCACGTGGACTGTGTGAGCTTATACTATACTTCCTCATATTTAATTTTATTATTTCAACTCATTTGCATCACAAAAAAATGCCTACAATTCATGGAAACCAAAATAGAGCTCAAAATAAACAAGCATATTTTCGGCCAGATTTACTCCATTTTCTGACCTAACTTTGGAAAATCATAACTAAATCTAAAAAATTTGAAATCATGAAATTTTGGTCATTCTGGAAAGCTTAGGGCCATGTAACTTACTTAAACCCTAGATTACTCTACAACCTCCATTATGGTCCATATTAGCACCTAATGAAGCAACACCCCTCAAATAATTTCTAGGCCTCATTCTTTACTCTCGAATATGATTCTTGACTCCTTTTAAACCTCTTGGAGTCATCACATTATTAAAACAAAAGGTCTAGTACCATGTTGCTTCTTTAGGTCATATTATGGAACCTAAGACACCAAATCACTTTCCATGAGTTCTAAATTTTTTCCAAGGCCTCCCCTCATTTTCATTCATCAATTATGATTCAAGAATGGCCTTAAAAAAATTTAAAACTCTCCCTAGCTATGAGAAACTCTTTAGGCCGGGGCTATGGAGCTTAATGGCCTTCATGGAGTTTGCTTGGTTTTCTTGAAGGGGGAAGCTTGTGGGGAGCATCTTTGGTGTCTCAAGAACTCATTTATACTCTAACTTAGACCTAGGAAGCATCCTACAAATTCAAAAATTGAAAGGTGCACTTGAAACCCTAGGTTTTACATCTTACTTTCTAATGCCTTTTTCTTAGTTTTCTTTGCATATTCTTATTCCTCTCCATCAAATACCTAAGAATCATCTTTGGTTTGGTTAAAAATCTGAATCCTTAGATCTGTCCAAGTGTAGGTCGAAATGCTCAAGGAAGGGAGGAAGAAGACCAAGTGGAAGAATTGCAAAATACCTTGTTTTCCTTGGATTTCCTTGCTTATTCTTGCTTTCCTTGGCCTCCTTACTTGAAATTCAAACTTTCCCCTCTGTTCTCCATTCAAAACAGCCCTCAAAACTTCAGAGAAATCATGGAGAAGAAGAGGGAAAAAGAGGAGAAGAAAGTGGTGGAGAGAAAGCATGAAAAATAAGCAAAATTCCATACCTAAAGTCTTGAATCTTTCCTCCTCCTTCCCTTCTCTTTGTGCGCCACTCTCCAAGGGATTTTCTTTTGATTTGGGGCTAGAAATTTTGAAGTGAATGAAGGAGAGTGTGAGGTGCCACCTATATATAGCTAGGGTAAAGTGACTTTTTTAAAAAATTCCCATTTTGCCCTTCATACTTTGCCTTTTTGTTTCTCCTTCGTTTTAGCTCTTTTTTGAGAATCTTCTTTTCCATTATAACATTTAGATTCCCAATTAAGAAAAATGGCTTTGGAATCACTCAAATCGGAGCTAAAACTCTTCCGAACGAATCAGTCAAAGTTCGGGTCAATCGACGTTAGAAAACTTACACCGGAGGGTCTTTACCGGTCCCGAGGCTTCCCATGGTTTTTGGGGCCTCTGAGAACCCTGAACAACTCAAAATTTTCATTTAAAAAGCCCTTTTAGGTGCTTTTCCAAAATTGCACTTATTTACGAAAATGCCACTGGTCTTTCGGCAAATTTTTTAAATCACTATAACCCCCGTTTCTGGGCAACTCAAGGCTCAAATCCTCATTTTTTATTATTTAACATTTTATCCAAATTTTATTTGGCCTTGAATCACTAATCTCAAAGGACTTACTTTGAAAGTGTGCCTGTTTCCATCGTTTAACGAAAACTAGACATTACAACATGTATGTTAGCAACTAGGATGGTGGTTTTAAGATGCATTTAGCATTCTCTTATGGGCTATGTTTATGCTTTTGGACATACTCAAATGTGTAACACCATAATGTCTTAACCTCAATTACTCTCGCTCTAGGCTCAGACTTAGAAAAATTTTAGAATTTTAAAAATTTTCAACTTTCTTCTTTCTTTTTCTTTTCTTTTTCTGGTTGTTACACAAATGGCTGTGGATTGAGTAGAAGACTATTTGGTGCCTTTTTATCCTTTTATAGACTTTAAATTGACCATTTTCTTGAGTTGAATCAAAGTCTAACCAAATGGATGAGTTTTTGAATGAAATTTGCAAAAAAAAAAAAAAAGGTCTCATATAGAGCTTTTTACTTAGTTAAAGAGCACTTAATTTGAAACTCTAGAGAATTTATTATAATTTTTTCAAGTTGACCAAATTATGTAAAAATTGTCCTTGCATTCCTGTATCACTTATGGGCCAAATGAAGTCCAATATTCATGAAACTGTACAGGTATAAACTAGACATCATAAGCTTTTCATAACCACTGAGAACATTCAATTGGGATTAGTATAGAGAGAGTTATGATTTTTTTGAATCTCAGGGTTTGCATCAGTCCAAGAGCATGACCCAGGTTATTGTCCTATCAATTTTTAGGAGCTAGATGCAATTGTCTTGGTCTGAAATTATTTTAATAGTTAGTTAACATCCAGAGCTTTCTAACATGTTATAGTATGCATAATTTTAAATTTTCTAAAATTAGTTATGATTTTTCAAAATTCATATTAGAAAACTGGCCCTGTAACCTGAGAGAAAAATTCTGATATTGTGATGTATGGTCCAAAATCCAATCTTTGTGCATTAATTTGTAATGTTTCTGATATGAATGGATATGTTATGATTGGATAATGGAATTGGCATGCCCACACGGTCTCTAAAGCTAAGAATAAATTAATTGGGCTTTTAATAATGCAAATAACCGTTGCTAAAAATGCTATTTTCATGTAATTGAGTAAGATTATGCCTTCGTGATATGATTTAAAAGCTAAAAAGCTAAGGTATTACACTTTGTCACATTCGTGCATGCAGAGGTGAATCTAATCTGTGCATGAATATGTGTGTTCAAGAGAGGAAAGGGTCTGCACTCTTTTTTGTGGAAAAGCTGTATCAATTCAGCTTCCATTTTTCAATTATTTATTTATTTTGTTTTTACATTCATTAGAAAATCTGGGCAATTATCCACTTATTTATATTGTAAAAATGTAACTTTCATCTTTAGATCTTAGCCCTTAATTTAATTTTATAGCCCTTAATTCTCCTCCAAATTAATCTCCACTATTTAAATTTCATTTGCCCATTAAAAATCTGTACAAATAATATAAAATATTAAGTAAAAAATTTATAAAATTATTTAAAAAGAATTTATGCATTAAAAACTAAGAATTTGCAAATTAATTTCCAGAGTGCAGAAATGACCAATAAAATCAAATTTTATCTAATAAAATCCATTAAGCCAAAATTTATCATTAAAAAGTCTAAATAAAGAAGAATAAAAGAAAAAATGACATTTATCAATCATCTACACCTAGGCTCCCCTAAGAATATCACCACGTGTACATTCGATCTTGACCACATACTTAATTGTTGCAATTTTGAATATTTGAACATATTGCCACCATAAGTGAGAATTTTATAATTCTTAGCAAGACAAATAAAATTTAAAACTAGTAATGGTTCAATTGTCACATATGTAAAAAACATTTTCTTGTCCTTTTTCTTAATTGAGTTATGCAAAATATATAATTAAACATATCACAAATAAACAATCTATTTATAAAATAGCATTAACTTAATAATCCTCAGTATAAATTAACATTACAAATGTATATTATACAACTCATTCCATACTAACTCAAAAGAATCATTTACTTCCTTTATAATTGCACATCAAAATATATGTAAGTACTATAATTATTCAAATAATCAAGATTGCATTATAAGGTGTTCTTTAATGTGGATCCGCATCATAAAGTAACCGTAAGACCATCTTCTTTCAAGATTTTATCCCTCAAGAATTTTGCCTATGGTATTGGAGATTATCTTCTTTGGAGAACTCTATCTTCTGGAGACTATCTTCTATTAAAACCTTATTTACTTGGAGACCATCTCTTATTGAGAACCCTGTCCCCATGGTACCAACCATTTTATTGAAAGCACAAGCATTAAATTTATCATCAGCCCTTATTATTAAGTAAAATATCAAATTTTGGTAGAAATAATTAGTTTCCAATTCACATGCTAATCAAATAATTATCAAACCAAACAATCAATAAAATAATCATCAAGGCATTTATATAAGTCGTAAGTTACTTATATAAATTCTAGCGGAACCCCTTGTTATTTATTAATATGTCTTTTAATGTCTTCAAAGACTTAAACATCCATGGTCCATATTAGGTATCCAAAGTACTGGTTATCTATGCATAAGAATTGTTGAGGTTTATTCTTCCATGCACAGGAACTAGGGTCAAGGTATTTTCCACCAACATGGTCATACATACATAGCTATGGCTTATAGGTCAATTCTCTATGCATGGGATCCAAATAATCTTCCTTGCATAGGAATGCATGTAAAAGAATTAATTCATAATAATTCTTAAGGTTCTAGAAGAATTTGAGAATGCAACTTATGTCTATAACAATCAACTATACAAACATCTAAATAATAACACCTTATAGTACAAAACATTAATACATAACAGATATAAAATATAAGGTATTAAAAACTTGAAATTTCTTAATTCCCTAAAAATGGGGTGTGGCACTACAACACTATCCACCCCATTATCTTTTTCCTCTTTGTAACTACCTAAAGGCACTATTCATCCAATCCAACCTTAAAGTTTCTCCATTTTTAGTGATTCAAACATGCTTTTAATTTCATAACAACACTTAAAAACATAAACTCAACATGTTAAACCAATTAATCCACATCCAAAGTTCTACATATATCATCAAACACCTAGTCCAAGAAGAAGGAGAAAGAAAAAAGGAAAAGATGGAAGGATGAAGCGATAGAAATTCTTAGTAAGACTAGGAAAATGTCTTATTTGGTTTTTGTTTCCTTACTTCTTCTTCTGCTTTACTTCCTTTTCCTGTAGCTTCTAACTCCTACATCTTCTTCTATGCTTCTTCATTTTCTCTCTATAACTCTTAGCTATTCTTTAGCTCTCTCTCTCTCTTATGTCTCTATAAATGAAGGTAGAAGAAGATTTAAATAATGGGCAAAGGTCAATTAATGCATTTGAGGTGTCCAAAGTCTCAGCCTTTCACACATCATTGACCTATACTAGATATTTTGTAAAGTTTTCATAATTTTGGTTCATGATATCTGCATTATGGTTGAGTTTTAGCAAAGGTGGCAATTATGGAAGTTGATTTTATTATTGCTATGATCCTTTTGGACCAATCCAATTGTCCAAAGCTTATGAAATTTTATTTGGTGTAAATTATATCTTGACCCTAAGAAAATAGTATTTTGGCCCTAGTTAAAATTATGTTTTTAAACCCTAAAATTTTATTGTGTATATTTTGATCCAAATTTTCACCTAAACATTTTTATTTGCCAATTCTTTTCGTAAAATTTTAGGGGCCTAATAAGTTTTAAAAATTTCTTTTTTTAAATATTTATTATCTAATAACTTATTATTAAACTATTTAAAATCATTCCTAATTAATTCTTAAAAATTTTCAAAATTTTTACCTAGTGTTAATATTAAATGACTTTTATTATTTTATGAGCTAATACTAAATGTAAATAAATATCATTTTAAAGAGGATGTTACATTTCTAAGTTTTATTCAAGTACTATATATCACTATTCTTTTTGTTGGTAACATCATAATGTGACAACCTATTTATATATATATATATATATATGTATCAACACTACTTTGACTTTATTTAGACAAAGACTAATGAATAGAATAATTTATAAATTTGTTTTCAATAAACTCAATATAGGTTTTTTTTAGGCAAATGTTGCTATTCATGTTACATCTAAATCTTATAGTTTTATGGAAATTGGAATGTATGCCATTGATTTTCATCTTTTTCCTTTTTTTAAAATATTTGTTTATGTAAATCAATGGCTAAGGATTCGATTTGCTTTTTTTATTTTTTTTTCAAATTAGTGTCTAATTGTGCAAGGAAATGAGGCAAAGATTGATGTAATAAATGTTAGTAAGAGTTAGTTATTAATTTGATTGTTAATATATGTTAGTAAAGTTAGTTATTTATTAATTTGTTAGATGTAATAAATGTTTTTTATATTTAATAAATTTTAGTTATGTAATGATTATTTAATAAATGGTAATTAGGCAATAAGTAATAATTATTAATAATCTAGCAATAATTGTAGCAACGATTGATGTATTAAGTAAATGAAGATAAAATACTAAGGAAAAATGTGTAAAGATGTAGTTTAAAAATTAATTAATTTAATTATATAACTTAAAAATAGTGACTTTTAGTACTACAGTAAACCTTTTTGCCTTTCATGTTATGGTTATCCTTGGCTCACAAGTTTCATGTTCTTGATCAAGTATATTGTTAACAAGACCGATCGGTAAATAATTTATATCAAATGTAGGAGAATGCATTGGAGGAATCGGTTGCTATGGGGTCACAAACCCTGATGTGACAATCTCCCAATTTTAAAAAATTGACTATCATACTCAGTAGTAAAGGTCATCAGATCTTCAAATAATGACATTAATTACCTAAATTGGAAGGGATTAAGATATCCAAATTATGACAATGATGAAGGAGGCACATAATATGAAAGACCAACAACTCCAAAGTTTACATATTAGTAAGTCAACATAAAAGAAGATAGACTAACCATGCCAATGTCTTATTATGTTGTAGCACCTCTAACTTGCATAAATGATATTGAAGCACTAATGCCATAATGATTTTATTCATCCTGTATGACAATTGGCAACCCTAATGACATGTAACCCTTACATGTTTTGCTTGGCTTGCCCTTCACAATTTTTTGTTGTGGTAAATTAGGTGTAGGAAGAACAAGTTAAGAAACCATTATGAAGCACTATTCCTTAAGAGTCTATAAGATGTACATTTGGTCCCAGTTCATGCTCTCTCAATACTCATGATAGTCTATTTGTGGAGGTTCACGAATGCTCATCTTATAGAGGTCACCGGCTTTGCTATCAAACAACGAGATATTATGTATTAAGCAAAGGAAAATAACAAGGGTGACAAGCATTAAAAGTTTGTCATGAAACCAACAGCACCACTTATAGGGTAGATCTACTACAAAGTACATGTCCAATACCATTGCATGTACTAGAAAGTACAATCTATAGGTGTTATAACCATGGGTGCCAAAGCTAGAGCATTTTGCCATGTATTTCATGTTTTAATAATGCCCATGTGCTATTCTTGCCAATCCATTAAAGTTTTTCCTCATAGCTATAATGTATGTCAAGCCTTTAAATTGATTAGAGCAACTAAAAATGATAGTCGGTTGGTAAACTAGTATAGCATGCGATTTAAGTAGTGTCACTCTATAATATGAAAGCAAATAAATGATACCAAAGTTAGCCAAATGTCTTGAAATGCCAATCAATATTATAGGATGATCTCTCACACACTATTTGATTCATATGGCTACTAAATAATCTATACATAATACATCAAAATGTCATAATAAATACAACATATGCAAGAGTTAATTTACCAAAGACTCATCAATGTAAAGTGAACAAACCTTATTATCTTGCATCAAATTTAATAAAATTTGATATTGTTGCAAGGCATGGCACTCAGATAAGGAGGTCATCCTATATTCTTTTATCTATGATTATAAGCAAACATATCACAACAATTAATAGAGAAATAAGTAATAGATTGAAATCAAATGAATAAGATTATAGCACTATTTACAAATTATTTATCATGTCTTACCTGAAACCTAAGGGAGGTAATATTAGGAAAATATCCATTTAAGGATCTAGCTTTAAAGATCTTTGTGGTTCTAATAATTGGAATCTATCTTATGCCCAAAGGCAAAATAAAGTCAGACAACCACCTATATCTTGTTTTTCAAGGTTAGTTGCATTATAAAGCTCTTTATTCAAATGAGCCAATAGTTTAAATCCCAATTGTATTGGCTAGTTTATTCAAAATCCCATAACAATGGGAGGTACATCAAATATACATCGTAACTAGACCTATCTAACATCAAATAACCACCAATAAGTCTCAATATGTATGCATGTGTAAACCTTTGCACATCTTCATTGTTAGCATTGATCGATAAGTTATTGAAATGCTCGACCAGTAAACTATTTAACACTTTCTAGTTATAGAGTTTATTATATGGTGACATGATTCCAAGTAGCCACTTACATGTCTATGCCCAAATGTAGTTTTTATGACTAATAATAGGCATCACTGTGCAAGAGAGGCTCAAATGCATAGCAACATCTTATAAAAGTGATTGTGCTAGGTGGTGTGAGAACTGTAGGTCTTGAGATGCCATCTCTCCACAAGCTCTAACACTGGTGACAGATCATACTTGAATTTCCTTAATTGAGCAATGCCATAAAATCTAGCCTGCTGAAGATAGTAAACAACAGTGAGTGGATGAGGAGGTAGATGATCATTGTGCATAACATGTTATGGGGGGAGAACTTAATTGTCCTACAAAATAAGGTGAAACATTATGCATGCATTTGTATAATTGAATCAAAGAAAGTACATGTTAAACATAATAAGAGTGAGATTATCTTACGTAGCCAAGCCACACGGCCTATGAAACATGTTGCATCAAGAGATATAGAAGTGAGTCATTTTCTAACTCTAGTTGAATACCTTGTTGCGGACGCATTATTGCTTTAACGTAAGGCATCTTTTATAAGTAATGAGTACAAGAAGAAATTTTTAGGTATTTTAATTTATAAAAAAATTAATGAATTAATACAACTCTAAATAGATTTCTAAACTTGTTATCAATATATATATATACAGAACTAGGATTCTCTCCTTGCTTAGCTTGAGCAACACACTCAGATCTAGACATTTTATGTTGCTTTTTTCTTTTCAATTTCCATCATTCATTTCTTTTATTTTGATATTTTTTAAATAAAAATAAATTTTCAACTCCTATAAGACAATCTGGCATAGGTTGAAAGACTCTCTTTATATTGCATTTTACTTTCTTCAAAAAGAAATGTCAAAATAAAAATATATATGGTTGGGATTGAAAAAAAAATAAAAGAGAGGTATGAAGGGTCCAATGTTGCTCTACTTGAGCAACACATCCATTACATATATATACTTGTTCGCAAAACAAAATTGGGCCAAAGCTGAGTGCAACTTTATGAGTCAAGTTTAAGTTTTGGTCCATCTTTATTTGCATATAAATATAATTTTGTTAAACTAATGTAGGTATTTAAGAAAAAGTTTTAGGTTCAAACCTCTTACTCTAACCATTACTAAAAATGAAATGTTTTGTCAAGTTTCCATTACAGCAAAATCATATCCTAACTGTGATTACTGTAACCATAGTTAAGACAAAATGTCTTAACCTCAATTTTGAAGAAAACCATAATCAAGACATGTCTAACTGTGATTGTTACAAAACTGTGGCTAAGACAAAGGGTCCTTGTTGTCTTTTCTAAAAATCATGGTCAAGATTATGTCCTAACTGCAATTTTCTAATTTGTGGTTACCCTAGCTCAACCTCCAGCATGTCGCAAGCCCCATTTTCCCCTTCCCCTTTTGAAATATGATATCGTCCTTTCAATGCAGCACCACCACTGTTCAACATTGATGGAGCCACTCATTCATTGAACAAAGGGCATAAACAAAGCCATTCCTGCGCCCAATAGAGGACATCAATGATACACAACCCCATCATTTATCATGGACGAGACACACCAATGGCCTTCTTGTTAACAAAGCTTGTTCCTTCGATGTCCAACAAAATTTTTTCCATTGTGGAGATTTTCACTATGAATATTCCATGATTTGTCCCCCTTAGTATTTTTTGTTATCCCTTCCTCTTTGATGCTAAGATCGAGTTAAATTTTTTTTTACTTTAAAATTTTGATTTCACTTGTTGAGTTATTTTTTTTTATGAGACATTGAAATGCTGATATTGAGATTGAAATGCATGTTGATGTTCTTTATTCATGCTGAAATTTTGCATCATTTCTTCATAAATTTTCTTCATTTAATCTTTGTGGTTGAGTTCTAAGCACTAATTTTAGAAATTATATGTTGCGAAATTCCAATGTGGACAAACTACTTTACATTGTTATAGTTAAGTTTTCTTTTTCATAAATTATAGTTAAATAATTGATATAGATTAACAAAATGTACACATGCTAATGTTACAAAGAGTAATAGTAATTTGATTAAGAAAGCATAATTTTTTTTTTGTTTTGAAAAGAAGGGTAACAAATTATATGCTATGCACTATAGTTTTTTTTTTTTTAATTTATTGCTTGGAATTTGTTTGTGAATGTGGTAATTTAATATCTCATAGTTGTAATTAAAAACATAGTGTCCTTTAAGGTTATTTACTATAAAAAATAGTTACCAATTTAAAGTAGATTAATTTTATATAAACTTAGATAACCTTGAGAATATTTAAAGGGACTTAGTGGATTTTTAAACTTCATGTTTGTCAATAGAAGCATAAAGGTTAAAATAATCTACTTATGTTCTAAGAATAACTTCAAGAAATGGCAAATTAGAGAAGATGTACATGACCACGTAATTATTAAATCATTCCCATAATAGTACACTTTTTGGGTTATGCTTGGCAAAAAAGGAAGCCTACAAAATCCCTAAGATACTTTCTATTGAAACCATAGTTGCGAAGGTTATTTCTGTCATTCAAAATAATTAAGCATATGAGATGGCATGTCATGGATAGGAATAGCAATGACATGATGAGGCATTCAAGAAACTTAGAGGCATGGAGGAGATTTGACATAATAAATCCTAAATTCACTTTAGATCCTTAAAATGTACACTTAGGTTTGGCTATTGATGATTTCAATCCATTTGTTAACCTGAGTACAAGTTATAGCATTTGGCCAAATGTTCTTATGCCTTATAAGATTCCATAGCTGAGGCTCTAACCACCCAGACTTCACTTGATGATATTCATGACTTCCTTGCTGATGAAGAGGAAAGGGAGCAAGAACAGGTTAATGAGTCTACATGGAAAGAAAAGAAAGAAATTAAATGGTTGAAATCTAAGGTATGTAAGACAAAATCTTTTAGTATGTTGAATTCATTTAATCTAAGTTTGAATCTATTAAATTTAGTTTTAAAGATGAGACAAGACAAGTTAGGCTTATGAGTCTAACTTCATAAGGGTTTTGGTTCCTTCCTAAAGGCCATAAAATTGTTGTGGATTGGAACAAATGAGTCTAACCCATTAAAGAAGGAAGTGGACTATTAGGTGTTTACTTAGAGAGTGTTGCAAAAAAATTTATATGATCTTCCATTAACTTCTCTAGTCCAACAAATTTTCTAGTTCAGTACAAGAATGACACTTACAAGTATACTATACAGGTAGTACATTGATTATTAAACTATCTTATGGCTCATTCATGTTCATCCATATTAATTAACAATTGTATTTGATGTTGTAGACACACTTTATGGTCAATGATAGGCATAAGAAGCACCACCTTCATTTAATAAAGGGATAAGTGGAGGTAGAAAAGGAAGGACTTGTACAACAAAAGGCAAGATGAAACAAGAACAAGAGATAAGCTAATACAAATAGTTCCTGATGGGACTCCAAAGGAGGAATAAGTGTCATATATTGGTATAGACACAACCCGAGGACCTTGATAATAACAATTTTTTAAAATATTTTCAAGATCTTAATAGATATACTTATTGTGTTTCTATCAATCACCAAGCAATCATGCCAAAAAAAATAAAGAAAATAGACAATTACCACAATGATAAATCCGAAAACCTTACAAGAAAAAAGGTTTAGATGGTAAAAGATATTGGTAAATAGTATAACTAAATTGTTGATGTAATATGAGATATTACTATATTTGTCTTATACATTATAAGAGGCTAAGCATAATGGCCTAGTCACCAGGGAGATGTATGGACTACCACGCATAAGACGAAAGATGTAATTCCAGTGAGGAAGTTGGAGCAGTCATTATAAGTATATGAGTTATATAGGAATAAAGTGTTAATTCTTGGTTGCATTGAATTGATGCATTGATGAAATATTGGACTATTTTCTATTTTTCTTAAACTTACAAGAGAAGATAATAGAGCTTTAGATTTAAAGGTCTTCTTCTCAAGAAATATCAAGTCAAAATTCATTAGCCATTGCTTTAGAAAACCAGGAGCATCTTGGCCGAGTCCAAAGATTAGAATTATTTGCTCTGCCATCCCAAGTGTTTAATTGGTTTGCATGAGGTGCAAGAACTTAGAAAAAAACAAGAACAAAGCATTTTACATTGACAACAAACTAATGTAGCTTTTGCATTTCTCCTATAAAGTTTCCAAGGTCAGCTACCATTTGAACTAGCTAGTCTTGGCTTTTCTATAATAATATTATAACCCTAATCATCTTATTTAAATTATATGAATTAATACTTATTTTATACAGTCTTTGGTTTCTTACTTATGCATTTCACTTTTATAAGCAAGCACCAAGTAGTCAAGAAAGTGAAAACCAAGACCTACAACTTAATCTCCAAACTCATCTAACAGAGATAATTAGTTCATTATTTTAATTTGTACGTGAACTTTGATTATATTATATTTTAACTTTTGGAATTAATTAAATATGTTTAAATTTTCATAGTAAATTATGAATGAATATGTATGAAATTGTTATTGTCATTGAATTTTGATGGTAAATTATGATTAAACAATTATATAGGATTGTAAAACTACTATTATAAATACGGCAATTAATGTATAATCTAATGGTTTTGTTTTTGAAAATATTAATACCACTACTAAAGCATTTGCCATGCTTAGATGCAATTACCCTAAAATTATAGCTAAACCATTTGGTTTAGCTGTTTAGCTATAGTTAGAAACCCCAGTTAAACCTTGGGTTAACAGTGATTTTAAAATCACAATTAAACATTTGGTAGTTAAGGTTCAACCACCGCTAAACCAAAGGAGTAACTATGGTTATCCAAAATCATAGCTAAACTTGTTATTACAAATAGATATACCATGATTTTAGGAATTGTGGCTAAGTGTTAGAAAGAACACAACTTAGAGGTTTTTTTTTTTTACAGTGATATGTGTATCAAAAATAATAAATATAATTTGGTTTAAACTTAAGAAGTAAATCCTTTTCTAATGAATTTGAAAACTTTATTTTTTTACAAATAAATAGCAAGTTTATCTAAAGAAATTGATTTGTAGTTAATTTTATACACCACTTTCCTAAGTAAAGGCATTTTTGTTATATTTGATTCATCAGAAAAAATAAATAAATTTATCAATTAAAAAATAGAACAAATAAGGTGTATAATATAAATTTCAAAAATTTCAAAACACAATTAAAGTATTAATTGAATTGTTATTTTTGGGCCAAGCAAAGTGCATTAAATAAGCTTTAACAGTTTATAGACTTAAATTTAATTAGCCCAAATTAATATCAAGATTGGACCTAAGCCCAAGCCCATTAGGTTGTGTTAGATACACTCACAAGCCCCTGAACACTTTTACTTCATGGGCATGGAGCAGATGAGGCATTTGTTGTGGTGAGGTTTGAAGCGACACGAGGAGCAAGCAGTGTGGCTATTCTCGCAATGCAAGAGTGGAACACTCGAAGGTTCATAGCATATGCAGCAATCGAGCACCAAACACCAATGGGTCCGTAAGAGTCACACAAATGCAACCTTTTGCCCCTTCACCTTCTTCTTCTTCTTCTTCTTCTTCTTCTTCTTCTAGTGATTGTTTTTCCCACTAAATATTTTCTTCCTCTTGCCCCACTTGGTGTTCCTTGTCATTATTCATCATTCCATTTCTTTCTCTCTTCTTCCTATTCCTTTTGTTTCTTCTTCTTCTTCGTTGTTTCTGTTACACTTTGGCTTTCCTCGTCTCCTAGTTCATCTTCTTGTAACTCTTGGGTTTCTTCCATGGTGCTTCTTCTTCTTCTTCTTCTTCTTCTCGTAACATTCTCATCTTCCACCTTATCTTCTTCTTCTTCTTCTTCTCGTAACACTCTCATCTTCCATCTTATCTTCTTCATGTTCCACATAGCCTTGTAAGAAGCTGCACCGAATACCAAGGCTTATCCTCTCTGCCATTGAAGGTTTCTATATGGTTGCTTTCTGGAGTGATTGCGACCATCCAAGACTAGCAATTTATTCCTAACTATGGAGATTTACTCAAAACCTGAATCCCATGGCCAGTAGAACCTATAATTATAAAATGCATATAACGAGATTGACTATAAGATTATACATTCAAGATATCAGAAAACAATTTCTCACACAACATTCAGATATTATTGATGTAAAAGAGGCATTTATAGACCCAAACTAGCTAGTATTTTAAGAGCATATGTTAGGCATATATACAAAATATAAACTAACGTATATATTACAAATAAAAATTATTAATATATTACCCCCTTCGGTAAATTTTGTCTAATTAATAATATACTGAAGAATGCCAAACTAAATTGAAGTTACTGAGAAAAGACGAATAAAAGAGACTTGGAAAAAAACGCTAACTTGGCAGCCACTGTTGGAGTAACTTTTTTCTTACTTTTTTTTTTTAAAGCCTTGATATTTTATTGAGAGAGAAAAAAACTTAAAATGCAATGAAATTGAAGGTTACATGTGTTTCTGATATGATGGTTTATCCTTTAGATACAATAAAAATAACATTAATAACTAAAGAATTTGAAACTAATTTACCCCAATCAATGAAGAGTTAATCTTTTAAATAGTTGAGTGTTAATCTTTATTTAAATTTCATTATTAGTAAAGTAAAAATAACAAAATGGATTCAAAGATCAAAACACTCAACTTTAATTAGCCTACAGGGAAACTCATTTTGCCAGTGTCCTCTTCCCAGTGGCTATCAATTTAATTGACCAGATGGAAAAGCCAGCACTATCACCCTCATTGAGATCAATAATCATATGGAAAAAAAATCTCCAAACTATAAGTTTTGTCTAGCCAAAGAGCACTATAAAAACAAGTATTCCTAGAAAGTGGACTAAACTGTAAAATAATGCATATTAAAACGAGCATCTGAATTTCAATTTTTCTGTCCATTGTGGTTTTACAGAAGAAATAAAATTTCTCAGCTCATCTTACTGGAGGGCAGGATTACTTTTAGATAGTTCCATATGCCTCTCCTGATAAACACAATTTATTTAACAAACTCCTCAAAATGGTGAAAGCAAACAAATGCACACTACCATACCACATATTAACCGTATATATAATTTACTATAAACTGTGTGAAACTAAAAGTAATTAATTTCAATTAAAAAGTTTAAACTTTCAAACAAAGTTCCATGAGTAACTTTATTAATTATAAATGCCTCCTTAAACATATCAAATGCGCTTTCGAATTGATGTATGGACAAAACAAAAAATGGGCAGAATAAAAATTAAATTCATGGGTATCAAGATCCTTGGCACTTCTATATAGAGGTGGCACTTGAGTCACATATACGCTTGCGCAGAGATACATTATCATAAAATAAAATCACAAAGTCATTCAACATTTTTAATTTTGATATATAATTACACATTAAATAGTCTATAACTACCAAGCTGTGGAGAAGATCAACTTGACAAGCTCAATCAATATCTGTCACGGGTTCTTTATATATTTTCTTTTCCAGTCATCATTTTTACTGAACAGGAATCTACATTTGTGTTTCCGTAAGAATGAAAACCCTAACTTGAAACAGATATTAAAAAGAAACATTTTCTTTCGATTTTTGCTATTGGTAATTGTAAGTTCTCGTTCATGTTATAGGTTAGCATATACCTTCCCAATTTAATCCTAATCGGTACAACAAATATTAGGAGACATATTAAGTTTGCATTATCACTTCTTTCCTATCTATACATTTTGGAGATATTAAGGATACTATACATTACCCACAATCCCTTATATTTTATCCGACATTATGTGTAAATGATCCCTTTTTTATATTTTCCTCGTCTTTTTATATATATTACCATGTGTGGATTGGATTGTATCCTTCTATGTAGGAAGAAAGTGGGTGAGAAAAGTTGGGCTTTTCCCCATTTGAATGATAGATACAACTAGGCCACCATAATTACTTTCGAAAAAATTTTCTTTCCTTGAACTAGGTTTTATTTTTGGTACATTATTATGTTGCTCATTGGAAGGAAATTTCACCAGAAAACTAAAATATACCATCCACTAACTGTTATAGACAAGTTATTAAATCAAAGAAAACCAGCTTAAGACAAGTCAAGTAGATCATAGTGGATGCATTTGCTTGCAACCCATTGTAATTTTGATTATTATATAATTATCACATCTTTTAGTATATATAGAGTTAAAGAGAGAAGAGAGAGAAACAACCATATATATAATAATATAGTACATATTATGTGTTTATATATATATATATATATCTACTCACAAACACAGGTATGTGAGTATTTGCATGTGTATATGTCTAGAGTGTAAGCATAAATTAAAAGCTCGTATTTATTTATAATAGTGTATATATCAGTAGCAATAACTAGTGCAGGCTAGATTATAGAAGCTTACACAAATTAGTGTGTGTATACATACACCCACGCACCTATCTCGTAGATATAACTCTTAATCCCTTCTTTATAGTACCAGCTCTTAATCTACTCATACTTAGTAGTGCCTACGCTGCGGGGGCTACGTCAATCCCATTATCGTCATCGTCATCGTCGTCATCGCCATCACCCTCCACACAAAAGCTGAGAAACTGATCAGTTGGAGGAGTTGCCCAGATAATGCCCTTGGCAAACTTGGGAAGAGCAGATACTATGCATCCTAAGACCACCATTTGTTTTACAGTAACCTGGCCTTTGTTGACTGATGAAGTCATTGAGTCTCCTATATCCATTTTATACCCGGAAATCTATATTCCACAGACTTTTGACAAGATGCTTTAAGGGTAGATTTGAATAAGGGATAATGGAGGCGACAGGAACTTAAGGTATATTTAATTTGTTTGGAATTTTTAATAAGGAATTGAGGATAATAGAAACATTTTAACTCTGTAGTTGCATCATTCATTACGTTTAAAAATTTTATTGTCAGTATATTCTAATACGTGTTTATGAATTTATTACTAATTAATTCATCAGAAAATGTTTGGAAATTGGGAGAAGAAGGGAAGAAAAAAAAATCCATAAATATGAAGAGAAATAATTAAACAGTATTTTTTTTTTAAGAAACCTTTTCTCTAAAATATATCAAATTAGGAGAACTTACAAATATACAGGACTCCAAGAGTATTGGCTCAAATAATACCTTTTCTAGATATAAGTGCCAAAAGATAAGATAATTATGCATTTGTGTTTAATTCCTAATATGTTCAATTTCCCACTTTCAGCTCCCAAAATCTTATGCCTCATTTGTACTCATAATAATAATAATAATAATAATAATAACAACAACAACAACAACACAATAACAACAACAATAACACTAATAATATATTTGAATAATTTCACAAAAAATTAGTTGAAAATCTATCGGTATCTTCCTTATTAATAATTTCCAAACAAGTCTTAGAACGAAGCATGTATTCTCTCCTTTTCTTTTTTTTTTTCTTAAATACTCCTTTCCTTCTCTTCTCCCGAGTGCCAACCGTACCCAAATCCGCTTTTTCTCTGGGGTCTCTTTCCTATTACGATGGAGAACTTTTGTCCATTTGTTTTCATGTCAGATCCTTACATTACTTTATGAGTATAAAGTAAAAAACGGATGAGTTGGAATGGCTATCCTCCATACGTTTGGTCCAGAGGGGCAAGTGAGGACCCAAACTCGAGCAAAGCTCATGTCTAGTGTTTGTTTCCCACACTGAACATGTGTATAACAACGTTCTTCCTCATTGCAGTCACGAGCATTATTCCAATGAGGTGGATTATTATTATAATACCAAAAATCTCACATATATAAGGATACTGAATCAGCAAAAGGCCAAATAATATGGGCAAATCAAAAGATCATCTCTGTATAGGTTTTGGCCAAATGTGGTCGTGGGTGTTATAATAAGATATTAGCGTGTGTCTTGGTTCATTTCTCTTGTGACTTTTCAAATAGAGGTGTAGCTCTTGGAAGAGAGACTACCAGCTGGGTTTTATATTCGTTTGTATAGTTCAAGTTTCATATTGATTATTTAATGCTCCATATATAATCTTTCTTTGTGGACTAAAATTATTTGCTCATTTAAAAAGCAAAGAAATTTTGGAATGAAAACAAGCCGTCACTCAAAGATTTTAGTGAAGTTTGTCTGTCTAAATTAGTTATTAGCTAGTTTTCTTCTTGTTTTGTTTTCCTTTTTCACCAAAAAGAATGGTAAACAAAGTAAACTAATAATTTAGTCATGAATTATTAATCATGTTTATTTATTTTAATTCTAAAAAATTATAGAATATACATAAGTTAATATATGAAAATAACAATTATTGATGAGTTTGTTATTTTTATAAACTAAGTAATTTTGTACTCACTAGTTTTAATGTAAAAATTAAAATTAAATAGACTTCACAATTTGATCGTCAAATTAACTTATTTTTTATACGTTAAATAATACATTCAGTCCATTTCTAGGGTTATATATACTTCTTGCTGCCTAAGAAGGATTCAGCTTATCTAAGCACTTTATTTGTGTTATCATTATGTGTGTCTTTGTACGTGTGTGTGTGCACGAGAGAGAAATCAATTCAATTAATTATATATAGACTTGTTGCTGCCTATGATCCTAGTTACCTAAGAAGTGGATCATTCTAATCTCTCTCTCTCTCTCTCTCTCTCTCTCTCTCTCTCTCTCTCTCTCTCTCTCTCTCTCTCTCTCTCTCTATATATATAGCATACTTTAATGATATAATAAATTTGTGAAGAAAAACTAATTTTTAAGCAATAATCTTTTTCTTGATCTCATTAAATTAGGATAAATCATTCTCTTCTCATATAAGAGATGTTTAAATTATACCATCTTTCTCTTTATTTTGAAAAATTACTACTTTGAAATCAAAAAATGTGCAACACTAACATTTTTAGCAATAAAAAATAAGCTATTTTGACCAAAATACATACTCTTATATTTATTACTTGTATTATAATCTAAAATTATTAAATATGTATTTAACTAATATATCATGGTCATTTTTTTTAAAATATAAAATAAAATAAATTTATGGTTTTCAACCAAAAAAAGATAACATTGAAATAAAAATTTAAGAAATTTATTTTTCAATAAGTTATATTTTTAATAAAAGAAATTAATATTATCATTAAAAATATTTTGGTCATTTTTTAACTTCAAGAAATATTTGTGTATATTTTTATAATAGAGAGGATAATTACGTAACTTAAGCATCTCACAAGAGAAGGGAAAGTAATTTATTTTAAAATTAATTAATTGATGTGTAAATTATCTTAAAGTAATCTCCTTCAAATTAATTAAATAACTAGCTAGTTTGTGGTTTGTGCGCTGTATGGAGATTTTATATTTACTAAATATTTCGTATTGTATGTAAATTAAATTTTTTTGAAATTTGGTAATTGTCAATTATATTTAATAAAAACTATTACAAAAGATTGGCACTCATATAAATGGATACAAAAATAAGATACATAATTTTCGAAATTAATAGATTGTAATGAACATGATAATAAATTAAAGTATCATTTATAAATATGTTTAGTAACAGAGAGATGCATATCTGTTTGCATCTTGATAATTTCTTTACAAACCAAAATATTAACGTGTGATAGCACTAAAATAGTTAAGTTATAATGTAATTAGTTTATCTAGCATATGAAATAACTAAGAAACCTCATAATCCATTAGTAGGGATGAATCCAGAATTGAGTGAGGTGAAAATTAGAAAAAGTTAACATGCTTTTATATATATATATATATATATATATATATAAAGCTAAAAAGGTGAGTGTATATGCAATATACCGTTTTGTGATTTACCAAAGTTGAGCATAACATTCTTTCATATCATAAAATTCATGTGTCAAAATTTTCAATAGTATATCTTTCAATATAAGTTACTATACATTATGCAAGAAAATCATCTTCTATCTTATTCCAAAGCTTGTTTTATATGATCTTCATAGTTAAAAATAACCTCTCAATTGCTGTACGCTTATCCTTTAAAAAATTTATTAATAGTTTTAGGCTTTCCCATAATAAAACTTATACTATAATATCATAAAAAAATAATACAAGTTAACATCAACCATAACATAATTATTTAATTAACAAGACCAAAAAATATCTTGATATTAGTCTTATGAGTTTGATACTTCTAGTAATGCTTTACTTCTCTTGCCATGGTCAGATCGCTTTCTCCTTTGTATTTATAGAAGTAAATAATGAACGCTAAAAAATTGGAAAGACATAAAATGAAAATCAAAAAGTAAATATGATACCTTCTTTTCCTATCTTAAGTCACCTCTGGCAAAAGTCTATTGACTCTTTACAAAGCAACCGTACAACTAAATTAAATATAAAAAAAGTTTTTTTCATTCCCCAAAACAAAGATTTGATCCCAAAATAGAAAGAAAGAGAAAAAAATCCTTACACAAAAAAGGCAAAACTAAAAGAAAAAAAAAGTTCATTTATCAACATTTACAAAATCTGATATAGCGCTTTGGCACTTGGGCTGAGGTAATTATTGTAGTATATACACAAAGATGCGCATCATAAAACAAGCAATATATATATATATATAATAAAGGGTTTTTTGAGCCATATCCATTTACAGGGAAAAAAATTGAGCCAAATCCGTATTGTAAAAAAGAATTACACTGGGATGCTGTAGGGTAAGAGGAAATCAAACTCTATGAAGCCGATTTAGAATAAATCAATTTTTTTTAAAATAAAAAGCTTCAAGCAATTTTTAAAAAAATAAAATAAAATTATAACTGAAGTCGGACCCAATGGGTCCGACTTCAGTGCGTCGTACCTGCATGCATGCAAGCTGCTCATGGGATTTAAATCCCGTGAGCCAATTCTCCCTCCCCTTCTAATTTATTTTTTTCTCCCTTTCTTTCTCTCCCTCTCCTTCTCTCATCAAACTCTCCTTTTCTTCCATTCATCTCACACAATTTATCTTCTTCCTCTCCCTCTCCCTCTCCGTCTCTCATTAAACTTTCCTTCTCTTACATTCAGTCTACACAATTTATCAGAAGCTTTCTTTCCCTTCCATTAAGCCACTCACTACTCATGAACGGTTCAAATCTAGTAAGCAAACTCTATTTTTTTTAATTTTTGTTTGAAAGTTGAGAGTCCTATATAAGTTGGTTTGAAGTTTTAATATTTGGAGACTCTTCATATTTCATTTCATCTCTTAGAAGAAGTTTCACAAAGTTGCTGTTATCTGGTCGTGCAGACAAAAAGATAAGTGTGATAAGATTTAAATTTCGTAATAATAGTTATAAATATTTTGTTTATTTATTTTTATTGTCAAACTTAAATCTTTTAAGATTAGTATGGGTAATATATTTCGTGAGGTTATTTAAGAAGATAAATAAACAATATGTATAATTATGATTAAGTCTTTTCACAACTATAATCATATATTTTCTAAGAATAACTTTTGCAAATTTAATTAAGGCTCTTGCCAAAAGTTTTTCAATATTTTAACCCCATAAATTAAAATCTAAGTATAAAATTAATATATAAATTTTAAAACATAATAAAATATGTTATCATAGTTTGAACTAAAATAACTACAAGAAATCATATGACTTCTTCTATTTGTATTTTATTTGGATTCATAAGTATTTGTATTATTCCATTATTTCATTTTAAATGTCCTTATTATTATAGCTAAAATCATTATAATTAGAAAATATCGGGAAACGATAAATATAGTTAATACTCCTTTGAATGAAAAGAACAATTAACATTACTATTACTATCAAATGGATTCTATTTAAAAAAAATTAAGTTACAAAGCATTTATTTGTAGTTTAGCTTAAAATTTGTTTGTTAAACATAAGGTGTTATTTAAATATATGTATTAATTATCATTTAATGCTGTTATTGTCTAATGAAATTATGATCTACACTATTTACCTATCGCGAAATAAAATTAGAATTATATATTATTTTATATAATTTTCGCCAGTTAATGGATTATTGCTTTAAAATATATTAAACTATATTAGTTATTTAGTATAACTAAAAGATCTTACTGACAAAATGGAATGCAGGAAAAATGATGAACAATACAAATGAGATAATTTGCATATATGTAAATGGACATAATGTTTAATGGCCCAGAAAGTGTAACATTTGTCTGCCCCAGAGTGAAAGTAATGAGAGTTAATCCAAATATCACTCTAGAGAGACTGAAGCAGGTAGTTGGACAAAAATTATGGCTTGCATCGAACTAATATGTATATGATCTTATATATAGGTACCCGGCCTCTTTAAATCCAACGCAATATCGGCCTTGTAGCTTGGAAGACGATGGTGATGTTCAGGAGATGCGGCAAATCAACGCACGATATCCATCCTAATTGACTGGGGTCGAGTTATATGCTTGTATATCAACAAATGAAGTAGATTTGAACCTTGAAGCACAACCTGTGGATGAACAAGTTACTCAGACACTCCTATGCACAAGCGATATTCACGAGGCAATTGAACAGGTTTCTCCAGTTATTTCCTGCCCTGGAGACATCCCTCCCATTAACTACATGTCCCAACCAAGCTCATCCCATTAAATGGTTAACAATTTTGAACCTCAATCTCTACTGATGATGATAGAAGACATATTGGATGACTTTGAGGACGAGGAGGAATATGATGCTGCTATGAATGCTGATTTTGATGGTGGTGAGGCTGATGATAATGACAGTAAGTCAAATGAGGATAGTAATGTTGGTAGTGATAGTTCGACAGCAGAAGGGAGTATCGACAGCAGGTATGCTGAGCCAGCAGCTGCCTTTTATTCACAGATCAATATAGAAGCAGTAAGTAGTCCCGAGTTTCAAGGTAGAGGGGAACTTACAGGATTGAGTGACAGCCTAGAGTTAAATGTTGGTACGCAGTATGCAGATGTAAAAGCATTACGACGTGCAGTGAAACTATACTCCGTCTGAGTACATCATACCTTCCATGTGTACTATTCCTATAAAAAGAATGAAGAATATCGATGCATTCACTATGGGGATAGTTGCAGATGAAAGGTAAAAGCTTGCAAAAAGGCAAATAGGACACATTGGGAGATTACCAAATATGAAGGCCCGAATACATGTCTTCTATGTCCTTATCTCAAGATCATCCAAAGTTAAATTCAAATGTTATCTCATCCTGTATCGTGGCAATGGTCACTGACGAGCCTGAGGTTAAAGTGTCCTTAATCATGGAAAGGATGCAGAGTATGTTTGGCTATAATATGTCTTATAGGAAAGCCTAGAAAGCAAAATGTCGCGCTATTGCTTTTGGGAATTGGAAAATCTCGTATGCTTTACTCCCAAGGTGATTAACTGCTGTTCAACATTTCAGCCTGGCTCAGTCGTACATTTCTGCAACAAGCAATGCTCACAAAGTAGTTTTGATGAGCAACCTAAGGAAATGTTTTGCCGCATTTTTTGGGCGTTCAAGCCATGTATTGATGCATTTACTAACCTCAAACTGATCGTGCAAGTCAATGGAACATTCTTATATAGGAAGTACAGAGGCATCCTACTTATGGCTATATCACAAGATGGTGACAGGAAAGTTATGCCCTTTGCATTTGCCATAGTTGAGAGAGAGACACAGTCAGCTTGGTCATGGTTTCTTTTCAATTTTGGAAGATATGTGGTGAAGGACAGAAGGGGGATATGCTTGTTGTCAGATAGACATCCTTCAATTTTAGCTGTTGTTTCTGATTCCCAAGTTGGATGGCAACCACCATATGGGCACCATGTATTCTGCCTTCGACATGTAGCTTGCAACCTTCGTAAAGCACATGGACCAATTGGTTGAAAGAGAAGTTCATCAATATTAGACATGAATATCAGCATCATGTGGTTGATAGAAAGTTAGGTGAGATAGCAATTTTACACAGTAGAGCTACTAGTTGGATAGATGATATTCCAAAAGAACAATGGTCAAGAGCATACGATGTTGAAGGTCATCGATATGGCTACATGATAACAAACTTAGCTAAAGTAATGAATGGTGTCTTTAAAGGTGTTAGAAGTTTGTCGATTACCGGCAAAGGCAACCCTATATCGGGTAAATAGATACTTCGTTGAACGAGCGCAGCAGGTACATACCCAGATAGCAGCTGGACAAGTAGTTTGTCCCATGATTAAGCAGAAGATGGCTGCAGTTACACAAGTCATCCCTACTTATGTTGTGCGCCAGTTTGATAGGAGAGCCGCAACATTTAAGGTTCAGGAGCCATATGACATACGAAATCAGTAATTTGGTCGATGTTGCAAAGTCAACCTTCTTGAGCGTAAGTGCGACTGCGTCGAGTTTCAAATTGAGAACTTCCCCGGCAAACATGTCATTGCAGCTTATGCCCATGTTGGGCTTGATGCACAGCAGTTTATGGATCTGGTGTTTCGATTGGAAGTAATGCATTGTGTATACAGTCATGAATTTTGACCTATTGGAGATGAGGTGCATTGGCCTACCATCGAGAGTCCAAAGTTGATTCCTGATCCGTCGATGATTCGAAAGAAAGGTCGACCTCGTTCATCCCGCATTCAAAATGAGATGGATTGGTCGCAACCAAGACCACTTAACAAGTGTGGGTTATATCGACAAGTTGGACATAATCGTTCTACCTGTCCTAACAAGTAGCCACTCCTATCTCGGAGCATGACATAGATCTGTTGTTTCTTTATTATGTTTAGTCTATCTACCTTATTTTTTAAGGCAAATCGTATAAGTGAAATATTTGTGAGAAGCATATATGAACTTGATGAGCACGCACAACATCTTTCATTCTATTTTTTCCTATATTTTAAAGATGAAGGTAAATAAAAATATTATTTACTTTAAAATAAATATTCATCATAATGAATAGTAAATTAAAGAGAGAGATTTAAGAGAGTAATTATTGGCAAGAGAAAAAAAATGAAAGATCGGATTGAAAACAGTTAATTTGTGAAATAATTTAATTTTTTTAAGTCATATTTAGCTACATAACAAAATAATTTTCAGCCATCAGATGATAATGTAATTAATGGCTAAATTATAAGCACTTCCAATTTATTTCCCTTCCTCACCTTCTTCCTCTCCCTCTCCCTCTCCCTCTCCTTCTCTCATTAAGCTCTCTTTCTCTTCCATTCATCCCACACAATTCATCATAAGCTCTCATTCCCTTTCATTAAACTACTCACCACTCATGAACGGTTCAAATCTAGTAAGCAAATTCTATTTTTTAGATTTTTGTTTGAAAGTTGAGACTGCTATATAAATTGGATCGAAGTTTTAATATTCGGAGACTTTTCATAATTAATTATATTGTTAAGAGACAAGTAAATTTGACTTGAAACATATATACTTTTTTGAAGAGAAGTAATAATGAAGAATGTGAAAATCATGGTTGAAAAAATTCGCCACAAAAAAATAATGTCAATTTAACATGTGTGAAAAGTCTTTTTAGTAATATATTAAATTGATTTATTATTCTAAATAAATTGAAATAGTTTTGTTAATATAAAATTTTTAATATATTGTTGTTTAAGATATGGTTATAAATAATATAAGAAAATTTTGTCTAGTACTATTATTCCAACTAAGATTTAATAGCGCGTTGAGTTGATTTATTATTCTAAGTGAATTGAAATAATTATTTTAGTGCAAGTTTTTTTAATAAAGAAAATTTATTATGTTATACAAATAAGTAGATAAATTATTTTTTGCATATTATAAAAATTAGTCTCAATGATATTATGGTAGTGTATCGAAAAGTTATAAAGATTTAATAATTTTAGACTTGGAAGATGTAGTTCGTAAAATTATTCTAAGGTTATAAAATACATAGTAAAAACTTATAGTATGATTAAGTCTTTTCACAACTATAATCATATATTTCCTAAGAATAACTTTTGCAAATTTAATTAAGGCTCTTACCAAAAATTTTTCAATATTTTAACCCCATAAATTAAAATCTAAGTATAAAATTAATATATAAATTTTAAAACATAATAAAATATGTTATCATAGTTTGAACTAAAATAATTATAAGAAATCATATGACTTCTTCTATTTGTATTTTCATTTGGATTCATAAATATTTGTATTATTCCATTATTTCATTTTAAATGTCCCTATTATTATAGCTAAAATAATTATAATTAGAAAATATCGTGAAACGATAAATATAGTTAATACACGTTTGAATGAAGAAAACAAATAACATTACTATTATTATCAAATGGATTTTATTTTAAAAAAAAAAAATTAAGTTACAAAGCATTTATTTGTAGTTTAGTTTAAATTTTGTTTGTTAAACATAAGGTGTGTTATTTAAGTATATGTGTTAATTATCATTTAACGCTGTTATCGTCTAGTGAATTGATGATCTACACTATTTATCTATCACTAAATAAAATTAAAATTATATATTATTTTATATAATTTTTGTCAGCTAGTGGATTATTGCTTTAAAATATATTAAACTATATTAGCTATCTAGTATGACTAAAATATATTAAACTATATTAGCTATGTAGCTATTTATTTTGCATTAATAAATTATTTCAATTATTTCAACTTTAATAAATTTTCGAGAGCCTATTGACCAAAAAAATTAACAAATACTTTTTTCTTTAGTTGAAACTTGTACATATAAGTAAAACAACTTCGATACAGCACATCGATGCTCTTTTTCATCAATTATACATATATTAGAAATAATGGCTTCCAGTGCCACAATGTGCCCGTCGCCTGTCACGTTGGGGTCGCCCTTAGTCCACTGGGTCTTCATGTTCTTCCATTGGTTGATTGTTACCGGCATTAATTAGAGGAGTATTTAAATCAAATATAGGGGAGGAAACTGGATGAATCGGTTGTTGTGGAGTAACAAACCCTTGGTACGATGAGCCCTCTGCTTCAAAAAAGTGACCGCCATACGGAGCACTAAACACAGTTGGATCATCAAATAGGGGCATGAATGACCCAAACTGCGCTGGATCAGGAGACCCAAACTGGGACAATAGTGATGGCGGAACATAATAGGACGGACCAATGCCCTCAGGGTTAACCGGCACAGAGAAAGTTTGGTCAGCGATGCCAATTTCTTGTTCTTGTGTTGCACCGCCTTCTGGTGTAACCTTTGTCATTGTACTTGGACCCACGTGAGGTGGCTCATGCTTTGTAACGATGGGAATCTTGGTTGACATATAACCGTCACGTCTCTTGCCTAGCCTACCCTTCGGGATCTGTGGTTGTGGCAAATCAGGTGCCGGTGGAGGGGGTGGGAAGCCATCGTGAAATGTTGTTCTCCAAGAGCAAGTAAAATGTTTTTTTAGTCTTCACTCACCTTTTCTCAAAACTCACAATACTTCATCAATGGTAGGTCACAAATGTTTAGCCTATAAAGATCTTCAGCTATATCGGCCTGGCCAAAAATAGGTACATTATTAAATGATGAGACATTATAAAATAGGCAATAAAATGACTAATAACAATAGCTACCAATAATTTTATTTTACTGCGAAGCCAGCCGCACCGCTAGTGGGATGGATCCATCGGCGTGTTCTTACCCAATACCATCTCATATAATCTGACGTGCGATCCATAGGTGCAGTAGTAGGGGTGCCTCAGCCACACGATTTTGCCATGAATTCCAAAATTCAACAAACATTAAGTGTTCTTCTGGCCAATTCGTTGAAGTTCTTCCACGTAACTGTAATGTGTGTAAAGCCCCTAAATTGATTGGAGGTGTCGGGATTGGCTACTACCGACCAAATTGACGTAACACCTGATCTGGGTGATTCCATTCAATGATATGGAAGCAAATAAGTGGCACCGATGCTAGCCAAATATCTCGACCTTTGAGGCAATATTGTGGAATGAGATCACGAACTCCATTTGCTTCGTATGGTTGCCACATGATCTATTTACAACATATTAAAATGTCACAAAAACAAGCATATTCCTAAAAAGGTAATTTAGGATAATTCCAACTATGTAAATCAATCATACCTCATCGTCTCACATCGCATCTAATAATATTCGATATTGTCATAACGCCATGTCTTTTGGACGGGGAGGTTTACCGACATTCTTCCGTCTGTGATCCTAACACATTTGTAGCAAAATAAGTTACCAAAAGTATATTAGGGTAAGTGCTTAGATATATAAATGCTTTTTTGATTTCTTAACTATTTTACCTGAAACCCAGTGGTAGAAGCGCTGGATAAATTTCTAGCTCGAGATCTAGTTATGGTGGTCTCTTTAGAGCTAGCATTGGGAATCTATCCCATGCCCAAATATGGAGGAGGGTACATCCACCTATGCCTTGTTTAGTAGGGTTAGTTGCATTACAAAGCTCTCTATACAAGTGAGCCAGTAATGCAGATCTCCAACTATATTGGCCGGCTTCCTCGAAATCCCACAGTAGTGGTAAATACATTAAGTACACTTTATGACTCGATCTGTCTGGCATCAAAAGACCCCCGATAAGTCTTAATATATGTGCTCATGCATATTGTCGCACTGTGTCCTCGTCTGCATTATCAGGTAGTTGATTAAAATTTTCCACCAACCAAGTAACAGCCAACCTCTATCCATACATTTAATCATCAGGTGGCCTAATTCCAAGCAACCCCTCACATGTATCCTTCCATAGATAATCTATTCAAGCAATAACAGGATTTCCAATACAAGGTAACCCTAACTGGATAGCAACATCCTCTAGAGTTATTGTGCACTCTCCTCAAGTGGTATGAAAAGTATGAGTTTCAGGACGCCATCTTTCTATCAATGCCGATACAAGTGCAAAATTATCCTCAAATTGCCCTAATCGAGCTACCCCATAGAAACTGGTTTCCCGTAAATAGTTAATAATAGCTAGTGGAGGTGCAGGCAGCCGATCACTATGCATGACTCATCGTGGACGAAGCAATCTATCACTTCCTCCCTAGACAACTTGTGAAACGTGCCTTGTCTGAAGATACAAAAGTGAATCATCTTCTGGTCCTAGCTGAATAACTTGTGACGGGCGTGCCATTTTTTGGTTAGTCCTACATAATCAATATAAGAAATTAAATTTTTTTTACCATCTATCATTATAAAATTTCTTATTATAGATAGAAATATTCGTTTCAAACTTATTATTTATAATTAATTACTAATTGACCTTACTCTTAATATTATATTTTATTATATATATATTAATCATGTAATATACAATAGATTAATTACTCACATTAAGAAAAAAAATAAACATCATAATTTAATAAATAAATAAATTAGTGGCATTTCCATTAAAAAATTTTAAATTTAAATATAAAAACTCAATAAAATTGTAAGTTTATAAAATTATTTTCACTACCTTTTATATATATATATATATATAATCACTTCAAAATATATTTTTAAAGATGAGCGCTTAACAAAAAAAAAAAGAGAGAAATAAGCTCAATAATAAAAGAAATAAAAGAGAATAAAATTAATTTACTAACCTTTATTATTTTAGAGAGGAAGCTAGAAGAATGAGAAAATTTGTTAATAGAGGGAAAGAAGAGCTTCTAATTGTGTGGAATGAGAGAGGAGGAGGGGAAGGAGCTTCTGATTTAGTAAGATGGGAGAGGGAGAAGGAGAGGACGAAGGGGGAGGGAGAATGCATTAGAGTGGGGAGGGGGACTTGGGAGGGAGTGTTGGATAAGAGAAAGAGAAGGAGAGGACGAGGGGGAATGAAATGGGTTGAGGGGAGATATAGGTTAGAGAGGACGAAAGAGTGAACTAAAATGGGTTTTGGGGAAAGGGGACACCGGCTGAGCATGAAATGGGGGGAGGGGGAAAGCCTACATGCATGCAAGCCTGCAACGCATAAATTATTGCAACTAAAGTCGGACCCAATGGGTCCGACTTCAGTTCTAATTTTAATTTTAATTTTTTTAAAAACTACTTGAAGTTGGAACCATTGGTTCCAACTTCAAGCTTTTTTTTTTAAAAAAAAAATTTAATTTATTCTAAATCGGCTTCATAGAGTCTGATTTCTTCTTCTCCTACAGCATCCCAGTGTAATTTTTTTTTTATCACACGAATTTGGCTCAATTTTGTTTCTTGTAAATGGATATGGCTCAAAAAACCTATAATAAAGGCTGGGAGGCAAAAATTGCATATAATAAAATATAATTTCCAAAGCTGGCGGAGGGGAGAGAGCACCCCCTTCCCACACAAAAAGAAATCCATCCCTGTCTATTAGTCAAACTTCTCAATTTTGATATGTTTCTTGCTCCCTAGCATATGATATTTGAGGCATCAACATATCTATTAAGCTAGGATCGTTAGAATCCATTGTATGGTACTTTTGGCTACAATTCTAATACTGGTACTTTTTGTTAGGAAAATATCAGAAGAGAGAATTAAAAAAGGTAGGTTTTAAAAGATTGAACACAATCATCTATGTTATACTTACATCTTGATGCTTATTTTCAACCTATGATACTATATATATATATATGTATGTATGTATTTTCTGGAAAATATTTTACATTTAACCGTTACTAAATAGATTGATGGCAGTAAAAAAAATTAACACTTGCACATGTGCAGAGATATTTAGCAACAGTTTTATCTAGCTGTTATAATAACCGCCGCTGGCCATTAGTGGCATGATTTGTGACCACCGATAATTTGTTTGGGGACTTCAAAATTCTTGCCAATAGTGGCAGTTCAAATCGCCACTAAAATCAAATTTAAAAAAAAATTGGCAACTTCTTTTTATTCGAATTTTTTTAATTAAAAACTTGATTATACATTAGTGAAATCTCTTTCAAAAATATCAACCAAATAATGCTATATTACCAAATTAATATTTAATATAATTATCAAAGAAGGACAATTCATACATTCATTAAAATAAAAGGTGTCAATACTACAAAATCTTATTTATAATGTTGTTCAGTTAAACATCCCAAAGTGTAAAAAATTGTAAGTGCAAATTGATTCTTAACTATTCAAAGTATGACTTGAAGACAAGCATAAGAATTTCAGCTCAGAAAAAAATAATTCCAATTGCTTATTTAGAGCATATTCTCTTAGGATAATTTAGTTGCACAGAGAATAATTGAAGCTCATTTTCACAAAAATTTCAATAATTGAAAAGCAAACAG
The DNA here is from genome assembly GCA_032878935.1 of Erythrophleum fordii. Taxonomy (NCBI): domain Eukaryota; kingdom Viridiplantae; phylum Streptophyta; class Magnoliopsida; order Fabales; family Fabaceae; genus Erythrophleum; species Erythrophleum fordii. The sequence goes on along the minus strand of JAVQMF010000058.1, from coordinate 25,887,609 downwards.
TTAAAAACGACCATGGTTTTATTAGTGATTGTAAATAAAAGATCATGATTTGAAATTAATGTTGTTACTGCCTTCACTATTAAAGAGTTCTAGAACTGTAGCATGAATAATCTCTAACTAAGCATTATGATTTTAAATTATGGTTGCAATTGTAGTGTTGGAAATTTGAAACTATGATAAGGAGTTTAACTAATCAAATCATGCATCCTAAATTAGAGTTTCAACATTGCCCAAAATTTCTATTAAACTTCCAACCCTACCAAAATTACAATCAACAACTTTTCAAATGGCCATGAATACAATGCAAACAGGTACCCTATACACAAGGATGTCAATGAAGCAAGAAGTTCAATATTTATTGCAAACTAAAAAATAAGTATACATTGGTTCTAGTTTATGCTCAAAATTGAGAAAAATGAATTTAACAAACTGTTCTTCAATGTAATCCATGTAGAAAAACTCTTTTTGACAGCTTGAACATTTTTTGAGATTCCAAAAATTGCTTCTTTGGTGCCAATGAAACTTTTCCCTCTTACACTTCTTCAAGTTTTGTCCATATGTACAACCTAAACAAAACAAGCAATTTATGCCTTACACTTCTTCAATTTATGACAAGCAAGTAATTAAGCTTTCTATTTTTCTTTAGGGAAAAAGAAAACAAACACTTAGTAGGCAAACATATAAGATTACGTGCACTATGTGCAGTTGTTTCCATAGACACATGTTTGGTGATTATTTAGATGCGTATCAACTGCAATCATTATGTACGCCACTTGTTGAAATAGAGTGTTGGCATAGGTCTAAGTTATACATATGAACAGAACAAGAAAATTGTAACTAAGATTGCAATTAAGTGTTGGCATAGGCAAGGGGCGTCAGAACAATGTGATAATAGAAAAGCACACACCTTAAACCTAATAATATAAGTAAGATTTAAATATTGTTGCATTTTTTCTAAAAGGTAGGGACAACATAATTATGATTCTCCACCTAAGAAAAGTTAACTAATGTTAGAGACTTGTTTCACATGTAAACTCATGAATAGATGAATTTGCTTTAACTAAGACATTGTAAGACGGAGGATGCACACACTACAAATCCTTAATATTTTGGTATAAAATGAAGGTATATCATAACTTGTATGAAGATTTGAAAAACTCTAACATAACATCTCACAAGAAATGCAAATGAAATGTGAACCAGAAAGAAAATATATCATGTAGTTAATTGAAAGGTGATAAGATAACACATCAACAAATGGCAATCAACTTCTTGAAGTCCAGAACACATAATCATCATAAACAACATAGTGGCAACTACAAAACTAAGAATATATGTGATAAGGTTAGATAAGTTGAAGAAATTTAGGCTTATAGAGCAAACTACGAAAGATGCCAATCATAATTGTACTACCGAATCCATGACCATATGTAAGTGAAAAGGCCAAATACTCTACTATTGATATTATTATATATCATATTACAAAATAAGCTATTTTCCAAATTCAAGATATGAATTTTAAACTCATCTTGAGTGAAGGTGGTTAAGATGAAGAAAGTCCTAAATGTAAACAATAACAATCATGCTAAATCTAATGGCTAATACCTAAAACATGACTAGCAGAAAAAAGAGATTTGTGCACATTCAAAAGATAAGGTAAGATGAAGATAAGAATGACCTTTCTCATTCAAAATTATAACAACTGCAGGTTCAGTCTCCACACAATACAAAAATATGCAAAAAAAAAAAGCCAATTTTGAAGTTGAATTTCTCACAACCAACTGTGAGCTAGAAGGAAAAAGAGCTAAATACTAAGAAATAGGGAAAAGGAAACACTACCAAAATGAAAATCTAATCAAACATATATAAATCCCTTAAGTTAAAATTTATCATCTCTACAAGAAATGGGAGGAGGTCAGATGCATAAAACTCAATTATTATTCTTTTGCCCACTGTTCTCAATAGCCAAGCCCATCCTAAATACTTAAAAACTTTGAACCTCACATTCATTATGAACATACATAAGATAAAAAGCATGGCATAATTCCAACTGATTACTAGCATTTAAATTGTCTAGATGGCATAAAACACCTAAACAAGCTACCAAAAATCCTACCCAACACAAAACACCAGTAACCCCAAGCACATATTAGTTTGGTCTTTAAACTAAAGCTTCCTATATAGAAAACGCGAAGGTTTATGGGCATAAAAACATAGTCCATGAACTCATAATGACATTTAGAAGCCTCTATTGAAGCTTAAAATTGATCGTCAAAGTCTATTAGAGAGCCCAAGCATTAGGGTTTAAGGTGGAGAGGAGAAATGTGTGCCCTTAAATTGAGACAAATAAAAGTTAAAGAAAAAATGATAAAGAGTGAGAGAAAGAGAGACAAATTATCTCCATCATAGTTAAACAAGCTAAAAGCTTCTTTGAATTCAGAGTTCTATTCATTGATAAGCTAATTAGCCATTATTGGTCTTCATTGAGAGAGAGAAATCGCTTACAAAGACTGCTTCTTTTGATTGTCCATGTTGATACTTTTTAGCTGCAACAAAGTGTAGCTACTAAAAGTCAATACTACAAATATATAGCAGCAAAGATAGTCACCACTAAAGCTTATTACCATTTAATTGAAACAAGTATCACCACTAAATCCATATATTTAGTCACCACTAGTTGTATGTTGCCGCTAAATTTAAGCATTTAGTGGCAATAAAGATTGTCACTATAGGTATACTTTTAGTGACAACAGTTTGTCGTGGATAAAAATAATTAGTAACACCACTACAATTGCTACTATAGATATTTAGCAATGACCTAATGTTATGGCTAAAAATTAACATTTAGTGACAATGATAGTGCTGCCATTGTATATATACATTAAGTGGCAATGCCATTTGTCACTATAGGGATACTTTTAGTGACAATATTTGTCATGGGTAAAAATAAATTAGCAACATAGCCATGGTCGCCATTAAAGATTGTTAGTGGTGACATGTTGTTTGTAAGTAAAAGATTACATTTAACAACAATAATTTTGTTGCTACTAAAGACATTTAGGGACGATATCCTACTTGTTACTAAGGCATTTAGTAGCAAGAAATTGTAGTCACAAAAAATGTAAAAGTGATGGCATTTTTGTAGCAATTAAGCTTTAGTAGCGACTTTTGGCATCACAATATAGTTTTAGTAGCGATCATTTTGTTTTTAACACTATAAATAGAATTTTTAATGGCAAAATGTGTCACTGTTAAAAGTAAGGGGATTGATTTTTTTTAATATTTTAAAAATGAATAATGTACATTGAAGCTAAATAGCATTGAAGAAAATTAAAACAAAAATAAGAAACAAAAAGCAATATATATATATATATATATATATGACAATTGATGTGTACAAAAAGCATTAATTTCCTAATATTGCATATCGTAATTAGCCTTCTAACTATAAGTGTTCTTATGATGTCCTACATGTCAAAACCTATATTGAAATACCTATTAAAATATGAAGTGATGGCATAAATTGATACATTAAAATAGCCATCAACAAAAAAAAATAATTCCATAATTCTTAGGATATGTTAGCAAAACCTCTACCTTCTCTTCACCTAACTTGTCAATGAGAGAAGTCATTGGTTGAGCATTCTGTCCTTATTGATAAAGAATAATGCTAATCATAGATTGTTATTGTTTAACATAAAACTAAGGTAGAAGATCATTTATAAGTACCTGTCATATAATGGCCTTAAGGCTAGCCAATTGAGATTGAATCTCCAAGTGAACCCATTGTTGCATTGTGGCACACTCTTCTTGAAGCTTTTTTTCCATCTCAGCTTGCATTTCCTCCCATAACCTTTCCTACTTATTTTTTAATTTTCTCTCTATCTCAACTTACATTTGTTCCATCCTTGTTAATACCCTCAAATCCACTTCAGCTGAGTCCACAATTCCCTTCTTCATCTATTTCTTTCCATATCCTTTCCTTCTAACATACCTTGACCTCTCCCCCAGCATAGTGGCCAAAATCTAATCTCCCATCAATATATTCTCATTATCTTCTACTTCTTACTAGTGAGCTAGTTCTTGAATACGCCCCTAGAGGTATAACAACAAATAAACGCCATAGACAAGGAGGCAATGGAATAAATAATTGAAGCTTAGTGATTTATGGCTACTTACATGGATTTCCTATGACTTGGGATCTACCCATTCCATATCTTCATCCTTGTTCTTATAGGTATGTTGAAGTTCCCAGACTCAATAAGGAGTGCCACTTTTCTGATGATGGGTTCTTTTTACAATATTCATTAAACGATAATCCATGATACAATAAAGGGAATGACACAGAGGAATGTCTATAAACTCCTTAACTATAGAATAAGTACTTAATGTAGACTCCTTAACCTATACAATTGAACGAGTATTGCACGTATGCCTTTTTACTTGCCTTGCCCTATTTTCCTTGTTCCTACTACTCGTAGACCATAGTTGGATGGTATTATGATCATGAAACCTTAAAATCATGCAAACATAAAGTAAACAATCCTTCAAGTTAATGTTAGAAATACACTACCTTGAACTCTGGACTCTCTTAGTAATGTATCAGCCACACTCAATCATCATGAATGATGTTACTCAATCAAGTAGCCTCTTTCCCTTCATTTGTGTCACACTTAGTGTAATCTACATGCAGGTCAGCTTTCCAAGATCAGTATAGCCAGCACATAATCTCAACACAAACTCTATTTAATCTCTCTTCAAGCCACCCGTTGCAAACATCAAATTTGTCCTAAATAGAACATAAAAAATTAAACTTATTAACTAATGGAAGAACACTATGGATGCTACATAAAGACAAAATCCCACAAATGTAACATAATACCTTTACTTTTAACAAAATGGTATTCCCATATTTGGCACAAATATTAGTTTAATCACCATCCTTAAGAGAGACTGTGGTCCGCACCACATGTCCAATAGTTGACAGGTCTTATCTCTAACAACTTTATCTGAGTTCTTAAGGATGTATACTCCAATCTTTGAACCCTATTCTGTCTTTATGTCCATTGATATGCTCTTATATTTTTCCCTACCCTTTTTAGCTGTGCTACAAGAAACTTTGCATATGAAAAAAAAAAAAGAAAACAAATTAGTCATTGATATATATATATGGCAAAAGTGTAATAGAAAAAGAATTATTTGCATGGAGTGATGCTACTTGACACCCGTGATCATTGTGTGGGAGGCAAATCATTATGGATGGTCTGTCTATCCCTCTGGGTGGGAATGGTAAGAGTGCACCTTCTAGCCTCATATCCCCTTATATATGCTTAGGTGAGAGTGCACCTCCTAACTCTAAATCCCTCTGTGTATGCTTAGATGATGTCACCTCTCTAATGGGGTCATGTCACTCTCGGCCATTACCCCACCCAATGCCTTGTCCTTCTCAGCCTTCTAGCCTATCTTATCCAAATCCTGACTTTTGCCACATTTTGTCCAAATAGAGTATAAGTAACAAACATTAATGCAAACAAAAGTATATGATAAAATGCATACATAACAATCATAAAAAAAATGTTTAATGATTAAGGTACAACACAAGGCAACATAAAAGTAGATAATAAAAAGCATATACAACACAAGTATACACTAAACTTCAAATACTTTGATTAGAAGGGGACATGTACTATCTAACCACTCGATCATGCAATAGGGATGATTGTACAATAGTTGCAAATTTTTCAATTTTCTAGTAAGATTTGCATTAATCTTGATCACACTCAATGTCCACATCATTATCATCAAGTAAGTCTTCTTCTTCTTTGTCGATAGACCCAATCTCATTATTTTCATCAATGAAATCATCTACCACACCTTTTGTAATATGACCAATTATTTGAGCATGTATACTTGAGTGGCTTAGTATTTTTGGTTCAACATCATCTCAATGCAAAAGGACCACAAGGTCAGTGCCCATGTCATCATTCCAAATCGGATTTAATTGGACTACGTCTTGCTGATATGCCTCATCAAGAAGGAGACCATCATTCTCACCACTTTCTTCACCTTCATCCACTTCTGAAAGACTGAAAAGGCCATGAGAATTTTTCTTCACAACAATTAGCCACTTCATGTCAATGATACCTCTCAAGTATAACACTTGTTCTACTTGGAAAGCTAAGACAAATAGCCTATCCGTCTCCAACGAATACTGAGCATCCATACTTGTGATTCCGAACTTGTCAACATTGTATCCTTTTCTTAAGTGACCCATGTCCCACTAACGACAATTGAAGAGATATATTTTTTATTCCCAATATATGAAAACTTATATATGTCTTCCAAAACCCCATAATACTCTTTCCCTTTGTTTGATTTATCCCCCTTCACAAGAACTCTAGTATTATTAGTTTTCTTCCTTAAGGCACAATCTCTTGTATGGAATCTAAAACCATTGACCAAAGAAGTAGAAAAAATGGTGTCCCATTTTGGCTGAGCCAAGTGCTAAACTGATGAGGTCATCGTTAGCTTGGCCCTGTGCACACAACTATAAAACCTACATAGATTAACCATACTCTATTATTGTTTATTTAGACAAAGATCATGACTTAAAATATGTTACTCCAAAAAGTATAATATATTAACCAAGGAGCCTACTCGTGCACAAAACCATTTGAGAAAGTCCTTAATAGTTTAAGTTTAAGTTTTAATTTCCAATTGGTGCTCCCTACATTCTAATAGATAGTTATGAAATATTTACTAACTAATTGTTGTCATAAGATTAGCAAAGGCATGACAACTTACTTTATATTGGAATAACATCTGCATAATTTTATAGCACATACATACAAGTTTAATGGAACTCTACCTCAAGTAAAGTGATAGATTCATAACACCCTCTTTCCCTCCTAATTTGGTCGAAGATGAACTTATCACCCTTATCCATAGGTCCATCATCATTTCTGGAAGGCTGATTAAATTTGGTTGGAATATTCTTTAAATAACTAGAGCAAAAGTAAGACATTTATTCGCTAAATAAACTTCTACAATTGAACATTCTGAGTGAGCCTTATTATGAACATAAGATTTAAGCATGCACAAATACCTACATAAAAAGTAGATGGTTGAAAAGAGAAATAGTTTATAAGATTTAAGAAATGAAATAAAATGTATATTGAAATATAATACCTCTCAATACGGTACATACATCGATATTGTATAGGTATACCAAGTATCTCCTATTTGGTAAGTGAATAGGCAAGTGCACCATAACATCAAAGAAAGTCAGTTGAAACACCATTTTCAATTTGCATAATATAAGTGCAATTTAAGTTTCAAGTTGTTCTAGATCCTTAATTTTCAAGCACTTTGAGTATAAATTCTTAAAAAAAATTACCCAACTCTGTTATTGGCTCTGACACTTCCTTAGGCAATAAACTACATATTGCAATTAAAAATATATCTTGCAACAATACGTGATGGTAATGGCACTTCAATCTAAATAATTTTCAATCACGAACATGCACACACCTTGAAATGTTTGACGAGAAGCCTTTTAAAACCTTTAAATTTTTCAAGAAGTTGCACGCCTTCAATTTTTCATGCAGGGACAAGGCATAGCATACTGCAAGAATTAGCACTATATTCTTATCCTTAATTGGATGCAATTGTTGTCTTATTCCCAAATCCACCAAGTTATATTGACTCTTCAATATGTCCTTTGTCTTTCCAACCACACCTATCACTATTGAAATAAAGTTTTTGAGTATATTTCATTCTATATACATGACATCAAGATTGTGTCAAAGCAAGAAGGTTTCTTAGTATGGTAATTCGGCAAAAAATACTCTCCTTCTTCCAATTGTAGGCATTAGTTGGGCAGTCGCACTTTCTCTTTTGTTCTTTCCCAAATGTTATATTTTCTAATTCTTTTAATTATCTTAGTGCTTCAACTCCAGATAAAGGAACGAGTGCTCTTACAATTTCAACCTTCCCATTAAATGTCCTCCTATATCACCCTCAAGGATGACTAATAGGTAAAAAACAACGATGGCCTATAAAGCACACCTAGATGCGTAAAGAAACTGAATGTGTCTTTTTATGACAATAGGAGTATGCCCACTTCCCTTTAGTTGACCACCCTGAAAGGTTTTCATATGTCAAAAAGTAATTTATTGTCCACAATACAGCTGCTCGAATCTTAAAATTAGACTAGAAGTGGGCATCATATGTCTTTTACCCTTCCTCCTACAAATGTTGTAGCTTTTCAAACATTAGTTATAGGTACACATATATTCCATCACCTAGAGCCTAAACTTATGAGTGTCATCATAAAGTATGGTTGTTTCATGCAATGCCATGGTGGCAAATTGTAAGGAACTAGAACTACTGGCTAAATACAGTGTAAAGCACTCATATTTCCATAAGGTTGGAATCAGTCACTTGCTAGGTCTAAGCAAACATTTCTTGGATCCTCAAAGAAGTTAGGATGTTCCTCATCAAAGGTCTTCCATGCAATAGAATTATATGGATGTCTTAACACACTATCATCTTTTTGTTCATCCCTATGCCTCCTAATATTTTTAGCTATGTTACGAGTCATATATAGCTTTTGTAGCCTAGGCATTAGGGGAGAATGGCATAACACTTTACTTGGGGCTTTCTTACCTCTATGTCCATTTGACTTCTATCTGGATAGGTTACACCTAGGATATCTTTAGGCATCGATGTGCTCCCTCAAATACAAGGTGCAATCATTCTCATATGCATCTATCTTGGTGTAGTCTAAATCAAACTCTCGAATAACCTTCTTTGCTTCATAATAAGAGTTTAGTACTAGTGCCTTCTTTGGAAGCACATCCCTGAATAAGCTAAGCAAGGCATCCATGGACTTATTGCTCTAATGATTAAGACACTTCAAGTGGAGTAGCCCTACAATGAAAGATAACTTAAAAACTTTTTTCTATAGCCTAGATAAAGATCAATCTTAACATCCTCCAATAGCTTAAAGAAATGCCTAGCTTGCATATTTAAAATCTTATTATATTCAAAGCTAAAGTTCCTTGCCTATCTTTTTGTATGCCTATACACATCATTTATCATCTTAATAATGTTATCCTCATTGCCATTATCTTCTTGCACACCATCATCATTCTCCTACAGGTGACTTTGGACACCATGACAAAGTTCTCCATGTGAGTCCCACACTTGGTAACTCTCACAAAAACCTTTCTTAAATAGATCTTCATTTACTTTATGTCTCAACTTGAACTCTATGCTCTTGTACACCTTGCATGGACTACAAATCATATTACTAATCCCTGATTGACTAAATGTCCATTGGAAAAAACTATCCACTCCTCGTGTATATCTTGGATCAGCTTTGTTCTTGATCATTATCTAATTTTTATCCATCCTTATTTCCTACATTAAGTAACATAGGCAATAAAATTTCAGTAATAAAAACCATATTCTAATCAAGCTACACCAACAACACGCATTAGCTAACCATGAAATAGCATTAGGCAAGGCTTTAATTGGTAAAACTATAGAAAGCCCATGACTATGTAATTGAACGTGAAACAAACATATAGAAAATACATCCAACTCAAATGTTTCTATGTAGTAGCAGGGAAGAAGCCACATTGTGAATAAGAAATTATAATTCAATCAGAACAAAATTTCATTTTCCAACTAAATGTTTCTATGTAGTTGCAAGGAGCAAGGCACATTATGAATAAGAAATTATAATTCAATCAAAATCAAATTTCATTTTCCATATTTTTAAAAATTTGAAACAACAATCAAAATTCAAGTATATATGCAACCATAAACCTTTTACAACCATCAGTACCATATTATCCAACCAATAAATCCCCCACACATGCAACTACAACCTTTTTTTGTCACAAACCTGACATAATTAACAATGGTATGATTATTTAAGAGCATCTGGTTATTGTCATAGAACTATGTGTGTGACAACAACCAATAAATCCCCCACATATACAACAATACATGCATATACATAAATCTAAGCACAAGTTAAAAAGTTAGCTATAATGTATTGAATGTGTTGCATGATTACACTACAAAGAATGATTAAGTCCAAATGTTCCAACTAATCATCTATTTTAATTTGGTTATAAAATATATTATTCAAAAATTATTAGATATTTAAAAACAAAAACAAAAAGTTACAACTTCACCTAATTCTAAAAAATTGACATACCTAATATTTAGTTTTCGAATAGTGTATCTAATCGAATATCACATTCTTGAGTTATAAGACAAAAGAACTATAAATAACACTAGTCTAGTTATCCTAACTCTATGTCATATTATCTATTATTATCTATATCATTGCATATTATTTATAGTATTTGTTATATGTTTATTATATATATTATACATTAATTATATTACTTATCATATATTTAATACATATTTATTATATGTTTAATATCTGTTTAATATTATTTTAATATATATCTAATATTATTATTTGAGGATTTTAATATTTTTTGTTTATAAATTAAATATTTATATATTAATTATACCTATGCAAACAATTATATATATTAATTATAGTATTGATATGAAACATTATTTGCTATATATTTGTCATACATTTTATATATTATTTATATTATTTACTGCATATTTAATCCAAATTTATTGCATATTTAATATATTTTTAACATTATTTTAATATAATATTTGAGAATTTTATTATTCTCTGTTTAGATATTAAATATTTATATATTAATTATACATATATAAATAACTATATATATTATTTACAATATTAATATGAAATATTATTAATTATAATATTAATAAACATTTTAATATTGACAAAGCACCACGGGGTTGAGCTAGCTTACTAGAAGGCAAAGATTTGCAGTTGAGGGGGATATGTTAGATAAAAGGTAATGGATGTGATATTAGAGTTTGAAAGGCCAAGGACAGATGGGAGGAGAGATGCCATGTGGTGTTTAAGGAAGGAGTGACTAGTCCAATTTGTGTTATTAGAAGTGTTGCAGAACTTATTTCTGAGTTTGGAAGGCCAAGTAGTTATTACATATTATCGTCAATTTCTTTAACGAAACAGTTGTTAGCAAGAAAGCAAGGTTCAAGCAATGATAGCGCAGCAGCCACATTAGACATAGTGACAGAGTTATACGCTTTATTAAAGCATGAAAGCAAGGTTAAAAATGTCACACACTCATAGGGCAGCAACCATCAATATTTAGCACAAAATCAAGTTCAATATGACAAGGTCAAATCCTAACAAGAATAATAAGACAGCAAGCAGGATTTCATCTAACAATTTAGGACATAATAGAGTTTACAATAAAATCTATTAGAACTTAGATATGTTTGATGACATTAATTGAGGAAGCACAGAGGAAAAAATAATAATAATCATTCACCAAGTCGAAATATTTTGTTCCAGCAAGCATGTTTAGGGAGATCATACCAGACTTAACGTTACACTTGATACCGTTACATCCTCAAATGCTGACTAAGGTACTGACTCATAAGCAAACAAACAGAGAAATGTGCGTCACCATGCCAGCCTCAATTTGAACAATTGATATGACAAATTCAGCAACAAATCAAACTGGATAGTGCTTTTAAAGGGGGTATAGAACACTAAAGTTTTTCATATTTTTGCTTTGATTTATAAGAAAAGCAATGAAAACATATGTAAACAAGCACTTCACACATATTAACAATTGAGGAAGAAATGTATGAAAGAAAGCAATACCACCGGAAATTTCCAGAGCCTTTAGAGAATATTCAAAGGCAAGCTTTCCTCTATCTCTTCTACTGTATCTAAAAATTAGGAAATGCAATAATCTTGTAATATTAGTTAAATGATTACGAAAGAACAAACCAACCTAAACTTTAAAAGTTTAAAAGAAAATACACAAACCTTTCTTGTGGTCCACATGGTCTTAGCTTACACTTTAATGGCTTTTTAATTAGGCAAGATGATTAACTTTTATTTAGTGCAACTGTTTTTTTTTTTTCCTAACACAAATATTGGCCCATATATTTAGCAAAAAAGTGGTATATACTTCATGTCTCTCTTATAATTGTAGAATAGTCTTCTTCAATAAAAATGTAAATTTTTAATAGATTTATATTTTTTTTATTTATTTATTTAGATTTTTTAATTTATATTTAACTTTTGTTTATATTTAATTTTTAATATTTATTGGATTTATTATTTAATATTAATATTTATTTATTATTATTTTAATTTATTATTTATTAGTATTATTATTATTATTTGAATAGAATATAGTGAAATAATCTTCAATGGAATGTTCTGCAACATCTTTCAATTTAACAATTCACACATTGTCCAAAGGTAAATAATCCGTTAGCCTACCAAATCCTAATCCACTTCAGGATTCGATCTACCGAATAGTTCCGTCAATGTGGTTTATTTTTCTGCACAATTATATCCCAATGATCCATTCAATTATGAAATAAAAAATGTTCATAGTATTAAGAATATGTGTTTGACTAAAAAGAGGATAAGAAGCGTAGCTTCAAACACCAATGCCCAGAAGAACACAAGAAGCTTATAGTTTAGGAAAGATGTAAGTGACTCTCTTGTGTGCAAACTTGCATTGTCTCAGCTATGTCTATTAACTAGTCCTGGCCTAATCAACTTGTAAACATTTGCATCTCCTTTGAACAAACCCAATTCCTGCACAACCAAAAATAGATAGAAAATTAAACATAGGCACAAGAGCAAAATCCAGAAGATAATTATAATCAACGAGCTTTAAAATGAGATATTGTTCTTTAAATATGAATTTTTGAAACTTGAAAAATAATGAGCACATGCTGAAATAAATTCACGCAGAAACAGGGCAGCAAGACTCAAAAATTAGTGAAAAAAGTAAATCTCCTTATTTTGCCTCTTATGTTTCCGATGGATTATGGTACTAAACAGATGGATTACGAAGTACAAAACAAACAAAGGCTTGTCATTGTCTCTTTGGTATAAAAGGTTGATGTACCTAAGGTTATACTGAGGATCAAAGACGTGGTCCAAATTTAGCCACTATAAAGAAAATAGGAAATGATAATCACTACTAAACACCAATTCAGTATTTCTTTAAAGTATAGTAAAATATTACGTGGTGTACAAAACAGGCATCCTGTTGTAGGCTATTCCAAGGACGCCACACCATCCATAAAGAACATTTTCAACTATGTGATAGAACTAATTAGCAAGCAACACAGTGATATTCTGCTAATTAATCGATAAATCTTTAATGTATTTGATGCCACACGTACTCAATAACCATCAATGTGCTATATAATGAGTTGTGAATATTTGATTGTTTGATTATAAAAACATTTAGTCTTATAAATGATGAGTATTAGAAGGAAAAAGAGTGCTTCACAGTGGCTCAGAACCTATTAATTAAAGCACAGTCTTGGGTGGCTTGAAGCTAACATTTTGATAATCAAAGAACAATGATTAATGTTAATATTTTGTGAATAATGATTACAATGCAATAAAACCAATTAATATATTAAATTCAGAATGTAATTGCATAATTAATAAGTAATGCAGTCGTCACTTGGACAAATATTACGTAATAACCACATGGAGTGTTTCTAATGGAAGAATGAGGAAACTAATAAAACCGAAAGTTGAACTTTAAGTGCTCTTATAGATTTCAAAGTGTTAGTGCAAACTAGTGTCGTCCTGTGCATGTTTAAAGATAGTCTTTTGTCAACAAATAATTGAAAGAGTAGAGCATTTGATTAAAGTTGGGACTAAAAAGTCCAAAATTTCAGCAGTGTAATTAGTGGTGTAACAATGATAGCAATTCCTAAACAGAGCATAGATGACATAACCAACATATACCTCAAGTATATTTACAATTTATGGTTTCCTTGGTCTAGTTGGGAAAATAATTTGGTAGGAAAATCAAAGTGCCAGCTACTTTATGGTATATATGTAAGCTGACTAAGTCGGTAAGTCCCATAACAAATCAAATAGGATTATTTTGTGTATACTCATATTCAGTCCCTTTGATGGACGACAGCTACCTTGCATTTAATTCGGCAAACCTATGTTAAATCTAATGAAGTTCGTTCATATTGCCAGATACTCAAGCGCTGAATTTTCAATTCCTAATTTCTTGGTCTAAAGTGTGAATGTAAAGTGACAATGCTCCTGGACTTTAAAAAAAAAAAAAAGGTGATAGAGTTAGATAAGTTACCTAGAGATTCCCTTAGACTACGTGATAGACATTATCCATGTAAAAATTCCTTTCTACACAAACTTTGCATGCCATTAATATGCAACACCCAATAGTTGATAAATCATTTTCCCTATAAAAGGGAAGCTTTTGAGTTTATATATGAAAATCAAAAGATGTGCGCTTAGACCACCCTTATTCAATATAAAAAATATGTAATTAATTTGGAAGAAACAAGTTTCATTGATCTAGATTTGCAATTTATAGGAGTGATAGTAGGACACTTAAGATCATGGTTGAAAATGAATGCAACTGGGTTTCATTGATTCCCAATGATTGAAGGGTAATGGAAGATAAAAAAACATGTGTTTAGAAGAAAAATTATTAAAAAAATATAAAATTGAAAGGCAAAACTTCAAAAAGCTATAACTTTGAACACAGTAATCCATTTGAGGTAATTATTTTAAAAATATGAATATTTTTTCAAGATCTATGCCATGACGAATGGCTGAAGGCAATTCAGTTACTTATTTTTCAAAAAAAAAAATCATGTCTAAACCTTTAATTTTGAGATTTTTGCTTTTAATTTTTTATCTTTATATCTTTTCTTTTTTCTTTTTTTAATGTGTGATAATTATACTTGAGTGGAAACTAGTAGGGCTTTTGGTCCCTTAGAAATAACCTGTAAGGCTCTCTCTAAAAATATATTTTTATATAAATTCCTATATAATTTTATACTAGGTGAGAAGTGCATATTAGAGGTAGTAGTAACCTCTATGCAATCATTTCCCAATTTTACCTCTTCCATCAACTCATACAATTAGACAAATTGGTAACTGCCACTTCTAAATTAAGAACATGAAAATTCTAACTTACATACCTTGTTATGGCGGAATTCTTCAAATGGGAAATAGGAAAATTACATTCTAGTTTCTTCAAACTAAATGTTAAATGATTAGATTATAATACATTTCTTTAATTGAATCTAGCAACATCAACATTTGTTTTTCTTCTAAAATAATAATCAATTCAATCAATTACATAATAAATTGAAGAGTACAAAATCTTACTCAGTTTTTCCTTCTCCATCTTCTTCAATCACAATTCTTCAACTTAGCATCCATTTCCCCAAGGCCTATTGGAATAATTAGTGTGCCAAATTTTGCAAAAGTGCTCAAAAGATAAATAAAGAAATAAATGGAAATGGAAACAAAAAACACCAAGAACTTTACTTATCTCTTATAAGAGAAAAATATTTAATAATTCAAATTAAAAAAAGGTAGAAATGCAATAATTTAGAAAAAAAAAAAAAGCTACATATGGATCTATATATATATATATATATATATATGCACAGACCTTGCCTATCCCTAAGGTCAAACCCATGATTATTACTACCTCTAATGCACTTCCCACCATGTATAACACTGCATTTCCCACCATCAGTTATTGCTTTTATCTTTAAATTTCTCCTAAAAACTATAGCCTTTATATTTGGTGTGCTTTAAACACTTTTTACCATTAAAACAAGCCTAAAAGAGAAGCTTTTTATAACTACACAATACTATATGATTAATAATATTTCAACACAAATATGCCTCTATTCAACAAAACTAGCACATTTCTTAATGGCTTATCGAAGAAGCAAAAACTATAAAATTAAGTTTTATCCCCTAAAGGACTTCTTTCATGTCTCTCATTAAATTTACACTCAACTATCACCATTTTCTTTGGTGTTCTATTCATAGTTGTTTTATGGGAGTCTCTTTGACCGATATGCCATGGGATTGAGTAGCTTTGTTACTTTCTTTAAGTTTTCTTTTTCTTTCTTTTTTGTTTCCACTATTTTAGTTTTTCCTTTTTAAAGGCTATCTTATTATCCTCCCCCCTTGTAAGATTGAATACAATCCTGAACTCAAAAGGGGAAAAACTAAACTAAAGATTAATCTAGATGCAAAAAGTTCAAACTTAAAAGGGTTTAAAAGTAATGTTTTGTGTATCTGTTGTCTAATAAACTAACAAAAATAATGATTTACCTAACTTTCCTTAAACATAAAACTAAAAAGAATGCTCGACATATTGTCTAAAGGATGGTAAATAAATAGATCAATAAATAGTGTAAGATGAAGATACAAACATATTCAATTTCCAATTGAACAAATGAACAATGATTGGCAAGATCATAAACTTGCCCATTAAGTAGGCAAAGGGACTACACTGGAAAAAAAAAATAAATGAAGTATTTATATTTTAATAACACTAAAAGAAATTGAGTGAAGTATTTGATATATATATATATATATATAATCTTTTTTATCCTATACTTACTTTGTTCTCAAAGGAAAAAAATCCCTGTATCGAATTGCTATAAATTTCTTCAAATTGCATAAACAAAACTTCAAAGTCCACTCAAATAAAGTTACATGTTCAAACTACACACTTGGCAATCCAATTGAATGCTCAAATATTTCAATCACTAGAAACAAGCTATAATACATGATATGAAACTCACAAGGAAAATGAAGAAAACAATCATATGCTTGGGTATCCTAGGAAGCTATGACACTAATTCTCAAAAATCAAAATGCACAAGAATCTATATAACCACTAAATTAGCATATATGTATGATCTAAAGGTAGCCCCTATGTCGATCTTCCAACACAGGTTGCTAGAAATTTCAGAGCAAAAGAAATGAAGCAAGTAGGTGAGTGCAGAAATGGAAGAAAACTCATTTACCTATGAAGAAGCTAGTAACCTAAGGAAAGAAGCTAGATTCATACCCAATCTCCTCATATTTGAATAAGTTACAGCAACCTGAAATTAAAGCCACAAGTTACACAAGGAATAGAACAAAGATGCAGAATAATAACGTAAGGGAGAAGGAAAATGGTATTGTTGGGTCTTTCACACCATAAACGAAACAGAGGAGCTAAAAACACAAGAAGAACTCACCAGTTGGAGGAACCAAAATGAAAAAATGATAACAAAGTAATTGCAAAAACCAACTTTGGACTAGCACAATTTCAGTAATTGAAGTAGAGCTCAAAAGCCAAGCAACGCAAAGACACATTTCCTTCTATTGTCCAAGTGTAAAAATTTAGGTTTCCTCTTAGGGTTTCTTCCTGTAGGACAAACAAATTTGGGTGTAGGTGTTAAAGAGCAAGGACAATAGCATAAGTGCAGGAAAATTGACTTTTTAGTAAATCAAAATTAGTTTAGAAATAGGTTAATACAGTAATTAACAACTTATTAGTATGTTGTTTTGGGAGAATATAAAGACACTCAAAGATGATGACAAAAAATGGTAAGTTAATATGTTGTTTAGGCTTGAAAAAAAAACATATAATTTATATGCTTGGTATAAACAAACATACATTAAATTAATATGTTGTTTTAAATAAAATAGTTAGTTTAAAACAATGTAATTGGATATAAGGAATTTGATTTGTAAATTAATTTGATGTTTTAAATAAAATAGTTAGTTTAAAACATCTTAATTGGATATAACTAATCCATCTTATATGTATATATATATATATATAATGTTTGGATATATTTGTTTATTAACATATATAATCTAATATATGAAATTAATTTGTTATATATAAAATTAATAATACTATTATTAACAATGGTATATAAACAATCTATACACTTAGATAAAATAAACATATATTTAAGCAATATGTTGTTTTAAGTAAAATAGTTAGTTTAAAACAATATATTTTTATATAAGGAACCTAATTTTTTGGGATATAATTGGAGAAATAAATGTATGTATATATATTTAATTAATCTATTGTTTTAAATTAATAGTTAGCCATATCATTTATATAAATTTATATGGATGAATGGATATAGTTGGAAATTTGAGGAGGGAATTGAAAATTTGGGAGGTAGGTGTGATGGAAATTTGGGAGAAAGGAGGAAATTTTGATTTAGAAGAGATAAATTTTGCATTAACAATTTTTAATAAAGCTATTAATTTTTTTAATTTAATTTTTTAATAAATTTTAATGGTAGAGATAATGAAATATTTTTAATATTTTTACATAATTATTGTTTAACTATTAATTATCTATTTCATAGTTAAATTTGCAATAAAGAGATAAATGATAATTTTAACATTTCAATTTATTACTTACTAATTATAAGTAATTTTCTGATTAAATTTTAAAAATATTGCATATCACTAATGTGATATAAGAAAAAGATAACTATTAAATATCTTTGGTGAGTAAGACATTTAAATAGCTAATTTATTCAAATTTAGTTAAAACTTAATGATTTTAGTACATTTATAACTAAAATCACATGTTCAACTTGAATGAGTTGAAACCAACCTTGTATAGCCAATGTATGCATATACTTAGCTTCTTTGCTTGTAACATCCTGTATTTTGTAATTGGGCCTAGACCTCCTAATAAGTTAGTAGGACATGAGAAAGAAAGTAGAAACCAAGTAAAAGGAGAAAAATAAAGGGAAAAGTAGAGAAAAAATGAGTTTCAAGGACATCTAAATAGTGAAATGTGAAAAAAAAAAGTAGAAAAAATAAGGTTTTTAATAAAACCTTAATTAGAGTAATTTGATGTTATTTTCCACTATATATGAGTTAAATGAGTTATAAAGAATATCCAAGAAGCATAAAACATGTTAAAACACTGTTGGTACAAAAAACGAGAAAGCCAATACCACAGTGTATTTTTGAATTGTTTTACAATGTTATGAGCCCCTATAAATCAGGAAAGTTGGCCTAAGGGCTTTAAGACTTTTTGAATAAGAATATGGAGCTTAAATCTACCCAAAAAAAAAGAGTCAAAATGTAGAAATTTTAAAGTCTAGAGAAGTAAGGGCAAAACAGTCAATTTTGGTCAAAAAGTCAACACCTAATGGTTTCTTTTTTAATTTACATAACCAGCATTTCCACCACCCTCTTCAATTTCTCCATCAAGTTTCAGTAGCTCCAAGCTTTGCTAATGGCGTCCATGGTAGAGAGAAGAGAGAAAAAGAAAAAGCCAAGTTAAACAAGTAAGTTTTTGTGCTCTTTTTGCATAGCTTTAGTTATGAAGATGATTCCTCTCTTCAAGAACTTTAATGTGATGGTTTTAAATTATGTATTAGAGGTATTTAAGCTATCAATAAGGAGGAAGAGGAGGCTCTTTTGAAAATTTTAATTGAGGAAAATCGAAAAGCACTAAACGAGCTTCGTTTTAAGGTAAAGCATGCTATTGTTTAAGCTAGGATTTCCTGAGTTTTTGGTCTTTTTCATCATGTCTAGAAAGTGAAAATCTCTCTCTCTCTCTCTCTCTCTCTCTCTCTCTCTCTCTCTCTCTCTCTCTCTCTCTCTCTGTGTGTACATCCTTTTGCATGTAATCGATCACATGGAGCATGTAAAATTCATTTAGGTTATGGAAATGAGGAGAATTTGCCAAAGGAATCAAGAAAACTCCATAGGGCACTATATATGCATAGACATGGGTAACTCATAGGAAATGGCACTAGATGAGCTTGTTTTTTAGTTTTAATGAATTTAGAGGTCTTCTAAAGAATTATAAAGGCTAGATGAAGTATCAATTTGAATTATAGAGGCTAATTGTAAAAGTCAAAATTTGTAGATGCTTAAGAAAACATAATTCAGAAAAATGGCTATGTTGATGTTTGGCATTGTATTTGAGCATTCTAGTGAGCTTAATGGAAGTATAAAGAGCTATCTAGAATATTGGAATGAGGTCTTGAGGTATAGGAGTGAGCTTAGCAAAAATGGCTTAAAGTCACTAAATATGTCAAAATGAAAAATGACTAAAGGAATAGTGCAATGACCAAATGAATAGTAAAATGTCAATTTTATGCTTAAAATAAGAATTTAAAGAGCTTAAGTTGTGTAGGAAAGCTTGCCCAAGAAAAACCCTATATTAGAGGTTAAGAAAAGGGAGAGTGAAAAAGATTAACTAACAAGCAAGTAAGAGATGTTTCAAACTCTATTTTGAACTAAATGACAAGTTATTTAAGCCTTAGAAAAATGGTCAATTAGCTAAAGAAAAAAAGAGTCATTTAGTGCCTCTAAAAGGATTGATATACATTAAAAGCAGCATAATATTACATATAACCATATTATATTGGCCTTGGCACTAATATGAGTGTTAATATGGTATTATAAACCACCAATGTAGTAAAGAGCCGCAGTGTTAGTGCCTAGCTAGAAAAGGTAAAACTAGTACCTAAAACATTGGTGATAAACTCCTATCAAGTGGCATTTTTCTCCTCTCTTTCATGTTTTTAATTGCTTAAGTGTTTTGGTTACCTGTATAATGTGTTTATTTAATGTTTGAATGAGTTTTATGGTATTTTGATGAGTTTTAGCCTAGTAAGCGAAGCTTTGCCTAATGTTGGCTAAGAGAAGAAGGCCAAAGAATTAAGCACAGTAATTCTTACCTATGCTTTGTACCAAGCCACTTAGAAAAGAGTTCAGTGAGTTTGGCCAAATTTCAATTACATGCATGCATATTTTCACATGTTTAAAAGCTTAAGTATTAGAAAAGCTACATTTATCCATACATGCATACCTATATACTTGAGTGGTTATTATGTGTTAGAGTAGGATTATGCTACTAAGATTCTCCCTAAAATCTCACTCCTATATCCCCTAACCTCCTTGCGAGGTGAAAGTAGCCAAGTAGACTGAGGAAAATCCATGGCTTCATGAAAATTTATGTATTTGATATTGTATTTTCTGTAGATATATTTTCAAACTATATTTTGAGACCAATATGTATGTAATATAATTATTTATATATTATGGGTCTAGATAGGACAGTCTAAAGATGGATTAGAAGGCCTTTGAAATTGAGTATAGTGTATTTGTATTTTATGTTGGTAATTGTTTTTAGTATAAGAGAGGACCAAAGTGCCTGGATAGCACCCGGTGTATAGCTGTTATGCTATTGAAATTTTGAGAAAAAGTTTTAGAGATTTCACATTTTTATCATATTTTAATGCTTGAATTGGTAATTATAGTTATTCTATTCGCTTAAACCAAATTTGAGAATTAATAATAAGGACTAAGGTAATAACAAAAGGTAAAGAGGTTTAATATTGCTCATGCGTGTATTAAGTTATCTATAGAAAAATACAAAGGCATGATAAAGGAAAAGACAAAGGCATGATGAAGGAAAATTCTATGTCTCTGAGGCTAAGTAAGATAAACCTAAGAGAACATTATGTGTTGAGCCTTGATCTTATGATACTCATTGGTGTGTGTGAATTGTAACGCCCAGTATGTTGTAAAAATATCGAAACGAGCTAGTTTGAAAAGCAAGTCCCCTGAAATAAGCGATTCAAGGCCAAATAAAATTTGGATAAAATTTTAAATAATAGAAAATGAGGATTTGGGCCTTGAGTTGCCCAAAAACCAGAGCCGAAGTGATTTGAAAAATTTGCTGAAAGTCCAGTGACATTTTCGTAAATAAGTGTACTTTTGGAAAAATACCTAAAAGGGCTTTTTTAAATAAACATTTTAAGTTGCCTAGGGTTCTCAGAAGCCATGAAAACCATGGGAAACCCCGAGACTTGTAAAGCACCTCCAGTGTACTTTTTCAATGTCAGTTGACCTGAACTTTGATCTACTCATTCGGAAAAGTTTTGGCTCCGATTTGAGTGATTCTAAAAGTATTTTATTAAATTGAGAACCTAAATTTTATAATAGAAAAGACAGTTCTCAAAAAGGAGCTAAAACAAAGCCAAACCGAAAATGCCATTACAAAAGGGCAAAAATGGAAATAACTTTTTAAAAAGAAGTTTCTTGGTCCTTCTTAAGAGTCACGTTCCCTCTCCTCCCACTTAGACCAACTTTCCTTCTGCCCATATCTCAAAAAAGGAACTATTGTCTTAGGCACACAAAGAGGGGGAGAAGAAGGAAGAAGAAAAGCCAAGGAAGGTAAAGAATCTTACCTTTAAAGTAAGCTTGAAACTAAGGTAAATCTTGTTCTTAGTTGCTTCTTCTTCTTCTTTTTCTCTTCCATGGTGGGATGCCTAAAATAGAACCATGAAGGGGGAAAATATTTTTTTTCATAACCAATAAGAATTCATCAAATTAGGCCATGGGAAGATGGAATACACCAAAGAATTGCATGAAAAGCTAGTAGAACTCAAGTTGGAAAAGTGTAGGGTTCTTGAACATAATCTAAAATTTGAGTTGATTCAAGAATTCTCTAGCATATATGAGTGTTTTTTTGAGTTTCTAAGACTCTTAGGGAGCCTCCCAAGTGCCCCATCCATTAAGAAAAAATTTTAAACTCTATGGATCCTTAATGAAAGCATATTTCAACCAAGACCCATAGAAATAGCTAGGGGATGTTTTAAATTGTTCTAAACTTGATTTGGGACTTTATTATGATAAAAGAATATAGGAGAAGCCCTTAGAAAAAATTTAGACACCTTAGGTTGGGAGATGAGGCAATGGCTTTCATAACGTAACCTTATGAAACAACATGTACCTAGGTTTATGAAAATGAGTGTGTGATAGCTCCAAGGACCTTAAATGAGGTCAAGAGGCCTAGATATGGGAAGATAATGGAACCAAGAATTTTAATTATGGTAGTTGCTTCATTAGGTCATTAATAGAATCATATTGTGACCAATAGAACAAAGTGTATTCTTAAGAGTGAGTTGGATGTCATAACTTGTTCCAAGAGTATAATTGAGTGTTGTTTATTGTGAATAGGCCAAGGAAATCCAACTCCACCTCATTGTGTTTATGGAACTGAAATGGAGAAGGAACAAGCAAAGTAAGACTTAAATTTTCACCAAGGTAGCTCTCCATCTTTTCTTGTTGCATATGTGTCATTGTGTGCTTGTGGATGTATTTATATTTTTGAGATATGCCACTTGATGCTATGTTGTTATTTTGGTACCAATATGTCATTTGAATGTCTTTGAATTGTAGAAATGGCTCATAAGGGTGAGGTAGTGCTAAAAGTTTCCTAATATGGGTGAGGAGATGCCAAAAGTCTCATGGCATGGGTGAAAAAAGCCAAGAGTCCCTTGGATGGGTGAAGTTAAGTCAAAAGTCCCTAAATCAAGAGTGAGACTATCCAAAAGTCCTAAAAATGGGGTAAGGCCAAACCAAAAGTCCCTAGAGTTCATTCTTATACTTGACATGAGTTTGTAACATAAAAATGTGAAAATTGAATGTTTTATATATTGATTGGTTGCATACTTGTACCTTTGACATGTTGTATGCCTTGAAAATGTACTTGAATAGGTGTATGAGCTATTGAGATTCAATGAATCTCACCCCTTCCTTTCTCTCATCTTATATGGTCTAGGTGGAGTTCAAGATCCAAAGGATGGAAGCCAAAGAGTTTAGATATCCATCTCTTGGCAAATCTTGCTATTTTTTATGTATTAGAATGTCAAAGTATATATGTATATATTATTTTTGAGCCATGAAACCTTGAACAAGTGTAAAACTATGTAAAGATAGTGTATATATCAAGAATAGAGTTAAATAAATGGAAATGTGCAATTTGACTACTTGGGAGCCTACTTGTGCATGTATGTTTATGGATGTGTCATGATGAATTTGAGTTGCATGATGGTTTAGACCTTATAAGAGACTTATCTATGCTGTATTTATTCTTCCTAAGTTACTCAAATGGGTGTGGAATAATGTATGGCTCATTTAGACCAAATTTGCCCCTTTATTGTTGCCAAAAGTGCCATAATCTTAAGCTATTGTAAAATCTGACCAAATGACTTCTTCTTGACTTAAAATTTGGCATGACATTAGATCTTGCCTAAAGGTTTTTGGAAAGCTAAATACCATGTCATTTAGAGTTCTGTGGAATTTTCTATGATTTTTCAAATTTGGTATCAGAATTTCGGATTTGCAGAATCACTGTTCATTTGGTTAGTTGCGAAATTGTGTCATCTGAAGGGCAAATGTAGTCCAACTATAAAATTTTATAAAAAGATACTAGACATTCACAATAACTTGTAGCAACTAGAAGCACCTCATTTGGAGGTTTGAGCTAAAAGTTATGAATTTTTGAAACTTTGGAATAGCATCAGTAGTGCAGCACGACCTTGCTCACTATTCCATTGAATTCCAGTGGCTAGATTTGTTTTTCTGGTCTAAATTTATTTTTACCATAAAACTAACATCCACATATTTCCAGATTGTATTATTTATATGGATTGAATGTTTGTAGAATTAATTGGACATTTTTGAATTTTGTAATAAAAAGTTGTGATAGCACCAAGGGCCAACCAGACCTCTGCATATTTTTGAATGTCACACATCTTCTATGTTAGGTTTTATGGCTTGGAAATATTTTTAACATAAATTAGACATCTGTAGCTTTCCATAATTCCATAATATGCTTAATTTTGATTTTTCTAGAATTAATTACAAATTTTCAAAGTTGATGCACTGAATCTGCAAAATTGAACCCACGGTAGAACCATTAATATTTATGTATGCTTGATGTAAGCTCGGGTTTTTGGCAATGTTTTGAGATGATTTTGAGTTGTATTAGTGTAATTAAATTTTAGAATGATATGAGAGAGTCCCCAAGGCCCACAGAGCCAAAACAAAGAAATTATGAATGACGTAACACAATTAAATTGTATTATTTTCTTTGTTTTCTTGGGGAAATCCATGTATAAAACTTTTGTATGTAAGGAGGCTAGCTACAATAGTTATGGTATTACATGAATGAATCCCCCCTTTTGGTGAGATTGGTAAGCTCTCTATTCTATGCATCCTATGGCTAAGGCTTGTGAAATTTAAGGGAAATTAGAAAAAGGAAGTGGGACAGTATACCTTGGGCTTAGGATTGCTTAGATATTTTCATTAGGATTTCCACATGCAATTTAAATTTAAATTTCAAAATATGTCCAACTTCA
Source organism: Erythrophleum fordii (assembly GCA_032878935.1). Classification (NCBI taxonomy): domain Eukaryota; kingdom Viridiplantae; phylum Streptophyta; class Magnoliopsida; order Fabales; family Fabaceae; genus Erythrophleum; species Erythrophleum fordii. Next base: position 25,862,463 of record JAVQMF010000058.1, on the reverse strand, counting down.
AAAAATTTAGATAAATATAATAATAATCTTTTAAATTCAGATCTTATGCAAATTTAACTTTGTGGAATGAACCCATCTACATCATGAACCTAAGATTTCTCTAAGTTTAGTCAAGATTCAAGTGATGCAAAAGACAACAATAAATTAAAATTGAAGATAAAAATATTTGTTTAAGAGAGAGTGAGAAGGCCAATTGTCATTAGTAAAAAAAAATTCATGGATAATTCTATATATTTTAATTGTTAATTAACAAGATAATTAAATATCTATAAAATAAGTTTGTATAATATTCATTAAATTTTAAATGATTATATCATAAAAATTAATGTTAACTTAATTAAAAGAATCTTAAAGAATGTTTTTTATAAAGCCTTGGAAGAAGAAGTCAAACAAAATAAGGTGCTACCAACATTTAAAAACTAGACTAATAATTAAAATAATAAAAATACTAGTTCACAATTTACTAGTCTGATAGCAATGACATTATGATTAAATTTGTCATAATTAAACACACACGCACACACACATATATATAAATTATCATTTTATCTATTTTTTAAATCATATTTATATAAGATTTTGTAATATGTAGCCAAGGTTTGCCTCTAGCATCTTGGATGCAATACTACCACATGTTGTTTAAGGTCTTATGCTTGAATATGAGTAGAGTCATCAATGTCTAATTTTTTAAAACCAACCTCCAATGTTGCTAACTTTTTAGGTTAGTTACATGAATTGCTTTTTGGGGATAATAAGACATGGGTCAAAATCCAAGTGTGGCCAATTTTGATGAATTTTCAAAAATCAACAAGATAATTATACTTATACTAAAACCTTACAAGCTTAAAATAATATGAACTTATAGGTTGGTCGGATAAGTTGCTTTTTAGAGTCACTATGGGATGGGTTAGAATCTAAATGTAGCTAGCTCTAATAAATTTTCAAAAACCAACAACAAAAGTATACTATTATTAAACCTTGTGACTTTAAACTAAGTTGGACTCATTACTTGGTTGGAACTAAAGGCGTTCATAGGTTCAATTTTAGACTAAAACCAAACCAAACTGACATTGTCGATTTAGCATTTTCCTAGATCTCATTAGTTTTGACTTTTAATTTGATTTTTGTTCAGTTTGGTCTAATTTGATTCATGTTTTTTTTTTTGGCCTAAAAGTGATTTGATTTTTTTAAAAGATTTTGTTTCTTGTAATATGTAAAATTTGACTTCTAATATGATGTATTTCTTAACATTCTAACTAATAATAGTGTTGAAATAATTAATTATTATATATCATTTTTCTTTAAAAAAAAGCATCCCTCATAATTATGTTCAATTATTTTACAGTTGTACTTGAATATCATATATAAAGACAATAAAATAATAACATTTTTAAAATAACTTATTTAATAAGCTCATATAAATGAAAGTAAAGTAAAAAATATATATATCATCATTTTTTTTATTAATAAAAGGTTTATGCATGATTTTAACTTAGTTAATAAAACTAAAAAAAATTATTGGTTCAGCAAACCAAACTTGACAAAACTGCGAATCGAACAAAATTGATCAGTTTTATAATGTCCAAAATTGATTTTAGTTTTTTTTTAATCAGTTTAGTTCGATTTTTATGGATTTGGTTTAGTTCAATTGGTTTGGATCAATTTTGAACATCCTTACTTGGAACATATACTTGTTCGAGTCAAAAGCAATGTGGCCATTTTTGTCAAATTTTTGAAAATCAACTAGAATATCCTACTTATGTTAAACCATGCAAATGAGGACTAATTAGAATTTGCAAGTTGGTTGGAGAAGAATTTTTTAGGGTCAATAAGACATGGGGTCAAACTTTAGTGGCTATAGACCTAAAAAGATTTTATCTTATATTTATTTTTTAAATAATTTAATATTGGTATTAATAAAGTATTTGTACTAATTAAAAAATTATGAAGAAAAAAGTCGATGGATAATTAAAGGGACTTCATACTAAAACTTACTAATTATATTTAATTTTTGTCATATGGGATACTTATATTTTGCTTGACATTACTAAATTTCAAACTACATTTACAAATTTATATAGATATAGATAACTATAATAATAATATTTTTAACTTAGATCTTAGGCAAATTTAACTATCTGTAATTGACCTATATATAATGTTAACAAAAAGTTTCTCTAGATTTAATCAAGAGTCAAGTGATGCAATGGAGAATAATAAATTGAAATTGAAGATATATATTTGAGAAAGAGAGGGAAGATCAATCGGCTTTGTTAAACAACTAGAGATGATTCTATTTAATTTTTTAGTTGTTAATTAAAGAAATAATTAAATATTTATCAAATAAATTTGTACTATATTTGTTAAAATTCAAATAATTATCTCATAAAAATTGATATTATTTTAATTTAAAATTTTAAAGAATAGTTATATCAAAAAATTCCAAATTAATTAATGCTTATGATTTTTATTACATTTGTAAGGCCCACTTGATGGTGCAATAATGATGGCGCAATAGTGGATGAACAAATCTAATATTATAAGGTCCACTAGATGGTGCAGGGATGGTGGGTGGATGAATAGATCTGGCTTCCTTGCTCCAAGGCTTGACTGAAGAAAAATAGGAGAAGATTGGGACTTTCAGATTGTAGATTAATGCTTAGGTTATGGAAGTTTCAATTTACCATGTTAGTTTAGATGATAAATAGGCCAATAATTTAAAACTATACATAATATCCTATGATTTGAAAATCCAAATCATCCTTAAAGAGTGGAATGAATGATTTACAGGGGGTCATGGGCCTAACAAAGACGAATATGAACTGTAGACTGAAACCAAAATTTGAATCTGTTGATTAATGAGTGAGAACCCCGAAGTAAAGTGAAATGAGGCTAATTGAGAATTAGATATTAATTAGGACATCTAAAAATATGGGTTAGAGCCTCAAGATAACCCAAAATCGAAGTCAAAACAACCAAACAGGAAGATGCAAAGTAGTGGCAAAACTGTAATTTTGGGCAATTTTTAGAGAAAACCCAATGGAGGGATCTTAAAATGAAAAATTTGAGTTTCTCTAGATTTTCAGAGGCCCCAAATGCTATGGGAACCATCATAGTGGTTAAAACCTCTCTGTGTGCATTTTCGACAAAAAGTTAACTGAAAGTTTGATCGAAGGGTTCGATAAGGTTTTAAATCCAATTTGGAAGGAACCAAAGGCATTTTATAAATTTGAGGACCTAAATTTTATGATGGAAAAGACAATTCTTAAAAAGAAGTTAAAAATGAGTCTAAAACATAATTGCCAAAGACAAGGGACGTAAATATCATTTTGTGGAACAAATTCTTCTCCATTCTTCTATTATAAGAGGCGTCCTCTTCTCTCTTCCATATGACTGAATTTGTGTGCTACTTAAAACAAAGGAGAGAGCTAGAGAGAAGGACACATATGGGGAGCCTAAGAAGAAGGAGAAAGAAGTTAAGAAAGGTATGAAACTTTAAGGATTTTCATGGCTTTCCTTTTTGGAATCTTATTCTCTTCTCCTTACTCTATCTTTCTATGGTTTTGATGGATGGATTGGTTCTATTTTGGCCTTGAACCAGAGGGGAAAAGTTAGAGATTCAAAGAGGAGACCAAAGCAAAGAGAAAAGCTCTTGAAATAAGCTTGATTCAAGGTAATTTCTTGTCATTTGGTTGCTTCTTTTTCCTTTGCCTCTTTTTGAGAGTTTTGGCCAAGAATAGAACCATGAAAAGGGGAAGTTTTTTACTTGGAGCAAGTATGAAACCATTGATTTAGGTTATGGGAACTTGGAATATACAAAGAAAGTGGAAGGAAAGCTAATGGAAATTAAGATAGGAAAGTATGGAGTTCTTGAACACTTTTCAAAAACTAATTTGATAGATGAATTTTCTTGCATGTGTGAGTATTTGTTTGAGTTCCTAAGACCCCTAGGAAGCTTCCCAAGTGCCTCTTCCATCAAGGAAAAATTGGAAACCCCATGAACCCCAAATGCTCCCATTGTCTCAGCCTAGAGCTATTAGGAAGGCTAGGGAGTGTTTTAATTAGTTCCAAACTTGGTTTGGGACTTTATGTGATAGAAGAAAGTGGAAGGAAAAATTGAAAAAAATTTAAAAGACATAGATTGGGAGATGAGGTAATGGGTTCCATAATATAACCTTATGAAGCAACAAGTACCTAGGCTTGTGAAAGTAAGTGTGTGATGGCTCCAATGACCTTAAATGAAGTCAAGAGGCCTAAATATGGGAAGAGAATGGAGCCAAGCACTTGAATTATAGTAGTTATCATTAGGCCATTAATTGAACCATTATATGATCATTAGACAAAGTGTATTTCTTAAGAGTGAGTTTAATGTTTTGGATTATTTCAAGAGTATAATTGAGTGTTTTTCATTGTGTTTATGTTAAGAAAGGCAAGCCCTATCTAGTCATGGTTGTGGAACCGAGAAAGGGAAGGAACCATTAAAGTAAAGCTTGTATTTCTATTAAGGTAACTCTCCACCCCATTCTTCTTGCATTTTTGGTTATGCATATGTCATTGTGTGCTTATGTGTACTTTTGTGTCTTGTGAACATGACACTTGATGTTATGATATAGCATTAGTACCAATATGCTTTCTTGAATGTTATTGGTTGCGAAAATTGCTCACAAGGGTGAGGTGATACCAAAAGTCCCTTGATATTGATGAGGAAACCAAAAGTCTCTAGGCATGGATGAAACAAGGCCAAAAGTCCTATGGATGGATGAAGCCAAGTCAAAAGTCCCTAAGCCAAGGATGAGGCAAATCCAAAAGTCCAAGAAATAGGGTGAGGCTAAACCAAAAGTCCCTAGAACTCATCCTTAACTTTGATGTGACTTTGTGGAATGGCAAGATGGATTTGAATACTTTATGGTTATGTTAGATTACATACTTATGCTTTTCACATATTATATGCCTTGAATGTGTGCTTGAATGGGTGTATGAGTTATTGAGATTCCATAAATCTCACTTCCTTCCCTTTCCCATTTCAATATGCCTAGGTGGAGTTCAAGAAGGCCAAAGTGAAAGCCAAGGAGCTTAAGTAACCACACTTTGCCATTAATGTAGGTTTTGATGTAAAGAATTGCCAAAGTTTGTATATACATATGATTATTGATATGTAAATACTTGAGCAAGTGTAAAAGCATGTATATGTAGTGTATGCACCAGATTTGGAATCAAATCAATGAGATAATGAACTTGGGGTACTTGATGACTTGCTTGTAAGTGTGTATTCTTGCCTGTAACATAGTGTGTTTGAGATATATGATGGTTTGGACCATTTGAGCAATTCCTATAAGGTGTATTTATGCTTTCAAACTTGCCCAAGGAGTGCTAGAACACATAGGAAGCCATATGGACCATTCTTGACTCCTTTATAATTTTAAAATGACCATATTCCAAAGTTATATCAAGATTTTACCCAATGACCTCTTTTTAGCCTGAAACTTGCATGCATATAGGTCTTGTTAAGAGTTTTTAAGAACCTAAAATGTGTATTATTTGCAGTTCTATAGAATATTTGAAAAATTTTTAAAGTTGGCTAAAATTTCACTTTTGACAGTAATATTGTTCATGTAATCTGAAATTTTGCCTCTATTATTCATGGGCCAAATGATGTCCAATGGTTATGAAATTTTACAAGCATAAACTAGACACTCATAGTGACTTATACCAACTAAAAGCATCTCAATTAGATGTTTGTAAGAAGATATGAATTTTTGAAATTTCAAATCAATGCAATAGCATAAACCGACCTTGGTTACTATTCTATCAATTTTCAAAGTCTAAATGTATCTAAACTAGTATGAACTTATTTTTTCCTCTACTTAACATCTGTAACTTTTCAAATTAGTATATTTTTCCTGAATTATATTTTTGTAAATTTAGTTATATATTTTTGAAATTTATATCGGTAAACTGGATCAGAAACATTGAGTAGTCTGACCTTTGCTACTTTTTTATTATCAAACATGATCCAAATGATATTTTCATGGCTTGGAAATATTTTTAGTATAAATTTAACATTTAGATCTTTCCAGAAAGCTATCATATGCTTGATTTTGAGTTTTCTAGAATTAGTTATAATTTTTCAAAATTGCTAGCAAAAAACTACCACTAGAACCTGAGTGTAAAAGTGAGATTTTTTTTGTTTTTGGGTTCCAATCCATGGGAAATGGTTCTTGATACATGTTGTAAGCCTCAAATTGAGTTGTTTCTGATATATTTAAGTATGCCATGGATGGAAATAATTTAAGGTAGGTTTAAATGGGTCATATGGGCAAAATTCAATAAATTTGCCCTTTGAAAGTGATTGATTCCCTCACCAAAGACATGGAAGTCCTTGATGGGGAATGCTTTATGCCCCATATGATAATGTTTCTAGTTAAACACACATATTACAATTGATTTGGCATTAAATCAAGAGAATTCTAAGATTGGAACCACATCTTGTAGGCAAGATCTAAAATCCTGTCAACAAGATCTTGTATTTCACATTGAGAAATTTGAAACCTCGTCGACAAGGTCTTTGACCAGAGAACAAGGTCTTCTGTTTAGTATATAAATGCTTATAAATGGTGATGGTGTGACACTATACCCATTAAGTGACATGGCATTAGTTTAAAAATATACATATTGAGTAAAAACTAGATTTATTGACATAATATAGATTAAAAAATTAGAACATTAGAATAAGTAAATAATATTTTTGAAAAAAATTAAATAAACATAATTTAACAAAATGTTAATCAAAATTCATCACGTAAATTGACCAAAATTCGATATATATAAGCATGGTAGTTTAGATAAGGAAGGAAAAAATTGCACTTTGCATTTTTAAAATTATTTTATTTAAAGTAAGTAGACTAATTAAAAATTAAAATTAGCCTATTAAAATGTTTAACATTTCAAATTACCTTTTAAGATATTAATTTTAAATTGATTAAAATATCTCTTTCAAAAAATTAGATTTACTGACCAAAAAAATAAACCAAAATTTATAATATCATACTAAGAAAATATTTTTTAATACAAAATATTACATATAATTTGACAAAATATTAAATCAAAGCTTATCACATAGATCAAAGCTTATACTATTAATGGAGAAATTATTAATTATTTATTTTTAATTATTTTCAAAATAAAAATTAAGTAATGAATGCTAAGACTGTAACATTTGGTTTCTCCGTAAAAATACGAAACTCACAAAATATAAAAGCAAGTCTCCTGAAATGAATGATTTAAAGCTAAGTAAAATTAAGATAAAATTTTAAATAATAGAAAATGAGGATTTGAGGCTTAAGATGTCCAAAAACCAAAGCGAGAAGAGCTAATAAAATTTGCCAAAATAAGTTAAGACAATTTCGTAATTTTTAAAAAATTTGGAAAACCTATAGGAGGGCTTTTTAAATAGAAATTTTGAACTTTTCGGAGTTCTCAGAGGCTTTAAAAATTATAAAAATTCCGGTAACAGTTAAAACCCCTCTAGTAAGTAATTTTAGTTGTCGATTAATCGAAACTTTGATCGAATGGTTCTGAATAGTTTTAAATTCAATTTGGGTGAAACCAAAGTCATTTTATGAATTAAAGGACCTAAATTTTATGATAAAAAAGATGGATTTCAAAAAAGAGTTGAAATAAGGCCAAATGAAGAAACCATAATTTAGGGACTAAAATGAAAAGTGAAAAAGTTACAAAAATGAACCCCTATGCTTCTTAAAATGTCCCAATCTGTTCAGCCACTCTAACCCACTCTCTTGCACATTGAAACAAAACCAAACTCTAACCTAGAAGGCGCACAAGAAGAGGAGTAAAAGAAAGAAGAAGGAGCCTTAAAAAGGTAAGAAAATACACACTTTTTCAGTCCTTCTTCACTAAACTTCTTCCACTCCTTCTCCTCTCTTCTTACATAATTTTGATAGTTTGTTTGGATATTTTTGGTGTCCAAATTAGTAAGGGAAAGAGAGAAGTTGGAAGAGCTCCTAGAAGCATAGCAAAGCACCTTGAGAAAGCAAGCAAAGAAGGTATAGACCTCGGCTTGAATTGCTTCTTCTTTGATGTTCTTCTTTGATGTTCTTCTTTAAGGCAATTTTGGTCAGACCTAGCCCCTCCTTAGGGAGTTGAAGTCTGAACTTATCAAGAAAGGAACAAATGTTTTAGAGTATGAAAATTAAGATTATGCAAAGGAAATAATAAAAAAAAAGCATGGAAAATTCAAGAATGAGAACCTATGGAGTTTTAGACAAATGGCAAAATCTAATTTTTCCTAAAGATATTCTAACTCATATAAGACTTGGTATGAGTCCTTTAGACCTCTAGGAAGTTGCATAAGTGTCATCCCCTTCAAGAAAGTGAAATAAACGCCATATGTGCTTTAAGGATGCATAGTCTCAGCCAAGAGAGCTTGGAGCACCTAGGGAGTGTTTTAAATTATTCTAAGCATAGAATGGAACTAGATATGATGGAAGAACATTAGTGTAAGTCTTGGAAAAAATTTAGAAAGTATATCTTATGAGATGGAGGTATAGGTTCCATAATATGACATTAGAAAGTAACTTATAGTTAGACTCCTCAAAATGAATGTGTGATGACTCTAAGGAGTCCAAATAGAGTTAAGAGACCTAGAATGAATGGGAAATGGGAGCCAAAATATAAATTTTAAAAGTTGCTTCATTGTGCCTTGTATGGAAGCATAATGGAACTATATGAGAAAGTAACACAATATAGCACTTGAGAAAAGTCAAGGCTTATTTCCCATAACCTAAATATGCCTCATTTGGTGTGTTTAAGCCAAGAAAACTAAGGGTCACCTAATAACAAGTCTTGGCTGAGAAGAAGGAGGAAGATTTCAATGGAAAGTATGTGGCAGTAGCTCCAAGATAGCTCTCTAACATTTTTCTCATACATTCTTGGTTGTTTTCTTATCTTTGGATCTGTGTATATATGTTTATACCTTGAGAAATGTGTATAGCTATTTTCTACATGCCATAGTACCATTATGTGCATAAAATGTGTTTCATGAATGTGTTATGGCTTGAATGAGCTTGGTGAAGCCAAAAATCTCTTAACAAAGGTGAGGATGAGCCAAAAGTCTCTAAGATTGGTTGAGAAAAAGCCAAAAGTCTCAAGAAGAGTGAAGCTTAGCCAAAATTCTCTTGAAAATGGGTGAGGTAAGTCCAAAAGTCCTAAGGAAAGGGGGTGAGGCTAAACCAATTGTCTTAAAAGCCAATATATGATATGTATAAGCTTCTTGCACATAAAAATAAATTTATGTTTAGTTATTAGTAGCTTAATGTTCATATATGCATTCTTGAACTTAAAAATATAGCTATTATATATGATTGAAAGAGTTAAGAGCTATTGAAATTCTTAGAATCTCACTCTTCCTCCTCTAATGTCTAATTATATTTAAGTGGGCCAAGTGAGCCAAGGAATGGAAGTCACCACTCATGAAGACAAGGACTTTGACAAGGAAATTGCTAAATAGTTATTTTGTTGACATATTAGTGTCAAATGATGTAACCGTATATTGTATATGATATGTAGGCACTTAAACACATGTAAATGCATGAATATAACGTGTGCATTGGTTTTGGAACCATAGGAATGAGTATGCATGTTCTTGACATCCTTATACCTAATATAAGTTATGAAATCTTGTATATATGAACAAGTAAGGAAGTGGTTTTGTGATATATAGGTAATTAGACCTCTTGGACAAGTTTTACTTGCTATTTTTGACCATTCTCACATGCTCAAGAGGTCATGGCCAAGGTAGAAGAGCATTTGGTATAAATTTGACCCCATTTTGTGCCTAAAAAGCTTATTTTGGCACCCTATGTCACAAATTAACTAAATTAATGAATTTTTTCATAAAATTTGGCCTAAATATAGGTCTCATATAGAGTTTTTTGCAAAGCCCAAGACCACATTATTTACAATTCTAGAGAATTACTTATGAATTTTTAAAGTTGGGAAAATTTTTAGATTTGGTATGTGCCCTATTTATATGGTAAGTTTCTTTTCCTATATCATCTGAGGGACAAATAATATCCAATGCTTATGAAATTTTATAGGCATAAACTAAGAATGATAAGCTTTCTGTAGCACTTGAGAGCACCTTATTTGGATTTATATTGAGGGAGATATAAATTTTTGAAATTTTTGGTTAGTACTAGTAATGTAGTCAAACCCCTAGTATTGTTTCATCGATTTTCTTAAGTTAGATGTCATTTCCTTAATCTAAAACTATTTTTATCGAAATTAGATATCCATAGCTTTCCAAGATGGTATGGTTTGTTAGGTTTGAATTTTTCTAGAATTAGTTATAAATTTTTGAAATTGATATCAAAAACTTGTGACAGCAAACCTAGTTAGCAAGACCTTTGGTATTATTCTATTGTCATTCATGGTGTATTTAATGTTTTCATGACCTAGAATTATTTTTAACCTATAGTTGATATTTAGGGCTTTCTAGAAAGCTATTATTTATTTAATTTTGATTTTTCTAGTATTAATTATAATTTTTCAAAGTTGATATCAGAAAGTTAGAACATGAAACCCGAGGAAAAATTTTGGTTTTTGTATGATATGATTCCAAACCCAAAATGAATGATACCAAATGTGATGTTTATGACTTGAATAAATATGATATGGATAGGAAATAATTTTGATGAATTCACATGGTCCCTAAAGGCATAAATCATGAATATGGGCTTCCAATCATGCAACTTTTCATAAAAGAAAAAACTAACTTCCTTGTAAATGTTTTCTAATATGCTATGAATGGATTGGGATAAACCATGAGACCATTTTGTATGTGCTAAGTGGTCAACGTATGACAAAGACTAACTAAATAATAATTAATTTGATTTGTTTCTTTGTTAAGGAGACTAACTAATTTATTAATAATTCGCTGAAAAAGATAAATCAAAAGCAAAAGAGTCATGTCCAAAATTCATATTTAAGGGTAAAGAAGAAAGGAAGAAATTAGGATTTGTCACCTCAAAAAACTCAAACAACCTCACTTGCGAGTTGATTCTTCTTTCACTTATATAGCTTGCTTCCGGTATGTTATCTCTTATTCAATTAACTTAAGTAACCAGGTGTAAACATCATATTTTATATAAATTTTTTTAAAAAATGTTCAAATAATAAATAATAAATACTCCAAAAAAATGAAAAGCACCTATAATTTTATTATCTGACAATTTTACGCTTCCTCTCTTTCATTGTAAACTTTTCAAAAATAACTAAATCAAGAAAGTGGAAAAACACAATTATTCAAAACATAAAAATTTCCTTTTTGTTTGGATGTACTAGTCCATGTAGGAGTCATTGGCTCATGTTATTTAGGCTTAGGTATGTGAGTCTTTAATAAACCCCCCAAGCCTAAATACCATAAGGCCCTCTTTTAATAAGTATTAAAAAATTCAAAAAAATATATAACAAAAAGCAGCTAAAAATTCTCTTAATTGATATTTTTAGGCTTATGTCCTTTTACTTAAAAATAATTAAAAATAATTAAATCAAGAAAATACAAAAAATAAATTTATTATGAATATAAAAATTATTACTTGGATGTATTCTAACACGTCAATCCATTAAGGGGTTTTTTGGGATTAAGTCATGCATGTTGGGCTTTAGAACTTAGGCACGTAGATTTTAAGCAATCTAAGAGGTCCAAGATCCTTGGAGCCATCTTGAAATAAAAATGATAATAATAAAAATTATGAAAATGATAATACAAAATTTTATTTATAAATTAAATATATATAATTAGAATTTATTATACCAAAATAATTAAATAAAGTGAAAATATATTTAATATATATTTTACTTATAATAAAATTATGTTTAACATTTTTTATAGGTTACTCTAATATGATGGTTAATATTGTCCAACATATATTTTTAGTTATGTGTTTGAGTCTCAACTTTGATATTTTTTTTTAAGTTTTTGAAAATTAAATAGAATAATATATTTATAAAAAAATTTGTGCTAGAACAATAAATAAAGCTCTATATTGACATGGAAGAAGTTTCCTCTAGCAAAGAAATGATTGATGCTTAGTCTTAAGGGTGCACTGCATTAAATTTTCAAAAACTATGAATATAATATATTTATAAAAAACTTTGCAACTACATATTAAACGACACCTTTAGCCCATGTGGAGGAGGTGTCTTTAGGTAGAATTAGTTATTTGTGTTCCAATCTTGGGGGTATTATGTTGTTTATATTTTTTAAAACTAAGAAATTAATATATTTATAATAAACTTTGCAATTAGGGAACAAACAAACCATGTGGGTTATGCGAATAAGGGTGCTTAAAGAAAATAAAAGATCTCATGTTTGATCCCAAAAGCTTATTTTTTCATGTAAAATTTTCATTTTCATTACCATAGACTTTTAGTGGTGTCAAAAAGTAGCTACAAAAGCTCATTTAGTGACAAAAATTCATAATTGCCGCTAAAATTTTTTTGTAGCAACACAGTGAAATCGCTACTGAAAACCTTTAATGGCAACGATGATATGGTCGATATAAAAGAGTTTTTGTGACAACTTTACATCATCATAAAAAATATTTAGTGGTGACAAATCATTTGTCACCACTAAAGATATATTACAAAACATTTAATTTTTTTTTAAATAAAAAAGTTTTAAGGGGCTTTTATGGCAATTTTTAGATTATTGACACAATAGGTTTTTAGTAGCAACAATTATATCGTCACTAGAAGTAATTTGTGGTACCTTTTCATATTTGGTGACTAAAAATTGATGATTTAAAATAATGAGACTTTTAATAATAACATATTATGACGATTTGTAAAAGTCACCACTAATAAGGTAATTTTAGTGATACATTTTTTTGTTGCTACTAAAAGTCCCATTTTTTTATGGAACACTTGATATGCAGCATGCAGAAATGATTTCTTAATAACTAGCATTTCTAAGGTAAGATCATCTATGTCTCCCTAGAAAGATATGCACAAAATGCATTCATTAGAGTACTGTTAAGGCCTCATGAATGAAATGATATGACATGCCAATGAGTATCAAGTTATGTGATGCATAAAGATCTGATATGAGAAACTGAGTCTATTATGATCATACTAAATTACTATTGATTAAAATATGTCTTTAAAAGATATAGTTAGAATTAACTGGTATTATGTTACATCATGTGCAATTACGTTTCAGGGCAATTATGTGTGGTATGTGATATAGCATCATAAAGTGCATGTTGATGTTAATTAAGCTCTAATTTGTTATATATTGACCATGCTATAATTTGTGATGTTTAGATATGATAAATTCAATACGTTACTATAATAATTAATATTAACTGAATGTGATTTAAGATTAATATGCATATATGAGAATATGTCCTCTAAGCCTTTAAGTTTATATCCCCATATATGAATATTATTTTACCTACATTTAGTTTATTGTGTTGTATTGGCTATTCTTATATGCCATAAACAAGAGAATATAAAAGAAAAAAAAATATTTGCACATATGATTATTGGACCATCATTATTTTTCAAAATTAATAAGTGTTTTTATTAGGAATATAAATTCTCACTACACTTGGTGATATGTCCAGAAAGAGATATCGGTGCTACTAAGGCTATGTCAATAGTAGATTGAAGTGTTAGAAGTAATCTAACCTTCCAATATCTAAAGGAAAGATAATGTTACGAAGATGTAAGAGTCCTACCTATTGAATATTTGTAATAATATTAAGAGAAACCAACTTATAGTTTGTTTTATAGTTAGGTGTAAGCTTTGTATTAAAACATTATTAGCAATACCTATAATTTTATGAATGATAAATATATGTAATCAGTTATTCGAAATATGATAGTTAATTGGACATTAGATATGTTCTAGGATTTATATAGTTAAATAAAATAAGAAAAATTTTATGTACAAAATTTTGCCATACTTCATCACTCATATACAATATTCAATTATGTAACACTCTAAAGTTAGGAGGTTACAAAACATGTAGATGCTATTGTTGTTCCCAGAAGCTTATCTTCCTTAGGCATTTAGTGGAGCTGTGCTATGGCATAAAGGCTTCTCTTCTCCCTAGCCGAGGTTTGCTCATTTGTAATTTTAATTTTAGTTTTATTAAATTAATCATAAATAAATAAATTTTAATTTATAATTTAATTTAATTTTAATTATAAATTTAATGTTTCATGTTTTTATAAAAAAATTAAAATCTTATTTTTTTTTTGTTTAAAAAATTGAAAGGTATTGAGGCTTACATTATTTTAAAATAAATTCAGACAATTTAGTAGTAGTTCTCACTAACTAGAATGACTCTCATCCAATTTACTCTTAGTAGTATTATTTATTTTTATTTATTTATTTACTATAAAACTAATTATAATTTAATTCCCTTTAACTTATTTGTATAAAATAATATTTTTAATTTTATTAAAAATCTTATAAATAAAACTATTTTAACTTATTTAGAATAATAGATCAACTCCAATATTCAACTTATTTATTTTATTAACCAAATAACATAATACATTATTAGACTTATTATCAAACTAAGCTAATCTATTATTTTAAATAAATTGAGACAATTTTTTGTATAAAATTTTTAATGGACACTAAAAAATTTATTTTATACAAATAAACTTAAAAAGATGAAATTTTAATTAAAAATATAACCTTACAAAAAAAATTAAATATAAATCTTCATTATTATTTATTTTATTTTATTATTTTATTTTAAAAATTGAATGATATATTATATATTATATATTTTTCATTATATTATATATATTATATTAAAATATCTATTCCCACTTGCCCCCTTCACCTTTCATACCTCTCCTCTCTCCCCCTTTTTTTATCCCCTATCTTGTCTGACAACAAGAACTTTCTATAAAATAATTAAAAAAAAATGAGAAGTCAAAATTTTTTTATCGACTTTCTCAAAAATATGTGATATGAATAAATATTTTTGTCAAATGTAATATTAGATTAAAAAAATATTATTTTAATTTAAAAAAAAAAACTTAAATTTCTTATTTTACTGTGTGGGGGAAATTGGAGCTGACAATTCAAATTGGGTGAGTTTCTCATTATGATTCATTCATGCTTACTTTTCTCATTGCAAGATTATCTTTATCATTGCTTCACAGGTGGAGGATCCAACTTGGTTCCCTCCATCACAATGCTTCCCATGTTTTCAATTCATTTTCTTCAGCTTTGAAATTGTCTGAATCAAATCAACCAAAACAAAAACTAGAAAGAAACGAATTGTTTACTGTTTCTTATCTCATGAACTCATTGGGCTTGTCCCAAAAGTAGCTATTCAAGTATCCAAAAAAGGTTAAAAGAAAAGACCCTAATAAACCCAAGTCAGTACTTAATCTTTTTAGGAGCTACGGATTCTCAGATACCCAAATATCTAAAATTGTGAAAATGCATCCATTAGTGCTTCTGGCAAAGCCTTTGAAGACCCTTTTGCCCAAGCTATGGTTTTTCCAGTCTATAGGGTTTCATGTTCTGAACTCCAAGAACTCCTCATATCTGACTATAGACTCCTAACTGGGAGCTTAAATAAAAGCATAATCCGTCGTTATGAGGCCCTTAAGAGTGTACTTGATGATGATGAGAAAGTAAATAGAGCTTTAAAAAGCTCAAGATGGATTTTTGCCTGCTAGGATGTAAAGAATGTCGCTCCAAACATAAAGGTTTTGAGACAACATGAAGTTCCCCAATCTTCTACCACTCTGTTGCTAATTAATTTTGCAACTCCAGCCTTTATAAAGCATAAAAAGTTTGTTGAGCATGTCAAGTTTGCTAAGGATATGGGAATGGAACTTTCCAAGGCTACGTTTATCCATGTAATTTATGTGTTAGCGATAACAAAGAAATTGACCTGGGAGTCAAAGTTGGATATCTTTGAGGGGTGTGGTTGGTCCAGGGATGTCACTCTTTCTGCATTCAGGAAGTATCCATATTGCACGTTGCTGTCAAAGGAGAAAATCGCCAACTCAATGAACTTTTGTGGATGAAATGGGTTTGCCATTGAAAGATATAGCTAGATGCTCATCATTTCTTGGTTATAGTTTGAAGCAGAGGATTATTTCTAGATGCTCAGTAGTTAAAGTTTTGAAAATGAAGGTTTGATAAAGAAAGATATGTACTTTATTTCCATTATTGGTTATAATGAGAAAAAGTTTCTAGAGAAATTTGTGCTCAGATTTCAGGAAAATATTCCTCAACTATTGAATATCTATAAAGGTCCTTTAAGACCTTTAGGTTAAGTGATAGATAGTTTCTTGGAGGGCATGCTTGGTGTAACACCTTAATCTACTACCGCTATCTAGCCTCTCACTGGGCTCGGTTCCACATGATTTCCAAAGAAACAATATCAATCTGTGGCATTTTCATGCTATGAAACAGGATTTCATACACTCATTATATGCCCCGTGGGTCCTGTGAACCCATCATTCACATTCTCTACTCACATTCCACTTATACAACTCATACATAGCATAAAACAAGCCATAAGCCACGGGTATGGAGCCAAAAACCAAAAAATGCATTTTTCTCACTTGTGCCCAAAAGTCATATTTTGGCTCTAATTTTGGAAAATCATAACTAATTATAAACAAATGGGAATCTAGTAAACTTTAGCTTTCTGGAAATCTCTAAGTGTTAACTTTACTTTAAAAATAATTTCCAATCATAATCTCATCGTTTGGACCATGTTTGACATCAAAAATGGAAAAGAGGTCCGACTATCACTGTTTCTGGCCCAGGTTACTATCATGAACTTCAAAAATTCATAATTAAATCCACAAAAATCCAATCTAGGAACACTATACCAATTTGAAAAGCTACGGATGTCTACTAGAGGAAAAAATAAGTTTAGATCAGTTCAGTAGCCCCCACACCCCGAAAACTGATGGAACAGTAACAGAGGTCAGATGGGCTCCCTGATGCTGATACAGAATTTCAGATGGTTCAATCTCTCTCTACAGACCTCTGATTTAGGTGATTCTAGTTGGTATAGGTCACTTTGATTTTCTAGTTTATGTGTATAAAATTTCATGACAGTTGACCACCGTTTGGTCTATCTATGATATGGATTTCATTTCTGACCTATAGGAACAGTACATGACTAAACCATGGATTTTTTCCAAATTCAACAATTCACCAAATATTCTCTAGACCTCCGAATATTATCCACTTTAGCTTTCCAAGAAGCTCTCTACAAACTCTAGAGGCATGCCAAATTTCATGGCAAGAGGAGCTCATCTGGTCATACTTTGACAGAGCTCTCAAAAATACCGGTTTTGGCACCCAAAAGGTCCAAAATGGGTCCAAATGGCCTCTCACACATTCTCACTCCACATGGACAAGTTTAAAAGTATAAAAATAGTCTATATAACATGTCCAAGTGGTCCAATTCAACATACATTCTAATCTCACTATGCTACGGGCCAAATTACACTATCACATTTATTCATCAAAAGGGGCAAAACCCTCATTTCCATTGATTTGGCTATCAACATAGTTTATACATCATCATTTCATACTTTTACACTTGCTACAATATGTACAACTCAAAAATAGAAGGTGCATATTCATTTTGGCACCTCTTTACATCAAAATTACATCAAAATACCAAAATAACCAAACACCTAGCTACACATGCATCTAGGCTCCTTGGTGTGCACTCGGTTCTCCTTGAGCTCCACCTAGCATATTAAGTTGGGAGGGGAAGGGGTGAGATTCAGGGAATCTCAGTAGCTCATGCACTCAATCAAGTAAACAATCAAGGCATATAACAAGTCAAAACATGTGAATAAGCACTTAGTCATTCTCAAACAACCAACACACGATGTACATGCTATGGAAATCACAACAATGCCAAAAATGAGCTCCAAGGACTTTTGGTCTAGCCTCACCCAAGTTTAGGGACTTTTGGATGGCCTCACCCGAGTTTAAGGACTTTTGACTTGGCCTCACTCGATTATGAGACTTTTGGCCTTATCTCACCCATTTCAAGGGACTTTCGACTTCACCTCACCTCACTCAAGGGACTTTCGGCACTACCTCACCCGAGCAATTCTCACAATTCAACACATAAGCATATTGGCATCAATGCATCAAAGCAATAGCATATGGCATATTCCACACAACAAGCATATACATAAACATACAATGACTATTACATCCAAGAATGCAACAAAAAAGAGTGGGAAGAGAGAGCTACCTTATAAGCCAAAGCCAACACAAGCCTTCCCTTTCAATTTCTCTTCTCCCTTCTTAAGTTCACAATCACACCTTGATGAAGGTGCTTCACTTGAGCCTAGGCACACAAAAGCATGCAATTACACTCTTATAATGTGATCTTCAGATCAAACTCTCATAACATACCAGAACCTAAAGGTTCCCTCTCTCTCTCTAGAATGCCATCAACTCTTCCTCTCTCTCAAGCTCCCATGGTAGTGGAAACAACATTTTTAAAGAAAACACAAAGATTCAAAGGTGTTTTCCACTTTCCCTCTTCTAACCCATGCCTAAAATCCAACCATTTTCACAAACAAAACCGTAAAAAGATAGGGCAAAGAGAGGAGATCAGAAATCTAAGAAGAAATGGGAGAAATTTACTTACCTTTCCCTTGCTCTCCCTCCTTCTCTTGGTCTCTCTCACTCTCCATGCCTTCTTCTCTCCTTGGGTCAAAGTCTAGGGCAGAAATGAGAGAAGGAATGGGTTTGGGCGTTTAATGAAGTCATTTTCTCGCTCTTTACTCTCTTCCGGACTGACTCTCGCTATGGCGAAAATTAACCTTCGCTATAGCGAGCTCGTGTTATCTGGCTTCGCTATGGCAAGGTGTAACCTTCGCTACGGCGAGATCGTATCAGTTCCCTTCGCTATGGCGAACTCGCGTTAGTTCCAAACCTTACTTTCGCTATGGCGTATGCTACAGCGAGCTGTCCCCTGGTTTCTGTATGGACTGCTGCCCGTACTCGCTATATCTAAAACCTCGTTCGCTATTGCGAGAAGACATTCTCGCGACAGCGAGACCATTTCTCGCTATTGCGAGAAGACTTGGCACAGTTTCTAGACTTCGAAAATTTCTAGCTTTCTACTTTCTTTCTTTTCCTTTTCTTTTCTTTTTTCCGGTTGTTACACTTGGGAATTTTAGACTTCCAACTTTTTTATAATTATTCAATTTTTTTACTCTGAATGATTTCTTTCTCTATTTTTATAAATATTGATTTGTAGGATTTACATTTGAAGATTATCAATCTATCTTCTTTTTTAGTAATTGAAGAACAAGTCTTCTAGTTAAATATGTC
Source organism: Erythrophleum fordii (assembly GCA_032878935.1). Classification (NCBI taxonomy): domain Eukaryota; kingdom Viridiplantae; phylum Streptophyta; class Magnoliopsida; order Fabales; family Fabaceae; genus Erythrophleum; species Erythrophleum fordii. The sequence continues at coordinate 25,843,076 of JAVQMF010000058.1, read as the reverse complement.
ATTTGGTAATAATTTTTACTGGTATTTCTGTTCTAGTTGTCATTAGGGTGCTAATGTATTCTAAAAAATAGTAGTATATGTGTATATTTGAAAGCAATTAGATATTTTCTATATAATGAACCTTCTCACTTTGAGTTTAATCTTTTCAATTGTTTTTAGACAATTTTAAATTCTTTCAATAAGTGTTTCTGAAGAAGAAAAGGGAGTAGAGTATAGCAATGAGAACTTATAGTATTCGCAAAGATACATCTTATTCTTGGTACAAGAGGACAGTTCCAACTGGTGATCTTTACCCAGTCCCCCCCTCCATCCACTCAAGATAGTCTCTAGTGGTGCTCTTGTTAGGCATTTGCACATTTTTTGTGCTAAGTTAGCATGCTATGAGTAGATTTGATATAGATTTAAGCTTGTTGTGTACTTGCCTTTATGTTACAGGTAATATGACATATGCATGAAGGTTCCAGCCTCACTTGTGCTTCTGCATTTAGTGAAGGCCCGGTGTAATTTTGTTTTGTTGATCAACTATGAAGCACGGCCATCGATTCAGACACGTGACACAACAGGGACATGGATTGGATGTGGTTTATATATAGTCTGTCATATTACTTAACTTATTGGCTGTTTTTCCTTTTTTGTTCTTTCTAATTAACTTACTGAATTTGATTTTAATCTTTGTAATGAATTGTGCATGATTTAATTTTCTTTTTTAAAAAAAGGAGATTTTCGAAGAAAAAGGAGCTAAGCATAGCAATGGAGAATTAAAATATTCAAGAATTTTTGCAAGTCATGTACGATATGATATTAATATTTCTAAAATATGTATAACTCCTTTTGGCTTGATTTTAAAGCTATTTTCTGCTTTTTTTAGTGAATCTTACTATTTCTGATTTTACAGTATTCACAACTATACATCTTATTCATTTTAAAGTTAGAGAGCTTTTTGAACGTCTAATAGTTGATCCAAGATCAATTTTGAAGGCTTTGAAGTAAATTCCATCTATTGAAAACGTGTAAAATTATAAATCTTTGACTTTTTTTTGGGTTTAATCTTCTCACAACTTCTTTATCCAAATATTTAGTTTATTTTTAGTTTGTATCTTTTGTTTTGTTCATTTAATCTAGGATCTTAATTGTTTGGATGAATTATTATTATAACAATGTTTTGTGAAAATTTATTTATGTTTAATTTACAACGCCATAAGATTGTTGTTATTCATGCCTTTTTGTTTGCTATCAAATTTGTTTATAATCTATGATTTAGCTTAATTGCAAGGCATGTAAGAAGGTTATAGATGTAATTTAGGATAAGATAGTAATAATTAGATTAAGTTTAAGCATAATATAATTGCAAGACATTATTACATTTAGATGCACTAAGATATCAATCATGCCATTTTAAAAGAATGCCTATAGAGTGTTTGATAAAATGTAGGATGGTAATTATATGGCTTGTCCAAACACTTAGTTCCATAAGTCTATTAATCTTAATGAAACTTGCTAATAAATTGAAATTAGGTTATTAGGAGCCATGTTTTAAGGGAGATTTATTAAGCAAGACATGTAGATAATTACAAGACATGTTCAACTACTTTAGGAACTTTGTTAAGGCATAATTACTAAACACTAAGAAGGAGCAATGGCATAATTTTCATATCTATTATGGCAGATGGATCTGACATTTTAAGTCTTTTATCCATTAGGATCTTGAATCATTTTGTTTTGTTTTGTTTTATTAGTTTCTTTATACAACTTTTTGGATGCTAATAACAAAGAAATTGGATACTAGTTATAGCTTAAGTTAGTGCAAATAATTAGTCTTTACTTGCATTTGCTTTTCTTTTCCATAGACCAATAAGACTTCACACCATTCCCTAACTCTATGTGGGATACAATACTTGAACTTCACATCTATTTTATACTACTTAAATAATTAGTACACTTGCTATGCCAAAGTAGTAATGTCTTGTGGTTGAAAAAAAGTCACATCATTGTAGCCTAACTTTTCTAAAGTTTATCAATCAATTGAAATTTGGCTACCACTCAATTAGTTATTACCAATATTACTTGTAATTAGTTTTGAACACCAACAAACACTGGACCAATACTTTTAAGCATGACTCACTTAAGTTATGTTGTTTTACTTAAGCTTTTTTAAACTATCTCTAACAAGTCATACTCCCAGCATTGAGTTGTGACAGTAATGGGGAGTGTGAGTAGTTAACATAAAATTTTAAGTTCTAGTTGTTTGCATTTGCAATTATATTTGTTATGCATTGTTGATGTTAAAGAGATGTTAAAACAAGAAAAAGATAGCTCAGTTTGGTAAGAAGGTGATATATTGCTTAGAATATTGAGGTGCAATTTCTTTTCTTTATAAGCAAAGGGAAAGGGAATAGTTTACAACCACCATTATATAGTAATATTTTTAGAATAATGATGACTGCTTAGAGATTCCTTAATTCGGTTTACTTTTATATCTAGGGTTTCCAATTAACTATTGTCAATCTCCTTTAGAATTATGTGGGGTTGCCTTAGTAATAGAAGTTTTGGCAATATGCATTGAATCATTATGAGCTTATAAAAAATTTAGACTTGAAAGACAGCTATAACATATTTATTGATAATTTTTTATTGTGGGCATGCAAAGAAATTAAGTGGAAGGAAAATACAAATAAAGGCAAAAGGTAAATTTTTATGAAAGAAAATTTTACTATTTTGACAGGGTAGAATTGGGAACCTCAGCACATCTGATTCACAATTGCACATGTACCAATTATCTTTTTGGTTTTTCTTTCTTAAAAAAAAAAAAAAAAAAAAGCAATTGCCGTAGTTTGTTTGATGCCTTCTATGATAGCTTTTATTCAGAAGCCTATGACATTTTCTTGCTAGTTGCCCGTTAGATGTATAATTATGGACAGAAATTTCATTTTAAATTTAGACATGGATTGTTCAGTAATGTGCATCTCTTCCCAATAAAACACTTTAAATTACATTCAAACCTTTCCACGGAAAATTGTTTTTTGTGATATAAAAATGGTGAGTGTACATTTTAAAATCATGTTTGATACAAATGGCCACAAATTACGTTTGGATTGATATAGTTTGGTAAATATTCTTATAAGTAAAGTGACTTTTTAAAAGTTAGTATGCTATACGTACCGGGAAAAAGCTGATATTTGGAAAAACTAAAATAATGTTTGTAAAAATATTTTAAAAAATTTCCCTTTTACAAGCAAAGTTGATTCATAGAGTATTTGATAATAATTTTCTAAAGTAATTGTGAATATATAGAATAATAATACCATGTATATGCCATTTCTTTTTACCACTTTTGCGATATTGAAATATTAAAACTTTATATCAAGTTGTTAAAATAACATAAATTAGTTAAAGGTTGAATGGAAACAAATAGCATAAAGATAAAATTTAGGGACTCATCAAGCTAAAAACTATTAAATTACTCCAACTAAAATGGCATTTGGTATAATAAAAAGAAAAGAAAATAAATAAAAAATAACACTCATTTTTCTATTTTTAAAAAAGTAATATATATATATATATATATATTATTAAATAATAATAATAATATAATAAACATTACATAATATTTTTTTCTCTCCCTCTCCCATTTTTCTCTCTCCCTATTACTAAACGTGCTGTAAGATCCATATCATATTGTATGATGTATGAATGATTCTTCAAAGAGCATATTATCATTATCTTCATCTTCCTCAAATTCTAGGTAATCAGAGTATTTATTGAGAAACTAATGAAAACATAAGAAAAAATATATAAAGTGGCATAAACCTAAGGCTTGTTTGAGATTTCTGTGGCTTTTGCTGCTTCTGGTATTTTTTACAAGAGAAGTCATAAATTGATACTTGGTTAAATTTTTTTAATATAATTGCTATGTGCATTTAAAAAGCCACAATGACTTCTGAAAAATACAATTGGAGAAGCTTTTAAAGAAAGTTGATTAGCTGTTGTCAATTTAAAATATTCAAAAAAATTCACACCTATTTTAATTAAATTATAAATATATCTTGATTGTAAAATCTTAATGTGACTATACTGTCTTCATTGTTTAATGAAAATATAAATCTTTTTTTTTGAAAAATTATAAAATAATACAAAAAAATCCCGGAAACTAAACACCAAATTTGATAATTCCTAAAATTGCAAATTTATAATTATCACGAATAAAAAATATTTAAATAGCAAGCCCTTTGCAATTATTATTTTATATTTATTTTATTCCAAAATTTTATCGGGGAAAAACAAAACACGAATGTCGTCGTTATGTCTGGGTATCTGTTTTTCCTTTGATTCTTCGATTCAGATTTTCATAGTCGGGAAGTGTCTCCGAAGAGCTTCACAATATCGAAGCAGAATTTGAGGGATTGAACTGCAAATTGGGTCAGTTTCTCCTCACCATTCATTCATGCTTATTTTTCTCATAGGAAGAGTATCTTCTTCACTGCCGTGCAGGAGGAGGATGCAACTTGGTTCCCTCCATCATAATGCTTCCCACATTTTCAATTCGTTTTCTTCAGCCTTGAAATTGTCTGAATCAAATCTACCAAACCAAAAACTAGAAGGAAACGAATCGTTTGCCGTTTCTTACCTCATGAACACAGTGGGCTTTTCCCCCAAAGTAGCTATTGAAGTATCCAAAAAGGTTAAACTGAAAGACCCTGATAATCCCAACTCGGTACTTGATATTTTTAGGAGATACGGATTATCAGATACCCAGATATCCAAAATTGTGAAATTGTTTCCACCAGTGCTTTTGGCAAATCCTGAGAAAACCCTTTTGCCCAAGTTAAGGTTTTTCCAGTCTATAGGGTTTTCAAGTTCTGAACTCCCAGAACTCCTCAGTTCAAACTCTGTAATGCTAAAGTGGAGCTTAAAGCAACGTATAATCCCCTATTATGAGGCCCTTAAGAGTGTATGTGATGACGTTGAGGAAGCAAATATAGCTTTAAAACGCTCAAAATGGATTTTTGTCCACCAGGATGTGACGAATATAGTTCCAAACATAAAGGTTTTGAGAGAACACGGAGTGCCTCAATCGTCTGTCTTTCTACTGCTAACTAAATTTGCAAGTGCAGCATTTATGAATCATGCAAAATTTGTTGAATATGTCAAGTTTGCTAAGGAAACAGGAATTGATCCTTCCAAGCCCGTGTTTATTCAAGCAATTACTGTTTTAGCCCAGACAAAGAAATCAACCTGGGAGTCGAAACTGGATATCTTCAAGAGGTGTGGCTGGACCAGGGATGTCACTCTTTTAGCATTCAGGAAGAATCCACATTGCATGTTGCTGTCAGAGGAGAAAATCACAAGCTCAATGAAGTTTCTTGTGGATGAAATAGGTTTGCCATTGGAAGATATAGCTAGAAGCTCATCACTTCTTGGTTATAGTTTGGGGCAGAGGATTATTCCTCGATGCTCAGTAATTAAAGCTTTGAAAATGAAAGGTTTGATAGAGAAAGATATGTCCTTCGTTTCCATTCTTGGTTATAGTGAAAAAAAGTTTCTGGAGAAATTTGTGTTCAGATTTCAGGAAAGTGTTCCTCAGCTATTGAACATCTATAAAGGTCCTTTAGGACCTTTACCTGAAGTTCAGTGATAGGTAGTTTCTTGGAGGGTATGATTGTGAATTTTAGACTTCCAACTTTGTTATAATTATTCAATTTTTTACTCTAAATGATTTCTTTCTGAATTTTGGTAGCTATTTATTTGAGGACACACATGTGAAGGTTATCAATCAATTTTCTTTCTACATAATTAAAGAACAAGTCTTCTAGTTAAATATGTCATTTGGTAATAATTTTTACTGGTATTTCTATTCTAGTTGTCATTGGAGGTGCTAATGTATTCTAAAAAATAGTAGTATATACATATGTTTGTATTAGATACCAACTGCAAAATTTTGTTCCAAAGGAAGGGTATACATTCACTTAGGACATTTTCTATGTAATGAATCTTCTCAGTTTGAGTTTAGTCATTTGAATTGTTTCTGGACAATTTTAAATTCTTTGAACATATGCTTCTGGAGAAGAAAAAGGAGTAGAGTATAGCAATGGAGAATTTATAATATTCGCAGATATACATCTTATTCTTGGTACAAGAGGATAGTTTAAACTAGTGATCTCTACCTCATTCTCCGCCCTTCATCCACTTGAGCTAGTCTCTGGTGGTGTTCTTATTAGGCATTTGCACATTTATTGTGCTGGGTTAGCATGCTATGAGGAGGTCTAATGTGGACTTAATCTTGTTGTCTGCGCGCCTTTATGTTACAGGTATTATGACACATGCATGAAGGTTCCAGCCTCACTTGTGCTTCTGCATTTTGTGAAGACCCAGGGTAATTTTGTTTCTTGATCAACTTTGAAGTATGGGTATTGATACAAACACATGACACAACACGGACATAGATTGAATGGGGTTTCTAGTCTCTCATTTTACTTACTTTTTGGCTGTTTTCTTTTTTTGGTTCTATCTAATTAATTTTGAGTTTAATATTTGTTATGGATTTTGCACAATTTTCATTTTCATTTTTAAACAAGTGATTTTGAGGAAGAAAAAGGAGCTAAGTATAGCAATGGAATTAAATATTCAAAAATTGTTGCCAAGTCATGTACTATATGATATTAATGTTTTTGAAATATGTATAGCTCCTTTTACCCTGATTTGAAAGCTCTTTTCCGCTTTGTTAATGAATCTTACTATTTCCAATCCTACAACATTCACAACTATACATCTTATTCATTTTTTGAGAATAAAACTGTTGGCACACTTAGTTTAAACCTCTTTGAAGTAAATCACTTGTGCTGGAAGATTTAGAATATGACTGAAGGCTTATTCTTCTGAGTGCTTTTAAGGAAACCATAGTGTTTCTTCTTATATTTTCATAATATTTTTAATATAATTTTGGTATTTTGAATTTTTTTCCGTGTCTACTCTGCAAATTCTTGAAGCAGCAACTTGTCTTTTTTGGTAGATTGGAAAAATTACATGAATAAAATGAAAAATACATGAGGTTGGCATTCTTGATCAGAGTGCCCCAAAACGGCAACTTGCCTTTGACTCATGGTATAACACCTTGAGGTTAAAATTTAAACTCACTATTATGTAAAACTTTCAATGGAGTTGTTTATTAGAAATTTACAGGTGGAAAAACTTGGGAGGAATGCCTATTGGTTTCATACTTCTCTTTTACATACAAGTTTATGGTAAAGAGACTATCATGACTTAATATTTAATTCCTTCTTTAATCCAGTGTCATAAGGGATTTTCTGTTTCTTGTTTGGACAGAAAATAATGAAGAAGTTTTGGAAGGGACTGAACACAAATTCTTGTTAGCTATGAATTGGGTTTTCTTTTCCTTTCTTGTTCTTTCTCCAACTACTATATTGTGTGTTCAGTTCTTGAAATGTTGATGCCTTCTGTTCATGTTAGGCATTTGCTAGTTTAGCAATCGATGAGGAATGTTCTTGTAAATTTAAGCTTCTTGTGTACTGGCCTTTTTCTTCTGCTTCTTCTTCATTACATTGCATGTCTATGACCTGCTGATGCCTTCTGTTCACTGACTGTGTTTTGAGATAGCACATGCATGCAGGCAGCATGCTTCTGCCTCCCTTGTGCTTCTACATTTAATATTTCAAAATAGCTTTTCATTATAAATCATGGGGTAGCACTAGAGTAATTCTTTTCTTTTCTTTTTTTTTTTTTCCTCTTCTTCTAATGAAAACCAACTCAGGTTTTTTGTGGCATTGGCAGGACTATGAGGGAGCGTTGATAAGTTTCAGTTTCTTGTGCATGAGAAGGTACATGCCTAGTTGTTAAAATTTTGATCTTTGGTTATATTTTTCTTTTGAAATGAGGTCTTGTTTTGGGTCATGTTGTATAAAAATAGATAATATCGGTTAGACACAAGAACAAATAATTTACCTTAATTTCTTTTACTAAATCTTGTAAGGCAAGATTTTGAGTAATTGGTAAGAGATTTTACGTTCAAATCTATGTGGCATTTTATATGTTGAAATTGTCAATGAATAGGTAGTTCAAGTTTGGATTCTATCTTTTATAGGAGGAGCTTCTATGAGAGAGAGTGAGTGATGGAGTGAATGGGGCCTGTGTGGGTTCCATTTTCACTCAATCGCTCTCTCTTCAACGTGTCTCCTTTCTATACAAGAAAGAATTCAAATGAAGATAGTTCACAATAAGCGCCACATACATATATAGAAATATCATATAAAATGTGACAAAAGAATTAGGTAGTGATTTAATAGAGTTAGTAATCATGGTTCATTAAAGACTGTTTGAAAATTTATAAATTTATTAAAAATATACTTAAAAGCAAAATGAAACTTTAAAAACTAAAGCGAACATTTTCTAAAATGTATAATTATAAACAGCAATTCTTTTCTTTAAGTTAGACATGGAGACTTGTGTAATATTGTGCACGTCTTAATTACATACAAACTTTTAATTTTCTTCCTAAAGAAAATTATTTTGAAGTGATATAAAAATGCTGAATGATGACATTTTAAAAATTATTCCACCGCAAATACTATTGAGAAAGATAACACATGTTTGATAGAAATTGCTACAAATTACATTTTTATTGATAATATAATTTGGTAATTACCTTTATAAGAAATTGAGTATCTAGCGATCTATTTGGGACTGTTGTGGTTTTCTAAAATTTCCTATGCTGTGAAAAAGCTAGTGTCTGGAAAGGATAAAATAATGTTTGTAAGAATATATAAAAGTTTTTAAAGTTGTTGTGAATGTATGCAATAATAATGTGCATATGCTAAAGGTAAAACTAGCTAAGGGTAAAATATTTTTTTTAAAAAAATAGACTAATAATGTAAATCTTTTTTGAATTTTGTTGAAATTATATTAATCTTTTCTTTATTTTTAAAATATATACTTTTTATTTGTTAAAGTAAGAGTTGTGTTACACTTTAGTCTAATTTTATTTTATTTTTTATTAAAATACTCTCCAACTTAAATACAAATTTTTAACTAAAATATTGTCATTTAAATCCAACAACATAGAAGAATAAATCTAATGGTAAAGAAATCTAATTCTTTTGAAAAAAGAAATATCCAATATGTATTTAAGTTAATAAGGGCTATTTTAGTCAAAAAAATTTTAAATTAGATTAGAGTGTATATTTTAAAGATTAAAAAAATTGGTATAATTTTTTATAAAGAATTACTAAAAATTTTAACAAAATTTAAAAGAGATCTGTATAATTTACCTAATCGAATAATATAGAGATAAAAACTAAAAACTCATGACAATAATAGCTATAAAATTCAATGTCTTAAAAGTTGGATTGGACATTTAAGGGGAATAAAAAGTTATTCATAATTTAATAGTCTAATTGAACTAAAGTTGAATTATTTTTTTATATATTAAAAGTATAAATATATATAATATTTTATAATACATTAGTTAAAATATATAAAAATATTTGAAAATATAAAAATAATTAAAATATTTTACATATAATAACAAATTTATATAGAATTAATTGAGTAAAGTTTATAAAATATTATAAATTTCTATCACAAAATGTAAAAATTCTATTTTAAACTAAAAGTCAAAAATAGGTTTTTAACCAATTTAATGCCAAATCGACCAATTTTTATTGGTTTTCAATTGGTCTAATCCATTTTTTACTGATCTTTTCTGACTGCTTTTTAGGTCCAAATGAACTGCCTATAAATTTTATGGTTCAAATGACCAATTTGAATAAGAATATTTCATTTGATTCATTGGTGGTATGATATAAGAATAATTCTTCAAAGAGCATATTAGTATTATTATCTTCATTTCCTTTAAATTTAACATATAAATAAGAATATTTGTTGAGAAATTGAGGAAAATATAAGAAAATATATGTTACAGTAAAAACCTACGACTTGTTTGGAATTGTTGTGACTTTTGCTTCTATTCCCATTTGGTAGCAGAAAAAAAATGAAATTATGTTTGATGACATTTTCTGCCTTTGGTACTTTTTTAAAAGTTACCGGCTTTTGAGAAATATTATAGAAAAAGCCATTAACAACAATTGTGTCTAATTAGTTGTTGTAAATTTAAAATATTTTAAATTCCTATTTTATGTAAATTATAAAATATGTCTTAATTTTAAAATCTTAATCCAACTATAGTAACATCACTACTTAGAAAAAATATAAATCATAAACCATATAAAATAGTCGATTGTTCAAAAACTAAACACTGAAATTAATGTCTTAAAATTACAAATTTATAATTATTTTAAATAATAAAATATGTTTCCAAACATCTTCTGATAATGACATTCAAAATCATTTTTATCCAAAGAGCAACACTCATTTCAAAATACTTTGATTTGCTTTGTCTATCAATAAGTTAAAGATTTTTAATAAATTCGTTATGGATTATTCCAAGAAGATTGAACCCAATCAATTGAATAACTCAAATTTGTCTATACTCCCGTAAACTTTAAAATTATTCCAGGAGACCTTCAGTAAATTTTAACACAAACTCACCTAAAACTATTCTTAGAGTAGTGTCTAATCTAGATATCTGCAAATCAATCCAGGCTTCAAATTCACAATACTCATGTCCTCCATCTTTTGGCTTCACACCATCGAAACTTACCTCGACAAATATAAACCCTTAAATTATCAGCAGTTATGCTGAATTTTTTTATTCATTTACATCTTGGAAGTTTTATGGACTTCATGATTATCATTTCCTCCCTTTGATTTTCTATTCATTTAGAATTCAATGATATGTACTATAAATTTATTTATTTCCCGATATCCTCTATAGGGAAAGCTCTACAATACGAAGTCACAACCATACGTCAGATAAGTCCTATTCTTCCCCCTTAGTTACTTCCCCCAAGCATTCAATATTGCCATCATAAGTGAGACAGGAGTATTAAATACATAAACCCTTTTACAAATCCATGAATCTATTCTTGCTTTTTCCTGAACTTTCCCTTGGGAATTTTGCTGAGCACACCAGCATCCAACTTCCGATAGTTATGCTGCATCTGGTCAAGGACTTGGCCGACGAAGCTGTCAACTTGGTCCTCGTACTTTTCATACAGAACTGGAAGTGTGTGCGCGGCAACAAAACCTTATGAAATAATATAAGTTTCAGCGATCAGGAATGACAATAAACAATCAATTGGAAGGGAAGCATCACTGACCCATTTAGTATGTAAAAAGTCAGGAATGAAATCAAAAATAGAAAGGAAAAATGTAATTTTGAGAATGAAAAACAATTTTTTTATTCTTATTTTAAAAAATAATAAAAATAAATAAATATTATTAAATAATAATTACAAGAATATAATAAACATTATACATAACTTTTTTTTTTCCATTTGAGTTTTCCTTGCCTTACCAAACAATTACTATCAGGAATTATCAGGAAGCAACATATCTTATAATATCTGCCTTACATATACACCAACATTGACTAATAGATTGTGTTTAGTGAAAGATTAATGACCAATTCAACTTAAATTTATAAGCATCCCAGAAAAAAAAGCTCAACTTAAATTTAGATTGTGTTTGGTCATAAAAGCTCTAATATTAGGTTCATGACCAATTCAACTTAAAAACTCAAGTTATTAAATAAAAATTTATACAGTTTTATTATGATTAGGTCCCTAGGCATATTAGCATAAAGAAATAAGCATATGTGCAATTGTGTATTATGAGTAACCAGGGAAACTCTCTTACTCGCTCATGTTAACTGGAATTTAGCTCAGCAAGTATCCCACTAACATGCAGTTGAGCAGATAAATACATGCTCTTTATTGTTAGTATGCTGATTTAATTATCTCTAACTTCACTATACAAGCTTAAGGTTGACTTCACCATCCCCAAAAAAAAAAATTATTGCACAATTTCCCTATTTTCAATTATTCAATTTTTCTTGAGGAGAAAAGATTTGATAGTGTCAGCAATTTCCAACTTCGTCCAAATTAAAAATGAAAATTGTTTAAGCATGTACACTCTAGAATTCAATTTAAAGAGTTTCAGATCTATTATCAACTAATGCAAAGAAAGCAGATCGCTCACCAATATATAGGACAGTGATAAAATTGCACCAGCTTCCAATGATAGCTGCAGCCCACAAGCTTGCTACAACCTGGAAATGTTGCAACCGTTGATCACAAATTCCACTAGAAAATAGACATTATTAAAGATATGCAAATGGTTAAAAGCAATTTACAATTGACAGCACGTAGAAACTGCATCCCCATGGTTATGCATTTGAAACACTTAAATAACTGTCTGCTTTGGTTGACTTGTAATTCAATATTTCAAATCAGGTAATACATTGAATTCAATTGCACTTAGATACATGAAACTAATAATCCTTGTTTTCCCAATTCAATGTATGTTATATGTGTTTCTCCATATTCATATATTACACCAGCATGTCTTATGGCTACAGGGCAAAACTGCAGACATAAAAATTGAGTGGATTTAGTTCTCAGGATTTACTGAAGAAATTTCCATTGAATCTTTGTCATAATTAGTGCTTCAGTGAGTTCGATTTTGCTGATCCCGCAATGAACTTCAACAGACTAAAATATTATGACACTAAGATATATGATGCCATGATTGGGTTATAGAGCATATCATGATACTTGTTAATAAATCAATCCAGCCTGATAAATATTTTACGCGTAGTACGAATTTGAGGGCCAATTAAGTACTCACCATGACAAATATCAATATCGTGGCAATTTCAAATATACACAGAAATTGATTCAAAAACAAGACTAAAGCAAAAACTGGTGTCTGAATCTGAATAATACAAACCTGGAAAGTATGTTTTAAGCACAATTCTGGATGATAAAAGAGATTAAAGAAGTAGAAAAGAGCATGAGTGCAAACATACAATAAGAAATTGCTTCACGTTTCCTCCACAAGCAACATCTTGAAGAAACCTCAAACCTCTGTTAACCTCAGCACCAGCTGCAGTTGCAATATTGACAAAGAAATCTTCTGGGAGTACAAGACGTGGAACTTTAGATGGTACCCTGACATAATAAAGGACAAAGCCCACTTACTTAAAGCTGTGCAATTGTGCAGTTCTATAACACATATCTGTGTAAATTCAAGCAACAAAAGCAGAGATGTAAATATGCCCCAAATTACCTGTTAAACAAGCCTGAAGCATTAGACCAAAGAAACTGCACAAGCATGCCAAGAACCAGAGCAAAGCATAAAAGAGTCAACAAATGATAGTTGAGCCATTCAAAAAGCACCCATACAGCTGTTGCACCGGTTAAAACACTAGCAGAGATCTTCTTGTTCCTCCATAACAAGACATCAGCAGCTATGACATTCAAAGGGGAAACAAATTTAGAGGCCAATATGGCAGTTTTACGTGAAACAAACTTAAACTGTCATACATTTTCCACCCCCCAATATATGGTGCACAGGCTTCTCGCGTCCAAACAGTCTTTTGACCTGAGAGCTCACTGAGCTTGAGTTCTCTACCTCGAAGAATGAAACAGATTTCTTCTTCTCAGTAATTGTCTCCACAAGGCTGTTAAGAAGGTTCTCAGCAGTGATTTTATCAGACATTGTTCCTTTGCTTTTCTAAAAAAGAACATCATCAAATGTACAAACTTGCATGACATCAGTGCATCGTCAATCATGTTTTACAGAAAATCCAATATACATAAAGTGAATATATGAAACTTTGTCATAATCTGATGCATAAACTGATCATAATTGATTGTATATGTTGCTTACTGTAAAGTATACTCTATTACAGTAGACTAAAGTCAACCATTCAGCATTCTTGTAGGTCAAGGAAGAAACAGCTCTGGCAGTTCAGAAGTTTAATTTCTGACTTTCAACTTCATCAAGTTTACCACATCAGTGGTGTTCAGTCTCTTTATTGTTTATTAAATTCATATTATAATTTCTGCCTTTGGGCCTTAATTTATCTCTGGTAGCAAGTTATAAAATTCTAACAAATTAAAGCTTTAAGACTCCGCAAAGCATACCTTCAATTTTTTTCCCTTTTTTTTTTGTGGTGGGGGACGGAAAAAAGAATTCATTGAAGAGAAGAGAAGAAAAGATCAATACAAACAAATGGGGACAAGAAGTCTTCCCAAAAACAAAATTTCCCCATATTAAATTTTGACATTAGAACTTCAGTTATGTAGCTGTTGTGGGAAGATTTTACAAAGACCAATCCTCATTTAATATGGTATCATGACTAATCTGATTCACATTCTCTGATAAATTTCAATGCCTAGATGAGCAAAAAGAATTTTGACACTCTGGGAGAATTTAGGAAGTATCATTCTCTCATATTTAACAGTCCACCACCAAATATGGGGATCAGCTGATATCCTCAAAACGGATCTTACTAGCAATCACTAAAAAAGAAAATAATAAGAATGAAACTAGCAGGTTTGTGGTAATGTGTAGCTTGAGGTAGCTTTGTCATCACCAAAGCTGCCCCACTGAAAAGAATAATGGTTGCCTTTGTCACTCAAGACATCCTGCCTACCCCGCCTATACTTATCTTTGAACATTGATGACTCGACAAGTGGAAGACAGCCAATCAGTACGTTGTTTGCACATCCACTTCTACAAGCAGATCCATAGGTGTATATTGGTTATCAATGCCTTCTAGTGGCTAAGGGTACCTAAAAGTAAAAATTAAAGGACACCAAGAATGATTTTTGGAACTTGTGTATATATCTATATATGAGAAATGTTAAACTCGACCTTCACTATGAGAAAAAGTCTTGCACTTATCCAAGACCAATGGAATGGCTAAATATTAACAAGTTTGGCCTATTATACTAATCTACTTCTCTCTCTCGTCTCTACTTTTCATCGGGAAGTAGAGATGGGAATAGTTTGAATATGAAGCATGAGAAGTTAAAAAAACATAGTCAAGTGTAAGGTGGCAATTAATAAAGTGCTAAAATGGAAGAAAAAAGGCTAATAAATAAAATTCATGGCCTCAATAGAGTACATTTATGACATTATATCTTCAAGTTTACATATAACTAGCACAAGTTTAAAATTGTATGTGGCTGTTACAATCCTATTGAGTCTCACATTGGATAGTATGGGATGCCTAGGTGTACTTATAAGCCTACAGGCTCTACTTTTCTAACAGACCAGTCTTGTAATAGTGGTAACCTTGGAGGAGATCATCTCCCAAAAGACCTTCCTCTTAGGAAGATGGAGTTTCCATGCTAAATCAGGCTTCTCATATTACTCAATGTGGAACTCAATAGGATCGTAATAATGGCCTAGACTCACATACACATATAAAGAAAAACAGCAGCATAGACATCTTGAAAATATTAGCAGACAAGTCTATCCAAGTATTCTGAGACTGTATAAAAACAAACTTTGAATATATCCCCCACAAAGATTAATTTATTTATGTAAAAATAAAACAAAAATAAGATATGGGTCCTAAAGATTTAGTTCTAACAAACGCTTTACCAGTAGAAAACCTAGTTTTCCAAAATCAGATAAATCTCAGCACTAATAAATTACTTCCCTTTAATAATCCATCAGTATCACAGTAGTCAGGCTTCTATATGTACAAATCTAACTAAGAAATCACTACCTCCCAGAGATAAATGAGAGAGATCTGCCTTGAGCAAAGAATGACATTTACAGCAACTCTAGTAACTGTAAAGCCTATCCACCTAGTAATTAATAGATCATGGAGAGAAAAGCATGAAATGCTAGGAAACATTAATGACTAAGGTGTAGTTCAAATGCCAGCCCATGTTGCATCAAGTCAATATTAGAGAAAATATCAACAGCTTAGTTTGTTCACAGCAGGAACCTTGACACCGGTATAAAGTTAAACCATTTCATCTTCCTCTCCTCAACCAACTGGTTAAGTTAGCACTTTATTGGCTAAAATAACACACACCATCTTCAGGTGCCATCTTCAAAGCGCCAAGAAAAGAACTCCTCAAATTTATCCTAATGAAAACCTATGAAGCACAGACTATTCAAATATTAAGCTGTGTCTGATTTGCATTTATATTAGACACTTCCCACACTTCAATTAATAAATAGAAATTTCAATTTTTGCCATCTCGCCATGTCCATTTCTTTGTGAGTACAGCTTCTTAAGTCAATATAGGAAGACCAATCGCTTTTTGTTGGTGGAGAGGGAAGAAGGGAAACCTCAAAAATGGAAAGACAGTCTAACATATCACATAACCCAAGTTCGCCCAACACCGGAAAGCGCAAAGGAAAAGAAAAATATTTGACCTCTGGCCAGAGAGAAGTTGATAACCCAAGGTCACTTACATGACTTTCTTTTATAGACCGATAATCAGAAAGCAAAAGGAAAAAGTAGAAAGCCACAGATTTTTTCTTTTTTTCCAACTCACTCGCATAAAGCGCATGAGAAATATGACAGAGATCGGCTCGCGATCCAGAAGGTATAACAAAAAAACATATCAAAACAAAATACCAAGAAATTTAAACCCCTCCCCACTACCCTGCAACTTCCATCTTCAAATTACAGATTCCTTCAACGAATTTAACAACCCACAAAGTGAAATTCACATAATAAACGAAAATCACCACAAGCATCAATCAGAAAAGGGCGAAAGAAACAGGAAATTCATCAGAAACAACAAAATAAATGAAAAGTTAAAGCACAAACCAGTGTCAGCGGACGAGAGCTCCAAGGAGACTGAAGCAAAATGGAGAGGCAGATAGAGAAGAAGAGAGTGATGGCTTACCAAGGCAGCAACAGGGAGTGTATGGAAAAATTTGCAAACTGCCAGAATTGCATGGGGTTACTGAATAATAATTGCTTAGCCACAACCCACGTGATCGACTTTTATCAGATTTTTTTATTTCTTGTCGGAAAAGCAGGTTTTGAGTGCTTGACGGCGTTATAACCCACGAGAACACCACGACGACCCGCATTGACCCTTTCTTGAAGAGAACGGGGCGGGAGACCTCCGTCTTTATGAATAAAAATAAAATTTTTAAATTAAAATTATTTATATCAAAACATTATAAATTTTAAAATTATTTTAAAAAATTTTATGACTACAAATTTAAAATATATAAAAAATTATAGTTAAGAATTTTAAATTAAAAATTTTTGTAATAAAATCTTTTAAAAATATTTTAAAATTTAAAATTTTTTTGAATAAATATATTTAATTTAAAATTTTTAACTGCAATTTTTTTTAAAATAACTTAAAAAGAGATATTTTATAGAAGTTTAATAACACTTTGAATCTTTTCTACATAAAAAATTACATTAATCTTTTACAATTTTATTTTAGTTTTGATAAATTATATTTTAGCATTATGTGATTTGACCTATTTTCATTTAAGTATCTTGTAATTTAAAAGTTACATTCTAATACCATGCACTTCAAGCTGGTAGCATATTAGTATCATTAATATATATATATATATATATATATATATATATATATATAGGTGCTTAACTCATTACTATCCCATTGCACGTCAGACCTTTTTTTTTTAATTTTTCTTTTTTTTTTTTTACAAAATTAGTTATTTTGATTGGTTAAGGAAGGAAGTTTGGTTCTTACTACAAGTGAAACTAAAGATTTTATAAGGAAATTAAAAATTTTAACCAAATTAAAAATAAAAGATGAAAGGTATTATATTGTGCATGTCAATTTTAGGATTTTTATTTATTAGTGAAGGAATTTTGGCCTTCATTGCATGTATAATTAAGGATGAACTAAATTTAGATGTAATTTCTTATCTTTTTTATTATTATATTTTTTAATTAAAATATGATAAATGTATAATTTAATTAAAGAATTATATAATTATCTTTAAAAAGATCATACATTTATCATATTTTAATTAAAAAAACTATACACTTATCATATTTTAATTAGAAAATTTGACAATAAAAATATAAAGAATTACATATAAGTTTTTTTTCATTGAGAATTTCATAAGGAAATTAGATATTTAGGGCAAAATTAGAGATAAATTTTGATAAAGATATTATGTAGTGTGTGTTAAATTTAAAATTTTAATTTGTTATAAGAGGAATTTTGGTCTTCAATGCATAACAAATTATGGATTTTGTGAAAAAATTAAGTATTTAGGGTAAACATTAAGACAAAATTAGGGATTTTATTTAGGGGCAAATATATAGAGATATTATGTTGTATATGTCAAATTTAGAATTCTTATTGGCCAATAAAAAATTTTCAATCTTTAATGTATAAAAACTTTGAGATTTTGTAAGTGAAACTAAAATTTTAGAACAAATTTTAATAAATTTCCATACCAAAGATGGCAAAATCAAGAGTACTATTCTGCTAATAGTTTAAACCATAGGTATTAGAATGCAAACTTCAAACTACATGATTCTCAAGAACAAACAAGCTAAACCACATTATGTAAAATTCATAAATATACAAAATACAGATACATCATATCTAGACAAATTAAAATGCGGAAGAATTTATATTGACCTCCAGCCATTGCAATTTTGAAACAAATGCGAATACGGGAATGCTTCTAGCTTGGAGTTTCTCACGTAACAATGGTGTATATAAAATTTGATCTATAGTTGTCTATAAAAACTAAGGTAGGGACTCCATATTTATAGGCCAACCTTAATTGCACCCTCCCATCAAAGGTGCAGCAAAAAGAAGTGGTGGAACATGGGAACATGAAAACATGGAAAAAAGTAATCGGTAATCCATGAATCTGAAAATCCCATGTGATTTCAACCACTGTAGGAACATTTGATCAACATGCAAATGTGCAACGATTACATTCTCCTACTTGGTCTAAATGACTTAATAATCTACTAGATTCATGAATATTTTCATTCCTTGAAGAAAAAACTTAATGCACAAATCATAGCGGTAAGTTCTTTATATACAAGTATTACCTTCCATGTATTACAATGCATTTTGCTATCTCAACCCACCACAAACTTAATGAATAAACTTTATGCTTATTTTGGGTCATCCTAATGTTACTTTTCTCTAAACATAAATGTATACACTAAAATGAGAAAAACAACTTAAACTGTATAAGAGCTTTATTACAAATGATATATGTACATATACATTAAAAACTTAACATGGTGCCAAGTTCCATCTTAGATACATGATCCTTAAACACTAATGGTGGCATGCCTTCTATTAAAGGATCTGCTAACACCAATTTAGTACTAACGTGTACGATGGTGACTTTGTTCTCTCTAACACGTTCTCAAATAGATAAGTACTTAATGTCGACTTTTGGTATTCTTAGCTATAAAAACTATGGCTGAGTTATCACAATAAATTCTTAATGGCCTAGAAATTGTATTTACAATTCTAAGTCCAGAAATAAAACTCTTTAGCTATACACTATGCGAAGTTACCTTGAAATAAGATACAAACTTAGCCTCTGTGGTAGAAGTAGCAGTTAAAGCCTAATTCGCGCTCCTCCAAGATATAGCTCTGCCAACAAATATGAAAATGTACCCTGATATTGATTTTTATGAATCAACACATCCAGCAAAATCTGAATCAGAATAGCCAACTACCTTAAGATTATCAACTTGTATGTCCATCAACATATAGTCTTTAGTACCCTTAAGGTACCTTATCACCTTCTTTGTAGCTCTCCAGTGATCTATACCTAGATTACTCTAATATCTCCCTAACATTCCAACTGCAAATGCAATGTCAAGTTTTATACACACTTGAGCATACATAAGGCTTCCCACAGTAGAAGCATATGGAATGTTATGCATATGTTCTCTTTCTAAATCATTCTTCAGGCACTGGTTCAAATTGAACCTATCACCCTTCACAATAGTTGCTACATTTGGTGAACAGTTTTCCATTTGAAATCTCTCTAACACTTTATTGATATAGGTTTATGGTGATAGACCCAAAATACACCGAGTTCTATCCTTATAAATCTTTATACCAATAACATAAGAAGCCTCACTCATATCCTTCATATCAAAATTCTTAAAGAAATGTTATTTCACCTTATACAGCAACATTTGTCATTGGTTACAAGTAATATATGATTCATATATAACACAAGGAAATAGATTTTATTCCTACTGACCTTCTGATATATATACTGATCCATGACATTTTCCACAAATCTATATAAGGATATAATATCATGAAATTTTAAGTACCATTAATGGGAAGCTTGTTTCAATCTATATATAGATTTTTTAGGCTTGCGCACCAAATGTTTACCAACACTAGAGGAGAATCCCTCAGGTTGTTTCATATATACCTCCTCCTCCAAGTCCCCATTAAGGAATGCCATGTTTACATCCATATGATGTAATCCTAAATCAAAATCGACAACTAATGCCATTATTATAAAGAGGGAATCTTTGTTAGATACAAGAGAAAAAGTCTCCATGTAATCGATTCCTTCCTTTTAAGTGAATCTTTTAGCCATAAGTTTTATTTTATATCTTTCAATATTACCTAATGAGTCTCTCTTCATCTTATAGATCCACTTACATCTAATGGCCCTATAATCATTAAACAACTCGATGAGATTCCAGACTCTATTAGACGCCATAGAATCTATCTCTTCCTTCATGGCATTGTGCCATAGTTCAAATTCTCTACAACGTATGGCTTGTGAAAATATTTTATGATCATTTTTGACTTAAGAATTGCTGACCTCCTCATCCTAGTTAATCTTCTTAATGTTGACTCAACAATCTCTTAGGGAAAATGTTGTTTAACTGGCTATTCAACAGTCCCTAGAGGTTGTTCATCAATCGGATCAACTTGGTCATAGTCAACAAATTATGGGTCCTAAATAATTGGTTGTTCAATATCCATTTAAACTTAAGGGGTATGGATCACAATCAATATGTTTCTTAATGTAGGAGCTTGAGTATCGATTGATCATTTTCAGAACCTAAATTTTGAATTTGATCACTCCCACTGATTAAGTCATTATCAAGAAATTTTACATTTCTTGATTCCACAATCTTAGTACTGTAAGATAGACAGTAAAATCCATATCCCTTAAACCTTTCAACATACCAAATGAAGTAACCACTAACAGTCTTAGGGTCTAGCTTATTTTCTTATAGATTATAAACCCTAACCTCAAATGAGCATCCTCAAATATGCATATTTCTTAAGCTATGTTTTCAACCCTTGAATAAATCAAATGGCATCTTTTCAACAGCTTTGATTGGAACTCGATTAAGAATATATATATATATATATATAACTATTTTAAGGGCTTCAGTCCATAAAGATTTAAGAAATTTATAGCTGGCCAACATACTCCTCACTATGTCTAATAATGTTTGATTTCTTCTTTGAACTACACCATTCTGGTATGGTGACCAAGCTATGGTGTACTGGGCAACAATGCCATGTTCTTGAAAAAATCTAGCAAATAGACCCGGTGCTTATCCATCTTCAATGTATCTACTATAATACTCTCCACCTCTATCAGATCTTATTATCTTAATTTGTTTATCACATTGTTTCTCTACTTCTGCCTTAAAGAATTTAAAGGCATCAAGTGTCTCGTTTTTATTATTTAGCAAATAGATATACATGTATCGTGAGTAATTATTAATAAAGGTGATAAAGTATTTCTAACCACTAGAATCTAAATTTGGACTACAAATATCTGTATATATGATTTCTAATATGGTAGAACTCATCTTGGCATCTTTCTTGATCTGATTAGTTTGTTTTCCCTTAATACAATCTATACAGGTATCAAAGTCAGTAAAGTCAAGTGTACTAAGTACTCTATATTTTACTAACCTTTTAACCCTTTATTTTGAGATATGACCCAGCCTATAGTGCCACAACATAGAAGAATCCTCATTAGTAACACATTTATTGATACCTATACTACTAGAAACATACATCAAATTATTAGATATATTATCTTGTAATTGAATTTAGAAAAGACTATCGAAAATTGTACCATTACTAACAAGTCTAAATTTATAAAATAACTTAAATATACTATTTGAAAATTCAAAAGAGTATCTAAAAGATATAAGATTCAAAGTAGAAATCAAGTTTTTAGAGAAACTTAGTACATAAAAAGTCCTTTTTAATATCAAACTAAAGCCAGTATCTAAAACTAATCTGTAAGTTCCTACAGCTTCTACTAGTAAACCCATCTTATTGCCTGAATAGATGTATTGCTCATTACCCACCAGTTTCTTTTGGTTTAGAAAGTCCTGCAAGGTATTAGAGATATAGATTATAAAACCAGAATCAATCTACGATTTGTTACTACTAACATCTACCATATTAGATTTATAACAAAAAAAAAAGATTGAATTACCTTTCTTTTCAAACCAAGCCTTAAATTTGATACAACCTTTCTTCATATGTCCTTTCTTTTTACAGAAAAAGCACTTGGACTCCTTCTTAACATCAAGTTGAATGGGTACCTTGCCCTTTCCCTTTGGTTTGGCTTGTCTCTTGTTTTTTTCTTGTGTTGCAATATGTGCACTTTCTCCTATCTCTTTTATAAGTCTTCCCTCTTCCTATACACATATGGTCAGAAGCTCCTTAATTGACCATTTCTCTTTATGCGTGTTATAGGAAATTTTGAAAGACCCATACTGATGTGGTAAAGAATTCAGGATGTAATGCATAAAGAAAGACTCGGATGTCTCAACCTTGAGTGTTTTCTATTAAGTTGTTATATCCCTTATCTATATGATGTGCTCTCGCACACCCCTTATGCCATGCCAATGAGTTTCATAGATGATAACTTTATCATTAAGATAGTTGCCAAAGCCTTATCTGAGGATTTGAATTGTTCATCAATAGCTTTGAGCAAGTTTTGGACATTTTGATACTCTTTGATAAACCCACGAACACTAACAGATATCTTTGTTTTAATATACATCATGCTGAGACAATTTGATCATTCCCAACGTTCATAAAGGGTAATTGCAAAGGCACTACTAATGTCTGTAGGTTTAGGAGATTTATCTTTTCTAATTGCATTATCAATATCCATCCATTCTAATTGGAGAAGTATTTTTTTCCTTTCAAATTTTATAATTATCATCAATTAATTCAAAAACTTGAAAGTTAGAGATATTCAATGGTTGAAAAGTTGTACAAAATTCACATGCTATGTCAATAATTTGAGACAATTAAATATTTCATATGACATGTTTTGTTAATGCAAAACATGTCTTTCAAACCATGATCTTAATTAAAAAATAAAATTGCTTGTGGGCTTAATTTTATTTAATTCGAGTCATGTATTAAATACTAAAACCAACAAATTATAACCCTTATCTTAATACTTGCGAGCAAATTAAGGTAAAGGAAAATTTGTCATCCCACTCTAATTAATTATACAAAATATGATAACATTCCTGTAGGATAATAATATCATATTAAATATAATTAATTACAACTTGATGCTATTTCTATTATATGATTATAATAGTTAATGTAGATTTTTAGAATAATTATAGGTGCTGTCGCAAAACTTTAATTAAACTAAAATTACACTAATCATGTAGCATCTCAATATTAACCAAATACTTGTATATGACCAAATATTAATACATAAACAAGTGTAATATAATGAGAATCAAACAATTAATTAATTAGTCAACTAAACTAAATTTGACTATTATTAATTAAAATTCTCTAATTAATTTAATCTTAATGTGCCAAAATAATGCCTGAAATTAATATCCCAATATTAGGCATAAGTTAAATGGCATTAAGATTTAAAATTTTAGACAAAGATTTTTCAAAATATCTTCCAAAATTTAAATATACAATTTTGTCCATATTAAAACAATTATTAAACTGTCCTTAATTAATAGTTCATATTCAGCATAGTAGGCTCACAATCTCATTGGTCCAGAAAAATTATTTGGCACCAACATATAAATTTGCATAAAATTGTGCCATTGAAGGAAAAATTAAATCTAAAAATAATAATTAAAATATTAAACTTTCCAAAAGACCCAACCTACAAACTATACAAATTGGCTTTTAATGGTTAATAAAGATTTCCAACCATTGCCAGTAGCCTTAAGCCACAATGGCACCACCCTCACCTGTTGGCAGAGGGTTAGGGCTTCGATTCCTACCCCCTCCCCTTATGTTGTAATAATAATAATAATAATAAAATATTTCCAGCTATTCACGTCAATTTAAAAACTTTTACAACTCCTTTTATATATATATATATATATATATATATATTTAAAGTGTTTAAAATTCTCAAACCTAAATGATGTAGTCCAGAGGCACAAAAAAAAAAGCTTGAACGTGTTCTAGAACAATGGCCCAGCACAACAATTTAATAGTAAAGGGCCCATAATACATTTAAAACAAATTTTAACTAAAAGCCAATTTAATGACAACTAAGAAGCCAAATTGGCCCATCAACTCATAGTGAAATGGTGCACCTTTTGCATTGGAACTCAAGATGTTTTACAAGGCAAGAAAACACAAGAAAACTATATACTAGAAGCAACATGCCTTTTATATCGTCTTCTTCCTCAAGATGGATCTCACTAATATGAACCAAATCACCGTGTACCTAAAACGCAACCCGGTTAGAGACTCACCATTTTTCTTGCCTTTTAGAACTCATTTTTGGATGCTTTTAAAGCCAAATAACATTAGAAATTCATGGAATTAAATTCACGATTTTAAAACACTGAAAAATGAACTCACATGAAGCAACCCGAAAATGGCAGCTTGAACAAAAAAATTTCAATTTTTGATAGAGAGTAAGGCAAAGGCTATCTATCGAGGCTCTGATACCATATGTAAGATTCATGGATATACAAAATATATATACATCATATCCAGACAAATTAAAACGAGGAAGAATTTATACTGACCTCTAGCTATTGCAATTCTGAAACAAATGTGAATATGGAAATGCTTCTAGCTTAAAGTTTCTCACATAATAATGGTGTATATAAAATTTGATCTGTAGTTATCTGTAGAAACTGAGCCAAGGACCCCATATTTATAGGCCAACTTTAACTACACTCTCCTATCAAAGGTGCTATGAAAAGAAAAGTGATGGAACGTGGAAATGTAGAAAAAAGTAATCAGTAATCCATGAATTTGAAATCCCATGTAATTCGGACCACTATAAAAACGTTTGATCAACATGCAATGATTACACATTATACTAAAATATAATTTATCTTTTAATTTAATTTTTATAAATTAAATTAGTAGTTGTCCTTAAACTTTTGTTTATTAGTGTGCTTGACATAGGATATTATATATGTATTATCTTAAAATTTTGAATATGGATGTTTTATGTTAAAAAAATAATAAAAGTAAATAAAAGTAAAATTAACTTACATGTATGACATGATAATTTGACTTGGATTATGCATATTTATAGTATTAAAATAATGCACAGTTAATCAATTTAACGCCACATTAATGATATCAAGTTCAACAACAAGGAATATATTAAAATTGTTAAAATTATAAAAACTTAATTACAATTTCTTAAAATATAAAGATTAAATTAAAAAAATGAATCAAAATATAAAGACTTAAGCAATCTTAAAAAAGCTTTTAATATTCATTAATTTACAACTTTTTAATTGTTTATCGTTACAACAGATTTAACTTTGATTCCATTATCAATATATTATAATTTTAAGAAGCATTACATTGAGGCTTACTAATATAATAAGACTTAATAGACATAATTAAAAAAATAGTTAACCCTTAAACTATTAACTAAGGGAAATTTTCATGTACATTTTTTAACAAAACAATAATAAAATTATAATATATGAATGATTTTTATAAAATATTCATAATCTAATATTGAGCTATAAAAAATGTTTTTGTGTTATACTTTTTATTTAATAATTTAATGATAAATATTTAAAAAATTACTTAAATTTTATCTTTAATTAAAAGAGAGAAAAATAAATAATATTTTTTCTATTGTTAGAAAATTATGAACATGAAGAACTTATTATTCTTATCTTTTTCGTTTGACAATCTTATACTAGTAAGGGTGCACAACTTGCTCAATGAACTTTGTTTGGCAATTATATCAAATAGGGTTGAATATTTGCCTAGGCTAGGTTATATAATCAGCTTGTCCTAACCATGTTAATTAGTATTGCCTCACTTGGCTCAACTATGGATATAATTTTTTTAAAAAAAAAAATCATTTTATATAAACTTACATAGAAACTTTATTTTTCTATAAGCAAAATGTAATTTTATTAGTACTTACATGAAAATTGTATTTTTTTTTTTAGAGATGAAATGTTATTTTAAAACCTATAAGAATTTATATAAACAATTTTTTAAGGAAAAAATATAATTTTACAAAAATTTATATAAAAAGAATTTGAAAGATTATTTTAAAATCTTTACTAAAATATTTTTTTTAAAAAAAAAAAGAGCTCAATCAACTTGGTCAAGATGCATAGATTTCGAGCACCAAACTAAAACAAATTATCCTATTAAAACTATGTTAAACACTAGGTTAACCTAAAACCCAACTTAACTTGTGTTTTGTGAGAATAGCTTCTCTTCTATCAAAGATCTCTCCTGGGTAGAGAGAGAAAGAGAAATCCTAAATGGGAGGAGGGAGAAAGAGAAATCTTAAATAGGAGAAAAGCTAAAAGCATGTTTTGTATATCTTATGGCAACGCCATATAAGTAAAAGGGGGTGCAAATGCCCCCTCTTAATTTTGCATAGTATATATTTATAGTATTGAATTTTGCTATTATATCTTCACATCTATTGAAATTTTGGACCCATTAGACTTATGAAATTCCTGAGTATACATATGCATTTTTTTAATTATTTAACATTTTAAATTGAGTCCTTAAATCTACACATGTATAATTTTTATTTTTTCATTTTTTCCTTCTTTTCATTTTATTTCTTTCTCTTTTTTCTATTTTCTCCTTATCTTTTTTCTTTTTTTTTTTTCATTTCTCCCTCACTTTCCTCTCTTTATTTTTTTTAAAATTGTTCTTAGCTTGTTAAACATTACACAACAATTCCTTTCTCTCACCCTATTGCCTCCTGCCAATGTTCTTTCTATTTTTCGATTTGTATTTAATCAATGTATACTTTTGATTCATTTTTATAATTAGTAATTTTATAATAATTAAGTAGAATATAAATAAACTCAAATATCAATATAATGTTTTTAATTAAACCAATAATTGTCTATGAAAATAGTACAAAACCTTTTGAAATATTGTTAGATAAAATAATTTTTTATTATATTTTAGACATATATATATATATATATATATTAGCAAATTAGAAGTCATAAGTTTTTATATTTTATTAGATAAACCTTTTTTTTTCAAAATGTTATTGTAAGCATTTATGGAATTATTATAATGCTATTAGTGATAATGTATTTTTAATATATTTTTATTATACAGTATATAATTATTAAGTAGATATAAAACTATGTCTCTATATACAAGTAGTAAAATTATTAATATTAATATGAAGAATAATTTTTAATGTATTACTTAGTTAAATTCAACTTTATTTCTTGATTTAGAAGGAAGAAAGTCATAATATTATTAGTAATTTAATTTTATTTAATTTAATCCAAAAGTCTAAGAAAAGTATTTTATTTAAACAACTTACCATAAAAATATAATTTTTTAAATAGAGTATAAAAAAATTTTATAAAAAATTTTTTCATCCCTCCTCGATCCGCAAGTGGGAGGATGTCTTCCTTGCATCTGTAAGTTGCATAGAGGAGTTGCAAATAATAGAATTCCAATAGGTTGCGAGAGCAAAAGCAAATATGATGTCCGACATGATCACACGTTTAATTTTGTCAATTTGATAAACTTGAGAGTTTTTATTAATCCAAACATGGATAGCTTATTTTCAATTGGAAACAAAAAAGATAAAATCAAGATTTAGTCCTTGCTAAATAAATATATTTTAAATTTTATCCTCCACATAAGAATTATTTTAATTTAGTCATTCAATTATTAAAATATTTATAATATTTTCCTTTGATTTTATTTTTATTTAAATTAAACATTAAATCTAGCAGTTTATTAATTTAGAAGCCAAGTTTAAAATATAAACTACTGGTATCAAGTAAATAAATAACCTCAAAGTCACAAAATTGTTAGGTTTGTTTTTAAACTTTGAAAGTAAATAAAATGGAATGGTAATGTTGCAGGCAGTTTAATGGTTAAGATAAAAAATTGAAAGAAATAAGCTATTAAAAACCAAACTGAAAATTTACCTATAGACTAAAATATAATTTTCTTAAAAATGAAATTATATAACGCACAACTAATCTAAACGGCACTTAGCTGCAACTAAACAAATTGTTGCGAAATATAAAATGGATTCTTATATTTATTTTGAATCTAGTTAAACTCAAATACAATTATAACCATATAGAAATAAAAAAAACATGTACATTAAAGGAAAAATTATAATTTAAGACCCCAAATTAAAAATATTTATGTTGACAAATTTTAAAATTATCTTAAAGGATCCTATAACTACGTGGAGTTTTAAATTATAATTTTTGCTGCAGTTTAATTTTTTCGGTTATAAAATCATTCAAAATAATTTTAAATTTTAAGATTTTTTAATATAAATGTTTTCAAATTGAAGTTATAAATTATAATTTCTTTTATATTAAAACTATTTTGTCTTGGTGAGAGGAGGAGTTGATATGCAAATAATACTACTAAAGAAAATAGTGTAGAAACAAATGAGTAACAAAATACCTTAAGCAAGTTTTATTTCTGAATATCATCGCTACATTGAAATTTTATAATTTTCCATTATTTAGTACATAATTATCAAATTAGCAGACCAAATGCAAATAGGCTGAAGTCATTGGACCAGGAGAAATATAATCAATTATAGTGCATTGCTTTGTGTTCTACTCTCAAAACCTTTCTAAGAAGAGGAAAAAATAAAAGGAGCATTGTGGATCCAGCAAATTATATAGAGCGATGATCTCATATTTTTGGAAACACATGTTATTTATTTATGACATAATTAATTAATAAATATATAAAATAGTATTTTATCAAATAATTATTTAAAATATTAACTTATTTAATAATTAATAATTTTCAAAAGATAAAATTTATTTTTGTGTAATTAACGAATATAACAGACAAACTATTATTCTATATTTGATCATGTTTAATAATTAAATATATCATAACTAAAAAAAATGTGCTCTCGAGCTCAACTATATAAACAAATGAGGATAATTTACACTGATCTCTATTAATTGACATGTATAATGATGGATTTCTACCTATAAATAGTTATTCACAGAATTCAACTCTAAAATATTTTATATTGAGTGTAGTTCGATTTTCTTAACTGAATAAACCTTGTTTGCATAACTATATGAAATTAACATGCATTTTTTTATTCACAAAATACATAAACCCCCTTGTTAAAAAGTTAGTGTAATAATCATCTCTTCAATAATCTGTGGTGACATTAAAAAACTAAATAAATATATATATATATATATATTATTTTGCATCAGTAAACATTTACTTTCAATTTTTGACAAATTAAAAAAAAAACTTTAACTATGATCTTTTAAGATTTGAACCCTTATATTCATTATCTCATTAATTTCTTTAACAAAAATAGCACGTCAAACTTTGTCACAAGACGCAGCACACACTTATTTATTTAAAAATAACACATTGCTCGTAGATTTAATATGAGTCTAAAGTAATATATCTGTCAATGAAGTGACTAAAAAGTAGACAGAAGAGGGCTTTAAATCCTGAACGGCAAAGAATTTACATTTATTGATTGCAGTTTAAAGGCTTTCTTTTTTTGGGGACAATAATAAAGGCTTCAAGAAAATAGTGAGTGTAATTTAGTGACAAAGTAATTTACATGAAGCATGAGTGATTACATAGTGAATCTCAATCATCAATTATAGGAAACTCCACATACTTATTTTGATTTTTTTTTCTAATTGTAATGTCTCTTAATATTAGGAAAAAAAAAAAAAGTCGCAACTGACCTTTTCATTTTTAGCCTATGGCAAAAACTCTTTATTATTTAAATTACAAAATTTTAATCATGCAATGGAATCCAGGTGATAATTTTATGTAGACCATAATTGTACCAATACCACATGTATACGAGAAAAAGTCTTGCATCAACTACCATTTTTCTATATACTCTAAAAAAATTTAAATGAAACACATAATGAAAAAGTGTTTAACATATATGTGAAAGGAACATTTAGCAATCAAATTGTTGTTATTATTTTTATTAAAATTTGTATGTCAAATAACACAAATTAATTATTAATGTAGTTATTGTGTTTTCTTTGAACTTTTTATTGTTTTTCCTACACATAAAATATAATTTGGTTTGATGAAATGGGAATTTTGTTTGTGATTGGGTCGTTGCATTAACTGTAAAGTGTTGTAGCCTTTGTTTTACTCCCCATTTGATCCAAGTTTTGTTTCACCGAATGAATTTGTCATTATCCTTTTTTTGCTGTGATTTTTCTGACTGTCATGAGAAGAACTTTGGTTTTGGATATTTCAAATGGATTTTTTTTTTTTCAATTTGTCAAATTTCCTATCTAAAATCTTTTCTTTGGTTTCAGTGTATGGGAGATTGTTTTAGAATTTTTCTCTATTCTGTGTTGCTTTGTAATTTTTTTCATTTTCTTTTGTGTATATACAACATGAGTTTACTACGAAATTTTGCACACTCTGAAAATTTCAGCCTGGTATTCATAAAAATAAAAGTAAATTATAAAATTTGTTTCTATTTTTAAAAAATATATAGATCTCTTTGTTACTCTATAGTTTAGTCTAATTTTAAATTTTTTAACCAAAATATCTTTTATTTATCTAAATACATATTTTTTAAAATTTAAAAATTTTTAAATGAAAGGTATTTTAGTTAAAAAAATAAAATTTGATTAAAATTTATGGTAATATTTTGTTTCAAAAGAAGTTTCTGTATATTTTAAAAATAAGTAAAAAATTTATATAATTTTAATAAAATTTAAAAATATTTATATAATTTATTCTAGAAATAAAGGAAATAGTCATAAAAACATAATTAGAAAATACCTTGAAATTGGAAGATTGGATTTATTGCATATGTGGGAGTCATAAAAATGAAATAAATAGTTGCATTAAATGCTTATGGTCAGTTGCCTACAAATTTAATATGGATTGTTAAATGTTAAAATGGCAATATTGAATGCCATGTCAATCTTTTAAAATTTTATTTTAGTCTTTCATAAATGTAGAATTCTCAATTTAATCCTTTTTAAATGTGTTGTTTTTAAAATGATACTCATAAATGACATAGATGAAATCATTATTAGGTTGGTGCCTTTATGTGCCAACCATTTAAAAGCTTAATAAAAGGTGTAATATACATTGTTAAATATTAATGTGACCATGTTAAATGTCACGTTGGCTTATTTTTCTCTTTTTCATTTCATATAAAGAAAAATTTTGTGTTTTCAAAGCTTTTTTTCTTTTGGGGCTCTTGGTCTCTGATTAATTGACCACACATTGCCTTTCCCTTCACTTCTTTGCCTCCATAGTAAGGATGAAAACAAATATACTTACAAAATTTGATAGTAAGAAGTACTGCAACCTCCACAATTTACAAATAAACTTTGGTTAAAAAACAAATCTCATATAAAATCAACTAATTTTATTGTTTCTTTTGGTTTGTAATAACTTTCATGGCAACAAATACTCTAACAAAAACCTCTCATATTTTATTCCTTGAAAAAAATACCAAGAGCTTCTCCTGTTTCTAGGTATTTTGTTTATAGGTATTTTAGTCGATCAATTGAAGGCCAAGAGCTGAACAAAAAAATCCTTCAAAATGCAAAATTTTGATTTTTTGGAAGAAAAAGAAAAAAGTAAGCTAATATGGCCATTCTAGCTTTAACGGCTTCTATTACACTTTCTGTGGCTCATGAAAACATCAACTTGATAATAATTTTATTTGGCAGATCATTTTAAAAACAATATATTTATGAAAGATTAAATAAAAATTTTTATTTATAAAAAACTAAAATAAAATTTCAGTATATAAACATAACATTTAATATCATCATATCATCATGTGATGATTTACACCAAACTTTTTGTTTAGTTTCTAAATGACTACTGACGCACAAAAAAAACAACTTAATTACGATTCCATATATGAGGGATATTTTGAAAACCAACATTTATGAAAGATTAAATTAAAAGGAAAATTATCAATAAAATATCAAAATAAAATTCTTGTCGTGAGTATTCTGTAATATTGTTGCCATGCAGGACAACTGAGAACAGGTGTGCCACGTGGCAGAAATGAGAACCAGTAGTACCTTATCCCCCACATCCAAAAATCTAATCCAAAACCCAAAACCTCCCAATCAATCATCTTCCACCTCTCAAAATCCAATCCAATCCAATATCCACAATTTCATTGGCACATCATTGGCACCCACCCAACATTCAAAATCATACTCTCTAATTCACAGAGTTTGCAGAGCGACCCTTGAGCAGAAATGGCCTCTACCCACTGCTTCCTGCACCACCACGCCCTCACTGCTAGATCCTCCTCCTCCTCGCCGCGCCAAGCGGTAATCGCCAAGCCAGCCCAACTCGTTTGCCGAGCCCAGCAGAAGCAGGCGGTCCAAGAAGACGATGGTGGCCTCGTGTCTCGCCGACTAGCTCTCACCGTGCTCATTGGTGCTGCTGCTGTTGCCACCAAGGTCTCTCCTGCAGATGCGGCCTATGGAGAAGCTGGTATTGTGTTAATATGCTTATTCTTTTTGTGGATGATCAGTTTGTGATGATATCCATGTTGCTGCGAGAGTTCTCGCCGTACCCGAATGATTCTAATAGCTTATATTATAGCTCATAATCTTTAGCTTTGGACTGAAATACTCATTTGTAGCTTTTTTAGTTGGACTAGATTTTAATATGTTGTTAGGGTTATGACCCAAAGGTCTGGGGTTTGATCCTAAGGATTAAGCTTTTGGGTGAAGGGCCCCTTGATAATTACAAATGGGGATGTACGATTCACTTCTGATTCTTGTGTATTGTTCCTTTTTAGAAGATCATGTAATGGGAAGAGAATTTAATATGTAAAAATACATGGTTGTTGAGCTAACTGCAGCCTATGAGGAAGATGATCTTGTGATTTCTTTAGGAAATCACACTATCCATTGTGCAATAAATTCATAGAAGACCTCAATTTCTCAAAAAGATTTGCTTGGAATTGAAACTCTATTTGTACTTGAGAGTATACGATTTAGTTCTGATTTCTTTGTGCTGCCCGCTGTAAAATTGGTCGAATATAACTTAAATGAAATTGAGTAATAATGGGATACAAGCCACAGGAAGGAATTTACATGGGTCTGCATGGGGGAGATTAAACTATTTTCTTTGTGCAGTTAGATTTTGGCTGTTTGAAAAAGACAGAAGTTGATTGCATTTGATTACTTTGGTTGTAGCCAACGTGTTTGGAAAACCGAAGACAAACACAGACTTCTTGCCATACAATGGGAATGGATTTAAACTGAATATTCCTTCTAAATGGAACCCAAGCAAAGAGTTTGAGTACCCTGGTCAGGTTCTTAGGTACGAGGACAACTTTGATTCCAACAGCAATGTCACAGTCACAGTCACTGACACCGATAAGAAATCCATCACTGACTATGGTTCACCCGAGAAGTTCCTATCTCAGGTACCCTTGTTCCAAACTTATGCTTGTTTTTCCAATCAACAAGGAGACTTAAGACCCAATTAATGTACACTTGTTCTATATAATTTTTGCATCATTGGAAAGCCTTATACATATGAACTTTTAAGGACTTCAACAGCTGCTGGCTAATACTCAAGCTTTAATTTTCCCTCTTTTCAGGTGGACTATTTGCTGGGAAAACAGACCTACTTCGGCAAAACTGATGCTGAGGTAATTGATTAACAATTTAACAAGCATTGCAACGTAAATATTTCTAGCTTACAGTTGTCTACGGTCCTTTAAATAAAGATTCTGAAAGAAAGCCGGAATTGAAGCATCATTAAGATTGTAACCTAAGAGGCATACATATTAGCACCGACACAGGACATAGACACGGTACCAACAAAATTTGAATGTCATGATATATCTGATACGAAGGTTTGACTGGTGCCAAACACAAACATAACCCTGTTTTTGAAGGATCAATGCTTTCTCAGATGATATGTTCCTAACTGAATGTGATCTTGAATTGCCCAGGGTGGTTTCGAATCAGATGCTGTGGCAACAGCAAACATCTTAGAGAGTTCAACACCTGTGATTGGTGGGAAACAGTACTACTTTGTGTCTGTGCTGACAAGGACAGCTGATGGAGATGAAGGCGGCAAGCACCAACTGATCACAGCAACCGTGAAAGATGGCAAGCTATACATATGCAAGGCTCAAGCAGGAGACAAGAGGTGGTTTAAGGGGGCTAGAAGATTTGTGGAGAGCACAGCAAATTCTTTCAGTGTTGCTTAAGAACTTAGTGTAAGGTTAATCTGTATGTAAATCATATGGAAGTGTTAATGTACCTTTTAAGGTTTGTTTGTCTGGCCCACCCTTCTTGTCTCCAAGTTTCATTAATTTGAGGAGTTGGTTGGATTAAGCATCTGAATACTTAAATTTTTATGGTGTTTAAAGACTTACAGAGACAGTCCTCTCCCCCTTGCCTCCCCTTTGCTCTCAATTAAGCATTTTGAAGTTGCTGCAAGCTTTTTAGAAGAACTTTGCTTCAGAAAGGGTGAAGTTTATGCTTTAGATTTGTGATTAATAGGGACCAGTTGTCTAGAGGGTAGTGTAGTTCATACGAAACTATATGAGATGGGAACATCTTAAAAGCTGGGGCTGAAATTGATCTTTGTGTTAGGCATGATGCTATACTTTAAATTTTAACCAATTATTCTTAATATCTTTGTATTGAAGTATCTGTGCTCTTAATTTAGATGAAATTTGATTCTCAAGAAAAGAGATAAAAGATACCATACCGTCAAGAGAAGTAGTATCAACTGTGAAACAAACGGAAGAAACAACTAGGTTAATTAGCTCACTCATGAGTATTTGGGTAGTTATTACCTTAAGACGGTGAATTTCTTGGAGCAACTTATTCCCGAGTATTGGATTTGCCCGAGCTAGAGACTAGAGACTCCATATTCTAAAGGCCAAACAGTCCCCTTAAGTTTTCTTTTCATTCTGTATAGATAAGAGAAGCAAAGAAAATCAACGTATTATCAAATCATGAAACTGTTAACAACTATATCATATACCGAATTTTGAATTTGAGAGGATGTAAGTATATTATTGGAACAAGCATGACAACAAAATATTCTTCTAATTTATGTATTATTTTAAAGTTTCCTTTAATTATATTAAGCATATATTCCGCGTATTCTTGATCTGAGTTGTTTGTCAAAGTGAGATTTTCCAGCAAACATAATGACCATAAAATCATTAGCAAATAAACTTATAAGGCCTATTTGAGAATAAGATTACTTAATAATTAAGCACAATGTTAGAGAGACATTTGTGTTGGTATGCATAATCTCTCTCTTTTTTTTTTGAAATAATATTTTCGACAAGAAGATGAAAATGTTGAAATCAAAACAATACATTGAAGAAGTAATCCTCCCAACGTATCAGTAAAGCAATTAAAAGCTAAAGGAAAAAAGATTTCCAAAGAAGATGACAATGTTGAAATTTATATAGGTATTTGATATATTGTTATCTCATATTTTATAATATGTTCAAAATTATAACATGAGATGCCATGGAATTTATAATGTTCATATTTGGTATGACAATTGAAAATTACTATAAAAAGAATACACATGATATTTTAGAAAAACTAACATAGTTAAAAAAAATGTCACCGTGATGAAGTTGGAAACTATTAGATTTAAGAGTAACCTATGCATTTTAAACTCAATTTTTATTTACGCTTCTTTACTTGGTGTATTTTAGTATGCTTATATTTAATTTAAGGCAATTCCCCTATCTTAGGTCCTAATTAAACTAAAGAAGGAAAAGTGGAGGTACACTACACTAAGCCTACATCCACTTGGTATGCTAACCCATGTGCCTAAGGAGGAAGATTAGATGAATGTATCTTTCCCTTCTCCCATTTTGACTATTCTTAATTTATATTCCTATTCCTACAATCTCACCATTGTATTAGGCATATCATTCTTTCCATCTTCATTAAAATGACATGTGCCAAGGAAGAGAGGAAAAGACATCTCTACCATTCAATGCTCTTGCTTTTGTTCATAAGCAATCCTCTCACTTAGTCATACCTACCCCTTTAATTAGTCAAACCCTTATAGCCATATGATGTAGTCATCATGTATGACAATTTGACTTATGTATGCAATTTTAAAAAATTAAATAGATAATCGCCAAAACAATTTTCTAATATGTATAATTAATTTTTTTAAAACAAAATGTAGAATAAGTTACTCCGTGTTTTGTCCTTTTTTTTTTTTTTCAAATTACTAATTGCAAAGTCAGTAGCTCTATATTCAAGTAAAATATAAATTTTGGGAAGGGATTGAGAAGGGGATTTGGGGAGTGGGGGTACTTGGAGTGGGGTTTTTTTTGTTGGGGAGGGAGGGTTGGTTTAAAGGTTATATATATTTATACACAAAACATATTGTATTTATAATATATAAAAAGTATATAATCTATATTACTTAGTTTTTAAAATGTTTTTTATTATATATACTATATATTAATATAAAACATATCTAAAATATTTATTATATAAAGTATTAAAATACAATTAATAATAAATTTAAAAATAATTATTTTTTGATAAAATTATATTTTTAATTATAATTTAATTCTTTTTAATTTATTTACATGAAAAATATTATTTTATACTTATTAAGAATCTTATATAAAAAATAATGGAATTATAGGCAAGTTATGCGCAAAAATATAGTGCTATTGCATTTTAGAAAAGTGACATAATTGTTTATGATTTGTTGAGAAAATATAAATAAACTTATTTGTATAAAAAGATATTTTTTTATATAAGATCCTTAGTAAATCTAAAAAAATATTTTTTTATGTAAATAAGTCAAAGAGAATTAAATTATACTTAAAAATATAATTTTAACAAAAAAAATAGTTATAAATATAAATTTATTATTATTAATTATATTTTAATATTTAATATAATAAATATTATAAACATGTTTTACATTGGCATATATTATATATAATATAAAATTTTAAAAACTAAATAATATACTTTTTATATATTATAAATATAATATGTTGTGTGTGTATATATACATATATCCTTTTGAACCCCCCCCCCCCCCCCAAATAAAAAATAAAAAACCCCCACCCTACCCACATCCCCAAGTATCCCATGACAAAATGTAAAGTAACTCACTTCGCATTCTATTAAAAAAAAATAGTTATATACATTAGGAAGTAACTTATGCGATTAATTATTTAAGTTTTTTTTTTTTTTTGTATATGTTAGTTAAGTTGTCATATACACAATTGCTTGCATGCATCCATTCACTTGTCCAACACCTTGCCACCTAGCAAGGAAAGGTCATCCAACACCTAGTCACATTACTTCCTTCACTTTTCACTTCATGAATGAAGTGAAGAAGAGAAGTGGCAAAGTGAAGTAGAAAATTAAGGAGAGATCAAGGGAGATTGCTTTGCATTAAGATGTCATTTAAGAACAGAGCTCCCACTAGCATATTGTACTCCTCTTTCTTCTTATTATGCCACCTATCCCTATCTCTTTCCACTTAAACATTCTCCACCTTCTTAGCTAGGATAAGTCAATTACTCAACACTTACCCATATCACACATATTCCACTTAACAATTTGTTCTCCATGGCTAGGAAAAAAGTGAGGGAGAGAAGGAAATTCTACTATGTTCAAAAGGAAGAAGAGAAGGAGAAGAAAAACTTTGCATGTTCCACTTTCTTTGCTAAACTTGTTCTTGACTTGATCAACTTTTTGTTAATCTAATTTGTAGGTTGTGGGATATTGTTGTGTTGTAGAGAAAAGGGAATACTTAAGAAGGAATTGGAAGCTGCCATAAGAGAAGAAGAAAGGTTTCTACAAAGGAAACAAGCTCTTGAATAGTCGCTAAGGTTGTTAGCTTGCCAATTATGAGTTACATATACATTATTTTCTTTGAAACTTTGAAATACGTTACTAAATAATCTAATTTGATTATCACATTTTATGAGTTTAATTTAGTTAAATACATGCTTTGCATGTAAGATTGGAGAAGAAAGCAAACTAAAAGTTCCTCCACGTTGGCCAACTAGATACACCATCTTAGCAATGTGAAATGCACTTTAAATTCTAAATACACTTTATGAGTGAGGACTAGATTTAGAGTAAATTTCATATTTGTTTTCATGGCATGATTTCTAAATAATTGATTGGTATGCTATGACAAATTTTTTTTTTTTTGTTTTGAAAACTAAAGGTACTTATACTTTGGCATGAATGTTTTATGAAAAAGCTTGTTATTTACTATTAAGATTGATCGCTTTACAATCATTATATTGTTTTATTGACTTCCAAGTAATAGTGATGAAGTAATGTGAGAAAGGAAGTCAATGTAATTACTATTTTAACATAAGAAATAAGTTGATAATCTCTTTAGATTATGTAAATATTTAGTTTGATGTAAATTGAGAAGTATCAATTATATAAATAGCCTAAGAAGTTGTTGTCTACTATACATTGTACTTGTTCTAAAAATGATAGCTTATGGTGTATTGGTGGTACAATGTGGTAATTTTATGTTATATTTTTAGAATGTATGGGAGTATGTATATCAAATTTTTTGCCAAACCATTAAGTATAGCCAAGGCAATAAATTTAGTAAAGTGAAGTGAACAAATTCAAATATTAAACAGGGCAATTCTAGATATAATGGCATCTTATGTTCAATTTGAGTATCAAATCAATTCCTTTTCTTTTGAAATTTGGATGAGATATAGTTGAGACCTTTAGGATGAAATTTGGACAATTTGATAATTTTTCAAGATGTCTAGATAGTCCAAACACCATTAAAATAGTGTATGGATAGGTTCTAAGCTAAAACATAACAATAAAGGAAATTGAATTAATTGAGGGGCTAAATGAATGAGTTTGTGTATGAATTTTTTTCATAATATAATTAACATATAATTTTTCAAATTTGGAGAGTTTTAGATAATAGAAATTATTAATTTGCTTTTGGGAAAATTAAGATAGAATTGAATGGCAGAATTAGTACCCTCATTTACTTCACCCAATAGAATCTAAATTTAAATTGTGTAATAAATGGCCTTTTTGGATTAGTTAAGCAAGATAATTTGTACTTTTTTGCTCCTCTTTTCCTTAATCTACTAGAGCTAATGTTTTAAACCCTTAGTCTATATAATACCTGTTGTCTTAAATACGAGTGTATTAATATTTCTATTTTGAATGTCGAAGGACATTTAAGATATCAAAATCATTAAAAATCTTATTACTTTGCAAAGTTTAACAAAAATTATAAAATTAAAGCATAGTGCAAACTTGATAATTAATAGAGAGTTCAAGAAAAAACTTTAAAATGAAGAATTACTGTT
This sequence comes from Erythrophleum fordii, assembly GCA_032878935.1. Lineage (NCBI taxonomy): Eukaryota > Viridiplantae > Streptophyta > Magnoliopsida > Fabales > Fabaceae > Erythrophleum > Erythrophleum fordii. The sequence goes on along the minus strand of JAVQMF010000058.1, from coordinate 25,803,371 downwards.
CCAATAATCCTGCTAAAACCATAATAGAAAAATATACTTAACAAATGAACTTTGAAAGACTTGTATGAGTAGCATCGATCTCAAAGTTAACATCTCAATTATTTTGATAAACATTCTTAATCTCAGTCATCTTATATTACAAAAATCAGAAATTCTTAAGTATTCTTATAGTGTTATATCATTTATACTCTCTTTAATGAAAAAAAATTCAAATTAAATAAAATGGGACTTCTCTATTAATAAAATAATGACAAGTTATATAATTGGTTTTCATATTTAGTTACTCTCTACTCTATTATCATATAAATAAAGTGTGGTATAGAGTCTAAACTCTATTACCCACTATAATACTACTATTGTGTGGGGTTTATTATATAATTCGCTCTATTTTACTAGTTAGTGTATAGATGATATGATACATCAAGTTTATGTAATAAATCTCCTCCAAAAATAAACTTAAGAAAATATTAACAATTAATAGGTATAATCATATATTACATGTATCATTATTATCAACTCTACTCTTTTCAAGGCTAAGATTTATTATTACTAATGCACTTTTAATTTCTCTTCATATAATGTGGTAAATGATGCATGATGGTTCACCATGGAAGTATACCTACAAAACATATGGGGGAGTAATGCTTTGGCACATACTCTAACACCAAAATTAGTAATGATTAGACAAGAGAAGAATGTATGAATAGTATATATAAGAGCATGCATGAGTATTCATATTTCTAGATAGGAAAATCAATGAAACTCTTTATGGCATTTTAATATTTTCATGTGTTAGATTGGGGCTAACTAGTACATAAGGTCTCAGGTTTATGGGCTTGTTGGCAATTGTTTGAAGGTAAGTTTTTCATCATATTATCATAATAGGTTGGCTTTATCTAACTTGCAATGGACCAGCCTTAAATGGGCTAGGAAAGGTTGTCCCTTTTTCTTTGCAATTTAAAAAATCTCAATCCAAGCCTGCCAAATTGGATTGCCAATTAAACAAGCTAGCCCATGGTCCAACCTCTTAAAAAAATAAGATTAAAATTCATAGTATTAGTATTATAAGAACTTCTTTTGGCCAAATTGGGATAACTTATAGTAAAAAAAAAGTTATTTTGAACTGATTTGCTAGCAGTTTTCAAAGCCAATTCCATAGTAATGAAGTAATTTGTACTTGTTAAAGTAATAAATATCCTAAAAATTTCAAAATAAAGCTTGCCCATGTATATGTGTTAATGAAGACTATAGCAACATGTATATTGAATAAATATCTTCAAGCAAGTATCACATAAGTGTGCAATGCCTTTAAATTACTAATAAATTCCAATAGTTCGCAAGAAAAAATATATTTGTGGAGCCCATGTAACTATAGAAAAGCATGAATATCATAAAAACTTTTAAAATTTAACCAATGCATAAAATTGACACCAGCAAGCGCTCTAATTGACAAGTAATAACGTCGTTAAATGAGTATAGATTGTCGATCCCACAAAAAATGGTTTAAGTTGATCTTAAAGTTTTCTATTATATAAGTTATGTACAAGCTATTCATATTTTAATACACCTTTAGTCTACTTTTCACTAGCTAGAAAAATTGATTATCATGTTTTAAAAATGTAATTTTATGAAATTTATATTTTAGTTAGTTAATAGACTCAAGACTAAATCGATTTGAGACACCAATGAAAATGACAAAGGACTTAATTGATCTTATGACATTTAGTAAATTGATCATTAACACATATAGTAAATCTAGGTCAATCCTTTTATTAATTTAGCTTCCCTTACTTAATATAAATACATCTTTCAATAACTAGTTCCAATTAATCTACTAATCATTTACACTAATTGTATAAAAGCTCACAACATATACTAATGAGAAAAGAATAAGCTTGAATTATTCAAAATTATGATGTCATTATGTATTACAATCAATAATTCAAAGGACTAGAGACAAATACAGGACTTTATAAAACTTAACCAAAAGCATCGAAGAAGACAAAGAAGATGGAGGAGGAGAAGAAGAAGAAGAAGAAACAAAAGGAGAAATAGAAAACATTGAAATAATTGATGAAGGACATCATTATAACAATTGATTAAAAAGCTCTTTGGTAGCCAAATGTGACTCTCTTGTTTCTTCTTGCAAGAATTGTCAGATCTAAATTATTTGAAGGATCTTATTAGTCCAACATACCCTAGATGGTAGCTATTTAATGATATAACTGAGAAAGGATTCAACTAGGGTTTTTAAGTAGGGGAAGAGGTGATTGATGGCCAAAGACATCTAAAAAAACTTTAGGATTTACAAACCTTAGATAAGTATTGTTATAACCTCTAATCATCTAAATAGACCTTGTTACATAAAAAGAAAAGGCAAAATTTAAAAACATAACCTACTTTGTTAACTATCTAAGTCCCTTAAAACACATGACTTAGCTTTTGTAGCTCCTATTAAAGTTTTAGTATTTTCTTTTATCTTTTTGTTCTCATTGCTTTTGTCAAATTTGAAGTTCTTAGTTGTGAATTATGCTAAGATTAGCAAGATATCTAGGCAAACTAATTTTAGTAAGTTTAAGTTTGTTGTGCTACCATCTTAACATATTTCCTTTGTGAATTGGATTTCAAGTTAAACTAAAGAGTTGTAGGGCTATGTCTTAACTTTTTATGGGTATAATAACCAGCCCATTTCAGAGTTTGTATCCAATCTATTTTTTCAATACTTTGGCCTAAATTTTTTCATTAAACTTAAATCTTCATGGCTTTATACTCCAAATTTGGGTGTTAGGCTTCTATGCTAGTTCAATAGCTTCTTTTTGGATTTTTGGGTTCCTTGAATACTCTAACAAAAACAATCATAAATAAGGCCCAATTAAGGTAGAGTTTAATTAACATTCAACGTTTAAAATTCTAATAATTAATAAAAACTTTTAAAATTTATGCAAAGGAAAGATATTTTTAGAAAATAAACTTTGCTAAGTTCGTAAAATGCCATAATGCTTATGCATAAAATGGGACTCATTTAACAAAAAAATAAATAAATTGAAATTAGTTATATATTTGAACAAGTTAAATAAACAAAATGTTACTTATTTACTAAGGATGACAATCCTTTTCTTCTTCCACTCCCACCTTCCTCCACTAGGTGTTAAAATGTTTGATGGATGACTTTGACTTTAACTTAGAGATGATAAATTGGTGGACTTCTTGGTATATGCATCACAAAATTGAAATAACTTCATCCTCACAACATTTTAGCTTTGATTGCACAAGTAGTACGATTAACCTTATTAAAACAACACTCCAACAAAGTAAATTTTACCACGAGTCAAGAATTTCTCTAAGTGCAAGCATAACACTATATTCACTCTAGTACTTATCAAACTTTGACTTTATCCTAATAGTCATATTCTTTACAATCTTATATCCATTATATGAATTATCAATCAAGGGACATGCTATATCTATATTCCAAACTTGCATAAAATATAGGTAAGAGGTTGGGTAAGCAGAACTTGAAATCAAGTAAGTGATATCATTAAATGGCCTAAAAAATTATACATCTTTTCTCCTCTCTCCCATTGTTCACTAGATGGACAATACTTATAAGTCTCATCTTTTATTCAAAAACTACCAAATGCATGCTTATACTTTAATATACTTTCAAGCATCATGAAGGTAGAATTCTATGTAGTTGGTGCATTCAAATGCAAATGAACACCCCCTCAATGGCTACTCTCTTTACACACTATTTAACTTTTTCAATTATTCCTCCAATCCTTTCACATATTTAACACTTTCTCTAAATTTGTACAATGCATTGTGGGTCACTTTTAAACCTTCTTGAACAATTAGATTGAGAATATGAATAAAAAATCTCATATGAAAAAAATTTATCATTGCATACCATGTTATTATGTAAACAATGTTGGTTTTTCAACATATTTTGCAAACTATTATTACTTGACGCATTGTCTAAAATGATGATTTTTTTTTCCTACCTTTTATTTTGTTAAAAAATAAATCACTTTTCTAAACAATTTGTGCCTGGAATGTGAAGGAGGTATATCATAGAAATTGAGAACTTTAGCTATTTAAGGACTCAGTTTTAGCCACATAATGTGTTGTCAAAAATATATAACCCTCAATAGTGCAAGTTGTCCATACATTAGATGTGAGATGTATCTTACTAGGAATCTTAGCTAACTCTTGTTACAAAATTTCTTTTTTAGAATCTTTTTTATACATATAAAGTTTTCATATATTAAAAATAGTAGTATTTCTAATAACAACTTTAACATTTAAATTGTAATTATATGTCCCTAATCCCTTTAAATTCTTGCTTAGTAATACTTATAGCTATTAACTCACTAAGGACCTTATGCAAAATCTTTTTAAATCTAAGTTTTCAACTTAGGACATTGTGATATGGGTTAAACTTGAAGTATGTACTAACCCCAACTATATATTCTTGTCCACACCTTTTACATTTTGCTAAATTTTCAATTTTCACCTAAACCCATATTAGTAAAATAAGACCACACATTAGATATAGTTAACATCTTCTTAGGCAATGGAAGAAGTAGGAGTTGCTTATCTTAGAAAAGGAGGAGCATGATCCATATTAATACTACAACAAAATCAATTACATTTTGTAAGTATTAAGTCATGACAGCATAACAAAACCTAAATATCAAGCAAAAAAATAGCAAAAGATCCTCAAAAGATATAAAGCCTAAAGCTATGTTAGAATATTGTATATAAGAGTATTTTGATTCATTATATAAAATAGTGTACATATTAGTATAGGGTGTTTTTTTATTTTCATTATTAGTAGTAGATGTACTATATTGCACTACTTTCTATACTATACTCTTTTTTAGTCCTATTAATAAGATATAAACATAAAGAGATACTCACTTATATATTCAACCAAATTTAACTATCTTCTTTTTTATCTTTTTTCACATGGTCTTAAAGCCTATTATGTCTCTTTTAGTAGCACCTTATTCCTTAGTCGTGCTTCATTCAAGTCCTGATTCGCTTTAAACCCTTTGGTTCCTTGGTTTTCCAAAACTATTTAAATCACTTGAGCAAGAAAAAGCCTAATATCCCTTTCATGATAAACCTACTTAGCTTAACAATGGAGTTTATAACAAAAAGCTTTCGATCCTAAGTTGCTTAATATGTGTTATTAGGTTTGGAGTAAGACTAAGATGTTATATAGTAATTATATTCAACATTATTATAAAGTTTTATCTAATCTTATTAGTTAAAAGTATGAGGACCTTAATATTATCACTTATGTGTATATAATTGAGTCATTCAAATAGCAATTCAGGCCTTTAATGCCTATTGTTACAACTACTATTGAATAAGAAAAACAACGGGATAAATTCTTCATGATCATGACCTTATCAATATTCAATTTAACCTTGAACCTATTCAAGATTAGATTTTGGGTGGCTTAATTATTCTTACTTTGGATGATGTCCTTACTCATTTAGTGCACGTCTTTCTCATATATTTCTATTAGAGAGAAGTCATATTTTCTTAGCACTAGATTCTTTAACTTTAGTGGTTTAGACTATTGATAAAAGGGAAAAAAATGATGAAGTAATAATTGCAAATGCCCTCAATGAATTTATTGTAATAAGTTAGGTTAAACTCAGGATTGTTGCTAGTCTCTTCATGGTTGTCCACCTAGCACTATCAATGTTGCCCAAACACCATCCACTGAGACATCTTTGCTTGTGAAACAATCATTTTAGCCAATTACCTTGATTAATGATGATTATAAAGAGTATTTGCACTACTAGACAACAAAACAATATCCTATTTTGCTTTTGTGCCTGAATTAGTAATTCTATTACTTGCCTTACTTGATCCTTCTCACTTAGACCATGGGTCATTAACTTAAATGTCTCTAATGATATTGCTAGTAACATATATCTTTTCTCATGTATTTCCACTTTTTCATTTGTTCCTTTTGTTACTCTAATGAATGAATCTAAAATTGTTGCTAATGGAATTGGTCAGGCTAAACTCTTTTTCTCCATAACCTTAGATTCTTGAAAAGAATTTGGTTGGCAATTAGAGTGAGACTGGACGAGCAATGGTAATGGGTGGGTGGTGGCTTAAGCTTGTGGTGTGAGTTATGACTAAGAGACAAAAGTGTGAAATGAGATGGATGAAGTGTTCAACCTTTAGAGGCAAGGACACAAGGCGGCTAGATGGAACGTGGTGTCTAATGGCATTACAACTTGTGACTATGAGAGATAATGAATTGTAAGAGTAATTTCTTCTTTTATCTTTCAGTCTTTGATTGTGAATGAGCATGAGAAAACATTAAAAGTGACACTATTGTGGCAAGCTATATAATGGTCATGATAGGCATTCAAGTATTAGGCTGATAATTTTAGCTTACCATCTTAGATTATGTATTATAAAAATATATCAACAAGTATAAATGGTCACATATTACATATAGGATAGGATGTGAGGATCTTTTAGAGTATTTTATCGTAAAGTTCTTGTAGAATCTGATGAGAGAGTAACATAAAAAGTGAAAATGTGTATAGGGTTTATTTTCTCCCATTCCTTTTTTCTCCAAACTTTACAAAAACTTTACAATAAATAATTTTAGAGAATTTAGACTTATAATACAAGTACCTTGTTTCCCAAGCTAAATTTTTTCCACATATTGAATATCACATATTTATATCACAATTACATATTGACATAATTTAGATATACTATAATTTGTTTTATCATGCATCATATATTTGACTCAAACATTAAGCTAAATCTTAGAATTAACACTATTCTACTTGCTTTATCGGGTCTTAATTATCCCACGTATACATTATTCTAAATATAAATACATGAATTGTGGATTTCCTATGTATAAAGAATCAATGATAGAAGACATGAGAGTGAGGGACGGTTTTATATCTATAAAATTTTTTAAAAAATAATAACACAAATGAGTGATGAATATATATATATATATATATGCACATAATAATAATATTTTTGAATTAGCTTGTATGTAGATTGCAATTAATTTTTTTTTTTCAAACAATCTTAAATATGTATTCTCCATATCAACACACACACACACACACACACACACACACACACACACACACACACACACACACACACACATATATATATATATATATATCTTTATTTTACAATAATAGTATTTTTGAATTAGATAATATGTCAATTGAGATTAGATCTTTTTCAAATAATCTTAAAGATGTATTCTCCATATTAACTTAGAGCATTTAACCTCAAAATTTGAACATGGATTGAAAAGATAAAAATCACACTTCCTTTATAACTAGAAAATGGTGAACATATAGAAAAATCCATGGGGCTAGAAATCACACCTCCATCACACCTCCTTTATCAATAGAAAATGATGAACATATAGAAGAATACATTTGGCCTTTCTTTGGTGTGAAGGATTAATGATGAAGATAAGAGAATGAGGGATAGTACCGTATCTAAATCTTCTTCTTCTTTCAAAATAATAAAATGGATGATGGTTTAAGTAGGCAGGAAGGTATATACCAAAGCCAAGGGAAATGACCAGAGGAAATGAGCAGGGATAAGGGGTGGTGGGCATTGTCATTTCGGGAGATAGGAAGAGCCAAAGAGAAAGAAGAGAGAAGTTTTCCTTTTTAAAAAAGAATAATTTATGAAATTTCTCTTGTATATAAAAATATCCAGGCATCACAAAAACCACAATAGTTTGGTATTCTCAACCTCTTTTTGCTCTCTTTAGGAACTGAAAGCGAAGAACGGTGTGGAGAAGAAGAAGCAACGGACGCCGCTGAACTGACGATCGCACTTTCAACTGTGGCTCCGGACAACTTCGGATCCTTTTTCTGTTTCTTGGGTAAGTCGGTGAATCATCATCTCAATCTTCTTCTTTTTCTTGTGTAGTTCATGGATCTACGACTTCCGATGTTGATTGTTTTATCGTATACCCTTTTGGATGATACTTCAATTTTCTCACCGTGTCTTTCTTTGTTTCCTCGGAAAAGTGGACATTTGAGGATAGGTTTTTTTGTCGGTTTCAGAGAGATTCTGCAAAATCCCTGCTGGGCATCGAGCGGTTTCTCATGTTTTGGTGGAAAAAATTGGTAGAAACATTTTGGTATTGAAGCAATATAGCTTCAGTCCTTGCATTTATTCTTGTTTGTATTCATATCTTGATTCCATTTGAGGAGAAGTATGTCTTAAAGTTCTATGATTTAATTTTTTTCGCTTGATTTATGGTATTTATTGCTGTTTATTTGATCATGCTATGCAGGCATCTCTTACTTGCAATTTTTACGACGCATTTTATTGGTTGTTCCCTTTTACTGCTTTCTCCCCGCCAAAATTATATATGGACTGAGGTTCACATTTCATGGGAGGTGTGGAGGATGAAGAACCAGCCTTAAAACGCATGAAGTTATCCTCTAAAGGATTAGTAGGCCTGTCTAACGGTTCTTCTTCTGTAGAGCCCATAGAAGGCTCTTCAAGTGAGTTGATGGCTCGGCCCCTACCATCTGAAGGGGAAAAACAAGTTGTTGGTTCAAAAGGAGTTATAAAACGAGATGAATTTGTCAGGATAATTGCAAAAGCATTGTATTCTCTTGGTTACAAAAAGAGTGGAGCACATTTAGAGGAGGAGTCTGGAATACCTGTACACTCATCTGTGGTAAATCTGTTTATGCAGCAGATACTTGATGGCAATTGGGATGAAAGTGTCGCCACATTGCATAAAATTGGTCTGGCAGATGAAACCATTGTGAGGTCAGCCTCATTTTTGATACTGGAGCAGAAATTTTTTGAGCTTCTGGATGGGGAAAAGGTGATGGATGCATTGAAGACCTTGAGGACTGAGATTGCACCTCTTTGCACTAATAGTAGTAGAATTCGTGACCTTTCTTCCTGCATACTGTCCACATCACTGTGTGGCCATGTTGATTCTCCTCAACAAGATATTGTGAGGGTTAGGTCTCGGTCAAAGCTGCTGGAGGAATTGCAGAAACTGCTTCCTCCAACAGTAATGGTACCTGAGAGGAGGTTAGAACATTTAGTTGAACAGGCCCTTATTTTGCAACGAGAGGCTTGCCAATTTCACAACTCCTTAGATAAGGAGATGTCATTATACTCTGATCATCATTGCGGGAAAGACCAGATACCTTCTAGAACTTTACAGGTTAGAAAATGATGTGTCTAATAGATGTTTGTATTTTTATATGTACATCTTTATATTTGACTTTTGTACTTTAAAACATCAACTGCCCTTAGGCTCTTCATTGTTGGCCTGTTAGATTATAGTGGCATAGCCCTTTTCTTTCTGTTTGCTTGTTGGAGACTAGAACTCTGTCTGTTATTTATTTATTTATTTTGTTGATTCCATTACTTGTTGTTTCAATGTGGATTAAGTGAAGCAGGCTATAATTAGCGTTATCATGATTGTCTTTTCTAGGTACATTTTGTGGTCTCACTTCACTACAAAGCTATGTCATGTGTAGTACTAGATTTAGTGAATACTAAACTGTGGCATGTTGCAAATTGGTTTAAAGACGCCTTGTGAAATTCTTTATTCTTGTATGGTTTCTCAGGAGAAATTTTAATGATTAGATGTTTTAGAGGGACTAATTATTTCCAAGTTGGAGATAGATAATGCTTTCACTAGTTTTCAAAGAACCAGTTCTTACTATAAAGGATATGGAATTGCCTTTTTACTAACTTGATTTTAATTAATGGAATAAGAGGTTTCTCTATCCTTTGGATTTGGGATTTGGGATTTGGAGGATCCTGTAATGTTATAAATGATATTCGGGAGATTGCATTACTATTAGTTTTATAATTTTTGTTTGATAGGATAATATGTAATAACTAATAACTTATTTTAACAACTAAATTTAGTTCTAAAATATTATATGAATTAATATGCTTTATTTTATATAAAAAATGTTTTTCAAATTATTATGAATAGTTTATCATTTTTTACATGATGGGGGACCTAATCTAGTTTAGTTGACAGTTTGACCATGATTGAAGCATTGATCTGTGATCCTGCCTTCCTTTTTTGTCACTCTACAATCTGGTTTTTAAAACATGGAAAATTCTTTTGGCATAATGGAATATAGTACATTTGTCGTTTTTGAGGGACACAGCTTGAAATCATTGATGTATATGTTGGTATGTATTTTTCTTTTTTCTGGCATTTCTTTTCTGGGATGAAAGAATAAGTGGTTCAAAGAAGACAATGGTGCAAAAGTAGAGGACAAGGAATCCTCCTGAGGCAAGCAGAGAATTATTGAAAGAAAAAGGAGCCCTTCAACTTGAGAAAGCCTTCCAATCTCTTTGCTTGTTAGACAAAGAATGTCCCCCTAAGAAGAAGCATGTGCAGAAGTTTGAAGTCTACAAAGAATTTGTATAGGCTGATTTTTTTTTTTGGGGCCCCCCTCCAAAAGAAAGTCTGTCTTTAAGCTCTAAACAAACTACAATCATGCAAACAAAGAACATTTCCACAAACCCTTGCATTTCTTCCTCCTCCCAAAGCTTGGAAACTGGATAGTGAGCAAATTTTCCAAGGGTTTCTGAAAAAGACCTAGTTCTCCAGATTAGAAGGAACATCACAGTGAAAGAAAATATTACTGCTATTCTCTGAGCTTAAAATTATGACACTAAGACATACTGTCTTATATGGCCTGTCTGGCCTGCGGTCCTATTGTAGATAATTGGTGTTAATCCCATACAATACTGTTGAACACACAGTAGCTTTAAGTTGGGTAGCCTTGACCTCTGTGCTTAAAAACTTGATTCAAATATGTAAGGCAATGTCACAGTGAAGGAAAATATTACTGCTGTTCTTTGAGCTTAAAATTCACTGCACTAAGACATACTGTCTTATATGGCCTGTCTGGCCTGTGGACTCTATAATAGATGATTGGTGTTAATCCTATACAATACTGTTTAACACACAATAGCTTTAAGTTGAGGTAGCCTTGATCTCTGAAAAAAAGGTATTGAGGACAAGATTTTGATTGCTTGGACATTGAACCTACTGCTCGAAAAAGATTTACAAGTGAAAGTTTGGGATGAAACCTATGACCAAATCTTCTCATTTGGGAGCTGCAACATTCTGATAATCACTGAGGCCGGTAAAGAGACCAAGTCTGCAACTTTGCCAGCATTATAAAGAAATTAATATTCAACGAGGCTTGAGGACCTTGTGAGTTATGGAAGCAACCAATGGAAGCTTCATGTAATGAGGAAAGACCCTGCAATTGGGGGAATTGGTCACAGTGAGCATAGTCTCATGTTGCTACACTACCTCTGAAAAACGAACCCAGGAGGCATCAATCACTTGCAGCTTAACAAAGGAGAAAACAAGGTATATCATCAATGAATTTCCAGGGATTCACATGTGAACATTGATTCCAATTTTGGTTTCTCATCCATTCCTACACAGTCCATTCTTACCTGCTATGAAGCATGGACACTCAGAAAAGGAGTAGTTGACACTCTTGTTGGGCATAATGTGGAACTGCAAAAGTCCCTGGACTCTTCTCATTTCTGTGTTGTGTCTTGGGATTGTGTTGATGTTCATGCATGTTTTCTTAGCTTACTCACCCTATGCCAAAGATATAAAGATTTTAAATGAAAATACCATAACTATTTGGCCACTGGGGAAATACTGTTGAACTCTTTATTCCTAAATCCCTCTCCTTTCTAGTAGAACAAACTTTCCAACTCATCAAATGATCTCTCTTGGTGTCTCCAATCCAAAACTTCAAATAAATCCTCATGACTTCATCAATACTCTCCACTAGACCCACTATAACCGTAAATATGGAAAAATAGAGATCCTGGAAAACAAGCCTGAACAAGGACCACCTAATGAGAAATATGCATCTTTCAACTATCTAATTTTATTGTGAACTGATGGACCGTGGGATCCTACAAGGAAGTAGTTTGCAAGTTTATCTTGGGAAGCACCTAATCTGAAGTGGCCACTGCAAAATCCCATACCGAGCCTCCACGAACTAACTTGTAATTACCATGTTGTCAAATCATCTTCATTATTGATATTGGTTTATTTCTAAAATAAAGGTTTTGTTATCTGGGATGTTGATGTAATTTGAAATATTAGGTGCTCATTGTTTGGGTCTTAGAATTTTGCATTACTGGCTGGACTAGGATTCGATTTCTCATTATGGATTATGTTAATTAGAGTCTGCTATATAAGGCCTAGTATCTGTCATGTTTTGGCATTGGAAGTTATCAACCTATTTTGAGTGGTTTTGGAATTATTCTTGCATCCCATTCTGTTAATGTTAAGATTGAAAACAATGTCAAACCTCTACAACAAAAGGGAGGGAAGATTCAAAACAGTTTCTGGTACATTGGGGTAAAAAATAATAGCATCTTGTTGCTGCAATTGTGAATCTTCCCAATCGTTTGAATAAACTTGTACACCTCACCAACTCCCTCTTGGTGGCTTTGAAAATATTTGATTAACAAAACTATAAATTCATAATTAATGGCTCATATGGTAAAGCTTTTGTGTCTTACTTTCCCTCTTTGTGATCTAGGTGGTCTTTTTCAGAAAAAATATTTCTTTTGTTCTCTGAAATCCTTTCAGTAGTTTGGTTTGTTCAAAAATCTTGTTAAGGGCAATGGGACATCTAAAATCTTTTTATTGACATTGGCTACAGCCTTTCCACATATGCTTTCAATAGGTTAAGTGACATCTATATTCTGATGTTATTTTATTTTCCTGCATATATTCAAACAGATATTAGAAGCACATGATGATGAAGTCTGGTTTGTACAATTTTCACATAATGGAAAATATTTAGCTTCATCATCAAATGATCAATCGGCAATTATTTGGGAGGTAATGTCTGATGTTAATCTGAAAACTTCTGTTTTGTCTTTTCTGCCCTCAAATTTTTTTCTCTTCTAATTTGTTTCTTTAGTTTGTCTACATTTCTTGTGTTACAATTTTATCATCATACCCTAAGCATAAATACCAATTGTAATTTTTCATATTCATGTCACAAATGCAGGTAGAATATGGTACTTGCATTGTCTCTCATGAGTCATGATTGCGATGGAAATCTTCATTATGTAGCATAAGATATCATAATTGCCTATTGCCTTTGTGTTACATGAGTGATAACTTATTGAAAAACAACGAAAGAGCATAGTCCTGATTCTTTGTAATTTGTTCAAAGAGTTATGCTACTTTGAAGAACATTAAAGTTCTGGTTGTCAGATTAAGAATAGACTGCTGGTATGGTAAAAGCTGGAGCAACTGAATGTTAAGTTGCTCATTTCTGTGCAATTCAAGTGGAAAAAGAAAAATATTGAGTTGTTGATTGACAAATATATGCCATTGAGGCTATTGTCTTCATGGTACTTAAATTAATCACTTCCATGGTTATTGAGGTTAACAGGAAGTGTCTGGGGGAAATTCGGCTAGTTGTAGTGGGAACTATGGCTCAAAATGCAGTGTCGCATAACTTGAAATAAAAATTTATTATGTGGCTGTAAGATATGATGGGCTTTACGCTACAGAATATTGAGTTGAACATGTACGATAAATGCAATAATGCATCACCAGAGGGAAGAGAAAGGGATCAAAATGAGATCAATTTTGGCTTTAGCTGAGTGAAAATGAGAATAAATTCTATCATAGCTTTGAGGTTGACTAAATTTAAAATTGTTTAACATGTATACAGGCAAGTGGATTCCCTGCACCTTGCCTATAGGTAGCAAGTGGTGCACTTTAGCCAATCCCAGCTGTCCCTTTCATCTTGTGAAGCTCCTGTAGCTATAACAACAACAACAACAACAAAAGTTTTTTCTCGTTAAATGGAGTCAGTTATATGGATCAATCGATATCATAAAGTTTTATTGTAAATCATATTTTTAGACAAACCATTTAACTTTAAATCTTAATGGTTTTTCCAATAGTTTTTCTTGGTTTCTCTCTACCACTGACTATTGGACTACTTTCCATATGATCTACTCTCCTAACTGGAGTGTTTATAGATCTCTTTTACACATATCGAAATCATTTAAGTCGTAATTCTATAATTTTTTCTACAATAGGTGGACTTCTACTTTCTTTCTAATACATTTATTTCTAATTCTATCTTGTCTAGTATGTCTATTCATCCAACGCAATATTTTTATTTTTACAATATTGAAATTATTTTTTTGTTGATTTTTTATTGCTCTATATTTAGTTACACACAACATTGTAGGTTTTATAGCTGTGCGGTAAAATTTACCGTTAAGTTTGAGTGGTACTCTTTTATTACAAATAACGCCCGAAACACTCTTCCATTTCATCCACTACGCTTGAATTTTATGTTTTACGTCTTCCTCTATTCCCTCGTTATGTTGTATGATAGACATTAGATGCTTAAACTGTGTGACTTGTGATATGGTATATTTTCTAATTTTTATTTTTGCACTAGAACTAGTGCATCTCTTATTAAATTTATATTCTATATATTTCGTTTTATTTCTATTTAAACGAAATCCATGTGCTTCCAAAGCTAGTCTCCACATCTTTAACTTCTCATTCATTTTCTCCCTCGATTCTCCAGTTAGGATTATGTCATCTGCAAAAAACATGCATTGGGGCATCATTTCTTAGATATGTTCAGTGAGCACATCTGAAACTAAAGTAAAAAGATAAAGACTCAAAGTTGACCCTTGATATAAACCAATAGATATTGAAAAATGTTCTGTAGGTCCATCTTTTGTTATAGTATTAGTTGTAACTTCATTATACATATCATTGATTGCTTGAATCTAAACCATACGAACTCTTTTTTTTTTCCAGAGCCTTCTATAAAACCTCTTTTGACATCTTATCATGTGTAAATCTCGTTAATTCCTTCGATATCTCTTCATTAATCTTTGCAATAAGTGTATCGCTTCCATAGTTAACCTTCCTAGTATAAAGCCAAAATGATCCTCTATAACTTGACTCTCTTGCCTTAATTTTGCTCAATTACCCTCTCCCATAATTTCATAGTGTGACTCATAAGTTTAATTCATCTATAATTTGCACAGTTTTGTATGTTGCTTTTGTTCTTATAAATAAAGACTAAAGTATTCCTCCACTCATTCGGCATTCTTTTAGACCTTATAATTTCATTAAATAACTTTGCAAGTCCACTTATTCCTTTCACTCTTAAACCCTTTCATACTTCAATTGGTATATTATTCAATCCGATTGTTCTGTCATTCTCCATTCGTTTTAATGCTTCTTTTACTTTTGACTTTTGACTTTTGAATTCTACGATGAAAAGTATAATTTTGGTCTTGCTCTTTAGTGTATATTTTATCCGAGTGCAATCAAAATCCTATGTCTTTCATTAAATAGTCTATAAAAATAACTCTTCTACTATTTCTTGATATCTTATTCCGTAATCAAGACTTTACCTTCTTCATCCTTAATGCATTTCACTTGGTCTATATCTGTTGTTTTTCTTTCCTTACTTTTAGTTAGCTTGTAAATACTTCTGTCTCTATCTTTAGTACCTAAGGATTGGCATAACTTATCAAATGTCTTAACTTTCGCTTCACTCACTGCCTTCTTAGTGTCTTTTTTAATTACTTTATATTTTTCTTAATTTCCATCACTCTTACACAAAAATCACGCTTTATAACACTCTTTTTTAATCTTAATTTTATTTTGCACGCTTGCATTCCACAACCAAGATTCTTTATCCCTAGGTCTAAAGCCTCTTGATTTGCCAAGTATTTCTTTTGCCACCTTCCTAATCTATTTAGTAATCTCGTCCCACATATCGTTAGCACTTCTTTGTACTTCACAGGATTCTTCTTCCAAAATCCTTCTTTGCAAGTTTTTTTTTTTTTATCTCCTTTCAATTGTCACCATTTAATCTATGTTGAGTAGTCAAGCTCCTGCAGCCACATGCGTCCTTTTTTTTTTTTAATTAAAAAAAAATGGATTCATTGAAGAAGGTGGAGGAAGAGTAGATAAACGTGGGTTCATCGAAGAAGGTAGAGGAAGAGTAGCCAACACCTAGGCGGTATCAATACTTGTGTCCATGGCCATGAGCAAGGTCTGAAGGGGTGTTCCAATCTTGGCTCTTACAATATAAGTGGGGCTTTGTATGATCTGCTTATCGGAGGCAATGAGCACCATTGATCTCTAAGCCACCAGGCTAGCCACATATTGTATCCTGGCTTGGTCCTTGGCTTGTTGTTAGAGCGCACTCTCTTCCTGTAAGAGTGGCTTTGGTGGCCTCAATGAGGAAAATGGACTAAAGATGTGAAACATCTACAGGGTTGAACCATCGTCTTGGAGGTCACATTTGGGGTTGAGCCCTTGAGCTTAGGAGAAGATGAAGAGGGGAAGGAAAAGTGGGATTCTTCTCATGGTTGTTATTGAGGTTGGGGTTTTGGGTGCTTTGTTATGAAGACACCGGTAATGAGGCTGCCTGGTTGCCTTGTGCAGGTTGTGTTGGCTACTCTTTCTCCACCTCCTTTGATGAATCCACAGATTCAAAGAAAAGAAAAACTAGAAAAAGAAAAAACAGTTAGTTGTGAGAGCTTTATAGGATGAGAGAAACGGCTAGGATTGGCTAAGGTGCACCACGTGCTGCACACAGGCAAGGTGCAGAGAATCTGCTTGTGTGTATGCAGCAAGAAGTGAAGTGGTATGGTTGATCACATCTTATGATAAATTATCTATCTACTATGATGCATACTCCATTTTGGGGTTTCTTACAGATCCATATTGATCTTTAGTGAGGTTTATTCCTCACTTAGACTTGAAGAAATCTGAAACTTACAAATGGACCCCCTAGATTTTTAATTAATAATAAACACCAATGAATACCTCTTCCAATGCAAATCTAGATTCTGGCATCTTAAGTATAAGCATGTTCTTTATGGATAAGCATATACCAATAGGCCTTAAATTTCAACATTATTCATTATAAATTCTAAAAAATAAAAGATGCACTCTTGATCTGATAAACTTTAGTCCTTGAATATCTTGGTTGGAATCTCAGTCAAAATCCTAAGGTCTTCCAGGTTGCATAGAGTTTCTTAGTTTTAAATTTGTTAGATTCATTGCCACAAAAATACAATGTCCCACTTAGTTGAACTCTTACCACTATTGAGTGTAAAATTCATATAATAACATCTGTCAGAACTTGTATGCTTTTCCAGTCTTGCAAAACCTGGACCAGATTGCTATCCTGGATCCTGCTGATCTGTCTCCCTTTCCGTTCTAATTGATTAATCTGAATGGACTCGACACAGCTCCAGCCAACTTGTTTACCTGTATATGTTTCAAGAATTTAAAGACCATCTTTTAGAGCGGCTGTTTTTTTTTCCCCCCCTCGGTGATACGACTCTGATTAGGTTGTGTGAACTTGGGTTGGGTTGCATTGCATCCCCTTGGCTCTTTAAATTATATTGTTAGTATATGCTTAATGAAAAATAACTGCCATTTCTTTCTCTAAACTATCTGCAAACTCTGGTCAAGTTTCAAAGTCTTCACATGCTCATCCTGCTGGATTCTGCTTTTAAAGGCTTGCATGTCACACTTAAATGCCATAAAATGATTTAGAATCCATAACTAGGCTATACAACCTAGCTTACTTCCCACCCCACCCTATCCTCCCTCCCTCCCTCCCTCCCAATGGATTTTAGAACCTGAGATGTCCCATTGGGGAGTTGAATTTACAAATACTTGAGAAACTTTAGATGTGACCTCTAGACAATATTGCTGTCGAATGGGGAAGAAAGCTTTTGAAAGTGTTTCCAGGTGTGCATAAGTGGAAAGCTTTATCAGCATAATGCTGTAAAACCTTCTCCTCCTTACTTCTGCCAAACCCTCTAAACAACCTAATTCTGATGTGGCTCTCATATATAGACATAACTCATTTGGCCTGTGTTAATAATCAAGAGTCTGCTGTTGCTGAATGGTTAACCTGCTGGTTTGGCTCCTGGATAGGACTTATGCTAGTGTTTTGTTGAGTTCTTTATGCATGTGTGATGTGTCCTCTCTCTGTGAATATTATTCATAATCATATATATATATATATATATATTTATAGTATCATATTAAATTCCACATTTTTGGGGTTCTTTCTAATAGGTTGGCTCGAATGGTGAACTATCCATAAAGCATAGATTATGTGGTCATCAGAAACCTGTGTCTTCTGTTTCATGGAGTCCTGATGACCAAGAGGTCCTTACATGTGGGTTGGAGGAGGCTATTAGGCGTTGGGATGTCTCTACTGGTAAGTGCGTTCAAGTTTATGAAAAAGCTGGTGCTGGACTGGTCTCCTGTGCATGGTTTCCCAGTGGAAAATATATACTTTCCGGCCTGAGTGACAAGAGCATTTGCATGTGGGAGTTAGATGGGAAGGAACTGGAGACCTGGAAAGGACAAAGAACCTGTAAGATTTCGGATTTGGAAATAACTGGTGATGGGAAACAGATCTTAAGTATTTGCAAAGCCAATGCTATACTATTATTCCACAGGGAAACTCAGGATGAGAGATTTATTATTGAAGAGGATAAGGAAATAACCTCCTTTTCTTTATCAAAGGATAACAGATTCTTGCTGGTTAGTCTTTCAAACCAAGAAATACATCTTTGGAACATTGAACATGATTTTAAACTTGTTGGCAAGTATGAAGGTCATCGACGCATCCGATTTGTGGTTAGATCTTGCTTTGGTGGACTTAAGCAAGCTTTTATTGCTAGCGGAAGTGAAGATTCTCAGGTATTGATGTTAAGGTTGGAAAATTGGTTTTTTCTTTTCCACATTTATTATTAAATATATTGCATCATGGTTTAAAACATTTAATACATTTGTTATAGTGTCAACAGGACTAATTCAGTTACAATTTTTGAACATGTTAGCAGGCGTTATGCGTAGTGAAGTTGGCATTAAAATTCATGTTTGATATCACTCAAATATTGAAAAATCAGCTTTTGTCTACTTAGGAGTTAAGTCAAAATTACTTCAAAGAAATACTTTTTCAAAATTATTTTGTTTGAACCAACATTTTCTTTGTCACTTCTCTATTTGGAAATTGGGGGGAAAAAAGGGAAAAAAATCATCAAGATTTATCAAACAATATTTGATATTATACTAGTTTTAGGTACAGTTATGAACCATTTTTTAAATTTTCTTGAAACTCAAGGGCTAATAGGCTTCTGCCTCTTGTTTATTCTAGTTTATCTTTATAGAAACAGGGGTATGCAGTTAAATTTGCAATTCTGTTGGTTATGCTCTGCACTCTGTAGTTAGGTCCTTATCTCTATTCTGTTATTTTGGAGTTTAGATAGCCATCTTTAGTTATTTCTAGTATGCCTTTTCCATGAGGGAGTCCAAGTCCTTGGAGATGGTTACTATTTCTTATTCATCTTTATTTCTATTCAATTATGAGAATATCTTACGTAGACTTGTAGACCAAGAAATCTTGATAGTCATGCAAGCATTAAGACACCCTTGTTTGAGGGCTCCACTTTGGATATACTTATATGTTTGTTCATGATTTGTTTAGTCTACCAATATTTTGAAAAACTAGTCTATGTAAGAATTTCTCATTCAATTTGGTTGTATGACTGCTGAGACACTTCAATATGAGTGTAAATTGATGGTTTTCTATGGCCCTTCTGTAGGTTTACATATGGCAAAGAAACTCGGGGGAGTTAATAGAGGCCTTGCCGGGCCATTCTGGAGCTGTGAATTGTGTGAGCTGGAATCCAGCTAACCCCCACATGTTGGCTTCAGCTAGTGATGATCGGACAATTAGGATCTGGGGCTTAAATTGTCTGAATGTAAAGTACCAAAAGGCAAAAAGCAATGGTTTCCACCACTGCAATGGGGGAACTTAGATGAAGAAGCCAAACACTTTTTCAATTCTTATTTCTCTTTCTTTATCATTGCAATCCTGTAAATGCCTTTACCATCACTACAAGATGACATTCATATCAATTATCAAACTTGCATCTGACTTTCCATCGAGTTCTTGTAATAAATTCATGTTCCTTCTTATCGTTTGATTCAATTTTTTCATTTTGGTCCTTAGCTTTTGGTATGCTTCAATCCTTAATGGTTCTCATATAATAGTGTCTTAATCTGGTTTTCAGGTGGATTTCTTAGTCCTCTAAATTATTTTCTTTTCAACAAGAAATAATGACAGTACTAAACTAAGCTTTGCTCTGAATTGAGATTGCATGGCTGCTGCGTTATTGACATTGCAAGAGTAGAGGAGGGCTGAAGGTTGGGTCTTATGTTGCGCGCAGCAGCTGCCGCCACCTCCCCTCCACCTCCCCCCGGGGGGTGCAGGCTCCCAAACAGAAAACTAAAAAACAAAAAACGAAAAAAAAAGGAGTATCTTGGACGCATTTTAAAACTTTTATTTTTATGGTTGACTAAATAAATTATGAATTACAGAATGAGGGTATAACTAAACACTTGGTGGATAGTTTTGTCTAATTTTTAATTTTTAATATCGTTTGTACATTATATTTATCCTCAATTAATTTTTCTTTATAATTTTAATTTGATCCTTGATAACAGTGGTTGTGTATTTTTTTTTTTTCTCAATCACATTTTGTCCTTGTAGTTTCAGTGAATTTTTTATTAAGTCTTTACATTTTATTTCTAATGCAGTTGAATTCCTTGAGTTTTAAATTCATTTCCATGTGGTCCTTGTTATCGCCATCATCGCGTTCGAGCCACGTGGAATCTCTCTCAGTGATTTTAGCGATCATGACTTATCTCTGAAATTATCTTTCCAAACACACAAAAGTAAAATAACGACCCCCCACTTTCTTCACCGATACAATGGATCAGCTTGTGATTCAAATTGGCAAAACGAATGAAAGAAAGCATATTATCTCATTCAATAGTGCTTAGAAGACAGAACAGGACATAAACATATTCGAAAATCCCACGGAGAATATGAAATTTAACGGAGGTGAAAGAAGAATTAAAAAAGAAAAAGCAGTAAAGAAGAGTTAAAGTCAGAATGTATTAGCAGTAGGCATACCTAATTTGGTAATAAAGCGGGAAAAACTCACTCATAAGCTCCATGTAGCATTAGATAAAGGTTTGGTTAGCCTCATGGATATATTTCCCATGATATTATTGCCGACGATGAGGACGAAATCGAAAATGAATAGAAATTTTTAGAACTCAGTTGCAAAGAAATGAAGTATAGAAAGTACAATAAAAAATGCCGACAAGAGAATATATATATATATATATATATATATATATATATATATATTAGTAAAATGTCCTTTTATCTTGTTAATACTTCACAAACAATGTCATAAGGATTGATGATCGTTGACGTTAAGACCAGATTGAAAGCGGTTTTAAATTGTAGGGACTTAATACAAGAAAAGTTTTATAGGTAGTTCTTTATATATTTATTATCCTATTTTTCGATCAAAATATAATAAATATATAATTCTTTAATAATAATATAATAAAATATAATTTTTGTATACAATTGTATAATTTTTTAAATTTCAAAATTTTTAATTAAATTATATACTTATTATATTAATATTAACAAAATATACATTTATCATATTTTAATTAAAAATTGATAAGAATATGGGAAAGTGTATCTAATTCTAATCCCTTAATATATATATATATTTTAAAAGAGACTTTATTATAATAATACTATTCTTAAATCATTTAAGCCATGGCTCTGCTTTGTGATATATGTCAACTTTTTTTTTTTTTTAATTTAAATTTCACTATTGGCATTTTTTAAAAATTTTGTTATTTCCTTCCTTCTTTTTGGATTTCGTTCAATGCACTGTCCCAATCTAGTTTTAATTAGACCAGCAATGAAACACAAATTTTGAGATGCATATAACGATGACGTTGAGCTCAAAGTTTTGCTGGTGAGAATGGTGGTTGGAAAACCACGTAGGTTGCTATTTTTTAGGGTACTGCGATAAGATAATATTTGAATTGATTTGCCCACGTATCAACTAATAATTTATTTCTATAATTTGATAAATTCTTTTCTTGGTCTGGTTAAAAATTATTTAAAAAATTAAATAACTCATGCCTACAAAGCAGTTAATAAACTGACGGTTAACTAATAATTCATTTGTATGATTTGACCAACTGAATAATCTTTTTTTATAAAAAAAGAAAATGTCTATAGAAATTATTATTTGATTGATAACTTCTATTATTCTATTAATAAAATCTATCAATTTATTAATTAAAAAAATAATAAAAGAGTGACTAATAGTCAAAAACAACAGTTGATTAGTCAATAATAGAATGTCAAAAATTTTAAAAATTACAATAATTAAAGTAATTGTTGGTTTTGCAGATTAAGTTGTTTTACTAATAACAATTAAATGATTTTGTAAGTGATAGTGGCAGAGAATATTTCTTTAATGATTTCTTATCATATTATGAAGAACATGGCATTATACATCAAGTTGGTGCTCTGTGTACACCATAGCAAAATGGTGTAGCAAAGAAAAACAAAATAGGGTATTAGAAGACACAGTAAATGCCATGGTATTAAGTGCTAAGTTATTAGTGAATTTATAGGTTGAAGTTTTATTAGCTGCTTGTCAAATAGTAAATAAATTATCCTCAAGGAGATTTCAAATCATACCATATGAATTATGAAAAGGAAAGAAACTAAACTTAAGTTATTGTAAAGTTTCGGATTGCTTAGCTTTTTATAGAGTATTTGATTGTAAAAGAAATATGTTAAGATTAATGGCATTGAGAAATGTGTTCTTGTTGGGTATGTAAAAAATTCAAAGGCATATAGATTATTAAATGTAGGTTCTAATGTGATAGTTGAGTCTATATGATATAAAGTTCTTTGAAAACAAATTTATTATTGATTTAACTAAGAACAAAATGAACAATTATCTAACAAAGATATTAGCATAAACTCTTCTTCTAATAATAAAAGAACAACCACTGAACTTCCTAGTGAATTTAGAAGAAGTTAGAGAATTGGAAAAGAGAAACACTTAGGTTTTGATTTTATATCTTTTCGAGGAATCATTTTCTTAATAGAAGGAAATAGAAATAAATGTTTGAGTTAAATATCCTATTTATTTCATGTAGAAAAACATCCTAAAACTTTTGGAAGAAAGCTATTACTGATAAAATGGATTCTATTAATGTCTATTAATATTTGGATATTAGTTGACTTACCTTCAGAATCTAAGCCAATAAGATGTAGATGGGTATTTAGACAAAAATATAATACTAATAGAATAATTCAAGCCTTTAAGACTAAGCTAGTAGCAAAAGGATTTAAACAAAGATAGGGCATAGAGTATTCTTTCATATATGCACCTATAGCCAAAATAACATCTATGAGGGTATTACTTATGTTAGCATTCATTTATCATTTGAGTGTATATTAAATGGATGTAAAGATTACACTTTTAAATGGTGAATTAGATGAACAGGTATACATAGAACAACATGAAGAATTTGTATTACTAGGAAATGGAAAGAAAGCGGGTAAATTGATTAGGTCATTATATGGTACTAAGTAAGCACTAAAACAATGGCATAAGAAATTTGATTCTATTATAGTATCACATAGTTTTAAGCATAATATTATAGATAAGTATATTTATTTTAAGTTCACAAATAAATATAGGATCATTGTATACTTATATGTGAATGATATATTAATATTTAGAACTGATATAATTGGTGTGAAGGAAACTAAAAAGTATTTAATTTCACAATTCAAGATAACAAATCTTAGGAAAGTAGATGCAATCTTAGGAATTAAAGTTAAAAGGCATAGTGTGATTTTTTCTTTGAATCAATCTCTTTATATTAAGAAAATTTTAGATAAGTATAAATACTTAAACATCAAAGAGGAAAGTACTCCTTATGATGCATCATAAAAACCAAAAGAAAATTCTAAAAGATCAATTGCATAACTTGAATATGCTATTGCCATAGGAAGTCTTGCAATGCATTATACAAGACCAAATACATCATTTGCAGTTTGTAAACTTACAAGGTTCACAAGTAAGTCTAATATTGGTCATTGGAGAGCTATTACAAGGATCTTAAGATACTTGAAAAGTATGAGAGATTTAGGATTGTTTTATAATAGTTTTCCTTGTAGTATTGAAAGATATATTGATGCTAGTTAGATGACTAGTACATAAGATAGTAAATCAACATCTAGTTGGATTTTTATCATATTGGAAGGTGCCATCTCAAAGGCATCAAAGAAACATCATTGTATAACTCATTCCACTATAGAATCAAAGTTTATAATTTTGGCTCTATAGGTAAAAAAGTTGAATGGCTAAAGAATTTTACCAAAAATAAAGTTTGGCATAATGGATGTTAACCATCTTTTCATATTGTGATGGTGAGGTTACTATGTATAATATTTATAACGAAATATATAATAGAAAATCTAAACATATTAGTTTGAGATATAAATACGTCAAGTAATTGATTAGTGATGGCATTATCACAATTTAATTTGTAAGAATATAAAATAACCTCGTAGATCCTTTTACAAAAAAATTATTAAGGGAAATGATGATAAAGACATTATTTGGAATAGGTTTGAAGCCCATATTTAGAGTTACTAATAATGGAAATCCAATCTTTTTATAGACCAAATTTAATTAAGAGGCTCAATGAATAATAACAAGTTACTAATAAATAATTGTAAAGCACTAAGAAATTATTAATTAATTCAAACATGGTGCATAAATAAAGTTTGAAGGGTGAGTGTGATACTGTTAATGAAGTTGAGGTAAACCTATAAAGATTTAAGGAACTTCATTTATATGAGCATCAATAGTGTAGCTGCCCTTCAAAAGAAATTGGAAATAAACTTTTAGAAATGTTTATGAAATATATGAGGTAGCACATAACCAAATATATACTAGATTTCTATAAGTCTTGTTAAAGTCATTATAGTTTTAACTGAAAAATTATGTTTCAAGGAAATATTCTAGCAGTAATTTGTTAAAACTTTGAATTATTTACATTAATGAAAGGTTCAAATTGAAAGATACATTTCTTTTGCTTAATTTCATAGGAAGAGAATACATTTAGTTTTCTAAATTAAGTGGAGGATTGTTGAAGGTAATTCGAAAAATTAAAGAACCCATGCTTGTAAAGCTTCTAATCGACTAGTGGTAAGTGACTAATCAACTAGTTTTTCCTCGGAAATAAGAGAATGCCTTTAGAGGTCATTGGTAGAATTGATGACTTCCATTAGTCGACGGATGGATTATCCATCATCCACTAATGACAACCAGAGAGTAATAAAAGAGCGATTAGTCACTCGTTGAAAGGAATAACTGATTAGTCGGTAGCAAAAAGGCAAACTTAAAAAATTATGACAATTAACGTATCTATTGACTTTGTGGATTATGTTGTTTCACTAATAATAGTCAAATAATTATTAAGCTGATTTAGAAACACTTTGAACATACTAGAGAACATGATGGAAATTCAAATTTGAATTTTAAAGTCAAGTTTTAGAAGGAAAGGCATGATTATTTAAGAGTATTTGTTATAAACAATGCTTCTAAAAATTAGAAAATAACATTTGAAAATATACTGAAATTCTATCTCCAAATACTATGATCTTTTACTTCTTTGAATTCTTTACAAGTACACTTGAATAGAAGACCTTACAATTGCTAATTTTAGTCTTTTAGGGTGCTTTCAATTAATCCTAGAAGCGATTTGCCTAAAGCCTGCAACAACTTAGTGTTGTGCAACAAAAAGTGTGCATAAAATATATGTATTGTATAAGTAATAAAGTGATAAGTAAAATATTGTCCACACAGAGATTTGTTACTAAGATAGTTATTAAGTACTAAATCTTACACTCAAATATAAATCAAGCCAAGTGATTACAGGAGTTTAAAAACAAATTAAAAGTAATGAAATAAAGATAAAAACATGGTAGAGTATCTAGGACAAATTTTAACAAGCAGAGAGGTCTAGGATTATTAGTCCCCTTAGTATTTTGATAGAACCCATATAATCTTTTTTTATCTTGCTTTCAATAATGATATTTGTTAGCTTAGGACTCTAATATACCTAGAAGCTTCTTTCAAATTATCTATAGGTGTACTACTTAGCGAAATTCCTAATTCCTTATGAAATTAACTCAAGTTAGGTAATTACACACAAGTCTTATAATGATTACGCAAGACTGACTAGTATATTCCTTATCTTATAGATGAATCAACCCATTTAACATAACAAGCTTTGTGAACTCATGTTATTCAATTCAAGTTTTATTCTTAATCTTCCTTTATTGAGATCAATTAGAAATTCCAAATCAACTTGATTAATGGTTAATCAATTAGACACATTAAGACTGAAATGGATTAAGCACATATATGTCATTCATTACAAGAAAAGAAACTAGTCAAGTTCTAATCCATATTAATGTTGTTAATAATTTTAAAAACAAATACTTAGCTACTCTTTATAAAGGGGTTTATCATGAAGAACACAACATCCACCAAACCAATAATAAAATACAAGGCAAGGCAAGGCAAAGAAATAGAGAAAATGCCAAATAATTGATTTGTTTTTACAATTCCCCAATCTTTTCCTCACTCCTTGAAGCTTTAACATTGTCTCCTGACCTTTGATGAATGTCAAAACCTTAGCTCTTTTGCTCTAGGGATACTCAAAATGGAACTATTAGTGAAAACCCTAGAAACCCTCTTTAAGGCTAGCCTAAAATTAGAAGTTTAAAATGTGCATTTAATTTTCTATATCATGGTGGTGCGAATAGGAAAAAGGGTTGGTTTGGGTGCTAGCCTATTCTATCACTGGCAAAATTTTCTCTTTTTGGGGTTGTGCCCTAGGTTGAGATGGTTGCAACACTAGAACATTCTGTTTTAACCAATTCAACTTTCTTTTTGCATCATAGTATTTAGGTCTTCATGGTTCAACCTCCTAATCTTTCGACTATTGATTCCTCAGTACTTTTTGACCTACAAAGACATTGAAATTCAATGGCTAACTATTTATTAAATATTGAACCAAAATTTAATAAAATTACCTAAGAACACAATTTAACATATTTACTACTCCTCATCAAAATTAAAGTTAAAATAATGAATTTTATTTCCTAAAATCTAAAATAAACCAAATTTAACTCATAATAACATGTCAACATAACTAAGTTATTAAGAGTTAACACTTAGAAAAGGCAAATATGACTTTAAAAGCAGTGTGCTTGACATAAATTTCAAAGCCTACCAATACATTTTCATGACTCCATTTTTGCACCACTTTTCTAACAAGTCTTTATTATTGTATAATTACTTTTATTTATAATTTTCGGGTAACTCTATTTCAAAACAAGCAAGAAGCATTTCCCAAAAAAAAAAAAAGAAGAAGAAGCCTTGATCCAACCTTACTTTGGCTTGTGCACTTGATTATAGTTAGTTTCAAGTTGTGTATAAATTTATTGTATATTGATAAAGTTAAAAAGAAGAAGAAGTTGAAACTACATATTAATTACATTTTTGGAAAAGACTTAAATCAAATTTTAGATATTTATCATCAAGTTTTTTTAAAAAATAAAATTATGACACATTAATAATATTTAAAGCAATCAATGATATGGTGATTAGTTAAGAAAAATGTTGGCATATGTTTTTATTTAAAAAAAAATCTAACACTTAGAGAATTTTATGTAAATCTTGTCTTTACTTTTTTTTTTGGGTTGTAGATTTCTACTTATTTTGAAATAAGTTTTTTTAAAATGGAATTTTATAAGTTTTATAAGAAAAAATATTTTATATTTTGCAAAATCAATTAATAAAATTTTTTATCAATATTATTGTGTTTGGCCAATATTTCAAAAAAATATATTTTTAATTGTTAAATTACTAAAAAGAACTTATCTTTAAGAGAGTGAGTAAAAATATGTTAAAACTAATTATAGTAATGAATGATTTTGATTTAGAGTACAATTGTCGTTTAAAAAAATAATTTGTTGGTTTTAATTATGTTTCAAATGAGGAGCCCTATTTCCTTCTTGTAAGAAAAAAAATTATTTTTTGTGAAACAGCTTATTCTTTTTTGAAGTTGGGCAATACACCCCATTTAATTAAAATAAGTGTTTTTTTTTAATAAGCAGCTTCTTTGCCAACAAATACTTGACCTATTTGAAACAAATTTTTTAAAATTGAATCAATTATTAAGCTAGTGAAAATAGTGGTTTATGGTTCACTAGTTGAATCAATAATAACTAAATAAATAAATATTTTTCTAATTTTATATATTAAAAACATAATATAATACATAATAATAAGCAAATATTAATGAATTTTAAACATTTCATTCCTTATAAAAATTCAAATCACAATATATATGATAAAATATTTAAATTTTGTAAAAATTCTTCCTCATCACTAAAATGATATATTTTTTATTTCTTATTGTGCAAACAAATTTAAATTTATTGTAAGAAAAATATGTATCTTATACATAAAGGAGTAATAATAATAATAAAACTTATCTCATATCAAGCATCAATCAATCATTCACATGATCCATTTTTTTGTCCCACATCTTTTCTTTCTTTCTTTTTTTTTTTTTTTTCTAAAATTTCCTATTCTTGATATGCCCCTTTATGCATACATTTGTCTTTGATTAAGAAAGTAAATTTTGAGGGGAAAATTATATATAAAAATCATAAGATGATAAAAATGATACTGAAAGATCTTAAAAATTAAAATTTTTTTAAAGGACCAAAGTTACAACTTCTACTTCTAAAAGTTATTACTTATATTTTTTAAAGTTACTACTAGAAAAAACCCAAGGTAACATTAAGAAAAACAAGTTGTAACTTTAAAAAATATGAGTGATAACTTTTGAAAGTTTTAAGGTAACTTCTCTCTTTATTCTTTATAGGAATTTTGATTTTTAAAACCTTTCAATAAAATTTTTACCAATTTATGGTTCTCACGTCGAACTTTTCCAATTTTAATAGTCTCTTGAAGTCAACTCCTTATCTGCTCCACACATTGGCGCATTGCTCCATACACTTCTTCTCTTCCACCCACAAGTGATCTTTGGAACCAACATGCTTGTGAAGAGAGTACCTAACTTAGGTTTTTGCTAGAGTGGATTTTGTGTCTTTAGTTTTTCTCCTTATGTACCTCTTTTCTAGGAGTAAATTAATGATTTAATTCTTAAAAGATTATTCTTTTTTCAATTTAATCTTTCAAAGATAAAGCCTATCAATTTAGTCTTAAAAGATCACTTTCATCTTAGTTTAATTCTCCAATCCTCCAAAGATAAAATTTCTCAATTAAATCTCCTAAACATTTTCCCTTGATTAAAATAGTCCATCCAAGAAGCATTGGTGACTCTTCACTAAAATCTAGTTCATTTTTGTGTTATTAACACCTAGATAAGTTCATATTATTAATTAATGGCCATGTGAAATCCCATGTATACTTAATAAAATGATCATTTTGATTTAAAAAAAAAAATACTTAGAAGACTAAATTAAAAAGCTTTATGTTTAAAAGTCCAAATTAAGAAGAAAGAAATCTAACAACTAAATTGAAAAGTTTTATTTTTGAATGATTAAATTAAAAGAAAAACAATTTTTTAGGAACTAAATTATTTATTTATTTATTTATAACGAAGGGAGTTCCCTCTTCTATGTGGGGGTGTCTTCTTCTATAGAAGATCTCCCGCTCTTCTAGGAATGTTAGTTTTGTCGAGTGTCTCTTGACATGGCCTGCAAAACCAAACCTACAAAAAGTCCTACAGATTGGAAGTAAGACTTGATATCTCAATTCTGAAAAAGACTCACCAAGAAGAAAGGAATGTGAAGCGTATTGTCTGTTATTGAGTCTTCTTGATAATTAATTGTGAAACTTTAAGTTGCATTTTCCATTGCGACCCCCAGTATCTTACCTTTTTCTCGTTAGGTTTTCATTAGTATTGTTAATTTTTATTCAAGCACCATGAAAAATTAAGCTTTAATGCCTGACATAATGATATTTCTCACTTAATCAAAACTAAATAAAATTTTTGCGTGAATGTGAGGGTGTGTTGTGCATAACGAGACATTCTAGCCATCGTCAGCACTTTCAATATAGGGGATCCTTCGACATAAGACAGTGACATTAAAACCAAAAATGTCAAATCTCCAAAGGGATTTTATCAACATTCTCGAGGGATATGAACAACTTACAAAGAAAATATAATCTAGAGTCATTAATAAATCATACATTCAAAAATTAAAGAGAGGGACCCGGCATATGCCATTTACTCATCAATAAAACATAAGATTTATGCAGCCTTCTGTATGTTAAAATGTTATGGAGGTTACACAACTTTGTTCTTCATATATTCTGCTCTGCTTTGCTGCTCAGCCTGATAGACCTTGAATCTAAATTCTATATGCATTTTTCCACAGAAACTTAAAAAAGATAAAAAAAAAAGAAGAAGAAGCAAACATGCCAGTTTACCAACATTTGACGTGTCAACGTCTCCAAAAAACAAATGCAAACAAGAAAATAACAGTCAAAAGCATGCCTGCATATTTGATCCTTTGGTCAACACGGTGCCGTCTCTCAATTAGCCTCAAAACGGAAGTTGATATCCCCACTGTATTAAGGACATCTAATGCTTTCCGCTGTGCACTCTGCACCAAGATAGAACTCAAAATAAAAACGCATATAATCAAAATACATGATACCAGATAGAGAAATAGAGAGAGAAGTAGGGAGTAACAGTAAGTATATTCATTAACACCCTTCTTGCTACAGTCCCTTCCCTATTTATAACTATAGGAACTAATCATATCAGTTATCCTAACTACTCTTATTACCAACCTCATACGTCAATTACACCCCCCCTGAAAGAATCCTAGTCTCAAGGATTAGAAGTACTGGTTGCAGAGAAATTAGGAAATTGCTGTTGCATGGCGGGCAGGTCCTCCCAAGTTGCATCTTCCACATTTGTATACTTCCATGAAATCAACACTTGTGTCATTGGTAGATTGCCTTGCTTAACCACCTTCTTCATACATCAATTACATTTGTATGCTTCCATCAAATCAACACTTGTGTCATTGGCAGATTGCCCCGCTTAATCACCAGCAAGATAGGGTAAATGTGTTGGTGGTTGAACTCCATACATGGCTTGATAAGGACACATGCCTATGGATGAATGATATATAGTACTGTAACAAAATTTGGCTAAGAACAGCCACTTCACCCATTGTTGAGGAAAATCCCATCATGCACCCTAAGTGACATTCCGAAAACCTATTAACTTCAGTTTGCTCACTTGATTGGGGGTGATAGGCTAAAGAATATGCAACCTTCACTCTGTATAAACGAAATAATTTCTTCCAAAATTTTCCACATAACAGTGGGTCTCTATCTGTCACTGTGGTTTTAGAGAATCCATGCAGCTTCACAACGTAAGCCATGAAAAGTTGAGCAACTTCAACGGCTGTATAAGGGTGCTTCAGGTGGATGAAGTGGGCTGCCTTGCTAAGTCTCTCAATCACCAATAATATGACCGATTTGTTGTAGGATTGGGGAAGACCCCTAATGAAATCCATAGACAATTCAGTCCATATAGTGTTTGAAATAGGTAGAGGTTATAATATTGCTAAATTTTCTGGCTTATATCTTTGACACACAGCACATTCTCTTATGAAATTCTGCACATCTTTTTCTAGGCCCCTCCAATAGAAAATAGATGAAATTCTCCTTGTATGTAGCACCCAAGCCTGAGTGACCTGCCACTGCATCTTCATGAAAAAATTGCAAAAGCTGCCTTCTTAATTGCTAATTAGCAGCCACTACCAATTTACCCTTTCTCTTCAATATTCTGTTGTTCCACGAGTACTTTGGCCTAGATGTAGGATCTGCTGGTAGTTGTTCAATAAGACACAGAACTTGATCATCTTTGACCCATGATTGCTGTACCTTTATAGTAAGATCAGTGGCCACCGAAGTAATTGCTGCACAAGACTTCTGTGGCTGAAGGCTCTCTTTGAGAAAGGCCATCTGCACCCCATTCTCTCTACCTTTCCTGTACACAATTTCATAGCTCAACTGCCATAACTTGTGCACCCACTTATACTGAGCTGAAGACAAACTATTCTACTCCAAAAGATACTTAAAGAGGCAAATGATCAGTTTGAATGATGAATTTCTGCCCTTGAAGATATAATCTCCATTGCTTAACAGCAAAGACAAAGAACTTGCATATGCAATAGGGTGCCCTTTTTGTGAAAGTACTGCACCTATACCAACACTTGAAGCATCAGTTTCTACCACAAACCTTTCTTCAAAATTTGAAAGTGCTAAAATGGGAGTTGGGCACATGGCTGTTTTCAGAATCTGGAATGCTGAATTTGCTTCTGCAGTCCATAAAAGTTTTTCATCCTTCTTCAATAGGTTAGTTAGGGGCTTGCTAATATTCCCATGCAGCTTTACAAACCGTCTATAACATCTAGTAAGCCCCAAAAAACTTCTCAATGCAACAATGGACGTTGTAATTGGCCATGTGGATATTGCTTCTATCTTCTTTGGGTCTGCCTCCACTCCTTTTGCAGAAATCAAATGACCCAAATAATCTACTTGAGCAGCCCCAAAAACACACTTACTCTCTTAGCAAAGAGTGTATGTTGGCACAATGTTGCTAGTGTAATCCTTAGATGCTCCAAGTGTGTTTCCCAGTCCTTGCTATAACCTAGGACGTCGTTAAAGAAAACCAAAATGAATTTCCTCAAGAAGGATTTGAATACTATGTTTGAAAGGTGATTGGTGCATTAGTTAGACCAAATAGCATAAGCATGAACTTGTATTTTATGGGTAGAGAAGGTTGTTTTATGGATGTCTTCATCCTTCATCCTTATTTGATGATATCCAGCCCATAAATCTATCTTTGAGAAAAACCTTGCACCATGTATTTCGTCTAGCAATTCCTCTATCATTGGAATAGGAAATTTATTCTTCACCATCTGCTTGTTTAATTTCCTACGTCAATACAAAACCTCCAAGAGCTATCCTTCTTCTTAACTAAAACAATTGGTGATGCAAACGCATTGCTACTATCTCTCATCACTCCATTCTGCAACATCTCTTGCACTTTGATTTCTGAACTGGGCCATATCTATACAGTTTGGAGTTAATAGGTTGGTTGTGTTTGAGGTGAATGGGATGATAGAATGATCATAAGGGTGGCAAAGCTTTAGGTTCCTGAAATACATCTGCAAACTTTAAGTGCATCCAACGGTGCTTGCTACTGTATCACCAGCAACCCTGTCCCAGTAAGCAATGCTAAACTATTCTGTTGTTTCTGTACCTGCAATAGGAATTAGACCCCAAGATGTG
Source organism: Erythrophleum fordii (assembly GCA_032878935.1). Taxonomy (NCBI): domain Eukaryota; kingdom Viridiplantae; phylum Streptophyta; class Magnoliopsida; order Fabales; family Fabaceae; genus Erythrophleum; species Erythrophleum fordii. The sequence continues at coordinate 25,769,912 of JAVQMF010000058.1, read as the reverse complement.
GTAAATTTTATCATTCACAATGAAGCTCATCACTTTTTCCTGCAAATCCCACAATATCTTCCAAATTGGGGCAAGCCATTGAGCCCCCAAAATCATATCATATCCACCTAGATTCATGACTAGGAAATCACTCCATTGACCACGCCAGTTGACAAAATTGCTTGGTCACCCTCGTTTCTTGCTGCATGGACCACTCCAGTTGACAACATTGCCTGGTCACCCTCGTTTGTTGTCCATTTGCCACTGTCACACTTACTCCATCAACATCTTGCAATTTTAATTTTAATTTCTTGGCTATTGAGAAATTCAAGAAATTATGGGTACTTCTAGTATCCATTAGAATAACAATGGGCTGTTTCTTGACTTTCCCAATCACCATCATCGTTGAGTGCTCTCGGTGTCCTTCAATGGCATTGAAAGAAACCATTGAAATTCCTTGGAAAGAATAGTCTGGTGACTCCCATATACTGTCACTGGTATCTTGAAACTTTTCTTCCTCCTCTGCTTGAACTGCTAACACGAAAATCTAAGAGTTTTTGCATTTATGATCCCTTGAATAGCATTCTGGACTACCACCAACAGAGGCCTTTGCTTCTCTTTTCTTCCATTTCTTGTCTAGTTAGGTGCTTGGTCAGTTTGGTGTTTGAACTAACAAAAGAGCTTGTGTTAGACCTGGTCAGTGGTGGTTGGAAATTGTATTTTTGGAAGGTGGGTCGTTGGATTGGGCATTTTGGTTCTTGGATGGGTCTAGCTAGGCTCTTGAGGGGAAGTATTGGGAGTTAGGAGTCTATTTTCTGGTAGGTGTAGAGGCCTGGTCATGTTATGCTTTGATAGTTTCTTGGGGTTTGGCTAGGTCTAGTTGGATGGCTCGAAGAGTCTAAGTCTAACAGCTTTTGCATATCACTGCAAGTCCTCCCACAAAATAGCTTATGGCAATCTCCTCTAGTAAATCGACTTTTGAGAAGTTTTTCGAACTTTTCTTGATACTCTGTAATAGACATTTGTTGCTTCAAATTTTTCAACTCTAACATTGCATCCACTTTGGTAACATCTTTGAACTTGGCAACTGTATTCTTGAAATATTCTTCTGAACACACTTCTGTCATCTTTTGTTTCTTCATGAAGTGCTAGGTGCCATTAGAGAGCTTTGCCTTCTAAATGAACACGGAGTGGATGAATCCATTGCTTTGCTAGTGTCTTGTCAATGTCGAAGAATTGTTTGCATTCGCAGGCCTAGCCATAAAAATCCCCACCATCAAACTTTGGAAATTGAATTTTGTAGTGCTTTGTCAGAAATGAATAATCGTTGCTGTGGCCTCTATTGAACAAGCCAAATTGAGGACAATTGGGCATAAGATTAGTACTTGACATAGCCCCTAATCCATTGAATTGGCCTGTCGCACCATGCCCATTCGTTCCCTATCCATTTGTCATCAGTTGTGCAACCTTTATTGCTAAATCTTGGCCTGTTGTCGTCATTTGTGCCATCTTTGCAACCATATTTGCCAAAAAACCTTTGATATGTGATACTGATTGACGCAAGTCGCTCACCTCCACTACATTTTGCTCCAAATGTTGTTTAAACTTGATGGAACAATCTTGCCTGTAGGAATGCGTCTTTGGTGCCATTGTGGGACCAAAGAATGGCTTTGATACCAGAATGATGCCAGATAGAGAAAATATAGAGAGAAGTAAGGAGTAACAATAAGTTTTTCTATTAGCACTCATTTTGCTACAGTACCTTCCCTATGTATAACTATAGGGACTAACTGAATTAGTTATCCTAACTAATTACTCTTAACCAATTCTCTATTCTACCTACTCTTATTACCAACCTCATACATCAATACATCACTAATAATCATGAATGTAGACACTCTTAGAAATGAACTACAATGGAGAAGTAAGCAACTAATTAAAAGCATCAAATCCACATCACACTTGAACATATGAAGAAAAAACAAAAAAAAAACAAAAGGGTGCATGAAATTCCTAACAATGCTCTCCTAGTATTGCATGAAATGCATTGTACTTGAAGAATATACTTGATTCAAATTTCATAATTTCCCCTAGTTTAAAAAGCAAGAAGTTCAATATACAATGGAAGCTGGTGAAAATTTTTTATATTTCTCAGCATATATTAGGGGACAAAAAGAAAAAGGAGAAGGTGAGGAATTAAAAGTTCAAGTCGTTTTGGAACCAAAATAGAGAAAAAGAAACAAGAGAGTAACAGAAATCAGAGCTACGTCCTGCACAACTATATCTTATAACTGTTGCACTGCAGATTTTTGAACAATTACCATATATAAATAATAAAGCTGTTGGGGAGAGAAACCACTTCTTACAAGTTTCAACCATAAAATAAAAAACATACATAATCTGGCATTTGCCAAGTAATGACAATATAGCTAAACTCCATAGCATCGATTTGTTATGATATCCTATGTCCTGACTACCATCGGTTTATCTACAAATGACATGCTTCTATTAGCCATGTATGTTATATGTGAACATAGGAAAGCAACATGGAAGATACCTTCAGGCGTTCCCTTTGCCCATGTATTGAGGACAGGATGGCCTCCCCAAGTGCATTAGCATTTTCCAGCTCCCTTGCAGAACTACGAACTGACTGCATTGCTTGTGCCTCCTCATCAAAAATTCTCAAAATATGGGCAGAATCCCCATTCTAGCACATGAAATGAACTGTTATGTTGCAGAGCAAAAATCAGCAAGACACTAAACCAAAGCTTGACAGCAAATACATACAGCTCGTCCCAGCAGTTCTGCCCTCTCTTTAGCTTCCGTCATTCGTTTCTGATTTCTTAAGTTATATTTATCTAAACTTTCTTTCAATGATTCAGCCTCTTCAGCTATTTGTTCCACTTTTCTGCATGCAGAAAACATAATTACACCACATAAAGATCCTATATAACTAGGATTCGGCAATCAACAAAATAACAGAAACTGGGACATATAATAACACAATAGAAGATTAAAAGGGCAAGAAGTAACACATTAACTTACATTTTTTTTTTTTTTGGGTTTGGTAAGAACAAATATATGGGTCAAACATTAGTCCCTTCCAAGAGGAACCAACTAAACTTGCCAACAGTCTTTAGAATGAAGGACCAATTTAATTGGTCTCTATGCAATTGATACACTATTTCATATATCTGTGCACATACTATAAAGTGTAAAATAAATCATTTAGCTAGTGGGTCCCATCCAAATGAAAATGGTGAGTTTAGCATGATAATTAAGAGTTAAGCTTAAGGCATCTGAAATAATTGCAAGTTCTACTCTAAAGCAAATTTTATATTGGATTACAAGCTCAATGGTGCAGTGTAAGGGTCAAATCATTCTCATTAATCTAACAAGATTCTTTGTGAAGCAAAGCAATATTGGAATAAATAAAATAAGTATTGGCCAATGAGCTAGTAGTTCACATGTAATGTTTAAGATTGAGGTGAGTTTGATGTTTTGGGTTCAACTCCTAACCTTTCTCTTTATCCCTACACCCCAGGTCATGAGCCTCCTACGTAACTACAACAAGTCATAAGGATCTTCTATAAATCTGGATTAACAAGACTTAAATCAATTAACTTTCAAAGTTTGTCAAAATTGTCAATATCAGAATAAAGGTATTGCAGAATGAGATAATGTAATTTCAAGCCCATCAAGTGCATTGCTAAAAAAGCAGGGGGACCAAGGGGAAGCTTTTACAGATACCATTTTTATCATTAATGCAAGTTGTGGCATCCAATGAGTATTAATTGGATGTTTTACCATTTCCACAAGCTGTTGTCCAAGTAAAAAAAAAAAAAATTAAGACTCCCAATATAGCTCTAATAATATGCATTTCATTGCCAGACCTTGGTTTGTGTACATTTAAGCAGAAAAATTACAGAAATGAACCAATATGTCAATATCACAACCATCGCTATCACTAAGCTAAGCATCATATTAGTTTACAAAAGAATCCAAGATATTTACATCAGATGCATGTTATATATCATAGAGATATGTGGAATTACATGATAGAATAGCTTGCAATTTTTGAGTTATTCTTTCTTTTCTCCCTCTAACAATTTGGGGAAAGCAGGGAAAGCGAAGAAAGGAACAAAAAGAAACAGCATTCTTCTTTGAAATCGGTAAGACAGCTAGTATATCTTATCTGGATCCAGTAAAATTCAAGAATTGATGTTCCATGTATAGAATAAACAAACTGTATTTTAAAATTATTACGGATATTATACAACAATAAATTAATTTGTTCATTCCGAGTTGATGAATATTATAAGATCTTCAGAAATCAATCTTTCTTACATTCTAAGTTATCTGATGAATAAACCCTAAAAAAATTGAAAGACTGTCGAAGTACAAAAAATTTCACGATAAAACTGCAAATAATTAATTCGATAAAGGGGATCCGAACCATTAGAAATTTGACAAAATAAACGGCGAACAGCTAATGTGGACAGACAACGAAAATTGAGGATTTGAAATCACCTTTTCCAGAGATCGCGTTGAGACTTGGCAGCGATGGATCGCCAAAGCCGGTCCATCTCAACACAGTGGGATTGGATCTGAGTGATATCCTTCTTGATGGCGAAGGAAAGCTCGGTGTCCATGCCCGCAGAGGTGGAGTACTCGAGCCGCTCGAGGCGTTCGAGGCCATCGCGGGTCCTCAGCAAGAGCTTCCTCGCGCTTTGGTAAATCTCCGATAGGGTTCCTCCTCCGCCGCTTCCGTCCATGACGGCGGTTCTGAGAGCGCAGAGAGAGAGAGAGAGAGAGAGAAGTTACAGAGATTTCAAGAGTTCGACGAAGAAGGTGCTGTACAGCGGAACAACGGTTAATACCCGTAACGTAGAAGAAACCCGAAAAGTAACGGGGACCGGGAATACGAGATCCGGAGAGAAGAAGCATGATTGGGTCATTTGTTTATTGGGCCTTGAGTCCAATTCGGCAGAACATTGATATTGGGCTTCTGGAGTTTAATTGTTTCTTTTGGGCAAGGTGTCAAATGGCTTTGATCCTTCAATACCGCAACAAATTATATTTACACTTTTTTGGTCAACTTGCAAAAGGTCAAAAAAGTACTCTTTTAATTTTTATAATATTTTTTTACCTTTATATGTGGTTAGCTGAGCAAAGAAGAAATCTGAGGTTGAAAGTAACTGCCTTAGCCTAGTGCAACTCCTCAATAATTTCTTGAAATCTTCTTTTCATTCGAATTAGTTGGTCACTATTATCCTAGTCTATTAAACATATACTGAATGAGACGTTTCGATCACACTTATATAGAAGGAAATGTTTATGCTAATTATCTTGCTAATTTGAATGTCTCTAAGATAGATGTATATTGCATTTGAATCTCTTCCCTCAATAGTTTGACGTCTTTACTTTATTTTGATCTTTTTCAAGCACTTGCGCCTTATAAGAATTCTATTTACTTCTTGTTTGTTTGGGTTACAACTCAAGTGCTTGTTTATTCACCCAAAAAAAAAAAAAATTGAAACTTTTCTTTGAAAGCAAATCAGAATCATAAATTAAACATTTTTAGACAAAAAATATTCTTAACACAAAAGGTTACAAATATTATTTAGCCTTATCTTTCTTCTAAATATTTTAATATTTAGAATTTTATAATAACTAGTATAACTAAATTTGGTGTAGTTTTCTATATTCTTATTAAAAAATTCTTCAATGAAAACATAATAAGTGTATAATTTTTCAATAAAAACATAACAAGTATATAGTCTAATTGGATAATTATATAGTTATTTGTAAAAACTATACATTTATCATATTTTAATCAAAGAATTATACATTTGTCATATTTTGATTAAAAAACTTAATAATAAAAACATAAGTAATTACATATAAGTATTTTTTTCTTAATCAATATGCTTAATTTCAATATTTTGTGATTAAATTATTTCTCACACTTAGTCTCATTTCCAACAATGAACTGGCTCCCTTAACAAAAAGTAAGCTCAACAAGAGTTCCACATTGGCTTGCGATTGCGGTCAAACTTAAAAAAAAAAAAAATGATGTCTAACTTTTATGATATCTTTTCAAATTTTTTTCTTTTTGTTGACTAGGTTAGTTTGCCATTATTTTACTAAAAATTATTCAATAGCTTTTAAGTGTAGCATATTTAGGTGTCGAAGTTAAGAGATTTGATTAAGTCAACTAGCTATCACATGATTATTTATAACACAATTTAACCTAATTCTTTTTCTATATAGGTTTTTGTCTATTTGATTGAATTTTTGTATCTTTCTTATCTTTTGCTTAACAGGTTAACTGCTTATCACTTAGAAGCCGTCTGACTAGAGTAATATAAGAGCATATAAATCAATTGTAGAGGGTTTAATTTTTATATTAATCACTACAAAGAGTTTTACACTATTAGTAAAATACTCATATATATATATATATATATTCAAAGCAAACTTGATCATGAACTGAAAAACCCACTAATAACCAGATAAGTTTGAGCTTAGAAAAAATGGATACAAGTCCCCAAAAAATTCTAAGAAAAGGGACCTATTTGAAAAAAGCCCGAGTACAAAAGTGTGGGACTTGGGCTTTTTTTAAAGCTGGATGTAAGAGTTTTTTTTTTTTTTTTACTTTATTCAAATATTTTAAAATTCTATTAGATCTTTTTTAATTTTCCTTCCTTCCACTTTATCCTTTCTTCACAAATGGAATTTGGGATACAATTTGAAGGGAGACACAATTTTCAGTATTGGTATCATTATAATTAAAACTTACATACTAAATTATGTATGTCAAATGTAAAAATAATAGAATCATATAATTGAAGTAGGAAAAATCAAATAAGGATCAACTATATCTATAAATGGTGTATAATTATTATGGTTCTTTTGGAAAAACAAAAAAAAAACATGTTCTTGAATAATATAATTATTATGTACTAATAAAACTAATATCAAATGGGAAAGTGGGTCAAGCCAAGCCTACTTGAATTTTTCCATGTTAGAACCAACTTGAAAAATAGACAAAATATAGGCTTAGACCTGAGTTCTAGCTTACTTGGAATGTTATTTTTCAAACGGGTTTTGCCATTTTTTAACAAGCCTAACTCATAATAAGGTCTAATTCAAAGATTGTTACAAGAGTGAGAAAAAATCTTGACTAGTAGATTTTCTACCATAGATTTAATATTTAAATATAAACATTCAAACTCAACTAGAGTTAAAAAAATACATCAAATCTGAATTTGAATAGCAACTATTGAGCTTGAAAAAATTAAGACTCAACCTTAGGTCAATTAAATTTGATGCTAATTTTATATAAAAATTATAATTTAATTGAGCTTATCACTAAACTAAATATAAAAGCATTTGAATTTAGCTTAACTACATGATAGAGCTTTATATAAGACGTAAACTCATTATAATTTAGCTTTAAATTGAGTTTAATGGAACTATTATTTGGTAAACAACTTGATTCTAATGCAAACCCTAGTTTGTCATGTTCAATATTTTTGGTGGCCCTTGTATTTCCACTTAATTAATAGTTTGCCATTACTAGTTTCTAATCATTCATTTGATGGTTTTTTGTTTTTTGGGTTTCTAATTTTAAGCAATGGGGGACTATTGATCATGGTTTACTTCTTAGCTACCTATAAAATAGAGGACGTTTTTGGTTGAGGTTACAACACTAGTTTCCCTACTTTTTAATTGCTCATCATGATTGAGTGGTCAATCAGTTAGAAAGCCTTTTCTCTCTACTTTTTGCAAGACATTATATTGCTATAGTGTTAAAGGTATAGAATTCCATATATATCTAATTTTAGACTATGTTGCTAGAATATTATTGCACAACTCTTTATTTTCTCTAATTATTGTAAGGGTGAATGTATGTTTTTCTATATGGTAGCCATGCATGTGGTATTATAGTGCCTAGTGTTATTTTTGTGTTCGTATTACTTTATTTTGTATTGTTTAAATGAATTTGGTGGCTACTCGAATTGATGTTTTAATGGGCAAAATTGGTATGTTAAATCGGTATATCCATGTTTTTAATTAAGATATTGTATTATGTTGTACTAAGCTTGAATATGTTGGAAAACTTGTTGTGAAAATGCCTAAAAAATTCATGTTTCTTCCTTGGTTTGTTGGGAATTTTTTGAATATTTTTTTTGGGCCCATTTGGACCTTGCAAATTGATTCCTTATGATTTTCTAATGAATTTTAGTTTTTGAAATGTAAAAAAGAGTCTTGGAGTCTTAGGAACCACTGGGTAAAGAAGCTAGTTTAAATTGGCTCCAAACTAAGGCTGGGTTGACCTAGCTAGATGATAAAAAAGATAGATCATTTTGTCCTCTGATTAAAATAACGTGTTGTTTTGGTTTCCAGTTATGCTACATTTTAACCCAAGCCAAGCAGCATATCATTTACTTTGCTGCACAAAATGTAGCATTTTCATTTAAGTTGTTTTAGGTTAGATTGTTAGAATTTTTAGATGCTTCTATCCTTTGGGTGTCATATGGGTTGGCATTTGGGCTTGTTGCTTTTGGACAATCTAGAATTAAAAAAATAGAAATAAAAATGGGTTAACAACATTTTGGCTAATTTTTGTAAAAGAAAAAAAGGGTTTTAAGCCCAAAAAAATGGAGTGTAGAAAAAATGGATATTTTTTATTTTTTGAACGGTTTTTGGCTTGTTTTGGGCAAAACAAAATAAAAAAGCTTTTTTTTGGGCAATAATAAATATGTTTAAGAGGCTTTTTTGACTTTTTGTTTTGGACTTTTGACATAATTATTTGCTTTGTCACTTTAGGCCATTTTTAAAATTTTTGTCAGAAAGTAGATAGCCTATATCAAGTTTGTAACGCTCCAAAATTAATTAAGGTGTTAATTATGAATTTAGGTTGATTAAAAATAATTAATATGGGATAATTAGGCAGGTAATGTGAATGGGAATTATTGAAAGATAAATTATTAATATGGGTTTAAAATTTAATTGGGTTAGAAATCTCATCTAGACCCAAATTAAATTAAATAAGCTGTGGTTAGAGGCTAAAACAGGCCCAATGATTTTATAAGTAGACCCAACTCTTTATTATGAGACTTGGCCCAATCTGATTTAGTGAGATAGAAGCCTAAGACCTAACTTACATAAGCTCTTATAATTAGCACAACAACCCTTATGTAGACCTAAATCAAAGGAGCTCTTAAAATTTGGCCAAACTTAACTATAATTTTGCAGTCCAACTCATGAAGTTTAGTCCAACAAAGCATAAAATCTGAACCCTTATGGACTTGGGCCTTTAAGTCAGCCCATAACCCATTTAGGACCCAACTTAAACCCTAAAAGTCATTCTAGCCACCCCCCATTCTACAGAACCATAAGAAACACAAACACAAATTCAGAGGTCCAAAGAGGAGGCTAGGCTTAACAGCAAAATTTCATCATTTCCCACTCCTAGAGCAAGATTCAGCCAATGTAATAGTTATATAACTTAATCCTCTCCTCTTTCTGTTCAATTTGACCTAATTGGCTTCTCATTTAGAGCACTTTCACCCACAGTCAAAATCTTAAACTTGCTATTTGATGTTTCCATGGTGAAATTTCATAGGTTGAGGTTAGGAGTGTTATCAGGTGAGTATAAACTCTTTAGTTTAATGTATTTTCTACTGGTTTAAGACCCCCATAGTAGATTTATAGTATGTGACTTAATTTTGTGTGAATTTTCCTAGGGTTTGAAGTGATATTTTGATGTTTCTAGTATAGGAAAGGCAAAACTTGAAATTAGCGACTTTTGGTGATTGGGTAGGTGTGCCTTAGGTAACTATTAGTAATTTAATTCTTGGAGCATTGCGTTATTACCATAAATGATGAATGAGATAGTAATGGACCGATAAAAAGTGATAATTTTTTGATATTGTGATTATATGAGGATTTTGGTACTGCTATTAGCTTCCTAACTTATTTACAAGTGAGGTAACTGGGGTTTATGCTAATTCTATACATATTTCTATTTTAATTTTGTATTTGCTGCATGATTATGATGCTAAATAAATTAGTTGGCTATCTGTTATATGTGGTTTGACCTTATGAGTCTATGGTGGAGTTATGGTGCGGCTGCCACCTGTACATATGCTTCAATCGGGCACCAAGTTGTGATTAGACCCTAGATGCACTGAGCCCTAGTTGTACTCATCGGAGAGTAGGTGCCGTGGACGAGCCTCTCTGATGTTATTGGCTTTTAACATATAGAATTATAATTGTTAGTATGAGATAGTAATTATAGATAGCCTAATTATTTCATTTATTGATATCGTTGGTACATTTTCTGATGCTTATATGAAATTATGCATATATGTGAATTAAAATAGAATATATGAGTGAAATTTTTCTTGGTTATTGAGATGTGCATCTCACCCCATTTCATACTTTCAGGTAAAGGCCCTTTAGGTAAGGATAAGGGGAAGCAAGTGGATGAAAATTCATGAGCTCTAGCTAGGTTTAGAGGAGGCTACACTTGAACTAATCTGAGTAGAGTAGATGCAAATTTTGTTATTTTTTTATAGTATCATCATGTAATCATATTGCCAAGTATAGGTGTTTGTATTTTGATTACTTAAAATGTATTTATTGAGGAGTTAGGCCTTATTTTTGTTTGGTATTGAATGTATGAATTTATAACATCTGTTGTGAATTTTGTTAGACCTATGACATGGTTTACTATATAGGAAATGTAATTATGTGATATATTGGATATAGACCTAAACTAGTGATGCATGAAATTTCTAATGGAATATATATTTGAATGATAATTTTTGGTAGCTTATAAAATTCTTACTGTCATCAACTTATGGACTTGCTGATATATGGTAGTTGGATGAGTAGGAATTAACACTTAAGTCTTGGATTGGTAACAATAAATAAGTTAGATAAATTAGATAGAGGAAAGCCATTAGAGCCCTACAATTTAAGGTGGAGTGACTTTAGGGTGACTCTAGGGGGAGAATTAGAGTGTATGAGATAAGATTTAAAAGTTTTAGGATCAGAAGGTATTTCGCTACGGTCAAAATAATCTAAGCCGCGACCAATAGAGGCGAAATTACCTAAGGAGAGTACCAGAAAGCAATTCACCGTGACAAGAAGTGAAATTAGCTGGGCGAAATATGAGAAGCCAAACTGGAAGTCGTCCAGAGGGTAATTCGCTACAACGAAATGGGGAATGAGCCGCAGTGAACTTTGTGAAAATGTTCCAGGTGTTCCAGAAAGGAATTAGTCGTAGTGAAAATAGAATTTGGCAATGGCCAATAGCAAGGGGTGAATAAGGTAGGCTTCAGGAGGTCTCATTGCCACGGCGCCATGTAAGCTAACTGCAGTGAAGCTCCAAGCCATGGCGAAACCTGTGAAGATAAAAGAGTGAACCAGAGAGCAATTAGCTATAGTGTAAAGATATTTAGTTGTGGCTAATGGTCCCAAACTCTCATTCTAACTTAGAAACCTTGATTTTTCCTATGGTAACCTCAAGGGATGACTAAGAAACATTTGTAAAGGATTCTTGTGAGTTGAAATTAAGGGGTAATAAAATTAAAGATTTATAAATGAGAGTTTGTTTCTCTTGTATATATGAATGCTTGTAATTATTTGGTTGATGACTCTAATAATATTAAGGTTCAAATTTCCCTGCATTTTCCTAAGGTAGTTGGTTTGTAATGACTTTTAACCCCAATCTATGATTATTAATTGCGTATTTAACCTTAATTACAATTATTAGAAGTTAAGGTCGTCACAAAGTTTTGGTCTAAAAAATTTTGTGAAATTAATTTTGGTGCCATTGAATTTTGTTTAATTCTTTGAAAACTTTTTAGGCAATTTTGGCACATTTGGGATAATCTAAAAGAGAGAATTTTTAATTAATTAGTTACATATTATTTTAGTTAATTAATTAATTGTTAATTCTCATAAAGTAATAATTATTTAGGTGCATGTATATATTTGTTTAATTGCATATTATGGAATTATATGTCTTGTGATTAGCATAAGGAGTAGTTAGAGTATCCTTATATACTTGTAAATATGCATACTTGGTAAGAGTCACTAGAAATTAAAGACAAAAACTATAATTGATTATGAGGGTATGATGATTATTTGCCTATGCAGAGATAGTCATATATGCATTTTCAATTAGGGTGAATAGAAATTGATTTATATTTTCTAAGTAGCCGATAGTTATTGGGCAACATGAATGTCTTCTAGTTTCATTATAAAAGATACATAAATTAATAGTATGCTAAGGTCTTAGTCCACAAATAGATTTTAATGATACATAATTAATTTTTTTTGGCATAGCTTGCATTGATAAGCATACACTTAACTGTGATGATTAATTAACCCAAATGACGTTATGTAAGCATGTTTTAACATAGTATATTTACTTTATAGCATTTTCTACATCTCTTATATTAGCTAACAATACTGGCAAAATCATTTTGAATGGGGATAATTGCAAGGCTCAAAATGATTCTATTCTCTTTCATATAGGATGCCTACTTGGACTATGCTTTTGACCAAGATGAGCCATCGGTGTCCACAAGTTTCAATACCCTTGTTGAGGTGGCATTATACAAGTGCTATGAGCAATCTAATTGCCTCAGCATAATTTTGATTAAGTCTTGTATGATGGGTAAGATATGTGGGTCTATTCCTAACTATGCCAAAGTCAAGGACTATATAAAAACCATTTATGAGCTCATTAGATAAGTCACTAGCTAGCATATTGATGGCTTAATTATTATCTATAAGACTAATTAACACTAGAGGGGTGTAAAGCATATTATGTAGATGAAAGTCATAATTACTCAACTCAAGTCTTTCGAGATAGAGATCTTTAATACTTTCTTGGTGCAATTGATCTTCAACTTACTATCTTTTCAATATGGATTTAAGATATCTTATAAAACACATAAGGAAAATGGATAGTAAATGATTTATTGGCTATATATGTGCAAAAGGAGAATAGGCTCAATTTGGTAGGTGGTGGGACCTTTATGAGATATGTAGCTACTCAATACTTCTTCTATAAGAAGAAGGAGTATATGAGGAAAGATTGCTCTTTAAGGAAGGCTTGGTTAGAGAAGAAATGTACATACCTATCTTTTATGTATTTTAAATCTCATATGGTTAATATTATTCATGACACCTATGGAATTGATATTGGATCTACAATCCACATTTTTAATACCATCTAAGGCATTGCCAATCAAAGGAAGCTGAGCCTAATTGAGCATAAAGTCCTTTTTGGAAACTAGATTAGCTCACTTGTGAAGATAGTAAAGACATGTAGGATTGTTTTAAGTTTTGGCTATATATAAGATGTTGACTAAACATTTTATGTTTCAAGTTTTTCTATTTTCTATTTTAGACTAGTTTCCTTAGGTTGTTCATTAACTATTTGTGGATAGATTTTTAATTTAATGAATTCAATACTAGTTAGGAAAATTTCCTTGGATATATAATGGTTTATATAGGATTCATACTAGCATAACCCTAATATCTTAATGTCTTTGCATGGTAATATAAGTGTCTTAAACATTGTGTCATGAATGACAAGTCCTTCAACTTGTGACATAAGAGATTAAGATATATTTCTATAGAGAGAATCAAGCAATTATTAAAGGATATGATTCTTAAGTCCAAAGACTTTATTGACTTTGATTCATGTGTAGAGTACATAAAAGGGAAGCAAATTAAGGTGTCACATAAAGGGGTTAGAAGGAGTTTTGAACTATTAAATAATACGTATTGACATTTGCAATCCTGATTTAAATTTTAGTAGTTAGAAATACTTTATTTATTTTAATGACTATTCACATTATATTTATATCTACCTACTTTATAATAAAAGTGAGACACTTAAATAGATTGAAATCTATAAAGTAAAGATAAAGAAACAATATGATAAATAAATTGAAATTGTGAGGCTGATAGAAGAGGTGGGTATTTTGGTAGGTACATTAACAATGGACAGTCCCCTGGTCCATTTGTTAAGTTCCTTGAGGAGCATGGTATAATTGCATGATATACTATGCCTAAATTACCTGATATGAATGGTATACGTAGAAAAAAGAATTAGACTCTATTAGACATGGTGAGGAGTATATTAAACAGCTTTAAACTTCCTACTTCCTTATTGAGAAAAGTGTTTAAGATAACTGTGTAAGTTTTTAGTAAGGTTTCAATAAAGATGTTTCTAAAACATGTTTTGAAATTTGAAAAGATTGGAAACCTAATTTGAATCATCTATGTGTATAGGGCTATATGAAGTTAAAGTGTACAATTTGAAAGAAGAAGTTAGATTTTGGGACTATTATTGCATATTTTGTAAGCTATACAAATAAGTTTGAGGATTATAAAATTTATAGTCCTACACATTCTATTAGGTTTACAAAGTCTAGAAATGTCAAGTTTTTTAAGGATAACATCTAATGGGAGTGATCGCTCTCATGACATAGTCATTGAATATAATCACATTCTTGGAACTACTAGTGGAGGTGGGATAATGGTTCCTTATGAGACCTGCCTAGTTGGGGTGAATATTGAGCATAATGATGTTTTATGAGTTCAAGTTATTTATGTTATTAGTTAAAAAAATCTACAACAAGTGGTCTCTATTATTCTTATTGAAGCTCTTCATAATATTGAAGAGGCCATCTCAAATTATGGTAGAAAATCCTTCTATTGTAGTACATCATCCTTCATAAAGAGGTTAAATTGAGAAGATAAACTAAAGCTAAGAAATTAGCAATTTCTAGTGATTATATAGTGTTTCTTTTTGAGTTTAACTATAATGTAAATGTTAAAGATGACCTTGACATTTTTAGAAGCTATGAGTAATGTAAATTCCAATTTATGGATTGATGCTATGATAGATGAAATGAATTTCATGGCAAGTAATAATGTTTTAGAACTTGTAGAATTGCTTAGTGGAGTTAAAGCCATTTGTTGTAAATGGGCCTTTAAAACTAAAAAGGATTTTCTAGGCAATATTAAGTGCTATAAGGCTAGATTCATTGTTAGGGATTTTGACAAAGAAGGAGGGAATTAATTATAAAGAAGCTTTTTCTCCTATTTCAAAGAGGGATTCCTTCCTTACTATCATGGCATTAATTGCCCATTTCAACTTGGAGTTACACCAAATAAATGTGAAATCAACTTTCTCCAATAGTGATCTTGAGGAAGAGCTATACTCCAAGCAACTTGAGGGGTTAATCTCAAGTGCTATTAGAAACATGGATATAAGCTTAAGAAGTCCATTTTTGGACTTAAACAAGCTTCACATTGGTGTTTGAATTCCATGATGTGATCACATCTTTCAATTTCATTTAGAACATTATGGATCAGTGTATATACTAGATGGTCAATGGAAGCTAGATCATCTATTTAGTTTTGTATGTGAATGATATCTTGCTTGCATTTATTGACTTAGAGCTATTGCATGAGGTGAAATAATTTTTGTTTAAGAACTTTGAAATGAAGAATATAAGCGAAGCATCTTATGTTTTAGGCATAAGGATCAATAGAGATAGATTTTAAAAATATCTGAGCATTATCACAACAAACCTTTATTAATAAAGTTCTTGAATATTGTTAAATGAAAAATTATTAACTGAGTATAGTGCCCATTGTGAAAAAAGAGAAGTTTAGTTTGTTCTAATGGGCTAATCTCTTTTATTTCCCACGACCAAATTAGAATTGTCCTTATGCCTCAGTAGTTGGGAACTTGATATATGTCTACGCTTAGATGATATCAGACATAGTTTTTGCTATATAGGTATGTTAGGAATATACTAAAGTAATCCTAGTTTGGATGATTGGAAAGTTACAAAGAAGGTCTTGAGGTACCTGTGAGGTTTGAAGAATTATATGCTCACATATAGAAGAATTGATGACTTAGGAGTTATTAGCTATTTGGATTTTGATATGATGGGATGCATTAACACCAAAAATTCAATGTCTAGATATGTTTATATACTTGTTGAAGGAGCTATTTCATGGAGGAATGTGAAACAATCTTTGACTACTACTGCCACTATGAAGGCTAAATTTATTTCCTGCTTTGAGGTGAGTTCACCATATGGTAGAAGAATTTTGTCACTTTGTAGATTTAGTCTCTAAGCCTTTTAGAATGTTCTACAACAATGCATCTACAATCTTCTTAGTTAAGAATAATAAGAGTTGTAGTTGAAGTAAACACATCTTGAGATAAAATACTTAGCTTGAAAGGAGCGGGTCAAAACTAGTTAGGTAGTTATAAAACACACATATATAAAAGAAATGCTAGCTGATTCGTTAATTAAATGAATGTACTTGAAAATTTTTTAAGGATCATGTATCTCATAAGGAGTTATACCATATTGGTTGTCATTAGTCTAGTTGAGGTACATTTGAATGATGAAATTTGAATGATTAGTTTGTTAACTCTGTTTTATTTATATGTACATACTGTGAGATTAACAAACATTTGAGTTTTTACCTATATAAACATTTGAGATTTATTTATAAAGTATATATCATCATTAAGTCAAAGATATATTATGAGAGATGCATAAAAAGTAATACTCATTACTTAACTGACTTACTATTATTATCCTAGTAATATATTTTTGGTTTGTGTTCAAGAAAATTACTATATGGAGAGACTGTATTCCGACAAAGTGGGAGAATATTGTATATTTTATGTGGTCTTTATATACTTCCACTTAATTAATAGTCTGCCATTGGCAGTTCCTAATAATTTATTTGGTGGTTTTTATTTTGGCTTAATGGTTTCCCATGGAGAATTAAAACTATTGAGGTGGTTTAATTCTTGGCTGGCCATAAATAAAGGCCCTTGACTGAAGCTGCTAGTTTCCCTGCTTTCTGAGTGCCCCTTATGCCCAAGTGGTCTATTAGTTAGAAAGTATTTTCTTTCCACTCTCTACAGGACATTAGATTGCTATGGTCGGAGGTGTAGAATTTCTTGCTTTTGCTTTCTGCTCTCTTTGTAATTTCAGAATATGATGCTAAAATGTTATTGTACTATTCTTGTATTTTATTTGATTATTTTAAGAAAATATGTATGTATTTCTGTATGGTAGAGGCTAACAGGCCAAAATTAAAATATCGTTTTACAAACGTCAAGAACTACTTCAAGTGGAGACGGGAGATTGTGTTAAGCTTCATATAATACATGTAGAACTATTTAGATTACTTCATCATAGTATAATATATGCAAAGTTACAAAGAAAATGACCTAAATAATCGTATATTTAATTATTTATTGTGTCTTCTACAAAGGAGATATTCAGAATTATTTGGTCAAGACAATGCTGTAGAAAAATTGAGCTCTTTATCGTTGGGATCTTTTCAAAATTTGTGAAGTATAAACGAATTTTTTTAATTATAATATACATATAAATTAAAAAAAAATCAACCCTAGAAAGTTCTAGCTCAGCCTCAGCCTTTTGGTCAAAACACTATATTTAGAGATTGCCAACCTCTGAGATAGCATTCTCTTATATTTGTGTGTATGTGAAAAACCAAGTTATATGTATATATTTATCTAATAAGGCTAATCAAGGAAAAAGAATTAAAGATTTGGTTAGCTTTATTTTAAGTTCAATTATTGGTATAGTTTTATATGAAAGGAAAAAACTCAGAACTCCAAGCGAAAAAGGTAATTAAAAAGCAAAAGGAAAAGGGATATAAGTTCTCCTTTAAATAATTTTGGCTTTCCCATCACTTTTTCCTGTTCACACACATTATTGTAAAGATTCTAGATGGAATATATAAAGGCTTGGAATTTAACATATAGCCCCAGCTGGTGTGAAAGCGATGGCCAAGAGAATTGTAGAAGTCTAAGGGCATGTGGCAATATTGTCAAAAATATTAATTGATGATAGACCCAATTGTGTCAGTTCTCGAACCACAACTTACCTACTTCCCATAGTAATACATGCACACGCAATGCTTTGTGGTTTGTCTGCGTTGAAGAGCGAGAATGTGTGCGTGTATGGCAACAAATTATTAACATATTTTCCAGGAAAATGATAAGGAATCTATGTGCACTTGTGCGGCTTTTCAAGAAATGAGGATGGCCGATAACAAAACTAGGGTAAATTATAGTTTATTTCATTTTGTGAAATTTGACCTGAAATTAGTTTTCTTTTCAATGGTTCAAAATGTCTTTTTGGATTTTCTTGGTACTTTATTTCATTGTTATTTAACCCTTGGTATTTTTATTTTTAATTTTAACTGAAATAATTGCATAAAAGTTAAAATAGTAAATACCTTTATCGTTGAATTAAGTATGTTTACTTATATAGCTTAATTAAATAGTTTTAGAGGGATTTAAAACTATATTATTAGGATTAGGTTGACATTTTCAATTTAAAAGTGTTCATTTAATTTCAATAACAAGATTTAAATATTGTGAAAATATTCAATATATGAATACAATAAACATGTAACAATGAAATTTTTCATCGTTTAATTCTACATCCATATGATTATTTTTTATTAAAATTTAAATTTTTTAAAAAATAATGATTGAATAATATTTAAACAAATCACATATAAATTGAATGACACGCGCTCTTCATACTAGAGGAGGCAAATTGATACAAATTACAAGGAATAAACCGCAACCTACCCATTTCACCAAAAAAAAAAAAAACACATTGTAACTTGCTCATAATAATTATAACAGTAAATATCTTTCTTTAAGAGTTATTTAAATTAAACAGTCATTCTTTCGATTATGAAAATATATACAAATTTCTTAAAACAAAATATGATTAAAATATTTTTAAGAATAATATTAATTTTTATTAAAATATATTTTTTTAACTTTTATTTATTTATTGTTAAACCTATAAATTTAATTATTTTGAATATAAAAAAATTAACTATTTTTATATTAGTTAAATGCATATTTAATATTTGTTATATTATATAAATAATAAATATAAAAATATTTTGATTAAGATAAATAGAATTGTAGCTCAAATTTTATTTTAAAAGAGATAAAGTACATTATTTTATTTTAGATAAAAAATGTATAAATTTTTAAAATACGAGAGAGGACATATAAATTGAACATATCTCTATAGGAGAGTGTGACATACCCTAATAATAATATATAGACACAAACACATGCATACTCACGCAACGTCGGCGTAAGAGAGAGATGGAGTGTGCTTGGCAGCCATAACATATTATCCAGGAAAATCATGAGGAGGAATTATTATGCACTTGTGCAGCTTTTCAAGAAATGAGGCTGAGACATTCTTAATTTGTAATTATAACAATTATAATAATAGAATAGACCCGGTACAGCCGCACAAGCTGCAGAGCTCAGACAGAGGTAAACTAGAGGTGCTTCTTGAAGCACATGATAGGCAGTTAATTCTACACTTTACTGCTACTAATTTCTGGCACCTCGTATCTTTTGAAAAATTAGATTATACAACCATAAATCAAGTAAATAACAAAAATATATAAGCATAAAAATTTATTTTTGATATGTTTATTAGATTATAAATTAATTGTAAAAGACATATAAATATATGAAGCATAATTTTTAACAAAATTTATTTCACATATTTATATAATCATTTATAATTAACTTAATTTATTTATTCACTTTTTATAAATCGATCTGCCGAATAATATCTTGTATCTTTTCAACTTATTGACGCAAAAATCATCGAACTTTGAAAAGATGCCAATCAGCTCAGAGGAAACGGTAGAGAGGTTACCAAATTGACAGCTAAATTAATGCACCGTGTCCCAGACACACATCTTAAAGAGAGAATACAGCTAGATTCTACTTATCCCGTCTCAATAGGATTTGAACATAAGACTTTTGAGATGAAATAATTATTGAAATGTTCCCTTAAAATTACCTGCTAGGGATTCTGAGTTTGATATCTCCTGGAAGACAAAAGTTTGTGTGTATAATATTATATTGCTACCGACGAAATATATAATTTAAGGTATAAACTCAATTAATCAAATATAAATAAAACAAGCGGGTCAAGGATAAATAAACACAGCAAACATGTCATTCATATTTATCACGAAAATTTTTGTGAGAGGGTACTTCAATGTATCATTATGATCTTCTAAGCTTCCAATTTGTAAGAGAAAAGAAAAATCAAATATTTGTGCAACTGTGATTAATTGTTCGGTGGTAATTATTATCATGAGTTTTGTGATTAATCAGGGTTTTCAAATTGTTCGGTGGTAATTATTATCATGAGTTTTGTGATTAATTGTGCAACTGTGAACCCAAAGAAAAAGGAAAGGTGAAGACTTAAACTGAATAGATTTTAATTGGAAAAAGAAAAAAAAGAAAAAAAACTAAACTTGAATTGTGACCAGAAAAAAAAAAAAAAAGTTGCTGCGGTATTGCAACAATTGCGGCCATAACTCTAGAAAATTCTGCAGCAACATATTACTTTGTCATTTTGATTTTCTCTGCCAAATTTTTGTTTTGATTTTCATTAATTTCATTGATCTAATCAAGATTGTTGGGATCTTACTTTTAGTACTGTTCTACCAAGCAATTTTGAATAGATTTTTTCTTCTCAGTCATTTTCTGACCATTTTCATTTTCATTTCTTCAGATTTTACATCTGGTACAATATCTTAATACATAGGACAAGATTCTTCCTTCAACTGTTATAGCCCTTGAATATGAGAAGTTACACTTAATTTTCTAAAACAAGGAATGTGAAGCAAGAAAATGTTGTAAGCAGTAACTTTAATTTCTTTCAATAATCATTCATTAAATTATCTAGCTTGGTTAATGAGGAAGTTGAAAAGTGGTTACTTTGCTAAGTCATGGTGGGACCAATAATGAAAGGGAAGTAAAGCAATATGGATATGGAATCATTACACGCATAGAGAATACTTTAAGATTTAAGAATTAAAAAGTTCCATTTGACTGACATAATAAGGAAGCTGAGTGGTAGTAGATAACACCCAAAACAGTGGCTTCTATTATCAACATTGTCATTTAGCAAAATATTATAGATTATCTCTGTCACTTTCACAAAGCAAAGAAGCATATATAAACACACCCATTATTCTATTGGTTCATTCGTGTTTGTTTTTGCTTGGAAAAAGATAACCCTAAACATTCCTAACCCAAAAGAAAAATTGGATTAAAGTGGCCTTATTTCTTCTTGCATGCTCTTTTAGGGTTAGGGTTAGGGTTTACGTGCATGGAAGTGGGACCTTCCTTTCTGATATTTGATTAAAGGCCAAGTGAAAGTGTTACCACCATCAAAGAAATCTAGGTGGATGGTGATTAATAGGGTTCCAACATTTGCCCTAGAAAGAGACCATGGGAATTTTTCTTTGGTTGCAAAAAATAATAATACGTTACTCCAATAATGTCGGTTAGAGTGTCATGGGCTGACATACGTGACATCTCTTTTTAGTTGCATATTTACATTTACCAAAAACATGATATTTATGTCCAACACTTTGATATAGAGATTACAGCATATTCGAGGGATGAGTGAGCTTACTTAGGAGAGAGTATTTCACCACTTGATCATACCATGGGAATTTTTTTTTCTTTTCTTCTTTTTTTAACCAAAGTTGTTAACGAGAATAGATTAATTTAAAATCATCGATTAACATGCTAATAACATGAATGAAATCTGTTTAATCTTACATCCTCATTTGTTAATCTACAATACTTATATGCTTTCTTCGGTCTTCAATATAAGTCACTTATTAGAAGATTGTTTTAGTTTAAAATATAAGTCACTTTTTCAAATTGTCTTGATCATTAAATGGCTTTTTCCTTAAATACTCCTAATTAAATAGAGAGTCATTAAAACTAATACAATTTACTAAGGATAGAAATAAACTCTTTAATTAGAGGCAAATATGGAAAAAATTGTGTTTTGATACAAATTCAATTAATTAAACTACTTTTAATTAATTTTTTTAATATTTGTAAGGTAGGTATTGGTGACTTATATTAAAGATCAAAAGGAGTATCACATAAAAATCAATGTAGGGATGCAGCCGGTTGAGGAGCAACACATTCATAATATTGAGTGCTAAGAGATCTTAAAATGAAATATTGATCATTAACACAAATTCCTAAAAATAACTATATTTATTCTCAGTTTATCTAGGCCATGTTTGGTATATATGAAAAGCCCAAGATTAGAATGGGATACGGAAAAGAAATGACACATTTTGGCTATTTGGTACGTAGGCCTCCGTTTGCCTCGGTAATGGACATTCCACCAAAGATTTGAATCTATTCTCCTTGGCTCTAACGATGGCATGGGCTAGTGATAACCTCCTAATTTAGGACCCAAAAGGGCTATATTTGACACTAAATTAGGGAAGTAAAATACTTTTCTCCTGATTAATATGGTTAAAAATGTACTCAATTAAACAAAACAAAGAAAGTATTATAATTATAATATTTTTATCAGTTTAAGCCTCACTTTAGTTTTGATTTCAATTTCAGGGAAAAGTAGCAAAAGGAAGAAAGAAATGAATATAAGAGAGGGAAGCTGAAAGTGGCCAAGGTAGATTGAACAAGACTTCTCGCCACAGCGAGACCGAAATTCGCTATAGCGAGATGGCACTTTCGCCGTAGCGAAGGGGAGGCTTCGCAATAGCGAAGTCGTGTCGCATAGAAATTCCAGAGAGCAGCTCGTCATAGCGTCGGAGTAGCGAAGCGCAGCGGAAACCTGAGGATTTATGAGACCTCGCTATAGCGAGAGACGCTCCTCGCCATAGCGAGATCGGACCTGAAACGCAGAGTTTTAATTTTCAAGCTTTAAAAGACGTTGGAAGAGTTAGGGTTAAAGACATTCGGCGGCAGAGGAAGTTCTGACCATCCAGGAGGCGATTTTGAGAGTTCTTGAAGACTCTTTAAGCTTGGAGTGTGAAGGAAGAGGAGGAATCAAAGGGGGAGCTCTACTTTCTGCATATCATTCTTCCCTTTGTTTGCTTTCTTTGTTCTTTTCATTTTCTCCATGTATTTTGATTGGGAATTCTCTGTAGATTTAGCTATGTTTGGCTAAATTCCTCTTTACCTAGAGCACTATGAACTTGATGTGAACTGAATCATAATTGTCTTGTTAATTGTGATGATTGGAATCTTGTGTATCCTTCTCTTGCTTAATGCTTTCTTAGGGATTGGCCACCTCTTTGATTTGATTTGGGAAATTGGAATTTACCTTGAAAAAGGGATTCTAAATTGAACCTAAGAGTTGGATAAATTAAGTTTAGAATCATCTAATTTGTAATTGGGATAGACATATACCTGATTACCTTAATTGGTTTGTAGAGGGATATAGTATCTAATGCATTCTAACCTAAATCTAAGGACACTTAGATTTTAGGGGAGAGTAGGGCTGTAATTACATCGATGGACGGTTATAGCTTCTGAACTCTTAACCCACAAGGCGATAATTAATTGCAATTGAACAAGAAATTAAGTTCTAGTGAGCATCAAGGGAATAGTGACTCTAGGTAATTTCAAACCTTGGATTTTATCTTAACTGCCTGTGCCAACTAAGTTTTCTTTCAATTAGCTTTATTTTAAATTTAGTTCTAAAATTAAGAATCTCATAATTGGTTGTTTAACGTGGATAAAAGTAGGTTGTGCACTGCCTAATTGCATTCCAGTCATTTCTCGTGGGAACGATACTTTTACTTATCACTGAACTACTTGATCCGACCCGTGCACTTGCGGTCACGCATAAAAAATTTTAGCGATCAGCTAGCATTCCAGGGAGAGCGAAGAGGGAAGACCATCTTGCACCAGTTATTTTATCCTCGATACAGAATTGTACTTGCATCTCGTCTGTTATTCATCACGTACGCTCCAAATCTGCCTGCAGTCTCCTCCACTAGCCATCATCAAGTATGAGATCCGCCAATGCAAGCCTTCTCTCTTTGATTTGTTCGCTTCTCTCTCTTCATCTTTGCTATATTAGGGGAGCTGATCTGAAAATGTAATGTCTTTTGGTGAGCTAAAATTTAGAGGTCATGATATTTTTGTTTTGTTTTATAATAAAACTCCAGGTACATAGATCTGTCAACTATGGGTTGTCCCTACCTATGGTGTAATCCAATTGGGTTTTGCTTTGAGAGCTTAACACCTATCACAGACAAACTTCAACTCAACATTAATGTTGAAAGTAATGAAGCTTAACATTATTTATCATTTTATTTAAAACCATTTGAGCAGTTTAGCAAATAGTGGTTTATTACATCATAATTTGTAAACTAATTCATGAAGGTTGAGCTAGTGTCTTTATAGATCCCTGCTACAAATCGAAGACCCCTGCTACAAATTGAAGAACTTGTGCCCTGTTTGAAAATCGACCAGATGATGATGGGGGATGAAGCACAGGGGAATAAGGTTTGTTGTGCGTTTTCTTGGCATCAAAAAATATTTTACTTTTCCTTTTTCACAAAATATATTTTTTAGTATTTTATTCACCGATGGTATTGCGATCATTTATTTATTTTTGTATTATTTTCATCCAATCAAATATACAAATAAAAGGACATTCTCTTTTTTTATTTTTTTCATGTCATATCAAACATAATATAAAACCATAGAATTTTATTCTATTCACATTCTTATTTATATTAAAATCATTTTATCTTATTGAACCACTGCCAAAACAAAAAGGATTTAACACTACAAAAAAATAGACTATTAGTAACGACTTTTAGTGGCGACTTAAAAAAGTGGTCGCTGAAAAATATTTTTAGCAGCGACTTTATTAAGTTGTCGCTAAAAAATTATTCTTAATTCTAAAAATATTTTTAGCGGTGACAAAAAAAATAGTCACTAAAACTATTTAGTAACAATAAAAAATTCGCCGCTAAAAAGTTTTTGCAGTGACATCGACATAGTCGTCACAAAAAAATATATTTCAAAACACAACTTTTAGCGACGATAATCTTTAGTCGTCACTAAAGCATAACTTTTAGCGACGATAATTTTTAGTCGTCACTAAATGTCCAAATGCCAAATTTTTACCCACTAAAAATATTACTGACAAAATTTTTAGCGACCACTAGCTTTGGTTGTTGCTAAAACACAACTTTTAGTGACCACCAGCTTTAGTTGTCACTAAAATACAATTTTTAACGACCATTAACTTTAGTCGTCACTAAAGTATAATTTTTAGTAGCGACAAATTTTAGTCGTCACTAAAGCATAACATTTAGCGATGACGTAACTAGTCGTCACTAAAAGTCTGAAAAAACTTTTAACGAATACAGGCTTTAGTCGTCACTAAAACATAACTTTTAGCGACCATTAACTTTAGTTGCCACTAAAAGTTCTGGCACCAAAATTTTGGTTAAATGAAAATATTTTGCGCCAAATCTTTTAGCGATGACTGATTGTATTCGTCACTAAAAGTTACTTTTAGCGGCAACTATTTTAGTCGTCGCTAAAAGTTTTAACTCAAAATTTTTTACTTATTAAAAATTTTTGCATGAAATATTTCTGTAACTTATACATATCAATTAATATATGCAAATATACAAGATAAAAAATAAATTAAAATATTTTGAAGTTAAAAAAATATTTTTAAAGTCGATAATTAATATATGCAATTATATAAGACTAATTATTAATTAAAAAAATAAAACTAGAATTTTTATTAAGTTTAAAAAACCTAGTAGATTTAATAGATTTAAGAAGTTAAAATTTCAATTTTTGAAATTCATGAATGTCTAACATTACATATGTTGAAGAATCCATATATTTAAATTTTAAATTTCCATTCTATGATTCATTTTATTGATGGGTCATTTTCAACTTTTGAAGCAACGTAAATAACAAAGAGGTAGAAAGAAAGAAAAAAATGAAAGAGAAAAAAAAGAATGGATAAAAGATTGAACTCTGTTTTAATCTCTTATCATTGCAACATTAATTTTAGTTGGGTAACCTTTTTAAATTCCTATTCTATCTTTTTCTTCATCCATTAATGTCTTCTTCTTCTTTATGTTCCATGGCTTTAAACTTGATACTTTATAATTTCAGCAAAAATATAATGATTTCTATGAATTTTTTGGTGAAGGGGCAGCCATGGATGTGAATTTAGAACTTCACTCTTGATACTTTAAACTTGGAGAGAGACCTTAAATGATTTTTTTTATAAAGATGAGCCTCAATGTAATGTAATGGGTCCTAATGTAATGACCCCTAGTGTAATGATTTAGCATGCATTTCTTATTGAGACGGCAACATATACAAATTCTAGAGAGATAAGTTAGAGGATGACTTATATTTAGGATTAAGAACTTTAAATGTTTTAGTTAGAACAAAAATATAATGGGTAAATCATAGAAAAAGATACATTAGGCTATTAAAGAATAAAAATTCTAAATTCTTAATTAATTTTTGAATTCAATTATATATTTCTTAATTTTTACCCTCTTTATTATTAATCAAGTACTTAAATTCAGAACTTAAATAGAATAAAGCTTAAGTAAATTATAAAAAGCATTATATAATTATAAACTTATTTTAATGTTAGTGAAAGGTAGTGAAAAATAAAAATCACAAAATTAAAGGCCTAAACAAACTTTTTTGAGAAAAATAAGTGACTGAATCGCCTTCGGCATTCGCCACGCGTAGATCTCGAAAAAATACCCAAAATAAAAAAAAAGATCACCTCAAACGAAGTACGATACACAAAGTTATTGCATTTTGAAGTTTTACCCTCCAATATTATATTTTCTTCATAATTTATGTTCTAAACCTAACCTATATTTTTTATTTTTTATCACTCAAACTATTTTTTTCATTTATATATCAATTATCAATTATTAAATTATCAATATATTTAGAATAATATTATATCATTACACATAAAACTCTATTAACACATTAACAGTAAAACCTAGGGTCATCAGTTTTCATTCCCCACCGAAGGTGTTTTCCCCATCTTTCCCCTTTCCCCTTTTCCTACTTTCAAACCTTCTTCGTATTTGCTGGCAAAGGCTGTCGCAAATCCTTCTCAATCTTCGTTCCAATACATCCTTCTGGTCGATTTCGTTGTGAGTGAAGTGATTCCAACAAAAAACATTTCGCGCACGAAGAACAGAGTATCTCTAGGAGCTGAGTTCACTGTGGAAGAGGAGAACACAAAAACTGAAGAGGAAGGAAGCTATGTACGTGGTAATCTGGTCTATTATTTGCTTCTTCTCTAGTCCATTATTTGCTCCTTCTTTAGTCAATTATTTGCTCCTTCTCTGGTGCATTATTTGCTATTTCTCTGCTCGATTATTTGCTCCTGCTCTGGTCCATTATTTGCTCCTTCTCTAGTTCGTTGTTTGCTTCTTCTTTGTGTAATTGATTTTGTGTTGAGTGTTGTGGCTATAGCTGTAGCTGTGGCTGTGGCTGTGGCTGTGGCTAGCAGAACTGAATAATGCCCCCATTTTGAATCGAAGTTACTTTCTTTTTTTTTTTAGAATTTCTTCTTTCTTGTATTGGTTTCTTCTTCTTTGATGGCTACTTTTAGCCTTTGTGAACTTGTTGAATTTCTTATTTCTGATATGTAAATTTATAGTACATTTTACTAAACATCTAAAAATAATTTCTTATGTTTCAATTTTACTTCATACAATATAGATGCTCAAGTGCTAGCTCCTCAAACAATATCAACTGTGGCTCCTTGAATTGTAGCTGCTATAGCATTAAGGTATTATTTTTCTTTTTAATGAACTATCAAGCTTGGAATTGTGATGTTTTGCTATGACATTGTCATCAATTCTGTTGTTGTCTTGATAGTTTGCTGTGATACTGATGAAATGATTTTAAATTCTGATGTGAAGTTCTGATGTGTGTCTAAACCTTTCGAGGAAGGATGGGTGGAATGGTTCTGTTAAGTGCTGAAATTTTAGTGTCTAAATAAGCTTTGGTCCAATAATTCTACCTGTATGTGTACCTACATAAATTTTGATATGTGGTTAAGTTTTTTGAGGGTGGAATGGTTATTTTTAAGTGCTGTAAATTTGGTGCCTATACTCTGATATATGCCCATAAGTTCTATAGGTTTGGTGCTTATAAGTACTGTAGATTTGGTGAGTGCTATAAATTTAGTGCTTTAAGTTCTGAAATGTGCCTTTAAAGATTTGGTCCAATTCTGTTGCCTTGATAGTTTGCTGTAATACTGCTGAAGTTTGGTGTTAATTTTGATATATGCCTAAATGCTGATATATGCCTTTAGAGATTTGGTCCAATTCTGTTAGCTTGATAATTTGCTCTGATATTGCTAAGGACTGGTGTTACTTCTGATATGTGCCTAAGCTTTGATATATGCCTTTAAGTTTTGATATGTGGTTTAGAGATTTGGTCCAATTCTGTTATTTTTTTTCTTTTGAGGATGAAGTATGGTGCTTACGGCTTTTAAGTACTGTAAAGTACTATAAACTTAGTGTTCAAATTACATTTTGTCCTATCTCCATACCTATGTGTGTCATACCATCATACCTTGTTCAGAAGATTTTGCCCAACTTTGAGTTTTTTCAAAGCTTCTCAATTATAGATTTTTTTGTCATGAGGTAGAAGATCCTGTTGATAAGGTTTTATTCTATCGACAAGGTCTTCAATTTTCCTTTGCTAGATTTGAGATCCTGTCGACAAGGTCTTATCTAGTTAACAAGGTCTTCAATTTTCCTTTGCTAAATTTGAGATCCTGTCGACAAGGTCTTATCTAGTCGACAAGATCTGTTACCCTATCAATAACATCTTATAATATTGTTTGCCTTATTAACAGCATCTTATTACTACCTCTAGAAAAAGGATGACTTGTTCTCCACATTCATTCTAACCTTTCCATCATCAAAATGCAATCATTTTTTAGCCTTAGTTTCACAACCTTTCCATAGGTGAAGTGGAACTATAGGGGCCCAAAACTGAAATTAAGATATATTCCAATTAAAATGGAAATGTTTTCATTATAAATATATCATGTACAACCTTTCATGAGCAATATATTACATCAATGCTTATACTATTATCAATGTTAATGTCATGCGCTTAGAAGTAATATAAAGGAAAGTGTGACATAATGAATCCCTCATTATGTTTTGTACTGATATATGCAGGTTGCAAGTAGTAGAAATAGTATAAATAGGTCAAAGCAGGTAACATTACATACATGTGGTACCCGCTCATTTGCAGAGGTTGAAGAGTCTTTGGTGAGCATCTTATTGTATTTTAGGACAGATTTGTTTCTATATTCACTACTACTTTTTCTCATGCTAAAAAGCTTTGAATACTAATGTTTGAAAAATATGTAGAGGGACCCAGAAACAGGGGAGCCAGCAACAGCTGATCGAGTATGGGAATTTTGAATAGTGGAGTGTATGAGTGAGTTTAAAAAATTATTCATATGACAAGTTTTTGTATTTATACTTGTTTGATGGACCTCTGCAGTAATGTATATATCAAACTTATTAGCTCTTTCTTGGCTTATGTATTTTAAAATGTTAGATTAAGTCGTTGCTCTTTTTTAGCTTATGTATTTTAAAATGTTAGATTTTGTAAAATGATATATGTTATTAGAGATTTAGAAGATTTATTTTTTACCATTTATAATATTATAAAATCAATTTTAGTAAATAGGTTTGAAGAAAATAATTAAGAAAAATATTAAAAATTTGAAAAAAAAAAACCTCTTTAGCGGCGACTAAAGTCGTCGCTAAAGACATATTCAGTGGTGACATAAAATATTGATGCTAAAAGAAAAACTTTAGCGGCAAAAGAATGATTCGTTGCAAAAATAGGCATTTAGCGTCACTAAAATATTTCGCCACTAAAAGTATATATTTAGTGACGACAATACTCGCCACTAATTCCTCTAAATACCCATTAAAAAGAATTTCGGCGACTACTAATGTCGCTGCTAAAACAATATTTAGCATCAAGGTACATGTCGTCGCTAAAGATCCCCACCAAATACAAGGATTTTTGCGGCAAAAAGGTCGTCGCTAAATCTTTTAAACTAAAAGGTCGTTGCTAAAAGTATGCATTTAGTGACCACAACTATTGGCAAAAAGTCATCGCTAAAAGTTTTTAGTATCAAAAGATATTTGTTGTCGCTAAAACCATATATTTAATGACGACTTTTTTCGCCTCTAAAAATATTTTTTGTCGTCGCAAAAAGTCTTTTTAGCAACAACAATTTTTTGGCCACCAAATTTCTTTAGCAACGGCTGTAATTGCGGCGACCTAGCGACGACTACATTATCGTCGCTAACTAGATTTAGCGCGACTTTTAACGTTTTAGCGACGACTTTTGTTGCTGCAAATTCCATATTTTTTTGTAGTATAAGGATATTGTCCTAATCACAATTAACAAAACTGTTTCTAAAACAAGTCCTAACCACGATTAGGTTAACTATGGCTAGAATATTGTCATTACTACAGTTAACTTATAATTGTGGTTAAAACAAGGCCTAACCATAGCTCTACAAAACCATGGTTAGGCTTGTTGATTCTTAGCCATGACTTTTAGGAAACTGTGGCAAAGGACTATCCTAACCATAGTTCTTAGGTGATTATGACTAGGACATTGAAGAGACCTACCCATGGCTTATAACCATGGCTAGACTAATTAGTTGGCCTAGGCATAATTTAAGCAAATTGTGGCTAAAACTAGACATAGCCTTGGTTTGATGATTAACTATGGCTAGGCCAATTAGGTTGGCCATCAAATTATGGCCATCTCAAGTCCTGACCATGGTTTTGTTGAACTATGGCTAGGCTTATAAGTTTATCCCCTCCCCTTTATTACTTTATAGTCGCTACTTCTCCATTTTGTGGTTGTTGTTGTATGCCTAAACGTTGAAACTTCATTTTCCTCCTTTATTGCAACTCGTTGAAACTCCTCTCCCTTGCCATTTTCTTGCTTCATAAAGCTCCAAACATGGTCTCCATTACAACTTGTCCCATCTCTAATCCGTTGGCCATTACAACTCATCCATCACCTCCAATGTAGCCCCATCTCCATTTTCACCTCATCTATCTCCATTGCCACTCATCATCCTACTCTTGTCTCCAGAATAAACAAACACCCCTCCCTATCTCCATTTTTGATGGATGCAATAAATGCTCCCATCTTCATTAGAAGAAGTCACAAGCAATGGTATTGATTGTGTTTTTAATTGCTTGTTAATTCTATAAAAAATTTATAAAATCATTCTTGCCTAATTTCATCTGATTTTAGTAGTATGATGTTATATAGTATCTCGGAATCGGTATTGAAGTATTTACATGCAATTTCTTGCAAAGAAACTGAAACATAAACAATTGCATGCTTGGAAGTTGAAACATAGTACCTTATTTGTTTACTCTATAAAATCCTAGTCTCAAGGCTATTGGTTTTTAAGGTTTAATCTATGTATGCAACAAATTCTTATGATTACTCTTATTAGATTAATAAGTGAGCCAACTAAAAGCTTTATTCTTTTTGTGCATTGGCTATTTAAAAATTTAAAAATAGTAGCTTTGAATAGTATGATCATTCAAGTTTTGTGTCTTTGTAAAATTAGGGTTTAAAATCAATTTGGAGTGTGAAAAAAAATTAAAAGAAACCACATTTAATTATTATTGGTATTTTAGGGTGACCATAATGACAAAATTGCTAATAGAATGTTATTGTGAATGGTTTAGCTATTAGTAAAGCAAACGAAAAAAAAGATAATACTATCGTCATTTTTATCTCTTGAAATATTGCTAATGATAATAGTTTACCATTTAAGGAAAAGATGGAACATTTGTGATAGTGCTTGGTATGTATTCGATAGAGCTAGACATTGACAAAAAAAGGATTCACACCCATTTCTAAAAGGAGTTGTTAATTATTGGTTTTTCTAACATTTAGTAATTTTTTTAATCTTTGAATGTTATTTCCTCTTTCGTTATTGTTAACTATGTCTTGGGCTATTACAGAAATGTCGTTTCCTGTTTAAATATTAAATAATCAAAGATTTTTTTAGTTATAGAATGGACAAGTCTTAGGCTGTTAAACCCCAAAATATCTATGAATACTTAGATGGACTAAATGGATTCTTAGACTTTGTATTTGCTAAAGGGAACGTGGAAGGTAAAATAATATGTCCATATCCTAAATGTCAATTTAAGAAATAGTAGATTAGAGAACTTATGTATGACTACTTGATTTTTAAACTATTCTCACAAGGTTTTACTTTTTGGGTTATGTAACACCATAATGCCTTAACTGCCATTACTCTCCCTTTGGGCTCGATTCTATATGATTTCCAAAGAACAAGTACAAACTGTGTCATTTTCATACTAAAAACAGGGTTTAAACATTCATATTTTGCCCCGTGGGTCCCTTGAACCTATCATTCACATTCTCTACTAAAACTCCATTTATTCAACTCATACATAGTATAAAACAACCTATGAACCACGGATATGAAGCCAAAAACCAAGAAAGTGAAATTTCTTAAATGGGCTCAAAAGTCAGATTTTTGGCTCTAACTTTAAAAAATTATAATTAATTATAGAAAAATGGGAATCTAGCAACCTATGGCTTTCTGGAACGCTATAGCGAACAGGTACATTCGTTATAGTTAGACCATTTTTCGCTATAGCGAACAGGTACATTCGCTATAGTTAAGCCATTTCTCGCTATAGCTAGCAGACTTAGAAAAATTTCAGGATTTTGAAAATTTTCAACTTTCTTCTTTCTTTTTTTGGTTGTTACAGGTTACACATAGGAAGAGACTTAGAAATGAATCTACTTTAAAATCTCAGTCAATGACACAAGTGAGAGAAGAGCGAATTTGTAGGAATGATCCTGTGCAGGGGATGGTCCTTGATGCATTTAAGGTTCATGATGAGGAAAGTGTAAATGAAGTTAAATGTTTAGTTCTACCATCAAACTAAAGAATGAATGATGATACAAAAGAGTTTTATAAGCTAATTAGAAATGGGCAATAGATTTTGTTTGAAGATTGCAATAAGTATTCAAAATTATCTTTCTTAGTGAAGTTGTATCACATCAAGTGTTTATGTGAAATAAGGTTACATTAATGATAATGGAATTGTTGGCTGATGCTTTTGAATATGTAAATATTCTAATTTATTTCTGTGAGGCCAAGAAAAATCATCAATAAATTGGGGTTCAACTACATAAAAATTCATAGATGTTTGAATGATTGCATGCTTTATAGAGGGGATGATTAAAGTAAGAATGTGTAAAAAATGTGATACATCTAAATGAAAACCAAATATTAAAGATGAAAAATGAATCATACTTGTAAAAATACTCATGATAAACCATCATTTTAGCAAGGGGTTTTAGGTAGTCAAACATTTTTTTAAGATGTATTAATTCTTAGTTGATCGTATTAATATTTTTGTTAATAACTAAAAAGTTACAGAGACAAACAAATAGAGTAAAAAGATATTAACTATTACTAATGGATCAAAAAGCATATTTATGAAAAAAGTAGAGATAGTAAGTTCATTTTGGTAAACAAGTTGTCTAAATTTTAAATATAATTTGAAATACATTACATGTGTCTTCAAATTTGCAAAACGTAGAGTGTGGGGGTTTAGTCAAATGGGGAGCTTGTGGACTATAGTCCATAAACATGATAATGTATGTTACGTTAACAACAAAGTTAGAGTTGTTTGTGTATGTGCTTGAATGATATGGGTGTTGAATTTTTATTTTGTTGAAAGTGTTCATTTTTCAATTGATTTATTATATTCTATTTGAATTTGCAGGAACAAATTGCTATGATTCAGTTTGATGACTCCTCTTTTTAAAAAATGTCGAATGATAATTCATTGGCTAAGGCATTTGGAAGCAAAAAGCATTATGGTTGAATCCAAGGAATGGGATTTGGTGTTTACCCATTACAAGTTCTTGGATGTCAGGTTTGCAAGAGTTCATTTGGACCTTCTTGCACAAAATTGCAAAATAAAGTTACTCAACTTAAAATACAAATGGCTGAAAGAGATAGACAACAATAATAAGAAACCTAAAATGTTGTAATTATTGAGTAATAATGACAAATGAAAACAACTATAGCTTTTACATTCTGAAATTTTTAAGGTACATTGTCCCTAAAGCTTGTATTCATACAAGTTCAAGGGGGTAATTTTCAAAATTTTATTCTAGTTGAACCATGCAAATAATGTTTTTATTTTTTGTTTTTAATTTTTGACTAATAATATATATATTTTTTAGATTTTAGAACCAAGTGATTGGAATAATAAACATTAGTCTACTAGTGATAGTCATTTCTCAACAAAATGGACATATTGTTTAGATAACTTATTTATTTGTATTGATTATTTGCATTTATAATAGTATTATGGTTATTGTTATTGAAAGTTAGTTATTATTATTGAATATATTGTTAAAAATTATTCTTATCAAGAATTAGTTGCTAGATATATTAGTTAAAATTTTTTATTACAAGTTTGTAAAAAAAAATTTGGTCAAACACTTTATTTTAAAATTAAAAGAATTCAAAAGTAGCAATTAAACCGGTCACCTTAAAATGCGTACTCTGGCCTTGGTTTCCTAACCGTGGCCGCCGTACCCAAAAATCATGATTAAAGCCTTCTGCACAGATGATTTAGTCACAAAATTAAAAATCGAGGTTAAACGGTTAACTACAATTATGACTGTGATTAACGCTGTTAAAAAATAGTGACTAAGCCAAGATTTTTTTTCCACTGAACGGGCCCCTAGGGAGTTAATCCATATGTTGGCGGACGGAAAAGTGGTCCCTACCCTATATGATGGTGCAACTTTGAAGAAATTCTAGGGTTTAGGGTCCTTTTTCCTTGGTGCTGGAATTTTGAGGGAAGTGTAGTATGGAACACGGCAGCACAAAGACGGATAGATGGGTCCAAAAGTAGGCACCGTCTTTTATTGACGTGAAAATGTTGATAGGAATCGAAGAAAGGGCAGCCAAAGGCAAAAGTTTCTTCTAAATTCATAACCTTTGACTAAATATATATAACTTCTTTTTAGCCACTTTTATATTATAAATTTGTGTAGTGGCTCTTTATTCGAAAGGTCATCAATGACTACACAAGCACAAATTACAAGCTGCATGTGATATGTCTTCAAGACTTTTTCCCACATGGTTTTTAGTTTAACACGTGAGATATGCATATAAGAATATAAAATTGAAAATATTGTGCTAGACACATAGTACACTTAGATGATCTACAAATTGAATTCACTCATTATTTTAATATAAATAGAATTTACAAGTTAAATTAAACATATAATTAAAAATAATCCATGATTGATTACGCTTGACTATTAGTTTCTTTGCACTAAACACCATCAATTATTGATGTGAAGAATCTGTAATATATTGCTTTTCTTCTTCCATCGTTTTTTTTTCTTGCATTTTTTTTTCAGTTACGTATGAAGAATATAGAACGACAAGTCATCAAGATTAATTTTATCTGAATTATAATATAGTCAATTTTTAGCACGTAATCAATATATATTATCTTGTTACTTCAAATGAAATTTACTGATTTTTCCCATTCATATAATTTTCATTTAAAAAAAACTTAAAAAAAATTCTGCTCTAAGTTAATTCAGATGTTTGAACGCACTTATTTTCAAAGCAATTAAAGATCACTTTTTAATGGGATGCATTTCATTCTGTTTGCATATAATTCGGAGCTACAATAATTGAAATGTTTAAGATCAGACCAATCAAAAAGATGAAGAAAAAAAAAAGGACAAAAAGTTGAGAATATATGAAAAGTGCGTTTTAACAATCTCTCTATCTTTTCATAAAAAAAAAAAAAAAAAAATCTCTCTATCTCTCTCAAATTTCTCAAAATGTCTAACGCCTTAGACTTTCTGAAAATATTCCGTGGTTGCTAGCTGCTGCACTGCATTCATATTGAACCCAAGACCAGTCTTATTTATATCTGTGGTTTTGAGAGTTTCTCAGGCTGCTGCTCTTGCACCAAGTGAAGCTGTAGAAATGAAGAATTCCCAGAGAACAAGCGTAAGGCAGTACCACAAATCGGAACTTCCCCGCCTCCGATGGACACCGGAACTCCATGAACACTTCGTTGAAGCTGTTGAAAGTCTCGGTGGAAAAGAAAGTAAGTCAGTTAATTTCCCTCGATATTATAAAACTAGGGTTTGCAAATTATAACAAATAATTAATAATCAATCCACCGCAAAATTAGACTAGGAAGCATGTTGATATTGGCTTCTCTTCTGATGATGAACTTTCAGTTTTTTAATTTTCATTTAGGAAATGGTGCTTTTTCCTCACCTAGAACGGCGCTTGTTTTGGTTCTCATCCCTAACTCAGATTCTTGTCAAATTAAAGGTCTATAATTGGATTCTAATTATTTAATCTCCTTTGCTTTCTTTTTCCCGTCAAGTTCCCTCTCTTGCATCTTCAGACCTAAAGGGGAAAAGAAAATGAAATTAAGAATGCTAAAGTCATTAACAAATTTGCTGGGTTTGCAATTTGTAATTTGCAAATATTATACCAGAATATTAATTACGTAAAAACATAACGCAGCATAACTTAAAAAGCAATAAAAAAAAGTTTTGGATGATTTATTTCTCCTGTCTCAAGTGGTGGAAAAATTGTTTACAATAAATGCAACAAATCATCAACTAATATTGCTTACAGTTAGCTAAATATTGGTTTTGCAGAGGCAACACCTAAGCGTATTTTGCAGACGATGCGTGTGAAAGGATTGAGGATCTCTCACGTCAAAAGCCATCTTCAGGTACATATACTTCATCTTGGGCAGAACCATATATGTATTAATCATCACATCAAATCAGATTATTTTCTGGATTGTTTCTTTTCTTTAAAAGGTAAAATATTCCAGCTTGGGTTTTAAAGGGCAAAGAAATCTGAAAATTTTTGTTGTTATACTTTCCTAACATGAGATATTGGCACTGGTTTCTAGATATTAAAATTTTCTCCCTTTTAAGGAATATTATTAAGGAAAAGGTCCTCAGCTCACCCGCCTCCCTTCTGAAAGCAATAAAAGCAAAAGATAGTACATACCCTATTCTTAATTGTACCTCTTTGAAATCTGCATTTTCAAATTTCTTTAAGTGCTAAAAGTTTAGAAAGAGCCTTCTTTCAATTTGGAAAGGGTAATTTTAGAGATCCACTTTTTAAAAATGGATTTTTTTTTTCATTAGATGTATCTTGAAATTCTTTAGTTTAGTTTTTAATTTAAAAATATTTTATAATCTCAAAACGTATCTACAGTCGTCAAGCAAATCTTAAAACTTCATGACAATATATTATTCTTTTGATAAACGGTAATTATTTGCATAGATCATCATAAGGTTAACCAAAATTACTCATCTTCCCTATTTTGAAGGGCTAAAATCTCCCTTTAGATAAACTCCAAAGCATTAGCTTCTTATCTTAGATTGATTCTTTTCCTTCACATTTCATTTGATGAAACTTGATTCATCAAGAGTCATCTTATCTCTTAGGCATCACAGTAACCCCACTTTTCTGCTGGAAAAATCAGTAGGTAGCAAACAAACGACATATATGGTGCCTTTCTCATTCTGTATCGTTCAGTGAGGACATGATTAATATACCTGTTTTATATACATTAAACTTTGAGCTATATTACTTATATCTCCCTCATGAAAAGAATAAACGAAGGATTATATTTAATATTCATTATGAAAATGTGTTTCGTGCATGCATGCGCAACATGTATAATTAATATAAACCATATAATACACTGGGTTAGGTATAGTCGCTCTATGAAAAAGTAAGAGTGTAGGTAATTGCTTTTGCTTTAGTCGCTGTCCAAGGTTCAGATGCGAGTAACTCTTTTTACTACTCTTGGTGCTGCTACTACTACTATTATTATTATCTAAACAATCACACAAGATTTTTGGTTCATGGCAATACAAACATATTCTATTTATATAATTTGTATAATATCTATTATACTCGTGTAATTATTATTTTATCCATTAAATTATTATTTTAATTATTAAATTATTTTTTTTAAAAAAATAAGATAAAATAGTTATTTTTTATCTTACATATCTCTTCTTACTTACTTTTATATTTCTTTTATCTTTAAACCAAATGACTCATTATATATTTATTATTAAGTTTATATATACCAAGAATAAGAAAAGCCTTTTATATTATAATAAGTAATGATCTTATATTTTTAGGAACATTATATTCTTTAATTATGACACAATAATTATTAAATTATTAAATATAGAATAATATTTTGCTTATTTTAATAAATTTATTTCTATAATCAAATTCATTCTTTTAACAACTATTAATTATTAAATAAATTAATATTTTAAGTAATTATTTAATAAAATATTATTATAAATTTAATAATTAATTATATTATAATTAAAAAATATAATATTCTCAAGAACGTAAGATCATCACTCAATATATCTAGCACACAATTGTTGAACAAGAAAAGAAATGAATTTTATAAGAATTTGTGCATGCACGCCTAAAGAAATGATATTTCCACTTTAAATTTCAAGCTGTAATAAGATATTTTTAGGTATATTTCTTACACAATTAACTGGTGTAATAAGCTTATAGAAACTCATTAAAACAGGTAAGTGAATATATTTCATCATATAAAATATTTATTTTGATTTGAAGAGTTTTTATGTACTCTCTACATAGCTGATATGTAGTTAAGAGTATTTCAAACTGCTATACTCGTTTAAGTTGAAACTGAATTTTAAATCAAGGTACCTTCTATGTGTAGTTCCATCCTACATTAATTTACAGATACCAAATTCAATTGTATTTTGAAGCATTATTGTCATTATGTACATACTATAATTCTCTTCCTCTTCTCTTCTTCAATGAATTAAAGTGATTTGTCAAGAGCATAGTGCACAAAACTATATAATATATTAACTAGCAAGTTCTTTGCTTTGATTATAGAAATTCTCTATTGTTATTAGATGTACAGAAACATGAAGGGTCATTCTATTCTCTCGCCAGTTCATCAATTGCATAAAGGAAAAGCTCATGCTAATGATCTCCAAATCTGCTCCTTTTGCTTACCCCAAAGGTATAGTCATAACCATAGTCTTCTTTAAACTATAATTATTATAAGCTAGCTTGATAGTTTGCATGATAATTATATATCCTCAGAATATTTTTTTTTTCCATTACTTTTGAGAAAAAAATTGCAAAGGTGCTTAATTCATAGAAGACACATGAACCAAACTAATTATAAGCATACATAAAAGCATATCACATGTACATAAGTATCACTAATTTAAAAGTGTGCCCTAAATTTTTACATGCCATTGTCTTGATTGACCTAGTCTAATGATCGAATCTACATAAGATTCTCTTGTTTGTTGAAACATTTTTATCTGTTTGTCTTCCACAAAATTATATATATATATATATATATATATATTTGTGTTTGTGTGTGTACTATCTTTAGTAAGTTTTACGACTTTGTGACAGTTATATTTATAGCTTCTCTTTCCTTGTCTTTTATCTTCATGCCCATACAGATCGCCAGGAACTACAGTAAAAATGTCAAAATATGGCAGCAGTGTCAAGCGAGAACTGCATCTGTTAAACAACGAAGGGCTTTCACAAACTAGTGAAGAAATTGATTATGATCTAAATCAGGTACTCTCTATATGCAGATATTACTTTATTTTAACAAAATAAAATATATTGAATCCTAATATTTCATTTCATTGAAAAATTATGCATGATTAGATATCCAATTTAAATGGGACTCACGCCTTACCACTCTATATTGGGGAAATCTTCAATTGGTCTTTTATGTTGGACTTTGTGAGAAGGTATACTCATGGATTTGATATCACATCTTGATCCAAAATTTTAAAGTGTTAGGTTTATGAATTTTTTCTACTTATATATCTTTTTTTTTTAATTTAATTTTATCCAAAGTGAAACTTCTTTTCAATCTCACTCGTATCTGAACTCTACATACACTGCAACCATCGGCAATGTCCATGGCTGCTTGCCTCAAATTCACTCTCCTCCTTTGTTCTCCCTAAAGAGATGGGAAAGGATTCAACAATGATGAACAAGCAGCACTGTGTCTCTCTTCTGCTGTTTCTTCTCTGCCAGACCGATGAACTCTTTACCTCCTACCTCTTCATGGCTTTAAACCCCTCTCACTTACCACCAAAAGAAAAAAAAGCCAACACCCCTTATCGTTATCTCCTCTT
Source organism: Erythrophleum fordii (assembly GCA_032878935.1). Taxonomy (NCBI): domain Eukaryota; kingdom Viridiplantae; phylum Streptophyta; class Magnoliopsida; order Fabales; family Fabaceae; genus Erythrophleum; species Erythrophleum fordii. Next base: position 25,729,611 of record JAVQMF010000058.1, on the reverse strand, counting down.
ACAGAAATCGTGCTTCGCTATTCCGGAGAGAAATGGTTCTCCTCCCTTCATCGTCCGTCTCTACTTCTGATCTAAGAAGCACCGATACGGGTACGCGTATCGGGTACGACACGATACGATACGTGCGATACGACAATTTTTAAAATTTTAGGATACGGGTACGGGAAAAAAAAATATATATATATATATATATATATTCAATAATCTAATACATTAAAAACTAATTAATCAAGCATAATTAGTAAATAAAATAATTAATCAAATTAATGAGTAGAGGAATCAAAATTAGGTGAACTCTAATTTGTTTCATCAGCTTACAAATTGCAGTCATTGTTGTTATCCTTATAATGTGAAGAGTTATTATTCCACCTCCTTTTATTGCTACGCTTAAATGGTTGAACAATGAACAGGTGAAATCAAATATCACAAACCCAGAACATTCTAGTTTAATTTTCTACAAACAGAGGCACATATCACAGGAATGAATTGAAACACAAGTAGGAGAGACAAATTATCAGCCAAGTTACAAAATTCTAGGCTTATTTTTCTCTGTCATTCAAATTTTTGAAAAAAAAAAATTAAAAACAAAATCCTTACCACCGGAGAAAAAGATGCACCTGCCACTAGCCAGAGAAGATGACAGAGGAACAGAAGGCGTCGTCGGAGAGGATGATGTAGCAGGGTAGGCTACACATGGCAAGACGCAGCAGCACCAGAAGCAGAGGGCGAGGAAGAAGAACTGAAGTTGAGGGAGAAGAACCGAAGCGTTTGACGGGTTGGGGGTTTAATGGACGAAATGAAGTCGTTTAAGGAGAAAAACGTTTTACTACCATTTCAAGGACGTTTTGGAGCCGTTTCCTAACCGTGTCGAAACGTGTCAGTACGTAAAGAAACGTTTCGGTACGCAAAGAAACGTTTCGGATACTTTTGTACCCTTACGGTACGCGTGTCGATATCGGATACGTATCCGATACGGGTACGGCTCCAAATTTGGAGTATCAGTGCTTCTAAGCTTCTGATTCCCATACTTTGTCTGTAAATATGAGAGTTGCTAAATTTCTTTTAGCTCACTCCCCTCCCCACAGCCTCTCTTCTTCTGCTTTTTGAACAAAATTATCATCCTTCTAAGAGGAACCTATGAAGATGAGGCTTGGAACTCAGCCGCCGAACGTAAGCAAAAGGCATCATCTCCTCTCCTCTAATGAAAATCATTCTACTAACTTGCTCAATCTGATATCTTCACCAAAACTTGTTACAGTGGTCATAGAACTCAAAGCGAGCTCTTAACCTTCAGCGACTTTTGCTTCCTAAAAATGGATCCAATATGGATTTTACCATTGGTTTATGATTTCTTTGAAATCCAATCAGTACCCTTTTTGAACCTCCAGCCTCATCCTCCTTCAAAGTCCAAGGCCAAGCAAAAAATTAATTAATCTTTTCCTGGTAGTCCTCCCTCGATGACCCATGGTCATCGCTCAACCTGTTGTGATAGTTACCTATATAAAACCTATGTTCCTCTGAATGCACCTCCCCAATCCCAGATCAACTTCGCACAGCTTGCAGTAGAGCTCAATGGAGTTTATTTTTTATTTTTTCTTTTCTCTACTTGTGCCAATTTCGGACTTCATTTTTCTTTTTTCTCCTTGTAAATGTTACATTTGTTCCCGAGCTCTTTATAGTGGAAACTGCCAATCTCATATACTTTTTCTAAAGTTAATTTAATTTTCTATTTCACCAAAAAATAAAAATGAAATACATTAAGCCATTCAAATGTTGTCCTAGATTAGAGACTGCATCATCAATATTTTAGACAAATAAATGTTATATTTTATAACATCTACTAACAGAGATTCATTTTATTACTATAGTTAAATTCCAAACTTAATTAATTAATATTTAGAACTATATCTTAATTTTTATTCTTTTACTTTGCAGGAGCCTTATACAAGTACAGCATGCTTAATCAGTGATATGTCGACAAATGAAGAAGAAAGTGGGACCATTCCATTTGGTGAGCTCTCACTTTCTTTTGATCACACACATCTATTTCCAGGGAAGATGATGCACAGAGGCCAAGAGAGAAGAATGCATTTATTGTCTTCACCAAACTCAGCAGATGATAATGATCAAGTTGTTCATTCTACTAGTTCAACACAATCTCTTGGGAGGAATTATATAAACTTAGACCTAACTATTTGAATTTCTATAATTTCCTATATTAGCTTAATTACACACAATATATTATATACTTATTATTGCTATTTAATTATTCTATTCATTATCTGTTTGCATTTAATATAATAAAAAGCATCTAAAAGTTGTGTAATTAGTTGCTTGAGTATGTTACCTTTATTTGGTGCTGCTATTTTCTTCATACCCTTCACTAGTTTAATTTCATCTCCCTTGATTAAGGCTTCATTAAAAACTTTTGATTACAAGAATGTTTGTCGTATTGTAATTTATGCTTAGTTATAAATAGTTCATAAATATATATCATAGGGAAATTAGGTCACAACATAAGCAATATAAGTGGACAAATAACCTAATTTTTTGTTTGGGTGTATCTATGAAGAGCAAAATTATGCCTAACAAATATAATAATCACAACAAGAAAAATGAAAAATAATAAGGGAACTTAGCAAAGAACAACAAATTCTTCATAATAGAAAAATGTGTGAATCCCATGCCAATAATTTAGTGAGGATTTATTGAGTTAGAACTCTCACTAAATAAGTTCCCTTGCCAGTAATTTAGCAAGGGAATTGTGTCTTGCCAAATAGCCATGATTTTAGTGACATAATTCTCGGTCGCTAATATCTCATTCAATGGAGAGAGGCTACCAAGAGTGTATGATCCCTTGCTAATTTAATGGGACCTAGAAAAAGAAATTAATTGTGAGGGATTAGCAAGAAATTTAACCCTCACTAAATGGAAATGAAAATTTTCCATTTAGCAAGGGGTTAGCGAGAGAGTGTCATTTGCTAATCCCCTACTAAATAATGCATCTGATTAAATTCCTCCCCTTTTCCTTAATTACACTCCCACACACACACACACACACACACACTCTCTCTCTCTCCCCCCCCCCCCAAAAAAAATCTTTTACTACCCTAGCTTATACAAGAGTGAAATTGCCTTTACATTAGTAAAGCTTTAAAGCCCTTAATGTTGCAAGAGTTTGGTGTATTTTCTTTTAAGTTTATCCATTTATTTAATTTTTATGTTCTAAAACTTTCTTTTAGTTTGATATAACCAAATTAAAATTTCGATATAACTAAATTAAATTGACCTTTTTTTTTGGTCATGCTTGTTGATATAAACAACCAACTTCAGTTTTCATAGGTCACTTTTTGGATTTCAATCCAATCCTTATGTTGTCATGGTTCTTGTTGGATTAGTTTGTTTTAGCAGAGCTTTATGTGAGTGTACTTTTTGTTCATTTTGGCTTGCTTGGTGTAGAGCTATATGCCCTGGGGTTGTTTAGTGCATATTATAGAGTTCTTAATAGTTAGGATTAAAAGCCTTAGGAAATGTCTTTATTGGATATTCTAAAAAATTCAAAGGCATATAGGTTATTAGATGTGATTTTAATATAGTAGTTAAGTAAGTTAATGTATAGTTTTTTTAGAACAAATTTATCACTGATTCTATTTTTGAATAAAATGAACAATACCTCGCACAAAAATTAGTGTAGATCCCTCTTCTGGTAATAAAAGGAAAACTACATAATCTTCTTAATAAACCTAGGAGAAGTTAGGGAACTAAAAAGGAGAAATAGATAGGATTTGATTTTATATCTTATTAAGCAATCATTTTCTTAGTAGAAAGTGATAGAAATAAAAGTTTAAGTCAAACAAATTATTCACTCGATGTAGAAAAGGAACCTAAAAGCCACGGGGAGGTTATAGCATCAAGAGATTATAGCTTTTGGAAAAAAGCTATTTATGATGAAATGGATTTAATTATATCCAGTAACACTTGGATTTTGGTTAACTTAATTCCAAGATGCTAATAGGATGCAAATGGATATTTAGATAAAAATATATTATGCAAGGAACAATTCAAACATTTAATGCTAAGTTAGCAGTAAAAGAATTTAGGCCAAGATAGGGTATAGATTACTTTGACACATATTCACTTATAGCCAAAATAACATCCATTAGGGTATTACTTACATTAGCATCTTTTTATCATTTGTGTGTACATTAAATAGATGTAAAGACAACATTTTTAGATGTTAAGCTAGATGAAGGTATACATAGAACAACCCTAAGCATTTGTATTATTGGGAAAGAAAAGAACATGTGTAAACTACTTAGGTCTATATTTGGTCTTAAGCAAGCACCAAAGTGATGGTATAAGAAATCTGATTTAGTCATATTATCTCATGGGTTTAAATATAGTGATACAAATAAATGTATTCATTCCAAGTTTATGGATAAATATGGAGTTATTATATGCTTATATGTTATTATATGTTAATATTCAAAATAACATGCTTGGCATATGAATAAAACTAAGAAGTATTTAACTTTACAATGTTCGGCATTTCATAAAAACAACGAAATGAGTCAATTTAAAAAGCAAGTCCTATGGATTGAATAATTTAAGGTCAAATAAAATTAAAATAAAATTTTAAATAATGAAAAATAAAGATTTGAGTATTGAGTTGCCCAAAAATCAGAGCTAAAATGGTTCAATAAAATTGTCGAAAGTATAATGGCATTTTTGTAAATATGTGCACTTTTTGAAAAACTCACAGGAGGATTTTTTAAATGAAAAACTTGAGCTTTTCAGAGTTCTTAGAGGTCTTGAAAATCATGAGAATTCTCGGGACAGTTAAAACCCCTCTGGTGTATGACTTTGGACGTCAGTTGACCTAAACTTTGACATTTTCATTCGAGAAGGTTTTAAATCCAAATTGAGTGATTTCAAAACTATTTTATAAGATAGAGGACCTAAATTTTATGATAGAAAAAATAGTTCTAAAAAAGAAGCTAACATAGACCTCAAATGAATTAGTTAAAAAGTTAGGATGTAAACAGCATTTTTATGAACAGATTTCTTCCTTATTTCCTCCATATAAGAGGCATCCCACCTAGAGGCTTCTAATCGAATTATTCTATCCAAAATAGAGAGACTCTTTGTCCAAGTGAGATGCACAAGGAGAATCTTCAAGAAGGAAGAAAGAGCAAGGAGAAAGGTGTGGAAAATGGAAGATTTTCATGGTTCTTCCTTCTTTGATGTTGTTCCCCTTCTCCAACATTTCTTTCTATGGTTTTGGTCATTTATTTGAAACTATTTTGGACTTGATTCAGGGGAGGACATTATACTTTGAAAGAGGAGGCCATACCAAAGGAGGAAGCTCTTGAAGAAGCAAGGATTCAAGGTAAACTATCTTTGCTTTTTTTAATTTCCTCTCCTTGCTTCTCTTATGTGAGTCTCAACCAACTTGAGAGCTTGTAGAATGGAGGAATTTCTTACCAAAGCCAAGTAAGAAACCTATAATTTAGAGTGTGGAAACCTAAGAAATGCAAAGAAACTTAAAGAAAAACAAGTGAAATCCAAGATAGGAAAGTTAAAGATCCATAGATGTGTTGTAAAATCTAGGTTGATTCAAGAATGCTTAAGCTTATGTGAGTGTTTGTTTGAGTTCCTAAGGCCTCTAGGGAGCATCCCAAGTGCCTCTTTCATCAAGGAAAAATTACAAACTCCATGGGCTCTAAATCACACCTAAGGCTTGGCTACAACAAGAGTAAGGGTTAGGGAATGTTTTAATTTTTTTCTGAGCTTAGTTTGGGACTATATGTGATGGAAGAAGATAAGAGAAAGCCATGAAAAAAATTTAGAAGCCATAGATTGAGAGTTTCGGGTATAGGTTCCATATTATGACCTAAAGTGGCAACTTGTATCTAAAGTCAAGAGGCCTAGATATAAGAAGCAAATGGAGCCAAGATCTTGAATTGTAGTAGTTGCTTCATTAGGCCCTTTTATAGAACTAATATGTCACCATTGAACTAAGTGTCCTTCTTTAGTGTGTGTATTCTAAGGCTTGTTTCAAGAATGTAATTGGATCCTATTTGTTATGCCTAGGCCAAAGAAATCAAGCTCCATCTATTTATAGTGTTTAATCGAAAAGGAAGGAGAATAGCTTAGGGAAAATTTTGTGTTTTATTCCAAAGGTAGCTCTCCACTCTTTCTTATATGCATCCTTAGTTATATGTATATCATTGGATGTTTATATGTGTATTTGTATCTTGAGACATGCTATTTTATGTTGCCTTGTTGCATTAGTACCAATATGCTTCTTGAATTATGTTTTGGCTATGAAACTTGTTCTTATGAGTGAGATTATGCCAAAAGTTCCTAAAAATGGGTGAGATAAGGCCAAAAGTCTCAACGATAAGTGAAACTAAGTCAAAAGTCCTTAGATCAAGAGTGAGGCTAATCCAAAAGTCCTAAAAATAGGGTGAGACTAGACCAAAAGTTCTTAGAGTGTGTTCTTAGTTTTAACATGTTATTGTGGCATGAAAAATATAGATTGAATGGCTCTTATTTATGTTAAATGCATGCTTGTGATTCTTAATATGTTTATATGTCTTAATTGCTTATTTGAATAGGTGTTTAAGCTATTGAGATTCTTTGAATCTCACCTCCTTTCCTCTCCCATCTCATCATGTTTAGGTGGAGCTTAAGGAGACCAAAGTGGAAACTAAAGAGCATAATTGGACATATTTTAACATTAGGGCAGTTTTGATGTAATGAAATGTCATAGTTTGTATGTGCATATTATTTTTGAGATATAGATACTTGAACAAATGTAAAAGTATGTGAATGTATTGTATATATCAAACTTGGAACCAAATCAATGAGAATGTATGATTTGCTCACTTGGATGACCAATCTTGCATGTGCATTAAGGCTTGTGAGATAGTGAGTTTAAGATGTATCATGGTTTAGATCAATTGGAGAGCTTATATATACTGTGTTTATGCCTTAAAACTTGCTCAAAATGTGGTATAAGTGTTAGGAGGCCATTTGAAACCAAATTGACCCATATATGGTACCAAAATTACCATATTCTTGAGCTACGTCACGATCTAACAAAATGAGCTTGTCTTTGAATGTATATAGGCCTTATCTAGAGCTTTCTATAGAGCTAAAAAGTACCCTAATTGGAGCTCTAGAGAATTTATTATAATTTTTTAAAGTTGGACAAAACGTGCAGAATTGGCAAATGCACTATTCATATGGTTAGCTTTGGTTCCAGGGAACCTTATGGCTCAAATGAAATCCAATGGTTGTGAAATTTTATAAGCATAAACTAGGCATAATAAGCTTTCTGTAACACTTAAGAGCAACTCATTTGGATTTATATTGAGAGCTAAATGAATTTTTGAAGTTCCAGATCAGTATCAGGGGCGCAGCCAGACCTTTATTATTATTCCATTAGTTTTTAGGGGCTAAACACTTCTATTTTGGTCTAAATTTATTTTTATCTTAACATTTATAACTTTCCAAAATGGTATGATTTTCTAAGTTTTTATTTTTTTAGAATTAGTTATAAATTTTTGAAATTTATATCAGTAGCCTATGATAGCAAATCTGGGTAGCTAAACCTTTAGTGTTTTTCCATTGTTAATCATGGTCCATCTAATTTTTTTTTTTCATGGGCTAGGATTATTTTTTACTTGTATTTGACATTTAGGGCTTTCCAAAAAACTATCATTTGCTTGATTGTGATTTTTTTAGAATTAATTATGATTTTTCAAAGTTAATGTCAAAAACCTGAATTCTGGACCCAAAAGCAACTTGCCATTTTTCTGGCTTTTTGGCTTCAAATTTGTGCTACTTGGATTGTTTTATGATGTGTATGAATTGAATAGATGTAGTATGAGTGGAAAATGATGTTGGTGTATTTATATAGCCCACATAATAAGAAATGAAAATTTTATGCCCTACATAACACAATAAAATGCTAATATTTTATTCCTTTCTTGGAAATTAAATGGAATCAAGCATGAATACTAGTCTAATGATGCCAATAATTATGGTATTACAAACTTTATAATTAATGTAAGATGAAAAATCTTAAGGAGGTAAATACTATTTTAAGTATTAAAGTTAAAGGCAAATTGGGGATTTTTCCTTGAATCAATCCAATTATATTGAGAAAATCTTGGATAAGTATATAAACATTTGAAAAGTATTAAAAAAAAAGGGAATTGTTTTACAATAGTTTTCCTACAATATTGGAAGGATATAGTGATCTTAACTGGATGAATAGTACACAAGGTAGTAAATCAACATTTAGTTGGATACCATAAACAGAGGTGCCATATCATTAGCATCAAAGAAACAAATATGTACAACTCATTCCATTATGAAATTAGTTTATAGAATTGTCTTTCGTAGGCAAAGAGGTTAAATAACTAAGGATTTTGTTATTGAATATAAAGTTGTGGCCATAATTGATGTTAGCTATCTCTATACACTGTGACAGTGAGGCTACTAAGTCTAGGGTGTATAGCAAAATCTATAATGAAAAATTTAGACATATTAACTTGAGACATGAATAAGTCAGGTAATTGATTGGGATGACATAATCACAATTCAATTTGTGAGAACAAAGAACAACTTGGCAAATCCTTTTACAAGAGGACTATTAAGAGAAATGATGAGAAAAACATTATTTAGAATAGGGTTGAAAACTATAACTAAGAGTCACCAATAATGGAAACCCAATCTTTTCCTAAATTAAATCTAATCAAGAAAGGTAATAACAAGTTACTGATTAATGATCATGGCTCACTAGACAATTTAAATACATTCAAAGATATGCATAATAAATTTAGAGGGTCAACATTATACTCTTAATGTAACAACCGGGAAAAGGGAAAAAGGAAAAGAAAGTAGAAAGCTAAAAAAATTTGAAATCTAGAAATTTTGCCAAGTCTCCTCGCAATAGCGAGAAATGGTCTCACTATAGCGAGAGAGCCTGTTCGCAATAGCGAAGGTGAGTCTAGCTATAGCGAGTGCGGGCAGCAGTCCATACAGAAACCAGAGAGTTGCTCGCCGTAGCGTGCGCCATAGCGAGAGTGGGAGTCTGGAACTGGTGCGAGTTCGCCATAGCGAAAGTTAAATCTCGCCATAGCGAAGGAAACTGATACGTGCTCGCCATAGCGAAAGCTAAATCTCGCCATAGCGAAGGCAGCTGATACGAGCTCGCCGTAGCGAAGGTTAATTTTCGTCGTAGCGAGGGTCAGTCCGGAAAAGAGTAAAAGGCGAGAATTTGACTCCTTTAAATGCCCCAACTCATTCTTTCTCTCATATTTGCCCTAGACTTCGACCCAAGGAGAGAAAAGAGGCGTGGAGAGTGAGAGAGACCAAGAGAGGGAGGAAGAATAAAGAAAAGGTAAGCAAGTTCCTCTCATTTCTACTTAGAATCTTGATATCCTCTCTTTGCCCTCTTTTCCTACGATTTTGTTTATGAGATTAGTAAGGTTTTGAGTATGGGTCAGAAGAGGAAAAGTGGAAAACACCTTTGAATCTCTTTGTTTTCTTTGAAAATGTTGTTTCTACTACCTTAGGAACTTGAGAGAGAGGAAGAATTGATGGCATTCTAGAGAGAGAGAGAGAGAACCCCTAGATTCTTATATGTCAGGGGTTTTGCTCTGAAGAACTCCTAAGAGTTGTTAAGTTATGAGAGAGTAATTTATGCTCTTTGATATGTCTAGGCTCAAGTGAAGCATCTCCATCAAGGTGTGATTGTGAACCTAAGAAGGGAGAGGAGAAATTGAAAGGAAAAGTTAGTATTGGCTTATAAGGTAGCTCTCTTTCTACTCTTTCTTGTTGCATTCTTGGATGTAATAGTCATTGTATGTTTATGTATATGCTTGATGTGTGAGATATGCCATATGTTATTGCCATGATACATTGTTGACAATATGCTTGTGTGATGGATTGTGAGAATTGCTCAGGTGAGGTAGTGCCGAAAGTCCCTTGAGATGGGTGAGGTAAAGCCGAAAGTCCCTTGAGATGGGTGAGACAAGGCCAAAAGTCTCATATCCAAGTGAGGCCAAGTAAAAAGTCCCTAAACTCGGGTGAGGCCATCCAAAAGTCCCTAAAACTCGGGTGAGGCTAGACCAAAAGTCCCTGGAGCCCATTTTTGGCATTGTTGTGATTTCCATAGCATGTACAATATGTAATGTGATTGAGAATGGTTGGATGCCAAATTACATGCTTGACTTGTTATATGCCTTGATTGTTTACTTGAATGGGTGCATAAGCTACTGAGATTCCCTGAATCTCACCCCTTCCCCTCCCAACTTAACATGTTAGGTGGAGCTCAAGGAGATTCAAGTGCACACCAAGGAGCCTAGGAGCTTGCTTAGCTAGACTTTAGCTTTATTTTAGTTATTTTGATATAAAGTGGTGCCAAATGAATATGCACCCACTATTTTTGAGATGTAAATATTGTAGCATAAGTAAATGCATGGATATATAATGTACAAACTATGTAGAGAGCCAAATTAATGGAAATGAGGGTTTTGCCCTTTTTGTTGAATGAATGTAATAGTGTATTTTTGGCCGTAGCATAGTGAATTTGGAATGTATGATGATTTGGACCACTTGGACATGTTATATAGACTATTTTTATGCTTTTAAAATTGTCCATGAGGAGTGAGAACATGTGAGAGGCCACTTGGACCCATTTTGGACCTCTTGGGTGCCAAAACCGCTAAATTTGTGAGCTCCATCAAAGTATGACCAGATGAGCTCTTCTTGCCATGAAATTTGGCATGCCTCTAGAGTTTGTAGAGAGCTTCTTAAAAAGCTAAAGTGGGTAATATTCAGAGGTCTAGAGAATATTTAGCGAATTGTTGAAATTGGGAAAAATTCATGGTTTGGTCACATACTGTTTCATTAGACCGAAAATGAAACCATGTCATTCATAGACCAAACGGTAGCCAAATGTCATGAAATTTTATACACATAAACTAGAAAACCACAGTGACCTATACCAACTAGAATCACCTAAATCAGAGGTCTATAGAGAGAGAATGAACCTTCTGAAGTTCTATATTAGCATCAGGGAGCCCCTCCGACATCCGTTACTGTTCCATCAGTTTTCGGGGTGTAAGGGCTGCTGAACTGATCTAGACTTATTTTTCTCCTCTAGTAGACATCTGTAGCTTTTCCAATTGGTATAGTGTGCTTAAATTGGATTTTTTTAGATTTAGTTACGAATTTTTGAAGTTCATGACAGTAAGCTATGCCAGAAACAGAGACAGCCAGACCTTTGTCTAATTTTTGATGTCAAAAATGATGCAAATGCTAAGATTATGGTTGGAAATTATTTTTCTTGTAAAGATAACACTTAGAGCTTTCCAGAAAGCTATGGTTTACTAGATTCCCATTTTTTTATAATTAGTTATGATTTTTCAAAGTTAGAGCCAAAATATGACTTTTGGGCCCAAGTGAGAAATTGCATTTTTTCTGGTTTTTGGCTCCATGCCCGTGGCTTATGGCTTGTTTTATGCTATGTATGAGTTGTATAAATGGAGTGTGAGTAGAGAATGTGAATGATGGGTTCACAGAACCCACGGGGTAGAAGATAAGTGTATGAAATCCCGTTTCATAGCATGAAAATGCCACGAATTGGTATTGAATTTTTGGAAATCATATGGAACCGAGCCCATAGGGAGGCTAGATAGCAGTAGTAGATTAAGGTGTTAAATTTTTGGTATCAGAGCAATGGTTCAGGTATTTTTGCTCGATGTTAGGCTCTTGAATGATGTGAATTGCTTGTATTTGGTGTGAATGGTCATGGAAGTGGTAGCATCCATATGCATATGTGCTGGTGATGTTATTGTGAACTAAGGATTGCTACTTCTTTTCAGACATGGTTGAGACTAGACGGGGCAGGGGTAAAGGCAGAGGCAGACCGCCTAGGGCTCAGAGAGCTGAGCCAGAGGTTCCTGTTGGGCCTGAGGATCCTCTGCGGGCCATCATGGAGAGACTTGATCTGTATGAGGCCATGATGGGCTAGCACTAAGAGATGCTGGAACAGCAGAGATATATTGTCCAGCAACAGCATGATATGATTATGCATTTACAAGACACCCTGGCCAGGCAAGAAGAAGCCAGGAGAGATGCCCCTATACCTCAGCCATCTACATCTAGCATTCCACCTGCACCTCCCCAGGAGCCTGCTGCTCCATAGACCAAGACGCTATCCAGAAAGTGTTGAAGCAGTTTAGGCAGAATAATCCACCCTCATTTGACGGAGGGTTGGATGTGGATAACGCAGAGGCTTGGGTGATGCAGCTTAAGAAAATATTCTCGATGATGGATTGTACCACCGAGCAGAAAGCTCAGCTAGCCACTTTCATGTTAGAAAAGGAAGTTGATAGATGGTGGTGTAGCACGAAACCCCTTATAGAGACCAAGAACATACAAATAACTTGGGAAACCTTCTTGGTCAAATTTTATGAGAAATATGTCCCTAGTTCGGTGAGGAAAAAGAAAGAGATGGAATTTATAGGCTTGAGACAGACGGATGAGATAACTGTGAACCAATATGTGGCCAAGTTCATTGAGTTGTCTCAGTATTCCTCTTACCTCCAGAGGTATGATGATGAACCCTGGAGATGTGAGCAGTTTGAGACTGGGTTGAGGCCCTTGATTAGCAACAGAGTCACTCCACAGTAGATCAGAAAGTTTAATACTCTTGTGGAGGTCAGCAGGGTGGTTGAGACTAACTTGCAAGTTATCATGCTTGCTGCGACTACGGCTAGTCAGAAGAGGGTTCCAGATTTGAAAAGGCCGAAACCAGAAGAGGGCTCTAGTTTGACACCTAGTACTAAGAGGAGAGGTAAGGGGCCATGGAATAGAAGGCCGCAGCGAGGTGTGCCACCTCCTCGGGGCCAGTCATCCTTTCAGCAGTCTCCGGTGACATGTTTTAAGTGTGGGAAGCCGGGGCACATTGCTAGACACTGTCCTCAGATGGAGACAGTGCCTCCTCCTAGACCACAGACCCAGGGCCGAGTATTCGCCCTTACTCAGCAGGAAGCCAGCACATCTCCCAGTTTGATCTGAGGTACGCTGATAGTGAATGGCTTTCCTGTAGTTGCTATGTTTGATTCGGGTGCTAGTTACTCGTTTGTATCCTATGATTGTGTGAGGAAATTGGGTCTGATCGTTAGTGTCTTGCCATTTGACTTGTCTGTCACTACACCCACTGGAGGCCACGTGGTTACTTCCTATACCTGCTTAAATGTCACTGTTCAATTTAACCATTGTCATACCACTATTGATTTGGTTTATATGCCCTTCCATAATATTGCTTTGATTGTTGGTATGAACTGGTTGGTTACGAATAATGCCATACTTGATTGTGAACACCGAACCATTTCCCTACCTACTTGTGGGACCATACCTAGGGTAGGAGCTGAGTTATCCTTTATGACTACTACCCAGGTTGAGAGATATTTAAAGTATGGATGTCAAGGGTTTCTAGTCTTTTTCTCTATCCAGGCTGAGGTAGAATAAGGGATAGAGGAGATCCCAGTTGTCAGGGAATTCCCGGAAGTTTTTCCTAAAGAGTTTGACTTTAGTGGCCTACCCCCTGAGAGAGAATTAGAGTTCCCTATAGACATAGTGCCTGGGGCTGGACCGGTGTCCAAAGCTCCTTACAGGATGGCTCCCGCCGAGCTTGCTGAGTTGAAAGAGCAGATAGAGGAATTGTTAGAGAAAGAGTTTATCCGCCCTAGTGTTTCACCTTGGGGTGCTCCGGTGTTATTTGTGAAGAAGAAAGATGGTAGCTTGTGTTTGTGTATAGATTACAGAGAGTTGAATAAAGTTACCATCAAGAATAAATATCCTCTCCCTAGAATTGATGATTTGTTAGATTAGTTGGCTGGGGCATCTGTGTTTTCCAAGATAGATCTTAGATCTGGGTACCACCAGTTGAGAGTGAGAACTGAAGACGTCTCCAAGACAGCCTTCAGAACGAGATATGGGCACTATGAGTTCCTTGTGATGCCATTCGGGTTGACGAATGCGCCTGCTGTGTTCATGGATTACATGAACAGGGTATTCAGACCGTATCTAGATCAGTTTGTGGTGGTCTTTATTGATAATATTTTAGTGTACTCCCAATCTTTTGAGGAGCATAAGAGGCATTTGAGATTAGTCCTAGACACTTTGAGAGAGAAAAGGTTGCATGCTAAACTTAGTAAATGTGAGTTTTGGCTGACCGAGGTGAGATTCTTAGGTCATGTGATCTCACGAGACGGGGTTGCGGTTGATCCCCATAAAGTTGAGGCTGTGTTACAGTGGGATAGACTTAGAATGATCACCGAGGTCAGGAGTTTCTTAGGTTTGGCAGGGTATTATAGACGGTTTATTCAGGACTTTTCTCGGATGGCCTTGCCACTGACGAGGCTAACTAGGAAAGAGACACTTTTTGTGTGGGATGAGAGATGTGAGAAGAGTTTCCAAGAGTTGAAACTCTGTTTGACCACTGCCCCTGTACTGATTATCCCTGACCCTAGTGAACCATTTGTGGTTTATTGTGATGCCTCGGGCAAAGGGTTAGGATGTGTGTTGATGCAGCAGGGTCGAGTAATGGCATATACCTCGAGGCAGTTGAGGTCTCATGAGGAGAATTACCCCACACATGACCTGGAGTTAGCCACCGTAGTGTTTGCTCTTAAAATTTGGAGACACTATCTGTATGGTGCTACCATAGAGATCTATAGTGACCACAAGAGTCTGAAATACCTGTTTGACCAGAAAGAACTCAATATGAGACAGAGGAGATGGATGGAATTCTTGAAAGACTATGATTATGTGTTGAAATATCATCCGGGCAAGGCCAATGTGGTGGCGAATGCCTTGAGTAGAAAAACCATCCATGTAGCCCATATGATGATTAGGGAGCAAGAGCTCCTAGAGAAGTTCAGAAATTTGAACCTCTCTTGTCAGGTGGTATCGGGTAAATTGTATCTGAGTGAAACCCGAATTGAGAATATCTTGAGAACCCAGATCTTAGATGCCTAGAGAGAGGATAAATTCCTGAGACGGATCAGGAATGAGATCACCCAAGGTAAGACCTCAGATTTTAAGGTGTCTGAGAATGGTATGATAGTATACCGAGATAGAATCTGTGTGCCTAGTCAGAATGAGTTGAGAGAAAGCATTTTAGAAGAGGCACATAAGAGTAAGTATACTATCCACCCAGGTGCCACCAAGATATATCAGGATTTGAAAAAGAATTTTCTGGTGGCCAGGGATGAAGAATGATGTGACGGAATATGTGGCTAGATGCCTAGTGTGTCAGAGGGTAAAGATAGAACATCAAAAGCTGGTTGGGTTGTTGCAACCTCTAGATATCCCTGAGTGGAAGTGGGATAGTATAGCCGTGAACTTTGTGATGGGGTTACCCAGGACATCCTCTGGACACGATGCTATTTGGGTAGTTGTGGATAGACTGATGAAGTCTGCACACTTTTTAGCTATCAGGGCTACTCATACACTGGATAAATTAGCCCAGTTGTATATCAGAGAGATAGTGCGACTTCATAGGGTACCCAATAGCATAGTTTCGGATAGAGACCCCAGGTTCACATCGAACTTTTAGAGGTCATTGCAGCATGCCTTAAGGACCAGGTTGCGATTTAGTACTGCATATCACCCCCAGACAGATGGTCAGACTGAAAGGACCATCCAGACATTGGAAGACATGTTGAGGGCATGTGTGTTAGAAATGAAGGGGAACTGGGATGCGTATTTACCATTAGCAGAGTTTGCGTATAACAACAGTTACCATTCCAGTATTCAGATGGCCCCTTATGAGGCTTTGTAAGGGAGAAAGTGCAAATCCCCTCTGTGTTGGGTTGAGCTAGGTGAGAGGAGTATGATAGGACCTGAGATTGTGGACCAGACCACCCGACAGATAGAGTTGATTAGAAAGAGACTCCTCACGGCCCAGAGTAGGCAAAAAAGTTACGCTGATAAGCGTAGGAGGCCGTTAGAGTTTGAGATTAGAGACCATGTGTTCATTCGAATATCTCCAATGACAGGAGTAGGTCGGTCAATAAGGGTAAGGAAGCTCAGTCCTAGGTATATTGGTCCGTTTGAAATCCTTAAGAAAATTGGACCCGTGGCTTACCGAATAGCCTTACCTCCTAACCTAGCCCAAATTCACAGTGTTTTTCATGTCTCCCAGTAGAAAAAGTATTTTCCAGACCCCTCACATGTCATAGAATATGAGCATGTGCAATTGTAGGAAGATCTTTCCTATGTAGTGAGACCGGAGAGAATTATGGATGCTAAGCTGAAACAGCTGAGAAGCAAGAATATTCCTCTGTGAAAGTGATCTGGAAAGGTCTGACATCTGAGGAAGCAACCTGGGAATTGGCGGATAAAATGAGGCAAAAATATCAAGAGTTATTCCCTTGAGGTAAGTCTTTAAATTTCGAGGACGAAATTTCTTTTAAGAGGGGTAGAAATGTAATAACTGGGAAAAGGGAAAAAGGAAAAGAAAGTAGAAAGCTGAAAAAATAAATCTAAAATTTTGCCAAGTCTCCTCGCAATAGCGAGAAATGGTCTCGCTATAGCGAGAGAGCCTGTTCGCAATAGCAAAGGTGATTCTAGCTATAGCGAGTGCGGGCAGCAGTCCATACAGAAACTAGAGAGTTGCTCGCCGTAGCGTGCGCTATAGCGAGAGTGGGAGTCTGGAACTGGTGCGAGTTCGCCATAGCGAAAGTTAAATCTCGCCATAGCGAAGGAAACTGATACGTGCTCGCCATAGCGAAAGCTAAACCTCGCCATAGCGAAGGCAGCTGATACGAGCTCGTCGTAGTGAAGGTTAATTTTCGCCATAGCGAGGGTCAGTCCGGAAAAGAGTAAAAGGCGAGAATTTGACTCCTTTAAACGCTCCAACTCATTCTTTCTCTCATATTTGCCCTAGACTTCGACCCAAGGAGAGAAAAGAGGCGTGGAGAGTGAGAGAGACCAAGAGAAGGAGGAAGAACAAAGGAAAGGTAAGCAAGTTCCTCTCATTTCTACTTAGAATCTTGATCTCCTCTCTTTGTCTTTTTTTCTTACGGTTTTGTTTGTGAGATTAGTAAGGTTTTGAACATGGGTCAGAAGAGGGAAAGTGGAAAACACCTTTGAATCTCTTTGTTTTCTTTGAAAATGTTATTTCCACTACCTTAGGAACTTGAGAGAGAGGAAGAATTAATGGCATTCTAGAGAGAGAGAGAGAACCCCTAGATTCTTGTATGTTAGGGGGTTTTGCTCTAAAGAATTCCTAAGAGTTGTTAAGTTATGAGAGAGTAATTTATGCTCTTTGATGTGTCTAGGTTCAAGTGAAGCATCTCTATCAAGGTGTGATTGTGAACCTAAAAAGGGAGAGGAGAAATTGAAAGGAAAAGCTAGTGTTGGCTTATAAGGTAGCTCTCTTTCCACTCTTTCTTGTTGCATTCTTGGATGTAATAGTCATTGTATGTTTATGTATATACTTGATGTGTGAGATATGCCATATGTTATTGCCATGATGCATTGTTGACAATATGCTTGTGTGATAGATTGTGAGAATTGCTCGGGTGAGGTAGTGCCGAAAGTCCCTTGAGATGGGTGAGGTAAAGCCGAAAGTCTCATATCCGAGTGAGGGCAAGTCAAAAGTCCCTAAACTCAGGTGAAGCCATCCAAAAGTCCCTAAAACTCGGGTGAGGCTAGACCAAAAGTCCCTGGAGCCCATTTTTGGCATTGTTGTGATTTCCATAGGATGTACAACATGTAATGTGATTGAGAATGGTTGGATGCCAAATTATATGCTTGACTTGTTATATGCCTTGATTGTTTACTTGAATGAGTGCATGAGCTACTGAGATTCCCTGAATCTCACCCCTTCCCCTCCCAACTTAACATGCTAGGTGGAGCTCAAGGAGATTCAAGTGCACACCAAGGAGCCTAGGAGCATGCTTAGCTAGACTTTAGCTTTATTTTGGTTATTTTGATGTAAAGTGGTGCCAAATGAATATGCACCCACTATTTTTAAGATGTAAATATTGTAGCATGTGTAAATGCATGGATATATGATGTACAAACTATGTAGAGAGCCAAATTAATAGAAATGAGGGTTTTGCCCCTTTTGTTGAATGAATGTAATAGTATATTTTTGGCCGTAGCATAGTAAATTTGGAATGTATGATGATTTGGACCACTTGGACATGTTATATAGATTATTTTTATGCTTTTAAACTTGTCCATGAGGAGTGAGAACATGTGAGAGGCCACTTGGACCCATTTTGGACCTCTTGGGTGCCAAAACCGCTAAATTTGTGAGCTACGTCAAAGTATGACCAGATGAGCTCTTCTTGCCATGAAATTTGACATGCCTCTAGAGTTTGTAGAGAGCTTCTTGAGAAGCTAAAGTGGGTAATATTCGGAGGTCTAGAGAATATTTAGCGAATTGTTGAAATTGGGAAAAATTCATGGTTTGGTCACATACTGTTTCATTAGACCGAAAATGAAACCATGTCATTCATAGACCAAACGGTAGCCAAATGTCATGAAATTTTATACACATAAACTAGAAAATCACAGTGACCTATAACAACTAGAATCACCCAAATCGGAGGTCTGTAGAGAGAGAATGAACCTTCTAAAATTCTATATCAACATCAGGGAGCCCCTCCGACCTCCGTTACTGTTCCATCAGTTTTCGAGGTGTAAGGACTGCTGAACTGATCTAGACTTTTTTTTTCTCTAATAGACATCTGTTGCTTTTCAAATTGGTATAGTGTTCTCAGATTGAATTTTTGTGGATTTAGTTACGAATTTTCAAAGTTCATGACAGTAAGCTATGCCAGAAACAGAGACAGCCAGACCTTTGTCTGAATTTTGATGTCAAAAATGGTCCAAACGCTGAGATTATGGTTGGTAATTATTTTTAGTGTAAAGATAACACTTAGTGATTTCCAGAAAGCTATGGTTTACTAGATTTCCATTTTTCTATAATTAGTTATGATTTTTCAAAGTTAGAGCCAAAATATGACTTTTGGGCCCAAGTGAGAAATTGCATTTTTTCTAGTTTTTGGCTCCATGCCCGTGGCTTATGGCTTGTTTTATGCTATGTATGAGTTGTATAAATGGAGTGTGAGTAGAGAATGTGAATGATGGGTTCACAAGACCTACGGGGCAGAAGATGAATGTATGAAACCCCGTTTCATAGCATGAAAATGCCACGAATTGGTATTGGATCTTTGGAAATCATATGGAACCGAGCCCAGAGGGAGGTTAGATAGCGGTAGTAGATTAAGGTGTTACACTTAATGAAATTAAGATAAACTTATAAGGTATTTTATAACTTGACCTATATGAAAATCAAGAGTGGTGCCACTCTTAACAGAGATTTAAAGTTAATTTCTGAACATGTTCATGAAATTTAAGGGTAGACACGACAAAATACGTACTAGTTTTCTATAAGTGCTTTTAAAGGAATTTAGATTCATGTGTTTAGTAGTTTTGGTTCTAACTATAGAATTATGGTTCAAGGAAATATTCTATCGTTAATTATTGAAACTTTGAACTATATACACTAATGGAGGGTCCAAATCGAAAGACACATTTCCTATGCATGAGCTTATAAGAAGATAAGTCACTTAATTTTATCAAATTTAATGGAAAATTATTAGAGATTGTTCTAAAAAACTTGAGTGATATGACCTAACTTAAATAACAATGCATGCATATCATTGGAAATGGAGTAAGGTGTGTATAATTAAGTTAATTAAAACATCTTTCTAAGTTGACAAGCATATGTAACAGAAAGCAACCTATCGACTAGTAGACAGTCACTAGCTGATTGATTCATGTTTAAAAAGTAGGAATTGAGAAATAGGGAATAACTAGTTGATTGGTAGGTAATACTAGTCAATTGGTATGCCTTTAGAAGTAGTCAATTAACTAGCCAAAGGTACCAGTTAACTAGCAAGTCTTTAGACACCAACCAATTGATTGGTATGCCTTTAGATACTAACTTAAGAGCAACTAGTCAATTAATAAAGGCTACCAGTTGATTAGTATGATTACTTACAAGTTTAAGCAAAATTGTAAAGGAGGTGAACTCATAATATAAACTCGTAACGTAAACTCATAAGAGTTTACCTATGTTAATAAATAAATATTAAAATATATAATTATATTATACCTAATAGTTAAAATACAATATAAATATAGAAATTTATTCATATGTAATTCCAATTATACTAATTAAAAAAATTAAATTTTTTGTAGAAACATAAACATGTATAGCATTTTTTACACTTTTTTTAACACTTTAGAAGGCTAAAAAGGCTTATTTTGGATCAAGCTTCTTGTATGGGCCTTTTAAAGTTTTTTGAACTAGGGTGACACAATTTTTAGGATAAAAATAGATATTTAGACTCACCTCAAACTCACCCATTCAACCAATTCTACATTAATCAATTATGAATCAACATGAGTTAACTCTGATTTCAAGTTTACAAGTAACTTGGCATATTTTCCTTTAGTGAAAACATAGATTCAATAAACTCAATGGGTTAACTTGCAAATTTGACAACATGGCTACCAGTTGACTGGTTGGATTTTGGACATTAGAAAATTACAAAAAATTTAACAGTTGAAGTATTTGTTGGCTTCAAGAATCTTTGGTTTCATTAAATAATAGTCAAGTGACTATTGGAGATGTTCAAAAGCACTCTAAATATCAAAATAAACATGTTAGAACTTGAGATTTGAATTTAAAATTAATTTTCTAACAAAAGGCATGTTGGTTCAATATCAATTTTATAAATTGATTTTGAACTTAAAAGAGTATAACCCAAAAAAAAAAAATCTATCTCTTTATTCTTTGAACCCTTGACAAGTACTCTTGAATGAAGAACTTCATCAATACTGAGTGTAATTTTCTAGGGTGCTTAGGATTACTCCTGAAAGCAATTTACTTAAACCCTACAGCAACATAAATGAAAGCAAATATTACTTTAAAGGATAATGTGTTTTAACACGTTTCAAAACCTTCTTCTTTTTTTGGCATTTTTGTAACTCCATACCTACTTTCCTAACATCCCTTGGCCCTTTAACCAATTGTATCAATTACAAAAAAAAAAAAAATTTGCTTGATGTAAACCATAACATATATTAGAATGCTCACTAACTATAGATATACTCTAATGAATACTTTGCATGGCCCTTTCCCCTTTTTATTTGAAGGGTATTTTGGTTAAAATGAATTTAAGTTGTCATGTAATTTAAAAAAAAAAACAATTCTATGCAATTTATCATAATAAAAAAGAAAATTGTGTGAATAAATCATCTCTTAAAAGAGAACAAAGTAATTTCTATAAAAATACAATATCTTTAAGATGTTATATATGATATAATTATGTGTATATTCATAACCCCCAAAGAAGAACTATTTAGGATCTCTTCTCATGTTTAATGGCATAGACCTTAAAATTTCCAAAGGATTTATATTTTACAATTATATAGATTAATTTTCTTATTTATGTTATTATAATTCATAGGCCTATTATACAATTGAAGGCATATAAATAAAGGTTATATATATACTCAGTATGAAGTATCTAAGTGAATGAGAATTATCCATTTCCTTCTTCTCTCAATTTTTTCTCTTGCTCTTGTTATATTTTCTTATATTTTTCATTAGTTTTATAACATGTTAGTAGTATTAACATCTAGCAAATTGGTATAAGATATCAATCCTCAGAGCATACTGTTCATCACATAAAGGTATAAAAAACTTTTTGTTCTTACTTTCTATTACCTATAAATTCAATGCCTATTCATACTTATAATATAATTATCAATTTGATATTGGTAAAAACAAAATGCTAAATATGATTAGATTGTTAGCAACCACATTACTTTTGATTTTAGTTATTTTATAAGTAATGACTTTATCTTCTAAATAAACGATGCGCTTAAACACACCCACCAAGGAAAAAAAAATTATGGCTTATTTTAACGAATTGATAGTTATAAAAGGCTTTTTTTTTTTTTTACTATAGCCCTAAAGGCTAATAGTTTATATGCTTTATGCCACTAAAAAACTTTAAAAAAATCTCCAATTTCAATATATTTATGAACAAGTTAAAACAAGTTAATAGTCACTTATGACTAATGCTCAAATTAATTGTTGAAAGTCAATAATGACCAGCATGATTATTGAAATAAAATAATGAGTAATGGCAACAATATAGTTTGAAGCTATAAAGACAAACGACCAAAAATTCTTTAAACTTGAAAATGTTAAAAGTGATTACGAAACTTAGAAGACCATATGATGTTGAATGATATATTATGATAGTAATATATTTTATTGTGGCAATTTATGTGCAAATTTTAAAATCTTAATTTAGAGATAAGACCAATTGTAATTTTTTCCTATAGAAAATAGTAACCTTTACTATAATAGACTACAAAAACAAAAATGTATTCAATTTATACTTTAACTCTTATTCTCTACCTATAATTAAATTCTTTATATGTATTAGTTAAAAAAGTATATCGTATATACATGTGACAATTGAATTAAGAAAATGATGTATTTGCATAAATTTATTGTGCTTACTTTTTTTTAATGGAAAAACACTTTTTATAAGTATTTGATATTAAATTTATTTTATTGTTGTCAATCTTAAAAATATTTTAAAGTAAGAAAGCCAAGCATTTTTACAAAATGTTCAAAGTGTTTATTTTTATTTCAAGCCAATTTTATGAAAAATTGGATGAAAAATATTCTAATAATGGACCCGTGTCCTTATAATAATTTTAAGGGAGAATACATGTATCAAAAGTAATGATTTTTTTTTTCCAAATGAGAGTTATTATAAAAGTATGCTTAGAGAAGCCTAATTACTCCATGTTTTATGCTTTAAATGTGCTTCTGCAGTAACAATATTAAAGTAATTGATACTATACTGTTAATTAGTAAATATGTATATAATGATAATATGTATATGAAA
The DNA here is from genome assembly GCA_032878935.1 of Erythrophleum fordii. NCBI lineage: Eukaryota > Viridiplantae > Streptophyta > Magnoliopsida > Fabales > Fabaceae > Erythrophleum > Erythrophleum fordii. The sequence goes on along the minus strand of JAVQMF010000058.1, from coordinate 25,706,566 downwards.
ATAAATTGTATGTTAGTTTTTACACAATAAAATATAATTTAGTTTCTAAAGAACTAATATAGATCATTCTCATTTTACAATTGGACACAAGATTCATAGTGAAGACATATGTTTTGCAAATAGTATTTGAAGATGAAAAATATTTTTCTTATTTGGTAATAGATGATGCCAATGTCAATACCATACTAGGTAGTACAAAATTAATTAAGGGCTTTGAAATAGCTACTATACTATTACTAGGAGGAGTGAAGTTTCTTATTAATAATGCATTATTTCTTGCTAAGTCTTAAAGAAATTTATTAAGTTCAAATATATCTATTGGATATCATATTAAAATTATAAGTGATAAAAATATTGAATATTCACATATCATAGCTATTGTATCAAGATATAAATGTGTTTTAGAAAAATTATCTACCTTGTCTTATGGTTTGTATTATACAAATATTAGTGTGATTCAAACACATGCTATAGTAAATTAGAAGTTTATTGACTCATATACATCTACTATTTGGTATGATTGAATATGCCATCTTAGATCAATTATGATGTGAAAAATTATTAAGAATTCAAGTGACTATCCATCGAAGAACTAAAAGTTTTTAATTCAAAAAATTTTCATATGTTACTTAATCTCAAAGTAAGTTAATTACTAGACCATTACTAGTTAAAGTTGGGATTGAATTCCTTGCATTTCTAAAAAATATCTAATGAGATATATGTGGGCCCATTTATCCCCCAAGTGAATCATTTGAATATTATATGGTTTTGATAGATACTTATACTAAATGGTCACATATGTGTCTATTATCACCTCATAACCTGACTTTTGTGAGATTGTTTACTTAAGTAATTCAATTAAAAACACAATTTTCAAATTATGCAATTAAGACAATTTATCTTGATAAGGTTAGTAAAATTACATCTTAAGCTTTTAATGATTGTTGTAAGTCTATTTAACTAACAATTGAAAAGTTCTTAGTCATGTTCAAACAAAATGGTTTAGTTAAATCATTCATTAAATGCCTTACATTAATAACTAGAACAATGCTTATAAAAATAAAATTTCCTATTTTAACATAGGGATATGCAATTTTGCAAACAATGTGTCACATCCTAAATCTTCCTTAAGTGGTAATATAACTTTAATAACTAAGGGAAATTTAAAAGGGGCAAAATTCAAGCAAACCTTAAGAAATTAATCATGATTAATTAAGAGCCAATTGACTAATTAGGACCAATGAGGGGATATGTAACACCTTAATCTACTACCGTTACCTAGCCTCTCACTGGGCTCGGTTCCATATGATTTCCAAAGAATCAACACCAATCCGTGGCATTTGCATGCTATGAACCGGGGTTTCATACACTCATCTTTTACCCCGTAGGTCCTGTGAACCCATCATTCGCATCCTCAACTCAAACTCCATATATAAAACTCATACATAGCATAAAACAAACCATAAGCCACGGGTATAGAGCCAAAAACCAAAAAAATTGCATTTTCTCACTTGTGCCCAAAAGTCATATTTTGGCTCTAACTTTGAAAAATCATAACTAATTATAGAAAAATGAGAATATAGTAAACTTTAGCTTTCTAGAAAGCTATAAGTGTTTTCTTTACACTAAAAATAATTCCCAATCGAAATCTCAGCATTTGGACCATGTTTGACATAGAAAATGGGAAGGAGGTCCGGCTGTCACTGTTTCTGGTCCAGTTTACTGTCATGACTTTTGAAAATTTATAACTAAATCCACAAAAATCCAATCTGGGCATACTATACCAATTTGGAAAGCTACAGATGTCTACTAGAGGAAACAAATAAGTCCAGATCAGTTCAATAACCCCTGGATCCCAAAAACTGATGGAACAGTAACAGAGGTCGGGTAGGCTCCCTGATGCTGATATAGAGCTTCAGAAGGTTCATTCTCTCTCTACAGACCTTCGATTTAGGTGATTCTAGTTCCTATAAGTCATTGTGGTTGTCTAGTTTATGTGTATAAAATTTTACCACATTTGGAATCCATTCGGTCTATGAATGCCACAGATTTTATTTTTGGTTTATATGAACAGTGCATGACTAATCTATTAAATTTTCCCAAATTCAACAATTCGCTAAATATTCTCTAGACCTCCGAATATTACCAACTTTAGCTTTTTAAGAAGCTCTCTACAAACTCTAGAGGCATGCCAAATTTCATGGCAAGAGGAGCTCATCCGGTCATACTTTGACGGAGCTCTCAAAAATACCGATTTTGGCACCCAAGAGGTCCAAAATGGGTCCAAAAGGCCTCTCACATATTCTAGCCACTCATGGACAAGTTTAAAAGCATAAAACTAGGATATATAACAAGTCCATGTGATCCAAATCAACATACAATTCAAACTCACTATGCTACGGCCAAATATACACTATTGTATTCATTCAACAAAAGGGGCAAAACCCACATTTCCATTACTTTGGCTATTTACATAGTTTGTGCATCATCATTTCACACATATACATGTGCTACAATAGTTACATCTCAAAAATAGTGGGCGCATATTCATTATGGCACCACTTTACATCAAAATAACCAAAATAAAACTAACATTCTCCTATACATGCTCTTAGGCTCCTTGGTGTGCACTTGCTTCTCCTTGAGCTCCACCTAGCATGTTAAGTTGGGAGGGGAAGGGGTGAGATTCAGAGAATCTCAGTAGCTCATGCACTCAATCAAGTAAGCAATCAAAGCATATAACAAGTCCAGGCATGTGAATAAGCACTTAGCCATTCTCAAACATCCAACACACATTGTACATGCTATGGAAATCACAACAATGCCAAACATGGGCTCCAGGGACGTTTGGTCTAGCCTCACCCGAGTTTAAGGGACTTTTAGATGGCCTCACATGAATTTAGGGACTTTTGACTTGGCCTCACTCGGTTGAGACTTTTGGCCTTGTCTCACCCATTCTCAAGGGACTTTCGGCTTCACCTCACCCATCTCAAGGGACTTTCGGCACTACCTCACCCGAGCAATCTCACAATTCATCACACAAGCATATTGGCATCAATGCATCAAAGCAATAGCATATGGCATATTCCACACAACAAGCATATACATAAACATACAATGACTATTACATCCAAGAATGCAACAAGAAAGAGTGGGAAGAGAGAGCTACCTTATAAGCCAACACTAGCTTTTCCTTTCAACTTCTCTTCTCCCTTCTTAGGTTCACACTCACACCTCGATGGAGGTGCTTCACTTGAGCTTAGGCACAATCAAGAACATAGAATTACTCTTTAGAATGTAACCTTCAGATAAAACTCTCCTAACATACCAGAACCTAGAGTTCTCTCTCTCTCTTTAGAATGCCATCAACTTTTCCTCTCTCTCAAGCTCCCATGATAGTGATGATAGTGGAAAACAACATTTTTCAAGAAAACACAAATATTCAAAGGTGTTTTTCACTTTCCCTCTTCTGACCCATGCCCAAAATCCAACCATTTTCATAAACAAAACCGTAGGAAGAGAGGGCAAAGAGAGGATATCCAGATTCTAAGGAGAAATGGGAGAAACACTCTTACCTTTCTCTTGCTCTTCCTCCTTCTCTTGGTCTCTCTCACTCTCCACGCCTCTTTTCTCTCCTTGGGTCAAAGTCTAAGGCAAAAATGAGAGAAGGAATGAGTTTGAGCGTTTAATGAAGTCATTTTCTCGCTCTTTACTCTATTCTGGACTGACCCTCGCTACGGCGAAAATTAACCTTCGCTATAGCGAGCTCGTGTTATCTAGTTTCACTATGGTGAGGCTTAACCTTTACTACGGCGAGCTCGTATCAATTCCCTTCGCTATGGCGAGTTTCGACCTTCGCTATGGCGAACTCGCGTTAGTTCTAGACTTCACTTTCGCTATGGCGTACGCTACAGCGAGCAACTCCCTGGTTTCTATATGGACTGCTGCCCGCACTCGCTATAGCTAGAATCACTCTCGCTATTGTGAACAGGCATTCTCGCTATAGCGAGACCCTTTCTCGCTATTGCGAGGAGACTTAGCACAGTTTCTGGATTTCAAATTTTTCCAGCTTTCTACTTTCTTTCTTTTCCTTTTCTTTTCTTTTTCCTGGTTGTTACATTTCTACCCCTCTTAAAAGAAATTTCGTCCTCGAAATTTAAAAACTTACCTCAAGGGAATAACTCTGGATATTTTTGCCTCATTTCATCTGCCAATTCCCAAGTTGCTTCCTCAGATGTCAGACCTCTCCAGATCACTTTCACCAGAGGAATGCTCTTGCTTCTCAGCTGTTTCAGCTTAGCATCCACAATTCTCTCCGGTTTCACTATATAGGAAAGATCTTCCTGTAATTGCATATACTCATATTCTATGACATGTGAGGAGTCTGGTAAATACTGTTTCAATTGGGAGATATGAAAAACACTGTGGATTTGGGCTAGGTTAGGAGGTAAGGCTATTCGGTAAGCCACGGGTCCAATTTCCTCAAGGATTTCAAATGGACCAATGTATCTAAGACTGAGCTTCCTTACCCTCATTGACCGACCTACTCCCGTCATTGGAGATACTCGAATGAACATATGGTCTTCAATCTCAAACTCTAACGGCCTCCTACGCTTATCAGCATAGCTTTTCTGCCTACTCTGGGCCGTGAGAAGCCTCTTTCTAATCAACTCTATCTGTCGGGTGGTCTGGTCCACAATCTCAGGTCCTATCATACTCCTCTCACCTAGCTCAACCCAACACAAAGGGGATCTGCACTTTCTCCCATACAAAGCCTCATAAGGGGCCATCTGAATACTGGAATGGTAACTGTTGTTATATGCAAACTCTGCTAATGGTAAATACGCATCCCAGTTCCCCTTCATTTCTAGCACACATGCCCTCAACATATCTTCCAATGTCTGGATGGTCCTTTCAGTCTGACCATCTGTCTGGGGGTGATATGCAGTACTAAACCGCAATCTGGTCCCTAAGGCATGCTGCAATGACCTCCAAAAGTTCGATGTTAACCTGGGGTCTCTATCCGAAACTATGCTATTGGGTATTCCATGAAGTCGCACTATCTCTCTGATATACAATTGGGCTAATCTATCCAGTGTATGAGTAGCCCTGATAGCTAAAAAGTGTGCAGACTTCGTCAGTCTATCCATAACTACCCAAATAGCATCGTGTCCAGAAGATGTCCTGGGTAACCCCATGACAAAGTCCATGGCTATACTATCCCACTTCCACTCGGGGATATCTAGTGGTTGCAACAACCCAACCGGTTTCTTATGTTCTATCTTTACCCTCTGACACACTAGGCATCTAGCCACATACTCCGTCACATCACTTTTCATCCCTGGCCACCAGAAAATTCCCTTCACATCCTGATACATCTTGGTGGCACCTGGGTGGATAGTATACTTACTCTTATGTACCTCTTCTAAAATGTTTTCTCTCAATTCATTCTGACTAGGCACATAGATTCTATCTCAGTATACTATCATACCATCCTCAGACACCTTGAAATCTGAGGTCTTACCTTGGGTAATCTCATTCCTGATCCGTCTCAGGAACTCATCCTCTCTCTGGGCATCTAAGATCTGGGTTCTCAATACATTCTCAACTCGGGTTTCACTCAGATACAATCTACCTGATACCACCTGACAAGAGAGGTTCAAATTTTTGAACTTCTCTAGGAGCTCCTGCTCCCTAATCATCATATGGGCTACATAGATGGATTTTCTACTCAGGGCATCCGCCACCACATTGGCCTTGCCCGGATGATATTTCAACACATAATCATAGTCTTTCAAAAACTCCATCCATCTTCTCTGTCTCATATTGAGTTCTTTCTGGTCAAATAGGTATTTCAGACTTTTGTGGTTACTATAGATCTCTATGGTCGCACCATACAGATAGTGTCTTCAAATTTTAAGAGCAAACACTACGGCAGCTAACTCCAGGTCATGTGTGGGGTAATTCTCCTCATGAGGCCTCAACTGCCTCGAGGCATATACCACTACTCTACCCTGCTGCATCAACACACATCCTAACCCTTTGCCCGAGGCATCACAATAAACCACAAATAGTTCGCTAGGGTCAGGGATAATCAGTACAGGGACAGTGGTTAAACAGAGTTTCAACTCCTGGAAACTCTTCTCACATCTCTCATCCCACACAAAAGGTGTATCTTTCCTAGTTAGCCTCGTCAGTGGTAAGGTCATTCGAGAAAAGTCCTGAATAAACCATCTATAATACCCTGCCAAACCTAAGAAACTCCTAACCTCAGTGATCGTTCTAGGTCTATCCCACTGTAACATAGCCTCAACTTTATGGGGATCCACCGCAACCCCATCTCGTGAGATCACATTACCTAAGAATCGCACCTCGGTCAGCCAAAACTCACATTTACTAAGTTTGACATATAACCTTTTCTCTTTCAAGGTGTCTAGGACTAATCTCAAATGCCTCTCGTGCTCCTCAAAAGATCGGGAGTACACTAAAATATCATCAATAAAGACCATCACAAACTGATCTAGATACAGTCTGAATACCCTGTTCATGTAATCCATGAACACAGCAGGCGCATTCGTCAACCCAAATGGCATCACAAGGAACTCATAGTGCCCATATCTCGTTCTGAAGGCCATCTTAGAGACGTCTTCGGTTCTCACTCTCAACTGGTGGTAACCAGATCTAAGATTTATCTTAGAAAACACAGATGCCCTAGCCAACTGATCTAACAGATCATCAATTCTAGGGAGAGGATATTTATTCTTGATGGTAACTTTATTCAACTCTCTGTAATCTATACACAACCGCAAGCTACCATCTTTCTTTTTCGCAAATAACACCGAAGCACCCCAAGGTGAAACACTAGGGCGGATAAACCCTTTCTCTAACAATTCCTCTATCTGCTCTTTTAACTCAGCAAGCTCGGCGGGAGCCATCCTGTAAGGAGCTTTGGACACCGGTCCCGCCCCAGGCACTATGTCTATAGGGAATTCTAATTCTCTCTCAGGAGGTAGGCCACTAAAATCAAACTCTCTAGGGAAAACCTCTTGGAATTCCCTAACAACTGGGATCTCCTCTATCCCTTCTTCTACCTCTGTCTGAATAGAGAAAAAGACTAGAAACCCTTGACATCCACACTCTAAGTATCTCTCAGCCTGGGTAGTAGTCATAAAGGATAACTCAGCTCCTACCCTAGGTATAGTCCCACAAGCAGGTAAGGAAATGGTTCGGTGTTCACAATCAAGTGTGGCATTATTCGCAGCCAACCAGTTCATACCAATAATCAAATCAATTTCATGGAAAGGCATACAAACCAAATCAATAGTGGTATGAAAATGGTTAAATTGAACAGTGACATTTAAGCAGGTATGGGAAGTGACCACGTGGCCTCCAGTGGGTGTAATGACAGACAAGTCAAATGGCAAGACACTAACGACCAGACCCAATTTCCTCACACAATCATAAGATATAAACGAGTGACTAGCACCCGAATCAAACATAGCAACTACAGGAAAGCCATTCACTATCAGCGTACCTCGGATCAAACTGGGAGATGCGCTGGCTTCCTGCTGAGTAAGGGCGAACACTCGGCCCTGGGTCTGTGGTCTAGGAGGAGGCGCTGTCTCCATCTGAGGACAGTGTCTAGCAATGTGCCCCGGCTTCCCATACTTGAAACATGTCACCGGAGACTGCTGGAAGGATGACTGGCCCCGAAGAAGTGGCACACCTCGCTGCGGCCTTCTATTCTATGGCCCCTTGCCTCTCCTCTTGGTACTAGGGGTCAAACTAGAGCCCTCTTCTGGTTTTGGCCTTTTCAAATCCGGAACCCTCTTCTGACTAGCAGTAGTCGCAGCAGGCATGATAACTTGCAAGTTGGTCTCAATCACCCTGCTGACCTCCACCAGAGTATTAAACTTTCTGATCTGCTGTGGAGTGACTCTATTGCTAATCAGGGGCCTCAAACCAGTCTCAAACTGCTCACATCTCCAGGGTTCATCATCATACCTCTGGAGGTAAGAGGAATACCGAGACAACTCAATAAACTTGGCCACGTACTGATCCATAGTCATCTCATCCGTCTGTCTCAAGCCCATAAACTCCATTTCTTTCTTCTTCCTCACCGAACTTGGGACATACTTCTCATAAAATTCGACCAAGAAAGTTTCCCAATTTATCTGTATATTCTTGGTCTCCATCAGGGGTTTCGTGCTATCCCACCATCTATCAGCTTCCTTTTCTAGCATGAAGGTGGCTAGCTGGGCTTTCTGCTCGGTAGTACAATCCATCACCGAGAATATCTTCTTAAATTGCATCACCCAGGCCTCCGCCTTATCTGCATCCAACTCCCCGTCAAATGAGGGTGGATTGTTCTACCTAAACTGCTTCAACACTTTCTGGATAGGCGTCTTGGTCTATGGAGCAGCAGGCTCCTGGGGAGGTGCAGGTGGAATGCTAGATGTAGATGGCTGAGGTATAGGGGCATCTCTCCTGGCTTCTTCTTGCCTGGCCAGGGTGTCTTGCAAATGCATGATCATATCATGCTGCTACTGGGCAATATACCTCTGTTGCTCCAGCATCTCTTGGTGCTGGCCCATCATGGCCTCATACCGATCAAGTCTCTCCATGATGGCCCGCAGAGGATCCTCAGTCTCAACAGGAACCTCTGGCTCAGCTCTCTAAGCCCTAGGCGGTCTGCCTCTGCCTTTGCCTCTACCCCTGCCCCGTCTAGTCTCAACCATGTCTGAAAGAAATAGCAATCCTCAGTTCACAATAATATCACAACACATATACATAAGGATGCTACAACTTCCATGACCATTCGCACCAAACACAAGCAAATTCCATCAGTCAAAAGCCTAACATCGAGCAAAAGTGCCTGAACCTTTGCTCTGATACCAAAAATGTAACACCTTAATCTACTACCGCTACTTAGCCTCTCACTGGGCTCGGTTCCATATGATTTCCAAAGAATCAACACCAATCCGTGGCATTTGCATGCTATGAACTGGGGTTTCATACACTCATCTTTTACCCCGTGGGTCCTGTGAACCCATCATTCACATCCTCAACTCAAACTCCATATATACAACTCATACATAGTATAAAACAAACCATAAGCCACGGGTATAGAGCCAAAAACCAGAAAAATTGCATTTTCTCACTTGTGCCCAAAAGTCATATTTTGGCTCTAACTTTGAAAAATCATAACTAATTATAGAAAAATGGGAATCTAGTAAACTTTAGTTCTCTAGAAAGCTCTAAGTGTTTTCTTTACACTAAAAATAATTCCCAATCGAAATATCAGCATTTGGACTATGTTTGACATCGAAAATGGGAAGGAGGTCTGGCTATCACTGTTTCTGGTCTAGTTTACTGTCATGACTTTCAAAAATTTATAACTAAATCCACAAAAATCCAATCTGGGCACACTATACCAATTTGGAAAGCTACAGATGTTTACTAGAGGAAACAAACAAGTCCAGATCAGTTTAGTAACCCCTGGACCCCGAAAACGGATGGAACAGTAACGGAGGTCGGGTAGGCTCCCTGATGCTGATACAGAACTTCAGAAGGTTCATTCTCTCTCTACAGACCTCCGATTTAGGTGATTCTAGTTCCTATAAATCACTGTGGTTGTCTAGTTTATGTGTATAAAATTTCACCATATTTAGAATCCATTCGATCTATGAATGCCACAGATTTCATTTTTGGTTTATATGAACAGTGCATGACCAATCCATTAAATTTTTCCAAATTCAACAATTCGCTAAATATTCTTTAGACCTCCAAATATTACCAACTTTAGCTTCTCAAGAAGCTCTCTACAAACTCTAGAGGCATGCCAAATTTCATGGCAAGAGGAGCTCATCCAGTCATACTTTGACGGAGCTCTCAAAAATACCGATTTTAGCACCCAAGAGGTCCAAAATGGGTCCAAAAGGCCTCTCACACATTCTAGCTACTCATGGACAAGTTTAAAAGCATAAAACTAGGATATATAACAAGTCTATGTGGTCCAAATCAACATACAATCCAAACTCACTATGCTACGGCCAAATATATATTATTGCATTCATTCAACAAAAGGGATAAAACCTACATTTCCATTACTTTGGCTATTTACATAGTTTGTACATCATCATTTCACACATATACACGTGCTACAATAGTTACATCTCAAAAATAGTGTGCGCATATTCATTGTGGCACCACTTTACATCAAAATAACCAAAATAAAACTAACACTCTCCTATACATGCTCCTAGGCTCCTTGGTGTGCACTTGCTTCTCCTTGAGCTCCACCTAGCATGTTAAGTTAGGAGAGGAAGGGGTGAGATTCAGGGAATCTCAGTAGCTCATGCACTCAATCAAGTAAGCAATCAAGGCATATAACAAGTCAAGGCATGTGAATAAGCACTTAGTTATTCTTAAACATCCAACACACATTGTACATGCTATGAAAATCACAACAATGCCAAACATTGGCTCCAGGGACTTTTGGTCTAGCCTCACCCGAGTTTAAGGGACTTTTGGATGGCCTCACCCGAGTTTAGGGACTTTTGACTTGGCTTCACTCGGTTGAGACTTTTGGCCTTGTCTCACCCATTCTCAAGGGACTTTCGGCTTCACCTCACCCATCTCAAGGGACTTTCGACACTACCTCATCCGAGCAATCTCACAATTCATCACACAAGCATATTGGCATCAATGCATCAAAGCAATAGCATATGGCATATTCTACACAACAAGTATATACATAAACATACAATGACTATTACATCCAAGAATGCAACAAGAAAGAGTGGGAAGAGAGAGCTACCTTATAAGCCAACACTAGTTTTTCCTTTCAACTTCTCTTCTCCCTTCTTAAGTTCACACTCACACCTCGATGGAGGTGCTTCACTTGAGCCTAGGCACAATCAAGAACATAGAATTACTCTCTAGAATGTAACCTTCAGATAAAACTCTCATAACATACCAGAACCTAGAGTTCTCTCTCTCTCTCTAGAATGCCATCAACTCTTCCTCTCTCTCAAGCTCCCATGATAGTGATGATAGTGGAAAACAACATTTTTCAAGAAAACACAAAGATTCAAAGGTGTTTTTCACTTTCCCTCTTCTGACCCATGCCTAAAATCCAACCATTTTCATAAACAAAACCGTAGGAAGAGAGGGCAAAGAGAGGATATCCAGACTCTAAGGAGAAATGGGAGAAACTTGCTTACCTTTCTCTTGCTCTTCCTCCTTCTCTTGGTCTCTCTCACTCTCTACGCCTCTTTTCTCTCCTTGGGTCGAAGTCTAGGGCAAAAATAAGAGAAGGAATGAGTTTGAGCGTTTAATAAAGTCATTTTCTCGCTCTTTACTCTCTTCCGGACTGACCCTCGCTACGGCGAAAATTAACCTTCGCTATAGCGAGCTCGTGTTATCTAGCTTCGCTATAGCGAGGCTTAACCTTCGCTACAGTGAGCTCGTATCAGTTCCCTTCACTATGGTGAGTTTCGACCTTCTCTATGGCGAACTCGCGTTAGTTCCAAACCTCACTTTTGCTATGGCATATGCTACAGCGAGCAACTCCCTAGTTTCTATATGGACTGCTGCCCGCACTCGCTATAGCTAGAATCACTCTCGCTATTGCGAACAGGCATTCTCACTATAGCGAGACCCTTTCTCGCTATTGCGAGGAGACTTAGCACAGTTTCTGGATTTCGAATTTTTTCAGCTTTCTACTTTCTTTCTTTTCCTTTTCTTTTCTTTTTCCCGGTTGTTACAGGATATTTGCTAAAAGACCTTTAACATGTCACTTTTCATCTAACACACAAGCACATATGAATGTACTTCATTTACATTTGCATAGCCGGTGTTGGACAACTTAGCAAGTAAATAAGAGACAAGGGAACTCGTAAGTTAGTGCCATATTGACCAATTTACTATCTAGATATATGTATATACAAGCATTCAGTTTGGTGGTCTATAAATAAAAATATAGGAATGTATTCCATACTTGTTGCATAGTAAGTGGCTTACATGAATTAGCAAAAGACTAAGAGACAAAGTCTACAACCCTTGCCACGTTGACATTCCATTATCCATGTTTGTATAAATATATACGTGTATTCTGTTAGAATATAGGATTTCTTGGCCGTGTAAATGAGGAAGCATCATTAAGTGTTATGTGTTTGGTGGTGATAAGCATATATGACACATGGTGGGCGAGTGACTTAGACGTTAGTAAGAGAAGGAAGAGATAAATCCCCAATCAATGCCATTTTGACTGTCCCACTATCTAATATTATATATATATATGTGTGTGTGTGTGTGGGGGGGGTCATGTGGCACTTAAATCCTTTTAGCTATGCAAATCATGTAGCTTTACTTCAATATAGTGCTTGGTTGGATATTTGAGCAAGTGACACTTAGCATAGCCACCAAATAATAAAGAGGAAATATATGATTTTTAATTCAATCTCATTAGCTTCTTGTCGGTCATGTTGTATTAGGTGGCTATTTGAAATTGGTTCTTTCTCAGTTCTAGGTTATTGAGGCCGAGAGCAACCTTGAGCAAAAGAGATTAAGTGTTTCAAGCTTTGGCTATGGCATTTGAGAGAGCTAAAAAAGGAGAGGCTGCATAAGGTAATAGTAGATATTTTTAGTTAAACTTGTAGAAGGCAAATATAATCTAAACTATGAGTGTTTTCTTCCCCATCAATTAATTTTCTAGTTGCTATTATTTTGGTTTTGGTTTAGTTCAAGAATTAGAAAAGGAAGGCTATCATAAAGTGAGGAGAATGAAGAAATTCATTGTTAAGACCATCAAGTGGATTGACATAAAGGGAAGCCATATAAGGTAAGGAATCCAATACTTTCCTATCAAAATTTTGCTAGCCGAGTGGGTGCATTTGTGGTTATGTTAGGATTGTGTATGGAGCTAGTAAAGTGTAGAATTAATAAGTGGTGACTTTAGAAAAGGAAAAGAGCAAAACATGTGTGTGGGTTGCCTTGACACTAAATGGAATCATATAAGTATACATAATGGAAGGTGCATGCTCCTTGTTGCCATAATTGAGCGAAAACACTAAGGCAAAGAAAAAAAACTCTTTAGTGAGTCTAACTGTCATTCAAATTATGTTTAGCAGCTAGACTTTAGGATTATGAATTTATATAATTAATCCTAATGAGATTAAATCAATAAGGAGAAGGAAAGTGGAGATTTGAATAACCTTATATGAGGAATTTCAATTTTCCATTTATAACAACCAAACCATAACTTATGGCATTTAAAATTAGTAACTACATTTTGTTTTAAGCTTTAGTTATGGCTTATCCTTAGCTAAGGCATTGTGTGATTGTACTTGTGGCAAAGGAACTTTGACAACAAAGGGTAGAGACTGAATTGACAAAACCTTAAAATTGACTGAATAGGTAGTCAATAGCATATTTATTTTATTTATATTTTTGCACTGAACTAAATGAGTATATGGGACTATGCTATGCTAAATGTTTGGTTGCATTTATATCTATATCTTGACTAAGACAAATGCCCAATGTGCTAGTCCCTCTGTTGTTAACCAATGACCTAAGTATAATAGCCTAACAAATAAATGAGAACTGCTATCTAGCAACTGAATAGTTTCTTGATAACCTCCTAATTTAGGACCCAAAAGGGCTATATTTGACACTAAATTAGGGAGGTAAAATACTTTTCTCCTGATTAATATGGTTAAAAATGTACTCAATTAAACAAAACAAAGAAAGTATTATAATTATAATATTTTTATCAGTTTAAGCCTCACTTTAGTTTTGATTTCAATTTCAGGGAAAAGTAGCAAAAGGAAGAAAGAAATGAATATAAGAGAGGGAAGCTGAAAGTGGCCAAGGTAGATTGAACAAGACTTCTTGCCACAGCGAGACCGAAGTTCGCTATAGCGAGATGGCACTTTCGCCGTAGCGAAGGGGAGGCTTCGCAATAGCGAAGTCGTGTTGCATAGAAATTCCAGAGAGCAACTCGCCATAGTGTCGGAGTAGCGAAGCGCAGCGGAAACCTGAGGATTTATGAGACCTCGCTATAGCGAGAGACGCTCCTCGCCATAGCGAGATCGGACCTGAAACACAGAGTTTTAATTTTCAAGCTTTAAAAGACGTTGGAAGAGTTAGGGTTAAAGACATTCGGCGGCAGAGGAAGTTCTGAGCATCCAGGAGGCGATTTTGAGAGTTCTTGAAGACTCTTTAAGCTTGGAGTGTGAAGGAAGAGGAGGAATCAAAGGGGGAGCTCTACTTTCTGCATATCATTCTTCCCTTTGTTTGCTTTCTTTGTTCTTTTCATTTTCTCCATGTATTTTGATTGGGAATTCTCTGTAGATTTAGCTATGTTTGGCTAAATTCCTCTTTACCTAGAGCACTATGAACTTGATGTGAACTGAATCATAATTGTCTTGTTAATTGTGATGATTGGAATCTTGTGTATCCTTCTCTTGCTTAATGCTTTCTTAAGGATTGGCCACCTCTTTGATTTGATTTGGGAAATTGGAATTTACCTTGAAAAAGGGATTCTAAATTGAACCTAAGAGTTGGATAAATTAAGTTTAGAATCATCTAATTTGTAATTGGGATAGACATATACCTGATTACCTTAATTGGTTTGTAGAGGGATATAGTATCTAATGCATTCTAACCTAAATCTAAGGACACTTAGATTTTAGGGGAGAGTAGGGCTGTAATTACATCGATGGACGGTTATAGCTTCTGAACTCTTAACCCACAAGGCGATAATTAATTGCAATTGAACAAGAAATTAAGTTCTAGTGAGCATCAAGGGAATAGTAACTCTAGGTAATTTCAAACCTTGGATTTTATCTTAACTGCCTGTGCCACCTAAGTTTTCTTTCAATTAGCTTTATTTTAAATTTAGTTCTAAAATCAAGAATCTCATAATTGGTCGTTTAACGTGGATAAAAGTAGGTTGTACACTGCCTAATTGCATTCCAGTCATTCCTCGTGGGAACGATACTTTTACTTATCACTGAACTACTTGATCCGACCCGTGCACTTGCGGTCACGCATAAAAAATTTTAGCGATCATTTCTGTATCAAAATTATGCATCGAATATGATTTAAATTATGTTTCAGTGCCATTTATATATTCTTTGAATATGATATTAACTACTGGGATTATCATCTCATTATAAAACTAACTCATCTTTCCAGTAACCAATTTTGATGTTGACAAAGCCAAATTTGTAGGGAATAAATAAACAAAATGTTTAACTCATGTACTGTCTATGTAGTTAGCATTTGTGAACCTTTTGGAAATATAAATACAAATGTACTAGCTTGATTTGAGGATTGGGGTTGTTAACTATGTGTGTATAAGTTTTATGTTGCATTGATATAAATGTGAGCTTTTAGCTAGTTGAACTATTGTGTCTCTTAGGAATATGATATTGCAAATAGAATCAATTCATATAACCATATAAGTATGAAACTGATAGTTAAAGATATTCTATTGAAAAATTTTTCTAGTAGTTTACAAGATCTTAAACCATATTAGTAACATTAGTCTACAAGGTTTAAAACCTTGATGCCAAGATCTCCTAGCAGTCTGCAAGATTCTAAATCATTCTAGTAATACTAGCCTACAAGGTCTACAATCCTGTTAACAAGATCTTCTAGCACTCCACAGGATCTTAAACCACATAGATTACAATGACAAGGTCTTTATGTACAAATCACTACTTGATCTAAGATCTTGTCTACAAGATTCAAACCTCGTTAACAAGATCCTTAAGTTGGTTCAGAGTTTCATAATGTTTAATTATGGAACCAAATGTCAAAGTGGAATGTTTAATTTAGGCAATAATAATAGTGATAATGACAATAATAGTTCTAAATAACTAACATGGAACAAAGGAACTCTATTGCACTATTCTATAGTTCAGCAGAATTCCTTAAGTTTAGCTATAAAAAGACTAGTGTGACACAACAACACTTATATGTATCAAACTAACAAGTTATTATATAAATTCCCCCAGTTACAATTAGTTGTTGGTCAAGAGCTAAATATTTTCCATATTAAAATTTTTAAATGTATAATATATGTTCCAATTGTTCTATCACAATGTAAAAAAATGGGTTCTCAAAGAACATTAGGAATAAATGTTGGTTATAAGTCTCATTTTTATTTACAACATGATTTGCTAATCGTCATTTTTTTATAGAACAATTTTTCATACATTAAGGGCAGATAATAAGCAGTTGGAAAAAGAAATTTAGCAAAATGCATTATCATTATCTCATATATATTCTCATACAAATCAATGTGAATTAAAAGTTTAGAAAATAATACATTTACAAAATATTGTAAAGTAGTTGTCAGATACATTTACTAACCTAAAGAGTGTTACCAAATCTTATATACTAGTTGAAAAATGCTCTAATTTGAATTGATGTCCAAACAATTAGTTACTGCAAATGAAAGTCATGCCTGGAGCATAGGAGATTAATTGGTTCTAAAGAAAATGAAAATCTTAAAAAAAAAAAAAGAGTAAATAACTAAGATAGTCATATTAAGGAGGTAAATACTCAAGAAGAGACTCAAGATATAACTCATTAGAAAATCCTAAAAAATGTTGAAGTACTTGAAAATAATAAAGATAGTTTGATAAGTTATGTCATTACAAAAAAAAAAAAGATAAAATTGCAAACATACAGTTTTTGATAACTTTTTTTATACAATGTTGAAATAACACAACAAAACAAGGATTTCAATAATAATTATTATTATAATAATAATAAAACTGAGAGAGACCCCAGAAGAGAAAGAAGAATATAGGAGAACAAGATGAGAAGTAAAGTGGTGGTAGTCTACATTGGAGTAGTCGGAGAAAGAGAAGAGAAGATATGTATGCAAGAGATAAAATTGAAAGACTTGAAAAAAAAAATTGAAAGACTTGAAAGAAACTTTGCTGACAAAAGAAGGCTTACAAGAACTCTCAAAAACTCTCCTTTTATTTTTCAACCTAAGTACCTATCAGTTACATCCTTTTATAGAGGTTTTTCTATTGTTACAATAGTAAATTCCAAGACACTAGTTACAACTTATTACAAGAGTAAGTATCTATTTTTGCCACTGACTTGATGGCTATAGTGACTTTGTCAGGTGCTTTTGCCTTGTCCGCCATAGAACTTTGTCTGCCACAAAAATTTTGTTTGGACATGTGATGTCATGTTTGAATTCTCCTAAGTTGATGCCATAATAGTCATCTTCATCAGGTTGGGCAAGGTCCTCAGAGTTGGAGGAAGATTTTGTGGTTTTAGATGACTTTGCTTTGTTTTCTTGTTTTAATAATTTGAGAAAATCTTTAATTTGTTTTGTAAGGTCCATCTTTGTTTGAGCAAATGTAAAACTGGTATCAATTTGGGCTATCTAATTCAAGAATTGAGTGGTTAGAAGATCAAAAGCCTTTAAACATTTTGGATTTTTATTGAACCATTCAAGAACCTTTTAGGAATTCCTTCTATCCGGACTAAATTCTGGCCACAATTTGATAAAGGGGACTCTTTTTAGGCTTGGCAAGATATTTGAGTTAACCTATTT
This sequence comes from Erythrophleum fordii, assembly GCA_032878935.1. NCBI lineage: Eukaryota > Viridiplantae > Streptophyta > Magnoliopsida > Fabales > Fabaceae > Erythrophleum > Erythrophleum fordii. The sequence continues at coordinate 25,688,976 of JAVQMF010000058.1, read as the reverse complement.
GCCGTACTTATAATGCCAGGAAAAGATTTAGGCTAAAGATAATTTGCTAATAAATGAAGATCTACAGGAAAAGGATCTTTATCATTGTTAAATTTTAAAGAAAAAGTTTGTAGTCCTTTAGTGATTTGAGGAGGTGGAATTTCTAGACTAGGCCCAAGAATTCCCACCATTTCAAAAACCATTAAGGGAAAACATAATTTAAATTTTATTTAAAGTAAATCTACCATGAATGGTGAATAACTTATTTTGATACCAAAAGGTATTAAATCAAACATCTTTATAATCCTAATAATTATAATTGATGGGGTTAAAATTATCAAAAAAAAATTTAATTCTATTTAGATCTTAGTTCCAGTCTTTTGTAGAAAGCACTTTCAAAATTTGTATTATTGAGTGAGTAAAAGTGCCTGCATCACTTGTATCTCTGTAGTGCTTGATGGCTACCTAGTCTGAATCCACCAAAATGAATTCATAAAATTTGTGGGGTTTTGTTTAAAGATGTTGATTGATATCTTTAGGAAAGATTTTTTTTGGAAATCATGTTAGGATTTTTATCCTAGAATTCTGGTTCCATTTGGATGATATTCATAAATTTCGTTTTTTTTTTAAAATAAGTGATTTTGGAAGGTTTTACGGTTTGAAAAGGAGTGGGTTAAGGAGGATCAACAAAGGATTCTCCATTTTTTATAATCTTTTTATTGGTTGTGGTTTGTGCTTTTGAGGAATCAATCATTTGGATTAAAGTAATGCTAGATTGTTGTTCATCATCCAGAGATTGATCACTAGAATTTTCTTCGGCTATGTCTACCTAAGATTTGTTTGGAATTTTAACTAAGGCTTAGGAAGCAATTCCTTAAAGAGTTTCAATAGGAAAGGCAAAGGATGCTTTTGTTTCCTTTTGGGTTAGTTTGATGGAGGTTTCTCTGGATTGGGTATAAGACCCAATTTGTTGTGAAGATGACCCAATTTTAAGGGTAAAAGACTCTAATTTTGATTGGCTTAAAACCATTTTGTTATCATCATCAGATGATGAGGTTTCTTGAATTTTGCTCTTTCCTTTGTTAGCATTCTTTTTCTTTTTATCCTTCCTATAAATATTCACGAGTAAGACAATCAGGAAGAGAGTTTGTAAAGCCCTTGATGTATTCAATTTTAAAATCAAACACATTTAAAATTGCTTGCCATTTAGCAAAAATTTGTTTGGATGCAAGATTTTTGACATCTCTTTTCAAAACATCTTTTGTAAATTTGCAATCAATTCTGACTAAAAATATTTTATTTAATAAATCACTTTGAAATTTTGTAATGCATAACACGATTGCTAAAATTTCCTTTTTGATGGTAGAATAGTTTTGTTATGCAAAGTTCCAATGTTTTGATGTAAAGGCAATAATACTTTCTTTGTCATTAATTTTTTGTTTGAGGATGCCTCCGTAATCAATATCAGAAGCATCTGTTTCAACAATTTCAAAAGCTACGGGCTTTGGAAGGCAAAGACACGAAAGGTGTTTTACCTAGGACTTAATTAATTAGACAATTGTAGTATGCTTAGTTGTCCATGGAGGAGGATCTTTTTTGAGATGTTCATGAAGAGGTTTTATAAGATTATTCAGTTGAGGAAGGAAATCTCCCACATCATTCAAGCATCTTAAGAATCCTTGGAGTTGGGTTTTATCAGTAATTTGATCAGGAAATTTGTCGGTAAATTGGATTGCTCTTTCAATTGGTGTACTATTTCCTTGATAAATGTGATGACCAAGAAATCTAATTTTTATTTGAAAAAGGTTAATTTTTGTTTTTGCAATGGAAAAACCATTTCTTTTGATGATATTCATAAATATATATATATATGTTTGAAATGTTAGTCAATTGTTTGGGAAAATATTAGAATATCAACAATATAAACTATAATGAATTTGGTGTAGGGGTTGAAGATATCATTCATAATTTTTTGAAATTCAGAAAGACCATTTTTGAGTCTAAAGGGCATTACATTCCATTCGAACTACCCAAAAAGAATTGTGAAGGCAGTTTTATACTTGTCTTTTTCATGGATCTGAATTTGCTAAAATCCATATTTCATGTTGAATTTTGAAAAGATGTTTGCTGAATGTAACCTCTTTAATAGATCTTTTTTTATTAAGAATAGATACCTAATCCACTTGAAGGCTTCATCTAAAGGTTTGTAATGGATTACTAATCTAAGTGTTCCTCATTCTATTTCTGCACTTTTATTAACATAAAAAGCAAAACATAACCAAGGACTTCTACCTTGTCTAATCAGACCTTTGGCTAAGAGATCAAATATTTCTTTTTGGTAGAATTCTAATAATTCTTGATTAATTTGAATTGGTCTAGCTTTTGTAGGGATATTTCATTCATGAAAATCCTTTTCATAAGGAAGTTTTATAATATGTTTTTTTCCTTTCCTAAAAAGCATTAGGGAGATAAAAACAAATGGAATTTTGAATTTAGCTTAATAAGGTTGAAATTTTTTGTTGAACTATAGTTTGAGAAAGTTGGGAATCAATTTTTCAAAAGATATTTATTCTTTTAAAAAATTAATTTGTCTTGTTTTAATTTGGATAGGATTTAGTTCTTTAAAAATGGGCTCTTTAGCAAAGTGAAAAGTAATGGGTTTTCTTAAATGTTAGGTGGTTATTCCTTCATGTGAAATTTGCAAAGGAAACAAGTTTTTTATAAAAGGTATTTCTAAAATAATTTTATTTTTAAGATCCTTTACCAGAAGGAATGGGGTTTGGACTTGTAGAGTTTTGTTTTCTACTACTACATTTATGATTTTGTACTTGACTTGCAATTTTGAACCACTAGGGTACCAAGATGATCAAAAGTTTTCTCAAAATATTTAATGGGAATCTATCCCTCTTAAATCTAGTTAGAATCTACTCTAGTGTCAAACAAGGCAATTTGTTTTAAAATGAATTTGTTATTAATTTTGATAGTAATATGGATATAAAACTTTTAGAGTTCTAATCTTAAGATAAGATTTGAAAATGGTTTAGATTCAAATATATCTAAATCTTGATTTTCTTCTTCTTTTTTGGCTACTGGATTTGGGCTTTAGATTTCAGCTAATATTGAATTAAAATGTTCTTGTTAAAGTTTAAGGATTCTAACTTCATGTTTAAGGTTATTTACCTCATATTGAAGATCCTAGAGGTTCGTTGGATGAGATGTTTTAGAATATCTTTTAAGGGCATCAATTAAATTGTATTTGCTAGTTAGGATTGGTGGTTGAGATGTTAAAGGCGATGATTGGTTTTCTAACAGTTTCTTAAATTCACTAAGATAATGTTTCTTTTCATCTTGGTTTGAAAAAGCACTAATAATATCAAACAAAAGATTTTGTTATGTTGTAATAACATTAATATCTCTTTCTAAATCGCTGGTTAAAACATCATCTTCCTGAATTTGATTTACATCTTTAATATTACTTTCATTTTCTGAGGATGATTCATTCATAAGCTGTTCCAAGGTTGACAAGGTTAATTTTTCAAGATTCAAAGTTTTGATTTTCTTTCTTAATCAATAATATTTAGATATTTGACCAGGTTTGCCATATTTAAAATAGGTTAATTTTGGCTTTGGGAGATCTATAGGTGGCTTTGTCCTAAAATTTCTTTTGGATAAGATCTCAATTTTCTATGTTTTTTATAATAAGGTTGAGAGTGATGCTTGGTTTTCTATAGTCTAGGCTTTTTGCAAGGAGGAAGACCACATTGCTCACAAAATGTTCCTAGGCTTTTCCTATTCTGAGCTTTTTCTTTTGCCAATTGACTCTGAATTTTTTCATCCTGGCAAATTTTTAAGGTAGTTTTTTTAACATAAGTTATAAGTTGGCCATAACTTAAATGATTATAAGAAATAATTCCATTTATGGTTTGGTTTCTAATTTTCTCTTAGACTTTTAATTTTTCTCCTAAAGATTTTGGGAGTCCTGTTAAGAATTTTTCTTTTCAAAAAGTTGATGGCAATCATCTCTTGTAAAGACTAGTTAAGAAGGTATCTCTATATCACCTAAAATTTGTAAGAGTTCTGCACTTAAGATTAGATAAAAGTTATGCTGAACGATCTTTCCAAATAGATAGATCTCTTATAAAATGTTGGATTATTGAGAAAACTAAAGTGTTAACTATGTTAGGAATGACTTCCCCATTGTGGGTTATGAGAGTACTATCCAAGTTTAATTTGATAGTTTTAAAGATTTGTACCATCCAAGTTTAATTTGATAGTTTTAAAGATTTAATATTTTTCTTCAAGTAAGACAATTATTGCACCATTCTTTGAGTTGTCTTGAGAAACCTATAATAAGAATATTGGTTATGGCTTTTTCAGAATAATTGTGTAAGGTTTGATAAGTTATACAGACCATGGTCATTTGTTGGAAGGTATTGAGTATTTGATACTTTATTTGTCCATTTATATTCCATTAATAGATGTTGTCAGCACTAAAATGTTTAAAGTTCAAATCTCTCTCTTCAATGACAAGATCTGGAGCCATTGCTTTTAGATAGTATAATTTTAAAGGTTTATTCCATTGGAAGGAAGTTTAGGCAATTTCAAGAGATTGAGACCTTGAAGCTGAATTAGAATCAAATTGGGATTCTTCAAGATTACTATTATTATTGCTTGGTGTTTCTAGGATGACTAAGGCTTTTAGTTGGTCCTCAATTTTCTTAAGAAGGTTTTGTTCCAGAGCTTTTTTAAATTCTTTCTTAATATTGGTTGGAACTTGGAAAGGTTTGAATAAAGGTTTTTTAATGATAGGCTTTGAGGAAGATGTGGAAGGTGAAGAGGGTGTCTGGTTTGTTGATTTTAAAGTGAGATGTTCACCTATTGTTTAAAGATATTTGTTTGTATAATCATTTTGCTCCATGAGACTTTTGAATATCTTTGGAATTAATAGTTTCCTCTGTATTTTTAAACTTAAATGGTGAAGCAATAAGAGGATTTTGTTTATTATCATTAAGGTTTGGAAATTGAACAAATCTAAAGGGAGAAAGTTCAAAATTAATTACTTCTCCTTTTGGTGTATGCCATGTTTTTTAGTTATATTGATGGATTCTAAGAAAGGGTAGCATATGTTTATGGCAGAAGCATAAGCGTCAAACTATTCAAAAAATGGAATGTTCATTTGAACTTTTTCAAGGAATTTGTAAAACTGATTTTGTATTTGTTTTCTTTGATTTCCCTTAAAGTTTTCAAGGAACCATTTTATTTGTTGAGTATTTTGTTCTAAATAGAATTCCTTTTGTAAAGACTGTTTGTTTATTTGAAATTCTATTTGAACCATATTTAATTTTAAAGGCCCATTCATAGAAGAATAAGTTTAAGATTGGATAAACCTTTGGTCTTCATCTTTTCTTTGGTATGTAGGTTAGGCTATGTTAGAGGAAATGTCTATACCATAAAGATGAATGACTAAAGGCGCCATTTGTGAGGTTGAGGAACATGAGTGCCTTGGTAGTTTAGACCTTGCAGATCTAAAATCTACATTGTTTAGGTGGATCTATAAATTGAAGTGGAACTGAAAGACTTTTTACTTCTTTCAAAGGATATTCTTATAGTTCCAGCTTGGGTTTGCCTAATTCTATTGAATTTAAGAGTTGGTGTTAGGAGAATAGGAGCTACCTTGTGTATGACCCATTCTTCTAGTAGGTCTACTTGTTCTTAACAAATAACTTTTGAAACTATTATGTTAACTTTGGAGAGACTAGCTTGAGGGACGTCCAAAGGAAGGGAAGGGAAGGGAGAAAATTCAAGAAAAAACGTAAGAAAATTTTGAAATTTCTTACACTTTCCTTCCTTCCTTAAAGTTCTTGCTCTCCTTTTTCTCCATCTTTCTATGGTTCTAATGCTTGGTTTGGTGCTAATTTGTGTATAGTCTAGTAAAGAGAAATCTGGGATTGAGGGAGAAAGAGTTAGCTTATGAAAGAGTCTTGAAGAAAGTTTGAAAAACCAAGGTAAATGTCCCTTATTATTGCTTCTTCTTGCTTGGTTCTTTCCTGATCATTTCATCTAGCTCATGACCCATTCTCTAGAGAATGATTCTAGTCATCTTGAGGAAGAATTAAACGGCCTAAGGTGTGAGACTAAAGAAGATGCAAGTTAGAAACAATGAAAAACCTTAAAGAACAAAGTAGCATGTCTTAAGGGTTTGTGAAGAGGCAAGAAGTTTGAACCTTTCTAAGGTATTTTAAGAGTGATTAAGAGTTGGTATGAGGTTTTGAGATGTCAAAGGAATCTTACAAGTGAAAAAGAAGTAAAACTTCCATGGGTGTTATGTATGGTCATGTCTCGGCCTAGAGCATAAGAAGCACCTAAGGAGAGTTTAAAATTTTTCTAAGGCTAAAAATGGACTAATTATAAGTAAGAAACATTAAAAGAAGCCTTGGAATGAGTTTAGGAGGCTTATAGGAGAAGATGGACTTGTAGGTTCCATATTAGAGCACAAAGAAGCAACATGAGTTTAGAATCCTTAGATTTGAGTTGTGATGGCTCCAAAGAGTTTAATTTATGTCAAGAGATCTAGAATGATCAATAAATGGAAGCCAAGAGCAAGAAACCTATATGTTGCTTTATTGTGTGCATTATGGAACTATAATAAAGTCTTTGAGCTAAGTAGCTTAGTCTTGAGTTATAAAGAGCTAAGTTTTATTTCAATGACTTAATCATACTCCATTTGTGTTTATAGGGCAAGAGAAACAAGTCCAACCTCCTTGCAAGTGTGTGACCAAGAAGGGAAAGGGAATTCTAAGAGAAAAGTGTTATGATTCACTACAAGGTAATCCTCTAACTTTTCTTTCATGTATATGTGTGGATGTTTTCTTGCTTTAGATATTTGTGTGTGTTTGAATTATGAAAAGTGTGCTTAGCTAGTAAGGACATGTATGGTGCCACTTATGTGTCTTAAATTGCTTTTATGTATGCATAAAACTTTAACAGACTTAGTGATGTCAAAAGTCCCTTGATAAGGGTGAAGATGGGCCAAAAGTCCTTTAACATAGGTAACACAAGCCAAAAGTCTCAAGATGAGTGAGGTTTAGTCAAAAGTCCCAAAGTAAAATAGGTGAGGCAAATATAAAAGTCCCAAGAAAGGTAGGTGAGGCTAACCAAGGTCTTAAGAGTCTACTTTGATGTGTTTGAGGCCACTTTTGTGAGGCTAACCAAGGTCTTGAAAACTTGCATGCACATAATTCTCATCTAGAACTTTTTTTTGGTCCAAGAACTACCTCATTTGGAGCTCTAGAGAATTTATTATGATTTTTCAAAGTTCATATCAAACATTTGGATTGGTATGTGCATTGTTCATATAGTTAGTTTAATTTTCTATGTCATCTTTAGGTCAAACATAGTCTAATGCATATGAAAATTTATAGGCATAAACTAGACATTTCTAGTGATCTATACCAACTAGAAACACCTCTATTAGAGTTTAATGGAGAAATGATTTTTTGAAGTTGCATATCAGTATCAAGGATGTAGCAGGACATCTGGTATTGTTCCATAAGTTTTTATAGCCTTAATGCTTCGTTTTTGGTCTAGATTTATTTTACCCTCTAGTAGACATCCATATCTTCCCAAAATGGTATGATTTACTAGGTTTTGATTTTTCTAGAATTAGTTATGAATTTTTTAAGTTCATATCAGTAACCTGTGATAGCAAACCTAGGCAGCTAGATCTTTGGTAGCTTTCCATTGTCAATCGTGGTCTAGTTGATATTTTCATGGCTTAGAGCAATTTTTAACCTATAGTAGACATTTAGAGCCTTCCAAAAAGCTATTATTTACTAAATTTCAATTTTTTTTTAGATTTAATTATGAATTTTCCAAATTGATGATAGAAAACTAAAAACTAAAACCCGAGACTAAATTTGTGATTTTGTGTATAAATGTTCTAAGCTCAGGAAAAATGGAACATTTTGGGATGGTTCTGACTTGTATGCATGTATTTAGAGTAGAAAATAATATGGGTGAATTCATGTAATCCATGAGACACAAAACATAAATTTTGAACCCTACATAATGCAAAATATTACATTATTTTTATTGATTTTCTTGAGGAAGCTTGTGAAATTAAGAAAATGTAGCTAGGTAAGGATAAAGGGAAAGTTAGAATATTATGGTGTGACAGGTTTCATATCAAAACCATTGAGTTTTATGTCAAGTTTAAGCATTTGCATAATATTTTTTATCATCTAAAGCTAATGTTCTATTTGGCTAACAGTTAAAGTAAATAGGTCCTGTATGTAACCCTGTTTCAACTGTTCTTAAAAGGGATTCTATAAATTGGTTGTGTCTAACATCTCTTAGGCAACAAGAGACGTTTAGGCTTTCTCTAATTAAGGGTTTTATGGCTACTTGAAAACACCTTACGTGTATAAATTTCTAATGTTTTTTGTATTGTTTGATAGAGTCTTCAAAAATAAGATAGAATTCTTCCTTTTGAGGGTTCACTAGTATAACATCTTCCATAGTTCTAATTGTATAAGCAAATTTGTGAAAGAAGTTTCCTTTTGGTTTATAAAAGGCATTTCTTGGGACTTCTAGAATCGTCCAATCATCAATTCCTTGGTTGATGTCTTTGAATTTCGTCTTGAAAAATATTGGTTGATGAGGATGCCCTCTATCATTTAGGGAGGAGGAGCTTGGGTGAGAAGAAGGGCGAGAAAATGAAAGACTTATAAGCATTGTAAAATTCAAAATCTTCCATTATTGATATCATTACCATTAGGTTAGTAGTAATGTAAGGATAGAAAATTTGTTAAAACATATCATTCAGAGTAGAAATTAAATAAAATTTACTAATAAAAACTTGATTTTAGCCACTAAATAAGCTACTTAAAAAATCATATTTTTGTGAGTTTTTACCAAATTCTGGACTTACCACCCTGTACGTTAGGAATTACTACCATGACCTCACATAAGGAAAGATATCCTTGTAGCCTATATTCTTCATTCTCATGCAGAAAGAAATATAGTATCAAACTAGGTTTTTCATATTAATTTTGGAGGAATTTCTACTCTAAGAAGACATATTTTAATGCATGTTCTATCAACACATCTCTACTTCCCCTTCAAGCTCTGATACTAATTCCTGAGAGAGACCCCAGAAGAGGAAGAAGAAAATGGGAGAACAAGATGAGAAGTAGAGAATAAAAGATTAATGCAAGAAATTAAATATGTAGTATGCTAAACAAAATAAAAAGAAGGCCAGAGCGACGATAGTTTGCACTAGACTGGCCGGAGGAAGAGAAGAGAAGATATGTATGCAAGAGATAAAATTGAAAGATTTGAAAGAAACTTTGTTGATAAAAAAGGCTTGCAAGAAGGTTAATTTTTTGGTTATGTAAGTTAATATTATTATTATTATTATTATTATTATTATTATTATTATTATTATTATTATTATTATTATTATAGTATGTGCTATAGCTATTAATCATATTTTTTTGTTTATATAAGTTAATGATCAAAAATTGTAATTATTATCCACCAAAAAAATTATGTGATTATAAAAAGTAAAGTAAACTATACCCCTTCTCTTGAGTTTTTCAAAAATTACATGTACCTCTTCTTTATTTTTAAAACATACACTCTCTTTTTATTGAAACTAAAAGTTGCATTACATTTTATTTAATTTTTATTTTTTGTTAAAAGCTTTGTTTAGGTTCTTGTTTATGTTTAATAACCTAATGCCACATATTTTTTTAACTAAAATACTTTTGCTTAATCTAAATACATTAAATGATTTTATTTTTTAAACATTGACTAATTTTATTTTTTACAAGAATTAGAGGTCATGCTGGTTAAAAACTTAAATACCCTTATCTTCACTATTGTTCTTCATTGAATATATTCAACTAAATGCACAAATGAAAAAAAAATTATTTTCACTAAATTTAACAAAGTTTAAAACTTTATCAGTAGTTAGTGTGGTATATACTTTTCACATAGAAAGATGATAATTTTAATTTTTTTTCACTTTTTTCTTTTATGTAAACTTAGCATGGGCCTCAATGTAGAAAAATTTAAATTTAAAAAACATATTAGAAGGAAAAAATAAAAAGAAAAAGAAAATGCGCATGCAACCCAAAAAAGGAAACTATTTGCCCAATAAAGCATAAACGACTTCCTACAATTTGTAAATATAAAGATTGACTAGTTCATGATTAATTATTGCGAATCAAAATTAAACTTAAAACTAGCTTTGAGGTACTGGTTTATTGATAAACCAAGTCTAAACAAGTATATCAAAAAATTATGTAGAGTTGAAATTCTATTATATAATAATTAACTATGAGTTAGTCAATTTGAATCAAAGAAAAAAGAGAAAAATTTTAAAACTATCATCTGTTTTTTTATGTAGAAGACATATGTCATACTAAGTGTTGGTTAAAAATGATAATAAGTTCAAATTAAGTTAATGAAAACAAAATCTATTTTTTTTAATTTGTATATAGTTAAATATAATTCAACAAAGGACAATTATGAAGTGAGTGTATTTAGGTTATCAAATAGTATGGCCTTCAATTCTTGAAAAGAAAAAAAAAAACTTATTTTGTATTTAGATTAATAAAGAACATTTTAGTTTTATATATATATATATATATAAACACACACACACACACATATAGCAATTAGGTTACTAAACATCAGGACAAAAAAAAAAGATTTTAATGGAGTTTTTAACAAAAAATTTAAAATTAGAATAAAGTATATAGTGAAACTTTTGATTTTAAAAAAAGGGAGTATTTATTTTAAAAATAAAAGGTAAGAGTATATAGCTTTAATAAAATTCAAAGAAAGAGTATAATTTAGTAATATGTTTTCTTATGTTGCAATTCTTTCCCTGCATATATGTACTTGATATTTTGAATTCAATCTATGAAATTTTATATTTTTATACCAAGTTATCTTAATATGTATGTTATATTAAAAAGATATATAGCTTACTAACCTCTCATCAAAAGGATGAATCACACATAACTTAGAGGACATTTTTGTGGTGCCAAATGTTAGATTTTGTTTACTATATTAATAATTATAGCTATTAGTCTTCAAATTATAAAAATAAATTAATCTACTGGACATATAACTAATTTTCATTTAAAAAAATAAATCATATTTCAAAATTTAGGCTCGAGTATAGTCAAGATACAAAATAACCAACTGTTAATTATTTTAAATCTTGATTGGAATTTCCAATAACTAATAAATCACATGTTGTTTCATGACATAATTAATGATAAAAAATATCATATTATGTAATCATCAAAACTAATTTTTAGTAATATGTTTTTGGCTTTCTGGTCTCAAACTCACTTAAAAATAAAATAACATTTTAAAAAATGTAAATATAATTATGATCCAAAGAGAGAAATCAAAATGTATGCCAGAGAATGGGAAGTAATATAACCTTTCACCTTTTTTTAGGTTATTTTTAAAGTATAAAATTGTATTATTATTTAAGTTTATTAAATATACAAATGTACTTTAATGGATATCATGCAACTATTATGATTTATGGTGTTGCCATACTTTACTTGTATATAAAACTGGTGATATTTTATCAACAAAAAAAAAGAAAAAAAAAAAGACTAGTGGTATTTTGAACCTTTCAAATCATGAAAGTTTATTTTACATTAATTAGTATTTCCATTTAAGCATATAAATATGTGTCTTTTGTAACACCATAATATATGAACTCCATCTAGCCTCTCTCTGGGCTCGATTCCAGATGATTTCCAAAGAACCAGTACCAATCCGTGGTATTTTCATGCTATAAAACGGGGTTTCAAACACTCATCTTCTGCCCCGTGGGTCCTGTGAACCCATCATTCAAATTCTCTACTCACACTCCATTTAGACAACTCATACATAGCATAAAACAAGCCATAAGCCACGGGTATAAAACCAAAATCCAAGAATGTGCATTTTCTCAAATGGACCCAAAAGTCAGATTTTGGCTCTAATTTTGGAAAATCATAACTAATTAGAGAAAAATGAGAATCTAGCAAACCATAGCTTTCTAGAAAGATCCAAGTGTTATCTTTACACTAAAAATAATTCCTAACCATAATCTCAGCGTTTGGACTATTTTTGACATCGAAAATGAGACAGAGGTCCGACTGTCCCTGTTTCTGGCGCAGTTTACTGTCATGGATTTCAAAAATTCATAACTAAATCCAAAAAAATACAATCTAGGAAAACTATACCAATTTGGAAAGCTACAGATGTCTACTAGAGGAAAACAATAAGTTCAGATCAGTTCAGCAGCCCTTACATGCCGAAAACTGATGGAACAGTAACAGAGGTCGGATGGGCTCCCTGATGCTGATATAGAACTTCAGAAGGTTCATTCTCTCTCTACCGACCTCCATTTTAGGTGATTCTAATTGGTATAGGTCACTGTGGTTGTCTAGTTTATGTGTATAAAATTTCACGATATTTGGTCACCGTTTGGTCTATGAATGACATGGATTCATTTTCGGACTAATGAAACAATACCATGACCAAACCATCAAATTTTTCCAATTTCAACAATTCACCAAATATTCCCTAAACCTCCAAATATTACCCACTTTAGCTTCCCAAGAAGCTCTCTACAAACTCTAGAGGCATGCCAAATTTCATAACAAGAAGAGCTCGTTTGGTCATACTTTGACGAAGCTTACAAATTTGACGGTTTTGGCACCCAAAATGGTTCAAATGGGTCCAAATGGCCTCCCACATATTCTAGCCACTCATAGACAAGTTTAAAAGCAGGAAAATAGTCTATATAGCATGTCCAAGTGATCCAAATCATCATACATTTCAAACTCACTATGCTACGGGCTAAAATACACTATTACATACAAGCCACAAAAAGGGCAAAACCCACATTTACATTACTTTGGCTATCTACATAGTTTATACATCATGTTTCCTTACATTTACACTTGTTTCAACATTTATATTTCAAAAATAGTGGGTGCATATTCATTTTTGGCACCACTTTACATCAAAAGACCAAAATAATCTAAAGTTTAGCTAAACATGTTTCTAGGCTCCTTGATGCGCACTTGGTTCTCCTTGAGCTCCACCTAGCATGTTAAGATGGGAGGGGGAAGGGGTGAGATTCATGGAATCTCAGTAGCTCATGCACTCATTCAAGGAAGCAATCAAGGCATATAACAAATCAAAGCATGTAATTTAGCATCCAACCATTCTCAATCATATAATGCATAAGTCTCATGCCATGAAAACCACATCAATGCCAAGTTTGGACTCTAGGGACTTTTGGTCTAGCCTCACCCAAGTTTAAGGACTTTTGGATGGCCTCACCCGATTTTAGGGACTTTAAACTTGGCCTCACTCGGTTATGAGACTTTTGGCCTTGTCTCACCCATCTCAAGGGACTTTCGGCTCTACCTCACCCATCTCAAAGGACTTTTGGCACTACCTCACCCGAGCAATTCTCACAATCCAACACATAAGCATATTGGTAACAATGCATCATGGCAATAACATAGGGCATATTTCACACAACAAGTATATACATAAACATACAATGACTATTACATCCAAGAATACAACAAGAAAGAGTGAAAAGAGAGCTACCTTATGAGCCAACACTAGCTTTTCCTTTCAATTCCTCTTCTCCCTTCTTGGTTTCACACTCACACCTTAATAGAAGTGCTTCACTTGAGCCTAGACACATCAAAGAGCATAAATTACTCTCTCGTAACTTAACAACTCTTAGGAGTTCTTCAGAGCAACCCTTGCTAACATATAAGAACCTAGGGGTTCTCTCTCTCTCTCTCTCTCTAGAATGTTACCAATTCTTCCTCTCTCTCAAGTTCTCATGGTAATGGAAACAACATTTTCAAGGAAAACAAAGAGGTTCAAGGGTGTTTTCCACTTCCCCTCTTCTGACTCATGCTTAAAATCCAACTAATCTCACAAACAAAACCATAGAAATAGAGAGCAAAGAGAGAAGATCAAGATTCTAAGAAGAAATGAGAGAAACTTGCTTACCTTTCCTTTGTTCTTCCTCCTTCTCTTGGTCTTTCTCACTCTCCACGCCTCTTTTCTCTCATTGGGTCAAAGTCTAGGGCAAATAAGAGAGAAAGAATGAATTGGGTCGTGTAAAGAAGTCAATTTCTCACTTTTTACTCTTTCCCGGACTGACCCTCGCTATAGCGAAAATTAACCTTCGCTACGGTGAGCTCGTATCAATTACCTTCATTATGGCGAGGTTTAACCTTCACTACGGCGAGCATGTATCAGTTCCCTTCGCTATTGCGAGGTTTAACCTTCACTACGGCAAGCACGTATCAATTCCAGACCCCCACTTTCGCTATGGATCACGCTACGGCGAGCAGCCCCCTGATTTTTGTATGGAATACCCGCACTCGCTATAGCTAGAAGCCTTTTCGCTATAGCGAACAGGCACTCTCGTTATAGGGAGACCATTTCTCGCTACAACGAGAAGACTTAGAAAAATCTCAGGATTTTGAAAATTTTTAGCTTTCTTCTTTCTTTTCCTTTTCCCTTTTCCCGGTTGTTACATCTTTCGCATTGAAATTTGAAAATATATATAGCTAATAGATGGCCTCTCATCAAGGGATGAGATAATTTTATTTAGGAAAACATAAATAATATTTCAGACTGGATGCAACTTGTATTACCTTAGTCAAGACCTTGAGACAAACTAAAATGGCAAGAGATTCTCATCTTTTTTGTCTCTCTATCTTTTCCTTTTATATGCAGAAAACCTCAGTATGCTTTCACAAGAAGCATAAAGAGTCAATAAGATTAAAGAAGAAAGAGTGTGTTCTTAACCTCCCAAAATAACTCATCATTTTTGTGTAGTAGCTAGGAAGAAACCCACTTGGTTATCAGATTTTCATGCATGACATGTGAAGAATATTTAGATGTGGTCACCATTACTATATGGCAACTTCCTAAAGCACATGATTAGGGAGGTTATGATGTAATATTTTGTTTTATCATTTTCTTCAACTTTAACTTAAATGAGGGAAAGTGTTATTCTAAGGGATATATCATAATATGAATGTAATAGTTGGAGTTTCCCTTTCCTCGAAAGAAGCATCTTAGCCATTTTCATAACTATATTGCTACATATTCCTTCCTTCCTTGTTCTAGTTAACTATTTCTTTCAAATTGCCAGTACTTTTCTATGTTCTAGTTAACCAACACTATAAAATTGGTGCTTTCATTGTTCTTCCATGGTAGATGGAATGTGGGAGGCTCATCTTGCTCAGGTGCTAGCAGAATTTTGTCTTACATTAGACCAATGTTTGTCCCATATAGAGTTGACCTTGTCTAATGTAGAGGTATTGTTTGTAGTAACTTCTCTGTACAAACAATTTTGCTTCATCTAATGTAACAACTCATCCTCCACCAAATTTTCACCTCCAACCTAGCTAATTTTGTTAATGGGTGGGTGCATTAAAGTGCTGACATTTGATAATACAGGGGTTGAAGATTAGGTGTTTAAAGTACAAGAATTTTTTGCCATGTATAATACACCAATGGAGCAATGCATTTCCCTATCTTCCTTTCACATGTGTAGACCAACTAATAATTGGTACAATGGATGCACAAGAATAGGTTCATTTATAATTGGCAAGGCTTCATTGATGCATTACTCTTGTGTTTTGGGAGAACCTTATTTGACAATCCTAAGGTGGCCCTTAAAGATGTCAAGTAAACTTATTCAATGGATGATTATTAAGCTAAGTTTGAATATGCCTCTGCTAAAATAATGGAACTTTTAAATGCATGGTTAGTAAGTTCTTTTAATTATTGGTTTGTAAGATTATTTAAAAATAAATTATTGGTTGCTCAACTTGCTACTTACTTTCATACTATTTCATTAGCTAAATTGTTCGAGCAAAAGCATGCCTACTTTGCACAATTTAAGCCTTACCTTAAAACTTACAATTCTAGAACTGCCCCTACTAATATCTAGTCATCACTTCCATAGAACACTATAGCTTTAGTCCCGTGGGCTCTTCAATCCTTACCATCAATTTCATATCCTCCACGAGCTTTGCCAGTGCCCCTTAAAATTAATCTTAATTATAGAAGTCTGTCCTTTGCCAAGATCAAAGCTAAATAGGAGAAAGGCTTATGTTACTATTATGACAATAATTTCTCAACTGATCATAAATGTAAAACTCAATCCATTTTTATTATGGGATTAAGAGGACTTTGGCAGAATTGTTGCAACTAGAGTCCCTAAAAGCATATAAACATTTAAACCTTGTAGGTGCAGATGTCATTATTAACACTAAATTACCCAAAATTAGTTGTCATGCCCTAGCTGGACAACTTGGGTCAAAAGCCATCAAGCTTACAAAAAGGTGTAAAAACGTGACCACTAGTATATTAGTGGATTGAGGTTTAACATAATTTCATCAAGTGTTCTATCTTAAAAAATTTACACCTGTCCCAAGTTACAGTTAATCAATTCAGCATCATCGTAGGCAATGGGGCATACTTAATATGCAATTCCAAGTGTTCTAATGTGACAATGGAAATTCAAGGTTATATGCTATGCACTAATTTGAATGCAATTCCAAGTGTTCCAATGTGACAATGGAAATTCAAGGTTATATGCTATGCACTAATTTGAATGTCTTAGACCTTAATGGTGTAACATTGTACCAGGCAAAGAATGGCTCAAGACTTTGGGTCCCATTATTATGGATTATTATACTCTTATAATAGATTTCACTTTACATGGTCAAGCCATTCATTTCCAAGGTAAACATCCTTTTTAGTAGTAGCCTATTTCTTCCAATCAATTAAAGAAACTAACTTCACAAATTGCTTGCATTTTTAATTGCAAGTGGTAACTCATTTTACAAAGAGTATAAGTCTTCCACTATCCCATGAAGTATCTTAATTACTGCAAGAGTACTAGCATTTGTTTCAAGAGCCCAATGCTTTACCTCTACACTATAGCATTAATCATCAAATACACTTGCAAGAAAGAATACTACTTGTCAATGTGTGACCATATAATTATCTCTATTATCCAAAGACTAAGATTGAGAAATTAGTTGCTAAGATGTTCCAACCAAGTGTTATTTGTCCAAGTACTAGTCCCTTCTCTTCTCTTGTGTTATTAGTCCAGAAGAAAGATGGCACATGGTGCTTTTGTGTGGATTATCATGCCTTAAAATTATAGTGAAGGATTAGTTTCCAATACCCACCATCAATAAATTGTTGGACAAGTTGCATAGAGCTTAAATATTCTCCAGGCTAGATTTACGAGCCAGTTATCATTAAAAATGAATGAAGGAGTCTAACATTCATAAAACAACATTTTGTACACGTCAAGGCCACTTTGAGTCTATAGTCATGTCTTTTAGATTAACTAATGCTCCCATAATATTTCAAGCCAAAATGAATCAATTGATCTTACCATTCCTTCATAAATTTGTGGCTACATTCTTCAATAATATCTTAGTTTATTATGCTTCACCACTAAAGCATAGTACTTACTCAAGAATGGTCTTTGAGAAACTATCCACTAGCTCCTTCTTTGTTAAATAGTCTAAATGCATGTTTTATCAACCTTTTATTGAATATTTAGGTCATAGAATTTCAGCCTCAAGAGTTTTTAGGATCTAAGCAAAATTCAAGCCATGTTGGAATGGCCACAAGCTTCGAATGTTAAACAATTAAAGGATTTTTAAGCCTAACAGGATAGTACCAGCATTTCATCTATCATTATGTTGATCGAGTTGCCCCTTTAACTCAACTCTAGAGAGATAATTTTGTCTAGAATGGGTAAGTTCAATTAACTTTTAATAGTTTAAAATAGATGATGACTCAAGCTCCAACCCTTGCACTCACAAACTTTTAAGCTCTATTCCAAGTGGAGACTATTACTCTATCCCAGGCTGCAGGTGTTGTGCTCATCCAAAAGAAACATCCTCTTGCTTACTTCAACAAGCAACTAAGCCCATGACTCAAGCATGCTTTATCTTATATCAAAGAACTCTATGCCATTACTCAAGCTATTAAGAAGTGACAACATTATTTGCTAGGTAAACCATTCATCATCATCAGAGGTCATTGAAGTCTTAAGGAGTTAATGAGTTAGACCTTGCAAACTCTTGAGCAACATCATTATATCATAAACTAATGGGATTCAATTATTCCATAATTTGTAGACCAAGGAAATTTAATGAAGTGGTCGATGCTTTGTCCTAACAAGAACTCCAAGCCACATAAGGTGCTATTTTATGGGCTATATCTACAATTCATTTGAACTTTTGGACTTAAATGAAGTATGAGAACAAAACCAATAAAGAATTATAGTAGCTACGTGAAGCAATTAAACAAAAGGCCTTAAGTGGGTTTGATGTGAAGGATGGAATTTTATTCTTCCACAATAAATATCATTCGCTAGTAACATTCCCCACTTGTTGACATCATATTACATGAGCACCATGCTGTTGGCATCGAAAGACATGCTAGATGCCCAAAGACATTTAAAAAGATCTTTATATTCTTTTATTAGCTTCACATGTGTTCTAATAAACAAGAATACATCACTCATTGCTTGACATGTCAACAAAACAAAGTCCCTACTACCAAACCAAAAGGTTTATTACAACCGTTGCCAATTCCTCTTAGTCATCATTGATAGATTGACAAAAATGGCTCACTTTGATTGTCTTAAACCAAATGACACTACCTTTCAAGTAGCTTCATTATTCATTTCATTAGTGGTAAAGGTACATGGATTTGCAAAAATTGTCTTAGATTGTGACCCAATATTCATGAGTAATTTTTGGCAACACTTGCTAAAACATAGCAACACAATCCTTAAATTTAGCTCTACTTACCATCCTCAAAGTGATGGACAATCAAAAGTAGTTAACCATTGTCTAGAATGGTACCTTAGAGCATTCACCTACAATAAGCCTTATCAATGGAGTTGGTATTTACCATAGGCTAAACTATCTTAAAACACCAATTACCATTCCTCCATTAGAAGATCACCAATGAAGTTGCATTTAGTTATAAACCAAATCCTATGCTTATTTATGTAGAAGGAACTTCATTAGTCAATATGGTTGATCTTAGTTTACAAGATAAGAAAGGCATCCTATAAGAGTTGCAACAACATTTACTATAGGCTCAAACTCGAATGAAGAAACAAGCTAATTCCAAAAAGGTGGACAAGTCCTCTCAAGAAGGAAATATGGTTTGGTTTAAGTTGCACATATACAAATAACAATCTCTTGCTACTTAGAGAAATTTTAAGCTAGCTAAAAAGTATTTTGGAACATTCAACTACCCAGAAAATTAAAGTAGTGACATATGCTCTAGACCTACCCCTTGGTGCTAAAATCTATAACATTTTTCATGTCTCTCCTTAAGGCCTACGAAGGACCTTTACTTGTTTCTATTAAAAAAGATTTTGCAATGGAAGAAATTGAAGACCTCAACCCACTATATATTGTGGACCATTAAGTTATTCTAATAGGCACTCAATTGAGACATAAAGTGCAAGGAGGCAGCAATGATAGCAATAGAGGCCTATAAATTGAAGTTTCACCATGCAGTCCACTGGGAGAGCATAACATCCCACCACCTGAAGGCCTCTTGACAATGGGCAGAACTAGAAAAAAATCGAGTTGGTTATTAGATTTCCATGCATAACATGTGAAGAATAGTTGGTTGTGGTCACCACTGCTACATGGCAGCTTCCTGTAACAAACAATTAAGGAGGTTATGATGCAATATTTTACTTTGTCATCTTCTGCAAGGGTGACTACAATATTTTTCTTTAGCTCTAGTTTAAATGAGGGAGAAAGGTATTCTGAGGGGATATCTTAGAATATGAATGTAATAGTTAGAGTTTCCCTTTTCTTGAATAAAGGAGCATCTTAACCATTTCCATAGTTATGTTGCTACAAATTCCTTCCTTCCATGTTCTAGTTAACTATTTCTTTCAAATTGCCTATGCTTTTTTGTGTGATAGTTAACAAACACTATCACGAAGATAGGCTCATCTTCTGCAAGGGTGACTACGATAATGTGCCAAAACTTAGACCTATTCTTTGAGAAATGCTCGGGCCGGAAGGAGAATGCAACCAAATCAACCATATTTTTTTTTAATCCCAGTGATCTAGTGGAGCTTACGATGAGAAATATGATGGCTTGCAACAATGTTGGGAGAAGCAAAAATAACTCATTCAAGAGCATTTCTAATAGGGTTTGGAGGTAGATCCAAGGGTGGAAGGAAACTTTTGACTAAGGCAGGAAAAGAAGTGCTTATCAAAGCAACAACTTAGTTGATCCCTACATATATTCCAGCAGTTTCTTCTTGCTTCCTCACAATTTGCGTCATAAATTGAGTACAACACAGGATTAGATGGCTGTAGGGTCTTTGTTCTCTTATTAGCAAAATCATCAAAGCCAAATACTTCAAAAATTCCAATTTTCATGAGGCTCAACTAAGCACTGCTCCTTCTTTCCCTTGGAGATGTATCTTAGCTGCAAGAGATACCTTGAAACTATGAGTAGCGAAAAAGAATATGAGACCCAATTTGCGATTCCCTTTTCAGTAGAGTTATGGATGTGGCTGATATTTGATTTGTTTGCAATTTACTGGTTGGGTGCTCCGACTTACCTGTCTTTTGGAGGGTTAGGCGAAGGGGAGTACAACCAGATCGGATATGTTTTGACCAAATAATCTCAATAGTTCAGATCTACATGGGATTCAAACATCTTACTTTGTTTCTCTTGCATCTTTCGATTCAATTGTTATTTAACCCAGATGAAGGGAATGCGCAAAGGCAACTTGAGCTAATTCAGATCTACTTTTTCTTCAAAAATTTTACTGAACACACTCTTTATTGCCTCTGGGCCAACATCTTCCTCAACCCATCTGACAAACTTTGAAAGCCGAACCAAGTTCATCGTCCATAGCACTAATGGCACAATCACCGATTAATAATTAGCCCAAAGGTGCGCATTACCTTAGCCTGTCCAATAATTTAATATGTGAAACTAAACTTCAACCAACTATCTATTGCCTGAACAGGAATTACAAATATGAACCATTCTCTAGATTTTGACCCAAAATAATGCCAATATTCATCACAAGTTCACAACCATGTTGAAAGAATAGTCTGCATTTCCCATGAGTGACATATGGCTATAGTAATAAAAGTTTACAAAGATATTTTGATGTAATTTTGCATTCTTTTGGCAGGTTGACATGAAGATTCCATAACTAAGAAATATGGACACACTCTAAGACATCACATTATGACAGAATTTGCAATGTCCCTTTGTGTCTGCTGGGATACAAGTGTCTGACATGGACACCACTATTACTTGAAGAGTCAGTGCTTCATATATCTACAAGGACAGAACATTTGAACATCAACCAACAAGGCGCCAATGATTTTAGATTCAATGAACATAGTTTACCAATTTAGCCTTATGCATACATAGTGAATGTGGCAAGCATGCACAATTGTGCAAAGGTGTCATCATATCATACCAGCACTAATGCGCAAGCTACCATCAAAACAACTCTACAGTAAAAAACAAACAAACAAACAAACAACATATAAACTGACCAGCAAACAAATCCTTGCATCCAACATCGCTCACATCCACAGAAAGCCAGATAAAAAATGTAAACAGAGTATTTCAGTACATCATGCACATAAAAGTTATGACCATAAAACATAATTAATTAGAAGACTTGTTTTTCAATAATGATCAAAAGAAAATTGATTGACAACCTTCACATGGGTTACGAACAGAAAGCAATGTCCTGCCAATGTAGAGCTCAAATTTAGTTCTCAAAATATAGAAAGAAATCAATTAAAGTAAAAGAGTACAACCTGAAGAAGAGCAGTTGCATAATAATTAATCTGAAGCAAAAATACACAATCATACTCTTAAAGAAACTACTTCTGACTAACTTCAGGCAAAATTCCTAATTGACCTCGATAGATGTTCAATATCCGAGGAACACTTTCCTGAAATTTGATCACAAATTGCTCCAGAAACTTTTTCTCACTTAATGTGGCAATGGTAATTGAGGATATATCTTTGTTAATCAAACCCTTCATCATCAAAAGTTTAACTATTGACCATCTAGGAATAATCCTCTGCTCCAAGCTATAACCAAGAAGTGCTGCGCATCTAGCTATATCTTTCATTGGCAAACGCATTTCATTCAGGAAAAACTTTATTGAGTTCGCGATTTTCTCCTCTGACAGACGCATGCAATATGGATTTTTCCTGAACGCTAAAAGAGTGACTTCTCTGGACATGCCGCACCTCTCAAAGATATCCAGCTTTGACTCCCAGGTTGATTTTTTCATCTGTGAAAAGACAGAAATTGCCGCAATGAAGGTGGCCCTTGAAGGTTCGATTCCTGTCTCCATAGCAAACTTGACAGATTCAACAAACTTTGCATGCTTTAAAAATGCTACGCTTGTAAATTTAGTTAACATTAGGGAGACAGAAGATTTAGGCACTCCAAGTCCTCTCAAGACCCCAAGGTTTGGGACCACATCCTCTAAACAAAAGAAGAAAAAATTCCATCTTGAGCGTTTTATGGTTATGCATACAATCTCATCATCATCAATCACACTCTTAAGGGCCTCATAACGGGGGATTATACAATTCTTTAAGCTTCGGCCTAGGAGTCTAGAGGTAGAAGTGAGGAGATCTGCGAGTTCAGAACAAGAAAAACCAATAGATTGGAAAAACCTTAGCTTGGGCAGAAGGGTCATCTCAGGATTTGCCAAAAGCACTAAAGGATGCTTTTTCACTAATTTTGATAACTGGGTTTCCGAGAATCCGTAGCTCCTGAAAAGATTAAGTACTAGGTCGGGATTATCTGGGTCTTTTAACTTAACCCTTTTGGATACTTCAATAGCTACTTCCGGAGATAAGCCACATGAGTTCGTGAGATAAGAAACTGTAAACGACTCATTTCCTTCTTGCTTTTGTTTTGGTTGAGCTGATTCAGATAATTTCACAACTGAAGAAAACGAATTGAAAATGTGGGAAGCATTGCAATGGAGAAAACCGAGATGGGTCCCCCTCTTGCATGTTTGTAATGCAGATAAATTTGCAAAGAGAAAACTAAGCATGAATGATGACGAGAAGCTTACACAATTTGTGTCGTCAGCTTCAATTACTGGCGCACTTAGTAGAATCACTCAGGTTTTGCTTTCATATTTCGCATTCTCTTGAAGTTCGAGGGCTCGCTACCCTAAATTGAGGAACCAAAATCAGTCCAAATAAAAAAAAGAGTAGTCAGGGAAGAACCAAGAGCCAGATGCAACGACGACGTTTGAAGCCGATAATGTGCTCTCGTAATAAGGGAAATGGATCTCTTCTATTTTCTATTTTCTATTTTTTTAATGTTAAAAAAGAAAAATTTAGAGTATCTAGGATTTATTTAAGCCGTATATCTTATTTTAAATACGAAAGAATGATAAATCTAACAAGGAAGAAAAATAAAGAGGATCCAAAGTGGATGGAACCAATCAACTAAGCTGACTCATTTGGATTGAAAGTTTAAATTAAAAAAAGAAAATCAAATATATATATATATATATATATATATATAATATTAAAAATTGTCTAGTATTTCAACTTCCCAATTCCAAATATATTAATCAATAAAAAAATTTACATTTTATCTACAAATTATAAAATCTAAAAGAAAAAAAATAATCATTTAATTCCTATAATTTATTCAAATTTTTAATTTAATTTCTATAATTTTATTTTTTAAATCAATTCTTGTACTTTCCAAAAGATTTGGTCATCACCTTCTTCTTTTAACATAAATTGCATTTTCATTGAGTTTAGATTTTCTGCATTAAATGAATTTAATATATATAGTGTAGAAAAAGAGAAATAAAAAAAATTGGTACAAAGAGAGAAAGTGAGCCTTACACACACATCTACCTCCTATGTCACACTCTTTTGACTGTACAATGGTATTATTGTGCAAGTTGTTTTCTTTATCGTCTATTAGTGGCATGTTTTTAAGTGGTTTACGGCTTCTTATTGTATGAATTGCATTTTATATATTGTGTCATAGGTTAAATCTAGTTTTGTACTAGTTCATAACATGCATAGTTACATTAATAATAGTACGAGTAAATTTATTGGTCGAATGTTTTGACCATTTTTAAGAAAATCATATCAACTTATCTTATTGAAAAATTGAGGAATCGGTCACTAAAAAATTAGTTAAAAGAGTTAAATCAGTCAAAACCATATTGGTTCAATATTTAACTTGTTTGAATTTTTTTTTTAAATTTCTTATAAAACAATACAATTCATCTTAAATAAATATGAATAACTAAAAATATAAGACAGTAAAAGAAAGACAAGATTAAAATAGGAAGGAAAAAAAAAAAGAGAGTATAAGAGAAACAAAAAAGCATATACTTTATTAACTTTGGTGCTTGCTTCCTATCATATTCCATCTCCTAAAAGAATTTTTCTTAGATATAAAATTATTTGGACAAAATCATTCCTTCCACTTTCATATATTTTTTTAAAATAACAGTTTGAATCTTAATATAATTTAAGAATTTTAAAAATTCAATATTAAATACTCTTGATTTTTAATTATGAATATTTTTTATTTTTTAATTAAAATATAACTTCTTTAATATTTTAAAATATATGAAATTAGTAATTAAATATTTAAAATTTATTAGTATTTATTTATTCATTAAAATTTTAATATATAAAATTTTAATAAATATATTTTGGATTTTAACCATTAATTACGATTATTGATTGATAGATTGGATTTTAAAACATTCTTCCATGACATTTGGAGGGGCAGTGAATTAACTTTTGTAAATGAATGGGAATGCAACCGGATCTGACAGCTTTCGGCCAGATAATATCAAATTCTAGCTAACATGGGATGTAATCCTGTTGATTGCCAGGCGTGGCTTGAAGAACCTACAGTGGAGTTGAATGATGTATACAACTTGGAAAAGTTTTATTAGATAAAGTTCCTCTTTGCATTCCAAAAAAAAAAAATCTAATTAATATTGCACCTCTTCTGCATGATGGATTGTGACCAGATATGCAAATATATTGAATTAAAGTGGAAAAAAAAAAAAAGAAAAAGAAAACTTCTAACTAATATTGAACTAAAACGTGAAACTAAAACAAAAAATCTAATTAATATTGCACCTCATCTGCATAATGGGTTGCCATCAAATGTGAAAATATATTGAACTAAAATGAAAAGGAAAAAAAAAAAAAATTTCTGACTAATATTGCACCTCTTCTGCATAATAGGTTGTATCAAATATGAAAATATATTGAACCAAAAAGGAAAAAACAAAAAACAAAAAGAACGGGGAGATAATAAACATGAGCAACATAATTGTATAATAGTTCAGATCAACGAGGGACTCGAAACATCTTTGTTTCTCTTGTATCTTTCAATTCAATTGTCATTTCGCCCAGATGAAGGGAATGCACGGAGGGAGGGTGAGTTGGTTAAAGGATATTGGAAACTTATGCTACATTTTCTTCAAAAAATTTACCAAGCACACTTTTTATTGCCTCTAGGCCAACATCTTCCTCAACCCATCTAACAATCTTTGCAAGCCAAACCAAGTTCATCATCTTTAGCACTAATGGCACCATCACCTATTAATAATTAGCCCAAAGGGGTGCATTTGCTTACCCTGTTTAATAATTTAACAATGATATGTGAAACTAAACTTCAACCAACTATTTATTGCTTGAAAAGGAATTACAAAAATGAACCATTCTCTAGATTTGGACACAAAATAACTACAATATCTATCACAATTTCACAACCATGTTGAAAGAATAAGAGTGCATTTGTCATCAGTGACATATGGCTATAATAACAAAAGTTTACACATATTTTGCTGTATTTCTACTTTCTATTGGGATGAAAACTTCATCATTTGGTAGGTTGACATGAAAAATCCACAACCAAGAAGTATGGACACTGACTACAACATCACAGTCTGACAAAATTTTAAATGTCCCATCGTGTCTGCTATGACATGAGTGTCAGACATGGACACGGCTGCCGTTTGAAGAGTATGCGCTTCATAGATCCACCAAAACAGAACATTTGAACATCAACCAAGGCACCAATGATTTTTAATTCGATGAACAAATTTTACCAATTTAGTCTGCATGCATAGGGGCTATAGCAAGCATGTACAAATGTGTAAGGGTGTCATCATATCAACAAGAATGCGCAATATACCATTCCCCAACAACCCCCCCCCCCCCCCCCCCCCCCCCAAAAAAAAAAAAAACCAAAAAGAAAAGGGAAAAACAAATAAACAATAAACCAACCAACAAACAAATCCTTGCATCCAACATCGCTCATCCTGCTCCCCCACATGATAAGAATAAATTACTCGTTAAGCTGAACGTATAAATGGATGAACAGAAAGTTTTATGTCATAAATGACAGATTAAATAATCATTGCACCACATCATGACATCATAGAGAAGAATGCAGTAGTTCCAACTAACATGAAATAAATACCAGGGCAAAAGCAAAGAATGAGACTTGTTTTATGAACTATTTTGATATTCATAGACTTAGAATATCTTTTAAAATGGTTTGAAACAGATTAATTAAGACATTCTTCTTCATCCACGGAAAGCCAGATAAACAACGTAATCAGAGCATTTCGGTATATCATGCACTTAAAAGTTATGACCATAAAACATATTTAATTAGAAGACTTGTTTTTCAATTATGATCAAAAGAAAATTGATTGACAACCTTCACATGGGTTATTAAACAGAAAGCAATATCCTGCAAATTTAGAGTTCAAATTGAGCTCTCAAAACGTAGCAATCAATTAGAGTCAGGGAGTAAAACTTGAATTACAACAGTTGAATAATTATAATAAACCTGAAGTAGAGTTACCTAGGAGTAGGACTGACTTTAGGTAAAGTTACTAATTGACCTTTATAGATGTTCAATATCTGAGGGACACTTTCCTGAAATCTGACCACAAATTTCTCCAGAAACTTTTTCTCACTCAATGTAACAATGGAAATGAAGGATATATCTTTCTTTATCAAACCCTTCATTTTCAAAAGTTTATCTACTGACCATCTACGAATAATCCTCAGCTCCAAGCTATAACCAAGAAGTGATGCGGATTCAGCTATATCTTTCAATGGCAAACGCACTTCATTCAGCAAAAACTTCATTGAGTTTGTGATTTTCTCTTCTGACAGACGCATGCAAATTGGAAAGTTCCTGAATGCTAAAAGAGTGACTTCTCTGGACAAGCCACACCTCTCAAAGATATCCAGCTTTGACTCCCAGGTTGATTTTTTTCATCTTTGAAAAGACAGAAATTGCCAAGATGAATGTGGCCTTTGAAGGTTCGATTCCTGTTTCCTTAGCAAACTTGACAGATTCAACCAACTTTGCATGCTTCGCTAATGCTAACCTTGAAATTTTAGTTAGCATTAGCGAGATAGAAGATTGAGGCACTCCATTTTCTCTCAAAACTGTTAGGTTGGGGACCACATCCTCTACACCAAGGAAAAGAAAGCTCCAACTTGAGCGTTTGATAGTTATACATACAATATCATCATCGTCACTTACACTCTAAGGGCCTCATAACGGGGGATTATACATTTCTCTAAACTCCGGAATTACAGAAACAGAAGTGAGGAGTTCTGGGAGCTCAGAACAAGAAAAACCAATAGACTGGAAAAACCTTAACTTGGGCAGAAGGGTCGTCTCAGGATTTGCCAAAAGCAGTCGTGGACAATTTTTTACTACTTTGGATATCTGGGTTTCTGATAATCCGCAGTTCCTGAAAAGATCAAATACCAGATCGGGATTATCTGGATCTTTCAATTGAACCCTTTTGGATGCTTCAATAGCTACTCCGGGGGACAAGCCACATGAGTTCATGAGATAAGAAACTGTAAACGATTCATTTCCTTCCTGTTTTTGTTTTGGTTGAGCTGATTCAGATAATTTCACAACTGAAGAAAACGAAGTGGAAATGTGGGAAGCATTGCGATGAAGAAAACCAGATAGATGATCCTCTTGCATGTTTGTGACACAGATAATCTTGCAATGAGAAAATTAAGCATGAATGATGACGAGAAACTCACCCAACTTGCATCGTCAGCCGCAATTACTGGCGCAAGTCGTAGAATCCCAAAGGTTCTGCTTTCATGTTTTGCAGTCTCTTGGAGTTCGAGGTTATTCGACGACGACGTTTAAATACAGCTGATTTATTTGGATTAAAAGTATAAATTGAAGATCGAGAATAAGGAAAAAAAAAAAGTATTCAGTGTATTTCAACTGCCGAAATACATATATCAATTAAAAAAATTATATATTATCTTCAAATTATAAAATTGATACATAAACATGTAACAGAATACATTCTGAACTGTAAAATAAAACAAAATTTTCTATTGAATATCAAATGGCAAGCACTATTTATTTATATGAGGTTGTTTTGTTATATTTTAAAATTGAAAGAAGTATTTTATAACTTTTTGATATATGTATATATATATATACACTAAAATGTAAATAGATCTTAATTTATGGTTACTATTTAATTTTTTTAAAAAAATAATCTTTGGTAAAAGAAGAGAAAAAACTTGTTCTTTTTGTTAAGAGATGTCGAAATAACTTCCAAAGTGCATTTATCAATTAAAAAAATTGTCATTAGTAAAAAAAAGGCAAAAAGCATATTTGATTTTTTCTTTTTTAAATTTGCATCTTCATGCTTCAAATTTAATACTGTATAGACCAAAGGATAGTTTGATTTAGTAATCAAAATATCAATTTTCTCAATTAATTGATTTTTTTTTCTAATTGTATGATAAGGGTATCCTCACGTCATTGATTTGATATAGTTTTTAAATATGTTAAAATAAAAGTCTTCCATAAATCGTTTTTAATATACGAATGAATGAGAGTGATAGATACTTTAATTTTTCTCCGTCAATCTTCATTGTCCATCAATAGCATAGTCATTAAGATAACAGGAAGGATTAAAGAGAAGAAAAGAATTGATTTTGTAAAATTTTCTCTTACAAATATTAATTCTTTATTACTTGAATGTTTATAAACCTAGGTGTTAGCATTTCATTGGCAGGTATCCTAATTTTTCAAAAACTTAAAAATTTATTTATAAAAAATATAAGCCTGAGCTTTTAAAAAAATAAAATAAAATAAAATAAATGTTCCTGTATTATGTAGGACACATATAACATATAAATTTAAAAACGCTTATATTTACTATATTCGAATATCTAGTAAATAAATTTTTATATGCTTAACAATTTTAAATTTCAATGTATCAATGAGCGCATTAGTGATTTTCATTTGATTGATTTTCTGTTTTCCTTTCATTTCATTATATTGTACTTTTAACATATGATTAAAATTAAAATCACACTTAGAAGGTTTTCTACCATGGTATTTTGCATACTTATACTTTGAGAAATCATATGGTATTCATAATAGTATGTTTAACATGACAACTAATGGTATTTTATATTTTAGTAACAGAAGATACGAATAATTAGTTATACATGATAATCAATCAATTTAGTTACTAAACTTTTAAATATATCCTTTAAGTTTAAATAAACTACATCTTAGAAATTTATACTATTATAACTATTTCTGAATAAAAATAGACTTTAAAAAAATAAAAAATTTAAAAGTGAATGTGTAATTTATTTTATCTTCATTCATATTAAAAAACTAACCTACAATGTAATTTTTAATTTTGTATTATATTTCATATGCCATAAAGAAACAAGGGTAAATTTGATCACACATGAAAAAATAATCGCACCCTATCCTATAATGTAGAT
Source organism: Erythrophleum fordii (assembly GCA_032878935.1). Classification (NCBI taxonomy): domain Eukaryota; kingdom Viridiplantae; phylum Streptophyta; class Magnoliopsida; order Fabales; family Fabaceae; genus Erythrophleum; species Erythrophleum fordii. The sequence continues at coordinate 25,659,036 of JAVQMF010000058.1, read as the reverse complement.
GAGTGAAATGTTATCTATTATCAGATAACAACCATTTGCCATAGATTTGATATTATGATATTATCTCATTTGGCACCATACCATCCAATTATGAAATCTAAGGTACTACAATATATGGAATGGAAGTCAAAATCACAATATCTCAAATGCCTCCGTATTTTCGTTGGCTAATAATTCAGCATTAGCCTGTTTATGAATTTGTTTATTTTTCACCGCCTTTTCTTTGTGAAAACTATGCAATACGACTTAATCACAAACAATGAAAATAAAGAGGATATACTTTTAAGATTGAGATAAGTTCAACGTTTAAATTTTGATGCGTATCTCCATTCCATTTTCGTCCCTTTCCAATATCTACAGTACATATGGTAGCAATGAAAAAGGTAGAAAGGAGAGTGAAAGGGAGAGAAACAATAAAGAGCATGTGGGAACAATGAAAAGGAATCATAGATGAATTTATTTTTTTATTTATTTTCAAAATTTGAAATTATTCTAAAGAGTTCAAAAATTAAAAAATTTTATTTGTAGTCTTTAACAGTAATTTTTTATATAATTAAATTTTTTAATCTTTGAGTCCTTTAGAATAATTTTAAAATTTAAAGTCATTTAATATAAATATTTTTAATTTAAGATTCTTAATGATAATTTTTTTATTTTATGTTAATTAATAAATATTAATTTTTTAATATTTTTTAGCACCAAAGGTATTTTTGTCATCTAATCATCTCTCATTTATATTTCTACATTATTTCCACTCTATCAAATATCAAAATAAAAATATATTCTCATCTTTTTCCATATCATATCAAGTATGATTTTAGGTCACAAAATTCCATTCTATTCTCATTTATATTTTCTTTTCTATTCTTTTAAAAATCTTTCTACTATATCAAATGTAACCTTAATATCTCCTTGTAACTTCAAAAAAGTGGATGTACTTCATCTTAATTTGGCCCTACAAAGTTTAAAGGTGTCATTTCAATCTTTTAAATAGTATTGTCTTCAATGTCAACCATATTAAACCAACACATGTAGTTCATAGAGATAGATGACATGGGTTACCATAAAACTTATGTAATTATAGTTGCATAGCACTCAAAGTAGCCTTGGCATCATAACTATTTTAATGTTGTGTTATATTCTGTTTTAATAACAACTGAATATTTAACAACCAAATCAACTTTACATTAAACCACATCACCAATCTCCTTATACTATCATTTATTAAGCTTAACATGGGATAGTATTAAAGGTGAAATACTTTTTGGAGGATTGAAATAAAACGTTTAAACCTTAGAAAGCCAAATTGAGACATATTGAAACTTTCAAGGACCAAAATATCATCACTTCACAAAAGAAAGGAACCAAAGATCAAAATATTAACAACTAAACATTTGCAAACTTCCTGTGCTACCCCATGATTTATAGAGAGTATATTGTGAAAGGTCATGACCGGCAAAAACAAAATGAGCCTGGACCTATCTAAATGCAAAAGCACAAGGGAGGAAGGTGCCTACTGCCAGCATGTATGTGTCAATATCTTTGGAACAAAAAGCCAATGCACAGTCAAATAGGCTAATAGTTTAAATAACTTCAACATTAGCCTTTAAAATTGAGATGAGCTTGATGTCTTAGGTTCAATCCCACCCGTTGCCGATTCCCTACTCTCCCTCCATAGGTCACACTCCTGCTATGTAAACATTAAGAAAAAAAAAAGACCAGCACACGACAGGTTAAATCTACATGAGGATTCCTCATAGCGTTCACCTAGCCCAACAAACATGCAAATTCCTATAATGGACAAAAGGCAACAATATTTTAAGAACTGTATACGCAGTACTTGTATCTATATAAAAAGAAAAAAAGGATAAAATCTACTTTATATTTAATAATGCAAATGCCTAACACACAGTACAGTATTATTGATTCTTGTACAATCCTCATTTCACAAATGAAATATACCAAAAGAGCAAAATTTTCACATCTGAGCATCTACCTTCTCATGGTCAACAACTACACCAGCAAAGATAAAATCTGCAGAAACTGAAACTTTCAAGGCTCCCCAACGTGTTGTCAAGCTATATTAAAAAAATGTGTGTTTACTACCCCTCTTTTTTTTTTTTTCTCCAAGGAAGGAAAGCTCTAAGTATTACTGCATAATTTGTAGAGACCAACTAATTTGAAAATGATAAACTATTAGGAAGCACATGATCAGCAAAATAAAATAACCTTGGACCTTTACTAAATGTGGAAGCACAAGGGAGGCCGGGGCCTTTATGCATGTCAGCATGCGCCAAAATATTTGAAACATAAAGGCAAGTGCACCAAAAGGGTAACATGATCAGGAGATTGGAAGAAGAGGAATTGCATAAAGATCCCAAGTTCGATCTTCTTCTTGTTCCTAAACAAATTTCTAATGTCAACAAAAGGCATAAAAATTTTCAGAGCTGAATACACAGTAGTTGTGGGGAAAAATAACCTACTCTGTAGGTAATGATGGTTAGGGTTCAGCCCCCTCCAATCCTTCTTCACTATTCTTGGTCAAAACAAGAAACAGAAAATCCCAAAATTTCAGGTGTTATACCACAGGGTGATAGATAAGTAGCTTTCTCATGAATATACAGAGCAGACAGAGAAAGAAAACGTTCAAAATACAGAACTATATCTAAAAATATTATGAAAATAGAGAAGAGGCAACAATATGATTTCCTCAAAAGCACTCAGCTAACCACTGTCAATAATATTTATTAGTCATATTCTATGCTTTCTGCATAAGTGATTTACTCCAAAGAATTCTAAGCCAGGTTTGTCAACAGTTTTTCTCTCAAAATAAGAATGAAATGTATATTTTGTAATGCTATACGTTGGAGATAGTAGCTTTTTCCAACAAAGTGGAAGATAATTAGGAAATTCAACTAAAAGAAGCTATATATGCTGCAAAAACACAAATTTCATACAGTAATTAACTTACGAAAAATTCTCCAATCCCATACTTTGCACCTTTTTCTTCTCCAGAGACACATTTCCAAAGAATTTGAAATTGTCCAAAAAACTTTTGAAAAGGTTAAAGTCACAGTCAGCAGCTTAACTACATAGCAAATTTACAAAGTGTATGCATCCTATTCCTTTGAAACAAAATTTGACAGTAGGCACCTTCTGCTTCAATCATTTGTATTTACAACTATCTTTCAGAATACATTAGCAAACCCCCCCTCCCCCCCCCCCCCCCCCCAACCCAAAAAATATAACAACTGGAACAGAAATACCAGTAAAACTTATTACCATATGACATATTTAACTAGAAGACTTGTTCTTGAATTATGATAAAAAGAAAATTGATTGATAACCTTCACATGCGTATCTTACAAATTAATATTTCAAATTGAGCTACCATAATACAGAAAAAAAATCAATTAAAGTAAGATTTGAATCAAAACAGCTCAATAATTATAAAAAGCTGGAGAATCTAAAATTCATAATCATATCCTTCTGCTTCAATCATTTGTATTTACAACTATTTTTCAGAATACATTAGCAAAACCCCCCCCCCCCCCCACCCAAAAAAAATACAACTGGAACAGAAATACCAGTAAAACTGATTACCATAGGACATATTTAACTAGAAGACTTGTTCTTGAATTATGATAAAAAGAAAATTGATTGATAACCTTCACATGCGTATCTTACAAATTAATATTTCAAATTGAGCTACCATAATACAGAAAAAAGATCAATTAAAGTAAGATTTGAATCAAAACAGCTCAATAATTATAACAAGCTGGAGGTCTAAAATTCATAATCATATCCTTAAAGAAACTACTTATCACTGAACTTAAAGTACTGGTGATATAGAACCTTTATATATGTTCAATAGCTGAGGAACACTTTCCTGAAATCTTATCATAAATTTCTCCATAAACTTTTTCTCACTTATTCCAAAAATGATTCTGAACATATCTTTCTTTACCAAGCCATTCTTTTTCAAAATTTTAATAACTGATAATCTTGGAATAATTCTCTGCTTCAAGCTATAGCCAAGAAGTGATGGGCATATAGCTATATCTTCAAATGGCAAACCCACTTCATTCATCCACAAGAAACTTCATTGAGTTTGTAATTTTCTCCTCCGACACCAGCATGCAAAACGGATACTTGCTGAATGCTGAAAGACTGACATCCATGGACCAGCCGCAGCTCTCAAAGAAATCCAGCCTTGACTCGACTCCCAAGTTGATTTCTTTGTTACTGCTAACACATAAATTGCATGGATGAACGTAGGCTTCAAAGGTTCGATTCCTGTTTCCTTAGCAAAGTTGACATGTTCAGCAAACCTTGCATGATTCATAAAGGCAAGATTTGGAAATTTGGTTACCAGTAGAGTGCCAGAAGATTGGGGCACTCCATGATCTCTAAAATCCTTTATGTTTGGAAGTACATTCGTTACATCCTGGTGGAGAAAAATCCATCCTGCGCGATTTAGAGCTATAATTACTTTATTCATCGTCATCAAGTACACTCTTAAGGGCCTCATAACGGGGGATTATGCTTTTCTTTAAGCTCAAACTTTGGAGTCTAGAGTCAGATATGAGGAGTTCTGGGAGGTCAGAACATGAAAACCCGACGGACTGGAAAAACCTTAGCTTGAGCAAAAGGTTCTCTCAGGCTTTACCAAAAGCACTCGTGGATACTTTTCCATTAATTAGGATATCTGGGTTTCTGTGAATCCGGAGCTCCTGAAAAGATCAAGTACAGAGTCGGGATTATCAGGTTCAATCAAATGAACCCTTTCGGATATTTGAATAGCTACTTTGGGGGGCAAGCCACAAAAGTTCATGAGATAAGAAACTGTAAACGATTTATCTCCTTCTTGGTTTTGCTTTGGTTGATTTGATTCAGATAATTTTTCAATCGAAGCAACTGATTTGAAAATAAGGGAAGTATTGTGATGGAGAAACCCCGTTGGGTCCTCCTCGTGCATATCTGCGATGCAGATAATCTTGAAATGAGAAAGTTAAGCATGAATGGCGATGAGGAACTCGCCCGATTTGCAATGACAGCTCCAAACGTGCAGTACAATCCCTCACTCTCTGCTTTTACATTCTGAAATCCGAATCACGGAATCACTGTTGATTTCATCGAGATCCACCACCCTGGTGAAAACCTTTTCCTTTAACTCTTTAAAGGAATGGAATTCTACTCCTCCCTCATAGAGCTCGTCCCTAAGACGATAGAGCTCTATTAAGGACGGTTCCCCTTCTGATGAGGACGCATGGGGATTGTCCAGCGCCCGCGCCCCCCGAACCATCCAATCGCCACTCGGATCAAGCACGGCCATATGCCGGATGATATCTACCATGACTTCGAAGCGGTCTTGGGCGAGGGGTGCTCGCCCGGTGGGCCCGGCCCTAGTTGGACCGGACACAAAATATTTTTAAACAAATTTAAGGCCGAACTGGATTACTCGGGTCAATCTTTAAAAGAATATGGTTCGGTTTGGTCAGAAAAATAAATTTATTTTTTTAAAAAAATATTTTTTTTAAGATTTATATTAAAATTTTAATTTTTTTAAAATAAAATATAATTTTATAAAAATTGATATATAATTTTTTTAAAAAATATTATTTTATAATTTTTATAATAAATTTAGATTGCTCCTAAGATATATTAATTTAATCAAATCTAAAAAAATAAAAAAATATATTTTTTATAAAAATTTATACTAAAATTTTAATCTTTTAAAAATAAAATATAATTTTATAAAAATTTATATAAAAAAAATTTAAAATTATTTTATAATTTTTAAAATAAATTAAAAATTTTGTCAAACCATTTGATTTAACCTAACCCAACAATCCTATTTTATATTAAATCGGGTCGAACAAAACTCAGCGCAAGTTAGAGCAATATGCTTTAATTTTAAAATCCTTTTAAAATCGGCCCGAGTATCATGCATGGCCAAAAGTCCTGCTCATATAAGCTCTTACTTTGAACAAAAACCTCGAACAATTTTATATCTAATGGAAAATCAAGGTAGTACGGAAGAATGTCTTGTTCAAATATTCGCACATGCCCCAGACATATTGCCGACGTCTGAAATCTTTATTTGCCCTGCTGGCATAGCTAGTGCGAGAATCTGAATCTTTGAAACCATTTGGCGAGCAGAAATAGTATATTTAGAGAATCATGGAGAGAATATGGAGAGCGAGTGAAAAATAAATAAATAAATAAATATATATATATATATATAAATAAATAAATATATATATATATATATATATGTTTTAGACTATTTTTTTAAATGCTTGATATATTATTATAAAAGATCACAATCTATAATGGAAAAACTAGTTAAAAAACTAACAGAACTTGTGATTTGGAATAAATTTTTTTTATATCTATTAAAATTATATAAATATTTTTATCTTTAAAATATATTTTTTGATCTAATTTTAAATTTTTTTAACTAAAATATCATTCTTTGAAAAATATATAAGAGTGGTTAATATAGAATATTTTAATCAAAAAATTTAAAATTAGAGTAAAGTATAATGTGACTTTTTATTTTAAAAGAAATCTATATATATTTTAAAAATAAAAAAGTTGTGTAATTTTTGCAAAACTCAAGAAAAACTTATAATATCTTATAAATTATTTAAATTGAATTTTAAAGAAAATGAGGATTCTAAAATTACAGGGAAATTAATTTAATTCAAGGGTTAATTAATAAATTTAGAAAAAATTAATAATTTTGCCCAAGAAAAATAATCTGACACCATTAAAGAGGAATTTAATTAAGTTGAAAATAATTTTCTTAATAGAGGCTTTATATTTCTTTAATTTCTAAAAATTAAAACCTAGCATCTAGAGTTTGGTTAAAACAACTTTTTGACATACATGCTTTAAAAAAAAAGGAACTAGTATGTGAAAAGCTGTTCATAAAAAAAGAAAGAGTATATTAAAAGCTCCCAAAAACAATTAACGTGAATGCTTAATTTCTTTTTTGTAATAAGGTCAAGGCATGGGTAAGACCACAACCCAAAAAAATTTCTTTTTTACAATCGTGGATTGTGGACTAAGCCAGTTTGAGATCCACGAAAATTTTTTTAAAATAAATTAATTAAGAAGGATGCAGACCAAGCTAGTCTACATCCTTTTTGAATTTTTATTTTATAATTTTCATTATATTAATAAAAATAATAATAAGAAACAAATAGGATATTCTAAATAATTGTAACATTCTAAAAACATTTACAAAAAGTAAATTTTAAATAAATAAAAAACTATACATTTATAAAAGAAGTAAATAAAAATTCTAAATAAAAACTAAAAAATGATATAAGCAATTATTGAATTAACCAATGTGACATTCAGTTTCGCATTGAAGCCTTCTTCTGAGTTGCCATGGATGCTACTACATTAGCTTCTCTTCTTCTTCTTGTTTTTCTTTCTCATTGTCTTCATCCTTTTATCCTTTTTTTTTTAGTAGATGATCCATTATTATTAAAATTATGAGGTGGTTGAGAATTCAAGTCCCATTAAAAGAACTAAATAGGTAAGATTGGTTGGTCAAGACCGAAGTAGCCCTGTTTCAATCGAAAAGATAATCCACAATCTCTTGAAGACACACTAACATATTTTAAACTAAATGCAAATAGATTGGAGAATAGTATTGTGAACGACACACCATCAGATTACATGGTTTGGGGTGAAATGGTGAAAAAGTATGGTTGAGGAATTGATGATATGAATAAAAAAAAAAAACAACACCTCTAAAATCTATGAACAATGCACTCAATGTAAAAGAAATAAGGCCTGCATTCTCAAAATATGTAAATGGTGCACTCAATGCAAAAAGAAGAAGCAATAGCGTCCACGAAGCCTGTGTACAATAAAAAAGAATAAGGACATAGACCTTTGATATTCCATGAATTAATGCCGATGTGTAATAAGATGATGGATCATCTGTATGACTACTACCACCAATTATAGCATCTACCATCAGCCCCCTAGTGAATATAAAACCATGATCTTACTTTCCTAGTTAAGCATTTAGATCTAGTGGCCTCTATAGATGAGGTGTAGGTAGGATAGATTGGAAGACTATCATCTCTCGATATTTACCAAAGGTATGCAACATTTTCCTAATGTCTCCACTTGTCCTCTCCCTTAACCCGACATAGTCAAGTATTTGAGGGTTAGTAATGAGAAGGCTATACAAGTCCTATAATACATAGGTCTGTGAAAAATAAAAAGCAATAATTATGTGTACAAATAAAATATAAATATATAGAAGAGATGGAAACAAAACAATAGCAAATATACAAAACCTTATCATGAAATTTTGAGAGTCACTCTTGAAATAAATCCAATGTCATGTATGTTGCTAATATCAATACATATAATCAAATGTGCGATCTAAGGGAGATGTCTTTATGCCAACCTAGGCAACAACTTGCTGCCATGTGATCCATTCAATTATAAATATAATATAGTAATGGCACCAATCTTTCTCTCCATCTTTTACATGAAAGAATAAGCTTGCGTGAGAGTTTATATTAGTCCATTTAGGTAAATTTGTTAAATTTATCTTTTCTATTTGATAAAGTGTTATAAGATCAATGTAATTTATTTTTTGAAATATAAGCATAAATTAAAAAAAATACTTTGATTTTTTTTGTAACCCAAAATACTAAAAATTTTATACTTAGAAAAGAATAAAGATGTTTAAATTTTCAAATTAGTACGAATATGTGTGGTTATTTGATTTAGAATCTCTCTCCTCTCCCCCTCCCCCCATACACACACACACATAAAATAAAGAATTTTGGATTGAAAAGAATGGATAAGATGAAATGAAAATTAAATTCAAATTAAATAAAATATTTAAATTTAAAGTTTACTTTATTTCACCTCTATTTTTTTAATCCAAAGTCCAAACATATTGCAAAAGAAATTAAAAAATAACTTGAAATAAATTTTTTTCATATAGTCTAAAATGTTTCATTTTTGATTTAGTTACTATTTACCTGCCTTGTGATATTTTTATCTTAGTTCTAACATATCTAATCATATAAAAGTTAAAATGATGAACAAATTTATTGGTGACGTTATGTTTTGCTTATATCTTGAGTAGTTTTATGGTCTTTTTAATGTCAAACTTGGATTCAATTGACATGTCAAAATTGAAATTATCTACTTAATTCCAACAATTACACATTTTAAAAATATTCAAGATATAAATAAAATAGACATTTAAGAATAAAAATATTCATTATTTTAATACTTATGTGATTATTTTTGTTAAAATTTAAATATAAAATAGTACTACCTCTAGTCTCATATATAAAAAATAAATAACTAACTCACGAAAATTAAAAAAATTAGTTAAAAAAAATTAATTTTTTTTAATTTTGTCATAAATAAAAATTATTTTTTTAAGAATACCCTTATTTAATGTCTATACTTTCTCCTTGAAACTAATGACAACTACTAATCATAATTTGAAAGACTTATTTAATAGAAGGTATAACTGGAATACTATAATTAATACACTAAACATTAGTTATTTATTTTTTATATTTTAGATCAAATCAAATCTTAAAAAAATTTCTTATATATGAGACCGGGAGTTGTATAAAGTAATTAAGTGTGTAATTGAACATATTACAAAAATATTGAACGACACATTTTAAATCAAAAGGGAATAAATTTTAATTTATCCTAAAATTATGTCTTTACTGCTTCAAAATTTAATATTGAAAATAGACGAAATGATAGAATCTGAGGTTGGGTTACAAGGAGAAAACATCAATTTTCTCGTTTAGTTGATTTCATGTAATTTTTTAATAACTCACCTATAAAAGAATTTTTAGTATATGATGTATGTTTGAGAGAGTAGAGAATGCTCCCATTAATCTTCATAATCTATTCCCGTTGTTTAATATCAGAAACAATAACAATGATTAAAGAGAATAAAAGTACTAACTTTGTGAAATTTTCTTATATATATTAATTCTTAAATTCAATTTAGCAAATTGTTATCCAAGTTTACTTATTCATTTTCAAGCTTGGATATTTATTAACTTTGCATTTTAATATCTCCATGTTCTGTTGGCTTTTTTAAAAAAAAATATAGTACTATTTCCATTTCATGATTTTTAAAAACTATTTTTCCTTTTGATGATTAAATACACTCTGATTTGCGTTGCACCTATATATATATATATATATAACAGAGATAAATTTAACGTTCAAATTTTGATCCGTGCCCCTACCATTTTTTCCCCTCTTCTATTCCCATGTCCTTAAAGTTCGTAACTAAAAATGAAAACAATAGGCAGTTTAACATTTCTTTTAATTTTTTAATTATACATTTGAATTGAAAGGAATAAATGAGAAAGGAAGTTTAAAAAAATTATTTGAACATAAATAAATAATAAGAAAAATTACATCCAAAGATTCAAATTTTATAAAATTTATAATAAAAGATCTTTAAAATTAAAATTATTTATAAGAATTAAGATTACTATCAAATTTTAAAGGACTTATTATTATGATTAAGAAAATTACTATTAAATTTTGGAAAAATAGATTTTTCCAATAATAATTTTTCTAAACCTAATAGTAAGTCTTCTAAGACTTAATAATAATTTTAGTGTATATGGATACTTTTAATTTTTAAAATCTTTTATTAGAAATTTTATAATACTTAGGCCCTTAAATAAAATTTTTTCCTAAATAATATCTAAAATTTCTCCTTCCTTTCCTTTCTTTTAATGCTGTTTAATCTAAACATGCCCTGAAAGATTTTAGTACCACTCACAATCTAGGTATAAAAGACCTTAAATAATTCTTCTGTGATTTTAAAATGTAAATAAAAATAATGAGAAAAGATTTTACATTTTTTGTGCACATAGGTTTAAACTTAAAATTTCCTGCAAATTATTCAATCATCCAAATTTGACAATTGAAAGGAAAGTGTACTATTTGTTATGTCTAAGTAATATTATCTCTTGTACAAAACATATCCTCGCCCCACATAGGGAAGGAGCCATGGATCGAAATTTTAGCAACCACGCATCTACAAAGCCCTATGCCGCTTGTTAACCTATGATTTACAGTGAAAAACTACTTAGAAAGCACATGATCAGCAAAAGAAAATGACCCTGATCCTATTAAAATGCAGAAGCACAGAGGAGGAAGCCATGCATGCATGTGCTATAACCTCAAGAACATAAAGCCAATTTACAATCAGTGAATTCACATAATATCAACTTTAATTTTTGAATAAATTATATAGATTTTTTTTAAATTTTGTTAAAATTACACAGATTTTTCATCTATTTTTAAAATATACACAAAACTTACTTAAAATAAAAATTACCTTACACTTTAATTTAATTTTAAATTTTTTACTGGAATACCTTTTGTTTGAAATTCAAAAAATACCCTCTACTTAAAAAAATTTTAAATGAAAAATATTTTGGTCAATAATTTTAAAATTTTAGTAAAAAAAAATTAAAATTGAATTAAAATATAATCTAACTTTCGTTTTAGACAAAGTTTATATATTTTTTGAAAATTAGAAAAAAACCTATAATTTCAATACAATTAAAAAAAGAATTATAACCTACCCAAACAAACATGCATTACTCGCAGAAAAAGAGAATAAAGGAAGGGTAAAGCTACATTTTAGCTAATAATGGTTTGTGTTCGGTCCCTTCCAAACCTTCTTCAACATTATCTATCAAAACAAGACAGAGAAAATACCTTGTGACACTGGATTACAGAATGAAATAAATATGTAGTCATGAGAGTTCCTTTTTCATGAACTTCTACGTAAAAGAAGAGAAGTATGAAACCAATATGCATTCCTCGCAAGATTTTAGACTTCTATCTTCCATGGGAGACCTAATTCCTCGAAAAGTTTGACATAGTAATTAGTTTAAATTTTATTTTCAAGGTGTTATACCATAGAGTCATGTACAAGTTGCAGAGCAGACACAGAAAACTTCAAAATACCAAAATTGTATTAAAAATATTGAAGAAGAAACACTAAGTTTTCTTCACAAGCACTCGACCACGAAAGTTACCAATATTCATAAATTCAGTCACACTCTAAGCTTTCTGCGTAAGTGATTTACTCCAAAGAGTTTTAAACCTAGTTTCCAATAGTTCTATCCTCAAAATATGAATAAGATGTATAGATGTGAATATTATAGAATTGGAAATAGTAAGATTCATTAACTAAGCGGAAAATAACTTTGAAATCAAGCTAAAAGGATTTACGTATAGTTCAAAAACATTAATATCATACAGTACATGACTCAGCGAAAATTCTTAAACATTTTGCCAAAAATTCTCCATTGCTATACTTTGCTTCTTTTTGTTTTAATCACTTGTTTTAAAAAAATAATAAAAAGATAAAAATTAGGCAAAATCTATTACAAAGATTAAACTCAATCGGTAGGTTAATTAGATAGAACCAAAAAGGGAGAACAGCCAAAAAGTAAGTAAAATGAGAGACTAGAAACCCCATTCAATCCATGTCCATGTTGTTGTCGCTTGTTTATATCAATGTCCGTGCTCCATAGTTTGATCAACAAAACAGAATTCCCCTTTGCCTTCACCAAATGCAGAAGCACAAGTGAGGCTGGAGTCTTCATGCATGTCATTATAACTGGAACGTAGAGGCAAGTACAGAACAAGCTTAAATCTACATCAGACCTCCTCATAGCATGCAAACCTGGCACAACAAACGTGTAAATGCCTATCATGAACGCCACCAGAAACTAGCTCGAGTGGGATGGAGTGTAGCAAATTGAGTAAAGATCACTAGTTCAAACTTTCCTCTTGTACCAAGAATAAGATGTATATTTGTGAATACTATAAATTTCCCATTGCTATGCTCTACTCCTTTTTCTTCTGCAGAAACTCTTGTTCAAAGAATTTAAAATTGCCCAAAAACCATTGAAAAGATTAAACTCAAAGTCAGCAAGTTAATTATATAACAAATTTACTAGTACATGCATCCTCTTTCTTTGAAACAAAGGCATCTTCTGTTTTAAACATATGCATATATATACTACTATTTTTCAGAATACATTAAAACGGAAATACCCGCAGAAGTTATTACCAAATGATATTTTTAACTAGAAGGCCTGTTCTTGAATTATGGACAAAAGAAAATTAATTGATAACCTTTACATGCGTATCCCACAACTTATTGGTTCAAATTGAGCTATCATAGTAAAAAAAGAAATAATTTAGAGTCCGATTTGAAGCAGAACAATTGAATAATTATAATAAAGCTGGAACTCTAAAATTCATAATCATAGCCTTTCAAAAACTATCTATCATTGAACTACAGGTTAAGGTCCCAAAGGACCTTTATAGATGTTCTATAGCTAAGGCACACATTCTTGAAATCTGATGACAAATTTCTCCCCTGCACAAAGCTTAAACCTACATAACCATTCCTCATAACTAAATAGCCTTTTTTTTCTTTTAATTTATTCAACAAAAATTATAAAGGAAGAGAGTATCTACTTGGACAATTAAATACATAACTAGGAATATAATTCATAACAACAGATAGCAAACCAAAAGCGAAAGAACCATTAAGAAAATCGCTCTAGTATGAATCTCTATCAAGTAAGGACCAAATATCTTCTAATAGGATATAAATCTTGGAGGGGACAATCTTCGAACTCAAAAGACATAAATATCCATTTTCCAAAAAAGAAATGCAAAATTGTCAATTTCTTTTTGGTCCCAAGGAATTTATGAGTCAACCCAAGTCCTGGGAAAGGTAATAATACTACAACAATCCTATACTCTAGATAAGCACACTCTTAAGGGCCTCATTGATTCCTCATTTCTATATTTTAGCTCCTTTTTCTTTTTCTTCTTCAGAAAAACTTGTTAAAAGAATTTAAAAATGTTTGAAAACCATTACAAAGATTCAACTAAAAATTCAGCAGGTCAATTTGATAGCAAAATTTCCTTAGTGCATGTTTCCTCTCCCTCTGTAACAACACAAGGCACCTTTAGCTACAAACATATGTTTATTTTTGAAAGTTGATGGCAATAGTTGTTAAGTAGAGACGATTTTAAATGAGTTTAATTTATTATCCTGAATACTTTAAATTAGTTTAATTTATTATCTTGTTTTATCTATTTTCTTGTCTCCTTTCCTTTGAATAGATTGGATGAGGATTATTTCAATTGTAGCCTTCCTATTATCTTGGGATTGATTGAAGTTTGAATGGCTAACTTGTAGCTAATCATTTCAATCAATTTCCCTATTTATTTTCACTACTTTTTGATGAATAAATAGAGAAACTTATGGCCTATTTGATTTTGTTCTAATTTTAATATTTTCAAATCAGATATTTTTTAGAACAAATTTTGAAAACAAAAGGATTAAAAAATTTGTTTGAATCATTATTTTGAAAAATTGCTATTTTTTGTTTTTGTTTTGATTCTGTAGAACAAAAGTTACAAAATATCTAAAAAATATTTTGATTTTTCTATTTTTGAAAATATAATTCTATTTTTTGGTTTTACAAAACACTTCATTAAAAACACATTATCAAACAAGTTTTTTTGTTTTTTGTTTTTTTAAAAAAATTGTTCTGAAAACAAGAAATCAAATAGGCCCTTATTTTCTAGTTTCTTATATCTCTCCTTTGATTTCTTCATGGTATTAGAGCTTTAAAATCAAAGATTGGTTTTTCCCCCCTTTATTTTTTGCACCCATCCCTCTCATCATGTGCAACACTCATGATCAACTCCCATCTCACACCTAAAGCTCTCGTTAGGTGTGACCCTCTAGTCCATTTTAGTAGAGCCCATCATGCAACTCTCATTTGCAGCTCAAAACCTTCTGTCATGTACGACACTCATAGACAACTCCCATCAAACATCTAAAGCTCCTAGCTAGTGCGACTCTCTTGTTTGTCTTAATAGAGCCCATTGTGCGACTTTCATTCACATAAAGCATTCCATTAAAGGCTCATCGCTTACTTATCTTTGTTTTAAACCTTCTTTTCCTAGCGCCACATGATTTCCTTTGGCTCTGTAAGAGCACTTCAAACCAGCATACCAAAGACAACATCTAGGACATTTGGCATAGCCTAACCTCTTGTTGCTCATGGAGGCTTAATGATTAGCTCTACAACCATTGAAAGTTCCACATTAAAAATTACAAACCAAAGATTCAATAGAAATAATTACTTGCAATGGTCACAAGAAACTTTAATTCACATCATTGGTAGAGGCAAAGAAGAGTACATTATAGGAGATGATGTGTGATCAAGTCTTAGCTAATAAATTCCATTACCCCAGAAATTGGAGAGACCTTTCTCTTTCGTTGAACAGCCAAAGATGTATGAGTGGCAATGCAGAAATCATACTCATTAGTGGAGAATACAGCAATCTTAGTTTAAATGAAAGGACTCATTCATGATTTGAAATAAGGATAACTGAATGTCACCAAATACTTCAAAACTTTAGTGAGATATTAGCAGCAGCTCAACCAATATAAAGTCCACCAATGGAAGTGCACTGAAGATGCAACTTACTACAAAAGGTTAGTAGAAAAAGAAAAGATTTAAACTTTTCTCCTAGGACTTAATGCTATGTTTGAAAATGTTAAGAAAAGAGTTATGTCTATTTGGCTCCTACCATCACTTGATGAGGTCTTTACATTGGTGAAATGGGATGAGAGTCAGAAACAACTAACACAGGGCAATCAACTCCCTGAAATAGTGTTGAAGTCTTTTGCCATGGTTGCTAAAACTAGTAGTGTTATAGATTTTAAGCAAAGGAAAAGTGATAGACCATGGTGTGACTATTGTAAGAAAGTTGGTCATGCCAAGGAGAAATGTTGAAAACTTCATGGTAAGCCATCAAGTGGGAAACCACACTTGTAGAAGGAGTCTCAAGGCCTTGTAATCAGTGGGGAACAATATATCCAAACTCATGACACCACTGAAACTAATCTATACAACAAAGAGCTCCTGCTATTTTACAAAAAATGATGACCAATCAAAGCAATAGTTCTGAACATGTTGTTATAATAGGGGTCATGGCTTAAAAAGGTAAATCCTCCATGGCACACTTTTCAACATCCAACACTCGGATAGTCAATTTAGGTGCCATAAACCATAAGACTAGTATTCTTTCTCCCTTAAATGAACTTGTTTTTAAGTCCTAAAAAGGTTTATATCACCGTGGCTGAGGGTTCCACAACTAGAGTAAGCAGTAAAGGGATGGTGCAAATTTCTAAACAGTTGATTCCAAAAGATGTTCTTTTTGTACCCACATTGCAATACAATCTTCTATCTATAAGCAAACTTGCTAAAGATTTAAAGTACAAAGCTGACTTTAATGTATTTGAATGTTATTTTCAAGATTTAGAGTTGAGAGAAGAGGATTGGCAATGCTAGAGAGTATGCCAAACCCTATGGGCTAGAAGGACCAAAGAGGAACAATACTGTTTTGTCACTGGTTTCTACTTTGAATAAAGAAAATAATGTTTTGTTATGGCACTCTACGCTTGGCCATCCAAACTTTTATTACATGCAAAAATTGTACCCTCAGTTAATGAATAAATCTACTTCTCTTCTTAACTATGAAATTTGTCAACTCTCTAAACACACCAACTCCACCTATCCCTCTCATTGATACCAACCCTTTCAACCATTCTCCTTAATTCTTAGTGATGTTTGGAAACCTTCAAACATTAAGACTATTAATGAAGCAACATGATTTGTAACCTTTATAGATGGTCACACTAGATTAATGTAGGTATACCTTTTAAAGGAAAGATTAGCAGTTACCAATGTGTTTCAAAATTTTCACAAATTAATCCAAACACAATTTAGAACTTTTTCTCAGATTCTTAGATCTAACAATAGAAAAGAGTTCTTCAATACTGTCTTTAACTCATACCTAACCCACCATGGTATCCTCAACCAAAGTTCTTACATGAATACATCCCAACAAAATGAAATGGTTGAGAGAAAAAATAAGCACCTCCTAAAAGTAACTAGGTCATTACTTCTTAGTTCTAATGCCCTTAAATGGTATTAGGGAGAGGTTGTCTTAATAGCCACATACTTGATTAATAAAATGCCATCAAGAATTCTCAAATTTAGTTCATGATGTAGGACCAATAGTAATCAAGGGGAATAGAGGAAAAAGAGTGAAGAATATATAGAGGGAGAAATCTGAATATACTTTATTATTCAATTAATGGCAAGGTGTATAATCCTAATTCCTATGGGCTATGTATAAAGCTCATAAGATAACTACTAATAACAAATTCTAATCTTAAAGGTAACTAAACAAACAACTAATATTTAAACCAAAATAAAACAAACCTAATAATAAGCCTAAACAAGATAAAACAAACCTAACGATAAGTCTAAAACAAGATAATCATAACAAATTATTTTAACATTTTCCTATACCTAAAATAAGTTTTAATAACTAAATCTCTATCATTTCCCCTAGTTGACAAAAACTCTCCTTTGTAGACGAAGACTGCTGATAAGGTTGTAACTAAGTGGGATCGACAATGGAGAACTCTTCCTCATTATTGATATTGTTCATTGCCAAATGTCAGCTTACGCCTAATCTCAGCATGCAAATCACAAAGGTGTTAGGTAAATATTTTTGCAAACTGATAGGTACAAGTTGTTAAGGGAATGGGTAGAAGGTTAATAAGTTGGCAAGGGTTATAGCCCTAAACAATCTTAAAAGGACTTTTACCAATAGATCAATTAACTGAATTGTTATATATAAACTTAGCTATTAGTAAAATTAAATCCCAATTACCAGGTTTATCTCTTACTAGACTTTTAAGCAAATCACTCAAATTACAATTTGTGACTTTTGTTTAGCTATCAGTTTATGAATGAAAAGTAGAGAAAAATTTTAATTGAGTACTAAAAAGTTTTCAAAAAATGACTAAAAAACTTAACATCCCTATCCGAAACAATAAAGTAAGTAACCCATGCAAATGCACAACTTCTCAAAAGAACAACTTAGTTAAGTTAAAAGTATCAATAGTTTTACTACAAGAGATGAAGTGAGCCATCTTAAAAAATTGATCCACAACTACAAAACTAGAATTGTACCCTTGGGTTGTTCGTGGTAACCTTAAAACAAAGTTCATACTAAGATTCTTCAAAGGGGCATATGGAATAGGCAAAAGAGTGCATAAACCTATATTTTGCTTCTCAGCCTTAGAAGTTTGGCATGTGCGGTACTGAGAAAGTATCTTAGCAATATCATGTCTCAAAGAAGGCCAGTAAAATCTATCTTCAACTAAGGTTATGATCTTATCCCTACCAAAATGGCCAGCTAAACCTCCTATATGTAATTCCTAAACAAGGAAATCTCTCATTAATGCTCGTAGTATGCATAATCGATTTCCCCAAAAAAGATAACCATTTTGAAGGATGAAGTCAGCATAGGCATGGTGAAGACCTTCGCTAATATCCTTGAAAATGATTTCAAAGTTAGGACAAGTAGTATACTTATCTTTTAATTTGTCAAAACCCACAATACTAATATTCATAGTTTGTAACATGATAAGCTTATGACTTAAGGCATCGACTACCTTATTTTCCACTCTAAACCAATACTTAGCGACAAAAGTAAACTGTTGAATAAATTCTACCCATACTGCATATCTAGTATTTAAGTGCCTTTGAGAGTATAGAAACTTAAAGGCCTCATAGTCAAAATACAAAATGAACTCTTGGGGAAAAAGATAAAATTTTCAATACTCAAGAGACTTTACAATGGCATATAATTCTTTGTTATAAACTGAGTACTTTTGCTTGGCCTCAATAAGCTTTTCATTGAAAAAGGCAACGGGGTAACCTTCTTGACTAAGGACACCTTTAATACCTATCCCAGAAGCATCACACGTAACTTCAAAAGGTTTGAAAAAGTTGACTAAAGCTAAGACATTCAGAAAATTTTCTCTTAATGGTTTCAAAAGCTTTAAAAGTTGCAAGATTCCACTGGACTGGAACCTGTGATATTTCAAACAATCTATAATAAGAGTCATGATAGTGCTAAAGTCCTTAATAAAGCGTCTATAAAAAGAAGCTAGGCCATGAAAGCTATGCACTTCAGAAAGGATCCCTGGCTCAAGCCATTCACGAATAGCTTTGACCTTCTCAGGGTCAGTGGCTAAACCTTATGAAGAGACTATAAACCTAAGAAATACAACTTGATTTTGAAGGAAAAAATACTTGGAAAGATTAATATAGAATTTCTCATGATGAAGGACAAGAAATATCTAGTGAAAGTGGCCCAAATGCTCATCCCTAGATCTATTATAGACCAATATATCATCTAAGTATACAATTAAAAATTTTTCAAAGTAAAATCTAAAGATACGGGTTATAACTCTCATAAAGGTATTAGGAGTATTAGAGAGGCCAAAAAGCATTACTAGTCATTCATACAACCCATCTTGAGCCTTAAATACATTTTTCCACTCATCCCCCAATCTAATCCTAATTTGATGGTAACCATTACGAAGATCAATTTTAAAAAACCAGTTAGAGTCAGCAACCAAATCAAGCATATCTTCAAGTCGTGGGATAGGAAATCTATACTTAATGGTGATCTTATTAATGGCCTAACTATCTATACTTATTCTCTATGTTCCATCCTTCTTAAGAGTCAAGAAGGCAAGAACTGTATAAGGACTAAGACTATGCTAGAAATAACCCTTTTTAAGTAAACTATCAACTTGTCTATTAAGCTTTATCCTATCCTTAGGGTGTATCCAATAATGAGGAAGATTGAGGAGTTGAGAACCCATAATTAAGTCAATAGAATGCTAGATATCTTTCATGGGTAGAAGTTCTAAAGGAAGCTCATTTGGAGCAATATCCTTAAATTCTTCTAAAAGTTGATACATCTCATTAGGTTCATCAATACTGAAGACAGAAGTAACCTTAAAGGAAACTTTAGGAACCAAAGCAAGAATAACATCAACCTCTTTACTTTTTAACTCAAACTATTTATGTGTTAGGAGATAAAGGTTGTAATTCTTAGTCCCTCGATTTTTTAATTTAAGGGGATTTATATTCTCAAAATTAGGTTTGGCAGGACGCAACAAAATTGATTTTCCATTATGTTTGAACACATAATTATTTTCCCTATTATAACATCATGATCATAAAGTCAAGGTCTACCTAGTAAAATATGAGCAACAATCATTGGGAGGATATCATAAAAAATATCCTCTTAGTATTCTCCTAGTTGAAGGGAAACATGATATTGCTGAGTAACAGGTAATGAAATCTTATCTACCCATGCTATGTGAAATGGTGCAGGATGAGGTTGAAGTTTAAATCCAAGTCTGGCGACTCCCACACTAGAGACTATATTTTTTGTACTGCTTCTACTGATAACTAGTTTACATAACTTGTTCTTATATTTAACAAATGTGTGGAAGATACTAGTCCTCTTCCAAGAATTCATAGGTAAAAAGACAGACAGAATGCATCTCATCACATTAATGTGGCTCGATATTTGGTTAGGGCCTTTAACTATGATTTCATCTTTAATATTAGAGGGGCACTCAAGGGGGTTAACTACTATATCTACATCGCTTATCTCACTTGAGTCATTAGTTTGATGCTCAAAAGTCAAGGTGTGATTAGGGTACTTATATGCAATATAACCTTTGAAATGATAATAAAAACACTCAATGGTGAAACCACTAGGATGCAAGCTAGAACTGATAGACTCATTTCCCTTGGTGGTACTAAATATAAGACCAGAAACTTGTATAGAGTTAGCCTTAAGTTGTGACATACCAACACGAGTCTGTCGTGACTCTAGACCTTCGCTGTATAGTGCCGAATAGATGAGTATCAAAATAATGATTCTACCTCAAGAACTTTATGATAGGCCTCTTCAAAAGATTCAAGAAAGTTCAACTTAAACTCATTCTAAATATCTCCTCAAAGTCCATTAAGAAACCTAATGACTATCATCCATCGTTCTTTTTATATGTCACATCTAAGCAATAATTCATCAAAGCGAGCTATGTAAGCAAAAATACTATAGCTTGTCTAAGGTTAAGCAATTGATTTAATAATTGACTCTTGCAGTAAGTAGGCAAATATTTTTCTTTTAATTTCAATTTCATCTCATCCCAAACCTCTATCAGGGCTTCACCTAAACATTCTAGATTTCATTAGACAATCTGCCAATACTTTTTGGCTGATCCTACTAGCCTCATTTTAGCAAAATGGACACACTAGATATTAGTCATATCATACCAATCAAAATAATCTTCAATGCTAGCTAAGCAATCTAAAAATGTGATAAGGTCCAATCTACCATTAAACTCAAATGTATCAACTTTAACTTTCTTGGTAATGTCATGGGAGTCATTATGATTATGCCTAAGATGTTCCTTGATATGCCTAGGGGTTACCTAATTTGTCCTAGGGTCATGGCCTGTAAGATTATGATCATCGCCCTAGTCATCATCAAATATAGGGTGATGTCTAACAGTTCTATGTAAGGGCCTCGAGGAATCCTAATGCTAAGTCTTATAAAAAAATTGTCAATATACATTAGAACCTGCCTATAAGGTCTTAGGATTGTGGTGTATCAATATGTTTACATTTTAAGGACTACCTTCTTCATTATCCTAGTCATTATTGTTCCTAAGGACACCTTACACATGTTTACCATTAATAAGTTGCCTTAAGGTTCAAAGTGCACATGAGTTCCTTAAGATGTTTATCAATGTAAGCCTTATCAACCTTACATCCTTCTTCAATTTTATTCAAAATATTTTAGAGATTAGTGTTATATTGATCCATAATAAATTTGAGAGAGGTGAGCTTTTGTTTGAAAAGGTTATGTTGATTATATAAATGATGGATGGTTATGCAAATGATAGAGTAGAATGTATAATTTTAAATGCGATGCTGAGTTAAGTAACAAAAGCAATAAATAATATAAATCAATGTTATTGAACACTTGACAAAATAAAAGGTGATAGGTATATATAGTTTTTTTCCCTGTTCTCTTTTTTTTCTCTTTTTTTTTTGTTTTCCTCTTCTTTTGTTTTTTTTTTAAATACTATTAGATAAGACAATTAGGAAGGAAGAAGTAAAGACAAAAGATGAAGGAATAGGCAAAAGCTTTTTAAAATAATTTCCAATGCCCTTAGCCTCAGGTTTCAAAGATAGAATAAAACCTTACCTTAGCAATATATAGAGCCTAAAGTAGAAGGAAATACTTCATTTACTTCCTAGATGATGAGTACAACAAAAAATAGAGGCAAAAAGGCTAGAATAGAAACTTTAGGATGTCTAGAGCATATGGCGCGTAGGGTGCATGACGCCCACGTGCAGGGAGCTTCACCGGTGTGTATAGTAGCCAACAATGATGATGTTTGATGATCTGGCTAGATTTCTCCTTCTAGTTCAAATGGTAAGGTTAATTGGTTATTATAATGGACAAGGGTAGGAGAACCAGTGTGGAACAGTGTTACACCTAATGTCCCACGCCTTTATAATTTTTTTTTTCTTTTGCTTCGATAGTTGAAGATAGTAGGAAGTAGTTAGGCTCTTATACTAATTGATGTAGGACCAGTAGTAATTAAGGGAAATTTAAGAGGGAGAGTGAATTGTAGAGAGAGAAATCTAAAGATGCTTTATTATTTAATCAATGATAAGGTGTATAATCTTAATTATCATGGATTATATATAAATTTTATGAGATAATTACTAATAGCAAATCCTAAATTCTAATCATAAGGGTCATTAAATAAATAACTCATGTTTAAACTAAAATAAAACAAACCTAATGATAAGCCTAAACAAAATAATAATAAGCCTAAAACAAGATAAAACAAACCTAATGATAAGTCTAAAACAAGATAATCATAAAAAATTATTTTAACATTTTCCTGTACTTGAAATAAGTTTTAATAACCGGATCTCTATCAGTTCACCTTATAAAAAACTCCTTAAACACTAGCCCAAAAATCAAACCATCACATCCCCTACTTATCGAGTCTTTGATTACACCTTGTTTATCCACAATGAACAGAGGAAAACTTGAGCTTGAGGCCATTAAATGCATGTTTATTGAATACTTTTATATCAAGAAGGGCTCAAGTACTACTCACCCTCTACAAAGAAAGTGTTCACATCTTCAACGTAATTCTACTCCTAAAAACCCATTCAAGGGGAGAATTATAACAATTAAAAAGAGGAATGGTCATTTGGAAATAACTTGAGCCAAGCCTAAACAACCCTGATCCAAATCCAAATAGACCTAACCCATGCCCAAACAACCTTGAACCTAACCCAAACTACCTAGAACTCGACAAATAAAACTTAATCTCTTAAACAAACCCACAAACAACCTGCCTCATTGAACTAGAGGCCTATCCTATTGCCTTACAGCAAAAGAAAGCATAAGTTTATAATAGAAAAAGGAAAAATCAACTAGTAATAATGACAGAATAGCAAGGGGAGCAAAGCAATATGACCAAATAGCAAACAAGTGAGTGCACACACTCTAAGAAAAGTAAATCAACTTCCCTTACTCAAAGCTCTGAAGATTTGAAGGTTCTTATTACTCTAAGGAAAAGGGTATGAAGTTGCACAAAACACTTTATTAATAATTTTGTTGCCTATGACAAATTGTCTCATTAATTTTGTGCACAATGTTTCCCATAAAAAATTTCCTACTAATGTGTACAAAGTAGCCAAGAAACGAATGGTAAGTTACAATTCAAGAAAAATTAGAAGCATTTAAGAAGAATAAAACTTGGAAAGTTATTAATCTACTTTTAGAACAAACTCAGATGGGTTGTAAATAGATTTTTGTAATTAAATATAATCTAGATGATAGTATTGGTTGCCACAAAGCAAGACTTATTGTCAAAGGGTTTACTCAAATTGAGGGCATTGATAATCAACAAACATTTATGAAGTTCAACACAATTAAAGTCTAGTTTTCTCTTATGACAAATATTGATTGGTCATTATACCAACCAAATATGAAAAATGCTTTTCTAAATGGAGACCTAGAGGAGAAAGTGCACATGTAAATTTCTCTGGGCCTAGAGGACACAAGCAATGGCACTAAGATATATAAACTCTATAAATCCTTATACAAGCTCAAACAGACTCTAAGAGCCTAGTTTGAGAGATTCACTACTATTGTTAAGAGCCAAGGATACACTCGATGTTAGACTAATCACATTATTTGTAAAGCATAGCTTGGATGGGAGATTGACAATTTTTATAGTCTATGTGGACATCATTATAGTAACTGGGGACTATAATGATGAAATTGTTTGATTAATAAAGATATTTGTAGCTGAATTTGGGATGAAAAACTTCGATAGTCTAAGCTACTACTGGGAAATGGAAGTTGCCAATCATATTTTAGTGTTCAAGAGATAATATACTTTGGATCTTCTTGAAGAAATAAGCATGTTGGGATCCAACTCGTAGATACTCCAATGGAAGTTGACTATAAGTTGAAACTTAACCAAAAAAGTTCTCTAGTTCACACATGGAGATATCAAAGACTTATAGGAAAACTGATTTATTTGTCTCATACTTATCTTAACATTAGTTTTCCTCTAAGTATGGCCAGCTAATTTATAAGTAAACCAAACGAGGATCACATCGAAATGATATATAGGATCCTTCAATACCTTAAAATGACCCTAGAAAAGGCTTATTCTTCATATGAAGATGATAGGACTAAGCATGTAGAGATTGATTGTTACTTCATCAAAAAGAAGATAGACTCTAACCTACTTGGGTTATGTTTCTACAAGTGCTCAAGTTGCAAACGTTATAACAAAGGCTATTGCTAAAGTTAAGCTTAAAGAGTTAACTACCAAGTTGGGAATGATTAGTATCTACTTCTCAACTTGTAGGAAAGTGTTAAAAGTTAATGGCAACAATTGTTTAGCAGAGATGATCTTAAATTAGTTTAATCTATTATCCTAAATATTTTAAATCATTTTAATTTATTACCCTATTTTATCTATTTAGTTCTTATCTCCTTATACTTTGAATTTATTAGGTAAGGATTATTTTAGTTGTAACCTTCCTATTATCTTGGGATTGATTGAAGTTTTAGTGGCTAACTTGAAGCTAATTGTTTCAATTAATTTCCTTATGTATTTTCGCTGCTTTTTGATGAAAAGACAAAGAAACTTATTCTCTAATTTCATACGTATCTCCCTATTTGATTTTAACATATATATTACTAATTTTTTTGGATACTTAACAGCACCAAAAATAACCACGTCCAAAATAGGGGTGCCAATAAGAGTTATATGTAACAAGAAGACTTGCTCTAAGATTATGATAAAAATAAAATTGATTGATAACCTTCACATAGGTTATTAAACAAAAAGCAATATCTTACAAATTATAAGTGCAAATTGAGCTACCATAATATCAAAAGTAATAAATTAGAGTAAGAGTTCAATCAGAATAGCTTAACAATTATAATATACGAAAGCCAAAAATTGACAATCAAACCTTCCGCGAAACTACCTAGATCTGAGCTCCAGGTAAAGATCTGCATTCACCTCCAAATATATTCATTAACTAAGGAACACTTTCCTAAAATCTCATGACAATTTTCTCTAAAAACGTTTTTTTCACTAAATGTGACAATGGAATATAAGGACATATCATTTTTTATCAAACCCTTCACTTATCAAAATTTTTAACTAATAAATATCTTGGAATAATCCTCTACTTTAAGCTATAGCTAATAAGTGATGGGCATAAAGCTATATCTTCCAATGGCAAACCAATGTTATCCACAAGAAACTTTATTGAGTTTGTGATTTTTTCCTCTGACAGTGTAATGTAATATGGATACTTCCTGAATATTAAAAGAGTGAACATTGCTGGGCCAACCACACCTCTCAAAGAAATCCAACTTTGACTCCCAAGATGGTTTCTTTATTATTGCTGACACATAAAATGCATTGATAAACGTAAGCTTAAAAGGTTCAATTTCTATTTCCATAGCAAACTTGACATGTCCAGCAAACCTTGCATGCTTTATAAAGGCTAGACTTGTAAAATTAGTCACCAATAAAGTGGCAGAAGATTGGGGCACTCCATGTTCTCTCAAAAACTTTATGTTTGGAACCATAATAATCAAAATCGTACGATTTACAATTTGAAGCTTATGATTCATAATGAGTCACAAAGCCAACATAAGAACTAGTGGTTGAATCAGAAGTAATCCTAAGTTTTACAATTCACAATTTGAATCTCATTATTCATAACAAATTACAAAGCTAACGATATGTATTGATGGCTGGATAGGCCATGAATTGTGACACAAATTGAGAAATTCTTATGTGTATTACTTGATCAAAGTACAAAGGTATTTATACAAAAAGAATGAAACTATTTTAGGAAAGAAAACTATTATAGGAAATAAAATAAATCAGAAATAAAGTCCTATCAAATCTGATACAATACCAGTAGGCATGCCCATTAGAGCACTACAAGTTCAAGAAGCCCTCATCCATCAAGAAACTCAAATCATTCAAAAGGGTATGATTCAGGTCCAAATGGCTCATGAAGAGATGGCCTATGCTCAAGAAGCCCAAATTGTGTTAGTATATGTCCAAAAACTTTAAAGAGTTCAAAATAATCTCTACGTTGGACGTCGACCCAAGTTTATAGCCCAAGATCCATATTTGATCAAGATCTTCTTAAAGATGCAAAAGTGGAAGTTCAAGTGAAAGCCCAATGTCCTAAGAAGGTCCATGGAGTCAATATCCAATATATTGAAGGCCCAATGTAGTTACACACATACAAAAGGAGTGGCAAGGCCCAATTGGAGTCCAATTGCAAGAGATTAAGAATCATGTGACAACCATGTAATTTTTAATGAAGCATGAGCATCCCATGTGACAACTTAAGAAGATGATTAGTTTTGATTAGGATTCCTTTTGAATTTCATTTTTTATTATTTTATTATTTTTTTGAACTTGGTCAAAGAGCTTATCTTGGAGATCAAGTTAAGATTAGTATCCTAATCTAATTAGGATATATATTAGGTATTATTTAAAATATTTTTAATCAGATTTTAGAGTTTTACTTTAATTAAGACTCTAGAAATTTTGCCTATAAAAGGCTTCTTATTGTACTCTATTTTGATCATGAATACATGAATGAATTTGAGTATTATTCAATTATCTGTGAAGCTTTTACTTCTTTGTATTCTCTGAGAGTTCACGTGACTTATCAAAGGATTGGTCTTCCTTTGTGGCATCTTGAGGCTAGGGTTCTAAGAGATAAGTTCTCTTAGGGTCTTTCCTTTGACCAACATTCTTGTTTTTTAGCCGATCTCGGGCAAAGTGTCATCTTGTTGAAGGTTCCTAGGACAAGGTTCCTAGAGGGTCTCTCATCATTTGGTATCAGAGCTTTGGTCGCTAGTACAAGGTATATCTTTGTGTTTTCTCTTTCATTATTCTTCATACTTTCTCTCCTTCCATTAGTATTACCTTTTCTGTCTTCGTCTTTTTCATCTATCTTCTTCTGTCTTCCATTGTTGTGTTCCTCCATCCAAGAAAAAAAAAAAAGTGTGTGATACTCCAAAAAAAAAATAAAAAAAAAATAAAAAAAAAATTCGAAAAAAAAAGGTAAAAAAAAAGTGAAAAAAAAATTTTCAGATTGCAGAATTCAAAATTGCAAGTTGTGCCAATTTAAAGTTGAAAGCAAGTTTGGAGTTAATTTCCTAATTGGAATCAATTTCTTAATTGGAGTTAGTTCTTAATTGGAGTCAATTTCCTAATTGGAGTTAGTTTCCTAATTGGAGTCAATTTCCTAATTGGAGTCAATTTCTTAATTGGAGTTAGTTTCCTAATTGGAGTCAATTTCCTAATTGGAGTCAATTTCCTAATTGGAGTCAATTTCCTAATTGGAATTTGTTTCTTAATTTGATTGCATTAAGTAGCTACTAAATTATCTACTTTTCTATTTGCATTCAAGAAAGAATATTCTTTCGTAATTGTTCTAAACTTGAATTGCAAGTAGTTTCCTATTCTTAAATTTTCTTATTTTCAAAATTTTTTTTTTCCTTCTTCCTTCCAGGCCTCCCTTTCCTCCTTTCTTTTTCCCCTTTTTGTTACACACCTTTTTTTTTTCTCCTTTGTTTGATTCTTTGGGAATTTACATTTTAGGATTCTAGTTTTTTTTTATTGCCACTAGTCTGATCTTTTCATTTGATTTGCTTGTGACTTGCTTAGAACACTTGTAAGAAGCAAATTATTGAGTGGTAAAAGGCAAGAGTGCAATTAACATTAAAGAAAAATCCAAAAAGAGAGTTAAACATGAGTGAACTTATCATCTTTTGAGTGTAAACACATGAGAAGAGTGCGTGAGGTCCTATTCCTTCTATCTTTATTTGACTAACTTTTCAGGTGATAAGATGTCCAATGAGTACAAATTCCTTGAAGAGGCTAACAAAGAATGATTCAAGCAATCTTGTGCAAGGTTGGATGCATTCCAAGTCAATACCAACTCTACAGGATAAGATAAGAAAAAGGCATCCCCTGATTTCTATACTAGATGCCTTATCAAAGAGAAAGTCTGCAGCATGGCTATTGATAATAGTAGCTATGTAAATGTTGCTAGTACCTTACTTGTTGAGAAATTAAACTTGCCTACTATAAAGCATCCTAGGCCATATACCTTGTTGAAGGGTAGTGCTGAATTTAAGGTTAATAAGCAAGTTTTGATTTCTTTCTCTATTGGAAAATATCATGATAAAGTGTTATGTGATATCGCTCCTATGTCTGATGGACATATTATGCTTGGTAAACCATGGAAACATGTGAGAAAAGCTAAATATGTTAAGCATAAGTACAAATATTGCTATTGTTATTCATTTGTATTTAATGAAAAAAATTATGTATTAGTACCTCTTGATCCTATGGATGCTTATGAGGATCAAATGAGAATAGTACAAGCATACAAAGTAAAAGAAAAAGAAAGAGAACATGAGTTAGAGAGAGAAAAAGATGAGATTGAAAAAGAAAATAGTGTGAGTGAAAAGAAAGAGCAAGAGAGTTGTGAGAAAAGTGAGAAAAACATGATTATGAGCTTGTTTGATGGAAAAAGAGAGGCTGAGAGCATTTGTAAGAATGTTTGTTTATCTACTAACAATCTTAACCTATCTTTGCCTATTATTAGTTCTAGCTCCTTGCAGGCATATGGAGATTTGTTTTCAAAGAAGCCACCTAATGGACCCTCATTTTCAACTAGCATTGAAAAGAGTTGTGATTGCCTAAAATTGTTTCCTAAGAAACCACCTAATGGCGAAGATTCGAGGACGAATCTTTTCAAAGAGGGAGGGAATGATACAATACCAGTAGGCATGCCCATTAGAGCACTACAAGTTCAAGAAGCCCTCATCTATCAAGAAACTCAAATCATTCAAAAGGGTATGATTCAGGTCCAAATGGCTCATGAAGAGATGGCCCATGCTCAAGAAGCCCAAATTGTGTTAGTATATGTCCAAAAACTTCAAAGAGTTTAAAATAATCTCTACGTTGGACGTCAACCCAAGTTTATAGCACAAGATCCATATTTGATCAAGATCTCCTTAGAGATGCAAAAGTGGAAGTCCAATGTCCTAAGAAGGTCCATGGAGTCAATATCCAATATATTGAAGGCCCAATGTAGTTACACACATACAAAAGGAGTGGCAAGGCCCAATTGGAGTCCAATTGCAAGAGATTAAGAATCATGTGACAACCATGTGATTTTTAATGAAGCATGAGCATCCCATGTGACAACTTAAGAAGATGATTAGTTTTGACTAGGATTCCTTTTGAAATTTCATTTTTATTATTTTATTATGTTTTTGAACTTGGTCAAAAAGCTTATCTTGGAGATCAAGTTAAGATTAGTATCCTAATCTAATCAGGATATATATTATGTATTATTTAAAATATTTCTAATTAGATTTTAGAGTTTTACTTTAATTAGGACTCTAGAAATTTTGCCTATAAAAGGCTTCCTATTGTACTCTATTTTGATCATGATTACATGAATGAATTTGAGTATTATTCAATTATCTGTGAGGCTTTTGCTTCTTTGTGTTCTCTGAGAGTTCACGTGACTTATCAAAGGATTGGTATTCCTTTGTGGCATCTTGAGGCTAGGGTTCTAAGAGACAAGTTCTCTTAGGGTCTTTCCTTTAACCAACATTTTTGTTTTCTAGCCGGTCTCGGGCAAAGTGTCATCTTGTTAAAAGTTCCTAGGACAAGGTTCCTAGAGGGTCTCTCATCAAAATCTCTAATAATTAAAAAACTAATTCTTAAAGTTAACTTTCTAATATAATTATAAGGATAATTATAAAATCACAATAATTAATAATAAGAAAATAAAGATTGATCGCTAACATCCTTCCTCAAGTTGGTGAGTGGATATCATCTATTCCAAACTTAGTGATGATGTCTTGAAAGATAGCACTAGATAATTCATTGGTAAATATATCTGCAAGTTGACTTCTAATAGAAAAAAAAAAATACAAATCAGACTATTATCGAATTTCTCTTTGATGAAGTGGTGATCTATCTTAACATACTTAGTATAATCATATTGTACCGAATTGTGAGCAATATTGATAGCAAATTTATTATCTTAATAAAGTTTCACTGGGCTTTCCCACTTAATCTTTAAATCTTCCAAAATTATTTTTAACCATAATATCATGAGGTTGATCTCTTATCAACAAGAGATCCTACATAAAAGGTGGAATATCCTGCTTTTCCAAATAATAAGATTTCCTCCTAGAAAGGTGCAATATTCTAAGGTTGATCTCCTATCAACAAGATATCTTGCATAATCTGCATTAGTATAAACCTCAAGAGTCAATTCCTCACCTTTTTTAAATAGAAGTCCTTTTCCCGGTGTACCTTTCAAATATTGTAATATTTTATGAATTACTCTGAAGTGTAATTTTTTTTTTATCATGCATAAATTAACTCATAATACTCATAGCATATGCTATATCAGGCCTAATATGAGACAAGTAAATAAATCATCCCAGGGCCTCTAATAAAAACCCTTATCAACTGGTGTATTTTTTGAAGCTTCACATAATTTATGATTTAACTCTATAAATGTTTTTATAAGTTTACATCCTAAGTTGCCTATATCTGTCAATAAGTCCAACATATACTTGTGTTGGGATATAAAAATGCTCTACTGTGAATGAGTCACTTCAAGGTTGAGAAAGTATTTTAACTTACCCAATTCTTTAATTTCAAACTCCTTTACTAATTGCCTTTTTTAACAACCTAATCCCTTCATGGTCATTTCCTGTGACCATGATGTCATCTACATAAACTAAAAGTATGGTTACTCCCTCTGAGGCTGAATGTCTCATAAATAAAATATAATTACCTGGACTCTACTTATACCCCATACCAATCATGACTTTAGAAAATCTTTCAAACTATGCTCGTGGAGATTGTTTCAACCTATAAAGTGTCTCCTTAAGCTTACACACCATGCCCTGGTTTATTTTGAGAATTGAATCTTGGGGGAGTCTCTATGTAGATTTCCTCCTCGAGATCACCATGCAAAAAGACATTCTTAACATTGAACTGTTGTAATGTCCAACCCAAATTAGCAGCTACAGACAATAATACTCTTGCTATATTCATTTTTGCAACAAGGGAGAAAGTTTCCATGTAGTCAATGTAATACGTTTAGGCATATCCTTTCGTAACTAGCCGAGCTTTGTATCTTTCCAAGATACCATCTGAATTATATTTAGTGGTAAATACCCAATGACAATCCACTGATTTTTTTTCTTTTGGCAACTGCACAAGATCTTAATTTTTTTTTTTCTCAAGTGCCTACATTTCAACCTTGATAGCATTGACCTAATTCTCATTATTGAATGCCTCAGATAAGGTTTTAGAAATAGGAATGGCATTCAGTATACTGAAAAAGACTTTATGGTTAAGAGATAGATGCATATAAGAAACAAAGGAAGACAAAGAATACTTTGTGCAAGTTCGTGTGCCTTCGCGTAAAGTAATAAGAATATCATAATCATTGTAATTCATATTAGTAGTGGGTAAAGAAAGCGCCTCAACCTTGTCAAGAGCAAAAAAAGGTAATTCAACTAGCTCTAGCAGAAAAGAAAATGCCTTTTTTTAAGAATATACCTGTAATAGATTAGTAAGGTCTAAAATTTATTTTAGTTGCAATGGAGGATCAGATGGGTTGTCTGGTGATATCTGGGGCTTAAGTAATAGTAAGATATGAGTGAGTAATGATAGGACATAAAAAAGAAATAAGTCCTTGAATCTATTCTAGATAGAGGGATCAGCAACTGCGTTACCTTAATTGTGAAAGTAAGAATCAGATTTGGCAAATGTGACATCAATAGAGACATAAAATTTCTTTGTAGGAGGATGATAACATTTATAACTTTTTTAAGTGGAAGAATATCTAAGGAATACACATTTGAGGGCTCAAGGATTAAATTTGGTTCTATGGTAAGAATGCACATGAACAAATACAAGACATCTAAATATTTTACGTACAAAGTTGTTAGATGCATTGAAACTTGGAAAAAACTATATGAGAACTTGCATGAGACTTTTGAAATCAAGCACTTGAGTGAGAAATCGATTAATAATATGAGTAGCAATTAAAATAGCTTCACCCTAATATTTCTTTATAACATTTTTTTAAATAATAAAACCCTTATACTGACCAAAAGATGACCATTCTTTTGTTTAGCCACACCATTTTGTTGAGGTGTATGAATACAAGAGAATTCATCTATTATTCCTTTTTCATGAAAAAAAAGTATAGAGAAATTGATTAAAAAAAAATCCTTTGCATTGTAAAATTGAAACCTCTATATTCCTGTTCCAAATTGAGTTTGAATCATATAATAAAAAATAGGAAATATATAACTCATATCAAATTTTTGTTTCAATAAATAAATTTAAGTCCAATGAGTGCAATCATTAATATATGAAATAAATCATTAAGCTCCAGAAATATTAGAAACAGGGGTTGGGCCCTAAATATTACTTGGAATCAAACTAATAGGAATAAAAGTTCTTTTATTACGAATTGGAAAAGAAGCATATTTATGCTTAGCAAGTTCATAAGTCTCACAATGTAAAAATTCAATTTCTAATTCTTTAAACAAAGCAAAAAACATAATTTTGATAATGTTAAATGACAGATGTCCAAGACAAAGATGGCGAGGCTTCTTGCAATAGGTACATCACAAGGTGTCCTTATTGGACTATTGAGGATGCTCAAATTGTCCTTTTGCTTTATCAAAGACTAGAGCAAAACTCTCCAATTGAGGAGCATCAATCATGCCACTATGTCTACCTTCCTCAGCTAGGACAAGAGCAATGGTCTCATTCAAGAATGCTAACTCTTCTCGTCCTAGTATCTAAACCCTAACAGTATCAAAGCCAACATTGAGACTAGCAAAGAATTCATAAATCCTGTCCTTCTCCATAAAATACTTAAGAATAATGGTGTCTTCACTATAGTTCATCTAAATACACTAATAGTGATCCAATTCCTACCAAAGACTTTTCAAAATATTAGAATATGCACTGACTGATAAGGATCCTTGTTTGGTATAGGTAATTTTTATCTTAATATCATAAATTTGTGCTGTGTCTTGAACTTTAGAGTAAGTTTGTTGAATAACCTCTCATATCTCTTGAGCCAAATGTAGCACATACAGGTATCACTGATGTCAAGGCATATAAAAAATAATAATCAAGTCATAACCATAGAGTCTTCATCCCACATAGCAAATTTGGGATTGCCCGGTTTCGGACCAGTACCAAGCAAATGACTAAGCATGCCCTGGCCCTTCAAAAAAGTGCAAACCAATTGAGACCACTTTAAATAGTTCTTTCCATTCAACCATTATGTCACGGAATGTTTTGCAACTCCATATGACCAGAGGAGTTGCCCATAGCTAAATCAAAAGGGTGGCTAATAATAGTAGACTTAAACATGGTCTAAAAAATAAGGGAATAGCAAACCTATGGAATAAAGGGATAAACGACAGCCAACAAGAGGTAAAGAATCCACACAGAAGGCAAATAAGCACACACAGACTACAAAATGGCTAAACAACACGAAGGATAGATACAACAAGGTGAGGCAACCAGATTTGAAAAACGGTGGTATGGTATGCATAAAACACAAAGAGGCAGTAATATTGAAGGCTACATAAAAAACAAACGTAGATGTCCTAAGAATTCTAGTGCTTTGATACCATGACACAAATTGAGAAATTTTTGTGTGTATTACTTGATCAATGTACAAAGGTATTTATATAGAAAGAATGAAACTATTTTAGGAAAAAAAACTATTATAAGAAACAAAATAAATCAAAAATAAAATTTTATCAAATCTCTAACAATTATGAAACTAATTCCTATGGTCAACTTTCTAACTAATTACAAGGATAATTACAAAATCACAATAATTAATAATAAGGAAATAAATAATAAGAAAATAAAAACTAATCGCTAACATTTCCCCTTAAGCTGGTGAGCAGATATGATCCATTCCAAACTTAGTGATGGTAGATGGAGGGCTTTTCTTCAATGTTTCCAAAAAATTTTATAACTTTTCAATCTCCTCCTTATTGAAATCAGCCACAAAGGAGGTATCCTTACTGTTGGAACTAATGGTTACTATATGAGTTTGGCCAAGTCCCTTCTTCATATGTAGAGGCTTACCATGGAGTTTTCGTTACTTCTCCTTAGTGTAGCAAGGCTCCTTACAATAAGTGCACCACAAAGTATCCTTATTGGACTGTTGAGGGTGCTTAAATTGTCCTTTTGTTTCATCAGAACATGGCACAAAATGTTTGGAAACTAACACAAAACTCTTCAATTGAGGGGCATCAATCACGATATTTTGTCTACTTTCCTTAGCCATGACAAGAGCAATGGTTGGGAAAATTGAAGAAAAACCTTTCACCTACCATAGGTACTTGTTCTTTGGTTTTCTTAGGTATTTCTTCTCACTCTTTATCTACCTATAATTCTGTCTTTAATGTCTCAAATAAGATTTCTTTTGCCTCTTGGGTCATTGGCTCTAGGGCCACTAGCCATATGACTCATTCTTCTCAAAATTTTCACTCATACTCCTCTTCCTAGTAATCAAAAAATCACTATAATCAATGAATCCATCACTACTGTGACTGGTCAAGGAGATGCGTGTTTAAATACTAATATTATGCTTAAGAATATCCTTCATATTCTAAGACTTTGTACCAATCTTATTTCTATCCAAAAACTTACAACTAATTCTTATTATAGTATAACTTTTTATCCTTCTCATTATATATTTCAGGAACAAGGCCAAAAAAAATGATTGGCCTTGCTAGAAAGAAGGACAAATTGTATCATTTTGAAAAAAATAATGGATATAGTAGAATCCAAAGTTTGTTACCTATATCTTTTGATTCTAAGTCATTCAAATCCAATAAAGACTTATCACTAGCAAATTATGTAATTCAAGCCAATATAACAGAATAACACAACTTTGCTATTTAAAAATATGCGAAAACAATGAATTGGCAAGGCAATGTTGTATTATTAAGTATTATCTATGCTTTTTATAAAGAATATTAGTTGAAATTATTTCAAGAATTCATTAATTACAAATTATATGACTACTGAGCTTATCTATGACTTATGTTTAAGTATTTTTCTTAATTTTTGAATTAAATTTACTATTTTGAGTATTTTATGCATATTACAAGAATATACATATATATATATGTCATATTTTATATTTCATGTTTTTTCTACTTATTATTGAATTCAATACATTTTATGATTCACAATTCAAAAATATGTTTTTTGATTCATGATAGGTATCACGATTTGACAACTATATTTGGAGCTACATTTGTTTCATCCTCATGGAGAAAAATCCATCCCCAGTGTTTTAAAGTTATATTACATGTTAGGAATCTGTAATTTGTTTTATTTTCTTCAGCTTTAAACTTAAAATTTCATGCAAAGTATTCAAAATCACCATATTTAACAATTTAAGGGAAAGCGTATCATTTGTTGTCAGGTGAAAGCAATATTATTAATTCTTGTACAACATGCTTTTAAGCATATCCTTACTTCACAAAAAAAAAAAGAAACCAAAGATTAAAGTTTTAACAACTGTGCATCTACAAAGCTCCATAGTGTTTGTGAACCCATGATTTATGGTGAAAAACTGTATAGAAAGAACATGATCAGCAAAACAAAAGGACCCTGGGACTAGTTAAATGGAGAAACATGAGGAAGGACGCTGCCTATCCCATGCATGTATGTGCCATAATCTCAAGAACATAAAGCCACTACGCAATCAAGGAGTTGATAGTTCCCATAACACCAATTGACCTTTCCTCACTTCCCCTCCACAAGTTGTAAACATGCTATGTAAAAAAAAAGGCTTGTATACAACAAGCTTAAATTTACACAAGCACTCCTTCCTATGACTTGCTAACCTAGCTCAACAAACATGCAAATGTCTATCATGAACAAAAGGCATAAAAATTTAAAGAACTGAACACACAGTAGTAGAAAAATATATCAACTTTGACCTCTCTCCTGCAACTCTCCTATCTTATACCTTTCAAAGAGAGACCCCTCCTTCTGATATGGTCCCTCAAACAAGCCTTTATCTTATACCGCCTACTTTTTCTTGATTCCCTCTTTCCCCTCTAACTTGTTCATATCTAAACCACTCTCAAATATCCTACGCCCTGATGCGATGGGCTTTGCTGGTGGACGCTGGTTTTCTTAGAATCCCACATCCTTTTTCTATGAATGCTTTGGCTGCTCCCTCGTGGAAGCACACTATCATGTAAAACCAAAACTCTTTTTCAAGTAGCATTGTCCCGATGGCACAAGCCCATCACCTAGCCTTTTTATCAAGGCACCAAATGAAATCCTTTGCTCTTTTGAAGGTGTCTTGTTCTTTCGAAGGTGTCTTCCTATATCAGTTTTATGCTGCTTACTTGTCTCATGAAGACTGTTGGCACCTTGTAGTTTATTTATTTTGTCTACATGAAGCTTTTGTGTAACCGTAGGTTTTCATGAGCCCTTTAGCAGAAGGGCCCTAGGTTAATGTAGCCCGACTGATTTCATGCCTTCGCTTAGTAATCAATTGCATCGCTTCTCCTTGTTTCCTTAGTCAGTAGTCAGGAAGTTGCTAGTAAGTCTGTAATGATTATGATTCTGTATCATGTATGTTTCTCTTTTGATTTATGACTTTTCCATTGTTACCAAAAGGAAAACTAAAAAAGGAGAAAAAAAAAAAGTTAGAAGGAAGGAAAAACCTACTTTATAGCTAATAATGGTTTGTGTTCAGTCCCTCCCAACCGTCTTCACTTTTATCAGTCAAGAGAAGGAAACAGAAAATAAGGAGAATTATAATAAAGGATCAAAAAGTGAAAAAATTTATTCTTAAAAATTTGTTACCACTTATTTTAAAATAATTACCACTAACTTTAACAACAAATAGTTGAATCTAATGGTACCAGATTCTTAAAAATAAATTTTTTCACTTCTTGGTCCTTCAACGTAATTTTTCCCATAAAATTTCTTATGACACTGGATTATGAAAGTAACTAAATATTAAGTCATGAGAATCCTGTTATCATGAGCTTCTATGTAAAAGAGAAGTATAAAGTATGAAACCAGTATGCAGTCCTCCCCAGTTTTTAGACAACTCCAGGTTAAGTCTGACATAGTAATGAGTTTAAATATTAATGACAAGCTGCTGTTTCAGGCATATGCAGAGCAGACACAGAAAATATAAAACCTTTAAAATACAATATTATATTTAGAAATATTATGAAAATAAAAAAGAGGAAGCAATATGATTTCTTCACAAGCACTCAGCCAACTGGTGTCACCAATATTTATTACTTATGTCATATTCTATGCTTTCTGCATAACTGATCTACTTGAGAAGTTTTAAACTAAGTTTAACAACAGTTTCATTCTCAAAACATAGATAAGATGTATAATTGTAAACACTATAGAATTGGAAATAGTAAGATTTATTAGCAAAGTTTAAAATAGCTTGGAAGTCACGCTAAAAGGGATTGTGTACAGTTCAAAAACACTAATATCATACAGTACTTGACTTACCAAAAATTCTTCAATATTTTGGCAAAAGTTAGCCATTGTATACTTTCCTCCCCTTTTTTTCTCCAGAAACACTTGTTAAAAAAAATTTAAAATCATCCAAAAATCATTACAAAGATCAAACTCAAAATCATCAGGTCAATGAGATAGCAGATGAGCTCAGTGCATGTATTTTCTCCCTTTGTAACAATGTTTGGCAGCAGGCATCTTCTGCTCCAAATATTTGTATATACAAATATTTTTCAGACTATATTAGCACCCATAATGACAACACGAACAGGGATGCCAGATTGCCAGAAAAAAAGTTGTTCCCATTTGACATATTGGACCTGTTCTTGAATTATGATAAAAAGAAAATTGATTTATGACCTTAACAACAATCATTAAATGGAAAGCAATATATTACTAACCAATAGTTCAAACTGAGCTACCACAATACAGAAAGAAATAAATTAAAGTAAAATTTGAAGCAAAACAGTTGAATAATTGTAATAAAGCTGGAAGTTTTAAATAGTTTGCGATCATACCCTCCAAGAAAATAACTAGGACTGAACTTCAGATAAAGGTTCTAATTCACCTCTATAAATGTTCAATAGCTCAGGAACACTTTCCTTAAATCTGACAACAAATTTCTGCAGAAATTTTTTCTCACTTAATACGATAATGGAAGATAAGGACTTATCATTATTGATCAACCCCTTCATTTTCAAAATTTTAACTACTGAGCATCTAGGAATAATCCTCTGCTTCAAGTTATGGCCAAGAAATTGCGGGAAGCTAGCTATATCTTCCAATAACAAACCCATTTCATCCACAAGAAACTTCATTGAGCTTGTGATTTTCTCCTCTGATAGCCTCATGCAAAACGGATACTTCCTGAACACTGAAAGAGTGACATCCCTGGACCAGCCGCACCTCTCAAAGATATCCAGCTTTGACTCCCAGGTTGATTTCCTAATTGTTGAGGAAAGAAAAATTGCCTGGATGAAAACAGCCTTAAATGGTTCGATTCCTACTTCCTTAGCAAACTTGACATGTTCAACAAACTTTGCATGATTCATAAATACTAAATTTGGATAATTAGTTAACATTTGAGTGACAGAAGATTGAGGAACTCCATATTCTCTCAAAACCTTTATGTTTGGAACCATATTCGTTACGTCCTGGCGTAGAAAGTTCCTTCCTGAGCGTTTAAGAGCTATATTTACTTTCACATCGTCATCAAGTACACTCTTAAGGATCTCATATCGGGGTATTATACGATTCTTTAAGCTCCATTTTAGGACTAGAGAGTTTAAAATGAGGAATTCTGGGAGTTCAGAACATGAAATCCCTATAGACTGGAAAAACCTTAGCTTGGGCAAAAGGGTCTTGTCAAGCTTTACCAAAAGCAGCGATGGTAGATTTTTCACAATTTTGGATATTTGTGTATCGGAGAATCCGTAGCTCCTGAAAAGATTAAGTACCGAATCGGGATTCTCAGGGTCTTTGAATTTAACCCTTTTGGATACTTGAGTAGCAACCTTGGCAGACAAGCCACATGAGTTCATGAGATAAGTAATCGTAAAGGATTCATCTCCTTCTTGTTTTTGTTTTGGTTCATTTGATTCAGACAATTT
The DNA here is from genome assembly GCA_032878935.1 of Erythrophleum fordii. Classification (NCBI taxonomy): domain Eukaryota; kingdom Viridiplantae; phylum Streptophyta; class Magnoliopsida; order Fabales; family Fabaceae; genus Erythrophleum; species Erythrophleum fordii. The sequence continues at coordinate 25,619,169 of JAVQMF010000058.1, read as the reverse complement.
CACAACTGAAGAAAACGATTTGAAAATGAGGGAAGCATTGTGATGAAGAAACCCCAGTTGAGTCCTCCACCGGTATGTCTGAGATGCAGACAATCCAGAATTAAGGAAGTTAAGCATGAATAGCAATGAGGAACTCACCCGATCTCCGTTTTCGGTTCCAATTACCCCTGCGCGTAGTACAATCCCTCGCATCCTGCCTTCGTAATATGAGAAGGAATCGAGAAATCGAAGGATGACATGAGAGGCGCCCGAGGAGATGGGGAAATCAAAGAAAGCAGGAAATAAAACGACGACGTTTAGACCCTGCAATTGGAAATAGATGGAACTGGCCGAGCAAAATAATTGATTCATTTGGAGTAAAAGCGTAGATTGAAAAATAAAATAAAATATAATAACCTTAAATATGGCCAAAATTTCAACTACCTAAATGCATTAATCAGTTGGAAAAGTTGACTTTTCGCAAAAGAAAGGACTGACGTTAGAATTTGTTTTAGGAAGAAAAAATTTTATGCGAAGTTTTTTATATTTTTATCATAAGATATTTTAATTAAAATATAATAAATATATAAATTTTTAATAACAAAATAATAACTATATAATTTTTATAGATATTTTTATATTTTTTATAATTCAACATTTCATAATTAGATTTTTAAAAAATTTTATACACATTATAATTTTGTTGGAGAATCTTATAATAAAAATATAAATAACTATATTTAAATCTAATAATTTTTTTAAGGTTAAATTAAATTTTTATTTCATTTATTTTTTTAGTCAACGTAATTTCACTTAAGTTTTTGTTAATTTTTGTATTTTAAAATATTATAAATAGTTTCTTATAATTCTAAAATTTGTTAATCTATCCTTACTACTATAACCTAGCTAGTATGCCACTAAATTTCACTTATGTAGCTAATGATGTCTTATTATGACACTTTAAATATATATATATATATATATATAATTTAAATTAACTCACTCAAATGATTTAATTTTAATTTTATCACAAGTTATGTATATAAGTTAATTTCATCTCATTATTACTTTTATTTTTTATTGGCATAAATTATATATATTTAACATATTAAGCTAACACATAATTAGTCACATCAATCAAATTTTGTAACGTATTGACAAAAATTCATTGGCATAGACTAAATTAAAAAATTTTATAGTTATAAAATCTAATTACAAAATTTTAGACCATAAAAAACAAATTAAAGTTGAGTAAAACTACAATGACAAATAGAATAATTTAACCTAAACATTTTGTCGTTTTATTTTCACTTAATTTTTAATTTAATTCTCACATTTTTTATTTTTTAATTTACTCCTTACTATTTTGAATGATTTCAAACATGATCTTTGACATCAATAACATGACACTATCTATAAAATTGTCATTGTGGCAAAAGGAATCCTATGTGGCATTACAGTAATTCTACATGTACTGTCTTCTCTTCACATTTCGTCCTTATAATTTTAGCAAATTTTAAATTTAGCCTTTCCATTTTTTTTTTTGACATTTGAGATCTTAAGGTTTTATAGTACCATGTTCAAATTCGTCCTTCCAATCACCATCCGTTACAATTATTTAAAACATCAATGAATTGCGCTCCAAAGCTAGCTTCTATGTTGTTCTAGCTCTTTTACTACGGTTTAGTTTATGCTCCTGGTTCTAATTAGTTGACTTAGGGCCTCTTTTACTACATGTTGGGTGTGTTGTTGGGATCTCCACTTTGTCGTTTGAGGAATTTATCACTCCTCCAAAAACTGTCCCACGTTGTATTTTGATTATCTGAGAGAGAGAAAAACACAAAATATAAGTCCCACCTGAATAGATCCATATAGGACCCACTCATTATATCTTTCTCTGTCATTTTCACTTGGCAAAAATATTTCTCTTATTTAATAGCATAGATAATGAAACAATAACGACCATTAAAGAGAATAAAATATTGATTTTACAAAGTCTTCTACAAATATTAATTTTTAAATTGAAATAAAACTTCAATTTATCAAATTATCATATAAATTTCTTTAATCATTTTCAAGCTTGGTTGTTTATGACTCAACTGCTTTTCATTAGATCCCCTTGATTTTACGTTGAATTGATATATATATATATATATATATATTAAGAAAAACACCTCTTGATTTTTTTTGTTTTTTTAAATATGTTGTACTTCATCCTTTTATGATTAAATTCACTCTTATTTCTGGTGACATTAATTTAATGTGACCTTTTTATAAATTTATTTATTTCTTATTCTTGACATTAATTTAATGTGACCTTTTTTATAAATTTATTTATTTCTTATTCTTGTCTTTATCTTTGGGAAAGCTCTGCAATATGACTACCTTACATACAATGTAGAAAGGATAGCAAAATTAACCCCAAAAAATAAATATAAAAACGATATAACCATTAATAATTAGTTTGACGTTTGAACCTGCTCTTTTTTCTCTTTATGTATTTAGACCTTATAGCTTCCATTGCAACTTCAAAAAATTGCTTTCAAGAATTTGGCACCACTTACAATTAGATATAAAAACCTTACATAAATTTTACATCATTTTAGAATGTCAATAATAATGATGAGACACAATCTATAATTTTTTTTTTCTTTTGTACATAGGTTTGAATTTAAAATTCTGTACAAAACATTCAAATTCTCTAAGATTTGACAATTGAATAGACTTTGTATCTTTATCGTCATGTTGAGCAATACTATCTATTCTAGTACAAGATGCTTCTAAGCATTATCCTCATTTCACTTATCCTCATTTCAGAGGCAGCGCATCCTCTGCTATGACACCTCACATAGCTCAGGTGCTGTGGTTCCTAAATAGAGAGCTGCCCCTTTTTTAATTTTCTTTTTTAAATTGTACACATCCTCACTAGGATAGCATCATGTTGTCAGCAGTAGATTTTCTTTTTTTTTTGGGGGGCATTTCACAAGAAAAAGGAACCGATGATCAAAATATTAACAACTAAGCAACTAAGCATATACAAAGCTCTATAGCGCTACCTGTAGATTTAGCGTGAAAATCTATTGTGAAAGATCTTGATCAGCAAAACAAATTGATCTTGGGCCTATTTAAAAGCAGAAGCACAAGGGAGGAAGATGCCTACTAGCAGCATGTAGGTATCACTATCTTCGGAACATATAGCCAATATGCACAATCAATAAAAGATCATTCACATGACACCAATTTCAATATTTAAAATTTAGATGAGCTCCATGTTTTAGGTTCTATCCCCATCACTTGTCCTTCCCCCTGCTCTCCCACCATAGGTCACAGACTTGCTACGTAACAATAACCAAAAAAAAGCCATTACACAGCAAGCTTAAATATGCAAAAGCACTCCACATAGCTTTAACTTAGCCCAACAAATATGCTAATGCTAAAGGGATTAGCTCATTTGCAAGGAGGACATAGTATCTTACCTTAGCAACGTAGGTTTTATTACTCACAAGGAGTAAAATCTTAAATGCAACAGGTTGAACTGAAGAATGTGCCTTTAAAGTTACCCTGAGGAGGGGATTTAACCCAACAAGAAGTCTAAGATATCCTTGTCCGTAACAACCACCCCAAAAAAAAAAAAAATAAAAGAACAAAAGGCATCAAATTTTCAAGATCTGAACACACAATGGTTATATGGAAAAAATAACAATAAGGAATACATAGTACAATATTATTGACACTTGTACAATCCTCACTTCACAAAAGAAAGATACCAAAGATCAAGATCTTAACATCAGAGTATCTAGTTTCCCATGGTCAACAACTGCACCAGTAAAGATCAAAATGTAGAAACTGAAGCTTATAAATGCTCTCCATAGTCCGGCCAATATGTTTCCTAGCTAATATTATAATAACCTGTGTTGCTTTCTTTTTCTCAAAGAAAAAACAAGCAAAGGAGAGAAAATGAAAGGAAAAGCTCTAAAATAATACTAAACTTGTAGAAAACAACTACTTTGAAAGGCTAAACTATTATTAGGAAGCACAAGATCAGCAAGGGGGAAAAATAAAAGGGGACCTTGAGCCTTTACTATATTAGCGATGGCAACCGCAAGGCACCATCTAATTTTTCTTCCATTTCTGCCCTTGATCCCTATTGTGGGGAAAATTTTCCCCCATTTCCATTCCCCAAGTCCGCATGGATCCCTGTCATGGAGAATGAGTGAGGGATTGAAGGTTAGCTCTACAATTAGATTTTTTTATTTTAAACTAATATAAATACAAATAAAGAGTGAAATGACTAAAAAAGGACAAATGTTAGTAATACATGTAAATAAAAATTTTAAGAGTACTTATATAAAATTGACGAGAACAGCGACCATAATCCCCGTCCCATCCTTGAATCACCCTTGGAGAGATTTTCTCCCCTGTCTTTGTCCCCATAGGGGAAAAAATTCCCCCAATGCAGCGATCCCTGTTGGAATCCTCGAATTTGGAGAATTTTTGCAACCCCTATACTGAATGTAGAAGTTGAGGCCTTCATGTATACACCATAATATTTGGTACATAAAGGCTAGGACACAATAAGAGCAAATTTACATGAGCACTCCTCATAGCTTGCTCACCTAGCCAACAAACATGCAAATGCTTAACATGATCACTGTCAGAGGCTAGCTCAAGTGATTCAAGGAAGGGGAATTGGGTAAAGATCACTCATTTGATTTCCTCTTGTAGAAAAAAACATGCCTGGCATCAACAAAAGGCATAAAAAATTACAAGAACTGAATGCACAGTAGTTGTAGAGAAAGATAACCTTCTTTATAGCTGATAATGGTTCGTGTTCAGGACCTTCAAATCATTTTTCACTAATCTAGGTAAAGCATGAAACAGGAAATCCCATAATTTAAGGTGTTATACGAGAGGGTCCTAAAAAAGTTGCTGTTTCAGGAATATACAGGGCAGTCAGAAAGAAAACATTCAAACATTAAAACTTTTAAGAAAATAGAAAGAAGGCAACAATATGATTTCCTCACAAGCACTCAGCCAACAATTGTCACCAATATCTATTAGTCATATTCTATGCTAGCTCCACAAGTGATTAACTTCAAGGAATTCTGAACTAAGATCGTCAACTGTATTTTTCTAAAAATAAGAATAAGGTGTATATCTGTGAATAATATAGAGTTGGAAATAGTAAGATTCAACAACAAAGTGGATAAAAGTTAAGAAATCCAGCTAAAACAAGTTATTTATGGTGCACAAACAGTAATATAATACAGTAAATGACTAACCAAAAATCCTCCATTCCTATAAATTGCACCTTTTTCAGGTCCTAAAAAACACTTGTTAACAGAATTTAAAATTTTCCAAGAATCATTGCAAAGATTAAACTCAAAATTAGCAGGATAATTATATAGTAAATTCAATCAGTGCATGTATCCTCTTCCTTTGGAACAAAATTAGGCAGCAGGCATCTTCTGCTTCAATCATTTGTATATAATACTATATTAGCACCCCCAAGAACAACTAGAACAAAAATAGTAGTAAAGTTTTACCATTTGACATATCTAATAGACGACTTGTTCTAGAATTATGATAAAAAGAAAATTGATTGATAACCTTCACATGGGTATCCTACAAGTTGATAGTTACTAGAATACAGAAAGAAATAAATTAGAGTAGGATTTGAAGCAGAACAATTGAATAATTATAACAAAGTTGAAAGTCAAAACTCACAATCATATCCTCCAAGGAACTACCTAGGACTGAACTTCAGGTACGACTTTCATAAATATCCAATAACTCTGGAACTTTTTCCTGAAATCTGATCACAAAATTCTCCAGAAACTTTTTTTCAGTTATTGAGACAACGGAACATAAGGACGTAGAATTTTTTATCAAACCCTTCGTTTTCAAAATCTTAAAAACTGAGCATCTAGGAATAATCCTTTGCTTCAAGTTATAGCCAAGAAATGATGGGCACATAGCTATATCTTCCAATGGCAAACCCATTTCGTCCACAAGAAACTTCATTGAGTTAGTGATTTTCTGCTCTGACAGCGTCATGCAAGATGGATACTTCCCAAATGCTGAAAGAGTGACATCCTTGGACCAGCCGCACCTCTCATAGATATCCAGCTTTGACTCCCAGGTCGATTTCTTTGTCATTCCTAACACATAGATTGCCTGGATGAACGTCGCCTTAGAAGGTTCAATTCCCATATCCCTAGCAAACTTAACACGTTCAACAAACTTTGCATGCTTCATAAATGCTACCTTTGCAAAATTACTTACCAGTTGGGAGATAGAAGATTGAGGCACTCCATGTTCTCTCAAGACCTTTATGTTTGGAACTAAATTCGTTACATCCTGAAGGTACCAACTTGAGCGTTTTAAAGCTATAGTTACTTTCTCATCATCATCAAGTATACTCTTAAGGGCCTTATAACGGGGGATTATACTTTTCTTTAAGCTCCAAGTTAGAAGTCTAGAGCATATGAGGAGTTCTGGGAGTTCAGAACATGAAAACCCTATAGACTGGAAAAACCTTAGCTTGGGCAAAAGGGTCGTGTCAGGCTTTGCCAAAAGCACCGGTGGATACTTTTTCACAATTTTGGATATCTGGGTATCTGAGAATCCGTAGCTCCTCAAAAGATTAATTACCGAGTCGGGATTATCAGGGTCTTTCAAATTAACCCTTTTGGAAACTTCAATAGCAACTTTGGCAGACAAGCCCAATGAGTTTATGAGATAAGAAACAGTAAACGATTCATTTCCTTCAAGTTTTTGTTTTGGTTGATTTGATTCAGACAATTTCAAAACTGAAGAAAACGAATTGAAAATGTGGGAAGCATTGTAATGGAGAGAACCAAGTTGGGTCCTCCTCCCGCACGGGAATGAAGATAATCTTGCAATGAGAAAAGTAAGCATTAATGAGTGAATGAATGAATGGTAGTGAGAAACTCACCCAATTTGAGTTGTGAGCTCCAATCGCCACAGACGCAGGAGAATCCCTCAAATTCTGTAGTAATATTTGGGGCGCAGGTTCGTTTCTACTCTGAAAGTAAAAACAAAAAAACTAAGAACGAAACCCCAGACGTAACGACGACGTTTATAGCTTCTCTTTACTACTATTTGGATTAAAATTTTATTTAAGATTTTTTAATTTAATCTCTTATAAAATTATTTTTTTAATTTAATCTTTTATGAATAAGATATCTTTTAATTTAGTCTTTCATAAATTATCTTTTTAATTTTAATTCTCATAAATAAAGTAATTATTAATAATGTCTTATGTTTTGGTAGAATAATGGAGCTAAGAGCTCCAAAAAAAAATCAAAAGAAAAGAAAGTTATAGAATAATCTGCCCTAAAAGTTAAGATAAGAAGATAAGGAATATAATCTTAAAAATAAATTCTTAAAAATGGTGAGTCTATCGTTTGTAAGATAATCAATACATTCGTTTATTATCATAGAAGATAAGTTACCTTTACTTCTAAGTTTCTGCTCACATGCCATGAAATCAACTTAATGATATGACCATAATTATGATAATTCTCCGAAGTATCATTTATGGCCAACGCAAAATTAAAAGAATCCAGCTCCGTCCTATCATTTGTACCGCTTTTGCAAACTTCAAAAGGTGTAAGAGCATCTAAGGGAGGGGTTAAAGCATTCATGTGCAGTTTCTCTAGGCACAACTTCTTGTAGTTTACTCCAATCCCAATCATTATGGGGGTTCACCATATCTGCAACATCAAGTTAGAACAAGAAGCATATTTCCTGGCCTCCACTATGTTGGCTAGTAAGGTGGAACTATTAATCCGTTTGTCTTAAAGGAATCTAGTATTAGAGCTATCACCAATTTTCTCTCTATTAAGTGAATGTTTGGATAACCGTTTCCATCCCCCAAACTACGTTTTGGAGGAAGTAACAATTTGTTACTTCTATATAACCATGGTTGACAAACTGAATTTTCAAACTTCTCACCACACATCCAAACACACTATAAATTCTTCAAAGTATTTCCAAACATCCCCACAAGCATGCCAGAGAGGGAAAGCAAGTTGGCTGAACTTCGAAAAGAGAGTAAAGGTTTCATCTTTATTGTATTTATGTCAAAGGACACTATTTCATAGACTCTCATGATTCATGCATAAACTCCATGCAAGCTTTAACAAGAATGCCTCATTCACGACTTTCACCTTTTTATGCCCAAACTACCATGTAATCTTGGCTTTATAACGTAAATATATACAATATATATATATATAATGTTAAAAAAAAATTTCCCATATATATAACTTTTTTTTAATTTAATGCAGAGCCACAAGTTTCGCATCCCATTTTAATATTTAAATTTTTTAAATTTTTTTTTCAGAAACACAATACTTGCAATATCTTGTTCCTCTTTAACAAAAAATTTTTTTTATTAAATTTGTACCGACCCCTTCAAGTCAATATTCATTAACCCATGAAGGGGTCAGTGAATTAGAGTCAATTGACGGGTCAGTCAATTGACCCTGATGAGTTAGTATAACCCATGGATCAAAATTAAATTTTTTATTTTTTTAATTATTTATTTAAAATTTTTAAAATAATACAATTTAAAAATTTAAAGAAATTATAAGTTTATTGTAATAATCATTTTTTAATCTATTTATTATTTAAATTTATATTAAAATTTTTAACTATAAAAAATTTTTATTTGTATTTTAAAATATTTAATATTTTAAAATGTATATATAATTTTTTAAATTTTGTAGTTGTTAGAAAATTATATTTTGAGAAATATTAATTAATTTTGTTGACATTTGTAAAAATTAAAATTTAAATAATCATTAAGAAAGTTAGATAAGAATTTAAAAAGATTAGTAAAAGTATTTTTAAAATCATATTTTAATTTATTTATTTTTTACATTTATATAAAATTTGATCAACTATAAAGAAAAAATGTTTATTTATATATTAAAGAGTATAATGTCTTAATTTGTATATATAATTTATTTAATTTTGTAATTTTGAGAAATTTATATTTTGAAGAATATTAATTAATTTTGTTTAATTTTTTAAAAAATAAAATTTAAAAAGTTGTTTTAAAAAAATTCAGATAATAATTTTTAAAAAATGATAAAAGCATTTTTAAAATCATATTTCAATTTATTTACTATTTAAATTTATATAAAATTTGTTAGATTATAAAGGAAAAATTTTATTTATATTTTGAAGAGTATAATATCTTAATTTGTATATATTATTTATTTAATTTTGTAGTTGTGAGAAATTGATGTTTTGAGAAATATTAATTAATTTTTTAAAAAATTTGTAAAAATAAATTATAAATAATTGCTTTAAAAAAATTCAGATAAGAATTTTAAAAATTAGTAAAATAATTTTTAAAATCAAATATTTATTTATTTATTAAATATGTATAAAATCTGTTCATCTCTAAAAAAAATTTATTTGCATTATGAAAAATATAATATTTTTTTTAATATTGTAATTGTGAAATATTAATTTTTTAAAAAACATTAATTAATTTTTGTTAAAATTTTTTTTTTAAATTTTACTAACCCCTGAGGATGAGGTCCTCAGGGGTTAGTGTTTGACACTGACCTTGACGAGTTGTATTGACCCGTCAGGATCAATGTAACATTTAAATTTATTTTTTATTTTAAGAAATATTAATTAGTTAATTAGTTTTGGTTAAAATTGTAAAAATTAAATTTTAAATAATTATTTAAAAAATATAAGAATTGAAAAAAAAAATTAAAATTACATTTAAAATTATTTGTTAACTTATTTATTTTTTAAATTGATTAATTTTTTTAAAATTTGTAGAAATTAAAGTTTAAATAGTTGTTTTAGAAAAAAACATATAAGAATTGAAAAAGTTAGTAAAAGTACATTTAAAATCATTTATTGTTTAAATTGATATAAAATTTTAATTTTATATTTAGTGAAACATCATCTACCATGACTATTTAGTGAAAAGAAAATTAAAAGTAAAAAAGAATTTAACATTTAAAAAAAAAAAAAGAGAGAGGCACAAAAAACAAGAAAATATGTAAATATATAGAGAGAGAGAGAGAGAGAGAGAGAGAGAGAGAGAGAGAGAGAGAGAGAGAGAGAGAGAGAGAGAGAGAGAGAGAGAGAGGGAGAGGAAGCACCGTCAAGAATGAACAAATAACAAATAAGGAATGGAATTGTGTGTCAGTTTTGACAATTTATGGCAAAAATTGTGGAAGTATAACAAATAATCAAGATAATGATCACACTACACGTTATTGCTCCTCCTTTCTACAGATGTTACTGAATGTTTGGTTTGCTTTTGTTCATATTAAGGAATAAGGTGTTTTAATTTTGTGCATTAATTGTTTTTTACTTTCTTATGTAATATATATACCTATGATTAGTTTACTGTTGGGTTCAATGACTTGGTAGTTTGTCTAATTATATAACATATTAATTCCCATTTATTTTCACTTCACATGTATTATGGATTTTTTTTTCTTCTTTTTTTATTTACATATTTTTGGGTTAATTTTTCAGAAGATAAAAAATAAGAAATTTTTTCCATCAGTTACATGTCAGTATACTTGGATTGTTTTTGTCTTCTGATTATTGCAAGACCAATTCAGCAAAAAATTAAAGAGGGGGCTTTGGTCGTGGCATTCTCTAATAGGTTAAGGTAAACTGGGAAAACAATGTTTAATATCTACTTTATATGAGATATATAATAGAGAATGTTTCAAATGATTAACAAATGAGGAACAAAGACCATAGAATATAATATAATAAGAAACAAAAGCAAATAACAAGTTCACACATACAAAAACCAAAAGAATGAATATAATATAATAAGGAACAAAAACAAATAACAGGTTTTAACGCATAACAAATCACCCGTAACAGGAAAGAACAAATAAAGAATCACACACATCAGTTAATCGAATGAAAATCAAATAAGGAATCACGCACGATAGGCAGACTAGCAACACGAACGACGAGCAATGCGATAACTTTCTATCCTTGCACAAATAGAGGTATAATCAATTTTCAAAGGAAAGAACAAATCACACAGACCAAGAAGAAAAACCAAATAATATAATGAGGAATGAAGAATGAAGAATCACATACTAAAAAATCGAATGAAGAATCATACACGCAGTAGATTGGGAAGATCAATGCAACAACGTTTCTATCCTTGCACAGATAGCAGCGTGAGCTTTAAAAAATTAGAGAAAATTAACAAAAAAATTTTTATCTCTATTTTAGAAAATTAAAAAAAATATTTAGGTTCATTTTTACTAACAATTGGTTTGAATTGTCAGTATAATTATTCTTATTATTGGCTAATAAATATTTGCCACTAATATTTCAATTCTAAAAATATATTAATGGCAATATAATATTGACGGTTAATTAATTGCCGCTAAATAAATATTTTGTATAGTGTTTGTTAAAGGATAAGGAAAATTTTTTTTATTTGTTTTTTGAATAATATAATGTCTTAATTTATATATATTATATGGATATCTATATAATTGTATTAATTAATTTTTTGATAAATTGATGTTGGCTAAGAAGAAAATGGTATATTATAAAAAAATATATTTAAATATACAATTAAATAATACAAATGAGTGTTAAATTTAAAAAATAATAGTAGTTATCAGCTATAATGACTGTATGTCCCACACTGAGGCCTTTCCCTTATTTACTGTTGTCAACATTGTTGTAGCTGTTCTTGCTCTTCATTGTCCTCGGTGTCATTTACAAGTACTTATTCATCTTCTTCTTCTTCAAACAATTCATTCTCTACCTGATTTCGAATTTGTTGAGAACTAAAATTCCATTGAGGAGACTAAACAAGCGGAATCAGTTAATTTGGAGTGAAAAAGCCTTGTTGAGGTTGGTAAGATGCCCATTGTGCGAAAGAAGTACTGCTATATTCAATACTAAATATAGCTGGATCTAGAAATAATGATGTAAATGATGTTCCGCTAGATTGCATTAGCTACGGTGATGGTGTGGAGAAAAATGACTCCACATAAATGGACGAAGGCAATAAAGGTGTATAGTAAGGTGCAAAGGAAGATGGACTTACAATGTCAGCGTCTATAGATGGTGGAAAGGAAGAAGAACTAATGTCTCCACCGACTGTCTGTGGTAGAGCAAAAGAATGGCCAACATCACCACCAGACATTGTTTACTTAGATAAGAGGAACTCATGACCTCTTTTTTCTGGTCTTGCCTTTGGGTCTGGAGATCTTAATAGATTAGGTGCTGGTGAAACTGGTTAGGAGACGAGCATATCTCAATGTTCCCCTAGAGCATGTAACATAATTTAAATATCACTATGTGCCTTCTGCCTAAAATCCCTATAGCTAAGCGTCGGTGGATCAGTGATAATAAGCCTGTATAAATGCTCCAACATATCAACCTGTGAAAGAAAAAATTAATTGTTAAAAATTATATATATATATATATATATATATATATATATATATATATATATATATATATATATATATAAAAGGATAAAAAATATAAAGATGGGAATTATGTAAAAGTCCTACCATAAATCCTGAGAACTAGTAACAGGATGGATCTACCGTCGTGTATGTGGCTAATACCAACATATATAGTTTGACTCGCGATCTAGCAATCTATCAGTAAGGTTGTTTTGTGCCACTACTTGGGACCATGAATTCCATGTTGTAATAAAAATTACATGCTCTTCTTGCTAGTCTTTATGAACCTTTCCTCTTAATTAAAGAATATGCAGCAATCCTATATTAAATGATTATTCCGAAATTTGCTGCACCCTACCGAACTGACGAAGATTGCAATCAGTGTGATGTCACTCAACTATCCAAAAGCATACTATAGGAACAGATGCACATCATACATTGAACATCGCTAAGCAATACTTTAAAATCAATTAGACAACTTCCGGTAAGTCATATGAAAGCCAAATAACCTATATAAAAGAATATGGTCACTTCGTGTTATAATTGTTAAATGAAAAATAAATAAAAATACAAATATAAACCTTATCATTCTTCATTTGATCTAACAATATCTTATACTGTTGCAAAGCATCTGCCGTCAGCCAGAGATATTATGGAACATCTTGCCACTTGTGAAGGATAGGAGAATATATATTAGTTTATCAATCATCGAAATGCAGTGAATTTAAAAAATATATATGTGTATACCTGAAGTTTAGTGGGGGTTTAATAGGGTAGATAGCCATATGCGGATCGGGTTGGGGGGTCTTTGTGGAGCAAAATGAGGGAATTGGTCCCATACTAATAAATGAAGTAAAGTTAGATAACCACCTATATTAACTTCATCATAAAAGGTGGGATTATACATTTATCTGTATAAATGGGCCAACACTGCTGATCCCTAACTATACTGACTAGCCTCTATAAAATCAATAAGTAACCGAAGATACATTAACATAACTTTATATTGATTCCTATCTGGCATCGGGTACCCCCCAATCAATCACAGGATGTATGCTCGTATGAATTGACGAATATTATCGTCATCTGCGTCATCGGACAAGTTATCAAATGTTTATGCCAATTAAGGAACGCTCAACCTCTGCCTATCTAATGTCCCATGAGGTGGTATCACACTAAGCAGTTCATTGCAAACAAGTGACCAATTAAAATTTGTCTATCCACATACTGCATTCCTTGTGCAAGGTAAACCTAACTAGATAGTGACGACTTGCAGTGTATTCATATATGCCCTTGGTGAGGTGGAATGTATGCGTCTCCAAGCGCTATCATTCAATAAAGCCTGACACAAGTGCAATATTGAAATCAAAATGATCGAGTAGTGAAACATTGTAAAAACTAGCCTATAAGAGATATGGGACAATAGCTAGAGAAGGATCAAGTATATGGTCTTCCTGCACTATTCGTTGTATACGCAGAATTCTATCATCTTGTATCATTACATTAAAAAAATTGTCATAACTTTAGTTAAATTAACAATAGATAATAAAGCAAATTTTTAACTCACCTTTCCTTGCCAAACAGCCTAAAACATATGACAAGACTGTAAATATAATAAAGACTCATCCTCTGATTTGGGATGAAGAACACTTGGGTGACGATCCATGTTGACCACTAAGAACTAAAATATCTGCCAATGGTAATACTAATAAATAAACTGATGAATAAAAAATCATAAGTCAGTAATGTAACACTAATACGTCAAGCTAATGAATAATAATTCACACTTAAGTCACATATCGGTAAATCGTCACTTTCAAACTGATGATTAACAATTCATATACAACCAAGTAAAATCATGCAAAAGTGATTTGTAAATTACAAAAATATCATCAACAAGGCATATATCATTAAGTTAAACAAATTACTATTGGTAAATCATTTATATATAAATAATCATCGACAATGAATATTTAATTTACTCCTATAACTATATCTATCCTCGTGGTTGACGAAAGGGGCATATGATGCGATTGTATCCGATCTGTCTACATAAGCCATATTTTTGGTTTTCTTTAGAGGTTTCTTGCCAATCCATCTCATTACGTATTCAAAAAGATTTTGGTTGACTTTTATCTTGAATCATAGAAGGATTAGGGACCAACCGAGGTCAACTTATGCAAGATCAATTAACTTCTCCTCCCATTAGATGAAATTCTGTCTTATAAGCATTTAAAATTATCTTGAGCCAAAAAATAGTGTATAAATTTTAGAAGGTCAAAATAGACATTGACATATGCAGTAAAGACATGTTGACAGGGATGCTTTTGAAGTTAAAACTCGCTATAGTCACATGTTCTGTTCGTCAGACTAACCTTACAAGTTCGCCTATGCCATTTGTTAGAGGGATCATAGGATTTTTCAACCTCAAACTTTGAAGACCTTCTATCAAAACCATGGACTGATAAGGCAGATGTTCTTGCAATTATGGCTAAAATTTTCTTGTGGATATCCTTAGAGAATAAGCTACATGCTTGCATCTGGGCAAATGTGGTATGTACTCATTCAACCCAATATTTATTTAACCGATATATTGTTACTTTGACCAAACCAATTATAGGTAAGAATCTAACACCTTTAAAGATATTGTTTATACATTTGGCTAAATTTGTAGTCATGTGCCCCTAACAATGTCCATTTACATCATATGCATGTAACCACTTGTTCTTTAGTATATCCTCTATCCAATTTGCCGCCTCTAAATGTAACTGTCGTATTTGCGCCAATTATTAAGTGGCACTCATTTGTCAATGTTGACAAACTTTTTCTTCAACCATTTGATTATGAACAGCATATTCAAATTACTTGCAATATGATGTAAACAAAACATGTGATATGTATGAGGTGGTTGTCAACAGTTTTCTAGATTTATGATTGCTGCTAATATTCCCAAATGAAGATTAAATATCAAACAAATATCTTGCTTGTTTGGCATAACTCGCCACTTGAGATTACTAAGAAACCATTCCTATGCCTTATGCGTTTTACCCTCAACGATGGCAAATGCAAAAGGGATAACTTTTCTGGCCCTATCTTGTAAGCTGACAATCAGTAACATTTCCTTATATTTCCCATATAGAAATATGCCATCCACTTGGATAATCGATTTCAAGTGATCAAAAGTATTAATGCAAGGCTTAAATGTCTAAAATACCCTATGAAACATAATTGTTGTCTCTATATTTGATGCTGTCTATGAGTATTCCTTAGTCACAAATTCAAAATATGAGCCTGGATTGAAGTGTTGGACAGCAGATAACTATCTTGGCAGAACTACACACGATCACTCCTAATTCCCAAAAACGATTCCAATTGCCATTACTTACCACACCTTACTTTTTTATAAGACACTGTATATCCAAAGGTACTATGTATCTTCTCAATGATATTACGAACAAAAATAAAGGGTTTTCTATGACCATCGACACAATATTTGATATTATTATATCAAAGTCTAATTTCTGATAATTTTATAATAGTATTGAAGAGACACAAGTATGTAGGCCTGCATACTTTGTTATCCACTAGTCATTTTCTCCCCTTGATTGGCATGTCCTTATCCGCTAGTTACATCTAACACTATACTCTAGACAACAGTACTCCACTTACTCCATTGATGATTAGTGCACCTTGAACATGTGGTGCATGCGAACTGAATAAAATTTTACAGTATGACTCATTGACTACTTATCAGAAAATCGTGCTAACATACATCTCTTGGTCATCATTCATATCGATAACCCTATCCATCTTAGGTATCTCAAATTCAGTAACATTGTCATTGTTAATCTGAAACAAAAAAGTAAATGCTGATCAAAATACTAATTCAATAGAGTGACTGGATCTCCTTTAGTATTAATACCATCGATATCATCGTCCCCATATTCATTAGCATTTGGCGGAGTATCATATTCATCCTTCACCTCAAACTCGTCCATTATATCTTCAGTTGCATTTGGGGGACTCAGATGATTGTTATCACACATTAATAATCTGGATTGACTCGGCTGAGATATATCATTGACAAGTGACATTAGTTAAGTATTGAAAAGTTAGGCCTCAAATGGATGAATATCTTTAAGATAAGAGCTAAATAAGGAAACCGGTTCATTAGGTTTATTAATCTGACTTACACATGGATTTGTCAATGGTTCAATCACATCAGTCTCTTCAACACTTGGGCCTACATCATTAGTTAAAATGTGTGCATATAATTCAGATGCCCCTAGTTGTGATGAAAAGTGCCGATTTGCTTCGTACATGGTTTGGATATTTGAATTATCCTTTAATGTACATGGCAAGTACTAAGTTGGATTAAGTGATCGTGGGTATCAGTACACCAATTCATTTACATACTATCTTAATTGAAATTGTAATTTTTCTCCAACCATAACTTTCAACTGCATAAGACTAATGTCAGGTCAACTCTTAATAATTTTGGTTTGTCACAAACAAATGTTGTTCCCTCATTCATATTAGAAATTCTTCCATTTGCATGAATGCATATAAGATCCTTCATTTTACTCATTTTGAATCCTTCTCAATGTCTTTGTGTAAATAATAATCAAATATAATATATTAAAATGACCAAAGATAAAAGATACTGAGCAAATTATAATGAATTTTAAACAAAAAAAGTGTTCGTGTAGAATAAAGGTTTTTGAGAATCTATAAAAATGAAAGAAAAAATTATCCGCATTTTTTACAAAAAAAATTAAAAGTACATGAGAAGAAAATAAGAAACAAAAAATATCTTAAAATAAAATACAAACCTAAAAAAGTATACGAGGAATGATCAAAAAGTTCAAATCTTGAACACACTTAGAATTAAAGATAATACAGAAATGAATTCAAATGATAAAGAACGCAACTCTTGAGAATATTTTAAAAATTTTAAAAAATAAATAATCAAATTTTTTTAGAAGAAAAAATTATGAGTATATCAAAAGCACATAAGAAACACAAAATATCTCAAAATGAAATGCAAACCTTAAAAAGTAGATGGCGGATGATCCGAAAATTGAAATCTTGAATGCAACTAGAATGAGAGATAATACAAAAATATACTGAAATGAGATGAAGAATGGGAGAAAATTGAACAGAGAGGAAGAAATATGCAAGAGAATCTGAACGTGGGGAGAGGAATGGGAAAAAATGGGAGAGAATTGAAAAGAGACAAAGAAATGTGCAAATGGAGAAGGGATTTAATATATTTGACTGAGAGAAGGATTGAACGCAGGGAGCAAAGGAAACATGCAAGAGAAGATGAAATAATTTTTTTTTAATATGTCATTGACCTTTGGGACAGTGACAAATTTTTTTGTTATTGTCATTGACCCAATTAGGTCAATAATTCACGAAATCATTGATCCAATTTAAGTCAATAATTCATGATTCAGCTATTGACCCTTAATCAAGGGTTAGTGCAATTCTTTTAAAAACTTAATTTTTTTTAAATAAGAGGCTCTGCGTCCCTCAAATTAAAAAAAAATATTTTTAAATGAAATTTTGGGATGCGAATAAAATTAAAAAAATTAAAAAGCAACATGTTTCTTAATTTATAAAAAAATAAAAATTAACTTTAAAAAATAATTTATTTATATATATAGGAAATTAGTTTTTACTGTTACACCTCTATTTCTTTTGTTTTTTTGTTTGTTATATATTAGTCAAAAAGCCATGTAATCCAATTCGATGCGCTTTTCTTTCCGAAGGATAATGCCACCACACAAAGCATCTTTGTAATTTTTAGTTATAGTAAATTAACAAAAACGAGGTTAACAATGTGTTTTTGGTAGTATATTATAATTAAAATTAACAATATAATGACATGACATTTTTTTAAAATATTGTTTAATTACTATTATATCATATGTAAATTAATAGTTGATTGCCGGTTAGTTTTGTTAGTAGTATATTAATAAAAAATTATTGATAATAATTTTATTTAAAAATATTAAATTAAAAAATACTTATTTGTAAAGATCTAAATTGAGAAATATTAAAATAAAAAATAATTTTTTTAAAAAAATAATATTCCATATAATGGAGAATATAATAAAATTACAGTCTTTTTTTTTTTCTAATGCATAATGCACTACCTACCCCTCTATGGCCCAAGAATAATTTTATTGTTAAATTTTGTCGTTTTTAGCGCAGAAATGATTCTGTATGTGTGAGCGTTTCTTTCTTTTTTTAGTTTCAATTGTCATATATTTTTCCTCAAATGGTGAATATAAAATTAATTTAATAATATATGTTAATATAAAATTTTTTCTTAACCAATAATAATTATAGATATAGATTTTAAATGTAAACTTTTTTAAATTTTTATAATAATATTTTTTCATTAACTTTGACCTTAATTGAAATTCAAATTTAAATCCTTCAGTTATAAAAAATAATTACAATACCAACATAAATATTTTGTAAAATTAAATTTAGAGAATAGTGTGTTTTTTAAACTTTTAAATTTCTGTAAAATAATATTTTTGAATATTTTGATGTGGTTAGATTTTAATGTTTAATTCATTAAAATTCTATCCATCTATATCTATATTTATTAATATTGTATAATCTTCAATTTATCTATATCTATCAATAATATAAAATAAATTTTAATTTTTTTAAGTTGACTCTAACTGAAATGTAAAGTGATATTTTTTCTTAATTTTGCAAATCTTTCAGAATCATTGAATCAAAAAGTTAAAAAAAAAAATTCAAATTTTCAAGTGGATAAATTAAAAGTTTGAAATGGGTAAATTTTAAATGTTATTTTTAAATAAATTTAAAAATAAAATTAATTTATCCATATCTATAATTTTCTATCTATTTTCTATAATTTATAATTTATCTATAAAATAAATTCTAATATTTTTTGTTGATTTAACCTTGAAAACTTTGGTATTTTAGCCATACAAATACTATTAGGGGTGTTCAAAAAATTGGTTTAGTTCGGTTTTGAGCAAAAATCAAACCGAATTAACTTAATCAGTTTAGTATTTTGTTGAACCTTGTCGGTTTTAAATTTTAATCGGTTTGGTTCGATTTGGTCCGGTTTGGTTCATTTTTTTTTTTGCCTAAAAGTAATTTTTTTTAAAAAAAAAAATTGTTCCTTATAATATGTAGAATTTAACTTCTAATATCTTGCATATTTTAAAATTTTGACCAATAATAATTTTGAAATAATTTACTATATATATATTTTACCTAAAAAAATTTTATACATTCACAAATAAGCTTTAAAAAGTGAGAAAAAAATAAGAGTAATATCTTATAATAAAATAGTATAAATAATTTGTATATTTTTTGAACCACGTAAAAAATGTAACTTTGATACAAGTTTAATTGACAAAAGATCCCATTAATCTAAAAAGAAACAAAATATTAAATGTTAATTCATTACAATTTTAATGGTTCGGTTTGGTTCAGTTTAACCGAACCAAATATAGAAAAAAACGACAACCGAATCAATTTAATCGATTTTACAATTACAAAAACCAAATCAAACCAATTTTTAATCAGTTTTATTCGGTTTTTGGCGGTTTAGTTCGGTTTGGTTTAGTTTAATTGGTTTGATTCGGTTTTGCTCACTCTTAAATATTATTGAGCCAAAGCTTCTCACTGTAAAATTTAAACTTCACATTTTAAAGTGAATAAATTTTAAATTTTTAAGTTGGTAAATTTCAATTAAAATATAAAATTTGAATCTTTTTGCAATACTATATTGTTTGTAATAGAAAAGAGATTGACACTAATACAAATATATATATAATTTACTCCCTCTTTTTCTACCTACTCCTTCTTTTCTGTTTTTTTTAATCTCTTTTCAACTGCATCATACGTATGTACTTGCTAAATGCAGAAAATTCAACTCCAAAGATATATACCTAGAAGTTTCAAGTTTATAGATGATTTTAGTACGAACATGGATCTTTTGCAATAATACATCATGTGTTTAAGAAAAAATAAAACACAAAATAGTATAAGTGTATATAAAATTCAATTCTTCTCTTTCCACCAATTTTTTTCCCTATTTTTTCTAAATATATGTCATACATTTACTTATTAAATGTAGAAGATACAATTTGTTTCGGTACAACTAAACCAAAGTTTGTTAATAAATCACATTAAAATCTTTTCTATCTTTTTAAACTTTACTGAAATATCCATTAACTTAAAAGTTAGATCTATATTTATAAATGAATGAGTATCTTTTAAGAGTGCAAATATTAGCCTTTTATTATATATCTTTTTAATATTATTGTAATTTATTGCACATTATTTTTAATGTGAGATTAATGTTATCTACCATTTTTAGATTTAAAATTTTTATTTTATTATGAACAATACTATATATATTTTTTATTTTTTATATTTTAACATATTAGATTAATACAGTATTAACAAATTAATCAAATGCACAGATCCCACACTAATTTGCATTAGGATCATGGCCAAAAAATTGTTTTAAAAGAAAAAATTAAAAACATGTTTAAAATTTTTAAATTCAACACTTCAACATCTTTTTTTAACCAACGAAAGTAATAGCCCATACCAGGGAATTCAAAGTTTAAACTTCTGAAAAGTATTTTTCGGTCAAGAGAAAGTTTTGTTTCTCGTAAAACAAGAAGTGGCATCTTTGGATATATTCTAATTTTCTTATTTCTAATATCTTAATGCTTTAAATTTGAGATGTTAAATATTCTTTTAAACAATTATACATTAATTTTCTCACTTTTTTGATTTGATATAAAATTTTTACTATATTAAAATAACACATCTACAAAGGAAACTTTACTATCTTTAAACTTTGAGGAGTTAAATTGACACCAATTGATCCTTTTGTGGACCAAAATATCATCACTTCACAAAAGAAAATATTTAAAGATCAAAATATTTACAATTACAACTAAATGCCTACACATCACTAGTGTTATCCCATAATTCAAAGAGAAAATCAACTGTGAAAGGCCATCATCTACAAAACAAGATGAGCCTGAACCTATTTATATGCAAAAGCACAAGGATCCTGGGGCGTACTAGTATATGTCAATATCCTCGAAACATAATACCAATGCCCAGCCAAATAAATTTGGATTTTTTAAAATATAAAGTGTGTAGAATGTCTTTAAAATAAGAAAGAGTATCACATAGAGAGTGAAAATATGTATAAAATTCACTTTCTCTAATTTTATCCATTTTCTCTATTCTTTTTATCTTTCTTACCTTAAGGCACTTTACAAGTTTTACATTTCAAAGAATTCAAATTCCAATCAAATAGGCTCGTAGTTTACGTGGCACCAACCTTGGTCTTTAAAATTGGAATGAGCTAGATGTGATGGATTTGATCCCCACCCCTTGCCCTTTCCTTACTCTCCTCCATAGGTCATACACCTGCTATGTAACCATTAAGACAAAAAAAGACCAGTACACGACAAGTTAAATCAACATGAGGACTCCTCGTAACTTTAGCCTAGCCAAGCAAAAATGCAAATGCCTATAATAAACATAAGGCAACCAAATTTTAAGAAGTTGACACACAATAGTTGTATTTATATATAATAATAACAATAACAGGTATTTTCTCATGAGGTGAAGTTAACTATTTAGATCATAAAATTTTATTATGAATCATATCTTTAAATAAATTATTTAATTTTAAATCTTTTTTAATAATTTCACTTATAATTTTTTTTATCTTTTTCTATTTCTAATTATTGAATTATTTTTCATCTGATCTATTCTTTTTACTAGAGTTTCTATAGGTCTTTTTCATACATATTCAAACCATTTAGAGTATAATTTTATAATCTTTTTCATAATAGGTGCGACCCTAACTTTCTCTAATGTATTCATTTTTAATTTTATTTTGTCTAACATATTCATTCATCTAGTGTAATATTTTTATCTTTACAATATTGAACTTATTCTTCTATTATTTTTTATTGTCTAACATTTAGTCTTATATAACATTACATATCTTGTAGTTGTATGATAAAATTTACTTTTAAATTTAAATACTATTCTTTTATCTGTAATAATATCTTAGACACTCTTTCATTTCATCCATCCAACTTGAATCATATGATTTATATCTTCTATTTTACCATCATATTATATGATAGATTTAAGACACTTAAATTGTATGATTTATAATATAGGGTATTCTCTAATTTTTACTTTTATGTTAAAACTAAAAGAAAAAAAAATTTACTTTACAGCTAATAATGCAAAGGCCTAGCACATAGTATAATATTATCAATTCTTGTACAATACTCATTCCAGGAATAAGGAGTTAGAGATGGGCACAACTTCCACAATTAACTTTGATGAGAGCTAGAAATACAAGATGACTTTGATGATACAAATACAAAATGATTTCGACAAGGGCTACAAGCATAACTTTGATAGAGATTTTTTTTTAAAGAATAAAACATGAGTTAACAATGTTAGTGAGTGGATGTTGAGGCATTAAAACAAAATTCCAAGTGGCATTAGGTAATTGGAGAACCTGATATTAAGTATACAAAAGTAAGTATATAATTTTTCTCCATATGAGTAAACATCATATAGATCAATCTTGATTTGAGGAAAAAAATATTACTAATTTTAAAATTTGTTAGAATAAATGGATCCAAATTTGAAAGTTTAAAATTTTCAATTAAAAAGAGATAATACTATATTACTTTTTCCGTATCCTACTCATTTCCAATGAGACATGCTCCAAGTTTATGACACCAATATACATTTGTTCATGTTAGTTTCAACTGTGCAAGGTGTAATGGAAAAAAGTTAATGGAAAGGGGATAAAAGGATACGTTTTGGCTAATATGATTTATTTATTTAAAATGAATATTAAAGTATGCTAACCTTCACAAAAGCACAAAGAGATTAGCATTTATTTATAGAGAACAAAAAAAAGCTCTTAAACTTTAAATTATTTGTAAATAATAAAAAATTTTAAAATAAATAATTGGTCCTAAACTTTCACATTTCATCAAATAAACATCCATGTTTATTTTTTTTCTTATCTATCAATACTATATTTTGTTTGGGTCCCTTATATCTTTATATTGAATTCAATTCAATCTTTGTAATCTAATTGTGTCAAGGAGTTAGCTGGACTCAACTTAGTCTTTCAAGTTTATTTGTTTAAGTATGTCATGTGGTAATCAAGTCACCTTAGATAAAATATATGTTATTATCTTTATTTATTTCTTATATAAAAACATTAAAAATTATATTTTTTATTTTAAATTTTAAAAATAAATAAATATAAGCAACTGTGAATATTATATTTTATCCAAAATTTTTTAAAATAATAATAATAATAATAACTTAATTAAAATTAAGACACTTTTGATGTTATTTTGAGTTAATAAAATAATAAAAACACAAAATAAAAAGTAATAAAAATAAAAAATAGAAAAAATATTATAAAAAATTTTAAATAACAAATAATACTTAAAGAAAACCAAAGCCCAATACTTCAAAAAAAAAAAAATCCAATCTTTAAACCAAAATCTAAAGTCCAAATAATCCCAGTACTCAAAAAAAAAAAAAGATCACAAAAAAGAGAAGAATGAAATAATAAAAAATCAGAAGGAAAAAAAAAATTACTTTCAATTGCAACAGATCATTTACCCTCAACTGGAAGAAAAAAAAAAAAAAGACCAGCGGCAAGGAGTAGAGTGGAGAAGCAGAGCAACACGATTCTTCAAGCTTGATTCATTATAAAACTCAAGCAAAGGAGGCTTCTGGAAATTATCTTTTTTTTTCTTTTTGGGAAGCTGAGAGGAGAGAAATTTTCAGAAAAAATTGGGAGACAGAGAGAGCAATTATAGAGGAAGACGGAGAGAGTAAGAGACAGATAGAGCAATTACAAAGGGAGAAATGCAGAAGGGGGGGTGGAGATTGAATCATTTGTCGCAATAACGGAATACTCTCCGTTGCAGTTGGCCGTCTATGTTTTTCTAGCTTCTGGTTCAATTTTGATTGGCTTGAATCCCAGTCTGCCATGAATTAGGAGTTCGATATTTGAGTGATGTTATATCATTGACTTTGCTTCGATAAGTGATTAATTGAATGAAGCTCTTTCAATAGATGCATATAAGGAATCTGGTTTTGTCAAAATGTAGAACATAATTATGGAGGCATATCAACTCTTACATAAAGGAAATTTTATTGTGATATTTGAAAAGTATATTGATTAAGGCTGAAATAAGAGCTTAAATTTTGAGCATATTTTGGGTAATATCATATTAATGCTTTTGAGTTTTTGAATTTTGGATTGGTTTTGACCTAAAACTGTCTTACAATGGGTCATCTAAATTGGTGGAAAGATTATTTGGGGAATTCTCGGCTGAGGACTAGAAGAAGGAGAAAAGAACTTCGTTGGTTTTTATTTATTTGTTTTTTCTATTTTATTCATGTAATATATATATATATATATATGAAATAATATGATTAAGGCTAAAATAAGAGCTTAAATTTTAGATACTTATAATTATTTTTATTTTTGTGTTTTATTTTATTTTATTATTATTTTTCTGGATTTGTCATATTGGATATTTTTTATTTCTTATGTGTGTGTAATAATAAGTCTTTATAGGTACTTATTGAGTCGTCTAATCATCTTTTAATAAATTTTAAATTCTACTAGCCCATATTCAATTAATTTTATTTTCAAAAATTTAAAGAAAAAGAAAAAAATATTCTTAAAAAATTCCAAAAAATATATAATTTTTAGAAAATAAGATGTATTTTTCTTAAATTAAAAAAAGGGTTCAAAAAAATAGTTTTTAGAAAATCAAATGAATTTCTCCTAAAATTAAGTAAAAAAATATAAAAAAATTTTAAAGATTAGGTTTTAATAAGAAAAATAAACTAATTTTATTTTTTATAAGAATATTTTTTAAAATTCTCTTTTTAAAAATTACAAAAAGCTGCCAAAAAAATCAAATCAAGTTAGATTTTATTAAGATTAAAAAAAAACAATTTAAAAAGAGTTTATCAAATAAATCTCAAGAGTTTTTAAAAATAAAAATTAAAAAAATATTTTTAAAAGTTTAAAAATAAAACTTTTAAAAAAAATCAAATAAATATCATTTTTTAAGAATTTTCTAAATTCAAAATTAGTGTTTTAAAGAGTAAAATATAAAAATTAGTTTGTTTAAGAACCTTTTTTTAGTTTTCTATTTAAAAATAGGAAAAATTAAAAAGGAAATAAATAAAATAAAAAATTAGTATTTTTTTAAAAATAATAAAGTCAGCTTGTTTAAATTTTGCTGAGGGTTTTATCTTTAAAAAATCAAAACGTAAAAATAATATCTTAAAGTTCAATGATAATATCTTAACATTAAAAGATTAAAAAATTTTCAAATTCAAAAGTTAATGTTTTAAAATTTTAAGTAAACAAACTTGTCAAAAATTTTTCATTCCACAAATAAATTGAAAAAAACATATTAACTTCTTTTAGGAATTTTTTTCAAATTTTCTCTTGACAAAATTAAAAAATATATACACTTCATATAGAAAATAAAAAAATTCCTTTCCATTTGAAATAAAATGTCATTTCCAAGAATTAAAAAATGGAAAAAAAATAAAAAGAGTAAATAAATGAGATTGATTTTGCTTTTACAAATTAAAATATATCAACCAATTTCTAAAATTGTTTTGTTTGCAAAAGATAAAAGTAATTTCTATTTTTTTTCTCCTTTTACAAAATTAAAAGTCACCAACCAATAGATACAATTTTTTCTATCCAATTAAATTACATAAATTTTGATTCCTTACATAGGTCCTAAAATCTTATCTTAAATCAAATCCATTGTTGTAAATAAATTTTTTTTCTTTTCTATTATTCTTGCATGTGATTAATAAGGATAATTAAAATAAGATTAAAGCTATATTAATTTTGTATACTTAATTTAGAGTAATTGTTTTTAAGAATAGATGTCATAGGGTGCTTAAGATTTTCTTTTTGTACAACCAATTCTCAAATTTATTTTTAATTTACAAACCATTTTCCTTCAAAAAATTTTTTAAAAAATTTTGTCTTTTTAAAATTTTGGTTGTAACTCCATTTTCATTTGATTTTTGTTTTCGAAAATTAAGATTTTTTTTAAAAAACACCATATAGTCACATTATGGGTGTAACATTACCAATGTTAACGCCACATTTTCTAATTAATGCGGCAAACTCTTATTTGTTCTCAATGCTAACATATATATTATAAATATTTTTAAAGTAGCAAATGAATGATATGAAGTAAAAGGAAAATAGACAAAATAACTTCTTTGAAGTAATGTAAAAGTTTAAGAACTTAATTACTAGCTAGTTTTAAAATTTCAGAAATATTTACAGGTGAAATTTAAACAATCGTAAATGCATTATTCTCATAGTGAAAATTTCTGTTAGATACTTGTTAGAAAGCCATGCACACTTGAATATCCCTAATAATCAAATTTACAAATTCTGGGGACTGGGCCATGTTGGTTTGCCTCTATGACAGCAACTCCCTTCTTCCCTCAGGATTTTACAGTTAAATCCTTCCCTTCCTGCTCAGTATGGCAATCCATCAATGATGATGCATTCTATGAACTTCTATCACTTCATACTCAACTAAGAAGCACAATACGAGTATGTATATTAGGTATGATATTACATGATATATGAAATACGATAATTTTAAAATTTTAGAATATATATATTCAACAAATTGACCCACGAAAAAATCATCAATATTAAAAAAAAAAAGGGTCTTAAATAAGCATTTTAAATATAAAATAAGATCCCTATAATAAGCTACAAATAAAAATATAAAACAAGTTGAAAATAGAATTCCTAATTCAAATTAAATACTAATCTTTATCTCCATTTATATTATTAAAATCACCTAAGTTTTTGAGTCATTTTGCAACCATTTCGGTGAATTCTAAAATATTTTAAAACGTATCGATCGACAAAAGAAAAAAGGCCGAATACAAATGTTAGAGTACAATATGTATATCGTATTGGATACATCTCTGATATAGGTATGCCCCATTTTTGGTATGTTGGTGCTTCTGATCCCGCAAGGTGAGGCCATGAATTATAACCAAATAAATGACAACCAAAAGAAGTCAATCGCCTTATCATACAATAAAAAGAAATAATGCAATTCCAACAAAATTTTTTAAAAAATGTGTATAATTTATTTTAAATAAAATAATCATCATCGCTTCAAAATTCATATATCAGTATAAAGTAGCAATGACATTTTTTTGGGCTTAAAGTCGGGCCAAACGCAATCATTAACCTTTATTTTTATTTGGCCCAAGATTATTATTTTATATAAAAATATTTGTTGTACTTTGATAACACTAAAATATTAATAAATAAGCTATTTTTATATATATAAAATTTAACATCCAACTCAATCATCATTTAAAATTAAATTACAAGATTTTCATTAAAAAAATGCAATACTATATAAATGACAATAATACTACTATATAGTACCACCGATTAAATAATGTTAGGTGTGTGTATATGTGACCCGTACCCACATTTAGTTTTTGCAATCTATTTTCAACAATTGAGCAATTTTGTAGTGTTCATGTCAACTTACTTGAACTAGAACTAATAAATTAGGCCAATGTATACTATTTGAGCGGGAAATAAAGAATTAACAATTATACTCTGTGGCATGACTTTAAAAAAATTAATAAACTTAAAATTTTGTCTATGACCATAAATTTAAAGCCACACATCAAGTGCTTTTTCTTGCTGCATCCATGGTAGGATGAGATAGATAATTATTGGCATGTGAAGCAAGGGGGAAAATTGTAGGAAGTGACCGCTTGGTTAAAGCATGAGCATGAATTGCTAGAAATAGAGGGGCCGTCAACATGATTTTAAAGAAAAACACCTCCCCATATCCATAATTTGCTCCCTTGGATTTGGTTCTTCTCAGGTTAAGCCAGAACAAAATTTATAAGATCTTGAATCTTTCATAGAATGGACTTCTCATCTTGGTTTGAGATCCTTTAATTTTTTTTTAAAATTTTTAAAATTATAACCAGCTGTTCATCATTTCAAATCTTCACTTAAATTTCTAATAATTAAGTTTCAAGTAATCTAAATAAAATTATTATTATTATTATAGTATGTGCTATAACTATTAATCATATTTTTTGGTTATATAAGTTAATGATTAAAAATTGTAATTATTATCCACCAAAAAATTTATATGATCATAAAAATCTTTTGAATTTTTCAGAAATTACACGATTATCCTCTCTATTTTTAAAAGATACACTTTATTTTAGTTTTATTTTTTTTTGTCACAAGCTTTGTTAGGGTTCTTTTTTATGTTTAATAACCTAATGTCACATATTTCTTTAATTAAAATACTTTTAATTAACCTAAATACATTGAGTGATTTTATTTTGTACAAGAATTAGAGGTCATGTTAGTTAATAACTTACATACTCTCACCTTCATTATTATTTTTCATTGAATTATATCCAACTATATGCACAAATTGGAAGAGAGAGAGAGAGAGAGAGAGAGATTTTGTTTTCACTAAATTTAACAAAGCTTTAAACTTTATCAATAACTAGTGTGGCACACGCTTCTCATGTAGAAAGATGACAATTTTAAATTTTTTTCTCTTTCATCTTTTATGTAAATTGACTAATTCATAATTAATTATTGTGAATGAAAATTAAATTTAAAACTAGTATTGAAAAACTGGTTCATTATAAACCAAATCTGAATAAGTACATCAAAAAAGTATGCAGAGTTTAAATTTGCTATGTAATAATTAACTATGAATTAGTCAATTTGTATAAAAGAGAAAAAGAGAAAATTTTTAAAACTATCATCTTTTTCATATAAAAGACATATGCCATACTAACTGTGGTAATGATGATAAGTTCAAATTAGATTAAATGAAAATAAAATCTACTTTCTTTTTTTTTATTTGTGTATAGTTGAAGATAATTAGACAAAGGATAATGATGAGGTGAAGGTATTTAGGTTATCAAATAATATGGCATCCAATTCTTACAAAAAAGAATACATATTTTGTATTTGGATTAATAAAAAACAATTTAGTTATATATAGCCATTAGATTACTAAACACCCAAAAAAAAAAAGAACCTAATGGAGATTTTAACAAAAAATTTTCAAATTAAAGTAAAGTATATAGTGCAACTTTTGATTTTAAAAAAGAGAAGTGTATATTTTGAAAATAAAAAATAAGAAAATATAATTTCGATAAAATTCAAAGAAAGCTCGTAATTTAGTAATATGTTTTCTTGTGTTGCAATACTTTTCTTGCATATATGTACCAGATATTTTGAATTCAGTTTATGAAATTTTACATTTTTATACCAAGTTATCTAAATATGTATGTTATATTAAAGAGATATATAGCTCACTGATATCTCATCAAAGCGATCAATCGAACAAAACTAAGGACATTTCTAGTGCCAAATGTTAGATTTTGTTTAATATATTAACAATTACAGCTGCTGGTTTTCAAATTATATCAATAAATTAATCTAGTGGACGTATAACTAATTTTCATTTAAAAAATAAATCATATTTCAAAATTTGGGCGCAAGTTGTATTGGTTGGTCAAGATACAAATTAACCAATTGTTGATTATTCTAAAACTTGATTACAATTTTCAATAATTAATAAATTACATATTGTTTCATCACATAATTAATGATAAAAAAATGTTATATTTTGTGATCATTAGAACTGATCTTTAGTAATATATTTTTGGCTTTTTGGTTTCAAACTCAGTTAAAAATAAAATAACATTTTAAAAAATGTAAAAATAATTATGATCCAAAGAGGGAAATCAAAATGTATGTGAGTGGGAAGTTATATAACCTCTCACTATTTTTTTTTTGGTTATTTTTAAAATATAAAAATGTATTATAATTTAATTTTATTAAATATAGACAAGTACTTTCATGGATGTCAAGCAACTATTATGATTTATGGTATTGTCAAACTTTACATGCATAAAAAACTGATGATATTTTATCAATCAAAAAAGAAAAAAAAGGAGTGGTGATATTTTAAATCTTTCAATTCATGTTATTTTCAATTCATGAAAGTCCATTTTACGTTAATGAGTATTTTTATTTGAGCATCTAAATATGTGTCTTTTACATTGAAATTTGAATCATTGAAATTTGAATATATATATATATATATATATATATATATATATATATATATAACTAACAGGTGGCCTCTCATCAAAGGGACAAGATAATTTTATTTAGAAAAACATAATATTTCAGATAGGATGCAAGTTGTATTACTCTGGTCAAGACCTTGAGACAAACTAAAATCTTAAGAAATTCTCACTTTTTTGTCTCTCTATTCCCTTTATATGCAGAAAGCCTTATTATGCTTTTGTAGGAAGCAAAAAGACTCAATGAGATTAAAGGGGAGACGGTGTGTTTTCAAACTCCCAAAATAACTCATCATTTTTTTTTTTTTTTTGTAGGAGCTAGGAATAAACCCACTTGATTATCAGATTTTCATGCCTAACATGTGAAGAATATTTAGACGTGGTCACCACAATTACATGGTAGCTTCCTGGAGTAGACGGTTCGGGAGTTTATGATGTAATATTTTGTTTTATCATTTTCTTCAGCTTTAGCTTAAATGAGGGAGAGATTTATTCGAGGGAATATATCATAACATGAATGTAATAGCTAGAGTTTCCCTTTCCTCAAATAAAGGAGTCTCTTAGCCATTTCCTTGACTGTGTTGCTGCAGATTCCTCCCTAGTGCTAGTTAACTATTTCTTTCAAATTGTCCATACTTTTCTGTGTTTTAGTTAATTAAGACTATAAAATTGGTGCTTTCACTGTTCTTCCATGGCAGATGAAATACGGGAGGCTCATCATACTCGAGTGGAAGACGCACTCAAGGATCTAGCAGAATTTCATCTTATAACAGACCCGTATTTGTCCAATGTGGAGTTGACCTTGTCCAATGTAGAGGTATTGTTTGTATTAGCTTCTCCGCACAAAATATTTAGCTTCATCTAGTGTAGCAACTCATCCTTCACCACGTTTTATACCTCGAACCTGACAAATCCTTGTTAATGAGTGTGTGCATTAAAGTCGACGATATGAGGGCCGAAGATTGGGTGTTTAAAATACAGGAGCATTTTGCCATGTATAACTCCAACAGAGCAATGCATCTCCTTGTCTTCCCTTCACACGTCTAGACCATCTAATAGTTAGTACAAATAGATGCGCAAGAATAGGTTTATTCATAATTGGCAAGGCTTCATGGATGCACTACTTTTGTTTTTTAGGGCAACCTCATTTGACGATCCTACGACAGCCCTTAAAAATGTCAAGCAATCTGGGTCAAGGGATAATTATTAGGCTAAGTTTGAAGAGGTCTCTACTCAAGTAATAAGACTTTCATACGCATGGTTAGTAAATTTTTTTTTATTGTTGGCTTACAAAATTATTTAAAACATTAATTATTGGCTGCTCAACCTGCTACTTACTTTCATGCTATTTCATTGCCTAAATTGTTTAAGCAAAAGGATGCCCACTTGCCACAATCTAAGCCTTACCCCAAAACTTACAATTCTAGACTTGCCCCAGCCACTATCCAGTTATCATTTCCACAGAACACTATAGCGTTAGTCCCACAACCTCTTCAATCCTTACCACCACTTCCACATCCTCCCTGAGCTTTACCAGTGCCCCTACAATTAATCCAAATTATAGGAAAGTTTGTCCCTGAAAAGATCAAAGCTAAATGGAAGAAAGACTTATGTTACTACTATGATGATAATTTCCCAGCTGTTCATAAATGTAAAATTCGATCCCTTTTATTGTTGGATTAAGAGGACTTGGAAGAGTTGTTGTAACTGGAGTCCTTAAGAGCAAATAATCAATCAAACCCTGAAGGTGCAGATGTCATTATTAACACTAAATTACCCGAAATTAGTTGTCATGCTCTCGCTAGACAACTTGGGTCAAATACCATCAAGCTTACAGGGAGGTGTAATAATGTGACCACTAGTATATTAGTGGATTGGGGTGACACACAAAACTTCATCAAGTGTTCTATCTTAAAAAAATTGCACGAGCCCTAAGGCGCACTTAATCAATTCAAGGTCATGGTAGGCAATGGGGCATACTTAATATACAATTTAAAGTGTTCTAATGTGACTAAGGAAATTCAAGGTTGTACACTATACACTGATTTGTATGTCTTAGATCCTAATAGAGTAAACATTGTATTGGGCAAAGAATGGCTCAAGACTTTGGATCCCATTATTATGGACTATCATAATCTCATAATGGATTTCACTTTACATGGTCTAGCCATTCATTTCCAAGGTGATCATTTTTTTTAGCTGTCGCCTATTTCTTCTAATCAATTAAAGAAACTAACTTCACAAATTGCTTGCATTTTTCAATTGCAAGTGGTGACTCATTCTACAAATAGTATAATCAATTACTTTAAGAGTAACAGCATTTGTTTCAAGAGCCCAAGGCTTTACCTCCACGTTGTAGCATTGATCATCAAATACGCTTGCACGAAATAATGCAACTTGTCAATGTTTGACCGATAGGTATCCCTATTATCAAAAGATTGAAATTGAGAAGTTATTGCTAAGATATTACAAGCGAGTGTTATTGTCCAAGTACTAGTCTCTTCTGTTCTCTTCTGGTCTCTTATCTTATGTTATTAGTAAAGAAAAGGATGGCATATAGCGCTTTTGTGTGGATCATTATTCCTTAAACAAAATTACAATGAAGGATTAGTTTCCAATATTAGCCATCATAAATTGTTGGACAAGTTGCATGAAGCCCAATTATTTTCCAAGTTGGATTTACAAATTGGTTATCATAAAAAACATATGAAGGAGTCCAACACTCACAAGATAACATTTTGTACACATCAAGGCCACCGAGTTCTTAGTGATCCCTTTCAAAATAACTAACGCCCTCACAATGTTTCAAGCCACAATGAATCAATTGTTCCTACCATTTTTTTCATAAATTTGTGGATGTATTCTTCGATGATATCTTAGTTTGTAGTGCTTCAGAGCATAGTACTCACCCAAGAATAGTCTTTGAGAAACTATCCACGGGCTTTCTTTGTTAAATAGTTCAAATGTCTATTTTATCAACCTTCTATTGAATATTTGGGTTATATAGTTTCAGCCTCAGGAGTTTTAAAAAATCTAAGCAAAATTCAAGCCATGTTGGAATGGCCACAACCTTGGAATATTAAATAATTAAAGGGATTTTAGGCTTAACAAGATAGTGCCAGCGTTTCATCTATCATTATGCTCATCAAACTACCTCTTTAACTCAACTCTTGAGGAGAGATAATTTTTTTTAGAGCGAGCAAGCACAATTAGCTTTTGACATTTTAAAATAGATGATGACTCAAGCTCCAATCCTTGCACTTCTAGACTTCCAAGCTCTATTCCAAGTGGAGACTGTTGCTTCAACTCAAGGAGTAGGTGTGGTGCTCATCCAAAAGAAACATCCTCTTGCTTACTTCAACAAGCAACTAAGCCTATGATTCAAGCAAGCTTCAACTTATATCAAATAACTCCGCCATTACCTAGACTATTAAGAAGTGGAAACATTAGTTGCTAAGTAGATAATTCATCATCATCACAGATCATCAAAGTCTCAAGGAGTTAATGGGTGACCTTGCAAACTCCCAAGCAACATCATTATATCATAAACTAATGGGATTCAATAATTCCATAGTTTATAGAATGGGAAATTTAATAAAGTGGTCAATGCTTTGTCCCTATAAGAAAAACTCCAAGCCATATAAGATCTTGTTTTATCAGTTATATCTGCAATTCATTCGAACTTTTGGACTCAAATGCAATATGGGAGCAAAACCAATGAAGAGTTACAGCAGCTACATGAAGCAATTAAATAAAAACAAGGCCCTAAATGGGTTTGATGTGAGAGATGGAACTTTATTCTTCCATAACAAATATTATTTCCCAGCAAAATTCCCCACTTGTTGACATCATATTACATGAGCACCATGCTGCTAGCATCCAAGGAGATGCTAGGTTCCCAAAGACATTTAAAAGAATTTTTGAATTCTTTTATTAGCCTCACATGTGTTCTAACATACAAAAATACATCACTCATTGCTATACATGTCAATAAACCATGGTCCCTACTACCAAACCAAAAGGTTTATTACAAACGTTGCCAAGTCCTCTTGGTCATTGTTGATAAATTAACAAAAATGGCTCACTTTGATTGTCTTAAACCAAATTACACAGCCTTTCAAGTAACTTCATTATTCATTTCATTGATGGTGAGGTTACATGGATTTCCAAAATCCATTGTCTCAGATTGTGACCCAATATTCATGAGCAATTTTTGGCAACACTTTCTAAAACACGACACAATCCTTAAATTAGCTCTGCTTACCATCATAAAGTGACAAATAATCTGAAGTAGTTAACTGTGGTCTAAAGCAGTACCTCAGAGCTTTCACCCACAACAAGCCTCATTAATGGAGCTAGTATTTACCATAGGCTAAACTATCTTACAACCCTAGTTATCATTTTTCCATTAGAAGATCACCATATAAAGTTGTATTTAGCAATAAACCAAATCCTATGCTTGCTTATGTAGAAGTAACTTCATTAGTCAATGTGGTTGATCTTACTTTATGAGATAGACAGGATATCCTATTAGAGTTGCAACAACATTTACTATAAGCTCAAACTCGAATGAAGAAACGAGCTAATTCTAGAAGGGTGGCCAAGTGCTCTCAAGAAGGGTGGCCAAGTCCTCTCAAGTAGGAAATATGGTTTAGCTTAAGTTGCACAAATGCAAACAACAATCTCTTGCTACTTGAAGAAATTTCAAGTTGGCTAAGAGGTATTTTGGAACATTCAACATTACCCAGAAAATTGAAGAAGTGGCATATGCTCTCGACCAACCCCTTGATGCTATAATCCATAACATTTTTCATGTGTCTCTCCTTAAGGCTTGTGAATAACCTCTACTTGTTTATTGAGAAAGATTTTGTAGTGCAAGAAACGGAGAACCTTAACCCACTATATATTGTGGACCATCAAGTGCTGGTGGAATGGGCTCATTAACTCTGGGAGAATGCTATGTGGGAAGATTATCACACCATCAAGCTTTTATTTCCCAATCTAAACCTTGAGGACAAGGTTCATTTCCAAAAAGGCAACAATGATAGCAATAGGGGCCCAAAAATTAAAGTTTCACCATGCAATCCATTAGGAGAGTCCAACATCCCACCACTTAAAGGCCTCTTAAGAATGGGTAAAGCTAGGAAGAAACCTAGTTGCTTATTAGATCTCCATGCATAACATGTGAAGAATACTTGGTTGTGGTTACCACTACTACGTGGTAGCTTCCCATGGCAAATAGTTAAGGAAGTTATGATGCTATATTTTGTTTTGTCATTTCCTTCAGCTTTAGCTTAAGTGAGGGAGAGAGGTATTCTGAGGGGATATATCAATATTTGAATATAACAGCTAGAGTTTCCTTTTTCTCAAATAAAGGAGCATCTTAGCCATTTCCATAGTTGTGTTGCTATAAATTCCTTCCTTTCTTGTTCTAGTTAACCATTTCTTTCAAATTGCCTATGCTTTTGTGTGTTTTAGTTAACTAATAGTATCAAGATGATAGGCTCATGTTTTGCAAGGGTGACTACAATAATGTGCTAAAACTTAGACCCATTCCTTGAGGAATGCTCAAGCCAAAAGAAGAATGCAAACAAATCAACCATTTTTTTCAATCGCAGTGTGCTGGTGGAGCTTACAATGAGAAGTATGTTGGCTTGCCAACAATGTTAGGAAAAGCAAAAATAACTCATTCAAGGGCATTTCTAATAGTGTTTGGAGGTAGATCCAAAGGTGGAAGGAAACTTCTAAGGCAAGTAAAGAAGTGCTTCTCAAAGTGATAGCTCAGTTGATCCCGACATATTCCATCAGCTTCTTTTTGCTTCGTCACAATTTGTGTCATAAATTGAGTATGACATAGGATTAGATGGCTGCAGGGTCTTTGTTCTCTGATTAGCATAAATCATCAAAACCATGTACTTTAAAAATTCCAATTTTCATGAGGCTCAACTAAACACTGCTACTTCTTTCACTTGGAGAAGTATCTTAGCTGGAAGAGATACCTTGAGTGGTAAAAAGAACATGAAAAAAAGAATATGAGACCCAATTTGTGATTCACACTTCGGTAAAGTTATGGATGTACCTAATATTTGATTCGTTTGCAATTCACTGGTTGGGTGCTCTGACTTATATGACTTTTGGAGGGGTTGGGGATTACCTTTTGTAACTGAATGGGAAGGGAACCAAATCTGATATGTTTGGCCAAATAATCTCAATTTCAGATCAACATGAGATTCAAACATCTTACTTTGTTTCTCTTGCATCTTTCAATTCAATTGTCATTTAGCCCAGATGAAGGGAATGCACAGAGGCAACTTGAGCTGATTCAGATCTACATCTTCTTCAAAATGTTTACTAAGCACACTCTTTATTGCCTCTCGGCCAACATCTTCCTCAACCCATCTGACAAACTTTGAAAGCCAAACCAAGTTCATCGTCCATAGCACTAATGGCACAATCACCTCTTAATAATTAGCCCAAAGGTGTGCATTAGCTTAGCCTGTCAAATTATTTAATATGTGAAACTACACTTCTATCTATTGCCTGAACAGGGATTACAAATATGGACCATTCTCTAGATTTTCACACAAAATAATAGCAAGATTTATCACAAGTTCACAACCGTGTTAAAAGAATAGTCTGCATTTGTCATATGCCTATACTAACAAAAGTTTACACAGATATTTTACTGTATTTTTGCATTCTTTTGGGATGAAAACTTCATCATTTGGTAGGATGACATGAAGATTCCATAACTGAGAAATATGTACCCAGTCTAAGACATCACATTATGACAAAATTTGCAATGTCTCTTTGTGTCTGCTGTGATACAAGTGTCTGACATGGACACCACTACTTGTTTGAAGAGTCTGTGCTTCATATATCCACAAAGACAGAACATTTGAACATCAACCAACAAGGAGCCAATGATTTTAGATTCATTGAACATAGTTTACCAATTTAGCCTAATGCATACATAGTGAATGTGGCAAGCATATACAATTGTGTAAAGGTGTCATCATACCAATACTAGTGCACAAGCTACCATCAAAACAACTTCACAGTAAAAACAAACAAACAAACAAACAAAAAAATAACATATAAACTGACCGGTAAACAAATCCTTGCATCCAACATCGCTGACATCCACAGAAAGCCAGATAAAATTTGTATCCAGAGTGTTTCAATATATCATGCACATAAAAGTTATGACCATAAAACATAATTAATTAGAAGACTTGTTTTTCAATTATGATCAAAAGAAAATTGATTGACAACCTTCACATGGGTTATACACAGAAAGCAATGTCCTGCAAATTTAGAGCTCAAATTGAGCCCTTTAAATATAGAAAGAAATCAATTAAAGTAAAAGATGAAAACTTGAAGTAGAG
Source organism: Erythrophleum fordii (assembly GCA_032878935.1). Lineage (NCBI taxonomy): Eukaryota > Viridiplantae > Streptophyta > Magnoliopsida > Fabales > Fabaceae > Erythrophleum > Erythrophleum fordii. The sequence goes on along the minus strand of JAVQMF010000058.1, from coordinate 25,581,068 downwards.
CAGTTGCATAATAATTAATCTGAAGTCAAAAATACACAATCATACTCTCAAAGAAACTACGTAGGACTGACTTCAGGTAAAGTGCCTAATTGACCTCGATAGATGTTCAATATCTGAGGAACACTTTCCTGAAATTTGATCACAAATTTCTCCAGAAACTTTTTCTCACTTAGTATAAGAATGGTAATTAAGGATATATCTTTGTTTAACAAACCCTTCATCATCAAAAGTTTAACTACTGACCATCTAGGAATAATCCTCTGCTCCAAGCTATAATCAAGAAGTGTTGCGCATCTAGCTATATCTTTCAATGGCAAGCGCATTTCATTCAGTAAAAACTTTATTGAGTTCGTGATTTTCTCCTCTGACAGACGCATGCAAAATGGATGCTTCCTGAACGCTAAAAGAGTGACTTCTCTAGACATGCCGCACCTCTCAAAGATATCCAGCTTTGACTCCCAGGTTGATTTTTTCATCTGTGAAAAGACAAAAATTGCCGCAATGAAGGTGGTCCTTGAAGGTTCGATTCCTGTCTCCATAGCAACCTTGACAGATTCAACAAACTTTGCACGATTCAAAAATGCTACGCTTGTAAATTTAGTTAGCATTAGGGAGATAGAAGATTGAGGCACTCCAAGTTCTCTCAAAACCTCAAGGTTTGGGACCAAATCCTCAAAACCAGGGAAGAGAAAACTCCATCTTAAGCGTTTTATAGCTATGCATACAATCTCATCATCATCAACCACGCTCTTAAGGGCCTCATAACGGGGGATTATACAATTCTTTAAGCTCCGGCATAGGAGTCTAGAGGTAGAACTGAGGAGTTCTGGGAGTTTAGAACAAGAAAAACCAATAGACTGGAGAAACCTTAGCTTGGGCAGAAGGGTCATCTCAGGATTTGCCAAAAGCACTGGTGGATGGTTCTTTACTAATTTTGATATCTGGGTCTCTGAGAACCCGTAGCTCCTGAAAAGATTAAGCACTAGGTCGGGATTATCTGGGTTTTTTAACTTAACTCTTTTGGATACTTCAACAGCTATGTTCAGGGACAAGCCACATGAGTTCATGAGATAAGAAATTGTAAACGATTCATTTCCTTCTTGATTTTGTTTTGGTTGAGCTGATTCAGATAATTTCCCAACTGAAGAAAACGAATTGAAAATGTGGGAAGCATTGCGATGGAGAAAACCCAGATGGGTCCTTCTCTTCCACGCAGATAATCTAGCAATAAGAAGATTATGCATGAATGATGACGAGAAACTCACCCGATTTGCGTAGTCAACTGCATTTACAGGCGCACATCGTAGGATCACAAAGGTACTGCTTTCATATTTTGCAATCTCTCGAGTGCGAGGCTCTTCGCTACCCCAAATTGAGAAAATGGATAACGGATAACCAAAAGCCAGATGCAACGACGACGTTTATATACAGCTGATTCATTTGGATTAAAAATATAAATTGAAAAAAGAGAATGAAAAAAAAGGGTGTATTTGAACTTCCGAAATACATATATCACTTAAAGAAAATTATTACTTCATGTTTTGATTATAAAATTAATGCATAAACTTGTAACAGAATATATTCTAAGCTGCAAAATATAACAAAATTTTCTATTGAATATCAAATACCAAACACTATTTATTTATGTTTGAAAAAAATATTTTATAACTTTTGAATATATATATATACACACACACAAGAAATTAGATCTTAATTTATGATTAATATTTAATTTTTTAGAAAAATAATCTTTGGTAAAAGAAAGGAACAAAAAATTGCTCTTTTTGTTAAGAGATGTTTAGATTTCAAAATTCCAAAATGCATTTATCAATTAAAAAAATTGTCATTAGTTAAAAAAAAAAAAAGAGAGACATATTTGATTTTTTTTTTAAATTTATATCTTTATGCTTCAAATTTGATATTGTATAGACCAAACGATAGTTTGACTTAGAGATCAAAATATCAACTTTTTCAATTAATTGATTTTTTTTCCTAATTGTATGATAAGGGTATCCTCACTTAATTGATTTGATATAAGTTTAAATTATGTTAAAATAAAAATAATCTATAAACTGTTTTTAATATACGAATGTATAAGAGAGTGGTAAATACTTTAATTTTGCTCCGTCAATCCTTATTGTCTCTTAATAGCATAGTCATTAAGACACTAGAAAGGATTAAAGAGAAGAAAAGAATCAATTTTCTGAAATTTTCTCTTACAAATATTAATTCTTTTATTGTTATAGAACTTATTATCTGAATTTTTTTAATTTATTTTTAAGCTTGGATGTTTATAAACTTAGATGGTAGCATTTCATTTGCGGGTATCCTAATTTTTCAAATACTTTTAATTTATAAAAGATATAAGCCTGAGCTTTTTTTAAAAAAACTGAAATGAGATGAAATAAACTTTTCCATATTATATAGGACAAATATAACATAAAAATTTCAAAATTTTTATATTTACTATATTCAATATCTTATAAATAAGTTTTCATATGCTTAAAAGTTTTAAATTTCGATGTACCAACATTGTTTAAAAAACCAGACCGGACCGGCCGGTTGGACTGGTTCGACCGGGAACCGGTCCCTGGTCCGGTTCGGTTGAGTTAGAAAACTGGTCAAGCAAAAAATCGATCAATAATCGGTCAAACCGGTAAAAAACCAGTAAAAAAACTGGACAAAAAATCGGTCAAACCGGTTTGAAGCATATTTTCTTTTTAAATTTTTTCTATATAACAGAATAATTCATTTTAAATAATTTTAACAAATTAAAAATAGAAAATAATAAAAAAGATGAGGGGGTTGAAATATGATTTTTTTTTTAAAAAAAAGAGAATATAAGAGAAATAAAATGTGTATAATTAATTATTTTTTATATTTACTTTTTATCATATTCAATTTCCTAATAATATTGCTCTCAAATATCAAGATACTTAGCTAAAATTATTATTTATTATTTTATTTTTTAATAATAAGTAGAATCTTAATATAATTTAGAAATTTTAAAAATTTAATATTAAATATTTTTAATTTTTAATCATAGATAATTTTTATTTTAAACTAAACATTAATTTTTGTAATATCTTAAGAAATGTTAAATTAGTAATTAAATATTTAAAATTTATTAATATTTATTTGTTATATTAAAATTTTAATACATAAAATTTTTTTAAATAATATATTTAATTATCACCGGTTCGACCACGGTTCGACCAATGAACCGTGAACCAGTACCTTCACCGGTTCAATGACCGGTCCGGTTTTAATAACATTGTGTACCAATGAGCACATTAGTAATTTTTATTTGATCCCATTGATTTTCTGGTTACCTTTTATTCATTCTAATGTACTTTCAACATATGATCAAAATTAAAATCACAATTAGGAGGTTTTCTACCACGGTATCCGGTATACTTATATTTTGAGAAACCATATGGTATTCAATAACTATGTTTAATATGACAATTAATGATATTTTATATTTTAGTAATATAAGATACGAATAATTAGTTACACGTGATAATCAATCGATCTATTTATTAAACTTCCAAATATATCCTTTTAAGTTTTAATAAACTACATCTTAAAAATTTGTACTGTTATAACTATTTTTTAATAGAAATCAACTTTAAAAAAAAGTTAAAAGTGAGTGTGTTATTTATTTTATGTTCATTCATATAAAAAAAATTACAATGTAATTTTTAATTATATATTATATTTCACATGCTTAAATATTTTTATAAATAAATTTGTTGTAGAGTTAATTACCATAAAGAAACAAGGGCAAATTTGATCACACATGAAAAAATTATCGCCCCATATCCTATGATGTAGAGAACATGATATGTTATCTATTATCAGATAACAACCATTTGCCTTAATTTTGATATTATGATGTTATCTCATATGCTACCCTGATAACATAACAATATGCCTATATCATCCAATTCTGAAATCTAGGATATTATCTCATGTGAAATGAGACTCAAAATCACAGTATCTCAAATGCTTCCGTATTCTCGTTGGCTAATAATTCAGTGTTAAGCTTGTTTATAAATTTGTTTATTTTTCACTCTGTCTTTTCTTTTTGAAAACTATGCAGTACGACTTAATCACAACAATGAAAATAAAGAGGATATACTTATAAGATTGAGATAAGTTGAACTTCTAAATTTTGATGCCTATCTCCATTCCATTTTCCTCCATTTCCAAAGTGAAAAAGGGAGAAAGGAGAGTGAAAGGGAATAACAAATATCGAAGAGCATGTTTGGTAGCAATAAAAAAGATTCAAAGATGAATTCCTCTCTTATTTATATTAAAGGGTTTCAAATTTTAAAATTATTTTAAAGAGATTAAGGACTAAAAATTTTTATATGAAATTCTTAACTATAATTTTTTAGATAGTTAAAATTTGTAATCATTAAATTATTCAAAATAATTTCAAATTTTAAAATATTTTAATATAAACATTTTAACTTAAAGTTTTTAACTGTAACTTTCCTAGTTTATTTTATGTTAATTAACAAAAATTAGTTTTTTGATATTTTTTAGTACCGAGGACATTTTGGTCATTTGATTATCTTTCATTTATATTCTTGTATTATTTCGACCTTACCAAACATCAAAATAAAAAAATATTTTTATTTTTTATTTTTCTATCATACTAACCATAATTTTAAATCATAAGATTCCATTCTATTTTTGTTTTTATTCTCCTTTTCATTCCCTTAAAAGAATTTTTTACCCTACCAAACATAACTTCAATAACTCCTTGTAACTTTGAAAGAGTAGATGCACTTTATTTTAATTTGGCCCTTCAAAAATTGCAAATTTCATTTCAATCTTTTAAATAGAGTGTCTTCAATGTCAACCATATTAAACAACACATAGTTTATAGAGATAGATAACATGGCTTACCATAAAACTCATGTAATTATAGTTGCATAGCACTCAAAAGTAGCCTTACCACCATAACCATTTGAATGTTGTGCTATGTTATGCTTTAATAACAATTGAATATTTAACAAACAAATCAGCTTTACATTAAGCCACATCACTAATTTCCATTAACTATCATTTATTGAGCTTAACATGAGATGATATTGAAGATGAAATACTTTTTGGAAAATTGAAATAAAATATTCAAACTTTAAAATATCAAATTGAACCTTTCGATGACCAAAATATCATCACTTTACAAAAGAAAGGAACCAAAGATCAAAATACTAACAACTATACATCTACAAACCTCGAGTGCTACCTTATGATTTATACAAAAACTCTATTGTGAAAGGTCATGATCAGCAAAAACAGAATGAACCTAGGCTTATTTAAATGCAAAAGCACAAGGGAGGAAGGTGCCTATTGCCAGCATGTATGTGTCAATATCTTTGGAGGAACATAAAGCCAATGCACAGTCAAATAGGCTAATAGTTTAAATAACTTCAACATTAGTCTTCAAAGTTGAGATGAGCTTGATGTCTTGGGTTCAATCCCACCCCTTGTCCATTCCTTACAATCCTCATTGATGCTTGTACAATGCTCATTTTGCAAATAAAAGATACCCAAGATCGAAATTTTCATAACTGAGCATCTACCTTCTCATGGTCTACTATGGTTACTAAAATCGAAATGAATTGGTCAATTTGACTACAAACCAATTTCTATTTTGGTTTGATGAACCTACAAATCAAATAGGCATAAAAACAACCAAAAATCAATGAAAATTGGTCAAATCACTATTTAAGAAAGTTTCTTGAGATTATTTTGCAAAAGTATGAGCAAGGAATCAAATACACAATTATGCACTAAATGCTGAGTGTTTTTATTAAACAAGGTTATATATTGTTTAATATATATAAACATTTGAGTGAAATAATATAATAAATAATTATGTATATCATATATATAATATATAAAAACATCTGAATTAATATATATTATTTATAATTTTATTTTTAGTTTGGTTATTTTTTTCATTTGATAAATTAATTTTTTAAATCTTTTTTTAATGACAAGTAAAATCTTAATATAATTTAAGAATTCCAAATGTTTAAAATTAAATAATTTTAAATTTTAATTATGAGTAATTTTTATTTTTTAATTAAAAATAACTCCTTAAACATCTTAAAAAATATGATATTAATAGTTAAATATTTAAATTTTCGTTGTTATATCAAAATTTTAATATAATATATATAAATGTAATTATTACTAAATCATAGTCTAATAAAATCAAATCAATTAATAATGAACTTGTACTTTTACTAATTCAATGATTGATTTGAATTTTAAAATATTGTAATCAACAACTATATCAACAAATTTGTAGAAACTAAAGCTTCTAAAGCTTTTCAGTATGTTTTTAAGCTATATTGTAAAAAGTAAAAAAAATGTCCCCCCCCTTTCCCTTTTCTTTTTTTTTTTTCCTGATGAGAGCTCTAAGTATTACTACATAATTTGTGGAGACCAACTAAGTTGAAAGGATAAACTATTAGGAAGCACATGATCAGCAAAATAGAATAACCTTGGGCCTTTACTAAATGAGGAAGCACGTGGGACGCTGGGGCCTTCATGCACGTCAGCATGTGCCAGAATATTTGAAACACAAAGGCAAGTGCATCGAAAGGGTAACATGAATGCCACCTGTGACTAGCTCAGGAGATTGGAAGGAGGAGAATTGCGTAAAGATCGCAAGTTCGATCTTCCTGTTCCTAAACAAATGTCTAACGTCAACAAAAGGCATAAAGTTGCAGGGAAAGATAACCTACTCTATAGCTAATGATGGTTAATGTTCAGCCCCCGCCAATCCTTCTTCACTATTCTTGGTCAAAACAAGAAACAGAAAATCCCATAATTTCAGGTGTTATACGACAGGCTGATAGACAAGTAGCTTTTTCATGAATATACAGAGCAGACAGAGAAAGAAAACATTCAAAATATAAAAGTATATGTAAGAATATTAAAAAAATACAGAAGAGGAAACAATATGATTTCCTCGAATGCACTCAGCTAACGACTGTCGATATTTTTTGTTAGTCATATTCTACGCATTCTGCATAAGGGATTTACTCCAACGAATTCTAAACCAGGTTTGTTAACAATAATTGAAGCAAGAGGTGCCTACTGTCAAATTTTGTTTCAAAGGAATAGGATGCATGCACTTAGTAAATTTGCTATGTAGTTAAGCTGCTGACTGTGAGTTTTTTTGGGACAATTTTAAATTCTTTGGACGTGTTTCTGGAGAAGAAAAACTTACACATGACATATTTAATTAGAAGACTTGTTATTGAATTATGACAGAAAGAAAATTGATTGATAACCTTCACATGCGTATCTTACAGATTAATATTTCAAATTGAGCTACCGTAATACAGAAAAAAAATCAATTAGAGTAAGATTTGAAGCAAAACAGCTGAATAATTATAATAAAGCTGGAGGTCTAAAATTCATAATCATACACTTGAAGAAACTACTTATCATTGGTACTGGTGGTATAGAACCTTTATAGGTGTTTAATAGCTGAGGATCACTTTCCTAAAATCTTATCACAAATTTTCCCATAAACTTTTTCTCACTTACTCCAAAAATGGTAAATCAGGACATATCTTTCTTTACCAAACCATTATTTTTCAAAATTTTAACAACTGACCATCTTGGAATAATTCTCCGCTTCAAGCTATAGCCAAGAAGTGATGGGCATACAGCTACATCTTCAAATGACAAACCTACTTCATCCACAAGAAACTTCATTGAGTTTGCGATTTTCTCCTCTGACACCAGCATGCAAAACGGATACTTGCTGAATGCTGAAAGATTGACATCCCTGGACCAGTCGCAACTCTCAAAGAAATCCAGCCTTGACTCCCAAGTTGATTTCTTTGTTACTACTAACACATAAATTGCATGGATGAACGTAGGCTTAAAAGATTCAATTCCTGTTTTCTTAGCAAAGTTGACATGTTCAACAAACTTTGCATGATTCATAAAGGCAAGATTTGCAAATTTGGTTACCAGTAGAGTGACAGAAGATTGCGGCACTCCATGTTCTCTCAAAACCTTTATTTTTGGAACTAAATTCGTTACATCCAGGTGGTGAAAAATCCATCCTGCGCGATTTAGAGCTATAATTTCTTTATCATCGCCATCAAGTACACTCTTAAGGGCCTCATAACGGGGATTATACTTTTCTTTAAGCTCAAATTTAGGAGTCTAGAGTCAGATATGAGGAGTTCTGGCAGTTCAAAACATGAAAACCTTATAGACTAAAAAAACCTTAGCTTGGGCAAAAGGATCTTCTCAGGCTTTACCAGAAGCACTCGTCGATACTTTTCCACTAATTAGGATATCTGGGTTTCTGTGAATCCGGAGCTCCTAAAAAGATCAAGTACAGAGTCGAGATTATCAGGATCAATCAAATGAACCCTTTAGGATACTTGAATAGCTACTTTGGGGGGCAAGCCACAAAAGTTCATGAGATAAGAAATTGTAGACGGTTCATCTCCTTCTTGGTTTTTTTTTAGTTGATTTGATTCAGATAATTTTACAATCGAAGCAACCGATTTGGAAATGAGGGAAGCATTGTGATGGGGAAACCCCAGTTGGGTCCTCCTTGTGCATATCTGCGATGCAGATAATCTTGAAATGAGAAGGTTAAGCATGAATGGCGATAAGGAACTCGCTCAATTTGCAATGACAGCTCCAAACATGTAGTACAATCCCTCACTCTCTGCTTTCACATTCTGAAATCCTTATCAAGGAATCACTGTTGAACAAAAACCTCGAACAATTTTATATTTGATGGAAAATCAAGGTGGTACGGAAGAATATCTTATTCAAATATTCGCAAACGCCCCAGACATTACGCCGACGTCTGAAATCTTTATTTGCCCCGCTAGCATTGGTAGTGCTGGAATCTGAATCTTTCACATTTGGCAAGTAGAGATAGTATATTTAGAGAATCATGAAGAGAACATAGAGAGTGAGTGAAAAAAAAAAATATATATATATATATATATATATATATTTCGCATTATTTTTTAAATGCTTGATACATTATTACAAAAGATCACAATCTATGATAGAAAAATTAGCAAAGAAAAAAAAAAGAACTTGTGATTTAAAATAAACTTTTTTTTTATTTTTATTGAAATTATATAAATATTTTTATTTTTAAAATATATACTTTGATCTAATTTTAAATTTTTTAAACTAAAATACCTTTCATAAAAAACTATATAAGAGTAGTTAATATAAAATATTTTAGTTAAAAAAATGAACATTAGCCTAAAGTATAATCTAACTTTTTATTTTAAAAGAGATACGTATATATTTTGAAAATAAAAAAGAAGTCGTGTAATTTTCACAAAATTCAAGAAAGACTTATAATATTTTATAAATTATTTAAATTAGAATTTTAAAGAAAATGAGGATTTTATGAAATTACAAAGGAAATTAATTTAATTCAAGGGTTAATTAATAAATTTAGAAGAAAATTAATAATTTTGCCCTAAAAAAATTGACACCATTAAAGAGGAATTTAATTAAGTTGGAAATAATTTCTTTTAATATGAGACTTTATATTTCTTTAATTTTTAAAAATTGAAACCTAGCATCTAGAGTTTGGTTAAAATGACTTTTTGACATAACATGCTTTAAAAAAAGGAACAAATATATGAAAAGCTTGGTGGCAAAAACAATTCATGCAAATCCTTAATTTTTTTTTTAATTAGGTCACAAGATAGGTGAGACCACAATTAAATTTTTTTTTTTTTTACAACCATGGATTGTAGACTACACTAGTTTGCGATCCATGCAAATTTATTTATTTTTTAATGTAAGAAGGATGTAGACTAGGCTAGTCTGCATCTTGTTTGAATTTTTTTTAATAATTTTTATTATATTAGTAAAAAAATTAAAAAAATTATGATATTCTAAATAATTGTAACATTTAAAAAACATTTACAAAAAGTAAATTTTAAATGAATAGAAAATTATACATTTATAAAGAAGTAAATAAAAATTCAAAATAAAAAATAAAAAACGATATAAGCAATTGTCAAATCAACCAATGTGATCTTTGGTCTCGCATCGAGGTCCTTTTCTATGTTGCCATGGATGGTATTACACTGACTCCCCTTCTTCTTCTTCCTCCTTATCCTCTTCATTCTCTTCTATTTCTTTTTCATTAGATGATATATTATTATTAAAATTATGAGATGGTTAAGAATTCAAGTCCCATTGAGGGGACTGAATAGATCAGATTGGTTGGTTAGGGGTGAAGGGTCCTTTTGCAGTTGGAAAGATGATCCATAATCTCTCAAAGATACATTAGCATACTTTGAACTAAATGCAAATAAATCAGAGAATAATGTTGTGAAGGGCACATTGCCAGATTACATGGTTTGGGGTGGCAAGGTAAAAAAGTATGACTAAGAAATTTGATGGGTGTTGAAACCACAAAAAATAAATTCCTACTCTCAAAATAATATTTCTTGCAAATAGGGTGAGTAGAGTCGTACTCCACAAGGATTAGCCAAATTATTCAACTCAAAAATAGTAAAATAAAATAAGGAGATTTTTCTTGATAAAAAAAATTAAAAATAAATAAATTCAAAAAATATTTTTGATAAAGAAAACTTTAATGCAAACAATTTCCAACCAAGATTTATTTTAGATCTGACTCAACTAATTTGATCATTAAGTACCCCAAAAGGTAAAAAAATATAATTTCTCTTCTAAAATAAATTGGTTATGAATATCAACAAGCTTTGATATTCTGCTCTTCCTTAAAAATGTTTAAAAGGAACAAACTCTCTAATTAAACCTCATTCATAAATCAATCCCAAATAAGCTCTTCGAATTTAAACCTTGAATAGTATTAAGAAAAAGAAAAGCAACCAATCACTGTTTAACAATACATAAGCTTGTATATTTAAAACAGAAGAAATATTTTGTTCAACACACAAAGACAATTTTAATTTATCAAAGGTATTAATTGCTGTTCTGCCGAATCAAATGAACAATTATTGATTCAAAAAAATTCGGATAGCAGTAATTATTCAGCTAAAATAAGGTACCAACTAAATTAACTGAATAATAATATCAGAATAATAGAAAATATTTCAATATTCAAGAAAAGAAACAATTAAATCAAACCTCTCACAAATTATTCAGAGTCAGACCTCAATAACTTTGACTAGAAAACAAAGAGATTAGCCACTCATGGCTTTGAAACACTTAAAGAATTTTTCTCAGAAATTTTAAGAAGATAAAAAAATGAAAAAATAACACAGAGAAAATAATGAATGAGAGAAGCCTATGATCTCTATATGATTTTTTTGGTTCTTTACCCCTCCTTTTATAAACTTCCTCTGTGTGAATTTGAGTAAATCTATACTCAAAAAAATCTGCGTAAATTTCTCTCGATAGCTTTTTCATGATAAATATCATCTTATCTGATCTTGCAGATAAACATGAGAAAAGATATAAAATCAATTAAATAGATATAAACTATCTATAAATTATATTAGTTAAGATCTCAAAATCACAACCATTTAAGTAATTAAAATATATTTATCAAAATTGATGCTATGAACAAAAAAAGACTAATACTCCTAAAAATTTAGGAATGATGCATTCAGTGCAAAAAAGGAAAGACTTACACTCTCGAAATATATAAATGGTGCACTTAAAGCAAAAGAAGAAGCACTAGCACCTACAAAGTCTGTATACAATGAAAAGAAAGAAGGACTTCAACCTTTGATGTCTCCATAAATTGGTGCCAATGTGTACTAAGATAATGGGTCATTTGTATGACTACTACTGTAACATCTGGTTTTTTCTAAAAACACCGAAATGAGTCAGTTATAAAAGTAAGTTTCCTGAGATGAATGATTTAAGGCCAAATAAAATTAGAACAAAATTTTAAATAATGAAAAATAAGATTTTAAGCATTGAGTTGCCCAGAAATCAGAGCCAAAGTGATTCAATAAAATTGTCGAAAGTATAATGACATCTTTATAAATATGAATACTTTTTAGAAAACTCACAAGAGATCTTTTTAAATAAAAAATTTGAGTTTTTTAGGGTTCTCAAAGGTTCTAAAAACTATAGGTTCTTCTAGAACAGTTAAAACCTTTTCGGTGAGTGATTTCGATTGTTGTTGACTAAAACTTTGACCAAACAATTCAGAATGATTTTAAATCTAAATTGAGTGATTCCAAAGCTATTTTATAACTTAGAGGACCCAAATTTTATGATAAAAAAGACGGCTCTAAAAAAAGAGTTAAAATGAACCCAAAATGAAAAAGTTAAGAATGAAGGACAAAATTGACATTTTGAAAAGCTTTTATTGGATCCCTTTTAGATATATGAAGCGTCCCCTTTTTCCTTCATTCTAATTAACCTTTTATTCTGCCCATACTTGAGGAAGAGACCAGGGAGAGAGACATACCAAAGGAGAAGGAAAAGAGGAAGGAAAAATAAGGAGAAAAGGTATAGAAATTAAGGAAATTCAAGTTTCTTCCTTCCTTAAAGTTGTTCCCCTACTTCCCACCTTCCTTTCTATAACTTTCATGTGTGATATAATGATGTTTTTAGGTTTAGTTTAGTAGGAAGAAAAAGGAAATTAAAAAGAGTCTTGGAAGCTTTGAAAAGCACATTTGGAAAGCTTGGAATTAAGGTAAGTTACATGGATTAAACTTGCTTCATCTTGCTTCTTTCTTTCTTGTCCTTTTCATCTAGAATAAGACCTATGAGAGGATGATTTCAGGTCTTAAGAAGGTAGAAAAGAGGGTTTTGAAGCATGAGAAGTAGGATTATCCAATTGAAAGCAAAAGAAAAACCATTAAAATTCAAGATAGCAAAGCTAAATATCCTTGAACATCTAGCAAAATTTGTGAAGGTTTGAATGAGTTTCTAAAATCTCTAGGAAGCCTTCCAAATGTCTCCTCCTTCAAAGAAAAATTTAAAACTACATGGATGCAAATAGATGGCATAGGCTCGACCAAGCTTCCTTTAAGTACCAAGGGAGTGTTTTCAAATCTTCTAAGTTTAGTTTATGACTATATGTGATGGAAGAAGATAAGAAGAAGCGTTAAAAAAAGTTTAAAAGCCATAGATTGAAATTTGGAGCTATAGGTTTCATAATGTGACATAATGAAGCAGCATAAAGTTAGGTTCTTCAAAGTCGTTGTTTGAAGGCTCCAAGGAGTTTAATTGGAGTTAAGAGTCATAGATTAAAGAAAAGAATAGAGTTAAGATCTTAAATTCTAATAGTTACTTCATTAGGTGCTTTATAAAACCATAATTGATACATATGAATAAGTAAGCTTCCCTTGAGTGTGTGTGGTGTTAGAACTTGTTTCAACCATGTAATTAGATTCTATTTGATGTGTCTAAGCCAAGGGAATCATACTCCACCCACTTGCAAGTGTTTGACCAAAAGAGGGAAAGAGAAATTTAGAAAAAGTATGTGTGTTTGCATTTAAGGTAGCTCCCTAACATTTCTTTCATACATTCTTAGTTATTTTATTGTCTTTGAATGTGTGTATATATGTTTATACCATGACAACTGTATATTGCCATTTTCTACATGCCATGGTACCATTATGTGCATCAATTGTGTTTTATAAATACATTATAGCTTGAATAAACATAGCGAAGCCAAAAGTCCTTAACAAAGGTGAGGATAAGCTAAAAGTCCTTAAGGTGAGACAAAACCAAAAGTCTCAAAAAGAGTTAGGCCTAGTCAAAAGTCCTTTGAAAATGGGTGAGGTAAGTTTAAAAGTCTTAAGGAAAGGGGGTGAGACTAAACCAATACTCTTGAAAGCTAATGTGTGATATAAATGAACTTTTTGAACATAAAAATGATTTTATGTATGCTTTAAAGTAGCTAAATTTTCATACATGTATGCTTTGACTTGAAAATGTGGCTATTATGTATGATTGAAAGGGTTAAGAGCTATTAAAATTCTTGGAATCTCACTCTTCTCTCTCCAATGTCTAACTGTAACATCCGATTCTCTGTAAACGAGGAAAAATGTGAGAAATGTAATATACGGTTTCTTTGTAAACGAATGAAACTCATCGGATACAAAAGGAAGTCCCCTAAAATGAATTAGTTAAGGTCTTAAAAAATTTAGGAAGTATTCTAGACTTCTAAAAATAAGAATCCCAGGCTCAGATAGAAGGAAAAATAGAGGTAGAATGAAGAAATAATTTTTTATGGAAAACTTACGAAATGTAATAGTATTTTCGTAATTTTGAGCAAATTTTGTAATTCACACAGGAGGGCTTTTTAAATGAAAGTTTTGAGTTCTTTATGATTCTTAGAGGCCTTGAAAACCATGAAAAGCCTCGGGACAATTAAATCTCCTCCGGTGAATGTTTTCTAATGTCAATATACTCGAACTTTAATAGATTCATTCGAAAAGATTTTAGTTCTGATTTGAGTAATTCCAAAGGTATTTTACTAAATTAGGAACCTGAATTTCCTAATTAAAAAATAGTTCTAAAAAAGGAGTTAAAACAAATTAGAAATGAAAATACTAAAAACGAAGGGTAAAATAGAAATATTTGAAAAGTTCTTCTTCTTCCTTTATATATATAGGTGGCGCCCCACTCTCACCCTCATGTAGCCTCATATGTTTCTACCCTAAACCATAGAAGGAAGCCCTAGGATGAGGTGCACAAGAGGAAGAAGAAGAGGAGGAAAAATTCAAGCTAAAAGGTATGGAATTTTGGTAGTTTTTCATGCTTTCTTTCATCCAAATCTCTTCTTCTCCATTCGCCTTTATTTCCTTTAATTAAAATAAAATTTACAAATCTATTTTAAGGGAGAAATTAAGGAAAAAATTTGGATTTGAAGAGAGGAGCTTGAAGAAAGCAAGATTGAAGTGAAAAAAAAAAAGTAAGAAAACAAGGTAATTTCTTCTTCCATGGTTGCTATCTTTTCCTCCCCTCCTCCACCATTTTGCCCCACTCATGAAACCTTAGGAGGGTTTGATTTTTAGGTAGAATCAAGGGTGATTCTTAGGAAAAAGGGTATGGAGATTAATAATATGCAAAGAGAATCAACAAATAACTATGAAAATTCAAGATGCAAAGTCTAGGGTTTCACATATTCTTTGTAAAATTTGATTTGATACCTTGATTTCTATGTCTAAATGAGAGTTTAAATGAGCTCCTAAGATCCTAGAAGTCTCTTCATGTGCTTCCTCCATCAAGAAAACAAAGAGAACTCCAAGGGTAGCAAAACAAGCATAGTCTCAACCTATATAAGTTAGCATACCTAGGGAGAGTTTTAAATTTTTCTAAGCCTATTTTTGAGTCATATATGATGAATGAATATAAAGGGAAGCCTTAGAAAAAAATTTAGAAATCATAGAAAGTGAGATGATGCTTTATGTTTCATAATATGACTTAAAGAAGTAACATCTAGTTAGGTTCTTTGTTTTAATTGTATAATAACTCCAAGAGGCTTAAAAGGAGTCAAGAATCATATTTGAAAGAAAATAATGGAGCTTAGAATTAATTTGAGGGGTGTTGCTTTATTAGGTGCATTTTGGAACCATAAAAGGGTTTATAGGTCAAGCTAGAGTTTAAGCAAATTGTATGTCCTTAGACTTTACTTTAAGAGTATAATTAGCTTCCATATGATGTGTCTAGGTCAAGAGGAATGATCTCCACTTTCTTGGGTGTGTGTGAGGTCAAGGGAGAAGATTTAAAGCTTAAGGAAAAAGTGTACAAACACTAGCAAGTAACTCTCTCCACATTCTCTCATACATATTGCTTGCTTTACTTGTCTTTTGAATATGTGTATGTGTATTTTAAGCCATGAAAAATGTTCTAGCATGAGCTCTTACTCCATGTTACCATGATGATGCATTATATTTTTCAAATGATGTTTATGATGTTTGCTTTGGTTTGCTTGAGTGTGGTGAGGCTAAGAACCCTTAGCTATGGTAAGAATGAGCCAAGAACCCTTACAATTGGTTGAGACAAAGTAAAGAGTCTCCCAAAGGTGAGATTGACTCCTAAAAGCATGGTTGAGTCTAAGAACCTCTTAAAGAATGGGTGAGGCAAGTCTAAAATCTACAAGTAAAATGGTAAGGCCAATCCACTTGCTTGGTAAGTTTAGTATGCTATGAGTGATTTTTTTAAATGCTAAGGATGCTTCTTGAATAATTGCACATGTCCATATACCATGCATACATTTATGAGACTTGTTTTGCATCCTTTTATGCATGATTGAATAAAAGATGAGTTATTGAGATTCTTTAAATCTCATCCCCTCCTTTCCAATGTTCTAACATGTTAGGTGAACCAAGAAATCAAGGGAATGTGAGCTAACCATATGAGAAAATGAGAGTTTGACATCAAAATGCATAATTTTTGTTCTTTGAAGCCATATTGGTATCAAATGATGTAACACATGGTTGTATATGGTTTATAACCTCTTGAACATGTATAATTATATTAATATGTGATGTATCAATGGAAGAATATGATGTATGACCATTAGAATATGATTTGAGTATGATATGACAAATTTACTTCTTGAATAGTATTATGGAAATGTGCATAAGTATGAGTGAGATGACCAAAATGAGATGCATGAGGGTTGGGACCATTTAGGCAGCTCATATAAATCATAATTATGCTTTTAGACTTGCCTAAGAGGTGTCAAACCCTAAGGAAAGCAATTTGGACATTTTGATATTTCATATGGAACCAAAATTGACTATAATAGAACTCTATGTCACTTTTTTGTCCAAATGAGCTCTTCTTGATTTGAGATTCAGCATGCAATTAGAGCTTGTTGAGAATTTTTTGGGAAGCTAAAGAATAAAATTTTTTAGAGATCTTAAGAATATTTGATAAATTTTTAAAGTTGAAAAATTTTCTAGTTTTGGTCATGTCATTGTTCATACTGATCCAAAAATGAAATTTATCACACATGGCTCAATTATATCCAATTATCATGAAATTTTATACCGAGAAATTAGATATCCTTAGTGACTTGTGCCAATTAGAAGCACTGCCTTTAGATGTCTAGAGAAGAAGATATGAATTTTCAAAAAATCTATTCAGTATCCATTCCTCATAACTTAGTATCCTTTTTTTCTTTTAATTTATACAACAGAAATTACAAAGGAAGAGAGTATCTACCTAGAAAATTAAATACATAACTAGGAATATAATTTATAACAATAGACAACAAACTAAAAGCAAAAGAACCATTAAGAAATTTGCTCTAGTATGAACCTCTATCAAGTAAGGACCAAATATCTTCTAATGGGACATAAACTCTTGGCTAGAGACAATCTTTGAACTCAAAAGACATAAATATCCATTTTCCATAAAAGAAATGCAAAATTGTTTGTTTCTTTCTAGTCCTAAGGAATTTATGAGTAAACCGAAGTCTTGGGAAAGGTAATAATCCTATAATCTAAATAAGCACACTCTTTAAGGCCTCATTGATTCCTCATTTCTATACTTTGGCTCCTTCTCATTTCTATACTTTGGCTTATTTTTCTTCTTCAGAAAAACTTGTTAAGAGAATTTAAAAATGTCTAAAAACCATCATAAAGATTCAACTAAAATTCAGCAGGTCAATTTGATAGCAAAATTTCCTTAGTGCATGTTTCTTCTCCCTTTGTAACAACACAAGGCACTTTTAACTGCAAACATATGTTTATTGCTGGAAGTTGATGGCAACAGTTGTTAAGCAGAGATGATTTTAAATTAGTTTAATTTATTATCCTATTTTATCTATTTAGTTCTTATCTCCTTTCCTTTGAATAGATTGGATGAGGATTATTTCAATTGTAGCCTTCTTATTATCTTGGGATTGATTAAAGTTGGAATGGCTGACTTGTAGCTAACCATTTCAATCAATTCCCTATCTATTTTTGTTACTTTTTGATGAATAGATAGAGAAACTTATTCTCTAGTTTCATACATCTTTCACTCTTTGATTTATACATGGTATTAGAGCTTTAAAATCAAAGACCGTTTTTCCCCTCTATATTTTGCACCCATTCCTCTCATCACGTGCAACACTCACGATCAACTCCCATCTCTCATCTAAAGCTCTCGTTAGGTGTGACTCTCTAGTCCGTTTTAGTAGAGGCCATCATGCAACTCTCATTTGCACCTCAGGACCTTCCATTATGTGTGACACTCATAGATAACTCCCATCAAACATCTAAATTTCCCAGCTAGTGCAACTCTCTTGTCTATTTTAATAGAGCCCATCGTGCAACTTTAATTCACACAAAGCATTCCATTAGAGCCTCATTGCTTGCTCATTTTTGTTTCGAACCTTCTTTTCCTAGCACCACATGATTTCCTTTGGCTCTATAAGAGCATTTCAAACTAACATACCAGATACAAAATTTAGAACATTAGGTATAACCCAACAAGCTCAACCTCTTATTTCTCATGGAGGCTTAATGATTGGCTCTACAACCACTAAAAGTTCCATATTAACAATTACAAACTAAAGATTCAATGGGAATAATTACTTGCAGTGGTCACAAGAAGCTTTATGCACATCATCGGCAGAGGCAAAGAGGAGTACATTATAGGAGATGATGTATGATCAAGTCTTGGCTAATAAATTCCATGACCCCAAAAATTGGAGAGACGTTTCTCCTTCATTGAATAGTCAAATATGTATGAGAGGTAGTGCAAAAATCATACTCATTAGTGGAGAATACAACAACCTTGGTTCAAATGAAGGGACTCATTCGTGATTTGAAACAAGAAGAACTAAATGTCACCTAATACTTCAAAACTTTAGTTAGATATTAGCATCAACTTAACCAGTATGAAGTCCACTAATGGAAGTGCACTAAAGATGTAACTTACTACAAAAGGTTTGTAGAAAAAGAATAAATTTACACTTTTTTTCCTAGGACTCAATTATATGTTTGAAAATGTTAAGGGGAGAGTGATGTCTATTCGACACCTACCATCACTTGATGAAGTCTTTGCACGAGTGAAATTGGAGGAGAGTCGAAAACAAGTAACACAGGGCACTCCACTCCCTAAAATGGTGTCAAAGTCTTCTACCACAGTTGCTAAAACCAGAAGTGTTGTTGATTTCAAGCAAAGGAAAGGCTATAGACCATGGTGTGACCATTGTAAGAATGTTGGTCATACTAACGAGAAATGTTGAAAACTTCATGGTAAGCCATCAAATGGGAAACCACACTTGCAGAAGGAGTCATAGGGCCTTGTAATCAGTGGGGAACAATTGATCCAAACTCATGACACCACTAAAACTAATCTATCCAACAAAGAGCTCCTGCCATTTTCCAAAAAATGATGACCAATCAAGGTAATAGTTCTGAACAAGTTGTTGGAACAGAAAGGTAAATCCTCCATGGCACACTCTTCAACATACAACACTCAAATAGTCAATTTTGGTGCCACAAACCATAAGACTAGTATTCTTTCTCCCTTAAATGAATTTGTTTTAAGTTATAAGAATGTCTATATCACTATGGTTAATGGTTCCACAACTGAAGTAAGCGATAAAGGGATGGTGCAAATTTTTAAATAGTTGATTCCAAAAGATGTTCTTTTTATACCCATATTGCAATACAATCATCTATCTATAAGCAAACTTGCTAAAGATTTAAAGTATAAAATAGACTTTAATGCATTTGAATGCTATTTTCAAGATTTAGAGTCAGGAAGAGGATTGATAATGCTAGAATGTGTACTAAACTCTATTGGCTAGAAGGACTAAAGAAGAACAACACTGTTTTGTCAATGGTTTCTAATTTGAATAAAGAAAATAATGTTTTGTTAAGGCACTATAGGCTTGGCCATCCAAAGTTTTATTACATGCAAAAACTGTAACCCTACTTAATGAATAAATCAACTTTTCTTCCTAACTATGAAATTTGTCTACTCTTTAAACACAAGTCCACCTATCCCTCTCATCGATATCAACCTTCTCAACCATTCTTCCTAATTCATAGTGATATTTGGAGACCTTCAAACATTAAAAATATCAATGAAACGAGATGGTTTGTAACCTTTATAGATGATCACACTAAATTAATGTAGGTATACCTTTTGAAGGAAAAATGAGAAGTTACCAATGTATTTCAATATTTTCACAAATTAATCCAAACACAATTTTGAACTTCCATTTAGATTCTTATATCTAACAACAGAAAAAAGTTCTTCCAATATTGTCCTTGACTTATACCTAACCCACTATGGTATCCTCCACCTAAGTTCTTACGTTAATACATCCCAACAAACTGAAGTGGCTGAGAGAAAAAATAAGCACTTTCTAAAAGTAACTAGATTAGTACTTCTTGGTTCTAATGCCCCTAAATGGTACTGGGGAGAGGTTGTCTTAATAGCCATATACTTGATTAATAGAATACCATCCAAAATTCTCAAATTTAATTCATGATGTAAGATTAGTAGTAATTAAGGGGAATAAAGGAGGGAGAGTGAAGAATAGAAGGAGAAATCTAAAGATACTTCGTTATTCAATCAATAGTAAGGTGCATAATTCTAATTCCTATAGGCTATATATAGAACTCATGAGATAACTACTAATAACAAATCCTAATAGTAAACCTTAATCTTAAGGGTAACTTTATAAATAACTAATGTTTAAACTAAAATAAAACGAACCTAATGATAAGCAGGTAAAACAAACCTAATGATAAGCCTAAAACAAGAAAATCATAACAAATTATTTTAACATTTTCATACACCTAAAATAAGTTTTAATAACTAGATCTCGATCATTTAAAATAAGTTTTAATAACTAAATCTTGATCATTTCCCTTCAACTGATGAAAACTCTCTTATAGAGAGGAAGACTGCTGATAAGCCTGTAGCAAAGCGAGATCAACAGCAAAAAACTCCTCCTCAATATTAATATTGTTCATTGCTTAATGTAAGCTTATGTCTAATCTTAGCATGCAAATCACAAAAGTGCAGGGCAAATATTTCTACAAACTAATAGGCACGGATTGTTAAGGGAATAGGTAGAGGGTCAATAGGTTGGTAGGAATTATAACCCTGAACAATCTCAAAAGGACTTTTACTAATAAGTTGATCAATTGAATTGTTATATGCAAACTCAGCTATTAGTAAAATTAAATCCCAATTATTAGGTTTATCCCCCACTAGACTTTTAAACAAATTACCCAAACTATGATTTGTAACTTTTGTTTAGCCATCAGTTTGTAGATGAAACATAGAGGAAAATTTTAATTGAGTACCAAAAAGTTTCCAAAAGGTTTTCCAAAAATAAATAACAAACTTAACATCCCTATCAAGAACAATAGAAGCAGGTAACCCATGCAAATGCACAACTTCTCAAAAGAACAACTTAGTTAGGTTAGAAGTATTAGTAGTCTTACTACAAGGGATGAAGTGAGCTATCTTAAAAAATTGATCCACAACTACAAAAATATAATCATGCCCTTGGGCTGTTTATGGTAATTCTAAAACAAAGTCCATATTAAGATCTTTTTAAAGGGCATGTAGAATAGGCAATAGAGTATATAAACCTGTATTTTGCTTCTTAACCTCAGAAGTTTGGCATGTGTGACACTGGTAAAGTATCTTAGCAACATCATGTTTCAAGAAAGGCCAATAAAATCTATCTTCAACTAAGGTTATGGTCTTATCCCTACCAAAATGATCAGTTAAACCTCCTGCATGTAGTTCCCAAACAAGGAAATCTTTCATTGAGGGTCAAGGTATGCACAATCAATTTCCCAAAAAAAAAAAAACCATTTTGAAAGATAAAGTCAACATAGGCATGGTGAGGACTTTCCCTAATATCCTTGAAAATGATTTTAAAGTCAGGACAAGTAACATACTCATCTTTTAATTTGTCAAAACCCATAATGCTAATATTTATAATTTGTAATATGATAAGCTTATGACTCAAGGTGTCAGCTACCTTATTTTATACTGTAGACTAATGCTTGGCAACAAAAGTAACCTATTGAATAAATTCTACCCATGTTGTATGTCTAGCATTTAAGTGCCTTTGAGAGTGAAGAAACTTAAGGACCTGATGATTAGAATACAAAATAAACTCTTGGGGAAGAAGATAAAATTTTTAATACTCAAAAGACCTTATAATGACATAGAATTCTTTGTCGTAAATTGGATACTTTTACTTGGCCTCATTGAGCTTTCCACTGAAAAAGGCGATGAAGTGACTTTCTTAACTAAGGACGCCTTTAATACCTATCCCCAAAGCATTACATGCAATTTCAAAAGGCTTGGAAAAGTTGAGCAAAGTTAAGATAAGAGATTTAGAAAATTTTCTTTTAATGGTTTCAAAAACTTTAGAAGCTGCAAGATTCTACTGGAACTTGTCATATTTCAAACAATCTGTAATAGGAGACATGATAGTGCTAAAGCCCCTAATAAAACATTTATAAAAAGAAGCTAGGCCATGAAAGTTACGTACTTAAGAAAGGATCATCGGCTCAAGCCATTCACAAATAGCTTTGATCTTTTTAAGGTCAATAGCTAAACCTTATGCAGGGACTATAAACTCAAGAAACACAATATGATTTTGAAAGAAAAAAATACTTGGGGAGATTAATATAGAATTTCTCATGACAAAGGGTGAGAAAAATCTAGCAAAGGTGACCTAAATGTTTATCCCTAGATCTATTATAGACCAATATATCGTCAAAGCATACAACCAAGAATTTTCTAAGGTAAGATCTAAAGATATAGGTCATAACTCTTATAAAGGTACTAGGAATATTAGAGAGACCAAAAGACATCACTAACCATTTATACAACCCATTTTGAGTTTTAAAGGTAGTTTTTCGCTCTTAATGTAAAAACAGCCAATTGGAAAGCAATAGTCATGTTTCTAAGGTCTAATCCTAATTTAATGGTAGCCATTCTGAAGATCAATTTTAGAAAACCAAATAGAGCCAGCAACCAAATCAAGCATATCTTCAAGTCGTGAGATAGAAAACCTATACTTAATAGTGATCTTATTAATGGCCCAACTATCTACACACATTCTTCACGTTCTAACCTTTTTAAGAGTTAAGAGGGTGAGAACTACACAAGGACTAAGACTATGTTGGATATAATCTTTTTTAAGTAAACCATCAACTTGTTTATTAAGCTTTTCCTTATCCTTAGGGTGCATCCAATAATGAGGAAGATTAGGGAGTTGAAAACCTAAAATTAAGTCAATAGCGTGCTAGATATCTCTCATGGGTAGAATTTCTAAAGGAAGTTCAATTAGAGCAATATCCTTAAATTCTTCTGAAAGTTGATACCTCTCATTAGATTCATCAATACTAGAAATAAAAGTAACCTTAAAGGAACCTTTAGGAACCAGGGCAAGAATAACATCAACCTCTTTACTTTCTGACTCAAACTATTTATATGTTAGGAGATGAAGGTTATAATTCTTAGTCCCTTGATCTTTTAATTTAAGGGGATTTGTATTCTCAGAATTAGGTTTGACAGGATGCAACAAAATTAATTTTCCATTATGTTTGAACACATAATTGTTTTTCCTACTATAACTAATGACATCGTGATTACAAAGCCAAGGTCTGCCTAGTAAAATATAAGCAACATCTATTGGGAGGATAGCACAAAGAATATCATCTTGATATTCTCCTAACTGAAGGGAAACACGATATTGCTAAGTAACAAGTAATGAAGTCTTATCTACCCATGCTACATGAAAAGGTGCAGGATAAAGTTCAGGTTTAAAACCGAGTTTGGCGACTCCCACATTAGAAACTACATGCCTTATAGTGCTCTTATCAATAACTAGTTTACATAACTTGTTCCCAAATTTCACGAAGGTGTGGAAGATACTAATCCTCTTCTAAGAGTTCGTAGGTAAAATGACAGACAAAATATATCTCATCACATTAATGTGGCCCAATATTTGGTTAGGGCCTTCAACTATGATGTCATCATCAATATTAGAAAGGCACTAAAGGGGCAACTATTATATCTACATCGCCTATCTCACTTGAGTCATCAGTTTGATGCTCAAGAGTCAAGGTGTGATTAGGGTATTTAGATGCAATATGACTTTTGGAATGACAACAAAAACACTCAATGGTGAAACCACTAAGATGTAAGCTAGAACTAATAAACTCATTTCCCTTAGTGGTACTAACTATGGGACTAGAAACTTGCATAGAGTTAGCTTTATGTTGTAACATACCAGTACAAGTCTATCATGACTCTATGCTTTAAGGTGTATAGTGCTGAACAAATGACTATCAAGATAATAATTCTACCTTAAAAGTTTTATAATAGGCCTCTTCAAGAGATTCATGTAAGTTCAACTTAAGCTCTTTTTGAATATCTCCTCACAGTCTATTAAGAAACCTAGTGACTATTATCCATTATTCTTCTTGTATGTCATATCTAAGCAATAATTCATCAAAGAGAGCTATGTAAGCAAAAATACTAAAAGCTTATCTAAGGTTGAGCAATTGATTTACTAATTAACTCTTATAGGGAGTAAGCAAATATTTTTCTTTTAATTTTAATTTCATCTAATCCCAAACCTCTATCGGGGATTGACCTAAACATTCTAGGTTTCGTTGGACATTCTGTCAATACTTTTTAGCTGATCCTACTAGCTTCATTTTAGCAAAATTGATGCACTAAATGTCAATCATATCATACCAATCAAAATAATCCTCAATGCTAACTAACCAATCTAAAAATACGATAAGATCCAACTTACTAGCAAACTCATAGGCCTCAACTTTAACTTTCTTAGTAATGTCATGGGAGTCATTATGATTATGCCTAAAATATTCTTTGATATGCCTAAGGGTTACCTCATTCATCCTAGGGTTATGGCCTATAAGGTTGTGATCATCGGCTTGGTCATCATCAACCATAGGGTTATGTCTAGCAATTCCATGATAAGGTTCTCGAGGAATCCTAGTGCTAAGTCCTATAGAAGAATGTCGACATACATTAAAACTTGCTTGTGGGGTCTTAAAATTGTGGTGTACTGATATATTTTGCATTTTAGGGATTATCTTCTTCATTATCCTAGTCATTATTATTCCCAAGAACACTTTACACACGTTTACCATTAATAAGTTATCCTAAAGTTTGAAATGCACATAAGTTCCTGAAGATGTTTGTCTATATAAGCTCTATCAACCTTACTTTTTTCCTTAATTTTATTCAAGATAGTTTGGAGATCAGTGGTATGTTGATCCATGATAAATTTGAGAGAGATGAGTTCTTGTTTGAAAAGGTTATGTTGGCTATATAAATTATGGATGGTTATGTAAAGGATAAAGTAAGATGTGGAATTTTAAATGTGATGCTGAGTTGAGTAACAAAAACAATAAACAATATAAATTAATACTATTGAACACTTGACAAAATAAAAGGTGATAGGTATATATAGGTTTATTTTTCTTTTTCTCTTTTTTTTTTTTCTTTTTTTTTTTCTCCTTTTTTTGGTTTTTTCCCTCATTTCCCCCCTTTTTTTTAAATACTAATAGACAAAAGACAATTATAAAGGAAGAAGTAAAGACAAAAGACAAAGGAATAAGCTAAAGCTTTTTAAAATAATTCCTACTGCCCTTAGCTTTAGGTTTCAAAGAGAGAATAAAACCTTACCTTAGTAATATATAGAGCTTAAAATAGAAGAAAATACCCTATTTACTTCCCAGTTGATGAGTATGGCAAAGAATAAAGACAAAAAGGCTAGAATAGCAACTTTAGGAAGTGTGGAACATATGGCGGGTAGGGCGTGTGATGCCCATGCGTAAGGAGCTTCGTCGAGGCATGCGATGATTTATGGCAATGACGTTTGGTGATCTGGCTGGATTTCTCCTTCTGGTTCAAATGGTATGGTCAATTGGTTGTTCCAATAGATGGGGGTAGGAGAACTAGCATGGAACAATGTTACACTAAATGTCCCATGCTTTATAATGTTTTGTTTTGTTTTGTTTTTTTTGGTTATAGTGGTTAAGGACAATAGGAAGTAGTTAAGCTCTTATACCAATTGATGTAGGACCAATAGTAATAAAAGAAAATAAAGGAGGGAGAGTGAAGAATAGAAGGAGAAATCTAAAGATATTTTATTATTCAATCAATAGTAAGGTGCATAATTTTAATTCCCATAAGTTATATATAAAGCTTATGAGATAATTGCTAATAACAAATTCTAATCCTAAATCTTAATCATAAAGGTAACTAAATAAATAACTAATGTTTAAATCAAAATAAAACAAACCCAATGATAAGCCTAAACAAGATAATGATAAGCGTAAAACAAGATAAAAACAAACTTAATGATAAGTCTAAAACAAGATAATCATAACAAATTATTTTAACATTTTCTTATACTTAAAATGAGTTCTAATAACTAGATCTTTATTAGTTCACCTTATCAAAAACTCCTTAACCACTATCCCACAAATCAAACCATCACATCCCCTGCTTACCAATTCTTTGATTGCATCTCGTTTGTCCTCAATGACCATAGAGAAAAACTTGAGTCTAAGGCCATTAAATGCATGTCTATTAGGTACTCTTACATCAAGAAAGGCTACAAGTGCTACTCACTCTCTACAAAGAAAGTGTTTACCACCTTCAACATAACCTTCTTTGAAATCACTCCATTCTACTTCTAAAAACCCATTCAGGGGGAGAATTATAACAATAAAAAAGAGGAATGGTCATTTGGAAATAACTTTAACAATTTTAAGCCTCTTGTCCTTGAGCTAAGCCTAAACAACCTTGGTCCAAACCCAAATAGACCTAACCCATGCCTAAACAACCTTGAACCCAACCTAAACTACTTGAAACTTAACAAACAGAACCTACTCTCTGGAACAGACCTGCAAACAACTTGCCCCCATTGAACCAGAGGTTTGTCTTTGTGCCTTACAGCAAAAGAATACACAAGTTTATAGCAAAAAAATGAAAAATCAGCTAGTAACAATGACAAAATAGTAGAATGAGTGAAGCAATATGACCAAACAGTGAACAAGTTAGTGCACACACTCCAAGCAAAGTAAATCAATTTCCCTTACTCCAAGCTTTGAGGATTTGAAAGTTCTTATTACTCTAAGGAAAGAGGTACGAAGTTGCACAAAACACTCTATTAAGAATTTTGTTGTTTATGACAAATTGTCTCATCAATTTTGTACACAATGTTTCCCTTGAAAAATTTTCGACTAATGTGAAAGAAGCAGCCAAGAAATAAGAGTGGCAAGTTACAATTCAAGAGGAATTAAAAGCACTTAAGAAGAACAGAACTTGGGAAGTTGTTGATTTGCTTATAGGAAAAACTCTAATGGGTTATAAATAGATTTTTGCAATTAAATATAATCTAGATGATAGTATTAGTCACCAAAAAGCAAGACTTATTACCAAAGGATTTACTTAGCTCCAAGGTATTGATTATCAAGAAACATTTGCAAAATTCAACATAATTAATGTCTTGTTTTCTTTTGCACCAAATGTTGATCGGTCATTATACCAATCAAATATGAAGAATCCTTTTCTAAATGGAGACCCTGAGAAGGAAGTGTACATGTAAATTCCTTTAGGCATAGAGGACACAAGCAATGGCACTAAGATATATAAACTCTATAAATCCTTGTATGAGCTCAAACAGACTCCAAGAGCCTGGTTTAAGAGATTCACTACCATTGTCAAGAGCCAAGGATACACTTAACGTTAGACTAATCATATTGTTTGTAAATCATAGCTTAGATGGGAGATTGGCAATTTAAATAATCTATGTGGACGTCATTATAGTAACTAGGGACTATAATGATGAAATTGTTTGACTAATGAAGATATTTGTAGCAAAATTTGGGATGAAAAACTTGGATAGTCTAAACTACTTCTAGGAAATGGAAGTTGCAAATCACATTTCTATGTTCAAGAGATAATATACTTTGGATCTTCTTGAAGAAACAAGCATGTTGGGATGCAAACTCGTAGATACTCCAGTGAAAGTTGATTATAAGTTGAAACTTAACCAAGAAAGTTCTCTAGTTGACACATGGAGATATTAAAGACTTGTAGGAAGACTAATTTACTTGTCTCATACTTTTCCCAACATTAGTTTTCCTATAAGTGTAGCCAATCAATTCATGAGTAAACTAAATGAGAATTAAACCGAGATGGTATATAGGATCCTTCAGTACCTTAAAATAACCCCTGGAAAAGGGTTATTGTTTATGTAGAGATGATAAGACTAAGCATGTGGAGATTGATCGTCACTTCATAAAAAAAAAAAAAGATTGATTTTGGCCTACTTGAGCTATGTTTCTACAAGTGCTCATGTTGCAAAGTTACGACAAAAACTATTGCTAAAGTTAAGCTTGAAGAGTTAACTACCAAGTTTGGAATAATCAATATCTACTCCTTAACTTATGGGGAAGTCTCAAAAGTTAATGGCAATAGTTGTTAGGTAAAGATGATTTTAAATTAGTTTAATCTATTATCCTTAATATTTTAAATTAGTTTAATTTATCACCCCATTTTATCTATTCAGTTCTTGTCTCTTTATACTTCGAATAGATTGGGCAAAGATTATTTTAGTTGTAACCTTCCTAATATCTTAAGATTGATTGAAGTTTTAGTGGCTAACTTGTAGCTAACCATTTCAATTAATTTTCCTATTTATTTTTGCTGCTTTCTGATGAATAGACCGAGAAACTTATTCTCTAGTTTCATATATCTCTCATTCTCTAATTTCTACATATATGTTACTTTTTTTTTGGATACTTAACAGCACCAAAAACAACCACGTCCAAACTAGGGGTACCAATAAAAGTCATATGTAACAAGAAGACTTGCTCTAAGATTATGATACAAAGAAAATTGATTGATAACCTTCATATGGGCTATTAAATAGAAAGCAATATCCTACAAATTATAAGTGCAAATTAAGCTACCATAATATCAAAAGAAATAAATTAGAGTAAGAGTTCAATCAGAATATCATAACAATTATAATATACCAGGAAGCTAAAAATTGACAATCATACCATTCATGAAACCACCTAGATCTGAATTCCAGGTAAAGATCTACATTCACCTTCAAATATACTTAGTAACTAAGAAACACTTTCCTGAAATCTCATGACAATTTTCTCCAAAAACAATTTTTCGTTGAATGTGACAATGGAATATAAGGATATATCATTTTTTATCAAACCATTCATTTTCAAAATTTTTAACTACTAAGCATCTTAGAATAATCCTCTACTTTTAAGCTATAGCCAAGAAGTGACGAGCATAAAGTTATATCTTCCAATGGCAAACAAATGTTATCCACAAGAAACTTCATTGAGTTTGTGATTTTCTCCTCCAACAGTGTCATGCAATATGGATACTTCTTGAATATTAAAAGAGTGAATATTGTTGGACCAACCACACCTCTCAAAGAAATCCAGCTTTGACTCCCAATATGGTTTCTTTATTACTACTAACACATAAAATGGATTGATAAATGTAGGCTTAAAAGTTCAATTTCCATTTCCATAGCAAACTTGACATGTCCAGCAAACTTTGCATGCTTCATAAAGGCTAGACTTGCAAAATTAGTCGCTAATAAAGTGGCAAAAGATTGGGGCACTCCATGTTCTCTCAAAAACTTTATGTTTGAGACTATAGTAATCAAAATCGTATGATTTACAATTTGAATCTTACGATTTGTAACGAGTCACAAAGCCAACAATAAGAATTAATGGTTGAATTGGAAGTGATCCTAAATTGTACGATTCACAATTTGAATCCCATTATTCATAACAAATCACAAAGCTAATGATATGTATTGATGGCTAGATAGGCCACGAATTGTGACACAAATTGAGAAATTTTTATGTGTATTACTTGGTCAAAGTACAAGGGTATTTATACAAAAAATAAAATAAAATTATTTTAAGAAAGAAAACTATTATGAGAAACAAAATAAATTAGAAATAAGAAATAAAATCCTAATAAATCTTTAACAATTAGAAAACTAATTCTTAGGGTTATCTTTCTAACATAATTATAGGGATAATTACAAAATCACAATAATTAATAATAAGGAAATAAAGACTAATTGCTAACACTCCCATTTAAACTGGTGAGTGGATATCATCCATTCCAAGCTTGGTGATGATGTCTTGAAAGATGGCACTAGATAATTTCTTGATAAATATATTTGCAAGTTGACCTCCAGTAGGAACAAAAGGAATACAAATCATATCACTATCCAATTTCTTTTTGATGAAGTGGCGATTTATCTTAATATGCTTAGTGCAATCATGTTGTGTTGGATTGTGAGCAGTATTGATGACAAATTTATAATCACAAAAAGGTTTCATCGAGCCTTCCTACCTAATTTTTAAATCTTCCAAAATTATAATTAACCATAATATCATGAAGTTAATCTCTTATCAATAAAAGATCCTGCATGAAGGGTGCAATATCCTACTTCTCCAAATAATAAAATTTCCTTCTAAAAAGATGCAATATTCTGAGGTTAATCTCTTATCAACAAGAGATCCTTTATAATCTACATCAATATAAGCCTTAAGAGTCAATTCCTCACCTCTTTTAAACAAAAGTCCTTTCCTCGATATACTTTTCAAATATTGTAATATTCTATGAACTGCTCTGAGGTGTAATTCTTTTGAATCATGCATAAATTGATTCACAATACTCACAACATATGCTATATCAGACCTAGTATGAGACAAGTAAATAAGTCATCTCACAGGCCTTTGATAAGAACCCTTATCAATTGGTATATTTTCAAAAGCTTCACATAGTCTATGATTTAGCTCTATAGGTGTTTCTATATTTTTACATCCTAAGTTGCTTATATCTGTCAATAAGTCTAACACGTACTTGTGTTAGGATATAAAAATACTCTACTGTGAATGAGTTACTCTAAGGCCAAGAAAGTATCTTAACTTGTCTAATTCTTTGATTTCAAACTCCTTTACCAATTGCTTTTTTAATAACCCAATCCCTTCATAGTCGTTCCCTGTGATTATGATGTCATCCACATAAACTAAAAGTACGGTTGCTCCCCCTGAGGCTAAATGTCTCACAAATAAAATATGATCACTTTAACTCTACTTATATCCTATACCAATCATAACTTTAGAAAATCTTTCGAACCATGCTCGTGGAGATTGTTTTAACCTGTAGAGTGCCTTCTTAAGCTTACATACCATATCTAATTTATTTTGAGAAATGAATCTTGAGGGAATCTCCATGTAAATTTCCTCTTAGAGGTCACCATCCAAAAATACATTTTTGACATCGAACTGTTGTAATGTCTAACCTAAATTAACAATTACAGACAATAATACTCATACTGTATTCATTTTAGTAACAGAGGCAAAAGTTTTCATACAGTCAATTTTTATACGTTTAGTATATCCTTTCATAACAAGTTGAGTTTTATATCTCTCCAAGGCACCATCTGAATTATATTTAGTGGTAAATATCCAACAATAGTCCACTGGTTTCTTTCCTTTTAGCAATTGCACAAGATCCCAAGTTATATTTTTTTCAAGTGCCTACATCTCAACCTTTATAGCATTGACCCAATTTTCATTTTTGAACATCTTAGATAAGGTTTTGGAAATAAGGATGGTATTTAATGTATTAAGAAAGGCTTTATGGTTAAGAGATAGATGTAAAAAATAATAAGATAAAGGATATTTTATGCAAGTTTGTGTGCCTTTACGTAAAGCAATAAGAATATTATAATCATTGTGATCCATATTAGTAGTGGATAAAGAAAGTACCTTAACCTTGTCAGGGATAAAAGAGGTTGATTAGATTGGCTCTAGCGAAGAAGATGATGCCATCTTCTGAGAATATACTTGAAATGAATGAGTAAGGTTTGAAATTTGTTTTGGTTGTAATAGAGGTTCAAGTGGGTTATCTAGTGATATATAGGGCTCAGGTAATGGTAAGGTATGAGTGGGTAATGATGGGAAATCAAAAAGAAATAAGTCCTCAAATCTATTATGGATAGAGGGACCAACAATTGTGTTACCTTGATTGTGAAAATAGGAATCAGATTTGACAAAAGTGACATCAGTAGACACATAAAATTTCTTTGTAAGAGGATGATAACATTTATATCTTTTTTAAGTGAAAGAATATCCAAGGAATACACATTTGAGAGTTCAAGGATCAAGTTTGGTTTTATGATGAAAATGCACATAGACAAATGCTAGACATCTAAATATTTTAGATACAAAGTGGTTAGATGCATTGAAACTTAAAAAAAGCTATTTAAGAACTTGTATAGGACTTTTGAAATTAAACACTTGAGTGGAAAATCAATTAATAATATGAGTATCAATTAAAATAGCTTCCTCCCAATATTGCTTTGGAACATTTTTTTTCAAACAGTGAAGCCCTTGTATTGACCAGAAGATGATCATTCTTTCGCTTAGCCACTGCATTTTATTGAGGCGTATGAATGCAAAAGGTTTAATGTATTACTCATTTTCATGAAAAAAAGGTAGAGAGAAATTGATTAAAAAAATTCCTTTGCATTGTCAAATCGAAACCTTTGTATTCTTATTCTAAATTGAGTTTGAATCATAAAATGAAAAGTAAGAAATATAGTGCTCATATCAAATTTTTGTTTCAACAAATAAATTCAAGTCACATGAGTGTATTTATCAATAAATGAAATAAACTATCAAGCTCCAGAAATATTAGAAATAGGGGTTAGGCCCTAAATATCACTATAAATCAAACTAAATAGATCAAAAGTTTTTTTATTACTAATTGGAAAAGAAGCATATTTATGCTTAGAAAGTTCACAAGTCTCACGATGTAAAGTTTTAATTTCTAATCTCTTGAATAAAGCAAAAACATAATTTTGATAATATTAAATGATGAATGTCTAAGACAAAGATGGTGAAGCTTCTTACGATTGAGAGTGCTTAAATTGTCCTTTTACTTCATTAGAACATGGCATAGAATGTTTGGAGACTAGAACATAATTCTGTAATTAAGGGGCATCAATCATGACACTCTGTTTATCTTCCTCCACTAGGACAAGAGCAATGGTCTCATTCAAAGATGGTAACTCCTCCCATCCTAGAATTTGAACCTTAACAATATCAAAGTCAACATTGAGACTAATAAGGAATTCATAAATCTTGTCCTTCTCTATAAAACGCTTAAAAATAATAGCATCTTCACCATAGTTCATCTGAAAATTGATAGTGATCTCATTCTTGCCAAAGACTTTCAAGAGATTAGAATATGCAATGATGGCCAAAGATTCCTATTTGGTATAGGAAATTTTCATCTTAATATCATAAATTTGCGTTGCATCTCAAACTTTGGAGTAGGTTTGTCAAATAGTCTCTCATATCTCTTAAGCCGTATCACTGGTGTCAGAGGATATAGAAAATAATAACCAAGTCATGATTATAGAGCCTTCTTCATCCCACGTAGCAAATTTAGGATCACTGGGTTTCGGACTAGTACCAAGCAAATGACTAAATATGCCCAAGCCCTTCAGAAAAGTGTGAACCAATTGAGACCATTTTAAATAGTTCTTGCCATTCAATCGGTATGTCACAAGAATGTTTTGTAACTTCGAAAGATTAAAGGAGTTGCCCATGGTTGAATCAGAAGGGTGGCTGATAACAATAGACTTAGACATAGTTTAAAAAACAAGGAAATAACAAACCCATGGAACAAAGGGATAAACAGCATTCAACAAATGGCAAAAAACCCACATAAAAGGCAAATGAGCACACATGGACCACAAAATGGTCGAACAACACCAAGGACAAATGCGGCAAGGTGAAGCAACCAAATTTGAAAAATAGTGGTGTGGTATGCACGAAACACAAAGAGGTAGTAATATTGAAGGCTACATAAAAAACAACAAGAAAAGCCTGAAAAAAAAAAAAAGTAGATGTCCTAAGAACCCTAGTGTTATGATACTATGACACAAATTGAGAAATTCTTGTGTGTATTACTTAATAAAAGTACAAGGGTATTTATATAGACAGAATGAAACTATTTTAAAAAAGAAAACTATTATAGGAAACAAAATAAATTAAAAACAAAATCTTATCAAATTTTTAACGATTAGGAAACTAGTTCCTAAGGTCAATTTTCTAACATAATTGCAGGGATAATTACAAAATCACAATAATTAATAATAAAGAAATAAAAATCGATTGCTAACATTCCCCTTCAAGTTGGTAAGTAGATATGATCCATTCCAAGCTTGGTGATGGTAGGCGGAGGGCTTTCCTTCAATGTTCCTAGAAAATTTTGTAACTTCTCAATCGCCTCCTTATTGAAATTAGTCACAGAGAAGGTATACTCACTATTGGAACCAGTGTGGAAGCTTACCATGGAGTTTCCAACACTTTTTCTTAGTGTGGCGAGGTTTCTTGTAATATGTGCATCACAAGGTGTCCTACTGGATTGTTGATAGTGCTCAGATTGTCATTTTGCTACATCAAAACATGGCACAGAATGTTTGAAGACTAGAGTAAAACTCTCCAATTGATGGGCATCATTCATGACACCCTGTCTACTTTCCTCAGCCAGGACAAGAGCAATGGCTGGGAACATTGAAGAAAAGCACTCCACCTACCATAGGTATTTGTTCTTTGATTTCTTAGATATTTCTTCTCACTTCCCATCTGCCTATAATTCTGTCTTTAATGTCTTAAATAAGTTTCTTCTACCTCTTAGGTCATTGACGCTGGTGCCACTAACCATATGACTCATTCTTCTCAACATTTTCTCTCATATACTCCTTGCCCTAGTAATAAAAAAATTACTGTAGCCAATGGATCGGTCACTACTGTGACTGGTGAGAAAGCTATGTTTAAATGCTAATATTGTGCTTAAAAATGTCTTTCATGTTCCACGACTTTGCACCAATCTTATTTTCATCTAGAAACATACAACTAATTCTCATTGCAGTATAACCTTTTATCCTTCTCATTGTGTATTTTAGGAACAAGGCACAAAAAAGATGACTGAACTTGCTTGGGAGAAGAATAGGTTGTATCATTTTGAAAAAGATAATGGATACAGTAGAATTTAAAGTTTGTTACTTATATCATTCTGAGTCATTTAAATCCAATAAAGATTGAT
This sequence comes from Erythrophleum fordii, assembly GCA_032878935.1. Lineage (NCBI taxonomy): Eukaryota > Viridiplantae > Streptophyta > Magnoliopsida > Fabales > Fabaceae > Erythrophleum > Erythrophleum fordii. The sequence goes on along the minus strand of JAVQMF010000058.1, from coordinate 25,545,908 downwards.
CGCTAACAAATTGTGCAATTCAAGCCAATATAGCAAAATAGCACAACTTTGTTATTTAAAAATATGCGAAAATAGTAAGTTGGCAAGGCAATGTTGTATTATTAAGTATTGTCTATACTTCTTATAAAGAATGTTAAAAGAATATTAGTTGAGATTATTTCAAGAATTCATTACTTACAAATTATATGACTAATGACCTTATTTATGACTTACGTTTAACTATTTTTCTTACTTTTTGGATTAAATTTACTATTTTTAGTATTTTATGCATCTTACAAGAATATATATATATATATGTGTCATATTTTATATTTCATTTTTTTTACTTATTATTGAATTTTAAGATTCGATACATTTTACGATACATGATTTAAAAATATGCTTTTCAATTCATGATATGTATCACGATTTGAGAACTATGTTTGGAACTACATCTGTTTCATCCTTATGGAGAAAAATCCATCTCAAGCGTTTTAAAGCTATATTACTTGTTAGGGATCTGTAATTTGTTTTATTTTCTTCAGCTTTAAACTTAAAATTTCATGCAAAGTATTCAAAATCACCATATTTAACAATTTAAGGAAAAGAGTATCATTTGTTGTCAGGTGAAAGCAATATTATTAATTCTTGTACAACATGCTTCTAACCATATCCTTACTTCACAAAAGAAAGAAACCGAAGATTAAAGTTTTAACAACTGTGCATCTACAAAGCTCCATAGTGTTTGTGAACCCATGATTTATGGTGAAAAACTATATAGAAAGAACATGATCAGCAAAACAAAAGGACCCTGGGACTATTTAAATGGAGAAACATAAGGAAGGAAGGCGCCTATCCCATGCGTGTATGTGCCATAATCTCAAGAACATAAAGCCATTACGCAATCAAGGAGTTGATAGTTCCCATAACACCAATTGACCATTCCTCACTCTCCCTCCACAAGTTGTAGACATGCTATGTAAAAAAAAAAGGCCAGTATACAACAAACTTAAATTTACACAAGCACTCCTTCTCATGACTTGCTAACCTAGCTCAACAAACATGCAAATGTCTATCATGAACAAAAGGAATAAAAATTTCAAGAACTGAACACACAGTAGCAGTAGAAAAATATATCAACTGTGATCTCTCTCCTGCAACTCTCCTATCTTTTACCTTTGAAAAAGACACCCCTCCTTCTGATATGGTCCCTCAAACAAACCTTTATCTTATACCGCCTAGTTTTTCTTGATTCCCTCTTTCCCCTCTAACTTGTCCATATCTAAACCACTCTCAAATATCCTACGCCCTGATGCGATGGGCTTTGCTGGTGGATGCTGATTTTCTTAGAAGCCCACATCTTTTTTCTACAAACGCTTTGGCTTCTCCCTCGTGGAAGCACACTATCATGTAAAACCAAAACTCTTTTTCAAGTAGCATTGTCCCGATGGCACAAGCCCATCACCTAGCCTTTTTATTAAGGCACCAAATGAAATTTTTTGTTCTTTTGAAGGTGTCTTGTTCTTTCGAAGGTGGCTTTCTATATCAGTTTTATGTTGCTTACTTGTCTCATGAAGACTGTTGGCCCTTGTAGTTTATTTATTTTGTCTGCTTGAAGCTTTTGTGTAACCATAGGTTTTCATGAGCCCTTTTGCAGAAGGGCCCTCTATCATGTATGTTTCTCTTTTGATTTATGACTTTTCCATTGTTACCAAAAGGAAAACTAAAAAAGGAAAAAAAAAAAGTTAAAAGGAAGGAAAAACCTACTTCGTAGCTAATAATGGTTTGTGTTCAGTCCCTTCCAAACCTTCTTCACTTTTTTCAGTCCAGAGAAGGAAACAGAAAAATATCTTATGACACTGGATTATAGAAGTAACTAAATATTAAGTCATGAGAATCCTGCTATCATGAGCTTCTATGTAAAAGAGAAGCATAAAGTATGAAATCAGTATGCAGTCCTCCCCAGTTTTCAGACAACTCCAGGTTAAGTCTGACATAGTAATGAGTTTAAATATTAATGACAAGCTGCTGTTTCAGGCATATGCAGAGCAGACACAAAAAATATAAAACCGTCAAAATACAATATTATATTTAGAAATATTATGAAAATAAAAAAGAGGAAGCAATATGATTTCTTCACAAGCACTCAGCCAACTGTTGTCACCAATATTTATTACTTATGTCATATTCTATGCTCTCTGCATAACTGATCTACTTAAAGAAGTTTTAAACTAAGTTTGACAACAGTTTCATTCTCAAAAAGTAGATAAGATGTATAATTGTAAATACTATAGAATTGGAAATAGTGAGATTTATTAGCAAAGTTTAAAATAGCTTGGAAGTCACGCTAAAAGGGATTGTGTACAGTTCAAAAACACTAATATCGTACGGCACTTGACTTACCAAAAATTCTTCAATATTTTGGCAAAAGTTAGCCATTGCATAATTCCCTCCGCTTTTTTCTCCAGAAACACTCGTTAAAAAATTTTTAAAATCATCCAAAAATCATTACAAAGATCAAACTCAAAATCATCAGGTCAACAAGATAGCAGATGAGCTCAGTGCATGTATTTTCTCCCTTTGTAACCATGTTTGGCAGCAGGCATCTTCTGCTCCAAATATTTGTATATACTAATATTTTTCAGACTATATTAGCACCTCAAATGACAACACAAACAGGGATGCCAGATTGCCAGAAAAAAAGTTGTTCCCATTTATCATATTGGACTAGAACTTGTTCTTGAATTATGATAAAAAGAAAATTGATTGATGACCTTAACAAGAATCATGAAATAGAAAGCAATATATTACTAACCAATAGTTCAAACTGAGCTACCACAATACAGAAAGAAATAAATTAAAGTATAATTTCAAGCAAAACAGTTGAATAATTGTAATAAAACAGGAAGTTTTAAATAGTTTGCGATCATTCCCTCCAAGAAAATAACTAGGACTGAACTTCAGATAAAGGTTCTAATTCACCTCCATAGATGTTCAATAGCTCAGGAACACTTTCCTTAACTCTGACAACAAAGTTCTGCAGGAATTTTTTCTCACTTAATACGATAATGGAAGATAAAGACTTATCATTATTGATCAAACCCTTCATTTTCAAAATTTTAACTACTGAGCATCTAGGAATAATCCTCTGTTTCAAGTTAAGGCCAAGAAATGCTGGCCAGGTAGCTATATCTTCCAATGACAAACCCATTTCATCCACAAGAAACTTCATTGAGCTTGTGATTTTCTCCTCTGAAAGCCTCATGCAAAACGGATACTTCCTGAACACTGAAAGAGTGACATCCCTGGACCAGCCGCACCTCTCAAAGATATCCAGTTTTGACTCCCAGGTTAATTTCCTAATTGTTGAGGAAAGAAAAATTGCCTGGATGAAAACAGCCTTAAATGGTTCGATTCCTACTTTCTTAGCAAACTTGACATGTTCAACAAACTTTGCATGATTCATAAATACTAAATTTGGATAATTAGTTAACATTTGAGTGACAGAAGATTGAGGAACTCCATATTCTCTCAAAACCTTTATGTTTGGAACCATATTCGTTACGTCCTGGCGTAGAAAGTTCCTTCCTCAGCGTTTAAAAGCTATATTTACTTTCACATCGTCATCAAGTACACTCTTAAGGATCTCATATCGGGGTATTATACGATTCTTTAAGCTCCATTTTAGGACTAGAGAGTTTGAAATGAGGAATTCTGGGAGTTCAGAACATGAAATCCCTATAGACTGGAAAAACCTTAGCTTGGGCAAAAGGGTCTTCTCAGGCTTTACCAAAAGCAGCGATGGTAGATTTTTCACAATTTTGGATATTTGTGTATCGGAGAATCCGTAGCTCCTGAAAAGATTAAGTACTGAATCGGGATTCTCAGGGTCTTTGAATTTAACCCTTTGGGATACTTGAGTAGCAACTTTGGCGGAGAAGCCACATGAGTTCATGAGATAAGTAACCGTAAAAGATTCATCTCCTTCTTGTTTTTGTTTGATTCATTTGATTCAGACGATTTCACGACTGAAGAAAACGATTTGAAAATGAGGGAAGCATTGTGATGAAGAAACCCCAGTGGAGTCCTCCCCCTGCACGTCTGTGATGCAGATAATCTAGAATTAAGGAAGTCAAGCATCAATGGCAATGAGTAACTCACCCGATCTCCGTTTTCGGCTCCAATCACCCCTGCGCGTAGTACAATCCCTCACATTCTGCTTTCGTAATATGAGAAGGAATCGAGAAATCGACTACCGGCATGAGAGGCACCGGAGGAGAGGGGGAAATCAAACAAGGAAGAAAACAGAAAACCATTCAAAACGACGACGTTTGGAGCCCATATTTGAAGTACCCGCGTATATTGAAAATAAAATTTAAAAAAATTATACTTAAAAACGAAGATATTATAAAATGTATAATAAAGAATCTTAAAAATTAAAATTATTTTTAAAAAAATATAATTATTATTAGATTTTTAAAAATTTATCACTAAATTTAAGAAGATTTATTATTGAATGGAAAAAATTTAACAATTTTTTATAGCTAATAATAAATCCCCAGACTCAGTAACAAATTCTCTGATTGTAATTGTGGCTTTTAAGAATAATTTTAATTTTTAAAATTTTTTATTATAAATTCTGTAAAGATCTTTGAATATAATTTTTTCATAAAATAAAATAACCTTAAATACGGCCAAGATTTCAACTTCCCAAATGCATTAATCAGTTGGAAAAGTTGAATTTTCGAAAAAGAAAGGGATGGCGTTTGAATTTGTTATAAGAAAAAAAATAGTTTATAAACAATATCTTATATTTTTATTATGAGATATTTTAATTAAATATAATAAATATATAATTTTTTTAATAATAAAATAATAATTATATAATTTTTGTAGATAACTATTTAGTTATTATAACTCAATATTTCATAATTGGGTTTTTAAAAAATTGTATACTCATATTATAATTCTGTTGAAAATTCTTATAATAAAAATATAAATAACTATATCTAAATCTAATAATTTGTTTTAAGGTGAAATTAAATGTTTCATTCATTTATTTTTTAAGTCTATGTGGTTTTACTTACTTTTTAATTAATTTTTGTAGTTTAAAAAAATTATAAATGAGTTCTTATAATTCTAAAATTTGTTAATCTATCCTTACTATTATATCTTAAATAGTATGCTGCTAAATTTGACTAATGTAGCTAATCATGTGTTATCATAACACTCCAAATACATATATATATATATATATATATATATATATATATATATATATATATATATATATATATATATATATATATATATAATTTAAGTTAACTCACTCAAATGATTTAGTATCAATTTTATTAGGAGTTATGTATATAAATTAATTTTATCTCATTATTACTTTTATATTTCTTTTATTGACATAAATCACATATATTTAACATATTAAGGTAACACATAATTAGTCACATCAGCTAAATTTTTTAAAATATTGACAAAAAATGATTGGCATGAACTAAATTAAAAAAATTTTATAACTATAAAATCTAATTACAAAATTTTAAACCATAAAAAACCAATTAAAGTTGAGTAAAACTACAATGACAAATAGAATAATTTAACCTAAACATTTTGTCCTTTTATTTTCACTCAATTTGTTAATCCTTACATTTTTCTTTTTTCAATTTACTCCTTATTATTTTGAATGATTTTTAACATGATCTATGACATCAATAACATGACAGCATCTATAAATTGTCATTGTGGCAAAAGGACATTCTACATGGCATCACAATAATTCAACATGTATTGTTTCTCTTCACATTTCGTCATTATAATTCTAGCAAATTTTGAACTCTCCCTTTACATTTTTTTTTTTTTTGACATTTGAGATCTTATGGTTTTAAACCATGTTCAATTTCATCCTTCCAATCACCATCCGTTACAACTATTTAAAACATGAATAGCTCTTACAAGTCAAAACAAGAATTGCGCTCCAAAGCTAGTTTTTTTGTTGTTCTAGCTCTTTTACTATTGTTTAGTTTATGCTCTTGGTTCTAATTAGTTGACTTGGGCCCCTTTTAAAACATGTTAGGTGTGTTGTTGGGATTTCCATTTTGTCGTCTGCGAAATCTATCTTTCCTCCAAAAACAGTCTAACATTATATTTTGATTATCTGAGACAGAGAGAGAGAGAGAAGAGCACAATAAATGTAAGTCCCACATGAATAGATCCCTATAAGACCCACTCATTATATCTTTCTCTTCCATTTTCAATTGACAAAAATATTTCTCTTATTTAATAGCAGAGATATTAAAACAATAACAACCATTAAAGAGAATAAAATATTGATTTCACAAAATCTTTTTTTACAAATATTAATTTTTAAATTGAAATAAAACTTCAATTTATCAAACCATCATATAAATTTCTTTAATCATTTTCAAGCTTGGTTGTTTATGACTCAAGATCCACTTGGTTTTATGTTGAATTGATATATATATATATATATATATATATATATATATATATATATATGTATGCTTTTTTTTTTTTTTTCAAAAAAAGAGCCCTTGATTTTTTTCCCAATATGCTGTACTTCCTCCATTTATGATCAAATTCACTCATTTGTGGTGACTATTAATTTAATGTTACCTTTTTTTATAAATTTATTTCTTACTCTTGTCTTTATCTTTGGGAATGCTCCCATATAATGTAAAAAAGATATGCAAAATTAACCCCAAAAAATAAATATAAAAACGATATAACTATTAATAATTAGTATGACATTTGAAATTTGATGTCTATACCTGCTCTTTTTTCTCTTTATTTATTTAGACCTTATAGCTTCCATTGCAACTTAAAAAAATTGCTTTCAAGAATTTGGTACCACTAACAATTAGATATAAAGGCCTTAAATAATTTTTTTTCCTTTCGTACATAGGTTTCAATTTTATACAAAAGATTCAAAATCTCTAAGATTTGACAATTGAATAGAAAATGTATCTTCGTAGTCATGCTGTGCAATACTATCCATTCTAGTTTAAGATGCTTCCAAGCATTATCCTCATTTCAGAGGCAGTGCATCCTCTGCTATGACAACCCCAGCTCAGGTGCTGTGATTCCTAAATAGAGAGCCCTTTTTATATTTCTTATTATGTTTTTCTCCATAAGAGAAAGGAACCGATGATCAAAATATTAACAACTAAGCATCTACAAAGCTCTATAGTGCTACCCGTAGATTTACGTGAAAATCTATAGTGAAAGGTCATGATCAGCAAAACAAAATGATCTTGGGCCTATTTAAATGCAGAAGTACAAGGGAGAAAGGTGCCTACTACCAGCATGTAGGTGTCAATGTCTTTGGAACATATAGCCAATATTTACAATCAATAAAAGATCATTCACATAACACCAACTTCAATATTTAAAATTTAGATCAGCTTCATGTTTTAGGTCCTATCCCCATCACTTGTCCTTTCCCCTGCTCTCCCACAATAGGTCATAGACTTGCTACGTTACGCCGCCGCCACTAACCCCCCCCCCCCCCAAAAAAAACAAAAAAACAAAAAACAAAACAAAAAGAAAAAAAGAAAGAAAGCCATTACACAACAAACTTAAATCTGCATTAGCACTCCACATAGCTTTAACTTAGCCCAACAAATATGCTAATGCCCAACAAATATGCTAATGCTAAAGGGATAATTAGCTCGTTTGCAAAGAGGAGATAATATCTTACCTTTGCAACCTAGGTTCTATTACTCACAAGGAGTAAAATCTCAAATGCAACAGGTTAAACTGAAGAATGTACACCTATGGTTACCCTGAGGAGGGGATTTAACGCCCCCAAAAAAAGTCTGAGATATCCATGGCCGTAACAACCAGCCAAAAAAAGAACAAAAGGCATCAAAATTTCAAGATCTGAACACAAAATGGTTAAAAAAATAAAATAAAATAAGGACCAGATAGTACAATATTATTGATTCTTGTACAATCCTCACTTTGCAAAAGAAAGATACCAAAGATCAAGACTTTTAACAACAGAGTATCTACCTTCTTATGGTCAACAACTACCCCAGCAAAGATCAAAATGTAGAAACTGAAACTTATAAATGCCCTCCATAGTCTCGTCAATATGTTTCCTAGCCAATATTATAATAACCTGTGTTGCTTTCTTTTTCTCAAAGAAAAAACAAGCAAAGGAGAGAAAATGAAAGGAAAAGCTCTAAAATAATATTAAACTTGTAGAAAACAACTACTTTGAAAGGCTAAACCATTATTAGGAAGCACATGATCAACAAGCGGGAGAGAGGGGAAAAAAAAAGACCTTAAGCCTTTAATAAATTAGGGATAGCAATCACTAAGGCGCCATCCAATTTTTCTCCCATTTCCACCCTCGGTGTCTATTGTGGGGGAAATTTTCCCCCATTTCCATTCCTCAAGTCCCCATCGATCCCTACCATGGAAAATGAGTGAGGGATTGAAGGTTAGTTCTACAATTAGATTTTTTTTTTCTTAATTTTAAATTAATAAAAATATAAATAAAGAGTGAAATAACTAGAAAAGACAAAGGTTGGTAATACATGTAAATAAAAATTTTAAGAGTACTTGTATAAAATTGAGGGGGACAAGGGCCACACTCCCTGCCCCATCCTTGATCTACCCTTGGGGGAGATTTTCTCCCTTGTCTTCATCCCCACAGGGAAAAAAATCCCCCAATGTAGCAATCCCTGTTGGAATGCTCGAATTTGGAGAATTTTTGCAACCCCTATACTGAAGGGAGAAGTTGAGGCCTTCATGTATGCACCATAATATTTGGTACACAAAGGCTAGCACACAACAAGAGCAAATTTATATGAGCACTCCTTATAGCTTGCTAACCTACCCAACAAACATGCAAATGCTTAATATGATCACCGTCAGAACTAGCTCAAGTGATTCAAGGGAGGAGAATTGGGTAAAGATCACTCATTTGATTTCCTCTTGTACCAAAACAAATGCCTAGCATCAACAAAAGGCATAAAAATTTACAAGAACTGAATGCACAGTAGTTATAGAGAAAAATAACCTTCTTTATAACTAATAATGGTTCATGTACAGCACCTTCAAATCATTTTTTACCATTCTAGGTTAAAACAAGAAACAGGAAATCCCATAATTTAAGGTGTTATACAAACGGGTCCCAGAAAAGTTGCTGTTTCAGGAATATACAGGGCAGTCAGAAAGAAAACATTCAAACATTCAAACTTTTAAGAAAATAGAAAGAAGGCAACAATATGATTTCCTCACAAGCATTCAACCAACAATTGTCACCAATATTTATTAGTCATATTCTATGCTATCTGCATAAGTGATTAACTTCAAGGAATTCTAAACTAAGCTTGTCAACAGTATCTTTCTCAAAATAAGAGTAAGATGCATATCTGTGAATAACATAGAGTTGGAAATAGTAAGATTCACCAGCAAAGTGGATAATAATTAAGAAATCCAGCTAACAGAAGTTATTTATGGTGCAAAACAGTAATATGATACAGTAATTGACTTACCAAAAGTCCTCCATTCCTATAAATTGCACCTTTTTCGTCTCCAAAAAACACTTGTTGAACAGAATTTAAAGATTAAACTCAAAATCAGCAGGATAATCATATAGTAAATTCAATCAGTGCATGTATCCTCTTCCTTCGGAACAAAATTAGGCAGCAGGCATATTCTGCTTCAATCATTTCTACATAATACCAGAATTAGAGTTGATAGTTACCAGAATACAGAAATAAATTAGAGTAAGATTTCAAGCAGAACAATTGAATAATTATAATAAAGTTGGAAGTCAAAACTCACAATCATATCCTCCAAGGAACTACCTAGGACTGAACTTCAGGTACGACGTTTATAAATATCCAATAGCTGTGGAACATTTTCCTGAAATCTAATCACAAAATTCTCCAGAAACCTTTTTTCACCTAATGTGACAATGTAACATAAGGACGTAGAATTTGTTATCAAACCCTTCGTTTTCAAAACCTTAAAAACTAAGCATCTAGGAATAATCCTTTGCTTCAAGCTATAGCCAAGAAATGATGGGCACATAGCTATATCTTCCAATGACAAACCCATTTCATCCACAAGAAACTTCATTGAGTTAGTGATTTTCTGCTCTGACAGCGTCATGCAAGATGGATACTTCCCAAATACTGAAAGAGTGACATCCCTGGACCAGCCGCACCTCTCGTAGATATCCAGCTTTGACTCCCAGGTCGATTTCTTTGTCATTCCTGACACATAAATTGCCTGGATGAACGTAGCCTTAGAAGGTTCGATTCCTATATCCTTAACAAACTTGAAATGTTCAACAAACTTTGCATGCTTCATAAATGCTACCCTTGCAAAATTACCTACCAGTTGGGAGATAGAAGATTGAGGCACTCCATGTTCTCTCAAGACCTTTATGTTTGGAACTAAATTCGTTACATCCTGAAGGTACCAACTTGAGCGTTTTAAAGCTATATTTACTTTCTCATCATCATCAAGTATACTCTTAAGGGCCTTGTAACGGGGGATTATACTTTTATTTAAGCTCCAAGTTAGGAGTCTAGAGCATATGAGGAGTTCTGAGAGTTCAGAACATGAAAACCCTATAGACTGGAAAAACCTTAGCTTGGGCAAAAGGGTCGTGTCGGGCTTTGCCAAAAGCACTGGTGGATACTTTTTTACAATTTTGGATATCTCGGTATCTGAGAATCCATAGCTCCTCAAAAGAATAAGTACAGAGTCGGGATTATCAGGGTCTTTCAAATTAACCCTTTTGGAAACTTCAATAGCAACTTTGGCAGACATGCCCAATGAGTTCATGAGATAAGAAACAGTAAACGATTCATTTACTTCTAGCTTTTGTTTTGGTTGATTTGATTCAGACAATTTCGAAACTGAAGAAAACGAATTGAAAATGTGGAAAGCATTGTGATGGAGAGAACCAAATTGGGTCCTCCTCCTGCACGGGAGTGAAGATAATCTTGCAATGAGAAAAGTAAGCATTAATGAATGAGTGAACGGTGATGAGAAGCTCACCCAAGTTGAACTGTCTGCTCCAATCACCACAGACGCTGTAGAATCCCTCAAATTCTGCTATGACATTTGGGGGACAGGTTCGTTTTTACTCTGACCGGGAACGAAGAACAAAACCCCAGACGAAACGACGACGTTTACAGCTTCTGCTTTTCCACCCAAAGACCTTTTTTTTTTTAAATAAAATTTCTTTATTACTATTTGAATTAAAACTTTATTTTAATCCTTTATAAATAAGATTTTTTTAGTTTAATATTTTATAAAATTATTTTTTAATTTAATCTTCTACAAATAAAATTATTTTTTAATTTAATCTTCTACAAATAAAATATTTTTTTAATTTAGTCTCTCATAAATTATATTTTTAATTCAATTTTTTATAAATAAAATAGTGATTAATAATATTTTATTTTTAGTAGAATAAGGGAGCTAAAAGCTATAATAAAAAACGGAAACTAAAATCCACACAAGAGTAAAAAATTCCAGAATAATCTGCCCTAAAAGTTAGGATAGGAACGTGAGGAATATAATCCTAAAAATAAATTCCTTAAAAAAGCTGAGATCATAAATTGTTAGGAGGTTAACACATCTATTTACTTCTCGCGGAATGTGATTTATCTCCAATCTTCTAGCTCGCATGCCGCGAATCAACTTAATGGTACGGCCATAAATATGTTGATTCTCTGAAGTATCATTTATGGCCAACACAAAATCAAAAGAGTCAAGCTCCATTTGTATCTTACGATACCTATGTTGCCAAGCCAACTCCAGACCTGTGAGAGCCATCCACGACTCCGGCTGAAAGGAATTATGCCAGCCAATGTTTCTTGAATAACCACCCAGCCATCTGCCCTCTGAGTTGCGAAAGGTCCCTCCACATGGGTTCCCTTTGCGAGCACCATCACCATTGACCTTGATCCAATCCCCTGTTGGAGGTCACCATCACACTTCTAGCGAGTTACTGTTTAAAGCTTTCAGGCAAAGGGTGCTCTTTGACATCTTCGCAAATTGAGCAGGAAGCTTGCGGATTAAGCTCTCTGCTCTGTTGAAGCTTCTATCATTGTTGCCAAATAGATCAGCGTTTCTACTGCTCCAAAGGATCCAGCACCCAACCCCAAAAACCACTCTCCAAGGCATGCCCTTGTGAGTGACGCTGTCATCTTGGAGGTTTGATGCTAACCAGGCCATAAGAGGGAGAGTGAAGAAAGCGGTTTTTCTGTTTGAGGAGACCAACTCATTCCAAATCACAGAAGCATCTAGGCATTTCCTTAGGACATGCATAACACTTTCGGTTCTCCCACATCTGTGACAACCAACAGTGCTAGTAGTTGCACCCCACCTCTGCATCAGAACTTTCGTATGGAGCCGATTATGTGCAGTACACCAGAGTAAAACTTTAATCCTTTCCGGGTCCTTCCATTTCCATGTTAGGTTCCCAAAGGACGCCTTATTATCGAGACTTCTCTCCATGATGGATAAGCAACCACTACGGACGCTATACATCATGTCATTCGCACCATTTCAGCAAACTTCATCGGGTCCAAGAGCTTCTAAGGGAGGGGTATGGCATTTGTCTTTAAGTAGAGTTGATTGCCTATTAGTTTTGTTAGTAGTATATTAATAAAAAGGTATTATTGATAATAATTACTATTTATAAAATATTAAATTAAAAACTGTTTATTTATAAGGAATTAAATTAAGAAATATCAAAATAAAAATAATTTTATAAAATATTAAATAAAAAATATTCCATATAATGGAGAATATAATAAAATTACAGTCATACACTGCCTACCCCCTCTGTCGCCCAATGCTTCAATCTTTTTTATTTTTATTGTTAAATTTTGTCGCTTTTTGCGCACAAATGAGTCCTTACGTGTGAGTGCTTTTTTCTTTCTTTCTTTCTTTTTTTAAATTTCGATTGTCTTATTTTTCTTCAAATTGTGAATATGAAATTAATATAACAATATATTTTAATATAAAGTTTTTTCTTAAACCAATAATAATTATAGATTAGAATTTAAATGTAAAACTTTTTCAATTTTTATAATAATATTTTTCATTAATTTTGACCCTGATTGAACTTTAAATTTAAATCCTTCAGTTATTAAAAAAAACAACTACAATATCAACATAAATATTTTATAAAATTAATTTAGAGAAGATTGTGTATTTTAAACTTTTAAATTTATGTAAAAAAATTATTTTTAAATATTTTAATGTGGGTGAATTTTAAAATTTTAAAATAACTTTAAAATTCGATCCATCTATATCTATATTTATCTATCTTCTAAAATCTACAATTTATCTATATCTATCAATAATGCAAAATAACTTCTAATTTTTTTAAGTTGACTCTAATTGAAATTTAAGTTGAGATTTTTTTTTTATTTTGAAAATCTTTCAGAATCATTGAGTTAAAAAGTTCAAAAAAATTTTTTTCCAAATTTTCAAATGGATAAATAAAAAGTTTGAAATTGGTACATTTTAAATTTTCTTTTTTAAATAAATTTAAAATTAAAATTTATGTATCTATGTCTATAATTTTCTATCTATTTTCTATAATTTATAATTTATCTAATAGATAAATTCTTAAATTTTTATTGATTTAACTTCAGAACATTTAATATTTTAGCCATACAAACAGTATCAATACTATTGAGCCAAAGCTTATCACTAACAAATTTAAACTATACATTTTAAAGTCAATAAGTTTTAAGTTTTGCAATTGATAAATTTCAACTAAACTATAAAATTAGAATCCTTTGTAGCACAATATTGTCTTCAATAGAAAAGAGATTGACACAAATAAGTTTGCTGCATTTGCTTCTTGAAATTGCGAATGCATTCTTTTTACAAAACTTGTATAATATCTATTATACTTTTATATTTATTATTTTATTTATTAAATCAACTTTTAAAAAATAAGAGTAAAGTAGACATTTTTTATCTCACCTACTCACATTTTATATTTTTTTTACTATTATATCCTCTAACTAAACATACCAAGTGTATATAGAATTCAATTCTTCTCTTTTTTACTTACTTTTTTTTTTTATCTTCTTCCAACTGCACCATACGCATTTACTTACTAAATATAGAAAATTCAAATCCAAATATCTAAACCTAGAGGTTTCAAATTTGTAAACAATTTTGTTTCAAATTTGTAAACAATTTTAGTACAAACTTCGATCCTTTGCAATAATACAACGTGCATTTATAAGAGAATATGACACAAAAGGTATAAATGTATATAAAATCCAATTCCTCTCCTTCCATTAATCCTCTAAATGCAGAAGATACAAATCCGTCATAGTACAACTAAACCAAAGTTTATTAATAAAATTTAAATTTCACATTAAAATATTTTCTATCTTTCTAAACTTTACTTAAATATTCATTAATTTAAAAGTTAGAGCTATATTAATAAAAGAATGAGTATCCTTTAGAGTGCAAATTTTAGCTTTTTATTATATATATTTTTAATATTATTGTAATTTATTGCACATTATTTTTAATGTGAGATTCATGTTATCTACTTTTTTTGGATATAAAATTTTTATTTTATTCTGAACAATACCTAATATACTTTTATTTTTTATATTTTCATATATCAAATTAATATAATATTAAAAAATTAATCCAAATGCACAGATCCCGCACCAGTTTGCATTAAGATCATGGCCAAAAAATTGTTTTAAAAGCAAACATTAAAAACATGTTTAAAATTTTTAAATTGAACACTTCAAGTTTAAAAGCATTAAGATATTAGAAATAAGAAAATTAGAATATATCCAAAGATGTCACCTCTTGTTTTACAAAAAACAAAATTTTCTTTTAACTAAAAAATACTTTTTAGAAGTTGAAACTTTCGTCGGTCAAAAAAAGATGCTAAAGATTCTTTTAAAAAATTATTCTTCAACTTTCTCACTTTTTAAATTTGATATAAAATTCTTACTATATTTCTTACTATGTTAAAATAATATACAAAGGTAAGGGCTTTCATGACTGGGTTTTGACTTAATCCAATATTTGACCCAATTTTAAATAATTTTTAAAATTTAAAATTGAAACCCATTGTTCAGACTCTACCGAATTTAGTATCAAGCAGGTTGGATTGAGCTAAGCTAGTATAAGGCAACCTGATTTTTATTTTATTTTTTAAAATTTATTGTAAACATTATAAAATGACCTCAAAAAAATTTATATAAATCCTTATAAAATTATATTTTATTCTTAAAAGATTAAAATTTTTATATAAATTCTTATAAAAATATTTTCATAGCTTAGTTTTTTTTAAAAAAAATTGTGTCTAACCTAATCCAATTCAATTTGACTAGATAAGACTGACTATACTAAACTCGAACCCTATACAAAGAAAATTTTACTATCTTTAAGAAGTTAAATTGAGACAAATTGATTCTTTTGTGGACCAAAATATCATCACTTCCCAAAAGAGAGGATTTAGAGATCAAAATATTAACAACTAAATACCTATAAATGTCTAGTGTTATCCTATGAAAGGCCATGATCTGCAAAATAAAATGAGCCTAAGCCTATCTATATGTAAAAGCACAAGGGAAGAAGGTGTCTACTGCTACATGTTAATATCCTCAAAACATAAAACCAATGCCCAGTCAAATAAATTTGAATTTTTTAAAATGTAAAGTGTGTAAACTGCCTCTAAAATAAAAGTGTGACTTGAAAAGTGAAAGTGCATATGAAACTCATTTTCTTTCTTTTTTTTTTTATCCACATTTTCTATTCTTTCTATTTTTCTCACTTTAGAGGTACTTCATAAGCTTTACACTTCAAAATATTCAAATTCCAATCAAATAGGCTCTTAGTTTACATAACACCAACTTTAGTCTTTAAAATTGAGATGAGCTTGATGTCTTAGGTTTGATCACCACCCCTTTCCCTTTCCTTACTCTCCCTCCATAGGTCATATGCTTAACCATTAAGAAAAATTTTTGGTAAAAAAAAAAAAAACCAGCATATGGCAAGTTAAATTGACATGAGGACGTCTCTTAACTTTAACCTAGCCCAACAAAAATGCAAATGCCTATAATAAACATAAGGCAACCAAATTTCAAGAAGTTGACACACAATAGTTGTATCTATATAAAAAGGAATAAACAGAAAAAAAAAAGAAAAAAATCTACTTTACAACTAATAATGCAAAGGGCTAACACATAACACATGGTACGATATTATTGATTCTTGTACAATCCTCACTCCAGAAATGAAAGATACTAAAGATCAAAATTTTAACAATTGAGTACCTTCCTTCTCATGGTCAACAACTATACTAGCAAAGATAACTGTAGAAACTGAAACTTTCAAGGCTCCCCATTATGTTTTCAAGCTATATAATAAGAACTTGCATTGTTTTTTAAGAAAAACTCTGCTGTGTTACTACATAATTTGTAAAGAACAACTAATTTGAAAGGATAAACTATTAGGAAGCATATGATCTGCAAATCAAAATGACCTTGGGCCTTTACTAAATGTAGAAGCATAGGGGTGGATAAGGTCTTCATGCATGCCAGTATGTGCCAAAATATTTGAAACATAAAAGCAAGGGTGCACTAAAAGCATAACATGAACATCACCTGAAACTAGCTCAAGTGATTGGAAGAAGGGGAATTACATAGAGATTGCTAGTTTCATCTTCTTCCAGTATCTAAACAGATGCCTAACATCAACAAAAGGCATACAAATTTTCAAGAACTGAACACACAGTAGTTGTAGGGAAAAATAACCTACTCTCTAGCTAATAATGGTTAGTGTTTAGCCCCTTCCACTCCTTTTTCACCATTCATGGTCGAAACAAGAAACAAAAAATCCCATAATTTAAGGTGTTATCCAAAGGTGATAGACAAGTTGCTATTTCATGAATATATAGAGCAAACAGAGAAAGAAAGCATTTAAAATACTAGAGTTCTATTTAAAAATATTAAAAAAATAAAGAGGAGGAAACAATATGATTCCCCCACCTGCACTCAGCTAACTACTTCCAACAATATTTATTAGTCATATTCTATGCTTTCTGTATAAATGATTTACTCCAAAGAATCCTAAACTAAGTTTATCTATGGGATTTTTCTCAAAATAAGAATAAGATGTATAATTGTGAATACTATGAAGTTGGAAATACTAGGTTTCTCCAACAAAGTGGAAAGTTATTTAAAAAAGAATCCAACTAAAAGAAGCTATATATGCTGCAAACATAGTAATATCGTACAGTAATTAACTAACAAAAAATCCATTCCCTATATTTAGCACTTTTTATTCTCCAAAAACACAGTTTCAAAGAATTTAAAATTGTTCAGAGGACACTTGAAAAGATTAAACTCAAAGTCAGTAGGTTAATTACATAGCCAATTTACTAAGTGCATGCATTTTACTCCTGTGAGACAAAATTTGGCAGTAGGCATCTTCTGTTTCAATTGTTTGTATATACTACTTTGTTTTAGAATACATTAGTAACACTAATAACAACTAAAACAAAAATACAATAAAATCTATTACCATATGACATATTTAATTACAAGACCTGTTCTTGAATTATGTGAAATAGAAAGTTGATTGATAACCTTCACACACATATCTTACAAGTTAATTATTCAAATTGAGCTACATAATATAGAAAGAAAACTAGAGTACGATTTGAAGCAAAATAGCTGAACAATTATGATAAAGCTAGAAGTCTAAAATTTACAATCATATCCTTGAAGAAAATATCACTGAACTTCAAGTAATGGTGGTATAGGACCTTTATAAATCTTCAATAGCTAAGGAACACTTTTCTGAAGTCTTATCACAAATTTCTCCATAATCTTTTTCTCACTTATTCCAAAAATGGTAAATCAGGAGATATCACAAATTTCTCATAATCTTTTTCTCACTCTACTACAGCTTAGTTTCGACATTGTTTTAGAAAAAAAAATTAAAAACTAACAATCTTCCTATCTCAGAATGTAGGCATACTTTTTTTATCTTAGAGATATACTAAAGCAAAAATTTGACTTTCAATTTTTTTCATCAGTACTTTTTATATTCTTATTTTTATGTCTTTGTAAACTTCTCCTTCTTGCAAAAATCATGTTGACTGAATGGCTATGAAACCTATAGCATGGCAAGTAGTAGAAGGTAGAGATTTTTTACATCTCAACACTACATGACCTAAAAAAACTTTTTGCCTTTTGTACCAAAAAAATTTTTTTTTTGTGAAGAACACGTATAACTCTTTGTTATGACTTATGTTGGAAAGTACTTAAGCTTGATAGCAAATAGTAACATTCTCACATTGTTTAATGCTTATTTTATGGGATGAATTTGAAGCATAACTATTTTGATCGAAACACAAGAATGGACCATAGATTGATAGTTTGACATTTGCACCTTTCTTTGAAATTTGGCATACTACTAATTAGACCTTTGTAAAATTTTATATTTTCATGACACATGTTCATGTGCAAATATGTTTTAGTTTTGATGTTAGTTGCATTTTTTCAAACATAGTGGTCATAAGCATCAGCATAAGAAAATTCTATTTCAGCAAGCTAAGAGTGTCCAGCGAAGAAAAAGTGAGGATATTTGGAAAATGAAATCCTAAATATTTTCTCTAGTAGTGCAATACCCACATAAATCAATTTGCCATTAACTAGTGAAGTTAGGGTTTTTCCTTATTTATTTACTACCAAATTGCAATAAAATTCCCCAACCAGATCTTTATACACTAACTTATCTATAGTCACCAGAGGAGTCCAACATTGATTTAAACTCAGGTTCCAAGAAACAATTAAGTTGGGATAATCGGGTAAAATTGACATACCTTCTAGGAGTAATTGGACGATGTTAGAAGTCAACGATATATCTGTCAAGATGCTCTTTTGAAAAAAACTTGGGAAGTAGATGAGATAGATCTGAGGATGGTTTTTCTTTTGGTGAAGCTGCTTCTTCATATAGTTTCTTCTTCCCTTTGCCTTCTAGTATTTTGGTCTTTTTAGCCTGAGGTTCTCTGATAAAAATTCCTTTTTTTTTGTTTTTCCCAGAAACCTTTTTATTGTTTTTGGGTCTTCCCAATCTGGGTCATTATCAACAACTCTGCATTTCTTAGATTGTTTGCTCAAAATAGATACTTTCTTCATTTCTTTCAATTTTTCTTTTTCTCACAATTTTTTTTGGGCTTGTTCCTTCTTCAGGGCTTCTTCTTCATTGTCAATTACTCCTTCAACTGGGATGAACTTCTTTTCCTTTGACGAAGATGAAATGTGAATCAATTAACATGACCTTCCATCCACTAGACTAGGGTAAGGGCAAGAGTAATTGTACGAGCCGTTATGATGCAACAATTTGACTTTGCCAAAATGCAATCCTTTTTGAAAAAAAATTGCTTGTAACTGTCATTTTTATGGGCCTAAGGCCAGCATTGGCTGCTTCGTTTCTAGAATATTTAGTACTTTTGACTATTGTCTCAGAACATATGGCAGAAATGCCAAAAAAAGATTCAAGGTTGCAATATGCAATTTTCAAACATGTGTTCACTCAGGGATGCATCTCAAAAAGGTGAATTAAAGTACAATTTGTAATGTTTTTAAGATCGCAACCCAAATTTAATCAGAAAATGTCACAGATAATATATTATTCAGGAAAATACCAAATATTTGGAGTAACACAGCTACTCTATGTCAAATAAACAGATAAAGCACGGCAAAGAAGCGGAGGATTAGTGATACTCCACTTTAGATAAACATAAACAAAACATTATTGATGATCAATCAGTCTAAGTTTATGTTTTAAATATACGAATCTATCTTCAAGCAAGGGTTTTGTGAATATATCTGCAAGTTAATTCTCGACTTGAACTACTTCTATATTTCCTTGTTATACATGATCTCGGATAAAGTGATGTTTCACTTCTATGTGCTTAGTCTAAGAGTAATGAATAGGATTCTTGGTAAGGCAAATGGTACTGGTGTTATCACAGAATATTGGAATATGGTTGTAGTTAACCGAAAAATCTTCCATTTGATATTTCATCTATAGTAATTGAGTACAACAACTACCAACAGCCATGTATTCAGCTTCATTAGTGAAGAGAGTCACGGAACTTTACTTCTTGTTGTACCAAGAGACTAGTGAATTGCCAAAAAATTGACAACATCCACTTGTGTTTTTTCTGTTCAAGTTATCTCTAGCAAAGTCTACATCTATGTATCCAACTAGATTGAAATTATTAGTTATGAGATATCACAATCTATAGTTTTGTGTCCCTACTAAATATCTAAATATTCTTTTAACAAATGTGATTTTTTAGAATTAAGTTGAAAATGTGCACATTTGCAAATACTAAATATAATATCTGGTATACTAGCTGTTAGGTACAATAAGGAACCAATCATACCTCAATATTTCTTTTCATCAAAATCTTTACCATTCTCATCTTTATCCAAGGTGGAGGAGGGACACATTGGAGTCCCTATCCGTTTAGAGTTTTGAAAACCATACTTGCAGATTAGTTCTTTGGTATATTTGGACTAACTAATGAAACTTCCTTCCTATGTTTGCTTTATTTGTAATCCAAGAAAGAAATCCAATTCTTCCATCATACTCATTTCAAATTCGTCTTTCATTAGTTCAGCAAATTCTTTACACATAGATTCATTAATGCTATTGAATACTATATCATCAATATAAATTTGAATAAGTAAAGATTACTTGCTACTTTTCTTAATGAAGAGAGTTGTGTCAAGTTTCCCTCTTAAGAAACCACTTTCAAGAAGAAAATCACTCAACCGTTCATACCAAGCATTTAGAACTTGTTTCAAATCATAAAGAGCTTTTAAAAATTTATACATGTGGTTAGGTAACTTTTCATCTTCGAAACCAAAGGGTTACTTGATATAAACTTCTTCTGTGATATAACCATTTAAAAAAGCACTCTTGACATCCATTTGATATAACTTAAAATTCATATAAGATGCATATGCAAGCAATATTCTAATGGATTCTATTTTAGTTATAGGAGTATAAGTTTTATCACAATCAATACTTCTTGTTGAGAGAAATCTTGGACCATTAACATTGCTTTATTTCTGATGATATTACCTTTCTCATCTAACTTATCATAAAATAACCACTTTGTTCTGATCACTGATGCTTATTTTGGTGCCTTCACCAGGTTCCACACGTTGTTTCTTTCAAATTGATGTAATTCTTCTTCCATGGCAATAATCCAACTTTTATCTTCTAAGGCTTCATTCACATTTTTGGGCTTAATCTTAGATAGTAGTGCCAGATTATTTCTGAAAGAGGATTTGGTGGGTCTTCCTTTGTTTAGATCTCTAATGATGAATTATGAAAGATAGGAAGAAGAATGTCTTTATTCATAAAGGAGTCTTAGTTCTTTTGATGTGGATTTTGGTGGGCCTTGAGCATATTTACTTGAAGATTCATCAGTGTCTTTTCTTTGATAAGGTGATCCTTCTACATTTGTCTCTTCGTTCCACTTCTAGATTTCTTGACAAGGTGGAAGATCAATGTCACTCCAACTTCTATAAGTGAGTTTGAAAGGACTTGAGTGGATATTTCTACATTTATTATTTATTTTGCTTGTTGTATTGGGATTTGCAATCACCTTATTCTGCTTGTAATAACTTCATTTTCATCTGTGTTCACTATTTTTCTCACATAGGGGTTAGTTTCATCAAATACAACATGCATGGATTTTTCAATAACCATGGTTCTTTTGTTATAAGCCCTATATGCTTTACTAGATGTGGAATAACCTAAGAAGATTTCTTCATCACTTCTAGCATCAAAATTTCTAAAATTATCTTTTTCATTATTATGAATAAAACATTTATATCCAAATGCATGAAAATAACTAACATTAGGTTTTCTTCCTTTCCACAGTTCATATGGAGTCTTTTTAAGAATAAGTCTTATAAGACATCAATTTAACACATAGCACGTGGTATTTACAACTCTAGCCTAGAAGTATTTAAGAAGGTTATTTTCAATGAGCATAGTTCTAGCTATATCTAAAAGAGTATAATTTTTCTTTTCAACTACTCCATTCTGTTGTAGAGTTTTAAGAGCAGAAAAATTATGGCTAAACCCATGTTCATCTCAAAATTCTTCAAACATTTTATTTTCAAACTCACCACCATGATCACTTCTAATACAAGAAATTAGATACCCTTACTCCCTTTGAACCTTTTTGCAAAAGACAACAAAGTTCTTAAAAGCTTTATCTTTATGTGAAAGAAACAAAACCTAAATGAACTTAGAGTAATTATCAACGATGACAAATGCATAACTTTTGCCACCAAAGCTTTGAGTTTAGGTAGGGCTAAAAAGATCCATGTATAATAATTGGAGTGGCCTAGATGAAGAGACAAACTCCTTAGGTTTAAAGGATGATTTAACTTGTTTCTCCATTTGACATGCATAACATAAATGATCCTTTTAAAAGTCCAGTTTAGATAATCTTTTTACAAGATCCAATTTGGACAATTTGGATATAGTGTGCATGCTCGCATGACCAAACTTTCTATGTCACAACCAAAAATCATTACATATGGAAGAACAACACAACATTCTTTGATTTAAGATTATTGGAATAAAGAATGTATATGTTTTCAAATCTTTGGCCAGCAAACATGACTTTCTCCTCAATCAAGATTGTGCAATGTATATGATAAAAAATTACCCTATATCCTCTATCACATAGCTGAATAATGCTAAGAAGATTATATTTTAAACCATCAACTAATTAGACATTATTCAAACAACAATTATTTGTAAGTTTAACTTTACCTATACCTATAATTTTACCTTTTCCTCCATCACTAAAAGTGACAAATCCTCCATCTACCTTTATGAAAGACAGAAACTAGGATGATCTCCTATCATGTGTCTAGAGCATCCACTATCTAAGAACCATTTTTGTTTAGTGATTCTCCTTTGTAAGCATACCTGTAAATTATTCAGCTCTTCTTAAGTGCCCAAACCCTTTTGGGTCCTTTCATATTAGTATTGGGAGCAGTGATTCCTTTTAGAACCCACATGAGTTTTCTGTTATCATGTTTGCATTTATAGCATGCAGAACCATACTTGCTGGATCAAAAATATGTAATGGAAGAAGAAGCTTTAACAAAGAAATTCTTGTACAACTTTACATTTGAGTTTTCATTGTCACCAATCTAGTTTTATCAAACATGCATTTTTGTTTTTTGAGTCGTATATTTAGATTTTCTTCTCCTTTTACGAAGTTAGCTAAATCTTTAGTGACTTTAGAAATTTTCTATTTCAAAAATTCATTTTTTAAAGAAATAGATTCTAAATTGGATTTTAATTTTTGAGCATTTTCCTCTCAGATGGAATTTGTTTTTAGTAACTCCTCATACTTAACAAACAAACTTTTGAAGTCAACTAGTAATTCATTAAACATTTCATCTAGTTCAGTACATGATAAAAAATTTTCAGAAGTTATCTCATTATCTTCTCAAGCCATAAAGCACATATTTGCCATTTCTTACTCAAGCTCTTGTTCTTCCTCCTCATCGTCATTACTCCAAGTTGCCATTACTTTCTTCTTTCCAAATGCTTTTGTTGTTCTTCATTTTAGATATAGGCAATCAAATCTCATGTGTTTGTTCTTCCCACATTCATAGCAAGTGATGACATTTTTTTTAAGGCTCTTCCTTCTTTAAGTTTGTTTTAAGCGAATTTCCTTTGGATTTCCAAAGTTCTTTCTTCTTTTTGGCATACTTATATATTCTTTTGGAGAAGAAAGATATGTCTTGTTCATTTAGCTTTTCTTTTTCTTCAGATACCTTTTCTAGCACTGCTGATTGCAGTGCTAGCATTTTCTTTCTGTACTCCAATTCATGTCTTTTTAAGTGATTCTTCTGGTAAGCTATAAGAATTCCTCGTAGCTCATTAGATGAAAGAGTTTGTAAATTATTGCTTTCAACCAAATTTACCTTAGACTACCATTTTTTAGGCAAGCTTCTAAGAATCTTCTAGTTGAGCTTATAATCTATATATTTTCGATTTAGTGCTTTTAGATCACCAACCAATTTAGTAAATTGATTGTATAGTTCTTCAATGCTTTTGCCTTCTTTCATATGGAAGAGTTTGAACTCATAAACGAGCATATTTAGATGTTTTCTTTGACCTTAGAGGTTCCTTTATGTGTCACGATGAGTTTCTCCCACATTTCTTTGGCTATTTTGCAACTTGATATTTTATCGTATTCTGGTCTGTTGATGGAGCACACAATAATATTCCTGATATGATGGGTGCATTAAATTAATTTGATGTCATCCTTAATCCATTCAACTTTGGGTTTGTCTATAACAACACTAGTTATTAAGTTAACCTTTTGAGGTTTCTTCGGACCTTCCATGATGACTTCTCACACTTGGTAATTAGTTGAACATATTAATATCTTCATTCTTTCTTCCAATATGAGAAGTGTTTTCTAGTGAAGTAAGGAGGTTTGAGAGTTGAGAATCCTTCGCCAAAGTAAGCTCCTTCAAGTAGGTTGCTAACGGCCATTTGTTGAACATAAAAGAAATATTGGACCTTTTCTCAAGGTTGTTAGGCACACAATAGAAGAGACCTGCTTTGATACCAATTAATAATCACACGTAGAGAGGGTGAATAGGTGTAATGTGTAGAATATACAATTTTAATACTTTTTAGAAAGTGGAGGACCAATGGCTTTCTATTTTAACTTGCAGAAAAGTATAAGACCTTTGTACGAACTAATATGTAACAAGTAAATATTGTTATGCTAATGCTGAGATAAAAGAAGGTTGTAAAATAGCTTATAAGAATACAGTTAATGATGCAAACAAAATCTAAATAAGGTTTTTTAAAAGTGAAGGATCAGATATCAGCACAGATAAGAGATGCACATAAAGATTTATCCTGGTTCAGTCTACCTTGATCTACGTCTAGTCTCTTTATAACACTTAAGGGATTTTTCACTAATCAACAAAAGCTTACAAAAACATAAACAACGCCACTTACAAATTTTACCACTCGATGATTTCACAAGAAGGTTTTTAATAACCCACCAATAACTATTTTTCAATTTTCAATCAACACTCTTTTTCTTTTACAATAAATATCAAACTCTCACAGGAATGCTTTTAAAAATTAGATATATCAATTCTAAGAAAATAATCATGTTTCAAATATCTAGCTCTTTTCTCTTGATTTTTTTACGTAATCTCACACATTACAATATTTACAGCTTCAAGTATTTATAAATTTTTTTGCATTGACTATCTGTTAAAAACAACTATGATCTCCATTGTTTAACTTTATTGGCACAAGCTTGAATTATCTCTAACATTCAAAACTTTCAATCTTTGCAGGGTTTGTTCGTCCATGTAGTTTGTTTGGTCAACTCGCATTAAATGCTAATCAAGGAGCTTGGAACGAGGTTAAAGTAAAAATTCATTTTTTGAGTAATTAAGCAGTGATAGATGGTGCTAATACTTTTCTATCCATACTAATTTTACATAATGAGTCATAACTCGTTTGTCTTTTTTACATAAAACACTTTGTCGTTTAGCACATAATCACAGCTTTTTAAAAGTGTAAAACAATGGATCAATTGTAATATGGCTTATTGGGCTGAGTCAGATTCTTGGACTTTTACATAATACTGATTAACATTTTGTTATCTTCAAAGTTTTTAGGTCAATCAACCTTGGGCCAACAACAACCTCCTTGTGCCTTTCATGCATATAACTTGGATCCCTGGTTAGTTGTTGGTCGATTACTGATAATCGCATCTCTTTTTAGTGCTTAAAGGAACAAGGAAGGAGTGGAATTTTTGAAAACTACCATAGCAAAAGCTAGCTACATAGGCAAAGTTGAATACTTCCTAATCGTATTTTTGTGTCTGTCATGAAGAATGTGGAATTTTGCATCAAATTGCATTGTTAGAATCACAAGGTTGAAGAATGATTCTTTAAAGCCAACTCACTTTGCTTCAAAATGCTTTAATGATGAGATATCTTCTATTGTGGGCTGAAAGGAATGAAATAAAAATACCAATAAAATTATATATGTTAGCAATGAAGTAAAAATACCAATAAGATTGTATATGTTAATTTTTAATTGTTCATTGCTATGGATCTTCATTATATCACTTTAATATACTAGATTGGTCCTTTTTTTCCCCTTTCTTAGATTGATTTTAGTTTTTGTATTTAGTTATAAGTTGTAAGCTCAAATAATCTCAATAATCAATTGGTTTGTTAACATGATATTGATTATTGTTTTAAAATGAGCAAGTTGGTTTATATATATATAAATATATATATATATATAAATAATTTTTTTAAATAAGTGTATAGTGTGATTGACATGATATTAGCTAATGATATCACTTTTCTTCCAATTATTGTTTTAAAACGTGCAATTAAGTTTATATATATATTTTATTTTAAAATTTAAGAATGAATAGTTATATATATATATATATATATTCCTATTATGGGTAATTAAAAACAATTTTTTAAATTTAAAATTTATTATACTTTTATTCATAATTTATTAAATTAAAAATTTTTATTCATAATTTAAAAATGATTCTTTTATTATATTTTATAATTATTAGTAATTAAAAATAATTAAAGATATTTTGATCTTTTAACACCTCTTTCATTCCATTTCTATTACATTTTTATCCAACTAAATATTAAAAAAGGTAAAAATATTCCTATTTCTTCTTATATTAATACCAAACATGATTATAAACAATAGAACTTTTTTTATTCCTAAACCATCTTCAATTCTCATTTCATCAAAAACTTATTTTGCATATCAAATAAAATCTCATAGTATTGTCAATCGCACTTAGTCCATTAGTATATTAGTATATTATATGCACAAATAATCCCAAATAGTTTATACAGCAACAACAACATTACCTAAGCTGTATATAGATATAATTATAGTCCAATCAAATATATATATATATATATATGTGTGTGTGTGTGTGTGTGTGTATTATTTCACTTTAAATAGTCTTTTATCTCAACTTGCAAAGCTTTCCTTTACCTTAATTTTTCTTACTAAAAAAAAAAAATACCCCATGCAAATAGTTATATCACAATTTTAAAATGTAAATAATTATAATAAAACCACTAAACCATACCTAGAAACTTCCAATTTTTTTTCTTCTAAACATAGATTTAAACTTTAAATTTCTTACAGATTACCCAAAATCTCGCCTTATGAGATACAGCGAAAGATTTGAAGGTGAATTACTTGTTTTCATGTCTGACCCATATTATTCATTTTTGTACAACATGCTTCTAAACATGTCCTCACTTCATAAAACAAGATAATCAAAGATAAAAATTTTAACAGCTACGTATCCACCTTCTCATGCACAAAAATTACACCAGCAAAAGAACAAAACGTTGAAACTGAAACTTTCTAGTCTCTCTCATCGTCCTGCCAATACTATAATAATCTGAGTTGCTTTCACTAGAAAAAGAGAAAAAAGAAAAACAAAACAAAATAAAAGGTCTAATCATATCCCATGATTTATAGTGAAAAACAATTTTGAAAGTATTAACAAAC
The DNA here is from genome assembly GCA_032878935.1 of Erythrophleum fordii. NCBI lineage: Eukaryota > Viridiplantae > Streptophyta > Magnoliopsida > Fabales > Fabaceae > Erythrophleum > Erythrophleum fordii. Next base: position 25,518,248 of record JAVQMF010000058.1, on the reverse strand, counting down.
AGGAACCACATGTTCAGCAAGACAAAATATTAAATGCAGAAGCGCAAGGGAGGAAGGAGCATGCTACCTGCATGTATGTGCCATAATCTTTGAAGCATAAAGCCAAAACATAGTCAATGAGTTGATAATTCACATATAACTAGCATCAATCTTTAAAATCAAGGTTAGCTTGATGCTTTAGGTTCGATCCCCACTCCTTGCACTTTCCCAACTCTCCCTCCACAGGTCACAGACATGCAATGAATATATATATAGTACACAACAATCTTAAAATCTACACGAGCATTCCTCTTAGCCTAATAAGCCCAACAAAAATGCAAATGCCTAACATGAACAAAAGGGATCAAAATTTGAAGAACTAAGCTTACAGTAATTGTAGGAGGGTTAAGGATGGGAAAACTTACCATCTTCTGTCAAAACAAGACATACAAAACCCCTTATGACACTGGATTATGAAAGGAATTAAATACAAAGGCATGAGAACCCCTTTGTGATGAACTTCAATGTGAAATATAAATATAAGGTATGAAACCAATATGCATTCCTCCAAATTTTTGGACTTTTATCCTCCATAGGAGACCAAACATCTCCATGAGAAGTTTAATGTAGTAAATTTAATTTCAAGGTGTTACACCATAGAGTCACAGACAAGTTGCCGTTTCAATAATATGCAGAGCAGACACAGGGAAAAAAATTCAAGATATCAAATCATATTAAAAATATTAAGAAAATATAGAAGAAGAAACACCGTTTTTTTCAGAAGAACTCAGCCAATGATAGTCACCAATATCCATAAAGTCAGTCATTCTAAGCTCTCTGTATATGTGATTTAGTTCAAAGAGTTTTAAGTTTAACCACAGTATTATTCTCAAAACATGCCCTTTCCCAAATACTAAGAAGCACCGATATGGGTACGCGTATCGGGTACGACACGATACGATACGTGCGATATGACAATTTTTAAAATTTTAGGATACGGGTACGGAAAAAATATATATATATATATATTCAATAATCTAATACATTAAAAACTAATTAATCAAGCATAATTAGTGAATGAAATAATTAATCAATTAATGAGCAAATGAATCAAAATTAGGTGAGCCCTAATTTGTTTCATCAGCTTACAAATTGCAGCCATTGTTGTTATCCTTATAATGTGAAGAGTCATTATTCCACCTCCTTTTATTGCTACGCTTAAATGGTTGAACAATGAACAGGTGAAGTCAGATATCACAAACCCAGAACATTCTAGTTTAATTTTCTACAAACAGAGGCACATATCACAGGAATGAATTGAAACACAAGTAGGAGAGACAAATTATCAGCCAAGTTACAAAATTTTAGGCTTGTTTTTCTCTATCATTCAAATTTCTAAAAAAAAAAATTGAAAACAAAATCCTTGCCACCGGAGAAGAAGATGCACTTGCCACTGGCCAGAGAAGATGACAGAGGAACAGAAGGCGTCGTCGGAGAGGATGATGTAGCAGGGTAGGCGACACATGGCGAGACGCAGCAGCACCAGAAGCAGCGGGCGAGGAAGAAGAACTGAAGCTGAGGGAGAAGAACCGAAGCGTTTGACAGGTTGGGGGTTTAAATGATGGACGAAATGAAGTCGTTTAAGGAGAAAAACATTTCACTGCCATTTCAAGAACGTTTTGGAGCCGTTTCCTAGCCGTGTCGAAACGTTTCGGTACGTAAAGAAACGTTTCGAAATATTTCGGTACGCAAAGAAACGTTTCAGATACTTTTGTACCCTTACGGTACGCGTGTCGGTATCGGATACATATCCGGTACGGGTACGGCTCCAAATTTGGAGTATCGGTGCTTCTAAGCCCAAATACCATACTTTGCTCCTTTTTCTTCTCCTGAAACACTTGTCAGAAAAGAAAAATAAAATTGTGCAAAAAAGCATGACAAAGATTAATTCAAAATCAGTACATTAATTAGATAGAAAGAAAAAGGGAAAACAACCAAAAGTTAACTATAATGAAATACTGGGAACCCATCCAATCCATGTCCATGTCCTGTTGTGTGTTTGTATCGAAGTATAAGCCTCATAGTTGATCACCAAAACAAAATGACCTGAGGCCTTCACTAAATGCAAAAGCACACGTGAGGCTGGAGCCTTCATGCATTCGTCATAATACCTAGAACATAGAGACAAGTACACAACAAGCTTAAACCTACATGAGAGCTCCTCATAGCACACTAACCTAGCCCATCAAACATGCAAATGCCTAACATGAATGCCAGCAGAGACTAGGTCAAGTGGATGAAGTTTGGGGAATTGGGTAAAGACCACTACTCAATCTGTGCTCTTATACAAAGGAAAAGATGTATATTTATCTACACTATAAATTCTCCATTGCTATTCTTCACTCCTTTTTCTTCTCCAGGTACTTGTTCAAAGAATTTCAAATTGTTCGAAAACCATTGATAAAAATCAACTCAAAGTCAGAAGATTAATTGCATAGAAAATTTACCAAGTGCATGCATCCTCCTCCATTGAAAAAAAGTTTTACAGTAGGCATCTTTTGGTTCTCTCTCTCTCTCTCTCTCACACACATACACACATGAACACATGCATGCAGGAGTGCAGACACACACCTATTATTTTTTGGACTACAGTAGCACCCCAATAGCAACTAGAACAGAAATACCAGTAAAAGTTATTACCAAATGGCATATTTAACTTTTTGAATTAGGATAAAAGTAAAATGCATTGATAACCTTCACATGCATATCTTACAAATTAATTGTTCAAATTGAGCTACCACAATGCAGAAAGAAAACATTTAGAGTAAGATTTGAAGCAGAACAGCCGATTAATTATAGTAAAGCTGATAGTCTAAAATTCACAATGATGCCCTACAAGAAACTACATATCACTAAACTTCAGGTAAAGGTCCTAAGTGGCCTTTATAGATGTTCAATAGCTGAGGAACACTCTCCTGATATCTAATAACAAATTTCTCCAGAAACTTTTTCTCACTGAATTTGATAATGGAAGATAAGGACTTATCATTATTGACCAAACCCTTCATTTTCAAAAATTTAACTACTGAGAGTCTAGGAGTAATCCTTTGCTTCAAGCTATAGCCAAGAAATGATGGGTTTTTGGCTATGTCATCCAATGTCATACACATTTCATCCACAAGAAACTTCATTGAGCTTGTGATTTTGTCCTCTAACAGCCCCATGCAAAATGGATACTTCCTGAATACTGAAAGAGTGACATCCCTGGACCAGCCGCCCCTCTCATAGATATCCAGCTTTGACTCCCAGGTCAATTTCTTTGTCATTGCTAACATATAAATTGCCTGGATGAAGGTAGGCTTAGAAGGTTCTATTCCTGTATCCTTTGCAAATTTGACATGTTCACCAAACTTTGCATGCTTCATAAAGGCTAGACTTGTAAAATCAGTGATCAGTAGGGTGACAGAAGATTGGGGCACTCCATGTTCAGTTAAAAACTTTATGTTTGGAACTATGTTCGTCACATCCTGGTGGACAAAATTCCTTCTTGAGCGTTTTAAAGCTATATTTACTTTCACATCGTCATCAAGTACACTCTTAAGGGCCTCATAATGGGGGATTATACTTTTCTTTAAGCTCAAAGTTAGGAGTCTAGTGTTGGATATGAGGAGTTCTGGGAGTTCAGGGCATGAAAACCCTATAGACTTGAAAAACCTTAGCTTGGGTGAAAGGGTCTTCTCAGGGTTTGCCAAAAGCAGTGGTGGATGCTTTTTCACAATTTTAGATATCTGCGTATCTAAGAATCCGTAGCTCCTGAAAAGATTAAGTACCGAGTTGGGTCTACTCAGGTCTTTCAATTTTACCCATTTGGATACTTCAATAGCTACTTTGGGGGACAAGCCCAATGAGTCTTTGAGACAAGAAACAGTAAATGATTCATTTCCTTCTAGTTTTTTTTTTTTTGGTTGATTTGATTCGGACAAGTTCAAAATTGATGAATTGAAAATGTGGGAAGCATTGAGATGAAGGGAACCAAGTAGGGTCCTCCCCCTGCAGGGTAGTGATGAAGATAATCTTGCAATGAGAGAAGTAAGCATGAATGAACGAATGGATAGTGATGAGAAACTCACCCAATTTGAGTTGTTAGCTCCAATTATCCCAGGCGGAGAAGAATACCTCAAATTCCGCTATGATCATATTTGAAGCGCACGTTCGTTTCTATTATGGAGAGAGTTCATTGGCTCGATATGATTTGGTGTCCGCCCTAACCCGGTCTAATCAGATAGGGTTAGATTGGGCTAAAAATATAAATGGACAAAATTTTAAACAAAATTATATTAAGTCGAGTGGGGTAACGGATGAAGGCATGTTATGCTGAACCTGCCCTAATAATTACTTTTTTTAATTATTACTATCTTACCATCTTATATATATATATAATTCTCATTTCATCTGATTCCCTCTATATATTGTAGTTTTTATTACCTACGCAAGCCTTCTCTACTTCTTAATTATTTTTATCATTGATGTGTATGCTTCTTGACATTTTTTTTGTTGAATAACGAAAATACACATATTTACTTAAGGCTAATTATACTAGTATAACTTATATTTTGTTTGATAATACTAGATTATTTTTTTATTACTAATAAAAATATAAAAGGTCTAAAGGTCTATTATTTTGAAATATATACCTATGAATTTGTAAAAAGATATTTTTATATTACAAATATCAATTTATTAAAAAATAAAAAAAATTTGGGCGGCCTTAACTCGCCCTAATCTGCCCTAAAATCGAGCTTGTTCAGGCCAGATTAGGGTATGAGCATAAAAATAAGTTTGATGTCTTAATCGGGTAGGACATTGGACCTATTAGATGTCTGGCCCGGCCCGGCCCGACCCTACTCATGTACAGCCCTACTGGATGGGAGAATAATTGAAGAACAAAACCTTAGACGGAACGACGACATTTATAGCTTCTGTTTTCCCGCTCAATGACCACGTTTTTTTAATTGATTTTTTTTTTATAAAATTCTATTTTTATCTCTTACAAGATATTTTTAAATATGATTTTACATAAATTTATTTTTATAATTTGATCCTTTGCAAATGAAATATTTTTTATTTAATTATTTATAAATTATTTTTTAATTTATTTTTTACAAATAAAATAATTATTAATAATTTTTTTGTTAACCTATTATAACTAAAATTAATGGATGTGATGATATGACTTTTTTTAGAATATTGTTTAATTACAATTATATAATATGTAAATTAATAGTTGATTACCTATTAGTTTCATTAGAAATGAATTAATATAAAGATATTATTAATAATGATTTTATTTGATAATTAAATTAAAAAATACTTATTTATCAAGAATCAAATTAAACAATATTTCATCGATAAAAATATTAAATTAAAAAAATTAAAGAAATACCATACACCATAATAAATTTATAAAATTATAATCTTCGATTTTCTAATGCATAACAAACTACCTACACCCTCTATAGCTCGAATGCTTCAATCTTTTTTTTTTAATTGCTAAATTTTGTTTCTTTTTACACACAAATGATTCTGTTTGTTTTTTCATTGCCAATATACATACATACATACATACATACATATATATATATATATATATATATGTATCTTTCTTTTGAAAAAAATAAATTGTCATATCTATTTCATCAAATTGTGAATATAAAATTAATTTAACAATATAAGTGAATATAAAGTTTTTTGCTTAACTACTTATATATGGAATTAAAATGTAAATTTTTCATAAATGTATTATTCATTAATTTTAACCCTGATTGAAATTCGAATTTAAATCCTTCAGTTATAAAAACAATTACCATACCAACAAGGATTTTGTAAAATTACATTTAGAGAAGACTATGTATTTAAAACTTTTAAATTTCTGGAAAAAAATAATTTTGAATATTTTAATGTGGGCAAATTTTAAATTTTAAAATTTTAAAATTCTATCCATCCACACACACACACACACACACACACACACACACACACACACACACACACACACACACACACACACACACACACACACACACACACACACACACACACACACACACACACACATATATATATATATATCTTCTATAATCTACAATTTATCTATATCTATCAATAATGTAAAAGATGTAAAATAACTTTTAATTTTTTTAAGTTGTCTCTAATTGAAATTTAAACTTAGATTTTTTTTTAAAAAATTTTGCAAATCGTTTCAGAATCATTAAGTCAAAAAGTTTCAAATTTTTTTTTTCCAAATTTTCAAGTAGATAAATTAAAAGTTTAGAAATGGTTAAATTTTTATTTTAATTTTTTTAAAAAACTTTAACATTAACATTTATGTATCTATATCTATATTCTATAATTTATAATTTACCTATAAAATACGTTCTATTTTTTTTTTTTTTGGTTGATTTAACCTTCAAATCTTTGATCTATCAGCCATACAGACAACATCAATACCACTTAACCAAAGCTCCTTGGTAAAAAATTTAAATTTCACATTTTAAGGTGGATAAATATTAAATTTTGAAGCCGGTAAATTTCAACTAAGATTGGAACCAAGTTTCAAATTTATAGACAGTTCTAGTACGGGCATGGATCATATGCGATAATATACCATATATTTAAGATAGAATGTGACATAAAATTATAAACATGTATAAGGCTTCTTTTCGTTTACTCCTTTTTTTCCCCCTCTCTATCTCTTTTCAAATATATATCATTCATTTACTTGCAAGAAGCAGAAGATTTAAATCCGTATTAGTTCCACTAAACCCAAGTTTATTAATAAAATCCAAATTTCACAGTAACATTTTTTCTATCTTTTCAAACTAAACATGATTTACAGAGAAAATCAATTGTTAAAGGCCATGATCAGCAAAACAAAATCAGCCTGAGCCTATTTATATGCAAAAGCACAAAGAGGAAGGTGCCTTCTGCTATGTGTCCAATGCGCAGTCAAATAGGCTCTTGGTTTACGCAACATCAACGTTAGTCTTTAAAATTACAATGAGCTTGATGTCTTAGGTTTGATCCACACCCTCCTTTCCCCACCATCCTTCCATAGGTCGTACACCTGCTATGTAACACAAGTTAAATCCACATGATGACTCCCCATAACTTTAACCTAGACCAACAAACATGCAAATGCCTATAATAAACAGAAAGCAACCAAATTTCAAGAACTTGACACATTGTAGTTATATGTATATTTAGAGAGAGAGAGAGAGAGAGAGAGAGAGAAATCTACTTTATAGCTAATAATGCAAAGGCCTAACATAGAGTACAATATTATCGATTCATGTACAATCCTCATTTCATAAATGAAAGACACCGAAGATCAAAATTTTAACAACTGAGTATCTACCTTCTCATTGTCAACAACTATAACAGCAAAGATAAAGACTGTAGAACCTGAAACTTTCAAGGCTCTCCAATATGTTTCCAAGCTATATTATAAAAACTTGTGTTGGTTTTTCCTTTTCTTTTTGTGAAAAGAAAGCTCTATGGTGTTACTGCATAATTTGTAAGAAACAACTAATTTGACAGGATAAACTAATAGGAAGCATATGATCGGCAAATCATAGTGACCTTGGGCCTTTACTAAATGTAGAAGTACAGGGGTGGCTGGGGTCTTCATGCATGTAAGCATGTGCCAAAATATTTGAAACTTAAAGGAAGTAGGCATCTTCTGCTTCCATTATTTGTACATACTACTATTTTTCAATTCATTAGCACCCCCAACAACAACTAGAATAGAAATGCCAATAAAATTTATTTCCATATGACATATTTAACTAGAAGATTTATTCTTGAATTACGTGAAATAGAAAGTTGATTGATAACCTTCACACGCGTATCCTACAAATTAATAGTTCAAATTGAGCTGCCATAATACAGAAAGAAAACTAGAGTAAGATTTGAATGTGGTCAATGCTTAAATACTAATTTAGTATGGTCGTGCTTTGTAACTAGGAATTTGGGACTGTGATTAAAGCTGTTTGATGGGCATAGTTACTAGCGTTTTAGATTGAATTCTAGGGGTTGATTTTTGCTATCATAGGGTATGTTCTTTGCTTCCGTTTTCCTCTCTGGTTTGAAGTCAAGGATGCTTGCTTTGGGTAGATTTACCTTGTCTTACTAGTAGATATTTGAGTTCTGAATCATGGTCCCTGTTATTGCGGTATGAAGCATTGATTATGGAGTGTTTTTTAAGTGATGAAGTGAGTCTTCAAGAAACTCATTGGTTTGAAGAGTTTTAGGTTTGCTGAATTCTATTTAGAATTGCTAACGTCATTGTGGGTCCGTGGAGGTTGATAATACATGCTGGGTATTATGCTTGATTGGTATTAATCACTAATTTGTTTAGCCACGTTCTGAACGGTAAATAAGTTATTGCAAATGTTAAAGTTGCTTGGATGAGACATCGGATTGTGCTTCCTAATGATTTTCACCTTCCAATGATGAAAGTCAAATTCAAATGGGTGAATATATGGTTTAGACATTTTGGCAATATTGCGTATATCCAGGTATGGCACCCCTTTACTTGAACCATATTGTTTAAGTTTGTCTTTGATTAGCATTACTGGTTTCTAATGTTGAATTTACTTTGTATCTATTTTGGTAGTCCTTTCTCGATGGATTTGGTGCCTGTTTGGAATCACGTTCCAAACTTATATTTATATAAAAGTTCTATTTTATTGCTTCTCGTAAAATATGATTGAGAGATTTTCAAATGCATTTCCAAACATAACTTTAGATGATTAGGTATCTTGTTTTTATGATGAGTCTTGGTTACCTAATTTAACCTAGTGTTATTGTTCCATTCTGTGACTCATCTTAAAAAAAATAAAAATATAAGTTTTCAAAATTCCCAAAAAAAAAAAAAGAGGAAAATTGAAAAGAACAAGAAAGTGAAATCCATTTAATTTTATAAATTAAAACATAGCAACTATTATACAAATTTATTTTATTTATGAAATTAAATTAATTTTATCTTCTACTCTTGTCATTAAAAAATTAATTACAAGTTACTAACCCAGTGACATATATTTTTATCTCAATTTAAATTACGTAAATTTTGATCCCTTCATCGGATACATAGGTTCCAAATTACATCCTTATGTCAAGTTTGCTTTTTATAAATATTTCATTTTCTCTATTTTTGTATATATTTTGTTTTCTTCATTTTTGTAAATATGTTATTTTCCCCATTTTTATAACTACTTTATTTTACATTTGTAAATATTTTCCTTTTACTATTATTTTTTATTTTCTAGCTTTCGTAAATATTTTATATTGTTTTAGTTTTCCTTCTTTTTATCATTTTCCCTATTTACATGTGTTTTGACTAAAGTAATTAAAATAAAATTAAGACTATATCAATTTTGCATAATTGATTTAAGATAATCATTCTTTGAAATAGGTATTACAGAATACTTAACATCTTTTCCATATACAATATACTTCTAAATTCATCTCTAATACGCAAACTATCATTTTTTATCTTTTTTTTTTCAAAAATATTTTTTAAAAGTTTTTTTATGATTAAAATTTTGATGGTAATTCTATTTCTTTTTGTTTTTGTTTTTAAAAATTAAAGTTTTCTTCTTCTTTTTTTATGTCTTGTAATTACATTTTAAGTGTGACAATTATTGTCAAAATTGACGTTATTGGCACATTTTGATTTGGATGTTTCAAAAGAATAAATTTTGATGTATAATTGGTTTCAATTAACGCTTATTTGATGATGGTGTTGGAAGGACAAGAGGAGCACATTTGTAGTGAAAAGTTTTTTCAAAAGTAGCTCGACACTTGATTCATTTGATTTTGCACCAGGATGTCATATTAACTCTCTCTAACTTTCTGACATCTTTTGTGGTTTTTTATGCTTCCCATTACATGTTGCTTACTACCACTAGAGGCTATCGCCCTTTGTTTAGCTACTTCGAGGGGATTTTTGACACCTTAGCTAATCGATTTTTCTCTTCGAAGATTTTGACACTACAACAGCCTCGACAAAGCTAGTGCATCAAGTAACGTCGGTTTGATGTGGAATTTTTTGGATTGGGCTTTTATAATGTTTAATAGTTTATTTTGGGTTTGTTTTTTTGGTTGTGTTGTTTTTATATAGATTTGTATATTGTGTCCATGAAAAAAGGCATTTGGAAATCAATAAGAGTCAATTTTGGGTTATAGTCATATCAAATATGAGACTATTTAGATTGATAATACCTACTTCGTCAATATCTCTTCACTTGCTTGCCATCAAATTGAATAGAATAAACTTGTTGTATTGATCATGCTTGCTGGTGGTATCATTTGAGTTTAGATTCTCTAAATTTTTTTATTGAAGATTTACTGTAATGTTCATACCTAAAGAGAGAGAGAAAAGAAGGAACAAGTATTAAAAAAAGAGTTATATATATATATATTTTTTATTTTTTATGTCATTTTCTCTTCAAACTTTATAAAAGTTTTATAATAAAAAATTTTACAGAATTTTTACACAACATCACCCATTTACTAGAAGACATAAAAAGTATCCTAATGTTACCATAATGTTCTCTCAGCTAATCTTTTATTTTTCTTTCATAAATGAAAACTAAGAAAAGGTGAATGATACAAGCAAAAAACTAATTGCTAATAACCTTTTCAGGAAGTTTTATTAGTGGACAGTTATTGTGATAATGTTCATTCCCGTTACTTTATTCAATCAATAAATTTCAATGCTTAATTAAAATTTCTCAATCATTGCTAGTGATAGCTTATGATTATAGCTCATCGCAGAACCTCCCCAATCTAAGCAGCATGAACTTCCGTAGCCCTTAAAATCTAATAAAACTTCTTGACTTTAGAGGTGTCCCAAAACTTGAGATGGATGTATTGGCTTATTACAGCTTCATTCCTCCAATCAAAATTTTTCATAGCCCAAATTCTTGAATTTGAGAAACTACATTAGTCTTGTCAAGTTGTTCGTATCTCAAACCGCTGATTTGGTCTAATTTCTCTTTCAAGTCTTATTGGGTGCTCAAGTCTTATGAAATGTTTGAACTTCGACTCTTGGAGTAGTCCTTAGAAGTGAAACTACTTAACAATCAAAGATCTTCCATTATTGGAGGTATTGTCATATTATAGTTTAATAATTTCTATTTGTAAATCTTAATAAGTTTATCTTCTATTGAGGAATGATATATCCTCTGTCTAAATATTATAGTTGCTTTATTGGTACTCCTAACATAAATACTAAGTACTATTGTCATTTGTATTTTATTATGTAATTTAACATAAATTATTTATTTGTTAAAATACATGAATGAAAGTAGTACTAAATTTTTCATTGTTAAAGGATACTTGATTCTCATTTCTATCCATCTTTCTTACTCTTTCTCTCGTATGCCTTCCTTTGCTTCTTTTTTTTTCGTCTTTTTTTTCTTTGCTTTTATATCTTTCTTTTGAACCCCATTCTTTCATCAACAAAACAAATCACTCATTACAATGACTTAAGCATCAAAGAATTAGAAGGGCATTAGCAATCCACATATATTCTTTTTCACTAATTATAATTATTGATCATGTCTCAGATTTATTAACATTTTGAAATAATGAGAATTATTTAAGGTCTCCTACATATCCCTCTTAAGTAGTATCAAACTCTTTTAAGTAGTTGCTTTGTTTTTATCAAGTTTTTAAAAATTAGACTGGTTATTGAATTGGTCGAGACACTAGTTTACAGTTTAATAGTTTGACTGAAGTCGAATCGTAATCTAATTGGGGGTAATTAAATATATATATATATTTATATATAAAAAATCTCATATAATAAATAATATGATATAATATTTAAATGATATAACACTAAAATCCAAACAAATCAAACATTCAAATCCAAACAAGTCAATATCCATTACAACATCCACAATCACAAGATAAAGTAATCAACTGATAGGTATTTATTCCTAGTCATAACATTCATTGATATCAAATCCATTAGGTGCCAATATATTAGCATCCACACTAGGACCACCATCATCATCAAGTCCAACTTCTAAATCATCAAGTGATTTGATAATTGGTTCATCCATAATGTCCACTTCTTCAAATAAAAATTCTGATAATAACAATATCTAACAAGTAATAGCATCCACAATCAAATGTTAGTCTTTAAGCATTTCTTCAAACACATTGTGTGCATTTTTAGGTCATGAATAACATTAGGCTTCTACCACTATCTAACAATACCGAGCAACATTTAGAATCAAAGCTACAATTAAGAACCAGAATTTAGAGCTTTACATTATCATTTATCTCAATTCCTCAAAACTATCAAACGATCTCAATGGTAAAGGATTTTTTCGTTCAAGCTTTTGGCTTCTTCCTCGTGATTATTTCCCTATGCTTCTTTTCTCCTTCTTCGTGCAAGGGAGCTCATTGGTGGCAGAGAATCTTTTAGTTTCATTGATTAGTATAGTATGTAAGAGATCATTGATCATTCCTCTAAGTCTTCATTCTCTTTAAGTGTTGATCGTTCCAAGTTTCGGCTTCTTCTTCCTATAGGCAAGGTCATCAGCAACAACTAGATCACTTTGACAGTAGAGGATCGTTGATGGGGATTCGATGACAAGGCTTAGGGCTCTAATAGGGCTTCGAACTTGGGGGACTTTAAGTGCTTCTAAGTGTTTAAGTCTTCAAATGCTTCATGTAGCTCTTTTTGATTTTTTGCTTTATTTTTTTCTTTTCATGTGGGACAAAACGACATCATTTTTGTTCTAATAAAAAGATAAAAAAAAAGTGAGAAAATTGGTCAAAATTGTGAACTGGTTGATTTTTACTAATTTTGCTAATTTTTGACTTATTCTCTCGCGATCAATTTTTTAGAGTATATGAATTGGCCGACCAACTAATTCACTAGTCAAACCGACTAGTTTGATTTGATTTTGAAATACATGATCTTTACTTTATACATAGTTCATTGTTTTTTTTTTTTTTGTTTTGAAAAAAGAGAATGAGAAAATTTTATAATACAATATCATTGAAATATAAATAGAAAATCAAATGGAGGAAATGATAAAATATCAATTCCATAAAAACATCCAAGATGAAAATGAATAATAAAATTTAACATAACTTGCTAATTTTTGAGTGCTATTATGCTTTAGGAATTTATATGTGTAAAGATAAATTTATGCAAATGAATCCTTTTATTTTCCTTTTGTTCGCACTATTAATGAGTTGGTAATTCACATTTTACTAATACTAATTTTTAAACTTGAAGTGAGCAAATTGGATCCCGATCCATGCACCTTTTCTCACTTCTTATGCTCAAGCTTTAGTCTTTCTTTGTTTTTAAAAAATAAAGTCAATTTTATTATAATCACTTAAGTTTATTTTAAGTTTTATTTGTTTCCTTAGGTATCCTTGTTTTTTATTTTTAATAAATTCATAAAATTTCAAACAATTCTCAACAAATTTTAATCACTAACCTCATTAAATCACCACGTAAACTCTTACATTAGGTTTAAAGCGACTTCTTTTTTTGCTAGAATTGTACAGTAAGAATATTTTCAAACTTAATTGTAAGTTAATCAAAACAATTCCTCCTCAGTTGACATTTTTAAAGATATACCTTTCACATATGATGTGATATATTTAAGAGAATAAATATTCTTAAGTACTAATTTCAACTTTCTAGGCTTAATTTTGAACAAAAAAAATTAGAAAACACACCTCTTTTAAACGCAATGCCAAACCCTTTGAGATTTTTTATGTGACATTTATTTTATATGCACATGACACGTATTACATACTATCAACTCGTTAACAATCTCAATAAAATGACACCATAAAATATAAGCATTTGCTTCGGGAAATTTTACTTTACAAATATAAATTCTTAAAATATAATAGCACTTAAATTTAGCAAATTATTGTTGATCTTCTTTTCTTTTAAAATTCATTTTCTTACTTGGATGTGTTATGAAATTGATGTTATCATTCCCTCCCCTTGATTTTCTATTTATTTATTTTTTAAAGATATGATACTTTTTTCACTTATAATTAAATTCTCTCTTTTATTTCCTTTGACATTTATTCAATATTGGCTCTTTTGGCAAATTGTTACTTCTCTGTCTTCTCTTTGCTGCAAAGCTGTGCAATATATATTTCCAACCAAAAATAAAAAAAATGATATAACAAGGGTAGAACGACAGCCTAAAGGAGTTTGGTACCCCTTAAGAGCTGGATATAGATGATTTCAAATAATTATATCATTATTTTAGAATGTAAATAATTACAATGAAACAATATTTATAATTTTGTTTATTCTTTTTTCTTTAGGTACATTAGCAGTACAAAAGTTTAAACCTAAAGATACTTGCTTTATTACCCACACATTTCACCACTAAACCATACCTAGAAACTTCTATTTTCTTTTTTTTCCTTCTAAACATAGATTTCAACTTTAAATTTCCTACAAATTACTCAAAATCTTGCCTTATAAGGTATGGCAAAAGATTTGAAGGTGAATTATTTGTTCTCGTGCCTAACTCATATTATTCATTTTTGTACAACTTGCTCCTAAACATGTCCTCATTTCATAAAACAAAATAACCAAAGATTAACAACTAGTTATGCACCTTCTCATGCACAACAATTACATCAGAAAAAGACCAAAACGTTGAAACTGAAACTCATCAAGGCTCCCTGGTAGTCCTGCCAATACTATAATAATCTGAGTTGGCTTCGTTAGAAAAAAAAAAGAAAAAAGAAAAAACGAAAAGTCTGGTCTTATCACATGATTTATAGTTAAAAGCAATTTTGAAAGTATTAACAAATAGGAATCACATGTCCAGCAAAACAAAATATTAAATGCAGAAACACGAGGGAGGAAGAAGTACGCTGCCGCCATGCATGTGCCATAATCTCTGGTGCATAAAGCCAAAACATAGTCAATGAGTTGATAATTCACATACAACAAGCATCAATCTTTAAGGTTAGCTTGATGCTTTAGGTTCGATCCCCACTCCTTGCTCCTTCCCAACTCTCCCTCCACAGACAACAGACATGGGATGAAAAAAGAAAAAAATAGTACATAACAAGCTGAAAATCCACAAGAGCATTCCTCTTAGCTTGATAAAGAAGACCAACAAAAATGCAAATGCTAAACACGAACAGAAGGAATCAAAATTTCAAGAATTGAGCATACAGTAATTGCAGGGAAAAAAAAGAAGAAGGGAAAACCTACTATCTTCTGTCAAAACGAGACATACAAAATCCCTTATGACACTGGATTACGAAAGGAATTAAATATAAAGTCATGAGAATCCCCTTATCTTGAACTTCAATGTAAAAGAGAAAGATAAGTTATGAAACCAATATCCATTCCTCCAAAATTTTTAGACTTCCATCCTCCATAGGAGACCAAACATCTCCATGAGAAGTTTGATGTAGTATAGGTATAAATTTTAATTTCAAGGTGTTATACCATAGAATCTAAGAAAAGTTGCTATTTCAATAATATGCAGAGCAGACGTGGGAAAAAAGAACTTCAAAATATCAAATCAAATCATATCAAAAATATTTAGAAAATATAGAAGAAACACTGTTTTCTTCACAAGCACTCAGCCAATGATTGTCACCAACATTCATGAAGTCAGTCATTCTACGCTTTCTGCATATGTGATTTACTTCAAAGAGTTTCAAACTAGGTTTGCCCCTGCCCCCCAGTATTATTCTCAAAACATGACCTTTCGCAAATACTCTCCAATGCCATACTTTGCTCCTTTTTCTCCTCAAGAAACACTTATTAAAAAAGAAATCAAAATTGTGCAAAAACCATGACAAAGATTATACTCCATCAGTATGCTAATTAGATAGAACCAAAAAGGGAAAACAACCAAAAAGTAAGTAAAACGAGATACTAGAAACCCATCCAATCCATGTCTGAGTCCTGTTGCGTGTTTCAGTCAAAGTACGTGATTCATAGTTGATCACCAAAACAAAATGACCCTGGGCCTTCACCAAATGCAGAAGCACAAGTGATGCTGGAGCTTCATGCATTTGTCATAATACCTGGAACATAAAGGCAAGATGAGAGCTCCTCCTGGCACACTAACCCATCCCAACAAACATGCAAATGGCTAACATGAACGCCAGAAGAGACTAGCTCAAGTGGATGAAGTTTGGGGAATTGGGTAAAGATCACTAGCTCAATCTATGCTTTCGTACCAAGGAAAAGATGTATATTTGTCAATACTATAAATTCTCCATTGCTATACTTCACTCCTTTTTCTTCTCCATATACTTGTTCAAAGAATTTCAAATTGTTCAAAAACCATTGATAAGATTGAACTCAAAGTCAGAAGATTAATTACATAGCAAATTTACCAAGTGCATGCATCCTCCTCCATTGGAAAAAAGTTTTGCAGTAGGCATCTTCGGGTTCAAACAAACACACACACTAACTACTATTTTTCAGACTACAGTAACATGCCCAATAGCAACTAGAACAGAAATACCCGTAAAAGTTATTGCCAAAGGTCATATTTAACTAGAAGACCTGTTCTTAAATTAGAATAAAAGGAAAATGCATTTATAACCCTCACATGCGTATCTTACAAATTAATAGTTCAAATTGAGCTACCATAATTCAGAAAGAAATAATTTTGAGTGAGATTTGAAGCAGAACAACTGAATAATTATAGCAAAGCTGGTAGTCTAAAACTCACAATCATGCCCTCCAAGAAACTTCAGGTAAAGAACCTAAATGACCTTTATAGATGTTCAATAGCTGAGGAACACTTTCCTGAAATCTAATAACAAATTCCTCCAGAAACTTTTTCTCACTGAATTTAATAATGAACGGTAAGGACCTATCATTATTGATCAAACCCTTCATTTTCAAAATTTTAATTACTGAGCATCTAGGAATGATCCTTTGCTTCAAGCTATAGCCAAGAAGTGCTGGGCATCTAGCTATATCCTCCAATGCCAAACCCATTTCCTCCACAAGAAACTTCATTGAGCTTGTGATTTTGTCCTCTGACAGCCCCATGCAAGTTGGATACTTCCTGAATACTGAGAGAGTGACATCCCTGGACCAGCCGCACCTCTCATAGATATCCAGCCTTGATTCCCAGGTTGATTTCTTCGTCATTGCTGACACATAAATTGCCTGGATGAACGTAGCCTTAGAAGGTTTAATTCCTGTATCCTTAGCAAACTTGACATGTTCAACAAACTTTGCATGCTTCATAAATGCTAACATTGCATAATTAGTTACCAGTTGAGAGACAGAAGATTGAGGCACTCCATGTTCTCTCAAAACCTTTATGTTTGGAACCACATTCGATACATCCTGGTGGACAAAAATCCATGCTGAGCGTTTTAAAGCTATATTTACTTTCTCATCGTCATCAAGTACGCTCTTAAGGGCCTCATAACGGGGGATTATAGTTTTCTTTAAGCTCCGACCAAGGAGTCTACAGTCAGATATGAGGAGTTCTGGTAGTTCACCACATGAAAAACCTACAGACTGGAAAAACCTTAACTTGGGCGAAAGGGTCTTCTCAGGCTTTGCCAAAAGCACTGGTGGATACTTTTTCACAATTTCAGATATCTGCGTATCTGAGAATCCGTAGCTCCTAAAAAGATTAAGTACCGAGTTGGGTTTATCAGGGTCTTTCAGTTTAACCCATTTGGATACTTCAATAGCTACTTCGAGGGACAAGCCCAATGAGTCTATGAGATAAGAAACAGTAAACGATTCATTTCCTTCTGGTTTTTGTTTTGGATGATTTGATTCATACAATTTTAGAAGTGAAGAAAACGAATTGAAAATGCGGGAAGCATTGTGACGGAGGAAACCAACTTGGGTCCTCCTACTGCAGGGCAGTGATGAAGATAATCTTGCAATGAGAAAAGTAAGCATGAATGAATGAATCAGTGGGGATGGGAAACTCACCCAATTTGAATTGCCAGCTTCAATTGCCCCAGACGTAGTAGAATCCTTCAACTTCTGCTTTCATATTTGAAGTCGCATGTCAGTACAAGGGCGAACGATGGGCAAAACCCCAGACTTAAACGACGGCGTTTATAGCATTATTTTTCCCTCCCGCTGCTGGCCGTGGATGGATTAAACGAATTCAAATTTAAAAAAAAAAAAAGTTTAGTATCTATTATCTAAATTCTATTTTTTCGCCTACAGAATTTTTGTAATGAAATTTCTTTTACTTTTCCTTTTCTAATGCATAATGATAATACACTACTTACCCTCTCTCCTGCCCAAATGCTTAGACCTGTATTTTTTTTTTTTTCCTCTTCTAACTAGTTAAGTGCCCCATGCATCACATGAAGTTTTTTTCTGGCCATCAATGTATTCTTCTTTTGTATGTAATGAAAAAAGTTAAGTTTAAGAAAAGGTTTGCAAATAAAAATGATAAAATGGTTATAGTATAATATGAGTGGTAAAGTATTATTTACCATACGTGTGTTTTGGAAATAATGATTAAAGTTAAGTAAATAATTAAAATAATAGAAGTGTTGGAGTGAGACATAATAATGTTTGTATATATATTTATATATACATGTCAATGTGATTAATGTATAGATAAGAAATGATAATTGTTGTTTGTGGTAGATATGATGTAGTAATGAAAGAGAGAAATGATTTTAAGGACAATATATTTTCAAGAAATTTTGTGAAAAAGGATGGAATGAAGCTTATGAGATAAAAAGAAATGTGAATATAGGACGACATATTTGCAATAGTAAAGATAATAATTATATGACATCATAATATAATGTAAAAAAAAAGTAAGTCACAGTTTATTATTCTAAAGCAAAATGAGACAAATTTGAATTTTTTGCTTTTTTATTTCTTATATAATAAAATAAAAACATTGGTTTGTGTAGATAATTTTTTATCTAATAACTTACAGGTTTAAGTATTAAAGATTTATGATTCATTGGACAAACAGGTCTATAATAAAACATAATTAGTAGACTAAAATTAGCGTAGTTAAAATAATTGAAATATAGCAACAAAAGAGATGAAAATAGTATCAAAGACACTCTTGTTATGTGCATGAATGGGATGCAAGATTTATGCTCTGATTGGTTTACAGTAGCGTGACCGCATTCCCTTTATATAAGTTATGCAATATCGATTATACTTTTATTTTTTTTTTTTTTATATTTATCAAATCATTATTTTAACTATCAAATCATCTTTTTAGAAATAAGAGCAAAAAAATCTTTTCTTATCTTACTTACTCTAATTATCCATGTTTTATATTCCTTGCCCCCATTCCATCGACTATTCCATCGTCCAACCAAACAAACCTTTGGTATCTTTTTCTTTCTTGATGGCTTTGATCAGCTTTGTGGTTGACATATCTGGGGTTGGAATTTCTCTGATGTTCTTTTGCTTGTCTGCTTCCTTGTTTATGATGGTGGTTTTGGGGTACAAGATGTTGGTGTTTGAATATCTTCCAGGGCAATGACTTCCGTATCTTTTTTTTTTTTTTGAACTGACAACTTCTGTATCAGTAGCTGAATATTTCAACGGTGTAATTGTATAGGCATAGGACATGTCAGTTTCATTCTCATCAATCACAGAAAATGTCTCCTAACAAAAGATCAAATGGTAAAAGATGTTTACGAAGTAAAGCATGCTGAAGAAAAGAAATGTGCAAAAGACGATAATTAAAGCAACGGAGCAACTTGTCTGCCAAACGAGGTTGAGTGCTAGAGCTACTTCCCATTGGACAATGGTAATTTGTGGTTGAGGCGTTGGTCGTAGCTTGTTGGGGTTTCACGAGAATGATCATCAGGTAAAAATGTGGGATAATAAAAGATGAAAAAAAATCATGGATTGTCAGAGCAAGATAACCTTGTTTTTTGGCAGAGTGAATTGTTTAATTACATCATCCTCGTCTGTTAGTTTCATGATAGTGTAGGTGGATTTATGGCTACGTAAATTGAAGTTTGTTACTCTGAGTTTGAATATGAACTAACGTCTTACTAAATGGTCAAGCTCTAATGGGAATGAATGTTGATGCCTTTCCTATTTTATATTCAAATGGTGACATTAAATAAGATATTATCAGGGCAAAGGAGACATTTAGTTAGATGAAGCGCTAAATGAGTATGTGATATGCAGTGATACATGGAAAAAAGAAATTGACTTATTTTATATGCAAGGAGATAAGATAAAAAGAGTACAGTAAAAATTATGACTCACAGAAAGATGTGAAACTTGAAGTCTTTAATAAATCTAAATCAATTGAATGGAAGAGATGAATCCAAAAAAAAAAAAGGAAGATGAATGAAATAAACCTGGTGTAGTTTTTCTTGCAACTGTTGTGCAGTGTTATTCAGTAGTTCGAAGGTAAGATCGTCAAACAATAATACAGAAGTGGATCTAGAATGGTCAAAAATAGAGAACTGTATTTTAAACCTAAAAGTGAACAGTACTTGTAAACGAGTTGTTCAGGAAGAGAGTATAGAAATAAGTCAGATAAATGAAAAATATAACAATGGGTTTGAATATCGATAGTGAGAATTGTTAATAGACAAGGGAAAAAAAGTTTTGGTATGATGTTGATTGGTGTCTTTTTGCATTTGCGCACAAATAATGATGTCATTGTCTTCCTTCACTTTGGTCTGGCATTCGACGCAGGATTGATACAGTTGTCCATAGTGGCTTTCTATTTTCTGCACAATGGCTAAGATGGTACAAATGCCGAGCTGCAAGGGGATTATTGGCAATGCTAATAAGGTGATGTTGATTTGTATTTGAAGAAGAATTAAAAGTTGAAATACATGTCATTGAAACCTGTTGTAAGGATTGTAACAAAGAGATTGAGAGACAGGGTTGCACTGTGATGAAATCTTCATGACATGATTGAATAGATTGTGATGAATGGTAACTAAACTATTGAGAGGCAAATGGTAGAGAAACAGGGGCATTGTAGTTAAGTAATTGAACAAATCAGTTTAAAATAAAAAGTTCGAGAAGGATACCCGTTTTAGAACTCGATTACCTGTAGAATGTGTGTTAAAGAAGATACTTTTAGTGTCCCATAAGTTGGATAACTGAATGTCATTTGTGTTGCCATTGTACACAAATTGTGTAAAAAATATAATTATAAGCCTGATGGTATCTATACTATAAAACAAATTAAACTTTAACTAATGAACATGGAAAAATGATTACTTAGAACAGAAAGGCTAGAGACACAGAGTACCTCATTTATTTACTGTGGCATTTTTCTATATGTGCACTATAATAATTAAGAGACGAAACTTCAAATTTGGATATATGTGAACTAAAAGATTAGAATGTAAAAAATTAATAATTGATATGTAGAATAACATTGGAAATCCTTGAGAAAAAAGGCGGGGAGGGGAAAAGAGTTGTTCTGTCTGTTAATTTGAGCCTAGCTAGTTGTAAGTACAACAATAATGTTTGTGTCAATTGAGTTCTGAATATAACATGCAGCAATTGAGGCAAATTCTCCAAATTAGATAGCAAGAGATGCAGTTATACCTGTGGTGGAAGTAAACCAAATTAAATATTAAATATAGTGGTTGTAAAATAAAAAAGGGTTAAAATAGGAAGAAGGAAATTGGATAAAAACCTATCATCTTGTATAGCCAGTAGCATCTTCTAGTGTGTTACCCCATCTGGTTCAAAATCATTCAAAGGTCCATAGCTTTTGAAAACTCCAACGACGTCTGGTGGATGGAAATGATTATATTTGAAGAGCATGAAAATAAATAATACAGTGAATGAGATATCATAGGGAGATGTTTATATGTTGATGGAAAATTATGTCATGTGGCAGGCAAATAAAAAAAATACGAACCTAAAAGATAGTATGCTGGGATTCTCGTGTGTAAGACATCAACAATAAGAACAAATTGAAAATGGTTGGCACCTATTGGAGCATCCGATTCTTCTACATGCATAAAGCTATTGAATACAATTTGAAAATGATGGCCTGTTAGCTTGAACTACCTGCGGTTATGATCAACAAAGAAATTCTTAATCATATAACACTTTCCTTCAAAGAGTAATGGGATGTAGATGGGGATTAAATGCTTGAGGCAAACTCTTGCTTGAATCTTTGAATTCTGTGTTGATGGGGAAAAAAATAAAATAGAATTTATGTGTATATTTGCTGAAATATCAATTTTTTTGTGTTGGAGTGAATGAATCTTGGTCAAGGAAGACGCAAATCTTTCCATGTTTCTTTATTGGGTTGGATCTCTTTAATAAAGTGAAAGTTGCTTTGAGCCATCATCTCCTTATAATAAGATTGACTAATGAATGGGCGAAGGAAGATTGTAGTATAGACAATGGAATCAAATTTGCCCAAAGCAAACAGCTATTGGTGAATTATCCAAAGCAGATTCTTACTGGCTAGAAAGACTTTTGTATATCATGAAGACTATCAGTACACCCATTAAACATGTGTGAATAGCAATACAATGCATATATAATAGAGCGCAATACAAAACAGTTGTGCTAAGGAATCACATGAATAAAATGATATAGGTAGGTATATAACTGATGATATCCCTTTTACAAAAAATCCTAAATCTTACAGACAACACAGTCTCTCATGTGATATTGAATCAAAAGGATTGTTTTTTGAAAATATCTTTAAGAGTATATCCTAGTTAAGATTACAAACAGTGTAGTCAACCCAGTTATAAAGAGTTGTTCTCAAAAAAATAAAAAATGTACGCAATATATATGGATATTGACTAATGAGTAAATAGGATGTAGCATATCAACAAAATAAATAAATAAATAAAACTATTATGGTGGAAGGACGATTGAGTGCAACGAAAGCTTTGAAAGAAGGCAATCACAGGCATGAGAGAAGAAGGAAGCAAATAAAATGTTATTACGTATTGAGGGAGATTTGAGTAAGAAATGAAGTACAAGTTTCAGACATCTGTTTTTAAATATTATATATTATATATTAATTGTTATTGTTTTTGGGCACAAATGATTTTGTTTGTTTGTTTTTCAATTGTACGTCCTTTTCTTCAGATTGTGAATATGAAATTAATTAAATAATTACATGTTAATATAAGGTTTTTTCTTAACCAATAATAGTAATAATCGATATGGAGTTAAAATGTAAAACTTCAAAGTTTTTAATTAATATATATTTTTATTAATTTTAACTCAAATTAAAATTAAAATTTAGATCCTTCGAATCTAGAGACAACTACAATACCAACATAAATATTTCGTACATTTAAGCCACATTTGTTAGGTGAAAATGAAAAGAAAATGAAATAAAAAATAAAAAATAGATGAAATAAATGAAAAATAACATTTATGTTCTTACTTTATAAAAAAATAAATAATAATATAATAATAAACAATTTTTTTTTCTCTCTCACCCATTCTAATGATACCAAGTGTGGCATGTAGAAAACTTTTTCCTATTACATTAAGGTATCTGAGTTCATTTTGTATTATGTACAATGAGCATTCAATACTATAGTCACTTATATTTCATTTCATAGTTTAATTTTAAATCGTGGTTGCATTGGATCTTAAATTTTAAGCATAAATTATTTATTTGTCAAGATATATAAATGACAATAACACTAATTTTTTAATATTAGATAAGTAATTTAAATATTTTATTATTTTTCATCTCTATCCCTATCTTTTACTTTTTATCTCGTATTTCTTCCTTTGCTTCTATCACTCTATTTCTTTCTATTCCTCCTATTCTTTCATCGACAAATCAAATTACCCGTGACAATGACTTAAACTTCACAGAATTAGAAGGATGCTTCTTTTTTTAGAAAAAAAAAAAATTTTGGCCAAAGAATTAGAAATGTATTGGCAATCCACATATATTCCCTTTTTTTTCTCATGATTATAATTATAGATCTTGTCTTGTATATGTTAACATCTAAAGTATTGAGAATTATTTAAGGTCTTTCATATTTACCTCTTAAACGGTGCTTAACTCTTTTAAGAAGTTGCTTAGTCCTTATTATATTGGTTAAAATGGTATTTTAGTCCTTAAAATTAATTTATTATTTTAAATTGATCCCTCAAATTTGAAAGATTTCAAAATAATCATTTAAATTTCAAATTCATCTATTAAGAATTGTGTATAGCAGTAAAGAACTAAAATTTGAGAAGAATTTAAAATTGAAAAAATCATTTTGAAACACTACACATTTAAGAAATTAATTTAAAATAATAAGTAAGTTTAAAGGACTAAAATATTATTTTAACTTATATTTTCTTCCCCTCATTTTCATGCTTTTACTTTATATCTGCACTTTACTTTGTTCTGAATTCCTCCCCTCCCACCTTTTCTCACATAGACTGACATAGCCAAAAAAATCAAAATGCACATACTGCCTAGGAAAAATGGAAGAGTTCTGATTAAGGTCTTTCAAAACCCATCTTTGAGTTCTCTTTATGTTCTACAACTATCCATCATCCAATAGCAATAATAAAAAGAATAAATTATATAATTTTTTTAATTTTATTAAAATTATAAACATTTCTTCTATTTTCAAAATATATAAATCTCTATTAAATTTTATATTTTTGACTAATTTTAAATTTTTTAACCAAAATATTATCTATTCAAATTCAAAGAGAGTAAATGATAAACATCAATTTCATAAAACATTTCAGATGAAAATGAATAATAAAATTCAACAAAACTTGCTAAATTTAAGTGCTATTATAATTTAACAATTTATGTTTTTAGATAAATTTACACATAATGAACCTTGTACTCTCCTTTTGTTAAAATTATCAATGAGATTATAGTTTGTACAATAAAATATTAATTTTTAAGAATGAAGGGAACATGATCCGAGGGTTGAATCCCAATCCATGCCCCTTCTCTCACTTCTAACGCTCAAACTTTAGGCTTTCTTTGCTTTTTTTTTTTTTTTCCCAAGTCAAAATCCTATTTTAATTCTAATTTTATTTTAAGTTTTGTTTTGCTCTCTAAGTATTCTTTTTTTTTTTCTAAATAAATTCACAAAATTTCAAACAATTTTAAATGAGTTCTATTTACTAATTCTATTAAACCATTATCGTTAACTCATATCACGTTTTATGTGATTCTTTTTTGTTTTTTTAATGTGAGAATTATATGCTAAAAGTATCTTTGTCATCTTGTGTATCAATTCGAAACAATTCCTCCTTAAGCGATCTTAAGCAGTAGGCCAAACCCTTAAAATATTTTCTGTAACATTATTTTTTTTTATGTACATGAAACATATTAACACTCTCAATATATTTTTACATCGAAAAACACACGTATTCATTTTGTAAAAATATCTTTTAGAGATATAAATTCTTATATTATCATAGCACTTAACCATAGCAAATTATATTTGAACTTTTTAAATTCATTTTCTGGCTTGGAAGTTTTATGAAATTAACATTTATTATTTCCTCCCTCTGATTTTCTATTTACTTATTTTTCACTGATATTGTATGATATATATATATATATATATATATATATATAATTTCTCAATACAAATAATTGCAAAATAGGGTAGATTGACAGTTCATTATTTGGCAACTTTTTTTTGGCTTCTTTTTTTATTCTCTTTTAAAACAG
Source organism: Erythrophleum fordii (assembly GCA_032878935.1). Classification (NCBI taxonomy): domain Eukaryota; kingdom Viridiplantae; phylum Streptophyta; class Magnoliopsida; order Fabales; family Fabaceae; genus Erythrophleum; species Erythrophleum fordii. Next base: position 25,492,587 of record JAVQMF010000058.1, on the reverse strand, counting down.
TGGGGCCCACTATTAATAGTAGCTACCGCATAAATGTAAAGACAGCGTACGTGTTTAGATTCCTGTTTGTATCTCCTAAACTACGTTTCAAAATAAGCAAATCCTACGTTTCAAAATAAGCAAATCCTAAGAACTTCTATGTAAACATAGTTTTTGTAACTGAGATCCAAACACACACAGCGTCTCTAGCTATGATTAGATTTTCTTTTTTATTTCCTTGACATTTATTCAATATTAGCTTTTCTGTAAATCGTTTTTCTCTCTATCTTTTATTTCAATAAAGTATAAACCTAAGAACATCTGCTCATTATCCATACTCCTTCCCACTAAATCAAACCTAGTAACTTTCATTTTTTATTTTCTTTGCTTTAAACTTCAGATTTTTTTACAAATTACTCAAAATCTTGTCTTATAAAATACAGCAAAAGATTTGAAGCTGAATTATCTTTTCTCAAGTCTGATCCATATTATGATATTATCCATTTTCGCACAACATGCTCCTAAACATGCCCTCGCTGCAAAAAAAAAAAAAAAAAAAACCAAAGCTTAAAATTTTAACAACTAAGCATGTACCTTCTCATGCACAACGTTTACACCAGAAAAGAACAAAGAAAATGAAACATATCAATCCCTACTAGTCCTGTCAATGCTATAAGAATCGAAGTTGGTTTCATTAGAAAAAGCAAAAAAACAAAAACAAAACAAAACAAGAACTCTAGTCTTATCCCCTGATTTAGGGTGAAAAATAATTTTGAAAGGATTAACAAAGAGGAAGCACATGTTCAGCAAAACATAATATTAAATGCAGAAGCACAAGGGAGGAGCATGCTGCCTGCACGTATGTGCCATGGTCTCTGGTGCGTAAAGCCAGAACATAGCCAATGAGTTAATAATTCACATACAACTACGATCAATTCTTTAAGATTACGGTTAGCTTGATATTTTTGGTTTGATCCCTACTCCTTGCCATTTCCCAACTCTTCCTCCACAGGTCACAGACACGTGATTTTTTTTTTTTTTTTTTAAAAAAAAGAGCATTCTTCTTAGCTTTCTAAACTAGCCCAACAAAAATGCAAATGTCTAACATGAACATAAGGGATCAAAATTTCTAGAACTGAACACACAGTAGTTGCAAAAAATAAAAGAGGATGGGAAACCTATCATTTTCTGTCAAAACAAGATACAATAACCCCATATGACACAGGTTTACAGAAGGAATTAAATATAATTGTCTTGAGAATCCCTTTATCATGAACTTCAACGTAAAAGAGAAATATAAAGTATGAAACCAATATGCATTCCTCCAAAGTTTTTACACTTCTATTCTCCATAGGAGACTAAACATCTCCCTAAAAAGTTTGACGAAGTAAAAATTTTAAACTTTAATTTCAAGGTGTTATACCATAGAGTCATAGACAAGTTGCTGTTTCAGGAATATGCAGAGCACCATAGGGAAAAAACTTCAAAATATCATAATTATATTTAAAATATTAAGAAAATATAAAGGAAACACTGTTTTCTTCACAGGCATTCAGCCAATGATAGTCACCAATATTATAAAGTCAGTCATATTCTAAGCTTTCTGCATAAGAGATTTACTTCATAGAGTTTTAAATTAAGTTTGCAAACAGTATTTTTCTCAAAACATGCCCTTTATCAAATACTCTCCATTGCTATACGTGCTCCTTTTCCTTCTCCAGAAACACTTGTTAAAAAAGAAAATTAAAATTGTGCAAAAACCATGACAAAGACTACACTTAAAATCTTAATTAGATAGAACCAAAAAGGGAAAACAACCAAAAAGCAAAATGAAATACTCGAAACCCCATCCAATCCATATCCCTGTCCTATTGTGTGTTTGTGTGGTATTTGTATCAACATAGGTACTTCAAGGTTGATCATCACCAAAACAAAACGACCCCGGGCCTTCCCTAATGCTGAAGCATGAGTGAGGCTGGAGCCTTCATGCATTTGTTATAATAACTGGAAGATAGATGCAAGTACACAAGAAGCTTAAATCTACATGAGAGCTCCTCATAGCACACTAACCTAGCCCAACAAACATGCAAATGCCTAACATGAACACCAGCTGAGACTAGCTCAAGTGGATGAAGTGCAGGGAATTGGGTAAAGACCACTAGCTCAACCTATGCTCTTGTACCACGAAAAAGATGTATATTTGTCAATACTACAAATTCTCCATTGCTATGCTTCACTCCTCTTTCTTCTCCAGAAACTCTTGTTCAAAGAATTTAAAATTGTTCAAAAAACATTGAAAAGATTGAGCTCAAAGACAGAAGATTAATTACATAGCAAATTTACTAAGTGCATGCATCCTCCTCCATGGAAACAAAATCTTGCTGTAGGCATATGCAATACATATATGCTACTATTTTTCAGAATACATTATGCACCCCCAATAGCAACTAGATCACAAATACCAGTAAAAGTATTTACCAAAGGTCATATTTAACTAGAAGACCTGTTCTTGAATTATGATAAAAAGAAAGTTGACTGATAACCTTCAAATGGTATCCTACAAATCAATAGTTCAAATTGAGCTACCATAATACAGAAAGAAATAAATTAGAGTAAGATTTGAAGTAGAAAAATTGAATAATTATAATAAAGCTGCAAGTCAAAATTCACAATCATACCCTTCAAGAAACTACCTAAGACTGAACTTCCGGTTTAGTTCTTATACGACTTTTATAAATGTTCAATAGCTGAGGAAAACTTTCTTGGAATATGATCACATATTTCTTAAGAAACCTTTTTTCACTTAATATGACAATGGAACATAAGGACATATCGTTATTGATCAAACCCTTCGTTTTCAACATTTTAAAAGCTGACCATTTAAGAATAATCCTTTGTTTCAAGCTATAGCTAAGTAATACTGGGCAGCTAGCTATATCGTCCAATGGAAAACCCATTTCATCCACAAGAAACTTTATTGAGTTAGTGATTTTCTCCTCCAACAGCAACATGCTAAATGGAAACTTCCTGAATGCTGAGAGAGTGACATCCCTGGACCAGCCGCACCTCTCATAGATATCCAGCTTTGAATCCCAGGTCGATTTCTTTGTCATTGCTAACACAGAAATTGCCCGGATGAACGTAGCTTTAGAAGGTTCGGTTCCTATATCCTTAGCAAATTTGACACATTCAACAAACTTTGCATGCTTTATAAATGCTACCCTTGCGTAATTAGTTAGAAGCTAAGAGACAGAAGATTGAGGGACTCCATGTTCTCTCAAAACCTTTATGTTTAGAACTACATTCATTACATCCCGGTGAAGATACATCCAACCTGAGCATTTTAAAGCTATATTTGCTTTTTCATTGTCATCAAGTATACTTTTAAGCACCTCATAACGAGGGATTATGCGTTTTAAGCTCCAAGTTAGGAGTCTAGAGCTTATGAAGAGTTCTAATAGTTCAGAACACGAAAATCCTATAGACTAGAAAAACCTTAACTTGGGCAAAAGGTTCTTCTCAGGCTTTGCCAAAAGCACTCGTGGATACTTTTCCACTGATATGGATATCTGGGTTTCTGAGAATCCGGAGCTCCTGAAAAGATCAAGAACCGAATTGGGATTATGAGGATCTTTCAAATTAACCCTTGTGGATACTTGGATAACTACTTTGGAGGACAAGCCACAAGAGTTCATGAGATAAGAAACTGTAAATGATTCATCTCCTTCTTGGTTTTGTCTTGGTTGATTTGATTCAGATGATTTTACAATCGAAGCAACTGATTTGAAAATGAGGGAAGCACTGTGATGGAGAAACCCCAGTTTGGTCCTCCTCGTGCATAGCAGTGATGAAGATAATTTTGCAATGAGAAAAGTAGGCATGAAGGAATGAATGGTGATGAGAAACTCACCCAATTTGAATTGTAAGCTCCAACCAATGAGTTTTGTTTGCTAAGAAGGAGGAGGAGTTGAGAGAAGAAAAGATTATTATTTGATTTAGAAGGGAAAGAAAGATAATTATATTTGGATAAATTTATTTTTTATATTATTTTAATTTTATTTTTAATAAAAAAAGTTATTTATATTGATAATTTTTTTAAAAAAATTATAAATTCTAATATTTTTTATTTTTAATTTCTGATAAAAAATTATCTTAATTTTTATTAAATATTAATATATTAAAATATTAAAAAAAGTGAAAAATAAATTAAAACTTAAAAAATACTCCACCTCTTCTCTCCCCTCCCCTCACTTTTTCTTTAATTTTATTCAACCAAACACTTTATTCCCCCTTCTCCTCCCCTCCAAAAATCTCCAACCAAACATACCCTAAAAGAATGAACGAAGAACAAAACCCTGGACGAAAGGACAACGAGAATGCGATCCTCTACCCAGAGGCACTTTGGGCAAGCAGTACCCAAAGTAAAACGGTGCCGTTTTTCCTTTTTTTTTTAGCTTATTTGGAGTTGTGTCTTGTTCGTTCATTCTAGAGCTATCAGAGCCGTCCATTTTCCATCCACTGCTCACTGTTTTGAGACCAGATGAAGCCCCCTGATATGCAACGTATTTTAATTTCCTTCTAATAGACTGAGGGTGTGTTTGGTCAGAGGTTTTTGAAAAGGAGGGGAGGAGGATAAATTGTTTGGTTGAATAAAATTAGAGGGGAGGGAGGGGAGGCAAATTTCTCTCCCCTCTAAATTGGGGGATTTTAGAGGGAATGGGAAGGGAGGGAAAGGGAGGGGAGACGAAAGATATTTTTTAAATTGTAATTTATTTTACAATCCCTTAATTTTTTTAATATTTTAATATATTAATATTTAATAAAAATCAAGATAATTTTTTATCGAAAATTAAAAATAAAAAAAGATTGAAATTCATAATATTTTTTGAAAAATATTAATATAAATAACTTTTTTTATAAAAAACAAAATTAAAATAATATAAGAGTAAATTTGTTCAAATATAATTACCTCCCCTCCTCTCCTGAACCAAACAATAATCTCCCCTTCCTTCTAACCAAACAAGACTCATTAAACTCCCTTCCTTCCCTCCACTCCATTAACCTCCCCTCCCCTCCCCTCCGTTAAACTAAACGAAGCCTCAGGAATTGTTGATTGCCGCATCGGAACAAAGAGAGAAAGAGGATGTCTTGAGAGCTAGGAAGGAGATCAGCAGGTGGCTTAATGGCCTTCACATCCACTTTTGCTGCGAGGCTCTAGCAAGACTTCTACACACTTTAGAAGTATGAATAAGTGGGATCGGAGTCAGAAGGTGGAGTTGCCTTCCATTCATTCCTATTTGTTCCAAATGCATCTGCTAGGTGGTATCACACTATACATGGAAATTGAACATATGCTCTATAAATATCATACTTTTCTGCTTAAATTTTCAATTGTTTCCCTTCTTTCATTTGAAAAGTCATGCATACCAGAATATTGTTTTTTAAAGGGGATGAATTGATGTAATTGTAAGGAAGTAGTGAAACTACAAAGAATATGTACTGAAGAGAATTTTGAAGAGTAATTGATTGAAAAGAAGAAAAATCAAAATGGCAGTATCATCGAGCCACTGATATATGAAGAGGGTAAGAACTTTGGTTCGAAGAGCAAAAAATTCATAATTTTGCTTTTGATATTTTCTTCCCTATGTTTGCTTTTGCCACGTAATGAAACAGGAAAAATGGCTAAGGAAGAAGATGAAAATGCATTGCATATCAGGGGCTCCATCTGGTCATGAGCATACAATTGTGATGGCTCAAGAACGGACAAATGAGGGGCAACTTTGAATCAGCAAAAAGGAAGTGCAAAAACAACGACATTTTGCTCTGGGTATTGCATGTCGATAGAGGAGCAGATCCTCGATAGTTACAGGTGAGAACTATGCAGCGAAGTCAGCCAACTCTCAGCCATCCGATCGATCATGTAAGCCACAGCGCACCATGCATCCAATCTTCTTTTTTTTTTTTTTTGCTGAAGCACAGGCCAAAATGCACTATTTTGGTAAGTGAAAACAGTACGTTCTGCTTCATTTCCTCAGAGTCTTCTATCCCCCGCAAAAATGGCAGCGTCTAGCCTTCTTCAGTCTCCCTAAAATGGTAGTGTTGTATCAGTTCAGGTGTTCCTCTATTTTGACGTCAAAGCGCTGTAGATGACGGTGCAATTTTGGAGCCATTTTAAGTAAGCTTTTGGATCATTTTAAAGGGGATTGAAGGGGTTTTAAATATTTGTTCACACCAAAGGAGAGCAGAAGCAACACTGACACCCACAGCCATGAAGCTCTCTCCACTCTGCAAGTGGCTTTTCACTGCTTCGTGCCTATCGAAGGTGGCAAAAAAAGGAAAGTTGGAAGTGGAGATATCATAATAACTTCCCCAAACTTACATTCTTAGTATTGGTAATGCACTGAGCTTGGATTTTATTATGTCTATATATATATGAATCCTGGAAAGAGGTTTGCCTTTTAGTTTTGCTTGGCTTGTTCGAAATATGGGAGTTGTCCTGTGCCTTGTATATCATGTTTGACTTTAAGTAAAGAAAAGAAAATGCTCCTATACGACGTGAAATATCTTCAGGCCAATCATTATAACCATCATAGACTAGTAGATGCCTTAAGACCAATGTTCTATGCATTCAAGAAGAAATTGTTCCTCATAATAGTTCAAATCATTGATTAAGATCATTATGTAAGCTGAGAAGTTTAAGCAGTGTGACAAACTAAAAAACTAGTTCATTACTTTTAAGTTAAAACTACTTTCATAAATCTATATAAAGTTAAATTGGCTTTAAATAATTCTTAGCTTGTCTAAAAGTTGTTTTCAAAATTGTTTAATATCAAATAGTTTTATATTTTGGAAGATTTCATGTAAAGTATAAAAGTGACAGTAGGATAGAGAAATAAGGAACTTTTTATTCAAATAACTGATTGGTTTAAAACCAATTGTGTAGATCTTTTTTTTTCAGGGGGGGGAACCAATGTTGAGTCTTTGACTCAAAAATTGATCAAATAAGAACTAGTTTTTTCCAAAAAAAAACTATGTGATTACCAAAAGAATAAAATATTAAAACTGATGACTCTGTGGTATTGTAAGTAGTTATTTGGCTTTTACTTTCTTAAAGTTGGCAAACAACCCCTAATAATAACCAAGACATCAAAATGTATTGTAAATTTGCAGTTTGCTTAGCATCATTGGATTATGTGTTGTACTTCTCTAGCCATGAATTTAGATGATTTTAAGCTTGATAGTGACACCTTTGAAGGGAATATAATTACTTCCAGCTATTGTATATCATAATAGTATTTTAGTTTTTTCAAATACCTAACATATTATATAGAAGATAATGCTTGGGCATATGATTTATGTGTAGTATATCTTGTATATATAAAAATATGAACTTTTTTTTCAATATTAGTTTATACTCAATGTGATTTGTTCTTGCTTTTGTTATCCATTTATTAATGTCTATTACATTAATAATATACTAATGTATGTGTGCTCATGTATCTTGTTTGCTACAGATGGCAAATTCATAATATGATTGGAAGCCAGGAGTTAGTATGGAATTTGATGGCATAGAGGCAACTTGGCTTTTTTGGGTAGCTTATAGTGGGAGAACTAGGTTTGGAGTAAGGAAACAATATTGCAATTTCAATAAAGATGGCTCTATTAGTTTATGTAGATTTGTTTGTTGTAAGAAGGGTCATAAAAAACTAGATAGAAAAGACTTTTTGACTATTAATCTTAGGCTTCAAACAAGAATTAAGTGTAAAGCAAGAATTGCACTTGCGATGAAGAATAGAAAATTAGTAATCCATTGAGGCCTATAATTACCCTCTCCAACTCTCAGCCACCACGCATATGTTGGCATCTTATTGTAAGATATCCCAAGTTCAAGCATATGACATTGAATTAGCTAAGAAGGCTAGACTGCAACAAAGAACATCATTTCAACTTTCATGCACACTAGCAGGAGGTAGAGACATTCTTAGGTAGACTAGATTAGATGCCAAAAATTATCTTCAGACAAAAAGACAACAAAGCATAGCCTTTGGGGAAGTAGATTGTCTATTACAGTATTTCCAAAGACAGTTGATAGAAAATCTATCGTTCTTCCATGCATATCAAATAGACAAGGAGGAACATATAACAAACATTTTTTGGGCCAATGCAAGAATGATCCTTGACTATGACTTATTTTGGGGAAGTAATTTGTCTAAATACAACTTATTCAACCAATAATGCACATAGACCACTTGCCTTATTTTTGGGATTTAATTATTATAGGAGAATGGTAATTTCTGGAGTTGCATTGTTGTACAAAGAAATGATAGACTCGTTCAAGTGGTTATTTGAAAAATTCCTTAAAGCATATAGGGAAAAGAGACCTCAAGCTATTATCACTGACCAAGGTCAACTAATAGATAAAGCACTAGGTAAGCATCTTTTTTTTCCCTTGTTACATAATTATGCTAATATAAAGTCTATGTTCCTTTCTAATTTTACCTTAGATCCAACCTTGTAGGTAAGGTAATGCCAAAGACCCATCATCTTCTATGTACATGTCACTTGATGCAGAATGGAATTAAACACTTAGGCAATTTGATAAAGGGTGCATCTTATTTCCTTACTGAGTTTAAGAAATGTATGTATGAATATGATGATGAATATAAGTTTGAGGTGGCTTGGAGCAAGATGATTGTAGAGTATAATGTCCAAGAGAACACCTGATTAAAGTCTATGTATGGTATAAAAGAAAAATGGGCATTATGTCATATGAAGAAAATTTTCACCTTAAGAATGAGAAGCATGCAACTTAGTGAAAGTTTGAAGGCATATGTCAAGACTTGGTTGAAACTGGATGTGAATATTAAAAAATTCTTTATGCATTTTGAAAAATTGGTGGGGGAAACGATATATGGAGAAGACATGTGAGTATGAGACTTGACATAAATTACCTAGGTTGAAGTTTGAGAATTCACAAATACTAAAACAACTTGCACAAATTTATACCCACAAAATCTTTGAACTATTCCAAAATGAGTTTGATTTATTGTTAGCTGCTTCTATCAAGTAAAGAGATGAAAGTTAGGTTATTTTTAAATATGTTGTCACTCAAGATGGACAAAAGGGGGAGTAGAAGGACTCATTTAATCCTATTCATAATTCCATTGCTTACAGTTGTATGAAGTTTCAAATAGTGAGGATATTATGCAGTCATGCTTTGAAGGTGTTTAATATCCTAGATGTTAAATTAGTTCCTAATCATTACATCTTAAAGAGATGGACAATAGATGCACGCAATGGTGTTGTCTATGATGTGGTAGGAAAAGAGGTTGAAGGAGATGCTAAGCTATCTAGCACGGGCTAGTATAGGCAACTTTGCTCCAAAATGATAAGATTGGCATCTAAGGCATCTGCCTGTGATGAAAAATCCAAGTTTATAGATAAAGCTACAGATGATTTATGCAAGAAAGTAGCAGAGTTTGGTTTGAGGCAAAGCAGTGTGGACAATGATACTAGTGAGGCCATAGCGCCAATAATTGGGAGTGTAATACAAGCAAAAGGATTAAAGAAGCGAGTTTGAATAAAGGGGAGAAAATGGGTGAAAAGTTAGGTTGAGCTTTAACCCAAGAGAAGAAGAAAAGCTCAGTTGAGGGAGATTCACAAATTCAACAATTTGGGGTATATAAATTTACACTTATGTCTATTGTCAAGATATCTTATTTGTTTTCATTAAATACTTAATAATTTTTTAGTTTACTTTTAGAACAACGAAGCTTTAAGTCAAATGGAATGCAAAATATCCTGTTTAGCACTTATTACACCTTATGAGTACCCTCAAATACCTAAGGTCAATTTAGTTTCATGAGATTCTTGATGGTAATGGGACTTGGAATTTAAAAACAAAAAAAAATGTTATGTTATTACTTTGCAAGTTATAGCAAGTTGTAATCCTTTCATAATGTTTGTTGTTTATAATATAGGCACCACTCGATCATCTTGCTCTGAAGTTTTATGGTGGTGTTCCAAATGACAACAACCAAGATGGTTTATTCTTATAGCAAAAAATAACATTTTTTGGTTATTATATCAAGCAACTTTAGTCATTACTTGTCAACTCAACTCTACACATTGTATGTTGCACTTTGTATATCTTTTGTAACACTTTATTATATCACAACTTTGTAAAATGGGCAATGAAAGAAATCAAACTATTGAATTCATCATATTTATCTCTCCATTACATCATGAATTCAATTTTCATTACATTATTGGCAATTCCATAACTTTGTCTAGTATCCTATACATAGTAATCAATTCAACTAAATAGATACATCAACTTTACAAGTACAACTCAAATTGACTTGTATTAATCAGTTACAGATAGAGTTTATCCCCATCAATTGCTTCACAAGTGTTTTCCCATTCTTTAATGCTATCACAGGAGAGTAATTTTTACCAAGGCTAACATAAACTGTTGGAACTTACTTTGATGCCATCATAAGAAAGTAATTTGATTTTAAAATTGACACCAACTATTGGAACTTGCTTTGAAAATAGACCTATCCATCCCTGACAAAAGATCAACCCAAAAAACAAAAATGTTATAATAGGATTAGCAATTATGATGCTTCTTATGGTAAGTTTTGAAAGTAGGCTTCTTAGTATCAACTTCCTACAATCTTCCTTGAGAGAACATACTGTCACATCTTCCTTAAGAGAACATACTGTCATTAACAATGTAATACCAAGCAAAAACTTCCAAGCAAACCTAAAGGCAAATAACAGAACATACTATGATTAACAAAAATAAACTTCAAGTATCATCCCTCATTTTAAATAATTCCAAGTAAAATGCAATAGCATGCAAAGCAAACCCAAATAATTACAAATGACCTCATCCCATCGGGTTTGAATTAAATCATCACATCACAGGACCATTACTCTCCCCCATACATGTCTACCCAAGAGTCTTTGCTTGTCTGTCCCCTCTGTGTATTTATATGATAGAGCTTAAGGTAAGGAATCCCGTGATATCATTTGATAGCATTTTTCCTTCAAAACTTAACCAATGCCAGTGACTTTTAATAAGGCATGTTACTCCTAAGAAGGCCAAGAGAAAACACTTTTGCAAATAAACTTACTTGTACAAACAGCCTCAAAAGCTTCACTAAAAAAATTGCAATATATGATATTATTTATTACCAATATTCTATTTATATGAGTTTCTAGATGATAGAGAAATTTTTATCTCCATAAGTCAGATAATAATGAATGGGAAATGGAGCTTAAGTTATGAGTAGAAAGAAACAAGATTGCAATCTTCATATATGTATCAGTTACTCTTATAGAATTTTGGTAAAACACACATCTACTCTAACATAACCAACTTATTGGGCTAACCAAGCAGAAGTCCAGAAAATTACCTTGATAAGAACCAAATTTCCTAGTCAGTAGTATATATCAAGCAAAGCACTTGCACTATTGATTGTGGCTTTAAGTCTTGAAGCAATATCCTTGTACAAGATAAATAAATTTTAGCATCAATTTTAAGACTTATAACACATGAGAAAATTTTTTATGAGTCATAAAATTTAAATTGCACAAAAAGAATAACGCCTAGAGAAATCAAATACCTTTTAGGCACAGATCAAATGAGAATAAGACATACTTAAAGCTAAAATAATCTTGTGATGTCTCTAAATGTTCTTAAATCAGGGTCAAATGTTGCATTTTGAACAAAGAAATGAGGTAGTTCAACAAATATAACGTTTAAAAAGCTTGTGTAGTCCCCCTTCCCTACAAGAGAAAAATAAAATAGTGGCAAACAAATCTTTGTCGAATGATAGCAAAGGAAATAGAATCTTTGTGTAGGCAAATAAAAGCATGCCAAAATTATTGTTTCTGGAGGAAATTTCCAAACTACATATTTGGAGCTAAACCATATATATTGTACGATTAACATGTAATTGGCTTCAACTACAATTCAAGGGGGTACAAGGCATTTCAATAAGTAACCAAAATGATAACAAGAAATCATTATGTTCAACTAGAAAATGATTCATCAATAGGGCTGAAGAGTTCTAAGGCTGCAGATCGATGGGAGCCAAAGATCAACTCAAAATTCATCGCTCCCTATCAAAGCTTGGTCGATCGAAAGAACCAAAAATAGCACCAAACATCCTCTTAAATTTCTAGCCATTCCTGCACTCATGAATTAGATAATTTCATCCCACAACATATGACATTTCAATGCTTACCAATTTGGGGCTTGAAATCATAAAGAATCTTGAAGGATTGATGCTGCCACCTTTGACAAACATAGAAACACAGTTGTGAAGAGGAACATTCATAGTGGATTAGACGTATGGGGGAGATAGAAGACGCTGGAGAAATGAAGCAGAACGTACCATTTTCACTTACCAAAACAGTGCATTTTGGCCTGTGCTTCAATTAAAAAAAAAAAGAAGATTGGATGCGACACACTGTGGCTTGCATGATTGATTGGACGGCTGAGAGTTGGCAAACTTTGTTGCGCAGTTCAAGCCCATAACTGTCGAGGATCTACCCCCATGGGTAGAAGATCTGTTTCCAAGGATGACGTCTTTGGCACCTATTTTCCCTCCTCCACCAACCAGGCAATAGACTAACTGAAGTCAAATTTAAAATAGTTGAAAAATCTATTAATATTAATTCTTGGCAAGTGTCTGATGTGCAAATACTTCAATTTTTTTCTTTTTAAATTGTTAAGTTTTTTTTTGGATTTGAGGCATAAATGATGGCATTTTGAGTCTAATACCATTATTTTAATAAAAATTAACTTAAATTCCATTCAATTAAAAATTTCATCCAAATCTCATATATCTGTAAAAAGTTATGATAAATGAATCCCATCTTCAAGTCCTTTTTTTAATAAACTTGTTAGCAAAAAAGAGGCAATAATTAATGTGATAATTAGGTAATTACTTGTTACATATTAATTAGTTAGATCTAATGATTGGTAGTTATATGTAATGATTAGTTAATAATTTAATAAGTAATATGTGATATATTTAAGAGAATAAATCTTCTTAAATACTAATTTCAACTTTCAAGGTTTAATTTTGAACAATAAAATTAGAAAACATGTCTATTCAAACGCAATGCCAACCCCTTAAGATTTTTTATGTGACATTTATTTCATATGTACATGACACTTATTATGTACCATCAACTCATTAACAATCTCAATAAATTGATATTGCAAAATACAAGCATTCGTTTCATGAAATTTTATCTTACAAATATAAATTCTTAATTTATAATAGCACTTAAATTTAGCAAATTATTGTTGATCTTCTTTTCTTTTAAAATTCATTTTCTTACTTGGATGTGTTATGAAATTGATGTTATCATTCCCTCCCCTTGATTTTTTATTTTTTATTTTTTTTAAAGATATGATACTTTTTTCACGTATAATTAAATTCTCTCTTTTATTTCCTTTGACATTTATTCAATATTAGCTCTTTTGGCAAATTGTTACTTCTCTGTCTTCTCTTTGCTGCAAAGCTGTGCAATATATATTTCCAACCAAAAATAAAAAAATGAATATAACAAGGGTAGAACGACAGCCTAAAGGAGTTTGGTACCACTTAAGAGCTGGATATAGGATATAGATGATTTCAAATAATTATATCATTATTTTAGAATGTAAATAATTACAATGAAACAATATTTATAATTTTTTTTAATCTTTTTTCTTTAGGTACATTAGCAGTACAAAAGTTTAAACCTAAAGATACTTGCTTTATTACCCACACATTTCACCACTAAACCATACCTAGAAACTTCTATTTTCTTTTTTTCCTTCTAAACATAGATTTCAACTTTAAATTTCCTACAAATTACTCAAAATCTTGCCTTATAAGGTATGGCAAAAGATTTGAAGGTGAATTATTTGTTCTCATGCCTAACTCACATTATTCATTTTTGTATAGCTTGCTCCTAAACATGTCCTCATTTCATAAAACAAAATAACCAAAGACCAAAATTTTAACAACGAGGTGTGCACCTTCTCATGCACAGCAATTACATCAGAAAAAGAACAAAACGTTGAAACTGAGACTCATCAAGGCTCCCTGGTAGTCCTGCCAATACTATAATAATCTGAGTTGGCTTCATTAGAAAAAGAGCAAAAAAAGAAAAAAGAAAACAAAACGGAAAGTCTGGTCTTATCACATGATTTATAGTTAAAAACAATTTTGAAAGTATTAACAAATAGGAACCACATGTTCAGCAAAACAAAATATTAAATGCAGAAGCACGAGGGACCAAGCAGTACGCAGCCTCCATGTATGTGCCATAATCTCTGGTGCATAAAGACAAAACATAGTCAATGAGTTGATAATTCATGTACGACTAGCATCAATTTTTAAGGTCAGCTTGATGCTTTAGGTTTGATCCTCACACCTTGCTCTTTCCCAACTCTCCCTCCACAGGTAACAGACATGGGATGAAAAAAGAAAAAAATAGTAGATAACAAGCTGAAAATCTACAAGAGCATTCCTCTTAGCTTGATAAAGTAGACCAACAAAAATGCAAATCATAAACACGAACAGAAGGAATCAAAATTTCAAGAATTGAGCATACAGTAATTGCAGGGGAAAAAAAAGAAAACAGAGAGAGAAGACGGGAAAACCTACTATCTTCTGTCAAAACAAGACATACACAATCCCTTATGACACTGGATTACGAAAGGAATTAAATATAAAGTCATGAGAACCCCTTTATCATGAACTTCAATGTAAAAGAGAAAGTTAAGGTATGAAACCAATATGCATTCCTCCAAAATTTTTAGACTTCTATCCTCCATAGGAGGCCAAACATCTCCATGAGAAGTTTGATGTAGTATAGGTATAAATTTTAATTTCAAGGTGTTATGCCATAGAGTCTAAGACAAGTTGCTCTTTCAATAATATGCAGAGCAGACGCAGGAAAAAAGAACTTCAAAATATCAAATCATGTTAAAAATATTAAGAAAATATAGAAGAAACAGTATTTTCTTCACAAGCACTCAGCCAATGATTGTTACCAACATTCATGAAGTCAGTCATTCTACGCTTTCTGCATGTGTGATTTACTTCAAAGAGTTTTAAACAAAGTTTGCCCCTGCCCCACAGTATTATTCTCAAAACATGCCCTTTCCCAAATACTCTCCAATGCCCTACTTTGCTCCTTTTTCTCCTCAAGAAACACTTGTTAAAAAAGAAAATCAAAATTGTGCAAAAACCATAACAAAGATTATACTCAATCAGTATGTTAATTAGATAGAACCAAAAAGGGTAAACAACCAAAAAGTAAGTAATATGAGACACTAGAAACCCATCCAATCCATGTCCGAGTCCTGTTGCGTGTTTGTGTCAAAGTACGTGATTCATAGTTGATCACCAAAACAAAATGACCCCGGGCCTTCACTGAATGCAGAAGCACAGGTGAGACTGGATTTCATGCATTTGTCATAATACCTGGAACATAAAGGCAAGTACACAACAAGCTTAAATCTACATGAGAGCTCCTCGTAGCACCTAACCCAGCCCAACAAACATGCAAATGCCTAACATGAATGCCAACTGAGACTAGCTCAAGTAGATGAAGTTTGGGGAATTGGGTAAAGATCACTAGCTCAATTCATGCTTTTGTACCAAGGAAAAGATGTATATTTGTCGATACTATAAATTCTCCATTGCTATACTTCACTCCTTTTTCTTCTCAAGATACTTGTTCAAAGAATTTCAAATTGTTCGAAAACCATTGATAAGATTGAAGTCAAAGTCACAAGATTAATTACATAGCAAATTTACCAAGTGCATGCATCCTCCTCCATTGAAAAAAAGTTTTGCAGTAGGCATCTTCGGGTTCAAACAAACACACATACACACACTAACTGCTATTTTTCAGACTACAGTAACATGCCCAATAGCAGCTAGAACAGAAATACCAGTAAAAGTTATTGCCAAACATCTTATTTAACTAGAAGACCTGTTCTTGAATTAGAATAAAAGGAAAATGTATTTATAACCTTCACATGCGTATCTTACAAATTAATAGTTCAAATTGAGCTACCATAATTCAGAATGAAATAATTTTGAGTGAGATTTGAAGCAGAACAACTGAATAATTATAGCAAAGCTGGTAGTCTAAAATTCACAATCATGCCCTCCAAGAAACTTCAGGTAAAGATCCTAAATGACCTTTATAGATGTTCAATAGCTGAGGAACACTTTCCTGAAATCTAATAACAAATTCCTCCAGAAACTTTTTCTCACTGAGTAGGATAATGGAAGACAAGGACCTATCATTATTGATCAAGCCCTTCATTTTCAAAATTTTAATTACTGAGCATCTAGGAATAATCCTTTGCTTCAAGCTATAGCCAAGAAGTCTGGCGTCTAGCTATATCCTCCAATGCCAAACCCATTTCCTCCACAAGAAACTTCATCGAGCTTGTGATTTTGTCCACTGACAGCCCCATGCAAGTTGGATACTTCCTGAATACTGAAAGAGTGACATCCCTAGACCAGCCGCACCTCTCATAGATATCTAGCCTTGATTCCCAGGTTGATTTCTTTGTCATTGCTGACACATAAATTGCCTGGATGAACGTAGCCTTAGAAGGTTCAATTCCTGTATCCTTAGCAAACTTGACATGTTCAACAAACTTTGCATGCTTCATAAATGCTACCATTGCATAATTATTTACCAGTTGAGAGACAGAAGATTGAGGCACTCCATGTTCTCTCAAAACCTTTATGTTTGGAACCACATTCGTTACATCCTGGCGGACAAAAATCCATGCTGAGCGTTTTAAAGCTATATTTACTTTCTCATCGTCATAAAGTACGATCTTAAGGGCCTCATAACGGGGGATTATAGTTTTACTTAAGCTCAGAGTTAGGAGTCTAGAGTCAGATATGAGGAGTTCTCGTAGTTCACAACATGAAAACCCTACAGACTGGAAAAACCTTAGCTTGGGCGAAAGGGTCTTCTCAGGCTTTGCCAAAAGCACTGGTGGATACTTTTTCACAATTTCAGATATCTGCGTATCTGAGAATCCGTAGCTCCTAAAAAGATTAAGTACCGAGTTGGGTTTATCAGGATCTTTCAGTTTAACCCATTTGGATAATTCAATAGCTACTTCGAGGGACAAGCCCAATGAGTCTATGAGATAAGAAACAGTAAACGATTCATTTCCTTATGGTTTTTGTTTTGGATGATTTGATTCATACAATTTCAGAAGTGAAGAAAACGAATTGAAAATGTGGGAAGTATTGTGATGGAGGAAACCAAGTTGGGTCCTCCTACTGCAGGGCAGTGATGAAGATAATCTTGCAATGAGAAGAGTAAGCATGAATGAATGAATGAGTGACGATGAGAAACTCACCCAATTTAAATTGCCAGCTTCAATTGCGCCAGACGTAGTAGAATCCTTCAACTTCTGCTTTCATATTTGAAGCCGCCTGTAAGTACAAGAACGAAGGGTCTACAAAACCCCAGACTTAAACGACGGCGTTTATGGCATTTATTTTTCCCTCCTGCTGCTGGCCGCGGATGGGCTAATTGAATTCAAATTAAAAAAAAAAAAAAAGGTTTAGTATCTATTATCTAAATCCTATTTTTTCGCCTACAGAATTTTTTTTAATGAAATTTCTTTTACTTTTCCTTTTCTAATGCATAATGATAATACACTCCTTACCCTCTCTGCTGCCCAAATGCTTCAATCTTTTTCTTTCTTTCTTTTAACTAGTTAAGTGCCCCATGCATCACATGAAGTTTTTTATTTTTTGGTCACAAATGTATTTTTCTTTTCTATGTAATGAAGAAAGTTAAGTTTAAGAAAAGGTTTGCGAGTAAAAATGATAAAATGGTTATAGCATAATATGAGTGGTAAAGTGTTATTTATGATACGTGTGTCTTGAAAATAATGATTACTGTTAAACAAGTAATTAAAATAATAGAAATGTTTGAAGTGAGACATAGTAATGTTTGTATATATATTTATATACACGTAAATGTGATTAATGTATATATAAGCATCTATATGCAAGAAAGGTGGAAGAAGTGGTTATTTAGGTATCTTTTTCTTTCTTGATGACTTGGATCAGGTCTGTGGTTGACATATCTGGAGTTGGAATTTCTCTGATATGTTAGATGTTCTTTTGCTTCTCTGTTTCCTTGTTTGTGATGTTGGCTTTGGGGTACAAGATGTTGGTGCTTGAGTATCTTCCAAGGCAACAACTTCTGTATCTTTTTTTTTTTTTTAATTGACAACTTCTGTATCAATAGCTGAAGATTTCAACGGTGTAATTATATTAGTATAGGACATGTCAGTTTCATTCTCACCGATTACAGAAGTGGATCCAGATCGGTCAAAAATAGACACGTGTATTTTAAACCTGGAAGTGAACAGTACTTGTAAATGAGTTCTTCAGGAAGAGAGTATAGAAATAAGTAAGATAAATGGAAAATATAACAATGGGTTTGAATATCAATAGCAAGAATTGTTAACAGAAAAGGGGAAAAAAAACTTGGTATGATGTTGATTGGTGGTTTTTTGCATTTGGGGGCAAATAATGATGTTGTTGTCTTCCTTCACTGTTGTCTGGCATTCGATGCAAGGATTGATACAGCTGTTGATTTGTATTTGAAGAAGAATCAAAAGTTGAAATACATGTTATTGAAAACTGTGGTAAGGATTGTAACTAAGAGATTGAGAGATAGGGTCGCACTGTGATGAAATCTTCCTGACATGATTGAATAGATTGTGATGAATGCTAACTAAACTATTGACAGACAAATGGTGGAGAAGGAGGGGGACTGTAGTTAAGTAATTGAACAAATTGGCTTAAAATAGAAAGTGCAAGATATTATAGAACAAATTAAACTTCAACTATTGAATATGGAAAAAAGATTCTTCAAACAAAAAGGCTAGAGGCGCATAGTACTTCATCTATTTACTATGACAATTTTATATATGTGTACTATAATAATTAAAAGACAAAACTTCAAATTTGGTTATATGTGAGCTAAAAACATTAGAATGTAAAAAATCAATAATTGATATATAGAATAACATTGGAAATGCTTGAGAGAAGGGGGGAAAAAAAGAGAGTTGTACTGTTTGTTAATTTGAGCCTGCCTAGTTGAAGTGGAACATTAATGTTTGTGTCCATTGAGTTCTGAATATAATATGCAGCAATTTAGGCAAATTCTCAAAATAAGATGCAAGAAATGTAGTTATCCTTGTAGGGGAAGTAAGCCAAATTAAATATTGAATATAGTGGTTGTAAAATAAAAAAGGGTCAAAATAGGAAGAAGGAAATTGGATAAAAACCTATCATCTTTTATAGTCAGTGACATCTTCTTGTGGGTTACCCCATCTTGTTCAAAATCATTCAAAGGTCCATAGCTTTCGATAACTCCAATGACATCTAGTGGATGGAAATAATGATATTTAAAGAGCATGAAAATAAATGGTAGAGTGAATGAGATATCATGGGGAGATGTTTATACGTTGATGGAAAATTATGTTATGTGGCAGGCAGATGAAAAAAAACATATGAACCTAAAGGATAGTCTGTTGGGATTCTCTAGTGTAAGACATCAACAATAAGAACAAATTGAAAATGGTTGGCAGCTGTTGGAGCATCAGATTCTTCTACATGCATAGAGCCATTGAATACAATTCGAAAAGGCTGGTTTGTTAACTTGAACTATACACGATTATTGTCAACAAAGAAATTCTCAATCATATAACACTTTCTCTCAAAGAGCAATGGGATATAGATGCTTGAGGCGAACTCTTGCTTGAATCTTTGAATTCTGTGTAGACGGGAAAATAAAATAAAATAGAAGCTATGTGTATATTTGCTGAAATACCAATAATTTTTTATGTTGAAGTGGATGAAACCCTTGGTCATGGAGGACTATGTTAATGCTAGCAATGTCGTGTGGCAGAAATGCTTACCTGGTAATCCACAGTGGAATAATATTAAAGCAAATCTTCCATGTTTCTTTACTGGGTTGGATCTCTTTAATAAAGTGAAAGCTGCTTTGAGCCATCATCTCCTTATAATAAGATTGACTAATGAATGGGCGAAGAAAGATTGTAGTATAGACAATAGAATCAAATTTACCCAAAGCAAACAGCTATTGATGAATTATCCAAAGCAGATTCTTACTAGCTAGAAAGGCTTTTGTATTTCATGAAGACTATCAGCACACCCATTAAACATGTGTGAATAGCAATATAATGCATATATAATAGAGAGCAATACAAAATAATTGTGCTAAGGAGTCACATGAATAAAATGGTATAGGTAGGTACACTGATAAATATAGCTGACAATATCCCTTTTACAAAAATTCCTAAATCTTATAAACAACAGAGTTGTTCTCAATAAAATAAATGTATGTAATATATGGATATTGACTAATGAGTAAATAGGATGTAGCATATCAACAAAATACATAAATAAAACTATTATGGTGGAAAGACGATTGAGTGCAACGAAAGCTTCGAAAGAAGGCAATCACAGGTATGAGAGAAGAAGGAAGCAAATAAAATGATAAAGAGCCACGATATTATATAGGCAGATTTGAGTAAGAAATGATGGAAAAGTTCCAGACATCTGTCTCTAAGGTTATGTTTGAGAGTTTAGGAAAGAATGGAATAGAACAGATATTAATGGAATATAATAGAATGGAACGGAATGGAATAGAACTTAATGGAACATACCATTGTTTGAGAATTTTACAGAGAGATGGAATAATTTCATTTAATCATTGTTTGGGAGTTATTATAAAATGAATGGAATGGAATGGATAAAAATTATTTTCTTTCAATGTTATCCTTATAAATTGCTTTAGATAAAAAGTGTAAATAAATTTTCAAAATTCTTCTCATATTACACAATAACTAGATAAAAACATATTTTAATATATGAATTTTATTCATATTATTTTTATGTTTGTACAAGACCAATTAGTTTCTAAATTAAAATTTTGTAAGATAATTAATTATTATTTAAAAATATTTTAATATGGTGAACTTTTTTAAAGAGTTCTTCTCTCTTTTTTTTCTTTTGTAAGTTTTGTAAAGGATTGCAATATAATATTGGTTTCATATACTATACGGTGCAATATAACAATGTGCATGTGAGAAAAAAATTGAAGATATATGGTACAATATAATAATTTGAAACAGCGACAAAACCATGCAACAAATAATAACAACAAAAGTATATTTTTTTATAAATCACAAGAATTTTAAAAGAAAATATACCTGATCAAATGCACGATGCAGAAGGATGTGAGATTATACGAGTCAATCGCATGAGATGGTGCTATTAGAGCGTGATGATAATTATGATTGGGGGTGACTGTGAATTCTGAATAAGGTTAATGATGTAACACACGTAGAGAAGAAAATAAGGAGAGATATTAGAGCAAAAAAGAAGAGGGATAGAAGATAGAAGAAATGAGGGAGATGTAGAAGAAATAAAGATAACTTTTAATAATAAAAGATAAATATATAAAATTCTAATCCTATTAAAAGTCACATACTTAATTTTAAAATAATTTAAAAACTAACAAAAAGATAAAAAATATTTTATTCACTTTTCTAAAATTAATGTTTTCTAGAACTAATAATTTTAATATATCTATACTAGAATTTTCATAATTTTATATCAGTTAAATAAGATTAGGATAATATTGTAATTTAAATATTTAAACTTGATCATTCCATCCTTGACTCCCCAAATTGGGGGGACAAGAAAAAATGAGCTATGGATGGCTTGTAATGGCTTAAGAAGCCATCTCTTGCCATTCCACTCACCCCTAAAAAAAACTTCCAAACAATGGTTTAACTCTTAAATCCATTCTATTCCACTCCATTCCCCTTTAAAATAAACTCCCAAACATACCCTAAATATTATATATTAATTGTTATTGGCCGTGTCGGGGCACCAATGATTTTGTTTCTTCTTTTTTTTTTTCAATTGTTATGTCTTTTTCTTCAAATTGTGAATATGAAATTAATTAAATAATACAAGTTAATATAAGGTTTTTCTTAATCAATAATAATAATTGTAGATATGGAGTTAAACCGTAAAACTTCAAAATTTTTAATTAATATATATTTTTATTAATTTTAACTCAAATTAAAATTAAAATTTAGATCCTTCAATTCTAGAAACAACCACAATACCAACATAAATATATTTTATTACATTTAGGCCACGATTGTGAGGTGGGAACTAAACAAGTGGAATGAAAAAATAAAAAAAAAAATAGATGAAATAAATGAAAAAGAACATATATGTCCTTACCTTAAAGAAAATTAATAATAAATAAATAAATACTAAATAATAATAATAATAATAATAATAATAATAATAATAATAATAATAAACGTTTTTCTCTCTCATCCTTCCTTACATGGTAATGATACCAAACGGGGCATATAGAGAACATTTTTGTATTACATTAAGGTATCTTGGTTTTTGGGACTCATTCAATTAGATAATGTAAAAAATATAAAAATATAAAAAATAGTTAAGTAAAATAAAAAATAATTTTTGTACTCCTATTTTTAAAATAATAATTTTATAATTAAAATAATAATTTGATAGATGAAATAATAAATATAAAAATATATTAAATATTATACAAATTGTATAAATATATTATATCCATCTTATAATAAATCAAATAGATTGGTTGAATTCATTTTGTACTATGTACCATGAGCATTCAATACCATCATCAGTTATATTTTTTTTCACATTTAATTTTAAATCATGGTTGCATTAGA
This sequence comes from Erythrophleum fordii, assembly GCA_032878935.1. NCBI lineage: Eukaryota > Viridiplantae > Streptophyta > Magnoliopsida > Fabales > Fabaceae > Erythrophleum > Erythrophleum fordii. Next base: position 25,469,759 of record JAVQMF010000058.1, on the reverse strand, counting down.
TCTTAGCTTTTAAGCATAAATTATTTATTTGTCAAAATATATAAATGACAATAACACTAATTTTTTGAAGTAATGTAAATATTTCATTGTTTCTCGTCTCAATCCCTCTCTTTTACTCTTTCTCCTGTGTCTCTTCCTTTGCTTCTATCACTCTCTCTCTTTCCATTACTCACGACAATGACTTAGGCTCTATTTGATAGTGGGTGATGCACATGCATTCTTTTTTTATTAATTATGTAATGTTTATTATATTTTTATATTTTTTTATCTATCATATCACAATTTTAACTATTAAATTATTTTTTAAAAAATAAAAATAAAAAGAATTTTTTTTATCTTATCTACTCCACCTACTTATTTTTTCCCTTACTTTTCTCACTCCCTTCCTCAACCAAACGGATCCTTAAGCTTCCCAGAATTAGAACAGTGCTTCTTTTTTTTTTACTGAACTTTTAAGAAGTTGCTCAGTCCTTATTATATTGGTTAAAATAATATTTTAGTACTTAAAAAAATTTATTATTTTGAATTAATTCTTTAAATTTAAAGCATTTCAAAACCATCATTTAAATTTTAAATTCATGCTTTAAAAATTGTGTATAGCAATAAAAAATTAGAATTTGAGATAAATTTGAAGCTTCAGAAACCATTTTAAAATATTACAAATTTAAGAAACCAATCTAAAATAATGAATAAATTTAAGAGATAAAATTATTATTTTAACTTCATTTTTTAAAAATTTTCATGCTTTTGTTTGTTGACTTTGTATCTGCACTTTCCTTCGCTCTGAATTCCTCTCCTCCCGCCATTTCTAACAGACTGACATAGCCAAAAAGTCAAAATGCAGGTACTGCTTGGGAAAGACGGTGGTGTCCTGATAAAGGTCTTTGAAAACCCATCTTTGAGTTCTCTTTACGAGCTGCAATTATTCATCATCGAACAGCAGTGATAAAAAGCGTAAATAACATAAATTTTTCTTAAATTTTATCAAAATTATAAATATTTTTTATTTTCAAAATATATATATAAATTTTTATTAAAATAAATTATTATTCTTACATTCTAATTTTTTTAAAAAAATTGAATCACAAACTAAAAAGGAAGGTATTGAGTTATATCATCAAGAGTAATCACATACATAAGCAAAGAAAATTCTAAAAGAGAAATCTAAACAACCCTTAGAGATTTAATTAAGATTTATTGAGAGATAATTTAGTTAGCCTAGGATTAGTGAAAATTTGGAAGTGAATTAAAGGGAACAATGGAGAAAATATATTAAGCACTCTTTAATCAGAGGTTGGCTGTCCATCTTGAAAGAAAAGGGGGGAAGGCAATTAGCATTATATAAAAAAAAATTTTTAAACTTCCTTTGGATGCAAACTCTTGGCTACCTCATGCCAAAACATTAAGGGAGAATTATAAAGAAAGAACTAGAAGTGAAAAAATTTACTTTAAAAAACTTGTTACTATTAAATTAAACTATTTTGTATGAAAATTATTGGTAATAAGTCCTTAAGAAGAAATTCTTTTAACTCTAAGTCCTTAAACATAATTCTCTCAAACACTAAGTCTTCTTCCTAATTGGCATGTTATTCTTCATCTAAATCCATAAACAAACATATATATATATATATATATATATATATATTCCATTCCTATTTGCATAACTGGTGGATTAGCAATTTAGTAAGATAATAAGAGATAAAATCTTCAAGTCAATGCCACATTAACCATCCTAATATATGTGTATATATATCTATATATATGTTTCTGTTATATGGCATTAGAATCTTTTAGCTATGCAAATTATGAAGCTCCACTTCCAGCAATTGATAATGAGCATGACCGGTGGCTTTGGAGTGGCAAAAGGGAATAAATAATTCTCAATTCAATATCACATTGACTATCCCATTATCTCTCTCGTCAGTCATGTGTATTAGGTGGCCATTTGTAATTGTTCTCTTTTCTATTCTAGTTCATTTAGGCCGAGAGCAACTTTGAGAGCAAGAGATAAAATGCTTTAAGTTTCAGCCATGGAATTTTGAGAGAGAGAAATATGAACCGTGGCTGCATGTGGATGATCTAAAGGGTTCTATCTAAGGTAAGTGAAGAAAAAATTACTCTACTCCTTGTGTACTTTCATTCTATCCAATTGGAATTTTAAATTGTGGCATTTTACTGTTTGGTCACCCATGAAAAATTGAAGTTAAAGCTGTTAAAGAACTGTAGGAAGGAGCAAAAAGCTTTCTTAGAGGTAAGAGATTTAATTCTCCTCTTGAAATGTAGGTATTGGCTGAAAGGTAGTGTGGGAAGACTTTAAAAAAAAAAACTTCTACTACTATATTTAGTCATAGAAAGTTGCATAGTGTGGATTTATTAGGTTGTGATTTGGAATGAAAAGAGAAAGTGCAAAATGTGCATGGGCTGTCTTGGCAATTGGTAGATTGTAAGTTCACTTTGTTATCATAGTTGGAGAGAAATATTGAGGCAAAAAGGAAAACTTGTTAGTGAGCCTAGATTGCTCTTAAAATGATGTTTAGGAACTGGACTTTATAATCATAAATTTATTATTGTGAATTCTAATGAGGTTAAATTAGTAGGGAAAGGAAAAATAGAGTTTTGAATGATTCTTAGATTGAGAATTTTGATTTTAATTGATAAGTAAATCATAACTTAAGGCACTTGAATTTAGTGATTTCATTATATTTTGGAGATTTGGCCGTGGCTTGTCCTTAGCTTAGGATATTGTGTGATCGTAATTGTAGAAAAGGAACTTTGACAACAAGTACTAGGAGTTGAATTGGCTAGATGCATAAACCTTGGTAAGACCCTTTAAAATTGTTGAATTTAATTGTACTAACAAGTTAAAAATTATATGAAATTACAATTGATTTATATGCATTTGTGTGTATTTATAATTGAAGTAGATTTTGGGTTTTGGACTTGCTAGAAATAGGAGCTTGACAGGACTTTGGGGTTGACTGATCTAGTAGTTAGTAGTACATTTATTTTATATATGTTTATGCACTGAACTAAAATGTGGATTTAACTATGCTATGTTGAATGTTTAGTTGCATTATATCTATTATCTGATTAAGGCAAATGTCTTGGATACTAAACCCTCTATTGTTGGCCCTCTATTGTTGGCCAATAATCTAAGTATAATAGTCCAATGAATGAATGAGAGCCACTATATAGCAACTAGATAGTTTCTCTATTGAGACTAAGCATTTAATATGATCTAAATTTTGATTTAGCACTACTTATGTATCCTTTAAATGTGATGTTGACTATTGGGATTATTATCTCATTACATGACAAACTTTTTTCTCTAGGAATTAATTCTAAAGTTGACAGAGCCAAATCAGCAAGAAATTAATAGATGAAATGTTCAGCTTATGTAGTGTTCATATAGCTAACTCTTTGTAAATCTTTTAGTAGTGTAAATATTAATAGATTAATTTGGTCTTGATAGTTGTGACATAAAACATATGTGTATATGTGTGTTGTGTTGTAAAAATATGAAGGTAATTCCTAGCTTAGTTATATTACTATATTTGTTAAAAATTTGACATTGTGGAATATATGTGAGCTATATAATTGTTATATATTAAACTGATAGTTATGGATACCTTGTCAACAAAGTTTTAGATCAAAGTATTCAAGCATAACCAAAGATTAGTAACATCAATCTACAATGTCTACAATCTTGTTAATAAGGTCTTCTAGCCATCTATAAGATCTTAAATTAAACTAATAACATCAATCTACAAGGTTTACAATTTTGTTGACAAAATCTTCTAGCAATTATAAGATTCTAAATCAGACTTTAAACTTTAACCAAGCATTAAACTAGTCCATGACAAAAATGAGAAATAAGTTCAAAATTAGATTAACTTGAGCCTATATTAGTGCTTCATGTCTTTTTTTAAAATTTAAAAAAGATAATTCCATAATGTTACAATTTGGCAAACTTATGAATCAACTTTGGTTTGACCTAATAATTAAATCAAAACTCCCTATGTTTGGCAATTACTTTATACTTTAAATTAATTTTAAAATTTTTAACCAAAATATCATCAATTCACATTCAAAAAGAAGAAGTGATAAACATCAATTTCATAAAACATCCCAAAAGAAAATGAATAATAAAATTCAACATAACTTGCTAAATTTAAGTGCTATTATAATTTAAGAATTTATATGTTAAAATAAATTTACACATAATGAATCTTGTATTCTCCCTATGTTAAAATTATCAATAAGATCATAGTTTAGATAATAAAATATTAATTTTTAAGATTGAAGAAAACAATATCCTTGGGTTGAATCCCAATCCATGCCCCCTCTCTCACTTCTAATGCTCAAACTTTAGGCTTTCTTTGCTTTTTTTTTTAATTCAAAATCTTAATTTAATTCTAATTTTATTTTGCTTTCTAAATATTCTTTTTTCTAAATAAATTCACAAAATTTCAAACAATTTTAAATGAGTTTTAATTATTAATTCCATTAAACCATTATTGTTAACTCTTACATCATGTTTTATGTGACTTTTCTTATGTGAGAATTATATACTAAAAGTATCTTGAGAGCCAACTTGTGTGCCAATCAAAACATTTCCTCCTTGGGCAATCTTAACCACTAGGCCAAACCCTTAAAATATTTTATGTAACATTATTTATTTCTTAATGTACATGAAACTTAGTAACATTCTCAATATATTTTCACATTGAAAAATACAAGCATTAATTTTGTAAAAATATCTTCTACGAATATAAATTTTTAAATTATAATAGCACTTAACTATAACAAATTATATTTGAACTTTTTTAATTCATTTTCTTGCTTGGAAGTTTTATGAAGTTGACATTTATCAATGATATTGTACTATATCTATATATGTATGCATGTATATATATAAAATTTCTCAATACAAATAATTGCAAAAACACTGTAGATTACAGTTCATATTTCACAATTTTTTTTTGCTCTTTTTTCATTTTCTTTTAAAATAGTAGGACCCATTATTAATAGTAGCTATCGTGTAAACTTGATCACAAGTTAAGTTTATTTGAAAACAAGTTATACTCATAAAAAAATTTGCAAAAAATTTAGACCTAGGCCCAACTTGACCAGTTTTTTTAAAAAAATTAATTTTCTTTTAATTTTTTAATTTTAAATACTAGGTATATCTATTTTATTGTTTGCTAGACTTACTTTTTTTGGTTTTAAATACCAAATAACCTAAAAAAGAAATTGCAAGAAATTTAAATTAGTTGGAGCATACATGAAATAATAAAATATCTCAAGATAATTTTTTTAATAATATTATTGATTAATAATTTATTTTGTTTAAATTATAATTTGTTCCTAATAATATATTATGCAATAAGTAAAAGTAAAAAATTAATAATAATTATGTGTTATATAATTCTCTTTTATTTATATTTATAGTTATAAATAATTTTTTTAATAATATTATTTATTAATAACATATAAAAAAATAATTATAATACAAGTTGAATTAAAAAAAAACTTAAACCTAACCTATTTTATATACAAACTTTTTAAAAATAAATCCATTTTTTATTGAGTTCAAATTTAATTTTTTTGAGCCGGACTTATCGAACTAGGCAAGCTTTCCAGCCTATAATCAAGTTTACCATCATGTAAATATAAGGACAGTATCTCTACTTATGATCAGAGTTTCCCTTTTATTTCCTTGAAATTTATTCAATATTAGCTTTTCTGTAAATCGTTTTTTCCTTTATCTTTTATTTCAATAAAGAAGAAACCTAAGAACATCTGCTTGTTATCCATACTCCTCCCCACTAAATCAACCCTAGTAACTTTTATATTTTATTTTCTTTGTTTTAAACTTGAAATTTTTTTTTTTAACAAATTACTCAAAATCTTGCCTTATAAGATGCAGCAAAAGATTTGAAGCTGAATTATCTGTTCTCAAGTCTGATCCATATTATGATATTATCCATTTTCGCACAACATGCTCCTAAACATGCCCTCACTGCATACAAAAAAAACAACCAACGATTAAAATTTTAACAACTAAGCATGTACCTTCTCATGCACAACGTTTACACCAGAAAAGAACAAAGAAAATGAAATATATCAGTCCCTACTAGTCCTTTCAATGCTATAATAATCTAAGTTGGTTTCACTAGAAAAAGCAAAAAAAAACAAAAACAAAACAAAACAAGAACTCTAGTCTTATCCCCTGATTTATAGTGAAAAACAATTTTTAAAGGATTAACAAAGAGGAAGCACATGTTCAGCAAAACAAAACACTAAATGCAGAAGCACAAGGGAGGAGCATGCTGCCTGCATGTATGTTCCATGATCCCGGGTGCGTAAAGCCAGAACATAGTCAATGAGTTAATAATTCACATACAAGTAGGATCAATTCTTTAAGATTACAGTTAACTTGATATTTTTGGTTTGATCCCGACTCCTTGCCATTTCCCAATTCTTCCTCTATAGGTCACAGACACGTGATGTTTAAAAAAAAAAAAAAAGCATTCTCCTTAGCTTTCTAAACTAGCCCAACAAAAATGCAAATGCCTAACATGAACATAAGGGATCAAAATTTCTAGAACTGAACACACAGTAGTTGCAAAAAATAAAAGAGGATGGGAAACCTATCATTTTCTGTCAAAACAAGATATCCTCACATGACACTGGATTACAGAAGGAATTAAATATAAAAGTCATGAGAATCCCTTTATCATGAACTTCAATGTAAAAGAGAAATATAAAGTGTGAAACCAATATGCATTCCTCCTAAGTTTTTACACTTCTATTCTCCATAGGAGACTAAACATCTCCGTGAAAAGTTTGACGTAGTAATAAGTTTAAATTTTCATTTCAAGGTGTTATACCATAGAGTCATAGACAAGTTGCTGTTTCAGGAATATGCAGAGCAGACATAGGTAAAAAACTTCAAAATATCAATATTATATTTAAAATATAAAGAAAATATAGAAGAAAAATTGTTTTCTTCACAGGTACTCAGCCAATGATAGTCACCAATATTATAAAGTCAGTCATATTCTAAGCTTTCTGCATAAGAGATTTACTTCATAGAGTTTTAAACTAAGTTTGCAAAAAGTATTATTCTCAAAACATGCCCTTTATCAAGTACTCTCCATTGCTATACTTGCTCCTTTTCCTTCTCCAGAAACACTTGTTAAAAAAGAAAATTAAAATTGTGCAAAAACCATGACAAAGACTAAACTTAAAATCAATAAGTTAATCAGATAAAACCAAAAAGGGAAAACAACCAAAAAGTAAGTAAAATGAAATACTCAAAACCCCATCCAATCCATGTCCCTGTCCTGTTGTGTGTTTGTGTGGTATTTGTATCAATATAGGTGCTTCAAGGTTGATCACCACCAAAACAAAATGACCGCGGGTCTTCACTAATGCTGAAGCACAAGTGAGGCTGGAGCCTTCATGCATTTGTCATAATAACTGGAAGATAGATGCAAGTACACAAGAAGCTTAAATCTACATGAGAGAGCTCCTCATAGCACACTAACCTAGCCCAACAAACATGCAAATGCCTAACATGAACACCAATAGAGACTAGCTCGAGTGGATGAAGTGCGGGGAATTAGGTAAAGATCACTAGCTCAACCTACGCTCTTGTACCATAGAAAAAATGTATATTTGTCAACACTATAAATTCTCCATTACTATGCTTCACTCTTCTTTCTTCTCCAGAAACACTTGTTCAAAGAATTTAAAATTGTTCAAAAACCATTGAAAAGATTGAACTCAAAGACAGAAGATTAATTACTTAGCAAATTTACTAAGTACATGCATCCTCCTCCATTGAAACAAAATTTTGCAGTAGGCATATGCTATACATATATGCTACTATTTTTCATAATACATTAGCACCCCCAATAGCAACTAGAACACAAATACCAGTAAAAGTATATGCCAGATATCATATTTAACTAGAAGACCTGTTCTTGAATTATGATAAAAAGAAAGTTGACTGACAAATTTCAAATGGTATCCTACAAATCAATAGTTCAAATTGAGCTACCATAATACAGAAAGAAATAAATTAGAGTAAGATTTGAAGCAGAAAAATTGAATGATTATAATAAAGCTGGAAGTCAAAATTTACAATCATACCCTCCGAGAAACTACCTAAGAGTGAACTTCAGGTTTAGTTCTTCTACGACTTTTATAAATGTTCAATAGCTGAGGAAAACTTTCTTAAAATCTCATCACATATTTCTTCAGAAACCTTTTTTCACTTAATATGACAATGGAACATAAGGACATATCATTATTGATCAAACCCTTCGTTTTCAACATTTTAAAAACTGAGCATCTAGGAATAATCCTTTGTTTCAAGCTATAGCCAAGTAAAACTGGGCAGCTAGCTATAGCTTCCAATGGCAAACCCATTTCATCCATAAGAAACTTCATTGAGTTAGTGATTTTCTCCTCCAACAGCAACATGCTAAATGGAAACTTCCCGAATGCTAAAAGAGTGACATCCCTGGACCAGCCACTCCTCTCATGGATATCCAGCTTTGAATCCCAGGTCGATCTCTTTGTCATTGCTGACACATAAATTGCTGGGATGAACGTAGCTTTAGAAGGTTCAATTCCTATATCCTTAGCAAATTTGACATATTCAATAAATTTTGCATGCTTTATAAATGCTACCCCGCATAATTAGTTAAAAGCTTAGAGACAGAAGATTGAGGGACTCCATGTTCTCTCAAAACCTTTATGTTTGGAACTACATTCGTTATATCCTGGCAGAGATACATCCAACCTGAGCGTTTTAAAGCTATATTTGCTTTTTCATCGTCATCAAGTAAACTTTTAAGCACCTCATAACGGGGGATTATACGTTTTAAGCTCCAAGTTAGGAGTCTAGAGCTTATGAAGAGTTCTAATAGTTCAGAACACGAAAACCCTATAGACTGGAAAAACCTTAACTTGGGCAAAAGGTTCTTCTCAGGCTTTGCCAAAAGCACTCGTGGATACTTTTCCACTAATTTGGATATCTGAATTTCTGAGATCCGGAGCTCCTGAAAAGATCAAGAACCGAGTTGGGATTATCAGGATCTTTCAAATTAACCCTTGTGGATACTTGGATAGCTACTTTGGGGGACAAGCCACAAGAGTTCATGAGATAAGAAACTGTAAATGATTCATCTCCTTCTTGGTTTTGTTTTGGTTGATTTGATTCAGATAATTTTACAATCGAAGCAATTGATTTGTAAATGAGGGAAGCATTGTGATGGAGAAACCCCAGTTTGGTCCTCCTCGTGCATAGCAGCGATGAAGATAATCTTGCAAAGAGAAAAGTAGGCATGAAGGAATGAATGATAATGAGAAACTTACCCAATTTGAATTGTCAGCTCCAATTACCGCAGACGTAGTAGAATCCCCTAAATTTTGCTCTCACATTTGATGTCGCAGGTGAGTATAAGAATGAATGAAGAACAAAACCCTGGACGTAAGGACGACGTCCATAGCACCTATTTTCCCCCCTGCACCCGCCGTGCGATGGCCCAACCGAAGTCAAATTTAAAATAATTCAAAAATCTATTAATTCTTGGCAAGTGTATGATGCAATGTTGCCTGATCCGTAATTCACTAAACTGCAAGGTATAAATGTGGGTAAGAAATATGCTAATTTGTATAATTTGTAATATGAGAGAAATATATTTAGCTGGTACACTAATTTGATAGGTAGTATAATATAAATTTATTAATATTTAATTTTATATAATATTTTTATATATTTAAAAGATGAATAATTTAAAAAATTTGAATAAATATAGTCACATAAAAAAATAAATAATTTAAAACTTAGACTTTAAATTCATAACTCATAAATTCATAAATTATATCCCAATCAAATAAGTTCAAAAGAAATATAAAAATACAAAATACATTAATTAGAATATTACTAATCTAGTTCTTAATTAATATATTTTTTCCTATTTCTATTTTTTTCTTATTTCCAAATTCTATTATATATTTTAATTTTTAGCAATATAAAAAGTAATATAATTATCATAATTAAAATAAAATTTTTAAAATAATAAATATTAAAATATAATTGTTATATAATTAAATTAAAACTATTTTGTAGGGAATATTCATACACTGCCAATACATCTCCAGTAAGTGTAAAAAAGGAGAGAAGAACGCTTTAAGATGAGGGCTTAGTATGTGTTTGGAAAAGTGGTATCTCTCCCAAACCACATTTTCACAAAGTAAAAAATTCTTGCTTCTAGGTAGCTGCAGTTCGCCAAACGTGATTCTGAGCAATAATCAACTTGTATCCAAACACACCATTACTTGTTGAGAATGATATTTGCTAATATTCTTGAAATCTTGGATTCGAGATTGGATTGGTTAAGAAAAAAGGTGAGATTTCGACATCGACTGGTTTGACGATAGGATTAAGGGCTTAAACTATAACAACGACCAAATTGCTCAACCCAACAGACAAGGTAATGAGAGAACTAGCTTAGAGCCGTGCTACCTAGTAGCAGCGATAATCCCCAGTAGAGGGCTAATCCCGATAAGAAAAAATTTAAGTTGAGCTAGAGTTTGTAATCTGTACATTGCTACTTCTCTCCTATCAGAACATACTCCATTACTCCTCTATAGTTGTTTCTATTGAATAGATTGATAATTCCCAACACTTATAGATTTTATTCACTGTTCCAATATTCTGCTAGTGTCCTTCTAATACACGAAGACCCGCGATTAGGGTCATCCATACCTGATTAGAGTTCAACATTTATGTAGCCGAATTAGGCAACATTGGTATGATGTGCATGTACTTCACTTTTTTTTAATTGTTAAATTTTTTTTGGTGGCACAAATGATGGCATTTTGAGTATAATACCATTATTTTAATAAAATTAACTTAAATTCTATTCAATTAAAAATTTCACCCAAATCCCATAAATCCATAAAAGTTTTATAAATGAATCCCATTTTCAAGTCTTTTTTTTTTTAATAAACTTGTTAGCAAAAAAGAGGCAATCATTAATGTAATAATTAGATAATTACTTGTTAGATATTAATTAGTTAGATGTAATGATTAGTAGTTATATGTAATGATTACTTAATAATTTAATATGTAATATGTAATAATAATTATTAATAATTTAATAATAATTGAAGTAATTATTGATGTATCAAATAAATAAAAACAAAGAAATTATATAAAGATGTAATTAAAAAATAGTTTGGGAAAAATTAGAAATAATATTTAATGCTCTTTTATTGTTCAAAGATATAATACTAGATTTGTAATTAACTAAATTAATATCATTGTCTCAACTTTTCAAGCAATATTGTGGAATAAAATTACAAATATCATCTAATTCATATGGTTACTAAATGATTTATATATAACACATCAAAGTGTCCTAATAACTATTATGTATTCAAGAGGTAATTTACCATAGATTCGTCTATGTTAGGGGATCAAACGTCATTCTTTTACATCAGTCTAGTAGTATCTGATACTACTACAAAGCCATGTCTTGTGAATGTAGAGGTTTGCCAACATTTTTCTATCTATAATTACAAGTAAGTACATCACAACATGTGAGTAGGGGAAGAAGTTACATTAGATTGAAACCAAATGATTGAACCTATGACATTATCTACAAATTGTTAATTGTCTCACCTAAAACCCAAAGATAGTAGTACTAGATAGACTTCTGATTTAGGGATTTAGCTACGGTGGTCTATTAAGTGTTAATATTGGGAATCTATCATATATCCAAAGGTGGAGGAGGGTCAGATATCCATTTATGCTTTGTTTCATAAGATTAGTTGCATTGCAAAATTCTTTGTAAAAATGAGTCAACATTGCAAATTCTTAATTGTATTGGCTAGCTTGTTCAAAATCCAATAGCAATGATAAGTGTATCAAGTACATCTTATGACTAAACTTATTCAATATTAAAAAAAAAAACACTGATTAATCTCAGTATGTATACATATGCAACACATTGCACTTCTTCCTTACCTGCATCTTTCGATAAATGATTAAAGTGCTTGGCCAATCAACTAATGGCGACCCTTTGTTAAAGATTTTATCTTTTAATGGTCTTATTCCAAGTAGGCACTCACATGTGTCTCTCCAAATATAGTTTATACAAGTAATAATAGGAATTTGCATACAAGGTAGGTCCAACTATATAGTAATATCATCTAGAGTGATTATACACTTTCCTCTGATAATGTGAAAAGCATAGATCTCAGGACGCCATCTCTTTATAAGTGCCAATGTAAGTGTAGGATTATATTCAAATTGCCTTAACTGGGCCATCCTATATAAACCAAATTGCCATAAATAGTCAATAATAGAAGGGTAGAGGAGGAGGTAGACAATCACTATGCATCAATTATTGTGGGTAGACTAATCAATGATTCTTTGGGTAAATGGCTTGCGAAACATGCCTCATCTGGAGAAATAGAAGCAAGTCATACTCTAGCCTGGACTGGAAAACTTGTATAAAGTGCGCCATCTTGTTATATTGTTCCTACAAGCTATTATTATGTGAAGTTTAATAAACATTATTTTGTTATATACAATCAACATAATAAAGTTACAGAATTTTAATAGCACATCAAACTGAGGGATAAGCAATATAACAAATTTAACTAATTTTATATATTATATTCAACCAAGATACAAGTAATATAGTTACACTTAATATAATAAAGGTACAATAAACATATATGTATGCTTATATACATGTAATATTTTAGGTATGCTATTGGCTAGCAAGGTGACTGAATAGACATGTGGAATGATTATGACTAACTTACCAATATAACCCATACTTATTAGGCTATCATAATTGTATCCAATCCATCTTGTTCTATATACGAGATGAGTAAAGATGCCTTTTTGCTCAAATCATCGACACATCAGGAATCAACTTTGAAGCCTTTAGATATGGCTAATGAACCTTATCTTTAATAGATTGGAACTCATTATTGTAACTCGATCCACAAATTGCTATTTGTTAAGGCCAATATGGGTGCAGGTTGTAATAACATGTTGGCAGGGGAAGTGTTCGACCTGAAACTCATTACAATCACATTTAAGTTTAAGTAAGTTAACCTTATAGCATTGACCAAATTAATGGTTTCAGACATTATAGGGCACCTGAATCTTGAATGATGCGACTCTTAGATCAAACTACCATACAACACACATAAGGGTGGCTTAAGCAATTAGATCCATCTTGTTTTTAAAAAGGCAGCAACTGACTCATCATATCTACTTGTAATTTCATGCAAACTGAGATTTGTCAAATCATCCCTATTAATATTGCTTTCCTCATTAAATTCATTGTCATCATTATTGCTATCATCATAGTCGACATTCATACTATAATCATATTTATTCTCATCTTCAAATTCATCAAATATGTCTTTTATCATCATGAGTGAAGATTACAGTAAAGTATTGTCAACCATTTGATAGGATGAGCTCAGTTAGACATATGGTTGATGAGAAGGATGTTATACTGTTAAACATGACTTGGCTGTGAATCAAATAGGTGAATGTCTTTAATATAGGAATTGAACAAAATTGCTTGTTCAATTGACTTGTGGACGTTGCTAGTAGATGAAAGTGTATATGTAATATGTTGTTCCTTTGGCTGCGATTTAAGGTTTAGATCCACTTGATTAATTAAGATACAAGTGTAGAACTCAGCACTAATCAATTGGAATTGGTATCACAAGTTCTCTTATCACATCTCCTAAACATCATAATCATTTTTTAGACTACATGTTTGGTACCATGTTAGATTTAAAGAGGTTGGATACCTATACACTAGATTATACAACAAAATTGGTTTGAAGAAATCTATAGCTTTTGCCTAATTACTTGTTTTAACTTGCCTAGTGTAATGTTTAGATCAATCCTTATTACTTTAACTTTATAGCACTTAAATGTCGCACTATCTAGACCATTATACATTTGTACGTAAGTACACAATTTCACTCCCACTATTCATTTTTTTTTCTACACTTTGATTTGTAAATAAAAACATGCAAAAATACACAAATATCTTTTAATTCAAGGACCTTTATATAAAACATACAAAATATAGTTACATTAATTTTAATTCAATACTTAGTTTAATAATATATTTTTCTCTACAAATCCAAATGGCCTAATTTTTTTCTCTAAAATTTGTTCTTTTGTAATTTTAAATATTATTACATAAAAAAATGTTTTGCAAACATAAGAATAATTGGTCAAATAACAAAATAAATATAACAGAAAAAATATAAATAATATAAATATAAGCTTATTTACATATTTACTTTAGTAAAGTAAACATAATTGCAAACTACAAAATAATAACATATTTAAAAAATAAATTTAACAAAAAATTAACTCCCTACATATAATTTACCTAACAAACATATATATATATATATATATATATATATATATATATATATATATATATATATATATATATATATATATTCACAAATCCACATGGTCTAATTATTTCCCTTTAATATTATTTTTTTTTTCAACTTTAAATATTATTACATACAAAAAAAATTCAGCAAACATAAGAATAATCAATAAAATAATGAAATACATATAATAAAAAAATGCAAAATATATAAATATAAGTATATTTACTTATTTGCTTCAATAAAATAAACATAATAACAAATTGCACAACAATAAACTATTTAAAAAATAAATATAAATAAAATAAATTTAATAAAAAAATAAACTTCTTATATATAATTTACCTAACAGATATAGCAAAAAAATTTACTTATGTATATAATAAATACTCTAATAAAAAAATACTTATAATATAAATTAATTTAACTTACCTTCAAATGAGAAAGAGAGTTCAGTTTTACAAAATATAATTAGAAAATGAATGACACTAGCTTCTTATCACGAAAATGAAATATAGGGAAAGTTGTCGATGATTGGATGCAAAACTAAGGGAGACGCAATATGGATGCGAAACTGAGGGAGAGAGCTACAAATGAAAATAAAGAAATAGAGGAGCTCGTACATAAGGAACAATGGTTCGATTTTCAGAACATTTTCCCGTGACCAATAGTTAGGGTCGAAAGACCCTACCCATTGCGTCACTTCTGGGACAAGAGCAAGTGTGTCATGGAAGTGATGGGCCTAATAGGCCCTCCATGGTCCATAACATTAAGACTTGTCACGGTATGAAAGTCGAAACCTTTAATTTCTACTTTATTTTACAAAATTTTTAATATATATATATAATGGATGTGTTTCTACTTTCATCTACAGAATTAAAAAATAAGAAATAAAACAATGAAAGTCGGAGCTATCAGTACTATCTTGAATACATAGTATGGGATTTTAATGTGGTCAAACTGGATCTGGATCAATTTTAAGCAAAATAATAAGAAATGGCTCAAAAAGCCCACAAATGATTCTGTTTTTCTTTTTTCTTTTCTTTTTTTCCTTTCTTCAATTGTTATATCTTTTTCTTCAAATTGTAAATATGAAATTAATTAAATCAGTTCAGATTGATTACAAATTAATGATACTAAATTGTTACCCGTGCAAATTTTATCCCTCTTTCAATTTTGTTAAATGTTTTATTTTATAAAAAATAATACAATAAGAGGGATAATTTGTAAGGATAACAATTTTATTTTGTTGAACATATCAAAATATCTTGTTTCATAATATATCACATATTAATAAAATACAAATTTTCTATAAATATGAGAATTCGAATGCACGTAGATTGGTATGTTAATTTTAGATATAGAATTATCAACATAATTCTCTTAACCATCTTACCCATACCATATTTTGATTTTCAAGATGCATTATAAAGTGTGAAATCACAAATTGTTTTACCGCTCTAGTGAGAGATTTTTTTTTTGCTTTTTTGCTTGAAGCTCTAATAAGAATCAATTGATTGCAGAGAATACATATATTGTGCAATAAAAATATAGAGAGGAAATAATCCAGACACTAAAATAATTGAACTATAATTAGGGTAGATATAAGCAATTAATCAAAATTATGTTAGAAATATAAATTCAAATATTATTTGGAGGAGATAGTAAAATAATGTTGTTACGCCAAAAATATATAGGAAGATATTCCCCTTATAGAAGTTAACAAAAGTCTTTGTCAGTCTACTATAATACTTATCAAAGGCATAAATATTTACCGAAATAATGTCATTTATCAATTGCATATAGTTTCAAATCAAAAGACTATTTTCTCAAGGAAACAAAATAGTTACAGAGGCTGGTTATTGATGAAAAATCACAATCATATATACTTTTGTCAGTAGCAAGCTATTCCCCAAGAAAAAAAAAAAAAGTACTGGAAATACTATAAAACTTTATAAGACTATTCTAACAAATTTCATTGAGCTAAAAGTTATCTCGTACTCAAAACTCCAAATTGCTAAACTCTTTTAAAGAATTTCATATTGTTAATTGTAAATTCCCCGGAAAAAAATGCAAAGAAATGTGTGATAAGTATAAAGTTGTTGCTTTTAATATCATAGCTCCCTTCCCTTCATATTTGCCCATACATAAAGAATGCAAGAAACTAAAAATTCTCCAAGTCTAAGAAGTAGTCATTTCCTAATAGGTAAAAAATGAGTGTTTCTTAGTGGGTGAAAATGTAATTATTAGTAATGCAAACATTGCATATAGCTGGAATCGATTATCAAGCTAGACGATAAAGAGAATAGATACATAGTTAAGTATGTTGAAGAATAATAAATAATAATGCATGCAATGAATTAAAAGAAAAATGGAAAGAAAGAAAGCAAAGTAAATCATACTATCTTTAACCTGCCCGAAAAAGACTTCTTTTCTTTAAACAGTTTAATGGGTTAATTTAATTTCAATTTGAAGATCTTACACAAGAAGTCTGGTCTATCAGGTCTAGGGCACAACTGATAACCAAGCGTTGTACTTCAGGCCAACTAGTATTGCACATAAAAGTAATAATACCGTTGACATAGTAATAAGTCTAAATTTTAATTTCCATGTGTTATACCTTTCACAGACAGGTTGCTGTTTCAAGAATATGCAGAGCAGACACAGGGAAAAAGCTTCTTCAAAATATCAAAATTATATTAAAAATATTAAGAAAATATAGAAGAAGAAACACCTCTCTTCACAAGCACTCAGCCAATGATTGTCACCAATATTCATAAAGTCTGTCATATTGTAAGCTTTCTGCATAAGTGATTTACTTCAAAGAGTTTTAAACCAACTTTGCCAACAGTATTATTATCAAGACATGCCCTTTCTCAAATACTTTCCATTGCTATACTTTGCTCATTTTTCTATCCAGCAACGCTTGTTAAAAATGAAAATTACAATTCTGCAAAAACCATGACAAAGATTAAACTCAAAATCAGTACGTTAATTAGATTGAACCAAAAAGGGAAAAACAACCAAAAAGTAAGTAATATGAGACACTAGAAACCCCATCCAATCCATGTCTGTGTCGTGTGGTTTGTTAGTATCAATGTACATGCTTCATAGTTGATCACCAAAACAAATGACCCTGGGCCTTCACTAAATGCAAAAGCACAAGTGAAGCTGAGCCTTCATGGATTTGTCTTAATATCTGGAACATAAAGGCGAGTATACAACAAGCTTAAATCTACATGAGAGCTCTTCATGGCATGCTAACCTAGCCCAACAAACTAGCAAATGTCTAACATTAACGCCACTGACTAGCTCAAGTGAATGGCGCGTGGGGAATTGAGTATAGATCACCAGTTAACTATCCACTTGTATCAAGAATAAGATGTATATCTCTGAATATTATAAGTTCTCCATTGCCATACTCTACTACTTTTTCTTCTCCAGAAACACGTGTTCAAAGAATTTTAACTTGTCTGAAAACCATTGAAAAGATTAAACTCTAAGTCAGAAGACTAATCAAACAGCAAATTTACTAAGTGCATGCATCCTCTTCCATTGAAAAAATCTTGCAGTTGCCATCTTCTGCTTCAAACATATGCATATATCCACTACTATTTTTCAGAATACATTAGCACCCCCAACAGCAACTAGAACATAAATACCAGTTATTACCAAACGACATATTTAACTAGAAGACCAGTTCTAGGATCACGATAAGTAGAAAACTGATTGATAACCTTCTCCTGCGTATTCTGCAAATTAATAGTTCAAATTGAGCTGTCATATAAAGAAAGAAATCATTTAGTGTAAGATTTGAAGCAGAACAATTGAATAATTATAATAAAGGTGGAAGTTCAAAATTCACAATCATACCCTCCAAGAAACTACGTATCACTGAACTTTGGGAAAACATCCTAAAGGACCTTGATAGATGTTCAACAGCTGAGGAATGCTTTCCTGAAATATGACCACAAACTTCTCCAGAAACTTTTTCTCACTTAATTGGATAATGGAAGACAAGGACTTATTGACTCAAAATTTTAACTACTGAGCCTCTAGGAATAATCCTCTGATTCAAGCTATAGCCAAGAAATGATGGGCATTTACCTACGTCATCCAATTTCATACACATTCTGTCCACAAAATTAGGCAGTAGGCATCTTCTGCTTCAAAAATTTGCATATACTAATATTTTTCAGGATACATTAGCATCCACCATAACAACTAGAACAAGAGGGATCAGTAAAAGTTATTAAGATATGGCATATTTAACTAGAAGACTTGTTCTTGAATTATAATACAAAGAAGATTGATAACCTTCATATGGGTATCTTACTAGTCACTAGTTCAAATTGAGCTATCATAATACAGAAAGAAATAAATTAGAGTAAGATTTGAAGCAGAACAATTGAATAATTATAATAAAGCTGAAAGTCCAAATTCACAATCATACCCTCTGAGAAACTACCTAGGACTGAGCCTCAGGTAAAGTTCTTATATAACTTTTATAAATGTTCAACAGCTGAGGAACACTTTCCCGAAATCTGATAACAAATTTCTCCAGAAACTTTTTTTCACTCGATCTCATAATGGAATATAAGGGCATATCATTATCGATCAAACCCTTCATTTTCAAAATTTTAAAAACTGAGCATCTAGGAATAATCCTTTGCTTCAAGCTATAGCCAAGAAATGCTGGGCATCTAGCTATATCTTCCAGTGGCAAACGCATTACATCCACAAGAAACTTCATTGAGCTTGTGATTTTATCCTCTGACAGCACCATGCAAAATGGGTACTTCCTGAATACTGAACGAGTGACATCCCTAGACCAGCCGCACCTCTCATAGATATCCAGCTTTGTCTCCCAGGTCGATTTCTTTGTTACTGCAGATACATAAATTGCCCGGATGAACGTAGTCGTAGAAGATTTGATTCCTGTATCCTTAACAAACTTGACATGTTCAACAAACTTTGCATGCTTCATAAACGCTACGCTTGGAAATTTAGTTACCAGTAAAGAAACAGAAGATTGAGGCACTCCAAGTTCTCTCAAAATCTTTATGTTCGAAACTACATTTATTACATCATGTTCGAGAAAATCCCATCTTGAGCATCTTAAAGCTATATTTACTTCCTCATTGTCATCAAGTACACTCTTAAGGGACTCATATCGGGGAATTATACGTTTCTTTAGGCTCCACTTTAGGAGTGAAGGGTTAGAAATGAGGAGTTTTGGGAGTCCAGAACATGAAAACCCTATAGACTGGAAAAACCTTAGCTTAGGCAAAAGTCTTCTCAGGCTTTACCAAAAGCACTGGTGGATACTTTTTCACAATTTTGGATATCTGGGTATCTGAGGATCCGTTGCTCCTCAAAAGATTAAGTACCAAGTCGGGATTATCGGGGTCTTTCAAATCAACCTTTTTGGAAACTTCAAAAGCTACTTTGGAAGACACACATGAGCTTATAAGATAAGAAACTGTAAACGATTCATCTCCTTCTTGTTTTTGTTTTGGTTCATTTATTTCAGATAATTTCACAACTGCACAAAACAAATTGAAAATGTGGGAAGCATTGTGATGAAGGCAACCCAGTTGGGTCCTCCTCCCGCAGTGCAGTGATGAAGATAACCTTGCAATCAGAAAAGTAAGTATGAATGAATGAATGGTGATGAGAAACTCACCCAATTTGAGTTTTCAGCTCCAATTACCAAGCACCTCGTAGAACCCTCAAATTCTTTTGGTTCCCTGAGTCAAGGAAACAAGGAAGAATGAAACCTCTGGCCTTTTTACGATGTCGTCTATAGCGTCTATTTTTCCCTTCTAAACAAATTCGGGAAAGAAAAAAGTCTAGCCATTTCCATCAGGACGGGAGATCACGGTGAGCTAGTTACTTAGCCCCCCAAACTAAGAAAAAGAAAAGGAAGTAAGATCATGGCCCAAAATTTCGTATTAAAAGCAAAAATTCAAAATTTAACCGTTTGACAGTGACTTCTTTAGTAAATTTATATGCCAAAATATTTTAACTGGATGTCAACATGAGATAATAGAATTAAACTAATACATACAACAAATTAATTCAGATTGTCATTCAGTATATATTAATATGTCATTGCCACTTGTTTTTTTTTCTAGGGTGCCACATACTAATTACACCATGCAACTACTTTTGAAGATGCATTAAAAAATTAACTTTTTTGTCTTCTTTTATTTTATTTTATTGTTTTTTTCTTGTTTGTTTGTTTTTTGGATTGGAACAAGAAAACGCATACTTGAAATTGTTATAATTTGCTTATCTCCAATATCTTAATGCTTCAAATTCAATAAATATGCCAAATGGTAGTATTATATATATATATATATATATATATATATATATATATATATATTGAAAGAAGGGAGGGGCCAAAGCGCAAAACAAAGCAACTAGAAGAAATATGCCAAAGCTACCCTTAAAGATTAGCGCCTAAATGACCACCCCAACCTGCTAGAGGAAAAGAGAAACCATGATACCTAAAAGGGAGGGAACGAGCATGATTCGTAGGCCAGTCTATACTGACATTAGCTTCCCCATAAGGGTGAAGGATCATAGCTTCTCACTTACAATCTAGGAAACCTCTTTTATTAAAATGAGATTATAACAAGGATCATCCTTCATTTTCGAATCCTCACTGAAAATCCTTGTACTCTGAGCAGTCCAGAGTATCCAAAAAGCATATTCAAATACTTTTGTCCAAGGAAAGTTATTCACTTCTCTCACCTCACCCTCGTCTATGGAGTTCCAATTAATCCACTCATGCACGGGGAGGGTGATAGTATTATATTTGAGACGTTAAATATCTTATAAACAATTAAACATCAATTTTCTCACTTTATTGATTTGATATGAGTGTTTTAACTTAGTTTTAAATAAATTCAAATATGATTTTAGTCTCTCTGATTTTATAAAAATTTTGATTTGATTTCTTCAGTTCAAAGCTATATAATGATGTCTCGCTATTTTTTTAACAATTCAATGTTGTCCCGATGTTCAATCTCCATCATAATTTTATAGCTCTTATGTTTAAAAGATCTGCCACTTGAATTAGAACTTTTGGGCACTTAGACTTAAAATCTAACCGAGTTAATAGCATTGGATAAATATATAACAAGTTGATGAGAGAATTTTTAATATATGTCTAAGAGAGAGATGAGTGCATTAATCTTGTCCCTTTCCTTTCTATTTTTCTTTTTTTTATTTAACTCAAACTAAAATTTGAACTTAAAATTTCAATCTTAAAAACGAACCTCAAGCCAAAGTTCATTAGTTGTTTTGCGGACTTAAATCTTTATAGTCCACTCTTTTTATTTAATGTTATAAGTATTAAAATAAGAACAATGATTAAAGAGAACAAATGTATTCATTTTGTGAAATTTTCCTTTACAAATATAAACTTTTTTAATTGATAACAGTGTGTTTGTATATATATATTGCACGGTTTAAACTTATATTTATTTGCAAATACTCAAGATCATTGTTACTAGATTTGACAATTAGATCGAAAGTTTTCATATCTATTCAATATTATCATCGATTCATGTATAACATGCTTCTCAACGTATCCTCACTTTGCAAGAGAAAGAAACCAGGGATCAAAATTTTAACAATAAAGCACCTACCTTTTCAAGGTCAACAAGAATAGCAGCAAAAATTCAAAGGTAGAAACTGAAACTTAACAAGAGGGTAAAAATAATGAGAGAAATGCCAAAAAAAGGAAAATGAAAGAAAAATAAAAGTAAGTTATAGTTCAAAATATAAAGTAGTAGAAAAGACCATGAGAGATTTTAGAAAATTAATTGAAAATACTTCATTATTGTTACACCCCCTCCAAAAGGCATAACCGACATGGTCTATAAGTCGAAACTTGTACTCTTAAACCTTTTAACAACTAGAACCATATACATAAAAGGTGCGATGACAAAGTAAAACAAATATTTAGATATTTAAGGAGGCTTTTCGTTACTAAAAAATTTAAACAATATTACAAAAAAATTAATTACATAATAGTTCATTTAACTTTTTGTAAAAATTTTGACAAAATTTTCTCTAAATATATTATTGTCCGAAATTTCTACAAACAGCCAAACAACTAATCAAAAATAACAAGAGAGCTCCGCTCTCAATCTAAAGCACTAAACAGTATTAAAAGGGAACAGGGACCTTGCATGTGTATAAGCAAAGTTACAACTAAAAAGAAGTAATATACTTAGTTACAAATTTAAAAGTTCACAAAAAAAAAAAAAAAAACCTAGCATAACCACATGGGGCTCAATATCTTGAAGCGATTATTCCTGTGCCAATTCTAGACATACATCACTAGCTCTAATGAAAAGAAATTAAAGGGAATAAGTTTGAAAGTCAATGAGCAGATAATACTAACTATGACCAAGATGCAAATCATAAGGAATAATTTACCTTCAAACTTGAATTTATATAAAAAATATAAGCAATAACGTAGTATCCAATAAAATTCATTTCTTTACATTTATAACAGATAAATTCGATAATATACATAACCAAATATTTAAAAACTCACGCGTAGTAATAATTGATGTGTCTAAATAGAATCAAATCAAATGAATGCTAAGCACATCACTTATGAGGAAATAGTAATACTGAGGTAGCTTATGCTTAACCATTCAAATAGATCCACGTGTGGTGGCTGATACACGGGGCTAACAATACCCCTGCTAATTGGGTTCAGATCAAGCACATCACTTATGAGGAAATAGTAATACCAAGATAACTTATGCTTAACCATTCAAATAGATCCACATGTAGTGACCGACATACGGGGCTAACAACCCCTCTGCTAACTAAGTTTCAGATCAAGGTATACCAAAGCTAACAAATACTGCTATTAGCTGCAGGGTTTTGTACTAGACCACTTTTTGATCAAGAATGGCTAAAATAAATAATTAAATAATTATCCAAATATATTAAATTAGTTGATCAACAACTAATATATTTCAATAACATCAATTAATAATCCATTTTTAGTCACACATAATGAAATCAAGTTTAACATTCCATTATTTTACAATGAACTAGTATAAATTTCCCATAGCAAGTATTATCTGCTCACCGCACGCGACAACACCATAAATTTTTTTAACCCTTAATTTGATGAAGCACCTGATATGGGGTTATCTCCAGAATCTCCTAAATTACCCATAAATAATTTTGATTACTAACTAACATATAAATTTGCATCACGTCAAGCTACTCTTATTCATTATTATCTTAATCTAGCTTTTAAGCCAACATGTAAGCTATGGAAAATTTCAAATTTTCATTTAGCATTTTAATTTACCATCACAAGAGAATATCTTCAACTTAAGCCTTTCCTATATAGCCACAAGAATAAAATAGAACACCTTCCTACTACTTGAAACAATTGAAAACAAGGAAATGGAACTAATACTAATATAAGAAGGCCTTAAATTTCTAATAAATTTTTTTTTATCAAATCTTAGTTGAACATATTCCTTAATTAGGCATAAAATAAGGTAAATTTCAAGATTAAATTTCCTCGAAACAAATTCCGGACTTCAGCTGCCAAAAATGAGAAAAAGAGGTGATTCTTACCAAAAAATCAAGAGAGGAATGAAGTGGAAAGAAAACAATTTCTTGACACTTAAAACCTTACCTTAACACCACTTCAAAGTTGCTGTCGCGATGATGAACAGGGCACACACTGCAGCTGATTCCATGGTGAATCGGGTGGCTGGAAGGAAGAAGAACAATGGGAAGGGAGGGAAGATGAAACAAAGAGAAAAGGAGATAGGAAGAACGGAAAAGAGACAAAAAGAAGAAAACAAAAGGACGAAGCGCACTGGACTTGTGGCAGCGAAGAAAGAAAAGTCAAGGAAAGTGGGTACGGGAGTTTTTAATATATATTGGAGAGAATTGGACTTAGGCCCCTAAAAATTTCAAAATGCTTTAAAGTAATCCCTGTGACACTCCATCTACTTCAAAATATATTATTTTTTTTTAATTTACCACAACTTATCCTATCATTTTTTCCTTCCTAAATTATTATTATTATTTTTTGTTATTTACTTGAATTATACACTAAATTCTTAAACTAATAGGGACACAAATGCATAAATTTTTCTAAGTTGTTACAATTATCCTCTTCTCCTAATCAATAATGGCTAAACAAGATAATGTTTCAACGAAACATTTCCTTTTCTTTGCTTACTTTTCATTATCCTTTGTCCAAACATATCCTGTCCCACTAATATGTGTCCAAGGTATTTCATCATGCTCCATAGTGGTATCCCCTGATTTATGGTAAAAAACTATTTGGAAAGGATAAGTATTAGCAAGCAAAAGATCAGCAAAACAAATTATTATATGCAGAAGTTCAAGGGAGGCAGGATCCTAACGCCTTAATGTATGTGCCATAATCTCTGGAACATGAAAACAGAATACAATTAACGAGCTAATATTTCCCTTAACACCAATTGTCATAGACCTGTAATGTAACCCAAAGAAAAAAAAAAGGCCACTTTCCAACAAGCTTCATTCTGCAAGAACACTCATCATAGCTTGCTAACCTACTTTTTAGCTAATAATAGTTTGTATTCAGTCCCTTCTAAACATTCTTCACTACCTTCTGTCAAAACAAGACATAGAAAATCCCTTAGAACACTGGATTGCGGAAGGAATCAAGCATTAAGTCATAAGAATCTCTTTGTCACGAATTTCTGCGTCAAAGAGAAGTATAAAATATGAAAACAATATGCATTCCTTGCAAGATTTTAGACTACTATCTTCCATAGTAGACCTAACTACTCCGTGACAACTTTGACATAGTAATAACTAACAAGTTTAGATTTTAATTTCCAGGTGTTATATATATCATAGAATCATAGACATGTTGCCATTTCAGGAATATGCAGAGAAGATACCAAAAAAAAAAAATCAAAATACAATTTTTTTTTAAATGTTATGAAAATGCAGAAGAAGAAACACACTAGCACTTAGCCAACTATAGTCACCAATATTCACATCTTAAGTCATATTGTAAAGCCAACTATAGTCACCAATATTCATATCTTAAGTCATATTGTAAGCCTTCCGTAAGTGATTAACTACAAAGACTTTGTTAAAAGAGAACATTAGAATTTTGCAAAAACCATGACAAAGATTAAACTCAAAATCAGTAGGTTAATTAGATAGAACTAAAGAGGGAAAACAACCGAAGAGTAAGTAAAATGAGATACTAGAAAAAGCTCAGTCCAGTCCATGTCCATGTCGCGTTACATGTTTGCATCAACATACATGCCTCATGGTTGAGCATCAAGACAAAATGACCCTGGGCCTTCACTAAATGCGAAAGCACAAGGGAGGCTGGAGCCTTCATGCATTTGTCATAATACCTGGAACAAGAGGCAAATACACAAAAAGCTTAAATCTAAATGAGAGCTCCTCATAGCGCACTAACCTAGCCCAACAAAAATGCAGACGCCTAACATGAATGCCAGCAGAGACTAGCCCAAGTGGATGAAGTGTGGGAATTGGGAAAAGATCACTAGCTCAATCTATGCTCTTGTACCAAGCAAAAGATGTATATTTGTCAATACTATAAATTCTCCACCGCTATACTTCACTCCTTTTTCTTCTCCAGAAACACTTCTTACGAATAATTTAAAATTATTTGACTACCATTGAAAAGATTGAACTCAAAGTCAGAAGATTAATTTCATAGCAAATTAAGTGCATGCATCCTCCTCCGTTGAAACAAAATTTTGCAGTGGGCCTCTTCTGCTTCAAACATATATATATATATATATATATATATATATATATATATATATATATATATATATATATATATATATATATATATATATATATATATCTTGAATTATGATAAAAAGAAAAATCTTTGATAACCCTCACGTGCGTTTCCTAAAAATTAATAGTGCAAACTGAGCAGCCACAATCCAGAAAGAAATCACTCAGTAAAATTTGAAACAGAAAAATTGAACAATTATAGTAAAGCTGGATGTCTAAAATTCACAATCATACCCCTCCAAGAAGCTACATATCACTGAACTTCAGGCAAAGGTCCTAAAGGACCATTATATAGATGTTCAATAGCTGAGGAACACTTTTCTGAAATCTGATCACAAATTTCTCCAGAAACTCTTTCTCACTTAATTTGATAATGGAAGATAAGCGCCTATCATTACTGACTAAACCCTTCATTTTCAAAATTTTAACCATGGAGCATCTACGAATAATCCTCCGATTCAAGTTATAGCCCAGAAATGATGGGCATTTAGCTATGTCGTCCAATGGCACACACATTTCTTCCACAAGAAACTTCATTGAGCTAGTGATTTTGTCCTCTGACAGCAGCATGCAAAATGGGTACTTCCTGAATACTGAAAGAGTGACATCCCTGGACCAGCCGCACCTCTCATAGATATCCAGCTTTGTCTCCCAGGTCGGTTTCTTTGTTGCTGCAGACACATAAATTGCCTGGATGAACGTAGACTTAGAAGGTTTGATTCCTATATCCTTAACAAACTTGATGTGTTCAACGACCTTCTCATGCTTCATAAATGCTAAACTTGCAAAACTAGTTACCAGTTGAGAGACAGAAGATTGAGGCACTCCATGCTCTCTCAAAATCTTTATGTTTGGAACTACATTCAATACATCCCGCTCGAGAAAAATCCATCCTGAGCGTTTTAAAGCTAAATTTACTTTCTCTTCGTCATCAAGTATACTCTTAAGGACCTCATAACGGGGGATTATACAATTCTTTAAGCTCCGAGTTAGGAGTCTAGAGCTTATGAGGAGTTTTGAGAGTCCAGAACATGAAAACCCTATAGACTGGAAAAACCTTAGCTTGGGCAAAAGGTTGTTCTCAGGCTTTGCCAAAAGCACTCGTGGACACTTTTCCACTAATTTGGATATCTGGGTTTCTGAGAATCCGGAGCTCCTGAAAAGATCAAGTACAGAGTCGGGATTATCAGGGTCTTTCAAATTAACCCTTTTGGATACTTCAATAGCTACTTTGAGGGGCAAGCCACACGAGTTCATAAGATAAGAAACTGTAAACGATTCATCTCCTTTTTTGGTTTTGTTTTGGTTGATTCGATTTAGATAATTCCAAAACTGAAGAAAACGAATTGAAAATGTGGGAAGCATTGTAATGGAGGGATCCAAGTTGGGTCCTCCTCCTGCAGGGCGGTAATGAAGATAATCTTGCAATGAGGAAAGTAAGCATGAATGAATGAATGAATGACTGGTGATGTGAAACTCACCCAGTTTGAGTTGTCAGCTCCTATTACCCAGACGCAGCAGAATCCGTCAAATTATGCTATGATATTTGAAGTCGCGGGTCAGTAGGGCTCCGTTTGGTTCAACAGGAGAGGAGATTTAATAAGTTATGTTTGGTTGGAAGGGAGGAGAAGGGAAGGAAGAAGAGATTATTGTTTGGTTCAGAAGGGGAGGGGAGGGGAATGAGGTAATTATATTTGGACAAATTTACCCTTTATATTATTTTAAATTTATTTTTTATAAAAAATTTATTTATATCAATAATTTTTTTAAAAAAATTATAAATTTCAATATTTTTTTATTTTTAATTTCTGATTAAAAAATTATCTTAATTTTTATTAAATATTAAAATATTAAAATATTAAAAGGGATAAAAAAATAAATTACACTTTAAAAATACCTCACTCCTCCCCCTCCCCTCCCTTCCAAAACCCCTCAATTTGGAGGGGAGCCAAATTTGCCTCCCTCTCCTCCCCTCCCCTCCCCTCTCTTCCACTCCAATTTTATCCAACCAAATACCTTATCTCCTTCCCCTCCCCTCCCCTCCCCTCCAAAAACCCCCAACCAAACATAGCCTAGAAGAATGAACGAAGAACTAAACCCCAGACGCAACGACGACGTTTATAGCACTTATTTTCCCTCCTGCTCTTGATTTTAGAAAAGTAGATGGACTAATCGAATTCGAATTAAAAAAAAAAAAGTTCAAAATTAAACAAAAAAAAATCTATCATCTGAATGCTTGCCAAGTGTATGATGTGCAGTTTTGTTTTTCCGCCCAAAGGCCCTTTTTTTCCCCTACTTTTCCTTTTTTTAAAAATAAAATTCATTTTACTTTTCTTTTTCCAATGCATAATACCCTCTACTGCTCAAATGTTTCAATCTTTTTTTTTAATTGTTAAATTTTGTCGGTTTTGAGGCACAAATGATTCTGTTTCTTTTTTATTTTTCTTTCCCCTTCAATTGTTATATATTTTTTTCAAATTGTGAAATGAAATTAATTAAATCATGCATGCTAACCAATTATTGTTATTTTTCATTAGAAGACCTTAAATAATTTATTCATTATTTTAGAATGTAAATCATAATCATGAGACTGGAGCTATATTCTTTTTTTCTTTTCTACATAGGCTTAAATTTATAATTGAGAAAATTATATTTTTTACTGTTTACAATTTCACTTAATTTTTAATTTAATTCTATCATTATATTTTTGTCAATATTTTATTTTATTTATTTATATATATGAGTTAATTTTTTTATTATTTAATTTTATCTTTTTAACAATATAAATCATACATATTTAGAATATTAAAATAATATGTAATTCCCTATATCAACAAAATTAAAGAATTTATAAATTTTTAAGACTAAATTATAAAATTTTAAATTATAAGAATTAAATTAAAAATAGAATAAAATTATAAGGATAAAAAATATAATTTTTCTTTTAAATTTTATAAGAATAATTCAAAATCTCTGCGATTTGGCAAGTAAATGGAAAGTGCTTCTTTGTTAGTTATGCTGAGCAGTTAGTGCATATTACAAAATGCTTCTAAATATGTCCTTGCTTCACAAACCAACGATCAAAATATTAACAACTAGGCATTTAGAAACCTCTATAGTGTTAGCTTATGGTATGATTTATAGTAAAAATCTATTATGAAAGGTCATGATCAGCAGAAGCAAAATGATCACAAGGGAGGAAGGCGACTGCTTCCAGCATGTAGATCCCAATATCTTCAGAACATAAAAGCCAATATGCACAGTTCATAGGCTCATTGTTCATATAACACCTACTTCAATATTTAAAATTGAAGTGAACTTGATGTTTTAGGTTGGATTTTCACGACTTGTCCTTTTTCTACTGTCTCACCATAGGACATAGACTTGCTATGCAACAAAAAAATTCCATTAGACAAGAAGCTTGAATCTGCATGAGCACTCTATGTAATTTGAACTTAACCCAGCAAATATGCTAATGCCAAAGGGATTAGCTTAATTGATAAGATAAGATGGTATCTTTTCTTAACGAGTTGGGTTTAATTACTCTAAAAAAATGTCTAGAAGTAAAATCTTAAATGCAACAAGCTGAGGAATGTGCCCTTAAAATTGCTTGGCAAGAGAATTTAACTAAAAAAAAAATTGTCTAGGAATACTCTTAACTTTATCATAATAACCAAAAAATAAAAAAAGCATCGAGTTTCAAGAATTGAACACACATGGGTTGCATTAAAAAAATAATAACAAGGAACACTATATAATATTATCAACTCTTGTACAATTCTTACATGTATTAAGATCTTTTGACACATGTCTAAAAGAGATGCTACTTGAATTAGAACTTTTGGGCACTTAGATTCCAAATCTAAATGAGTTAATAATATTAGGTAAATATATAACAAACCCAAAAGTATATGTTTAAGATTGAAGAATTTAAGTTCAAATTTTAGTTTGAGTTAAATTTAAAAAAAAAATCTTTATAGTTCACTCCTTTTATTTAATATTATAGGTATTAAAATAAAATTAATGATTAAAGAAAACAAATGGTATTCATTTTGTGAAATTTTCCTTTACAAATGGGGTTTATTTTGGCAATATATATATATATATATATTGTACGGTTTAAATTTAAAATTATTTGCAAATGCTCATAATCTTTGCTATCAAATTTGACAATTAAATTAAAAGGTTTCATATTTAATTAGTATTATTATCTATTCTTGTATAACATCCTTCTCAACATATCCTCACTATACAAAAGAAAGGAATTGGGGATCAAAATTTTAACAACAAAGCATCTCCCTCAACAAGAATAGCAGCAAAAATCTAAAATGTAGAAATTGAAACTTCTCAAGTTTTCTCATTGTATGTTTGGAAGTTGGAGGTGAAAGTAATGAAAGAAATCAAAAAAAAAAAAAGGAAAATGAAAGAAAAAGAAAAGTAAGTTATAGTTCAAAATATAAAGTAGATTTTAGAAAATCAATCGAAAACACTTTATTATCTTCTTCTCTTAATAAATAATAGCTAAACAAGATAAATGTTTCAATAAAACATTTTCTTTTCTTCTTTTTCATTCTCTTTCGTCCAAATATATAAGGTATTTCCTTTCTTTAGAAAAGGAGGGGGAAAAATTATCTAATGATTTATAGTGAAAAACTATTTGGAAAGGATAAGCTATTAGCAAGCTCAAGATCAACAAAACAAATTATTATGCGCAGAAGTTCAAGGGAGGTGGAGCATAATGCCTTCATGTACATGTTGTAACATTGGACTATAGAAGGAATTAAGTCATGAGAATCCCTCCATCATGAACTTTTATGTGAAAGAGAAGTATGAAACCAATATGGATAAGATGTATAGTTGTGAATAATATAGAATTGGACATAGTAAGATTCATAAAAAAAGTGGAATATAGTTTTAAAATCAAGCTAAAAGGGATTATATATGGTTCAAAAGTATTAATATCATGCAATACTTAGCGAAAATGATTGAGTATTTCACCAAATAGTCTCCATTGCTATAATTTGCTCCTTTTTCTGCTCCAAAAAGACTTGTTTAAAAACAACATTAAAATTTTGCAAAAACCACGACAAAGATTGAACTTAAAATCAGTTGGATAATTAAAACTATAAAGGGAAGACAACCAAAAGGTAAGTATAATGAGATGTTGGATTATTTTAAATTCTGAAATTTACAATATAAATGGTCTTCATTTTCCATTTTATTACAGTTCTACCATTATTGGCAGTTTTCTGTTTATGGGGATGGTTATTTGCTCAGTTGTGTGTTTTACAGCGGTTTATGTTCTTTGATGGGGAGAAGAGGAAACTCTAACTGGCAATTTTGAGAGGGTTCCTAATTGAAAGGCCAATCATTCCTTGGTTTTTGTTTCTATCACACTAATTGCCTAGTTAATCAAAAGATTGCTTTTGATTATGGAATTTGTTCTTCTTGTTGCTTGTGCATTCTATGGAGTCTAGATTACGTTTTATCTATTTCCAATTTCTTCCTCAATTTTGCTATGGCTGAAGGTATGTATATGATGTTTAAGATTTCTACTGCTTTACTATAAGATATGAATTTACAAACATTTGATGAACTCACATGAATTGAGAATGCTATGATGATGTAGTCTATAGAATTTCTTGAATTAAAGTTTATGTTCACATATTGTAAGGAGTATGAAGTCATGGATTCTCAGATATTTTGCTTAAACATAATGGGGATCAAATCATTGCAAAATAGTACATGATCACATTAATAACTTATTGTAAGATGCCTTATTGCCCTCATCTTCAACATCATCTTGTATAGCATGGCATAAAACTATCCTATATTTGAAACTATCCTTTAAATCTCAAGAAACAGAACCATTTCTGCATGACACAGGACTAGTGCCACAAGTGCACCTTTATGAGGCCATGTCACCAATGGCGTAACACACAAAATCTAGTTGGCAAGGTGTCGTAATGCTCACTACCAATCATGTTTGGCATCGAAGCTCCACTTTTTAGGCTCCATAGCACCTAACCCTTGAGTGTTGCACTCGAGAATCATAACATCAACACTATAACCAAGGTTTCTCCTTTGTCTTCTTCATTTATGCAATTGCGAACCACCATACTTAATCATGAAAATACACATATGTTCATGCTATTACATCATAAACTCATCAATTTCCCTAATTTTCCCTGTCACAAAGTTCAAGAATGTGTGTCTATAGAATTTCTTATGAATTCAAAACTAACATACCAATTAGGGCATAAACTCTAAATTCAATTTTGCTAGGTAGAGATAATAAGAACCCAATGCTTTGCTACCATATGTAATGCAAACTATATTCATCTAGGGTGCTTTAGCTTGGATTATGCCTTTTGTAAGGAAGAGCCATTGATATCTACAAGTACTAGTACCCTTATTAAGGTAGCATTATATGAAGGCTGAGAGTGATTTAATTGTCTTAGTATGATACTTATTAAAACTTATATATAGGGCTAACATTCATAGATCTATTCTTAAGTGTGCAAGGATTACATGAAAGCCATAGATATACTAATAGCTCAACTATCCTCCTTGAAGTTAACTGGCACTAAAGGGGTGTGTGAGCACATTATATAGATAAGAGGCATAGTTGCACAACTTGAGTTACTTAAGATAAAGATCTATGATTCCTTCTTGGTGCAACTAATTCTTAATTCATTACCTCTTTAATATGGCCATTTAAAATGTCTTATATAACACATAAGGAAAAGTGGACAATAGATGAATTATTGGTTATATGTATAATAAGAAGGAAAGCTCAATTTAGAAAATGGTGAGAGTTTACATGAGGACCATATGGTTTTTAAGTTTAAAGAAATAGGTTATAAAGGAATCAAGAATGGCAAGAACAATGGCATTTCTCCTATTAATGAAAAGGACAAAGAGGTAACATGTTGCTTCTTTCATAAGAAGAAGGGGCATAAAAGGAAGGATGACCTTAAGGCTCCGTTTGGCTCAACGGAGTGGAGGGGAGGGGAGGGGAGGGGATTTAATGAGTTATGTTTGGTTGGAAGGGAGGGGAGGGAAGGAAATGAGAGATTATTGTTTGGTTCAGGAGGGGAGGGGAAGTAATTATATTTAGACAAATTTACCTTTTATATTATTTTAATTTTATTTTTTATAAAAAAATTATTTATATCAATAATTTTTTAAAAAAATTATAAATTTCAATCTTTTTTTTATTTTTAATTTCTGATAAAAAAATTATCTTAATTTTTAATAAATATTAATATATTAAAATATTAAAAAACTAAAATAGGCAAAAAAGTAAATTAACATTTAAAAAATACCCCATCCCTCCCCTTTCCTCCCCTCCAAAACCCCCCAATTTGGAGGGGAGGCAAATTTGCCTCATTCCCCCTCCCCTCTAATTTTATCCAACCAAACACCTTATCCCCCTCCCCTTCCTTCCAAAAACCCCCAACCAAACACTCCCTAAGTGAAAGGCCTAGCTGGAGAAGATAGATAGTCGCTTTTAGTGTGTTTTAAGTCTAACATGGTTTAAATTTGTCATGACATAGTCAATTGATATTAGATCTACAATTTATATTTCTAATACCATGTAGGGTTTCTTTCAACCAAAAGAAACTGAACCCAAGTAAACATAAACTCTTTCTTGAAAACTAGATTGGCTTACAATTGGAGACAATAAGTTCCTATAGGATTGTTTTAAAAGCTTGGTATGTAATGGATTTAAAACAAACATTTCATTGTCCAAGTTTTTCTAGGAACTTAAATTTTCTTTTTAAACTTGTTCTTTTGGAATTTTCATTAAATATTTGTGGACCTGTTTTCAATTTGATGAAAAATTCTTATGAGTTGGGAAAATATTTTGGATGGTAGTTTGTATTTCCATGCAAGCATGGATGCCCTTAATACCTTAGGACCAATTTGGTATGATGTATAGGATAAAGCTTGATAAAATTTTAAGACTATGCAATGTTTGGTATGATATTATATAAAATTATATATCGTATAAGATAATACTATCATTTATTTGGTGATACACTGTATAACATTGGATAGGATAAAAGGTGACTTTTTTTTTACAAAAATACCTTTTATTTAAAATATACACTATATTGATCTAAATTTATTGTATTATATTAATTTTTAGAGAAAAGGTATGGATGCATAGGGTTACATATAGTATATAATAACCTAACAATTTAAGCGATTTGATCCCGCTTGGTCACAATGGACTGAATAGCTAAAAAATAATTTAGGCAAACTATATTGGGTTAGTCATATTTACCAATTTCAGCTAGTCTGGCTTAATTTTATAAATTTTTTTTAATATTTAATTTATAAGAACGTATATGAAAATTTTATTTTTTAAAAGGAAAAATACAATTTTATAAGAACTTATATGAAGTTTTTATTTTTTAGGAGTTAATTTAAAATTTTTATCTAACATTAGGAAAAAAAAAGTTGTTTAGTTAGCTTAAAAAACCAATCTAAGGGTGTGTTTGGTTGGAGGGTTTTGGAGGGGAGGGGAGGAGAGGAGGAATAAGGTTTTTAGTTGAATAAAATAGGAGGGAAGGGGAGGGGAGGGGAGGGGAGGAGAGGAGCCAAATTTGCCTCCTCTCCAAATTGGGGGGTTTTGGAAGGGAGGGGAGGGGAGGGGAGGGGAGAAGGAGGGTATTTTTTAAGTTTTAATTTACCTTTTTACCTTTTTTAATTTTTTTAATATTTTAATATATTTAATATTTAATAAAAATTAAAATAATTTTTTTATCAAAAATTAAAAATAAAAAAGATTATAATTTATAATTTTTTAAAAAATTATTAATATAAATAAATTTTTTTATAAAAAATAAAATTAAAATAATATAAAGGGTAAATTTGTCCAAATATAATTACCTCCCCTCCCTTCCTCTCCTAAACCAAATAATAATCTTTCCTTCCCTCCCCTCCCTTCCAACCAAACAAAACTCATTAAACCCCCTCCCCTCCCCTCCGTTGAACCAAACAAAGCTTAACTCAACCTCATACTAAACCAATTAGACCGAATTTAATACTAAATCAGTTTTTGCATAGTCCATCCTAATCGTATTAATTTTTTTTAAAAAATTATTTATAAGGACTTATATAAAAATTTTTCATTGATAAAATGTAATTTTATAGGGACTTATATGAAAATTTTATTTCTTAGTGTCATTTTATAATTTAAAAAAAAAAAATTTATAGGGACTTATATGAAAATTTTATTTTTTTAGGATCATTTTATAATTTTATAATTTTTACCAAAAATTTAAAAAAGACCTAAGTAATCTGATCCCAAATTAATTAAACTTGACTAGGCTCGACATTAGACCTAGAAAAAGAAGTTTGATACAAAATCAGGCTGAACATCATATTATTCTAACCCAGCCCATATTCAATCCTATCAGGTTAAGCTGAAACCCGACCTTACTTAGCTGATGAATATCGTTGTGCGTGAGAGGTTAAAATCAAAAAGTATTAATAAAGTTTTATACATAAGAACTTAATCAGACTTAATCCAATCCACATCATTTTGATGTATAAGAGATGTATTATATATAAAGTTATACAATACATTACTTGTGCCAAACAAGTTATAAGTTCATAATACATTGTATTAATTTATACTATTAAATTTTATACAGTATACGAAACAAGTCCTTAATGTTTTTGCATGGCAATATGACTATTAAATGAAATGTCATAAATGAGAACTTGTCTAGCTTATGGCATAAGAGATTAGGATACATTTTCATTAAGAGAATCAAAAGGTTAGTATAGGATGGGGTTTTTGAATTCCTAGACTTTATTGACTATGATTTATGTATGGACTATATGAAAGATAAGTAAACCAATATGTTACAATATAAATTATACACACTGATATATATTACCCTATTTTAAGTTCAAATGGTAAAAAAATACTTTGTTTCCTTTGCTGATAACTGCTTAAATTATATTTATATTGATATGCTCTATAATAAAAGTGAGACATTAAATGCTTTTAAAGTCTATAAAGTAGAGGTCAAGAAACAATCTTACAAATGGATTGGAATTGTCAAGTTTGTTAGAGGAGGTGATTATTTTGATAGATATACTAAAAGTGGATATACACTTAGTCCATTTGCTAAGTTTTTTGTTAAGTATGATATAGTTGCACAATATACTATGTTTGACTCACTTTACATAAAATGGTGTAGTTGAAAGGAGGAATATAACTCTATTAGACATGGTAAGAAATATGCTAAGCAACTTTAAATTTTTCACTTCTTTGTGGAGAGAGGCATTTATAATAGCTATAAATATTTTAAATAGGATTCCAATAAAGACTATTTTCAAAATACCTTCAGAAAAGTTGGAAACTTAGTTTAAATCATATACAAGTATAGGAATATCTTGCTAAAGTAAAAGTGTACAATTCACAAGAGATAGTCAAATCCTAAGAATTATAAATTTTACTATCATACTCATACTACTAGTCTTGTAAACTCTAAAAATGTCAATTTTTTAAAAAATGATTTAATTAATGAAAGCAATTAGCCCCTTGATATAGTCATTTAAGATGGTCATGCTCAAGAGACATTTTCCACTAGTGGTGGTGGAACAATATAATATATTATAGAAAAGAAAAAAATCAAAATAGCATTTTATGGATTTTGAATTAATTAATATTTGTTTGAGGCATTTAACTTTTTGTTGCAATTTTATATGACAAACCTTATATAAATAAGTTTCAATTTGGGCAAAAAAAACTTATTCATTTTAAAATTTTTCTAAAAAAATGAGTTCAAGTCTAGGAATTTAAGGATTTAACAGAAACTCACTTTTTTTTTAACTCATTAAACATAGGTTCAAAGATAGGGACTATAATATCTATCTATAATCTAGCCATGATTATCCTTACCTAAATTAGATATTGTTTAATTTTTTTTTTTGGTTGAGAAAAGTACCTATATTAATATTGCTTTGGGTGTTTTAGTCTCTTTGGTCTTAAACTATCAGAAGAAACAAAATAGTATCTTCAAAGTTTAAATATAAATTATGATTTAAAGGAGAGAATTTAAAATGTATGTGGGAAACTGAGTTACTTCTTGTTGTTACTTTTAAAATATAAAAACATATAATAACTTATTTTAGTTAAATATGATTAAAAAAATAATTAAAAATACAGTGCATGTCAAACAACTTGTAACTTTTATGTGTTTGTCATGAAGTTTTTTTAATAATAAGCATCTTAAGTATATTTATTCACGTAGGCAGGTAGCGCATGCTTCCTTGGCTTGGGTCTTCTCCACCCAGAATGAATTCCGCCATTGCCATTCCTGCTTTTAGAAAGAGGAATAACCTTTCCTCCTTTCCGGTAGCTTCAATTAGATGATGTTCTAATAGATTTTACTGTCGAGGGCCTATTTGAAGGGAATTTCTTCCAAGCACCCCCAAAAAGGGCTTGCATAGAAGAATGACCACATGGACCAATGAGGTTGTGCCACCTTAGTCCTAAGTTTAAAATAAAATGACACCTTAGCCCCAAGTTTGAAAATTTCAAAAAAAAAAAATCCAAAAAAATTGGAGACTAAAAAAAAGGTATCCACATTTTAGCCCCCTTTGTTATTTTTGAATTTCAAGGCTATGCATGCAAATTCTTATTTCCCAAAAAACCCAATACCCCCTTACTTGAGTTTCATTTTTATCTTAGATCATTTTCAATGTCCTTCAAGCTTGGAGTTTGGTAGTATCTACGGATGTTGTATGGAGCTTTATATGCTAGTCAAAGCTCAGATCTACTCGAGGCTGCACTCACCCACAATATGTCTCCAATCATTGATTTTGCTCTCATCATTTTTTATATTTGCTATTGATTATGCCATTTTTAGACTTCAATAGTAGAGCATGGGATGAACAATCAAATTGGAATAGTCAACTGTTCGTTCATTCTATTAATGTATATAGATAAATAATCAACTATTTAAATTAGAATAGTCAATTATTGATTAATGGGTATGAGTTTTATGAAATATTTAACTCAAGGTGAAATAAGAAACTAATCTTTTAGCTATTGAATTTGGAGCTATGGCATAAGGGTGTATGAGAAATTTTACCCTTTTATATAGCTGATTTTTTAAATATGAGCAATGCAAGGCATTTCTATTAATGTTATAGTATTTTGGGTTTAGCTATAAATAATAGAAAGTAAATTTTTAAAGAGAGGAGAATGAATGGGTTAGGATGCAAATAATAATATTTATTTTTAAAGTTCCTAAGGCTAATCTCAATTTCTGAAACTTTATTTCCTATAAGCAATTCCTTTCTGTGGCATTGAAGTGGTTATTTCGGATTGGCCCACGTAAGGGTCCTTCCATGCAACTTTATTTTGGGTTCCATGAAAGAAAGCACCCTATTTGAAAATGAAATTAAAGAACAACGAATTGTTTGAAAAAAAATATAGGGAATAAAATTAAAACTTGACCAAAATATAGCAATAAAATAAATTCAAATAAATAACTTAACCATATAAATTCTAAAATTGTAATTGCACTTAAGTTTAGCAATTTTTTATCGAATTTCGTTGTTCATTTTCAAGCTTGAATTTTTCACGGACTTGAAAGTGTTTTTCATTTGTTACCGTGGATTTTCCATTTATCAATTTCTTGTTTTTCAATGTATTGTACTTATTTTAGAATACAACAGTAGCACAGATATTTCCTTTCTTTTTTGCATGGTTTAAAATTTATAAATTTTGGAAATTGATCAAGGTGTTCGTGACAAGATTTTTGACAATTTGAATTGAAATTATACTATTTGTTCTCGTGTCTGATCAATAGTAATTTATCATCAATTCCTGTACAACAGGCTTTCAAACATATGGTACCAAAATTTTAACAAGAAGGCATCTATTTTCTTAGAATCTTGCCAATGTGAATCCATGGATGAGCAAAATAGTCATATCTTATAGATACTTGTAAAATTTACTTACTTAAATCTGAGTAAAATGATACTCACCCACCTAAACCCGTAGTGTACACACACATTAAATGTAAAAAACAAAAAACAAAAAACAAAAAACAAATTCCATTTAAATAGCAGTATATGAATTTTGAATTATATGAACAGATTTTATATAAATGAATCTTAACTTCAAAGAAAAAAAACTCATCCATTATGGAATTTTTTCAAGTAAGTGGATTTGGGATTGGAGAATTCAACAGGAATGGGAAATTTTTTTACTCCCAAAATGAGTCTAAAGATGGGAGACTATAATACTCTACACATGATCATCTTTAATAACAACCTGAATTGGTTTCAATTTTTTTTTTTTCTAAAAAGGAAATGAATGTGTTACTTCATGATTTATATTGAAAAACTATTTGAAAAAGGCATTTATTAAAAATAAAACTCAAGTATAGTATTCAAGAGACTGCTATTAGATTTTCAAACAAGTAGATTTTTTTTTTTCAATAACTTAGTACCTGATTGGATCTTTTCAACAAGTCCCTTATGTTTTATCCCTTTATTACATAACTTGGCAACAAATACGCAGGTAAATTTACCTAACTTTTGTCCTTTTTAAAATAAGGAAAAAAAGAAAGTATAATTTTTGCTTGCTATTAGATTCTATCATAAAAACATGACACACATATATTGTTTTACAACTTAATATTATATAATTGACTTTTAAAATAGTTTATCCCCGCATGATGTTATGACAAGAATCTCATTAAAAACACTTGAGGTATGCTATGGCGTGAGAGGCGAAGGGCAAGAAAGGAATCCAAAGAAAATAAAGGAGAATAGATGGTTGAGAATACAGTTTCTCTCTCGTCCAAATTTTTTTCTGTTTGTCTGGTCTTAAACATTGAGCCATTTTCCACTTTTTTTTTTCTTTTTTTAAAAAATCAAAAACAAAACAATAAAATAGGCAAATTATACTGACTGCAAGGGAAAAGAAGAGAGGAGAGAAGCCTAAGGTGATGGTTAAACGATAATTTTACTTCTTTTTGTTTAAGGAAACTTTCTCCATCAAAATTTTTCAAATTAGGAGAACTTAAAATTATAAAGGATGTGGAGGTTTACAGGACTAGTAGAAAATTCCCTACTCTCTTCTCTTCCTAAAAACACCCCAAATAAGAGAGCTTTTAATGAAAACTGTCTTTCCCTTCCCTTTCTTACCCCAATGTTATCTCCAATTCTAACATATCCTAAGGAACTCAACCCATTACTATAGAAAAGTCATTTAGTGACAAACAAGTCTACCATAAAATGGCAAATTTCCATCACTAACAGAAAATTATTGATGAATAATGCTTTTGCTAAATCCATGTTAAGCATTACTAATTTCAAATACTAATTTTGATAAATTTGGTCAACATATTACAGGTATTTGACTTTCAATTGATTTAGCAAAGGATTTCTTTTGTCACTAATTTCAAATATAAACTTCACTAAATTTATTCAATAAGTTCCAAATGTTTGACTTTTAGTGATGTTTGTAAATTTGTCGCTAATTTTGAAATGATCATTCAGTTGCTGAATTCTATTTCAAAGAATTATAAATCTCTCACTAAATCCATTGCTTTAAAACTATGTTAAATTAAAAATATATCATTATTAAATCTATCAATGTCATTTTCTAATACATGTTTTAATATACCATGTATAAATCAAAATATCAAGACTAATTTAATACATATAAATTCAGCATACAATATTTATAAATTTGTATTACAAAGTCTTGTAATGGTCTTCCTAAAGTTTGCAATTGAGTCTTAACTAGGAGTTTCTATTCTATCCTACACATTAACCAATGTGCGATATTGATCCTATATCTTTAGCAGATCATGGTGGTTGACTTGGATACATTGCTTGGATGGCAGCTTGAATACTTGCTGCAACTTCTCATGAAAAGTTGCCCATATAACTGCTATTCTCTACTCTATTACTCGATTAATAGCTTACTTAAAGATAGGAATGTCAATTAAATATTGTGCAAAGGCAATTGGTGCTGATAAAGAACATATTAGAGCATAGGATACACTAGCTTCCTACCTAACAGTAGTGGCCTCTGATTTGGGACTGTAAATTCTTCTTTTTGTTGGTCCTCCAATTGCTTCGATCCAAGTATTATCAACTTCTGTGGGAAGAGTAGATACCATTGTCATAAAGGCATCTTCATCTCCATCATCATCTTCTTCTTGCCCTTCTACAATTGCATCTTGATCAACTTGTGTCCTAAAAGTGTAGCTTGACGACTCCTCTTGATGGTAGTTTTAAATTTAGCCTGATCCAACGCAAATTAAGTAACAAATAAACACACGCGCACACACACACACACACATGGACTACATATGGACTAAAATGTTATACTTACACATATAGATTTTGATTTCCAATAAACCCAGTCATTTTTCTTCTTTTATCTTATGTATCACAAGGCACTAGGCTCTAGCCCTTTCTCTTTCACCTAAAACAAATAAACAAATAGTTAATTGATGTCTAGCAAAAATATAATAAATATAAAATATCAAAATTAACACTTACATATTTTCAAACCATTTGTTTAGTCTTGTAAAAATCAAAAGGTAACTCGATGTCATCGGGTAACAGCTCTTTCACCAATTGCAATACCTGATTAAAGCATGTCTAGCTCATATTAATCTCAAATTTAATGTTCAGCAACCTTGACCTCGCTGATAATGGAGAATGTGATTTACATCCCTCATACAATGGCTCTCCTATAGCCTTAAGCAATTCATAAAACTTCTCAGCAACACCATTAGGAGGCTTTTCCTCATCTCCAAAAATATCAATTCTATCAAAGTCAAAATTGCAACTAAGCCCAACTGCTACTGAAACCAACGTGCAATATGGATTTGGTGGTGTACTTTAAATATTCGTTTTATTTTCTATGCCAATATAGGACTGCGAAGACATGGAATGTACATATGGCTCCCCATGTGATACCCATTGAGAATAGTTGGGGACAAAACCATACTTATATAGGTGAGTCTTTATATCCACTATATCAAGAAACCCTTTATTGTCACATCTTAAACAAGATACAGTATCTTGTCGTTAGATACAAAACTATCTTGCAATAACACAAAGCTATATATTCATCAACACCTCTAATAAACTCCTCAGTCAATCCTTTTTGACTTGACACAAGTCTGTCACACATCCAAATACAATCATCTCTAAAGGAACTCACGCTAGCTACGTTGAAAAATTTCATGAATTAATTACAAGAAATGGAACAAATGCTTTTATTTCATTTCTTAAAAAGAAAAGAATAGGAACGATCCCAAGTCCATGCTTCACCTAATTTCCAGACAAATTTTAGTTTAAAGCTCCCCCCCCCCCCCCCCCCTTCTCACACAATTTATTCTAGTTGTGCCTAAAAGCCATGACAACACTAAATCAGTCATTTTGTCAGACACTTGGAGGGTTCTAAGTAAATCTGCTTAGGTAAAATGAATGGTAATACCTTAAGATTTTATGCATAAT
Organism: Erythrophleum fordii; assembly: GCA_032878935.1. NCBI lineage: Eukaryota > Viridiplantae > Streptophyta > Magnoliopsida > Fabales > Fabaceae > Erythrophleum > Erythrophleum fordii. The sequence goes on along the minus strand of JAVQMF010000058.1, from coordinate 25,426,913 downwards.
AAGAGAAAAGCTAAGTAAAACGAAGTGGCCTTAACAATTGAGATTTGAGAGAATATTCAATGGAGAAGAGAGGCCGACTCACAGGTTATACAAAGAAAAGGTAACTTCAAGTCTGATATTTAGTGTGTGGGGTATAATAGATAAGATATAGGGATGGGAAGACCCTATAGAGCAGTTTGGAATTTCAATAAAGAAAGCTATTTTTGGCATAAAACAATAATTGTAAAATCATTTTAATTTTGTTCCACTAACAGTGATCAATCCAAATGATATTGATATTTTATGCATGATTTAACTTACGATTAGACCTAACTAGGTAGCATCCAATGTGAAAGAATATTCTCCATAGCTTTACATCACCACTGACTTTCCTTAAGGAGTTGGTAATAAAGGATGAATCACCCCAAGAAATGGGTTGATTCATGTGCAGGCAGTGAAGTAATATACCAGATAGGCAGGTGCAGGCATGTGACTTGGACGTGCTTTTTGGTTTCTCTCTGTTGAGTCTTACCGCACAATTCTTTTCTGTGTGTGTGTGTGTGTGTTTTTGTGGGGACTCTAATGTAATTAAGCACTCATTTTCAAAGGCCTCAGTCTTGATGCTGACCCTTTGATAAAAACCATATAAATACAAGCTGCACTCGTATATGTATTATATAATTATGGATCATCACAATATTTTATCTCTATATGATTGCCCCTTTTCAATGCAATCTCAAGCCACTGTACTATTCTAACATTTCGTTATACCATAAATATTAAGCCCAATCCAACTCTATCACTGTCAAATCCCCAAAAAAAATAAAAACAAGAAAAGAAAGAGACCAGCGAGATTTTCTTTCAGAATTTTCATCAGTTATCACAATTTGTAATTAACCTCTCTTCAATTCATACAAAATAATGTTCTACAAGCCCCAAACAAACTGAGAAGTAGCTTTGTTTTAGTTTAAACCATTGTCCATAAATATCGTTCATAGGAAAACTCCCAGAGAACTTTCTCCATATAAGCAACACCCCAGCTATAAACATTGAGATGCAAGCTAACTGAAACTAACAAAACCTAGCTAAAAGACTCAGCTATGGCTCTAAAACAAAGAAATGTAACTTTAAGCATGACTAAGCTGGCCACATGATCAGTAAATGCCCAAATTTAAAAATTAAACTAAAATTCAACACTGCTAAAGTTCAAAATTCAAAGCCACTTTCTAACAGAAGTTTGACAGTGCAGAACTCCAGACACAGAGAATTAATACAGTTGTTATGAAAACCACACGAACTTTCCATTAGAATTGACTAACTAGAATTAAAACCATTCAGTTCCATCTATACAAAGATTTAGATATCCAAGACCACAGACAAAAATGTAAATTATTAAAATCCCACTTACATGATACTTTCCAACATGTATCAAAATTAATAAAATAACTAAGCAGGGACAAACACAAATAGCAAATACATAAAATCATAATTAATAAATATTTACAAGGATTTCCAAAGGTATATGCTGAAAAGCATACCTTAGATAGTTGTTGTCCTCCTCTTATATCCTGCAGAAACACTATAATTGTCAAACTTCCTCATAACTTGCAAGGAGTTAAGACTCTTCAAAACCAATTTCGAGCAGCGTGATAAAAAGAAAAGGACAAAGAAGAATACAACAATCAAGCCAATGGGTTCAGTTACAGCAGCATCCAACAAGAGTAGAGCCGATAAACAAACCAAAATTTATTAACCCCATCCCCCTAGACGTCCCTGAACAATATTAAATACACCTAATGCCTTAAGCATTATAAATATCATGTTCAAGAAGCAGAGCAATCGGACTATTAGGCCAAAAATCCCCTAACACCATCAACATTATAAATATCATGTTCAACAAGCTATGGAATAAAAAATTCATAAATCTCCCCATCATTTACTTCCTCCTATTAAAAGTGAAATTTCCAGCATATAAATACTATTCAAGACATAAAGATATGTACTAGACATGCTTTTAAGCACTGCAATCAATTGACTTATCATTTATGATCTTTGAGAGTTTTCTATAAACTTTCATGGAAATACCTGTAAACAAAAGTCAAATGTGTCTGTAAACTCTCAGATTTGACCAACTTTGCAGCCTCTATTCCCTCAAAATTAAATACAAATAAGTAGGACATAAATCCAATAGCATATTAAGTGTAACCATTTTGAAGCCATCATAACAAATCGAATTTCCTTTATTACTCATTTGCCAAGATGAAGGAATTTTAAACAACAGACGTTGAGGAGGAACATTAATATTGTTGTACAACTTCAAAAGATCATGCACCTGTAAAATTTGATAATCCATAGCACAAAATTGCCGCATGACACAAGACAATAGGTGTAATGGAAGTGCAGATTCTATCATTGTGTGTTCAGCATTGAGAAGTCACAAAATGTATGACATGTGTTCATCATCTAAGCTATCAAGAGTCATTAACCATAAAAAACTTGTGTTTACACAACTTAAAAAAGAAATGACACTTCTCTCTTGAATTTTGGCATTGTTCACATAACCATGATGCTCTCTATTAAGAAAAGCCATCCATGTATGTACAATTTCTTGTATTTTCTAGACATTATATAAAAGAAAAGAAAAAGAGAAAAAATCCCACTTAATCATCCCTAAAAGAATTCAATTAAAACATGACAACTTAATGATTAAGTTCACAGGAACTCATGAGAAGCATGTTTACGTCCTTATAGACATGACAATGAACAAGTTGGCAATAACTAATCATATCAAGTATTGCAATGCCATCATTATCCAAAGATATTCAGAATGAAGATCTTTGTCCATTTGAAGAACAACATGAAGCATAGCCTGCACTAAAAGTCATTCGTAGTTTTAACACTTTTCATGTTCTAGGAAACCTTCCTTTGGAGACTATGGGTAGGTGAACAGCCTATCTTAATTAAAAGAGGATTGAAAATGAAAAGCTTCTTCTTTTTGCTGAATCCCTTTAGATTTTTTGCCCAGTGCCTGTCATAATCACTCAAAGGAGTTTTGCACCAGTTAGCTATTGCATCTAATATTGAAATGCCAGCAGAAGAAACCAGAATTGGTTGATTATCCATAATTTTTGACCATTTTGTATCATCACAATATCCGCTGCTATCAATAAAGTTGCAATAAGGAAACCTACAACTACTTCAGCACACAAATATAATTGGCTGGCTAGTTGAAACAAGCTGAAAAAACAGAACAGGTTTAGCTTTACCGCCATCGCCTTCGTTAAAATATGTTTTTGATCTAATAATATAACTAGCACATGATATATTTTGGATGTGTAAGTGTGCATGTGAGGGAAAGAACATACGATGCTGAGCGCCAAATGCAAGAAGCCAAAAGCAAATGAATTGTCCAATATATGACATTACAGTACTAACCCAATATGTTTTTTCGTTTGTTTCCATCATACCGTAACCCTGGGTCTGCTCTTTCAATTCCTAAGATACAATATTGTCAAAACAGGTTGCCCCAATTCTCCTCTAATTATTTAGTGTTTTGATTGTTAAATTTCACCTGACATCTATATCTCACCAATTCCACAGCCTGGTAGTAGTCAAGGCCCCAAAGCTGATGATGCAATCTTAATCACTGTGTGTTTTCTTCAAATAATGTCTAAAGGTTGCAATGTATTGCCATTATAATTCCAAATGAAATCCTAAAATTGACATTTGAGGTAACTAAGTTGCACAAACGTTTCTTTATATTGTAAAAGTTCGGTAATAATAAAGTGACAGCTCCAATTGGGGATAAAGAAGAGTTACAAATGGTATGCCATTGATTTTTCTAACCCACTGCCACATTATTACTCTTGAGACCAAGAAAAAGTAATAGCTTAGAATTCTAACCAGGGTTAGCTGTTGGATCACGGACGCAAAAATGGTATCATATGCCAAAGCGGCACTAGCTAGATCATATATAGTGAGAAGAGATAGAAAGGACACTACAATCATTCATATATTTATTCCATTTATATATTTCACATCTTTGAGGCGTCACCACAAAAATCCCTTTCGCTTGTTTTCCCCCACTGCTTTGAATAATATTCAAACTCCCCAGCACTATCAATCAATCATTAATCGTTAAACTTTATTAGAAGCGTGAAACTCAAAGATATTGGCATTCTCATACTCAGTTTTATGCCTTCAACATCATAAATATCATACCGCCTTCAACCTTATAAATATCATATTCAATAACCCAATGCATATCTCAAATAGCGAGTCACGTAATGTGAGCGAGTGAAGGAGATGGGTCGAAGAAATTTCAGATGCCTCGAGAGAACTCTGCGTTGGGGATGATTTCAGATGGTTAGAACGAAGAGGTGAGCGTTTTGAGAGTTAGGGTCGAAGAAATTTCTCTTCTCTGGGACGAGGAAGTGAGGGATTTCGGTCTTTGGTGTTAGGGCGCGGGGACGCTGGGATAAGGGGGGAATTTGGGTTCTTGGTAAAAATATTATAGCAATCAACACGTGGATTTTTTTTTTTTTAAGAAATAGATTTCGTGATGTTTATTCGTTTTAAAATTTTAGCGACAGGTAAGGCCGTTGCTAAATGTGTACTTCCATAAAATATGGAGCAGTCATGGCCTTTATTGCCAATTCTGTCTTTAAATGTCTATCTTAAAAGCAGATTACATTTTCATCACTATCACAATTTTTAGTAGTGATCAAACTTTTGTCTTTTATTAAAATTACATTTCGCATGTCAGTAAAAAAATTAAAAGAAAAAAATTTAATAGATAAATAAGAAATAATACGTGTACTCTTATTTCAAAAAAATAATAAAAAGAGATATGTATTGTTAATAATATTAATAAGAGTATAATAGACTTTTTTTTAAAACTATGATATTTCCATGAATACTTTCTCTTTAATACCAAAGGTACAGTAAATGTAGAAGCACAAGAAAAGAAACCAATTGCTTGTATATGTTCAAGTACACAATCAATAAACTAATTTCACATAACACCAATCTTTAAAATTAAAGGTGAGCATAATGTCTTATCTTAGGTTTGATTCTTGCTCTTTGCCCTTTCCATACCTATCCTACCACAAGTCAATACACAGAAAGCATAAAATACAAAATGCCATACAATTAACAAAAGGAATCAAAAGTTTTAAGAATTGAACACACAATGGTTGTAAGAAAAAAAAAAAAACAAAAACAAAAATAAAATGGGAGAACACTTTTTAGCAAACAATGGTTTGTGTTTAATTCCCTTCCAAACCTTCTACACAATTTTATGGCAAAACAAGAAACAAAAAACTCCTTTTGACACTATGTTACAGAAGCAATTAAATATTAAGGTAAAGAAAAAACATTTTGTCATGAACTTCTAATGTAGAAGAGAAGAAATACAAAGTACCTATTAGAAAAACTAAAGAGATAGGTCTAAAATACTTAGTTGCAACGATAATTATTTTTTTTTTCAAATTATTGCTTAACGCAATAGATTATAGTCATAGATTGAACTATAATCACAACTTCACAATAGAAGACACCAAAGAATGAAGAGAATGGAAGAGAAAGTTCTTTTTTTTTTTTCCTTTTTTGGGAATTGAATTCTTTGTGTTTTCTTTTTCAAAGGTGTTCTCAATTTCTATCTCTATATCCTTTTTTTTTGGTATATTTCAAAGATGAGTTTACACTATCAGACAATTCCATAACATTAGGTTAGTTACCTTATTCTACTAAGATAATATAACCGACTTAAATTTTAAAATTCTAAATAATTTGAATAAATTGTTAAATAACAACAATAATTAATTAGCTTAATTAATCACAAAATAATTATTTATTCTTTTTGAATATTTGTTATGGATTTGGATTAGCCCATCATGACAAACCCAATAATTTAATATCTTCTACTCACATATAATTGGATGAACAATATAGAACTTTTCATTCTTTTTGAAATTTTATACTAGGTGCTCTATTATAATTACTTCGGCATAATATTCGAGAGCTCTTATACTAAAAATCCTATTAGTGAACTACTACCCTTAGATGTCACACATTTATTTATATGTCTCAAACGCCCTAAAGTCACCTATATACATTTTACTCTTGGAAAATCTAATCTCTCTTAGTTTTAGTATTACTTAGATTGTTTTTCTTGTATGCATAGTATCTATACGTATGATATTACTAAAAAAAATAATAATAACCTCACAGGTCTTAGACACTAGTATAGTTATGTATATCGTAAATGATCTTTCTTTTATCTATATATTATTTAAATCAAAATCAGCTGCTTTCTTAGATTTGTCCTTTAAATCAAATTTATCATAACCATAGGATGTGTGTTAGAGCAACAAACACTAACTCATTTCCCTATGATATTGTTAAAGTCATTCAAACATTTAAGAAAAGACTTGTTCTTTTATAGGACTCACACAATAATGAAATAGGGACTTATTCACTTGCTTACCAATCATAGTCCTTAAGTTCATGCAATATGAATTGCATGCCATGGTGTTTCTTTTTCCTTGTAAAAATGTATATTAATTTTATTTATTTGTTAACATCATATAGATTTTAGTTTGGACACAAAAAGTATCCAATTCAAATTCTACCATTAGGTCATTTTTAGAGAGAACTCAAATATGGCTACAGGTACTATGGAAGGTGGGATTTCGTAATCCAATCAATATAATTATACTTTTTTTTTGGATATTATCTCAACCAACTCCTTTTCTGTTATTGAGGTGACATATTTCTATTATGTGTTCTTTCCTTGCAAATCATTGCTTCCACTACCTAGCATAATGAACATAAATGTTTTATTTTTGCTCACTCATCATGGGCGCTAAAGGAGGTTGTTTGTGTGAAAAAGCTAACCTAAACTTGTATGACATACTATCACATTATATATATGTTGTCCATGATAATGGCACTAGATAACAAAATGAAAAGTAGTGAATATATTCAATAATAAGTTTTTACATGGAATGTGTTGCTTCATATTCTACGTATATCAAGAGATTTTGTATGTTATATATACACATCTCTAGGTATAGGCTTAGTAAGGGGATTTACTAATATCTTACTTATAGAAATATACTCTATAGTAACACTTTCTATGTTATTGACAAAATTGTACTTAATGTCTATGTGTTTTGTCATGTTGTGATACTTAGGATCCTTGATATAGGTTATTGTTGCTTGACTATCATAATTCACTAAATTTGGACTTGACATCCCACTAATAATCCCCAAATGCCCCATGAATTTCTTCATCTATGTAGCCTCTAGTATTGCTACAGAACATGCTATGAACTCTGCTTCCATGGTTGATAATGCGATGCATGTCTATTTCTTGATGCTCCATGATATCGCTCCATTATTCAACAAGAATGTTTATTCAGAAGTTAATTTTTGTTCATCAACGTCTCTACACTAATTTGCATCAGAGTATCCTATCAAATGCAAATCGCTTCATTGATAATATAATGCATAGTTAGCAGTACCCTTCAAGTATCTTAAGATTTTTTTATAACATTCCAATGCTTTTGACCTAGATTTGACTAGTACTAACTCACAAGGCCAATTGCAGAGCAATTATTTGATCTTGCACACATCTTTGTGTACATTAAGTTGCCAATAACATTGGCGTAAAAGACTCTTTCCATAACTTTCTTTTCAAATTTAGCTTGAGGACATCTTATGATTTAGATTCTCACTTCTTACTACAAGGGTATACGTGAATTTGGAGTCTTTCATGTTGAATCACTTAATAATTTTCTTAATGTAATTCTCTTGCAAAAGAAAAAATAATTTCTATGAGTAACCTTTCAAATTTTCACTCTAAGAATATATTTTGCTTCACTTATATCTTTTATCTCAAAATTTAAAGATAGTTATTCTTTAACAATTAAAATAATCTATAAACTATTCTAAGCTAACAATACATCGTCCATATAAAGGGACAATATTACAACTTTAACTTTGAATCACTTAATATAAACACCTTTATCTACATCAATTATTTGAAAATCATGTAAGGTCACTACTCAATGAAATTTCAAGTAGAATTGTCTAGATGATTATTTTGGTCCATAAATAGACACTTGGAGTTTATAAACCTTTTGTTCTATTTCTCTTTTGATGAAATATAAAAGTTGTTTCATATACATTTTTTCATCTAGCTCTCCATTTAATAATGTAGTTTTTACATTTATTTGATATAGTTCTAAATATAAACTTGCAATTGTAACTAAGATTAATCTAATCAAATTAAATCACACAACAGGTGAAAAGGTATCTTTGTAATCTATACCTTTATATTGCATATACCCTTTTGCAATTAACCAAACTTTAATCTTTCAATAGATCCATCTAATTTCCTTTTAATTTTGGGAACCTACTTGTTCTTAACTACTTTTTCACTAGACGGTAATAAACTAAGCACCAAAATTTTGCTTGTCTTCATAGACTTCATTTCTTCTTCTGTTGCTCTTTTCCAATTTTCCTTAACAAGGTGTGATAGAGCCCCTTAAACTATATTTCACTCTTCATCATCTTACAAAGCAACTATAATTGTTGCCCTTTAAATCTTAAAACATTGTTTGGGCATACTTTCTTGGTTACTTGTACGAAATGGAGTAATTAATGCAAAATTTTCATTTTTCTATAAATTCTCATTTGATTGCATAAAACTTCTACTTTAATCAATAGATTAAAGTACAATTAATTGTTTCTTACTTTCTTGATCAGGTGTCTTGTAAAGAGATACACTTTTATCAATTTTACCCCTATTAAGAAACTCATTTTCTAAAAATATGGTGTCTTTAAACTTAATCTCAATTGCACTTTTATCTTCATTTTGACCAATAAAGGCATAACCTTTTAATTGCTTTGAGTATCTAATAAAAATATATTTTTTATTTCTTGGACCTAATTTGCCATACTTATAGGAAGTGTCATAGATATAAGTAGCTAACTTTAATAATCTTAAAATGCTTAAAATTTGATTTATACTTTGCTTATAATTTGTAAGGTGTGAAAGTAGCTGACATGAAAGGCATTCAGTTAAGTATGAAGGCAATAATTACCAAGGCATCCCCCTAATATGAAACAGGCAAATTTGCTTGTACTATCATTGACCTAACCATTTCAAGTAATGTCTTATTTCTTCTTTCAACAATTCCATTTTATGTCTTTTTCTTTATAGAACTCTTTAAATTATTTAGACAAGTATTCATGTCCTTAAGTTAGTTCTTAAAGCTTTAATTTTCTTATCTAATTGTTTTCAACCATATTCATATAATGCTTAAAGTATTCAAGTGCTTATAACTTATAAAAAATCAAATAAACTTGATCGTATCAAGAATAATCATCAATGAAATTAATAAAATACTATGCCCACATACTCATTAGACCACATACATAAGAGTGGATTACTTGTAAAGGATACTTTGTCTTAATTACTTTCTTAAATTATTTTCTAGTTGCTTTACCCACAAAGGAATGCTCACATAAAAACATTTTTAAGTTAGAAATTGATCACAACAATCCTTCTTTTGTTAGTATATTCATTTGTTCTTAGCCTATATGGCCTAGCTTAGCAAGCCAATCATTTATATCTAGAATTAAACTAGAAGCAGAAGATTTAGTAATGCAATCATGTTTATAAATTGCATCTAGTAGAATAAAACCCTTTGAAAAAAAAAACTAGAACCTTAAAAGGTTGTCCAATAATTAATTTTATTTATTAATACATAAAATCACAATCCAAAGGGTAAAAAGAATTGAAAAAAATCTAACAAATGTTTAAACATAGGCACATTGTATATCAAATTGAAATTCTTAGATTTAGAAATTTTTAGAGTAAAAGAACAGTCTAAAATACCTATGTAGATGCCATATTTGTCTTTTTGCTTAAAAAAATATTCAAAAAAATAAAAGGAGAGAGCTCTACATGTGGCAAGGGTTGTGTGTGCAGGCCATGTGCTACCTTTCATAGCAACTTTGGTGACAGTGAACTTAATATTGCCTCCCTCTTGCCTTCTTCTTTCTGTTGGTACTAAGTTTTGGCTAAAGGGTGGGCCATGGGTGCTACCTTATAGAGTGGCCATCATTGTTGATCTTCAACTTTTGGTTTTTGGAGTTGCAAAAATTTTTAAAAAAAATTTCAAGAGGCTTTATTTCTCATTTAATTTACATTCGTTTTGGGATGATTTTTGTGGCATTCTATAAGCTTTATATTTGTATGGCTTGAAGCCATTGGCTCCATGAGATGAGAACACTGGCCCTCAAAAAAGGGTTAGTCAAACACATATAATTTGAAAAATAAAAATTAAATTACTCTTTAATGGAGTTTTAGGTTTTCCTCAAATTTTAATGACATATTTATCTTAGTGTAAGCTTCCTATTCTATGAGTTTTATGATCTATAATGGCCTTTGATATCGTCTACCATTAATGGCCATTTATGTTTGAATTTTGAATTATATGAATTTCATATTGGTTTGTAGCAAACTCATCATAGACAATTTAATCAGCATAAATCTACCATGGGAGGATCAATAATCAAATCCCAATCAGTGCTCCAATATATACCAATGTTGAAAACATTAAAGACATAGGTCTAAAACACTTACTTTCAATGATAGATATTTTCAAATTATCGCTCAACATTATAAACTACAGTCATAGATTGTCCTATAATCATAAGTTTGGAAGACACCAAAGAATTAAGAAAGTGGAAGACACAGTTTATTTTAAAATTGAATTCTCTATGTTTTCTCTTTTAGAGATATTCTCAAATTCTATATCTATATCCCTTTGTTATGTGTTTAAAAATATGAGATTACATTATCACGCAATCCTATAAAATCAGGTTAATTATCTTATTCCACTAAGATAATGTAACCATCTACTTCTATGGGGTAGCTGACAATATTACACAAAAGATCCATAGGCCTTGCTATATAATTTGTACTTCTTAGGTCTATAATGTACAAAGGATGAGATTTAACTATTAAAATAGTACTTGAAGCAAAAATAAAATATGAAAATTTATTGTATGGTGTCACCCTATTTTGCTCAATACAATTATGAGTAAAATAACCTATCTTTTGATAGGCATAACTCTTGACTGTGGCCTTATCAAATTTCCTTCTACCATGCTTGCCTTTCTGCTTAAACTCTTTTTTTGGCTTTCTTGAAATGTTGGTTAGATCCTTTTTTTCTTATGAAAGTACTTGCATTTCTTGCCTTTAGATTTTTAATAATCTCTATCATATAAGCATGACCAAAAGATCTAGTAATCTTTAAGCACTTATCTTCAAGCTCCAGAAGACAAGAAATATCATAAAAAATGGTAATGCTCTTATTATAGGTTAAGTTCACTTTCATGTGCTTCCAGCTAGTAAGAGCAAATCTTATAATCACTCGAACTTGCTGCTTATCAGTAAGGACATGGCTAGTTAACTTCAACTGTCTTATCATTTTTCAAATTTCTCTCAAATGATGCTTTATAAAACTGTTTGGTTGTAATTTATATATGTTAAATTTAATAGTTAGCCTTTTTACGTTTGGTCATAGAATTACCAATAAACTTATTAACTTTATTATCATGTTTCACATTTCTCTAGAAATGTTGCTTTATAGAATTGTTTGGTAACAACTTATATGTGTCAAACTTCATAGTTAGCTTCCTAAGTTTGGTCGTAAAAGTATAACCGAACTTATCTTTCAGGGTAATCCACATAGCTTATGCACTCGAATAAAACTTACATTTACACATCGAATCATCAACCATACATCCTAGCATCATAATATGAGCTATATTGTCTTTCTTTTTTTCCAAGCTAGAAATGCCTTTAGATCTTTCTTATGCTGAGTTGAATTTCCATCTCAGGCTGTAGTATAACATTATTCAGTGACTTTTTGGCATCTTGCTCCCTAAAGATGTATGAAACCTTATAGTGCCAGATTTTCTAGTTGTCATTATTTAGTTTTTAACCCTTGTTGAGTTTAACTATAATATTTTTACTGGCCCAAACTAACTAAATCCGAAAATAAAGAAAATAAGTCTAAATCAGTTTTTTATATGTTGAAACTAATTTAATTGATTCAATTTTCAGTTTGGTTTGGTTCAATTAGTTAAAACAAAATCAAATTGAACCAATTAATTTGTGATGTACCTATTTATTACTTATTATAATTTTGAATTTACATGAGTTACTTATTGAGCAATTATGTGTAAATTCTAGAGATGTACTGTTAATTAAGGAATTTTGCCTTTGGTTGACAGTGCAAGTGCACAAACATCACGCGCGCATATATATATATATATATATATATATATATATATATATATATATATATATATATATATATATATATTTGTGTGGAAAATAAATATATGGAAAAAATTAAATCACTTAAAAAATTAGCATGGACTAAAACAAACTAAACTAAAATTGAACCAAATTGTCTATAATGCAAAATTGAATTGGTCTTCCTTTTTGTAAAATTAACTTACTTGGTTTGATTTGATTTTGGTCTAAAACTAAATTGAATTAAACCTTTGAATGCCCTTAAAACCAATAATGATATTATTAGATTTATGATTGAAAGTCTACATTTGCCTTACTCTCATCACATGTATCATATAAATGTCATCATTTTTTTGTTAAATTTTTGTGCAAATTTTTTCTTAATTATAGTTTTTTAGATAACTCCCACTCTACCAATCTAAGAATTGCTACTTAATTAAACATTTTCCAGGTATAGCAATGATAATATAATATGCATAAAAAAAGGCATACGATAAATTGCATTTATCAAATAAAGCAACCACATAGTCTTTGTTACATCAACACTAATTGTTCTCTCACCAATAATAATTTAAGTAAAATAGGTTCAAAAAATGCTTTATCTTATTAAAAGGTATTTCATCCACTTTATAATTGTAATAGCCTCTATAATTATTAAAAGGATTATTTGGAATTGTGTATAAAAACTTTGTGTGTTTTGTTAACCCTTTTAGATGAATCCTCTTTTATGTGTATTATGTCCAAACTTGTATGCACTTTCTCACATTTGGAAATTATGAAAGTAGAATAGATTGCCTTACATTCACAATAATGTGATGTTCTTTTGTGAATTCTATCTCAGTTGTGCATAAGTAAAAAATTAAACCTTTTTACCCTTCTTCTTTGTTAGGCTTATATATTTCTCTTAGTTCCACCTTGATTGGTGTCCAATAATAGTCATTAAGGTGTAGATTATGAATGTAGGACTAATTTGAAAGGTGGGGTTTTGAGGTTTTGACTCTTTACGTCAATCAAAAAATCTCTCATGTGGTAGATATGTTGTTGGACGCAATTGTTTGGATCTATTTTATAGTTTATGTATGTCTCTAGGTTTATTTTGACCTATTAAAGGAAAATAAATTTTTTAATTAATAAATCAAAATTTTTAAGAATTTTTTTAACGCCTAAATTCACCATTTTAAAACAAAAAATTACCAAAAAATATAAAAAATAAAAAATTATCTTAATATAAGCTAATTATATATTGCAATAAAGCTCATGAATTTAGAGATTTTTAGAGTTAAAAACCTAAACTCACAACCTCACATGCATCATTTATCTATTTGCTTCAAAAATTTCAAAAAAAAAAAAAAAGGGAAGAGAACTCTACACGCACTTAGGGTGGTGCGTGTAGCCTATATGGCACCATCCATGATAGCTCTGCGATGGTGACTCTACCATTGTCTCTCTCTTGCCTTCATCTTTCTATTAGTGTCAATTTTAGGCTAAATAATAGTGGAGATGAGCTACATGCACTACCCTCAAGAATGGTTTTCACACATTATCTTTAACCTCTCAATTATTTTTAACTATATAATTTCCAAAATTGCGTTTGCAAAGCCTTATATCTCATTTTCTTCTTGTTTGAATTGAACAAATTTGGTATTATTGGAAAACTTGTTGAATAAACTTTCCATTCGTATAAGGCTTGTAGTTAATGGTGCTTTGTATGAGGAATAACAACCCTAAAAAGAAGGCTATTTGACTTGATGAAACCAAAAAAATAAAATCAAGATTTCTCTTTAATAGAGTCTCTGTTTTTTCTCAAATTTTTAGTATAAGTCTCTCTAGACATGGCCTTCCTATGGTGTGATTTTCATGACCTATAATGGTCTCTACATATTTTATCCATTAATGGCATTTAACATTGGAATTTTAAATTATGAAAATTCATACTATTTTTAAACAATCTTATTCTAGATTAGTCTAGACATGATAATCATACCATGCGAAAGCAATTAAAATGAACCTAACTCGGCTCTAATACCAATGAAAGAAAATTTTAAGATAGGTCAGAGTAATTGCAGTGGATGATTTTGCTTAGATAATTGCCCCACATGATATGATCTAAGTCACAATTTGGACTTTGACCAAAAGGTTCATAACAAATACACCAAAGGAGGAGAAGAGAAAAAACTTTTCAATGTTTAAAGAAGTTTGTAGTTTCTCTCTAAGTTGGTTTTTCACACAATGCACACATCCATAAAATTTGCACAATTGTTTTCATAATGAAAGTGGTCAGTTTTTCTTTATTTTAATTTTCTTATTAAAAAGAATAACTGACCTCCTTTTAAGAATTTCAAAATTAAAAATTTAATTATTAATTAAATTAATTAAATTTCTTTCTTTTTAAGCGTTTGTTATAGATTTAGATTAATCCATCATAGTGCGATCTAATAATAGCTTAGGAACACTCTCCTGAAATCTAACCATACATTTTTTGAGAAATAATATCTCTCTTAATATGACAGTGAGCAAATTAAGCATGAATGGTGATGAGAAACTCACCCATTTTTTGTTGCCACCCCCAGTTTCCCCTGCACGTAGTACAAGCCACCAAATTCTACTTTGATATTTTGAAACTCTCTAATCGAATGAAGGATCATGTCGATTTTGGCCTAGTCAAATTCTCGTCAATTACAAGACAAAGGATCTTTCAATTGACAGGAAAATGACGGAGCCAACATTAAGAGAATCCTTTCTTTTCAACAAAGAAACAAATTCCCAGACATAATGATAAAGATGTTTATATATATATATATATATATATATATATATATATATATAATTTTAGCATTTAAATAAAATAAAGTTTACAATAACTAAAGACTAGGATAAGGAAAATATCTAAAATCTATGGGTGCTTATAAAATGTATCTATCTAGGTTTGGGTATGAAAATTTTTATAGGTATTTTTTAAGAGTTTTAGGTTTGGGTAGCATGATACCCATTTCACCTTAGATATACAGTGTATACATTCTTACTTATTTACAATTATATATATATATATATATATATTGATCATTAT
This sequence comes from Erythrophleum fordii, assembly GCA_032878935.1. NCBI lineage: Eukaryota > Viridiplantae > Streptophyta > Magnoliopsida > Fabales > Fabaceae > Erythrophleum > Erythrophleum fordii. The sequence goes on along the minus strand of JAVQMF010000058.1, from coordinate 25,411,527 downwards.
AGTATATTATAAAAAAAAGTAACAAAAAATACATCAAAATAGCATCTTATGGGTTCTGAATTATATTAATAATTATTTGAGACATTTAATGTTTTGATGTAATTTTATATGAACAAATCTTACATAAATGAGTTTCAACTTGAAAAAAAAAATTGTTCATTTTAAAATTTTTTTGATAAATTAATTTGGATCTAGGGATTCAAAGATTCAATGAAGATGAGAAATTTTTTACCTATGAAATGTGGATCTAAAAATGGAGGATTACAGTACCTTATCCATAGCTTACCTATGATCTTTCCTTACCTAAATTGGTTGTTGCTTAAACCTCTCCCCATTTTTTGTTTTGGGAAGAAAAATTATCTATACTAATATGACTTTGAGTTTTTTAGTCCTTTTAGTCTCAAACTAACTTAAAAAATAAAATAATATTTTGAAAATTTGAATATAAATTATGATTTAAAAGAGAGAAGTTAAAATATATGTGCGAGAGTGGAAAGTTATTTTACTTCTCACTACTTTTTTTGTTATGTTTAAAATAAAACATATGATAATTTAATTTAAAAATTAATTAAAAATATTGACATGCACTACTTTTTATGTGTTTGCTGTTAAATTTTTAAATAAAAAGTATGTCAAGTGGAGATTTCTTACAACTTGCACTATTTAATTGGGTGTTTAGAAAAAGTTTCTCCACATTTTATGATTTCATTAAAAAACCTTAAAAAAAATATTCAAATAACTTGACCTTTTAGTCTTATTTTTTCATGTTTTTTTTACTTGTTTTCTTCTTTCATGCGTTATTTTCTTTCTTTATTTTTCTCATTTTTTCTAAATTTAAATAGTATCAAATAACTACAATATTTTCAGAATTTAAATGCTACCTTCTTTTTCTTTTTAATGTAATTCAAATTTTAAAGATAAGTGAAATTTACATAATATAAATTTGTATATGAAATTTAAAATCTAAAAAAAATAGTATTCTCTAAATATATTTAAAAATAGTTAAAGTATGGATCAAACCCACTTACATCAAATCCTGCTGCAATTAGATCTAAGAAAAGTGCTACATGTGTCAAAAATTTTGGTTTAAATATAAATTGGTTTAATTATACATTTAGTTTTTACACTTTGCTTGAGTCTTTTTATTTAGTTTACGTGTTTTTTTTTTTTTCAAACTACTCCTTAAACTTTCATTCTGATTTCAAATAAGTCTCACGTCAAAAGCTATTATAGTACTATTTAATTGAAGGTGAATTGACTAACGAAACATACAAGTATCATAAGTGAATACTAAAGTGGATTATATTTGTCTACGTAGGCTGGAAACGCCTGCTTCCTAGGCTTGGGTCTTCCTCACCCCAAATAAATTCCCTTATTACCATACTTGCTTTTCGAAAGAGGAATTAACATGTACATGTAGGCTTGAGACGGTGATGAAATATATTGCTCGTTTCTCTTTCTCGGAGAAGAAAACCCACAAGTAGGGTGATGGCCCCTTTAAACTGAATCCAATTGTCAGAGCACCGTGCAACACAAACATCAAATGCATATACCCCATAAGGATCATATTTGAATGAGTAGAAAATATTAGTCTTTAGAATGAAAAAAAAAATTCTTTTAATATGTTTTCATTAGCTTAAAGCTCAATTTTAGAATGCTCCGTTTCTAGTTTTTAGTGATATGCTTCCATCTTTAATAACAATTTTCCTTAGTTGCATTAGTTGCTGAGGTATTTTTGTTTTTAAATTATGATTTAACTTGAATCGAAGGAAGCCAATTTTCCCCAACTTAGTTGATTTTAGACTGAAATTTTTTTTTGGTCCTCTATAAATAAGATATTTTGTAATTTAATTCTTCATAGATAAATATTTTTCAATTTAATTATTTACAAATAAAATTATTATCAATATTATTCGTCTATCAATCAACTATAAATAAAATTAACATGTGATGATATATAAAATATTTTTTGATATGTGATTATAATTACTATTATATAATATGTAGATTAATTGTTAGTTTCATTGATAGAAAATTAATAGAATAAAGCTATTAATAATAATTTTATTTATGAGAAATTAAATTGAAAAAAATTACAAGTAAGGGACTCAATTGAAAAAATAATTTTATGAGGGATCAAATTAAAAAATATTCTACTATGAAAAATCAAATTGACAAAATAATTTTATAACAAACTAAATTAAGAAATATTTCGTTTGTACGAGACTAAAATGAGGTTTTGGTTGTCAAATTTATCATGACTTGACTTGAATGACCCTTACATGAAATATCAAATTGAGAAAGCAGGGGACCTCTTTATGAGAAAAGTTGCTCCCTCGCTATGAGAACACATAAGTGGCTTAGCTCATTGGCTATCTAAGTAACTAATACTTCACCTTGCTCCTCAACATTAATTGTACCTACAATTTTATCTTCTGTGTTGATTGTAAATCCCTTTTGTCATGATCCTGTTAATATTTTCTTCCATGTACTACCTATCCCGTCACTTATCTTCTTCTCCTCTACCTTCTATCTCTCCTCTTCCTTTATTGCTCCTTATATACACATTTAAACTCTTCCTTGAAAACATGCAGCATTGATATCCTTGTTCCTCTCACATGGTTCTCTCCCTTTCTAAACTCTTAGCCTTCGTTGTTTTCCTTCATACTTATTGCTTCCTGTTACTCCATTACCTTTGCTCCTTATTTTATTTCTAGTCTTTCAAGGTTTCTCTAGCCTTGTTCCTTTTGTTTAAGGTCATCATGGTTTCTCAACAATCTGGCCTGAGGATATTAATCGATAGAGGACAACTCCCTTGGCATATCCGCTTCCTCCTCTTTTACCTCCCCAGAGGAGGAAAGACCTTGGTTCCTTACACCACGAATGGGCCCGGTGCTTAGCTTCAATGATTACGTCCTTTAACCATCTATAGACTTTTTGGAGTTCATGCCTTATTGCTGCTTTTGTTGATATCAAATATTTCCAGGTTCATAGACTTAACTTTGCACTTTGAGAGGCACGGAAGCTCCACAGTGGCTTTTGGGTCCTTAGCAAGGACAATAATTTCTTTATGGTGCATTTCGAAAACACGGAAGACCAAAACTTCATCCTTCATAATGGACCATGGTCGGTGCAGAACTCTCTTATGATAGTCGATGCATGAAAGACTTAGTGCTTAGAGATATGACAGTGGAATGCTTCTCAACGTGGGTCCAATTTTGGGGACTCTCTTTAGAATATCACAAGTCACTGCTATACTTGACAACCTAATGGGTGAAGCGATGTTTCTTGACGGAGTTTGTTTAGTACACACGTAACATCTATTTTTTCAGGATCTAAGTCCCCATTAACCTAGTCATTCCCCTTCTGATGGAGGCAATGATCTTGTTAGGTAATGTTTCTGCTACCAGGGTGGAATGCCGGTATGAGCAAATTTTCTATAGACAAATTAAGCACGTGAACAGAGATTGCAATTGGGTCTATATCAAGTCACAACGGAATTCAAATCCTTAAAAGAAAAAATTAGAGACAAGACGAACATTGACTTCAAATTCCCTTTTGTGTCTAGGGACTCGATGGCTTTTAGAAGAAAGCAAAGTAGATCTGCTACATAGGTGAGGCGGTATCACAATATACATGGAGGACATTACCACCTTCATAGCATATAAATAGACAAAATTTGAGATAAGAAGCATACAAGACAAAATTTTAATGTTAGTTTTGATTGATATATAGGTGACCTGAAAAAGAGAATATACATATAAAAATTGAATGAAGAGAGAGGGGGAAAGTATGGATGTAAATGAGTAAATAAGTAATGGAGTTTTGAATCTGAAAGAATAAGCATATAACTAGACAAGCCTTTTTTTTTTTTAATGTGATTTTTAAATTTAATTTTAATCTTGGAAAATTAATTTTATGTACTCTTTAATTTTTTTCTTCTAATTTTGATCAATTAATTAAAGCTCTATATACATACTTTCTTTAATATTGAGCACTTAATTAAAGCTTTATCATACAGCATTAAATTATAAATAAATAACTTTTAAAAATGTAATATTTCTAAAACTTATGTATAAATACCTTCCTTGCATTGCAGCAAATTTTAAAGAATAAAATTTTTGAATTATTCTATTTAGCCAATTTAAAGGTAAAAAAGCTTTTCCATGTCATAAACAAGTGCTATTATAAATATCTTTTTAAAATTATATCTCTTTACTCATTTTAATCTTTATTTTGAATTAGTATTTAGGGGAAAAAAACCTATGTATAGTGTTATTATGTTTGATTAATGATTAAATAACTTCAAAAAATAGATAAAGAATAATTAAAAAAGGAACTTTTCAATAAATGTTATATAAATAAGAAAAAGTTTATATAACAAATATATTCTTTGAGATTATTTAAATTAAATTAATATATTTTTTATGAGATAATTATTAAGTATTTTCAAAAATTCGAACAATATTTATTAGAATGTTAATAATTATCTATTTCGATCATCCCATAAGAGAAGAGGGATACTCTTCTTTATTATATGGAAGAATAGAGATCAAAGAGGGGAGGGAAAAGATGAAATTCAATGCTAAATTAGGCATTCTTTTATAACACTCTTTTTAAAAAAATGATATATATATATATATATATTATAAAAAGATTTTATCATATGATATTAAATTATAAATAAATAATTTTTAAATACGTAATGTTTTTGACACCATACTAGTTATTTAACTAGTGAAAATACTAGTTTATAATTCATTTGTCTCATCGTAGTAAAGTGTGATTGTATCGACAAGAATTAAATATATTGTTTTATAAATTTAATCTTTGATAAAGTTATATTTTTAAGTATAATATTTTTTTAACATTTGTATATAAAAATATTTTTTTAGTCCTATTAAGAATTTTATAGAAAAATTATCTCATCTTATTTGTATATAAAATATAATTAATCTTATTAATTTTATAAATTTAATTTTTTTAATAAACTTATATTTCTAAGTATAATTTATTTTTTAACTTAATAAAAATATTTTTTTAGTCTTATTAAGAATTTTATAAAAAGATTATCTCAATTTTATTTGTGTATAAAACATAATTAATATTATTAAATTTAAAATTTTAATTTTTTTATAAGGTTATATTTCTATGTATAATTTATTTTTTTAGCTTATTTGTTTATAAAATTATTCTAAGTTCAAATAATCTTTCTATAAAATTTTTAATAAGATTAAAAAATAATTTTATATACAAATAAGTTACATAAATATGTTATATTTCCTTCGATCCAGTATATAAGACACTTCCTAAAAGGTTTATTCGGTCCAAAATATAAGACACAATGTAATCTTTTATGCTGACTTTCTAAAAATGCCCCTCTTTTTTTTAAAAAAAAAATGGTTCAGCTTTTAAATTCCCACACAGCTCATTGATTTTTGTTTTGATAGGTCAGAAAGGAACATACAACTCATTACTTCTCCTGCTGCATTTAGAGGTATGCACAAAAAATGGTCTATATGTCAGAGGTAGCCTTTTCTCTGAAGTAGCTTGGGCGCCCAAATGACAAGAGAAATGATGTTTTGATGGTTCTTATTCCCACTCCATGGAGAACCTTGCTTCTCCACATAAAGAAATAAGAGGTGAGAGCGAGACCATAAAACCAGAGGAGTATTCGGTGGTGGCCCCAGATTCTGAGGACCCTTATGTAGCCAGCTTAGGTTCGTTGAACCAGTTCGCTATCATCCCTGATTCGCTGGACCCCTTCGTCGAAGAACCTGAGTTCGTCGACCCTTATGCAATCAGCCCAAATTCGTTGGACCAATTTGCCATCATCCTTGATTCACTGGACCCCTTTGCTAAAGCACCTGAGTTCATCGATGGTTTGGAGGTGGTGGCTGATTCGTTGGATAGTGATGAAGCAAAAGAAGAAGAAAATGCACTAAAGAAGAAGAAGAAGAAGAAGAAGAAGTAGAAGAAGAAGAAGAAGAAGAAGAAGATGAACGACGATGGAGATGGCCTGAGTCCCTATGCTACAAAGAAGATTAACAATGAAGTAGAGGGATCATCGAAGATTACACTGAAGGTGAGAGTACATGATTTCAATTTGAATGAGTTGCCAGATGCTGAGTCAGATGGAGAGGTTAATGAGGAAGCAGAGATAAAGAGGTTCATTGAGAGTCTTTTCTGAATTTTTATTCCATCTTTATTCTACTGATACATTCCATCAAGTTCTATCATCAAGTTTTGTAGGAGAATGAGGGTTTTTTGTTTCTGTGGATGCTTGGTATTTGTTCTACAAATGTTGTGGAGATTTCATGCTCTTTGTTGCTTATTTGTGTGGTCTTTGATGTATATGTATGTGGAAGTGCTTTTTTGATGACTAATTTCTATTGCATTGTGGAGTTCTATGGAAGTAGAATGCTGTGAAAGTTAATCTTTTATTGTTAACCTCACTGATTAAGCAGAGTTCTATGTTGTTAATATACTACATTGCAATGCCAAAATTTGATCATATGTTAAATTGTTACTAGCTGGTTCATTTCTTGATGGTTCACTTTTGAATTTGATGGTTCATTTCTTACTGCATTGCTGGTTAATTTTTGACTACATTACTGGTTCATTTCTTATTAGCCAGAGGTCGAAGAATGAATGCAAATAAATCATATTTTGAAAATGTGTTGGTTCATTTATTGCTGGATAAGATGTACTCTTGGAATTAGTAATGTTTATAAGGTCATTATATAATAACAACATGCTTAAGTTATACAAACAAAATCAATTGATATAACCAGACTCTTGTCATATAGGAATTCCTATGGTTTAATGTAGTACAATGTATGTGGTGTAAAACAGTGAAGTTAAAGGGAATGGAAAGCTACAGAGCATATTGATACATGGAGGAACATAATTGCAAGGACAATGGCTTTTTGAATAATGAGCTTGCCCTACAAGCTGTGGGCAGAGACATTGTTAAAGCACGGAAGATATAGAGGCTTTAGGATGAAGGAAGTGCAATGTTGAATCTTGTGTCTGGTACAAGACAGGTTCTTTCTTAGAGCATAAGACAAATTAGGCTCAAAATAATAATAAGGGGGATAGGAATAAGAAAGCCTTTTTCTATAAATATCAAAGATTTTTTTTAATTAGATTTAACAAAGTTATTTTACCATTTGTTAAACACAATAAAAATACTTCTTTTAAAAAAATTATTTTCTGAAATAATTTTTTCATACACCAAAAGTAGCTTGAGATGAGATGAGATTGTGATAGTGAGTCATTGTGCATGTGTTTTGTTGGTTCCCACTATCTTAATTTGTAATTGTAACTTTCTATTAACTACCTAAACTAAAACATTGTCACTTGAATCTAAAAATATTAACTTTCTATTAACAAAATATATTCATCTTGTACCTTTTAAAATAGCCAGCAAATTTGATATCATCATCATCCAAAAAAAAAACCAGCCACCTTTCTCAAGCTCCAATTGAGCTAAGATAACCCAAAGCTCCTTACACAACAGATTCATTATACTTCAATTGTACAGGTAGTCTTCCTTCCCTTTCCATCATTCCTTTCTTAATATGTGGAATCTTGTATTTATTGAAACCTTTACTCTTCATGATTTCCATCATACAACTTTGTAGAGTTAGAAAAGTCCTTTTGACTCATTTGGGGAGTAAGTCTTAAATGCCTTCTTAACTGTTTGAATAAGGTATTCTATACTGTTTGGAGCTTCTTTGTGCTGTAATGCTTGGATAGCACTGAAAAATCCCAAATCTAAAACATTCAAATTTGGAGAATTGGGTGGCTAGCAAAATAGACGTATGTCAAATCCACCTTCGCTTGTACCTCAACAAAACTCTTCATCATTTTCATCAATATGGCAAGGAGCATTATCTTGCTGGATATATATTGTTTCACCAGAAAATTCTCTTGGCCATTTCTCCTTAATAGCAAGTAACACTTTCTCAATCAAGAACTGCCTACTGACATCTTTCATTATTAAAGTAATGGGTTTAGTGACAAGTGTTCCTGTAGGCCTATTAGCACTATTTCTTTTTGTTGGCTCTTGAGTCACAAGCAGAAATACACTGATCTTGCCAAAGAAAGTTGCATTCCCTTCATCATCAAATCTGAGCCTTGCAACAGCAACCAGAAACATAACTTTTGCGATGAAATTCTTGTTTTTACAAGTTCAAAGTGGCTCTTCCTCATTTGATAACAAGTAATAGTTTACCGTGTTCTTCGTCATGTAGAACCACTTTTCGTCTATATGAATAATGTTGTGCATAGCTTTGAATATCAGATCATGTGGAATGCTACTATGCTCGATCATGGACAAGCAAAACTTCAGACAAGCAACCATGTTATCTTCCCTCAATAATGGCTTAATGGTATTAAAGTGCCGCCAAATAGTCCCTTCTTTCTTTTTTCTTAACAAGGCGGATTTGTTGGTGTTCAGTGCACAAGCCAACGATCGGAGTGTGGTCCACTGTGATAAAGGAATCTCACGTATTCACTCAAGATCTAACTCAATCCTCTTTCGCCTATAATTTTTTGTCTTATTATGTGAGGAGACACCCGTATTTCTAACTTGATGCCAAATACGTTTAATTGTGCTTTTGGAGGTGTTAAACATTGTGATAAGATCCTTTATTATACCAAGCTTAAGCTTCCCATAATGCACTGAGCGCCTAAGATAATAAGCAATGAAATCTCTTTGATCATTGCTCAAAAAATTTCGTTGCTCGGTAGATGCTTCAGGTAAGGATTGGCCTACATCATAAATAGGCAAAACTAAATAAATGTAAAAATAAAATTTAATAATAAAATTACAAATAAATTCTAAAATTACAAGTTAATTAAACAACAAAAATAATTTTAAATGCTGAAATGACTACTCAATGTAACAAAAGAATTTCACAACTAAAAAGAATTTAACAATGTGACTACTAAGTTTCTAAAAATCATTGAAATAACATACTAAGAATTTAACTACAAAATTTCAAATAAATTCTGAAATTAGTACCACTAAATTTAATAACAAATATTCTAATAAATGTTGAAATTACTACTCAACGTAAAAAGAGGATTTAACAACTAAAAATAATTTAACAATGTGAGTACTCAATTTCTATAAGTTACTGAAAATTATTGAAATAACATAAGAATAATAAAAATTCTAACATTATTCTAAAAATAACAACAAATAAAGGAAGAACTTAATTTAATAACAAAAATTCTAAGTATAATAGCCAAATTATGTTCTTCAATGCGTACATCGGAATGAAAATGGAGTAAGAATTGTTAACCAAAACCATGACCCTATTCAAGGTAAGCTTAACAACTTAACATACAAATTACAAAATATAAACATGAAAGGAGGACCCACTAACCGATGATTCTGGAACTCACTCTCCTCACACTTAAAGTCGTCTTCCCCAGCGTCTTCTTCCTTAATGTCAAGGTTTCCATCCAAACTACCTTGCTCAACGTCTTTGTCGATGAGAATATTTAAAGCTAGAGTAACATTCAAGTCGGTCAGATTTTGCTCGGCAATGATGTCTCCTCCAAATAGACCCACATCCAGAGACTCAAAAAATAGGTTATAACATCAGTACTTTGTCCTCCATGACAACTCATGATATTCACTGGTGAATCATCGTCTTCTATTAAGCAAGGCTCTAGATTTAAATCAAACATGAAACCACTAGCTGACTTTTGCCCCTTGAAGCTTGCCTTAGCGTCCATGGTTAGAGGAGACATCTCTAGACTCAGAAAAATAAGGGCCTTCTTTCTTTCAGAACAGGCGCTGTTCAGGTGTTCAACGTCTTTAGGCTTATGAGGGAGTATTGTGATTTATAGCCTCCAAGTTGCACGCGATCATCACTCTGACAAGAATTGTTTCATTCTATAGAGAGCCCGCCATTTTTTTTGGCTTGAAAATTTGTTCTTTCCTCCACACAAAAGCAACAATCAAACCCATGATCTATACGCCTCCAATGTGATCGGTCAGATATAGTGGGAAATGAGATCCTCATAAGCTTCTTCACTGACATGGGCATCTGTAGCAGCTTTGTAATGATTGATGAGCTGGATTGATAAGTCAATTTTTTCATAAAAAAATGGACGTTTTTTCTTTGATAAACTGGATTGATAAGTCAACTTTTTTCTTTTTTGCTCTCTTATATAAATAAGGGCAAAAGTGAAAAAAATGATAAATTTGAAAAGTTTAAGATAGTTAAATAGTTTTATTAAACTGTGTAAAATAATTGGAAGTGCCTTATAATATAGACCGAAGGAAGCACTTAAAAATATAACTTTATCAAAAAGTTACTTTTATGACAACTTGAACCTATTGTCACTAAAAGTTTTGACGTAAAATTTTTAATAGGCCAAAAATTTTACATTGAAACATTTAGTGGCAACTAAAATGGTTGCCACTTAAATTGTCTTTTAGCAGTAATAACCTTTGTCACCACTAAAAGTTTGGCAAAAAACTTTTAGATTTTTAAAAAATTATGTAAAAGTCATCTTTAGTGACAACATAAACTAGTTGACATTAAAACTTACTTTTAGTAGCAACAAACCTTTAGTGGCGACATAAAATTGTTATTACTAAAAGTTTTGACACAAATATTTTTAATTGGTCAAAAATTTTGCTTCAAAACTTGTATCTTTTAGTGGCAACAACCCTTGGCGTCATTAAAAGTTTGACCCAAAAAAATTTTACATTTTCAAAAAATAATGCAAAACTTTTAGTGACAACAGTTATCACGACTAAAAGTTACCTTTTGTGGCGACATGAACTTATCGCCACTAAAAGTCTATTTTGTTAGTGACCTTTTGATCGTCACCAAAAGTTTTGTATAATTTTTTCTTTTTGAGATTCAAAAATTTTTGTGTAGAAGGTTGTAGTTGTGATCAGAATGTCACTACTAAACGTGACTTTTTGGTAGCAATAACATTGATGTCACCATTAAAAGTATTTAGTAGCGACTTTTTTGTCACCATTAAATATTTTGTCAAAATTATAGATAATATTTTAATGATAGCTTTTAATAACAACCTAATAAAGTTGTTGTTAAAAATATTTTTTTAGTGGCATTTTAATCACCTAAAAATCATTAGTAAAAGTCTATTTTTTTGAAGTGTATGTATATTCAGCTCAAATTCCAATGGCTTGTGAGCAAATACTTTCATATCCTTTAGTTAATTCCACAAACTTCATCCTTTTAAAGAATTGTAAATGCAAATAAATAGGAAAACTCCTAATTTTAGAGAAACAATGCACTAACCTTACCCATCTCTAATTTCATTTAAAGTAATGATATGCCTAACTATAAAATACATCCTCTAAAATTGCAAGGTAGAGAGAGGTTCATTTCTAGGCTACCAAATCCCATACTCAATTGTGAATTGGTAGTTCAATTGAAGGGGGAGTTGGGACTTCACACCAATGCCAATGCAATTGTCAACTCCTTTTCCTTAGTTGCTGAAAGCCATCATAGGTTGCTGCACATTGCCATGGAAGCCTATCATGAGCTAGCAGAGGAGCAAGCCTTGATCAAGAGTCTAAGTTTGCCTATGAGAAGACATGACTTTGTTGCCTCTTTGTTTAAATGTTGGTCTTTTTTTTTTAAAGGATAAAATTAATTTTAATCAGGAGCCATCTCATCATTTAAAATAAAGGAAAATGCACATATGAATTTCATGTTAGCAAAGAAATAGACAATAGTAAGTCACTTAATGGAATTCACTTAAAAGAGAATTTTTATGAGATGAAATTAAAATTTACAAGATTATTTTAAAAAGTTTCAAATTTAACGGACTAACTTGAAATAATAAATAAAGTTAAAGACTAGACTATTATTTGAATAAAAAATTTAAATTTAGACTAAAGTATATATTTTAAAAATAGAAAAAATTATATAATTTTAACAAATTTAAAAAAGATTGGAATAATTTACTCTAAAAATTATGATCTAATATGGCTTTGGGCTCTTTAATTTCTTTTTTGTTATTTTTAACATATAAAAACATACAATAATTTGTTTTGAGGTGGATTTGACTGGGGATGAAGATAGGAATCAAAGTGAAGAAGTGGGAGTTTATTTGGATATCACAACGACATAACATGAAGGTTTGGTGGTACTATGTAAGCTTGTGGGGAGCCTGGTCTAGCTATATGTGTGTCTTAAAGTTGCATAGATGTCTTAGGCCTGGTAGTCATGTATGGCTTGTGATTCTTTGGGTGCTTCTCCTTTGTCCTTAGAGGCTTCTATTATAAGTCTTTTTAAGAGTGTGTTTGGATGGGGGGTTTTTGAAAGAGAGGGGAGGGGAAGAGAGGCAAATTTTTCTCTCCTCCAAATTTGGGGGTTTTGAAAGAAAAGAGAAGGGAGGAAAATTTTTTAATTAGTAATTTATTTTATTGTCTCTTAATGTTTTTAATATTTTAATTTTTTAATGTATTAACATTTAATAAAAATTAAGATAAATTTTTTTTTCATTAGGAATTAAAATAAAAAAGGATTGAGATTCATAATTTTTTTTGAAAAATATTGATATAAATATATTTTTTTGTAAAAAAAATTAAAATAGTATAAGGGTAAATTTATTTAAATATAATTATTTTCTCATCAAATAGAAACTCATTAACCTCCATCTCTCCATTAACCTCTCCTTCTCTCCTTTCTATTGAACCAAACAGGGCCCAAAGACACATGTAGATCTGCATCCAAAGAAATGACTGCACTGTGTGTAGTCTAGCAAATCTAGCTTGTCATTTCATCAATGGTACTAGTTTCAGCCACATCGCCTTATTCTATATGCAATGCACCGTTTTTGTCAAGTTAAACGCTACGTTTCGCCTCCTCCCAATATCCATCTCTTAGATCGGTTTCCATGGCCATAGTATCGAAGGTTAATGGATGCTTGAATAGAACAAATATCCATCAAACATTTCTGCTGCCACTAAGATAATTTATAGCAACAAATCATGTCTTCCTTGTTGCTTTATTTTATTGGCGACGGTGTGGATGTGCTAGAGATAAAATTGGAGAATTCTTCTCTTATCGGATTTTCTAATTTTCAGTATGAACATTTTAAATAGCATAAGACGAATGAGATAAATTGGGTTTTAAATAATTATTGTGATACTTGAAGATAAAAAAACCCAATTGTAGAAATGGGTAAACTAAGGCTAAATTTTCAAAAAACAAAAGAAGGTTTTCTGAACAGCAAAGCATTAAATTTTTTGTGGAAATTTATGTTAGGATTTAAAGAAGCAAGACAAGAATTTAAAGAGCAAAAATAGAGAAGAGGGATTGAGGTTGAAGGAGGAGGAGGCAAAGTTGCACTGTGAATGGTGAAAAAATGAAATGGTGCAATAGTGCGTTTTGAACCATTTTCCAGCAAAAAACTAAACAAAAAAGGCTCGCTATGTGTTACTCTCAGAAGTAGCTAATTGATTGGATGGCTAGGGTCTTTTGAATGCATGGAATCAATCAAAGCACCAAATGTAAAGGATCCACTCTGGCTAACAATGATGATGAAGTCAAATATCATTATAGAGCCACAAAAGTTGACTACTCAGGATGGTTTGTTATGTTTAGTTGTCTAAAGTCGTATGTTCGGAGCAACTTGCTTTATTGTATATAATTTTATGAATGGTATTCATTGAGTTCCTTGAGAGTTGATAGAATAGAATGAATTGTTGTAAAGTTTTTACAACATAATTTATTTTTTAGAAAAATTATTTAAAAATTAATTAAAAGTATTGGCATTCACTTTGGTGAATGTCAAGTAACTAGTCATTCTTATGTGTTTGTTATCTTTTTTTTTTTTTTTAAATAAAAACCATGTCAAATACAGATTTCTTATAGCTTGGCACTATTTGATGAGCTATTTTAAAGAATTTTTCTCCACATTTTATGATTTTATTAGAGAACTTTATTATAAATACTCAAAAAGCTTTACCTTTTACTCTTTTTATTTTCATTTTTTTTACTTGTTTTCTTTCTTTACTTTTCTAGTTCTTCTATATTTAATTACTATCAAATAACTAAAATATTTTTAGAATTTAAGTGTTTCCTAATGTAATCCACGTTTTAAAAATAACTAAAATTTATATAATGTAAAATTTGTTTACAAAAATTTAAATTTCAAAAGTAGTATTCCTTAAATATATTTCAAGAGAAGAAAAAGTAAAAATCAAACCCAAATATAATTAATCCCTTGCGCTTAAATTTAGGAGAAATGTCACTTGTACTATAACTCTTGGACATAAATATAAATCGGTTTCATTATTCATTAGTCTATACACTTTTGTTCTATTTATATTTATATATATATATATGGAAAAACACTATAAATCTACTTTTATTTTTATCATCAGATTTTTTAATTAAAATATGAAATGTGTATATTTATTTAATAACATTATTGTAAAGATATAATTTTTGCAAACAATTGTATAATTCTCCAATTACATTATATTTTTATCATAATATTATTTAAAAATTATATGCTTATCACATTTTAATTAAAAATTTAATTATATATATATATATATATATCTACGTCACAAGTCTGTGCCATATATCTGTCCACGCAGGAAGGAAGCACGTTGGGTCTTCCCCACCCAAGATGAAATCCTCCCCTGCCATTCTTGCATTCGCTTTCTGAATGAGGAATCAATATGTGCAGGACATTGGCTGCTTCAAACTGAATCCAATGGTCAGAGCACCGTGCAACGCAAACATCACATGCTTACGGATCATAGTTGAATGAGTAGAAATTATTGGCCTTTCAAATGGCATCTTTTACTATTGTGCAATTTATAATAGGAGAAAAAGTGATACAAAAGTGTAAAAATATATATAGAACCTTTTTTTGTTTATATATATCAATTTTTTTTCTAAATATACTATATACAATCTATTTATAGATTGTAGATCATCTAAGTTGCCCAATTTTAAAAAGTTTTGTTTCTAGTTTTTAGTCAATGTTAAATTTAGTGATATGCTTCTAATCTTCAAAAATAAGTTTCCATATTTGCATTAGTTGTTTAGTTGTTTTGGTTTTTAAATTATGATTTAATTTGAACCAAAAGAAGCTAATTTTTCCAAAAATTATGAGGTGCATTTGTACATGGATGCGTATGCAGTAATATGTATATATACATATAAAGCTGATTTTGACTGTTGAGTAAACATACACCTAATACAAATAAGATTTGTTTTGTACATATATGCAGAAGTAGGTGCATACATAGAAAGCATATTTTGACTTTTGAAAAAGCATGCATCTTATGCACGCGAGGATTTTTCTCTACTTGATTAGTTTTATTATGACTCTGATTTGAATACCAAACTAATCCTGCGATATGTAAGAGACTTAGAACAATAATTCAAAGGAACCACATTTTCTATCCTTAACTCTGATGGTTGTAATTCTTATAAAGCAAAATTCTACAGTATTGTATAAGTGATTTCTACTGCACTTGAGTTCTCATTGTAGCAATTTAGCAGCTTGATATTGAGATAGTAAAATCCAATAAAAACAAATAACCATTTCTATTGGATACAAGTGTGAGAAAAAATATCTTACATTAAATAAAATAGATTTTGATGTAAGTATATAAATTGAAAGAATTGATAGATTTAATGCTTTAAGATTTTAAGTTGATACGTAATGTCAAGTTTATTTATATAAGTCTCTCTTCAAAGTTCAAAGACAAATGTTCAATAATTGAGAATCTCTCTGATAAACCAGGGTTCTTCAAATTGGCCCGATAATGGCTCAACTGGATAAAGTAGCGAATCTAATTTAAGACGAGCTTGTAGTCTATCGATTGTAGAGGTAAGTATGAACTATTGTAAATATTATGGACTTATGAGAGAGATTGTTGGGTACAAGTGTGACTGCGAAATTCCTACATTTAATAGAATTAGATTTTGAAAAAAGTATATTGTAAGAAATGTTCATAAATCTAATATCTTAAAGTTTTGAATTAAAATATAGTACCAAGTCTACTTATATAAGTTCTTTTTTAGAATCAAACTAAACAATTAAAGATCTCCTCAATAATTTGATCTCCCTCAAACAGGCCCAAAAGTTTAAACAATTTTGGCCCGAAAATACATAATCCCTACATAATTCACTGGATTATATTTCATGCTTACTTGCCACTCAAAAGAAGCCAGAAATGCCCTTGGTTGTGGAGGCAGAGTAACATTTTGATATTTGTGTATATACATAGGAAAATTTTCTTATATACCCCTTAAAAAAAATAAAATTAACATTAAAGTGCATTAAAAAAATAAAGTTTGTATGTATATAAAAAATGATAATATAACTAATAGTTAATGAAATAAATGAGTGACAAATTACATATCAGTTTAATATATGTCATGTTTAAAAAAATAATAACTATTGCTTATTTTTTATAGAAAAAATATTATTTCTAAGTGTTAAAAAATAACTGAAAAAATTCTGTTTAAAAAAAGACTTTAATTTTTAAATAAGTTCAGGAAATTAAAAAGTAAATGTGTTTTTCCTTGTGCTTCAATATTAGAAGTGACTAAAACGAGAAAGAGTGAAGATAATTAGGTCTACCATTATTTTTCAATCTTTTTTTGTTTTTTTAATTTTATTTTTCAGTTGTTCAATCCATTTGAACTTTCTAATTTTCTCTAAGGTATTTTTTCACTTTTGTTGTTTGATATTTTTCAAATTGCCTTTGCAACCTTGCTTATAAAATTCTGTATTCTCTCATCACACATGTAGATTTGATAAATTGCCTTTATCTCTGTTATCAAATTATCAATGATCTAATCTTTATTATTATTTTTTTTTTTACATAAAATTAGTCATAAAATTTATAGAAAGTTAACCAATGAAATCAATTAAATAAAATATGCATTAGAGCATCTTGCATGTCATCGTCCCAGCTTGGCCTAATTGAAATCTTTGACTCATTTGATTTTGAACGTACCCAAACAAGGAGGCATGTTCTGCTGGGGTACATGGATAAATAGAATCTGTCTCACTATTGATTTGTGACATGTATATATTGTAATAGCTTCAATTAGACATTATTATGATAAATTTTAACGTTGAAGGCCTATAAAAATACAAAGTAAGAGTTATTAAAATATACATATATAAGGATCAAATTAAAAATTTGAGTAAAATATATAAACCAAATAAATAATTTAATCATATAACTTCTTAAATTGTAATAACACTAAAAGTTTAGCAACTTAATCACTTGTGGCATGTATAAATTGCGATAGCTTCAATTAGACAATGATATAACAGATTTTCGATTTACTTATTGCTTGTTTTTCAATGTACTGTACTTAGTTTAAAATGTAACGACAGCATATATATATTTCTCTTCTCTTTTGCACGGTTTGTAATTTAAAATTTTTTTGTGCATTACCAAAGTTTAATAATTGAATTGAAAGCGTATTACTCGTCTCCGTGTCTAATCAATATATTAATTTATCATCAATTATTGTACAACAGACTTCTAAAAATATTATCAGGGAACCAAAATCTTAACAAGAAGGCATCTATCTTCTCATGATCAACATCTACAATAAGATCAAAACGTAGAATGTGAAACTGATCAAGGTTCTTTAGAATCCTGCCAATATGAATCCAAACAAAAAGAATCCAACGAAAATGAAAGGGAAGGAATGTAAAGGATGATTTCTCTTCATCTTACTCGATAACACATTTTTCACCAAGATCTCCCAAATTGGAAAATCTTGAAATTATAAAGGATGGATAAGTCTGGAAGATTGGTTAAAAATTCTCCATTTTCCTCCACTCCCCATCATCCATTTTCCTCCCCTCCTAAAAAAGATACCTTTCCTTCCATCCAAAACATACCCCAAGAAACTCCACCAAATATTCGTCTTTTATTAAAGGCAGAAGGACAAGAGAGAAAGGAGCCTGCTGCTTGTTTATGAGCCAATACACAGTCAATGAACTGATAGTTGACATAACACCAATTTCATTAGTCAAAACTAAGGTGAGCATGATATCTTAGGGTCCATCTCCACTCCTGCCCTTTCCATAGCAATCCCACCACATGTGAGTACACAGAGAGCTTAAAATACAAGAGCATTCCCATAGCATGCTAACCTAGCCTAACAAACAATTAAATACCTTAAAATGAAGAAAAGGCATAAAAATTTCAAGAACTAATCACCCAGTAGTTGTAAGGGAAAAAAAAAAAAAAAGGTTGGGGGGTGGCAGAATGTAAAATTTAGCAAATAATGGTTTGTGTTCAATCCCTTGCAAACCTTCACTATTTTCTGTCAAAACAGGAAACAGAAAAATCGCTTTTGGCACTGCATTGCAGAAGAAATTAAAAATGGAAAACCCTTTTATCATGAACTTCAACGTAAAATAGAAGTACCAAACCAATATGCATTCCGCCAAGCTTTTAGACTTCTACCTTCCATAGGAGACCAAAGAACTCCATGACAAGTTTGACATAGAAATAAGTTTGAATTTAATTTCAAGGTGATATACCAAAGAGCCATAGACAAGTTGTTGTTTCAAAATAAGTAGACAAACATAGGAAAAAAATAAAAATAAAAATACCATAATTATATTAAAAATATTATGAAAATATAGAAGAAGAAACATAATGATTTCTAGATTTCTAACAATAACTCAGCCAGCTATTGCCACCAAAATTCATTACTCCATATTCTATGCTTTCTGCATAAGTGATTTACTTCAAGGAGTTTTAAACTAAGTCTGTCAGCAGCAGTATTTTTCTGAAAACATGATTAAAATGTATATTTGTGAATACTGTAGAACCAGAAAAAATAAGATTCGTTAACAAAGTGGAAAATAGCTTCCAAATCAAGCTAAAAGGTGTCATATATGGTTCAAAAATGTTAATACATGAAACAAATCTCATTCACATGAATCATTAAACAGAAAGCAATACACTACAAATCAATAGTTCAAATTGAGCTACCATAATATAGATTGAGATAAATTAGAGTAAAATTTGAAGCAGAACGGTAGAATAAGTCTAATAAACCTCTAAAAAAGTTCACAATTATACCCTCCAAGAAAATACCTAGGACAGAACTTTGGGTAATGGTTCTAATTGACCTCCATAGATGTTCAATAGCTCAGGTACAGTTTGCTGAAATTTGACCTCATATTTCTCCGGAAACTTTTCTCTCTAAAAATGACAATAGAAGATAAGGACTTGTCATTTTTATCAAACCCTTCTTTTTGAAAATTTTAACAGCAGAGTATCTAGGAATAATCCTAGATATGCATTTTCAAAATTTTAACATTTGTCTTATTAAGTACAATACATTGACAAAATTTATATGCAGTTTTTAAGATGATATTAACTTTTTTAATAAACACTACTGGTGGGCATCTATAACAACTTACCATTACATGATTGCCTCTTAAAAAATAGTTTCTCAACATATTATACTTTTATTAGAGAACCCCATAATAAACTCCAAAGAAACTTTACTAAAATTTCGTCCTTTTAATATTACCCATGATTTAAAGTGAAAAGCTATTTTAAAAGGATGAGCTATTACGAAGCACATGATGAGCAAAACTTAAATGCGCCATAATATGTGGAACAAAAAAGCCAGTACACAACAAGCTTATGCCTGCATGACTACTCCTCAAAACTTGCCAAACTAGCCAAACAATAATGCAAATGCAAACAAAAGGCCTCAAAATTTCAAAAAAGTAGTTGTAGAAGAGAAAAATGATCTACTTTATAGCCAGTAATAGTTTGTGTTCAGCCCCTACCAAATGGAGAAAACTTAGGTCCAATTGGTATTACCTAGTTAACACGTGGATGCCTTTTATAACTTAGCAACCATTGCATGATTGACTCTTCAGGAAAAAAAAAAAAAATCTCCACATGTTATGTTTTTATTGTAGATATGATAGCAAGTACCTAAAACAATTTACATAAGTTTTGTCCCTTTCAATTCCAAATCTCCTTCACTATTCTGCATAAGTGATTTACTTCAACAATTCTAAACTACGTTTTTCAACAGTGTATTTCTCAAAACATGGACCAAATGTATATTTGTGAATACTATAGAGCTGGCAATGGTAAGATTTTTTAACAAAGTGGAAAAATAGCTCCAAAATCAAGCTAAAAAGAAGATATATATTTCACAACAGAAAGAGAAAATGCTCCAGTGGCAATAGAAGACTGATTCAAAAACACTAATATCATACAGTACTTGAAAAAAAAAAAAAAAGACTCTGTAGTCAAATATGAAAAAAATAAGCTGTTACTCAATCTAAAGTCAAACTAGCAGGGGAGAAAAAAAAACTTTGCTGATTCAACTCCGAGTAATAAACAGAATATAGTATCTAGGTCAAAATCCTCACAAACTAGATAATGGAAAGAACCTGAGAGCTTAAAATAATAGAAAACTTGCAAGGATGAATCAGATAATTGTAAAATAAACAAAATAAAATAAGAATTATTTTGGGACCTTCAACCTTTTTTGAAAAAACAAATAGTCTATCCTCTAAACAATCACATTTTAGAGAATAATAGATATAGTAATAAATTACCATTTGATACTGGATAAAATAACAAATATATCAAAATAAGTTCACTTGAAATTAGAGATATCTCACAAGATGGTTTTCATGAAAAGAATTACAACAAGTCTAGCAAGACACATAAGGACAATCATCTTAACTATTACAGCTATAACAGTACTTATAAATTTCTTTTCACTCCCTAAAAATGGGAATGAGTAGTACAAGTTCTTCATATCAGACTATCAAGCAATGCATATTATTGAGAAATTTTACTCCTTTGGAATTAATAAACTAGCGTAAGAAAATGAGAAAAACAACACAGTCATTCTGAAACAGCCACTCAAAACTTGGTACTAAATGGGTAGATAAATTAAAATCAACAGATGGAGGCTTCAAAATTTCATCATATGCTTACAGGAGGAAAAGCAGGCAAAACAAAATTATGGACCTCCTGAAGTCAACCAAATTCCAGGGAAAGTTAATAATACTACTACAATCCTATCTTAGCAGTCATTGCTTTACTTTCGCTCCTTTTTCTTCTTCACAAACACTTGTTAAGAGAATGAAAAATTATCCAAAACCATTACAAATATTAAATTCAACTTTAGCAGGTTAATTTGAAAGCAAATTTTCTCCATGCTTGTATCCTCTCCCTTAGTAACAAAATAAGGCACCTTCAGCCTCAACAAAAGGCACCAGAACAGAGATGCTGGCAAAAGCTATTACTATGTGACACATTTAACAAGAACACCCATTCTTGAATTATGATAGAATGAATTGATTGATAACATTCACATGGGTTATTAAACAGAAAGCAATGTCTGCAAATTAAAAGATCAAATTATACTACCATAGCATAAAAGGAAATTAAATAGAGTAAGAATTGAAACAGAACAGTTTAACAACAACAATAAGCCAGGAAGTATAACATTTACAATCATACCCTGCAAGAAACTATCTAGGACTAAACTTCAGGTAAAGGTCTGAATTCACCTTCATAGATTTCCAGTAGCTGAGGAACACTTTCCTGAAATCTGATCAATAATCTCTCCCGAAACCTCTTCTCACTGATCATAATAATATAAGATAAAGACCACTCATTCTTGATCAAACCCTCCATTTTCAAAATTTTAACTACCAACCATCTAGGAATAATCCTTTGCTTCAAGCTATAGCTAAGAATTATTGGGCATCCAGCTATATCTTTCAATGACAAACCCATTTCATCCACAAGAAACTTTACTTTGTTTTTTATATTTTCTTCTGACAGAAGCATGCAATATGGAAACTTACTGAATGCTAAAAGAGTGAGGTCCCTGGACCAGCCACACCTCTCGAAGATATCCAGTTTTGACTCCCAGCCTGATTTCTTTATCCGTGCTAAAACAGTAATGGCTTGAATGAAAACACCCTTGAAAGGTTCGATTCCTGTTTCCTTAGCAAACTTGACATATTCAACAAACTTGGCATGATTCATAAATGCCGCATTTGGCAATGTGGTTAACAGTAAAAAAACAGAAGATTGAGGCACTCCAAGATCTCTCAAAACCTTCATGTTTGGAACTACATTCGTTACATCCTGGCGGACACAAAACCATCCTGAGCGTTTTAAAGCTATGCTCACTTTCCAATCGTCACCAAGTACACTCTTAAGGACATCATAAAGGGGGATTAAACGTTTGTTTAAGCTCCAGCGTAGGAGTAAAGAGTGAGATATGAGGAGTTCTTGGAGGTCAGAACCCGAAAAACCTATAGACTGGATAAACCGTAGCTTGGGCAGAATGGTCTTCTCGGGATCTGCCAAAAGCACTCGTGGGTGCTTTTTAACAATCTTGGATATCTGGGTGTCAGCGAATCCGTGGCTCCGGAAAAGATTAAGTACGGAATCGGGATTATCAGGGTCTTTCAACTTAACCCTTTTGGAAACTTCAATAGCTACTTTGGCAGACAAGCCACAAGAGTTCATGAGATAAGAAACTGTAAACGGTTCATTTGCTTCTACTTTTTGTTTCGGTTGATTCGATTTAGATAATTTCACTACTGAGGAAAAAGAACAGAAAATGTGGGAAGCATAGCGAGGGAGAAATCCTAGTTGAGTCCTCCTCTTGCATGTTTGTGATACAGATAATCGGGCAATGACGAACTTAAGCATAACGAGAACGATAAACTCACCTGATTTGCGTTACTACTTCAATTACCCCCGCAAATTCGAATCTCTCAAATTGTGAAGCTCTTTGGAGGTACTTTCCTACTCCGAATCCAGGTATCGGCAGAAGGGCGCAGATTTTTTTTTTTGGGACGAAATGGCCAAACGTAACGTTAACGGTTTTCCTTTTTTTTTTTTTTTGGTGGGAGAAGGGGGGGAGGCCGCGGGGGATCCCCTTTAACGGCTAAATCTGTTGCTATTGCCCTTTTGTTTTTTGGTTCCTAGTTAGCTCCCCGCCTCTCTTTTCAAGACTTGCATTATTTTCTGTAGGTAAAAAAAAAAAAAAGCTTGCATTATTATGTACAAATCACTGTTTGGCTTTTTGGAGAGAAAATAACGTATAGTGTAAATCTTTTCTAATTTATTCACTTCTCAAATTGTTTCATTAAATGTGCCATTTTATGAGACGTCAATTGCGTAATTGAATTTTTTTTTTATCTTTTGTGGCTCAATAATCTTTAAAATAAGAATAGGCAACTATCTTTGTGTTACTCATTGTATTTATTTTAAAAAAATGGATGATTTTAGTCTTGCATTACCAGCTCTTTTATGACCAAGACATAGTTGGCTAAGTTAGCTCTTAATTATTAATGAACACGTGTAAATAAATTGATAGTCTAGTTAACTTGTTTGATATATAAAAATAAAAAATAAAAATAAAAAATAAAAATAATTTTATAGATAGAAAATTATTATCATATCCTTATTTTAAAAAATTATAAAAAAGAATCAATATTACTAAATAATAATTTTAAAAATGTAACAAATACTTTTCAACATTCTTTCCTCTTTCTTTCTCATCGCCTACCAAACGTGCTCCAACCCTGTTTTGTAACAAAATTGAAATCCATTTAAATATAGGCTTAAGTCGTCTCGGTGCGTGTGTACAATGTTTAGCCTGTGAAAATTTATAAGTTAAATTATTTTGTGAGTTTTTAAAATTTCATTCAATTTTTATTTTTGTATGATTTAAAACTTATAATTGGATCATTATAATTTCTAAAAATTAGTGTAATCCTTTCCTCTAATCATTATTTTGAAATTTCTTAATCATTTCTAGAATGGTTGTAGCATACTTTTTTTAAAAATTTATTGCCATTTAAAAATCATACAAATAGATGGCTGACCCCGGCAAATATGTACACTATTCATCAAAATAGTTTTACCAATTCTAACAATTTTTTTTTAAAAAATTAATAAATTGGATTCTTTCAAAATCTATATAAAGAATATACTTACAAGAGATATTTTTTCTTGAACTATGAAAAAATGGATATTCGTAAAAAAGAAGTCTTAATAAATGAAAAGAAGCATCTTTTACCTAGTATCAAAGTGTTTGAACCAAAATTTCCAAATGGATAGGGATGGGTAAGCGTACACGACTTAGTTTTAAGCTTGGATATTTCATTCATGGCCTTACATGTTTTTCATTTGCTCCATTTCATCTTTTGTTTACTTATTATTAGTTTTTCTTTTCAATTTATTGCACTTATTTTACAATGTGTATAATTTGGTTTCCTCTCCTAATATTTTTATTATTCTTTTGCACGATTTAAACTCCCTTTTTTTTGGGGTAAATTTTTCTTAGTCTCCCCTAGGAGATTGACAACTGAATTGAAATATTATTATTTTTTCTCATGTCTAATCAATATTATCAACTAATTATCAATCCTTCCACCTCATGCTGCTAGACATATCCTCACTTCATAAAAAGAAAGGAATACGATACACATCTCCTGTTGCGTCTCTTGCACAACAAAAGATCTTGTGTCCCCCAAAATAAGGAGCAGATATTCTCTTTTTCTGAAAAAAAAAATGTTTTTTCAAAACAGCTTGGATCCCCTTGCTGTCGAAGAGAGTAAGGTAAAACTCACAAAGGCTCCCATGGGGTTCGGCCAATATGTTTCCAAGCTATAATAACTCAAGTTGGTTTCATAATTTTTTTTTAAAAATAAAAATAAAGCAAGAAAGGAAGGATAACTCTAATTTTATCCCATGATATAAGGGGGGAAAAAAACTATTTCAAGAAGGCCCTTGGGATGGAAATTCCGTATAGTTTCACCTGTTTGCTATTAAATATTGCATAAAACACGACAAATGAATTTTGTTTTCAACTCAACATTACTTGGTTGGTTCTTTAGCCCAAAAAAAAAAAAAAATCATCCACATTAGCAAACACTCAAGCAACCATATCTAGCTTTTGTCCAATTGTTGAAGTACAAGACGAATACAATTTTTAAATTGTTTGTTATTAGGTTTACCAAAAGAAATATTACACATGTACATGTATATTGCTTTACAACTCTATCTTATGATTGACTACTTCAAATAAGTTACTCCACACATCTTGTTTTGAATAAAGGGCAACACATAAGGAACTTTAACTAACCTTTGTCTTTTATTGAAATGCAGAAGAAGCAAAAGAGAGGCAGGAGCTTGTTTCCTCTATGTATGTGCCAAAATCTCTAGAACATAAAACCAACAGAGTTAATGAGTTGAAAGAGTGAAAATTCACATGATAACAGCTTTAGTCTTTTAAGATTGGAGATTTTAATGTCCTAGGCTCCATTTCTATCCCTTGCCCTTTCCATACTCTCCCTCCACAAGTCAGTGCACAAGAAGCTTAAATCTACATGCATAAATATTTCAAGAACTGAACACATAGTGGTTGTACAAAAAAGAAAAAGGAAGGGAAAACCTACCTTATAGCTAATAATGGTTTGTGTCCAGTCTCTTCTAAACCCTCCTTTGGACTATTGTAAAAATTAGATCTTAAGTCATGAGAATCCCTTTATCCTGAACCTCTATGAAAAAGAGAAGGAGTATAAGGTAAGAAACCAATATGCATTCCTCCTAGGTTTTTAGACTTATATCTCCCATAGGAGACCAAACAATTCCATGACAAGTTTGACATAGTAATAAGTTTAAATTTCAATCTGATGGTGTTATATACCGTAGAGTCATAGACATGTTGCTATTTTAGGAATATGCAGACGCAGAAAAAAATTTTCAAAATACCAAAATTATATTCAAAATATTAGGAAAAAAATAAAATAAGAAACACAATGATTTCATCAAAATCAATCAGCCAACTATTGTCGCTAATGTTCATTACTTCAGTCATACTCGATATTTTCTGCATAAGTGATTTACTTCAAAGTTTTAAACCAAGTTAGTCGGTCGTATTTTTTGGAAAACATGAATAAATTGCACATTTGTGAATATTATAGAATGCATAGGAAATAGTAAGATTCATTAACAATGTAGAAAATAGCTACGAAATCAAGCTAAAAAGTGTTTTATAAGGTTCAAAAAAATTAATATCATGAAAGCAATCACCTTCAAAATAGGTTAAAAAGCAGAAAACAATATCTTACAAATTGGAAGTTCAAATTGAGCTACCATAATATAAAAAGGAACCAAGCAGAGTAAAATTTGATGCAGAACAGTTGAATAATTATAATAAAGCTGGAAATCTGAAAAGGTTCACAATCATACCCTCGAAGAAAATTTTTAGGGCAGAACTTCAGGTAAAGGTCGATAGATGTTCAATAGCTCAGGAACACTTTCCTGAAATCTGACCACAAAATTTTCCAGAAACTTTTTCTCACTTAATTTGACAATGGAAGATGAGGACATGTCATTATTAATCAAACCCTTCATTTTCAAAATTTTAACCACTGAGCATCTAGGAATAATCCTCTGCTTCAAGCTATGACCCAGTAATGATGGGAATCTAGCTATATCTTTCAATGCCAAACCCATTTCATCCACAAGAAACTTCATGGAGCTTGTGATTTTATCCTCTGACAGCAACATACAATTTGGAAACTTTGCGAATGCTGAAAGAGTAACATCCCTGGACCAGCCGCACCTCTCATAGACATCCAGCCTTGATTCCCAAGTTGATTTCTTTGTCATTGATAACACATAAATAGACTGGATGAACGTAGTCTTGAAAGGTTTAATTCCTATATCCTTAGCAAACTTGACATGTTCAACAAACTTTGCATGATTTAAAAATGCTACACTTGTAAAATTATTTAGCAGCAGATTGACAGAAGATTGAGGTGCTCCATGCTCTCTCAAAACCTTTATGTTTGGGACCACACTCAGCACATCATAGTGGAGAAAATACCATCCTCTGCGTTTTCTAATTATATGTGTTTCCTTATCGTCATCAATCACACTCTTAAGGACCTCATAACCGGGGATTATACGCTCCTTTAAGCTCCAGGCTAGTAGTCTACAGTTAGAAATGAGAAGTTGCGGGAGTTCAGACGATGAAAACCCTATAGACTCGAAAAACCTTAGCTTTGGCAAAAGGGTGTTCTCAGGATTTGTCAAAAGCACAGGTGGATACTTTTTCACAATTTTGAATATCTGAGTATCTGAGAATCCATAGCTCCTGAAAACATTGAGTACCGAGTCGGGTTTATCTGGGTATTTCAATTTAACCCTTTTGGATAGTTCAATGGCTTCTTTGGAGGACAATCCTAAAGAGTTTATGAGATAAGAAACTGTAAATGATTCATTTCCTTTTTGTTTTCGTTTTGGTTTATTTGATTCAGACAATTTCACAGCTGAAGAAAACGAATTGAAAATGTGGGAAGCATTGCGATGGAGAAAACCTAATTGGGTCCTCCTCTTGCATGTCGATGCCGATAATCTTCCAATGAGAAAATTAAGCATGAATGATGATGAGAAACTCACCCAATTTGAGTTGTCAGATGCAAATACTGGCGCACGTTGTAGAATCCCTCAGTTCCTGCCTTCAAGTTGGGCCCTCCTCCAGCAGGGCGATGATGAAGATAATCTTGCAATGAGGAAAGTAAGCATGAATGAGTGAATGAATGGTGATGAGAAACTCACCCAATTTGAGTAGTCAGCTCCAATTACCCCAGACGCAGCAGAATCCAAATTATGGTATCATATTTGAAGTCACGGGTGAGTAGAGGAATGAACGAAGCACAAAAACCCAGACGCAACGACGAGGTATATAGCACTTGTTTTTCCTCCATAATTTCATTCAATTTTTAATTTAATTTTTATAATTTAAAAATTTATAATTAGATCTTTATAATTTATATAATTTTTAGTTTAATTCCTATCATTATATTTTTGCCAATATTTTGCTCTATATATGAATTAATTTTACTTTTTATCTAATTTTACTTCTTTTAATAACATACATTATACATATTTAGAATATTAAAATAGTACATAATTCATTATATTAACAAAATTAAAAAATTTTATGAATTAAGATCAAATTATAACTTTTTAAATTATAAGAATCAAATTAAAAATTAAATAAAATTATAAGAATAAAAAATATAACTATTTTAAGATTTTATACCAATGATTCAAAATATTTGCGATTTGACAAATAAATGGAAAGTGTTTCTTTGTAGTTATGCTTAGCAGTACTATCCGCTCTAGTACATATTACAAAATGCTTCTAAATGTATCCTTGCTTCACAAGAGAGGAACCAGCGATCAAAATATTAACAACACAGAATTTAGAAGTGTTAGCTCATGGTATGATTTATAGTGAGAATCTAATGTGAAAGGTTATGATCAGTAAAAGCAAAATGATCATGAGGAAGGAAGGCGACTGCTTCCAGCATGTAGATCCCAATATCTTCGGAACATAGAAGCCAATATGCACAGTTCATAGGCTCATTGTTCACATAACACCTACTTCAATATTTAAAATTGAAATGAACTTGATGTTTTAGGTTAGATTTTCACGACTTGACCTTTTTCTACTCTCTCACCATAGGACATAGACTTGCTATGTAACAAAAAAATTCCATTACACAAGAAGCTTGAATCTGCATGGGCATTCCATGGAGTTTAAACTTAGCCCATCAAATATGCTGATGTCAAAGTGATAAGTTCAATTGACAAGATAAGACGATATCTTACTTTAATGACTTGGGTTTAATTACTTTGAAGAACATTCTAAAAGTATAATCTTAAATATAACAAACTGAGAAATGTGCTTTTGAAATAGCCTGATGGGGGAATTTAACTCCCAAAATAAAAAAAATTCCAAAGATGCTCTTAACTTGATTGTAATAACCGAAAAACAAAAAACAAAAGGCATTGAGTTTCAAGTATTGAACACACATGGATTGTAATAATAATAATAATAATAATAATAATAATAATAATAATAAGGAACAGAATATAATATCATCAATTCTTATACAATTCTTACATGTGTCAAGATTTTCTAACACTTATATCTAAAAGAAATGCTACTTAGAATTAAAATTTTTGGGCATTAAGACTCCAAGTCTAAATGAGTTAACAGTATTAGGATAACGTAGAACAAATCCATAAGTATATGTTTAAGAGAGTGATAAGTGCATTAGTCTTGTCCCTTTTCCTTTTTTTTTTTTTAATTTGAACTTAAATTCTTCAATCTTTTAAACGAAACTTGAGGCAAAGATCATTGCTTGTCTTGCGGATTTTAATCTTTATAGTCCACTCCTTTTATTTAATGTTATAGGTATTAAAATAAGAACAAAGACCAAAGAAAACAAATACATTCATTTTGTGAAACTTTCCTTTGCAAATATAAACTTTTTAATTGTAATGGGGTTTATTCTGTCGCCCGCTTAACCACATAGCTACAAGATTTCTTATATATTGCATGGTTTAAAATTGAAACTATTAGTAGATACTTATAATTTTTGTTATCAAATTTGACAATTAAATTGAAAGTTTTCATATTTAATTAATGTTATCATCGATTCTTGTATAACATCCTTCTCAACATATCCTCACTATCCAAAAGAAAGGAACCAGGGATCAAAATTTTAAGAACAAAGCATTTGCCTCAACAAAAATAGCAGCAAAAATCTAATAGAAACTAAAACCTATCAAGTTTTCTCACTGTATGTTTGGAAGTTGGAGAGCAAAAGTAATGAAAGAAATCCCAACTAAAAAAAAGATGAAAGAAAAAGATCAAAAGTAAGTTATAGTTCAAAATATAATGTAGTAGAAAAGACTATGAGAGATTTTAGAAAACTAATTGAAATTACTTTATTATCCTCTTCTCCTAATAAATAATGGCTAAACAAGATAAATGTTTCAATGAAACATTCTTTTTTTTTTTTTTTTCTTCTTTTTCATTCTCCTTCATCAAAATATATAAGGTATTTCCCTTCTTTAGAAAAGGAAGGGGAAAAAAAACTATCCCGATGGTTTATAGTAAAAAACTTTTTGCAATAGAATAAACTATTAGTAAGCTCAAGATCAGCAAACAAATTATTATATGCAGAAGCTCAAGGGAGGCAAGAGCCTAAGGCCTTCATGCATGTGCCATAACACTGGATTGCAGAAGGAATGAAAAGCATTAAGTTATGAGAATCCCTTTATCATGAACTTTTATGTAAAAGAGGAGACGTATAAAACCAGCATGCATAAGATGTACACTTGTGAATACTATTAAATTGGAAGTAGTAAGATTCATTAACAAAGTGGAATATAGTCTTGAAATCAAGCTAAAAGGAGTTATTATGGTTCAAAAACATTAATATCATACAATACTTAGCGAAAATGATTGGGTATTTCACCAAATACTCCATAATGCTATACTTTGCTTCTTTTTCTTTTCCAGAAAGACTTGTGTCATAGCCACAATATAATTGTAGGGCACTAGGAAAATTTTTTATTTTTTAAAATGAAAATCAAATGAAGTAAAGTCATCACTAAAATTTTAATTTTTAAAAAACAAAATATTGAAAAAAAATATTTTGAAGAAATATAATTGGCAAACCAAAAATAGATTCAGAAATTAATTACGTGTAGAGAAGGTGTTAAGTATCCTATAACACCCGTTCCTAAAAATGATTACTTTAAATTAATTATGTAAAATTAATATAGCTTTAATATTATTTTAATTATCCAAAGAACCAGATGGAAAAATAAAGAAAAGAATTAAGAAAAGAAAAAAGAAAAAATATTTATTTACAAAGGTTGACATAATCTAAAATAAGAGTTTAGGACTCATATATCTTATAGTAAGAATCAAAGTTCACGTAGTTCAACTAATTAGAAAATAGTGTCAATTAATTTGTGTTTGTTAATTTTCCTTAAAAAAGAAATAAAATATAAATTATTTTATGTTTTCACAAAGAAAATAGTTTTAAAGTTAATTTATGTGTTTTAATTTACAAAAACCAAATTAATTTTCACTTCTTTATTCTTTTTTTTCATTTTTTGGTTTTTCTTTCATTTTTTTATTTTTTTATGATTGATCTTTGATTGATTTTTTTTTCATTTTTATTTTTATTTTTGCCTCTTTTTTTGTTGTTCATTATTCTTCTTTTTTTTTGTTTGTTTTTTGTCATTTTTTTCATTTTTAAAGCTTTTTTTATGTTTCTTGCTTTTGTTTTTTTTTGGTTTTTTGGTTTATTTTTTTTTTTTTTGGAATTGACATTTTTATTGAAGCAAAAAGGATTCTTTTTTAATGTTATCCAAGAAAAATTTAAATAAAGTTCCTAGGTTTATGAAGAATGGTTTGGACACCAAAATGACCCATTAAACCACCTCTATAAGTTTTTCTAATAAGTAATTCACGAATAGAATACATAGACACCTGCAATTTATCTTTCTTAAATAAGAATCCTCCATGCCTATAAAAGTCACCAAACATACCTAGTACAAGCATCCCAAGCTTGGCCAAAGTCAAAATTGTTGGCATACAAATCCTTAAGCAATTCAAAACTAAGTTAAGCAATTCAAAACTAAGTATTTTAGCTTGCAAAAGCATAAGTAATGCATACCTTTTGGACAATGGATCAACTACAATGTTTTCCTTTTCATGTTTGTACTGGATTACATGAGGAAATGTTTTTATGAACTCAAGTCACTTGGCATGCCTTTTATTAAGCTTTCATTGGGATTTCAAGAACTTTAAAAAACTCCTATGATTAGAATGAATGATGAATTCTCCCGGGCACAAGTAGTGCTACCATGTTTAAAGAGTTCTTACTAATGCATAAGATTCTTTGTCATAAGTAGGATAAGTCAATGTTGCCCTACTTAGCTTTTCACTAAAATAGGCAACTGGTTTAAAGTTTTGCATAAAAAATGCCCCTATTTTAATTTTTAATGCATCACATTCAACTTTAAAAGGTTTATCAAAGTTAGGTAGACACAACAAAGGTGCATTAGTTAGCTTATCTTCCAATGTATTAAAAGCCTGATCATGCATATCCTCCCACTTAAAAACAAGATTCTTTTTAACAAGTTCATTTAAAGGTGCAGTAATAGAACAAAAATCTTTAACAAACCTTTTATGGAAACTTGTTACACCATGAAAATTCTTACCC
This sequence comes from Erythrophleum fordii, assembly GCA_032878935.1. NCBI lineage: Eukaryota > Viridiplantae > Streptophyta > Magnoliopsida > Fabales > Fabaceae > Erythrophleum > Erythrophleum fordii. The sequence continues at coordinate 25,379,391 of JAVQMF010000058.1, read as the reverse complement.
CATTCGTGCTTTTTTGGTGCATTTTAGTCCCTTATTACCTTAACCTTTTCTTCATCAATAATACCTTGCAAACTGATAACAAATCCAAGAAACATAGCAGATTTGATACAAAATGTACACTTTTTAAGATTAACATACAATTGATTCTCTCTTAACACATTAAAAATAACATGCAAGTGTTTCATGTGTTCATCCAAATTCTTGCTATAAACTAAAATATCATCAAAATGAACTACCACAAATTTTCCAATGAAAGCACGCAAGACATAGTTCGTAAGCCTTATGAAAGTACTAGGTGCGTTAGTTAAAATAAAGGGCATTACTAACCACTTATACAATCCACATTTAGTTTTAAAGGCTGTTTTCTATTCCTCTTCTTCTTTCATATGGATTTGATAGTAGTCATTCTTTAAATCAATTTTAGAAAATAAGCATGAGTTATATAATTCATTAAGTATATCATCTAATTAAAGGATAGGATGAGATACTTAACTATTATCTTGTTTATGGCTTAGTAGTCTACACACATGTACCATGTTCCATCTTTTTTTGGGACTAAGATTAATAAAACTGAACATAGGCTAATACTTTCTCTTATAAATCCCTTTTGCACCAATTCATCCACTTGCCTTTGTATTTCCTTTGTTTCTTAGGGATTAGCTCTATAGGCAGGTTAGTTAGGAATGGCAACATCGGGTATGAAGTCTATTTGATGGTTAATGCCACTTAAAGAAGGTAATCCAGATGGTATCTCTTTGGAAAAAAGATCCTTAAACCCCTGTAACAAAGAAACAACCACCGTAGGCAAAGTAGGGTTAAAGTCATTAGTAGAATAATAAACATCATTGTACATAAGTACAAGTAGTTACTGTCTCGCTTATAGAGCACGTCTAACCTCATTTTTTCTAGCAAATACGCTGAATTTCTTATTTTCTCTCCTTTTTGAACACTTCTCTCATAATTTTTCCTCTTGGCCTCACTTTTTTCTCTTTGAATTTTGCATTTAGCCTCACTTTTTTTTTTCTTTTCTCTTTATTGCTCTTTTTCTTTCTTTTTCTTTACGTCTTGCTCACCAATCTAATTCTTTCTCATTTCATACTCTTTTATATCCTAATTTGATCTTTATATGCTTGCAAAGGTTTGAGAGGGGTTAATACAATGATTTAGTTACCAATTACAAAAGAATAACAATTCTTGCATTCATCATGTGTAACCTTCCTATCAAATTACTATGGCCAACTTAACAAAATATGTTCAACATGTATTGGTGCCATATCATAAAGAACTTCTTCTTGATACTTGCCAATGGAAAAAGCAACTAAAACTTACTTGGTTACTTTGACTTCTCCACACTCATTTAGCCATTGCAATTTATATGGTTTGGGATGCTTGAAGGTATCCAAATTTAGCTTATCTACTAACAAAGTATTAGTAACATTAATACAACTTTCACTATTAATAATCATGCTACATACCTTGTCTTTAACATTGCAACTAGTATAGAAAATGTGCTCACATTGTTCTTCATTATTATCATCCTGAGGATAAATATTTAGTGTATGCCTTGCAAGCAGCATATCACCATGCACAGGCTCTTCAATGTCAACATTAGAATAATCCTCTAATGGCAGCATGTCATCATCACTTGAGTCAACACTTTCTATGTCACCATTCTCCAATATAATCATAGGTCTTTTATTTGGATATTGAGAAGCAATATGTCTATGCCTTTGACATCTAAAGCACTCAACATCACAAGATTTATAAGGAGAATTAGTTTTGATTTTACCTTTAGAAACAACAACTGAATCCTTTGGCTTTGCATCTTCTTTTGATTTTGAGGCTAATTTGGTGTCTTTCCCATTTGACTTCTAAGAAGAATTGGAAGCTAAACTTGATTTCTTTGATTTTTGTTGCTTCTCAACCTTAATGGCCTTTTGCAACAATTCCTCTATCTTTGCATAATGTTGTAAGTCTACTACATCAGCAATCTCCTTATTTAAACCACATATGAATCTAGCCATTGTTGCTTCTTGATCCTCCTCTATATTTGCTTTAATCATGCCTATCTCTATCTTTTTATAATAATCCTCTACACTCATGAACCCTTGAACTGGGCCCTTGTAACTTTCTATGCAAATCTCTATAGTAATAATTAAGTATAAATCTCTTGCGCATTACCAACTTCATCTCTTCCCCTGATCAAATTGGCCTCTCACCATTCCTCCTCATATTGAATGCTAATTAGCCCTACCAAATACTAGCATAATCTATGAACTCCATGGCTACTAGTTTTACTTTCTTCTTCTAAAAGTAATTATGGCATTCAAATATGTGCTCAACCTTTCTTTCACACTCTAAATAAAACTTAGGATCATTCTTTCCTTGAATGGCTAGGATTTTCATCTTATGCCGCCCAAAATTGTTATCTCTTTTAGGAATAACCTTTTCACCTTTTCTCGAGCTTGATTCTTCATAGGCCGAATCATCTTCCTTTTTCTCCTCAAACACACATCTTCTAGTGGATTTGGAAATTGATGGGAATTGCAACTTATCTAGCCTAGTATTCAACTTCATAAATTGTTCATTAACAACCTTTATGAACGATTTGATGTTAATTTCTTGTTGTTCTACTTCACCATTCATATTTATAACCTACAAGGAAAGTTAGAAATAAAATGAAATAGGATCCTTACATACTCCCTCACATGTTTACACTTGAAATAATATAAGTTCCACTCGTGTTTTACTTTCTTTTTTTGGCTTTTCTCGATGTTGATCTTACCACTCTTGCCTTTTATTGCTTGAGCTAGCCCCCTTTCTATGTTTTGAAAAGAATCAATATTGACAAATCACAATGAGCAATTAGTTAGATGGTGGCAAATCTTAAAATCAAAACTTTAAAAACTTAGTTGAAGGAAACAACAAACAGAAAGAAAAATAATTGATTAAAAGAGCCAAGAAAATGAGAAAACTTCAAAAGGAAGTAAAAGATAGGCAAAACAAATCACTAAAATGCAAAGATTTAAAAAGACAAAGCAAAATAATTGAGTGATAAAAGTTAGGGAGCATGAAATTAAATTAATTTAAACACAAAAGAAAAAAAATCCTTATTTGATAAGGATTAGTATGATAAGACAAAAATCATAGCTCAAAAAAACTACATGATTTTCTTTAGATTAGTCAATTAGTAAAATCCAAAAAAAGAAGGATATATCATATGACTAAATCGATGTAGAATATGATTCCTTTTAATGCAAGAATTCCTTTTAATATTTGGACAAGGAATTGAATCATATTGCAATCCTAATGAATAACACAAACAAATTGCCAAAAAGAAAAAATCAAAAGACACAATCAGCTCAAACACAATTTCTTCTTTCATTTTTTTTGGAATATGAGTTTTTTTTATAGAAAAAACACACAAAAAAGAACAGCAACACTAGGAATACAAAGATACCAAATCAAACAGGGCAAAAAAGAAAGAACTAAAGGACTTAAAATCAATAAAGGTTATAACAAAGACAAAGGAAAACATTAAACAAAGATATTAAAAGGATAGAAACTTGATTTCTAGAACCAAGCTCTGATGCCAAATGATAAGAACCCACAAGGCAACTTGTCCTAGAACCTTTAAATCAATTTGTTATGTGCATCCCAAAAAGATAGAAAAACCAATTAAGTTGACTAGATCAAAACCTTAAGGAAGCAAAGTCCTTAAAACCCTAATCTTAATATGTCATAAAGGTTGATCACTCCCTTGATAAGTTAAGATTTTGTATTGCACTAAGAATACAAGAATGCTAAGCAAAGTTTGATGAAAATACCTAAATATTATTAATGATGTGATGAAATTCGTAACACATATGAAGGCCCTTAAAATAGGCATCAAAAAAATAGAATCCTATATGGAAAAAAAAATCTTCTTACCTATTCCAAATCATACTTAAATAGGAAAACCTAACTAAAAAGGATTTTCTTTAATTAAGGAATACAAATTAGCCTTGAATTTAGGATCCTTCTAAAAATAAACTAATAACTAATGACAATTAAGGAAAGAAAAGTTAAACTAAGAAAATTCCAACAAAGCCCAAGTCTTCAACCTTTCACAAAGGTAAATCTAACCTTAATTAAAACAATCATATCCATGTGGGTCAGCCTTGCATCTTGGACTTCAAGCTTTGTTCTTCATATGTTAAGTCTTATTCATCATCTTATACATGAAGATAAGTAATTAACATTGGTAATACTTTAGAACCTTCAAGAACAACCTCATTCTCTTCCTTATCTTACATCTCTATGATTAATCCTTTGTAGAGATTCTTTCATCTGTCTTGTTCTTGTTTTAGTCATTGGGCCTCTAATTTTCCAAGCTTTGTTCTTCATGTGTTAAGTCTTGTTCATCATCTTGTACTGGAAAATCACTAAAATATTTTTAGAATTTAAGTGTTACCTTTTATTTTTAATGTAATCCACATTTTAAAATAATTAAAATATATATAATTTAAAATTTGTTTATAAAAATTTAAAAATACAATTCTTTAAATATATTTTAAAAGAAATCAAAGTAAAAATCAAATCCAAATATAATTAATCCCCCTGTGCTTAAGTTTAGAAGTGCCACATGTACTATAACTCCTGGACATAAAAATAAATCATTTTTTATTTTCATATATATATATATATATATATATATATATATGAAAACACTTATGTAATTATCTAATAATACTATAACAAGTATATATTTTTTGCAAATAATTATATAAATTTTAATTATATTATATATTTGTTATAATATTATTTAAAAATTATATACTTGTATTGTAACATCTGGTGTTTGTAAAAAGGACAAAAATGGACCAAATATAAAAGAGAGTCCTCTAAAATAAATCTATTAAGACTAAATAAAATTAGGATAACATTTTAAATATTAAAAAACGAGGAATCAAAGCTTAGATTTCCTAGAAACTAGAGTTGGAGTGGCTAAAGAAAATTTTGACGAAAAGTAATGGCATTTTTTTAATTTTGGATAACTTTTAGAAAACTTAGAGGAGAGATCTTTAAACAGAAAAATTAAGTTTTTTAGAGTTTTTAAAGAGCCTAAAAACTATAAGAACCTCTAAAACAGTTAAAACTCCTCTTATTTATATTTTAGAACGTCAATGAACTAAACTTTGACTCTTTTGTTTGGGAAAGTTTTAAACCCGATTTGAGTGATTCCAAAAGCTATTTATAGGTTAGAAAGCCTAAATTTTATGATAAAAAGACGTTTTTCATAAAGGAGTTGAAATTATCCTAAAAAAAAAAGTTAAGAATAAATGACAAAATTAACATTTTGAAAAGCTTTTTATGGAACCCTTCCTATATATAGGTGGCGCCCCACTCTTCTCCTTATTTAGCTTACCTAATTTCTGCCCAAAACAAAGGAGAACTCAACAAGAAAGGGTGCACAAGAGGAGAGGAAAAAGAGGAAGAAAAGGCTAGGAAAAAGGTAATAAATCTTTGATTTTTCAAGCTCCCTCCTTTAGCAAATTTGTTCTCCTCCTTTTCCTCTTTCTTTCTATAATTTTGGTGTGTGATTTGGATCTATTTTAAGTCATGTTTAGAGGGGAGAAGTTTGAAAATCCAAGGAGGAGCTAAAGTAAAGGAGAAGACTCTTGGTAAAAGTTTGAATCAAGGTAAAAATCCTAGCTTTTATGCTTTCTTCTTTTTGTTCCTTAAGAGGTAGTTTCGGCCTTATATAGAACAACTAAGAGGGACCAAAATCTAACCTAAACCAAGCATCAAACCTAGGTTTTTAAGGATAAGAAACAAGTATATGCAAAGAAATTCCAAAAAGGAGCATCAAAAAACAAGCTTCTAAAACCTAGGATTTTCATTGCACCTTGGTATGTTTAAAGCTTTCTAGTGGTATTTCTAATTGTCTAAGAATATATATGAGTTCTTGAGATGCCTAGAAAGCCTCACATGTACCATTTTCTTCAAGAAAACAAAACTAGCTCCATGGCTCAAAAAAGCTTCTATAGTCTCGGCCAAGCATGGTTCTTGTGCCTAGGGAGAGTTTTAAATTTTTCTAAAGATTGAAAGAGACTAAATATGATAGAAAAATATCAAAGGAAGGCTTGAAAAAAATTTAAAAGCCTTGGTTTGGGTGATAGAAGTATAAGCTTTATAACAAGACTTAAAAAAGCAACTTTGGTCTAAGCTATTGGGAATGGACTTGTGATGACTCCAAGAAACTTAAATAAAGTCAAAAGACTTATATGGAAGGAGAAAAGGGAGTCAAGATCTTAAATTCTAGCACTTGCTTCATTAGGTCTTATATGAAGCAATTATGTAACCATAAAACAAAGTAAGCTTCCATAAAGAGTGTGTGATGCTAGAGCTTGCTTCCATGATGTAATTGTGTTCTATTTAATGTGTTTAGGCCAAGGAAATCAAGCATCACCTAGTTGGAAGTGTGTGGCCGAAAAGGGAGAGGAATAGCCAAGGAAAAAGTGTTAAGTTCTTACTTCAAGGTAGCTCTTTAACCTTTGTTTCGTGCATGACTTGGATGTTTGCTTGTCTTTGAGTGTTTGTGTGTATGTTTGAGCCATGAAAAATGTCTCTACCCCATGTTTACATGTTATGATACCATTATGTTTTTTAAAATATATTTATGATTGCATTATGGCTTGCATGGATTTGGTGATGCCAAAAGTTCCTTAACAATGGTGAAGATGAGCCAAAAGTCTCTAGAAATGGGTGAGACAAAGCCAAAAGTCTCAAGAAGAGTAAGGTTAAGTAAAAAATCCCTTGAATGTAGATGAAGCAAATCCAAAAATCCCTAAAAAGATGTGTGAGGTTAAACCAATGCCCTTGAGAGCTTATGTTTGCTATGTATGAGTTGATGTGCCAAAGAAAATGACTTATACATATTCATTAGTTACTTGAATATCATACATGCATTCTTTGACATGTTTTAGCATCTATTATATATGTTTGAAAGAGTTAAAAGCTATTAAAATTCATTGAATCTCACATTTTCTCCTACATATATCTAACCATGTATAGATGAGCCAAATGGACAAAGAAATGGAGGCCAATCACCTTAAAGATCAAGACTTTGACTAGTGGTTATGAAAAATAGGCATTTTGATGGCATATTAATGTCAAACTTTGTAACTATGAGATGTACATATGATATAAACCCTTGAACATGTTTTAATGTATATATAAATGGTGTATGTATCAATATGGAAGCTAGATGAATGAAAATGTGAGTTTGCCACTCATTTGCCCTTATGTGATATGATATACTTATGTGTATATGCATGTGGCAAGGTGAGATTGAGTTTCATAAGGGTTTGGATCACTTGGCATACTTTTATATATTATTTATGTTTTTAAACTTGCTCAAATTGTTATAGGAAGTCAAGAAGATCATTTAGTGCCTTAAGATGTCATTTGAGACTTCAAATTTGATCAAATAGAAAGTTGAACTAAAGTATGACCAAATGAATGAGTTTTTTCATAAAATTTGGCTAGCAAGTAAGTCTCATCTAGAATTTTCACAGAGCACAAAGAGCATTTAATTTGGAGCTCTAGAGAATTTATTGTAATTTTTAAAAATTGGCCGAATTATGTAGAAATGGTATGGTTATTGTTCATTTGGTCAGTTTACTTTTTTGTGTCACATGTGAGTCAAATGAAGTTCAATTTAATAAAATTTTACAGATATAAACTAGACACCATAAGCTTTGCATAGTCATCGAGATCACCTCATTTGGAGACCAGTAATGCAACCTGACCTATGTTATTGTTCCATCAATTTCTGATGGCTTAAGGCTACTACGTTAGTCTAGATTTATTTTTAGTCAAAAGTAGACATCAATAATTTTTTAGAATGGTATGGTTTTCTTAATTTCAATTTTTCTAAAATTAGTTATAAATTTTTAAAATTTGTATCAAAAAGTTGGAATCTGAACCCTTAAAGCAAACTATTAATTTTGTGGTATATAGTCTAAAACCCGAGGTTCTTGAGATTTTTGGTAATGGTTATGATTTTTATGGATATGTTATAAATAGAAAATGATATTAATGAGTTTACATAGTCCATGGGGTATAAATTAAAGAAATAGGATCATACGTAATGCAATTAATCTCATTAAAATAATGCCTTTTTCATGGAAAGTACTTGTGTCTCTATATATTTGTGCTCCAATACTCCTAATATGTAATGAGATGGATAATGAGACCATGGTATAATATCTAAGAGGTTAAGGTATTAGATGTATGTCACAAGTTTGGGCCATATTTGTCCACGTAGGCAAGAAGCACGTTGGGTCTTGCCCACCTAAGACGAAATTCTCCATTGCCATTCCTGCTTTCGCTTTTTGAAAGGAGAATCATTCTGCACAACACAATGGCTGCTTCAAATTGAGCCCTATGGTCAGACCTCCGTGCAAAACAAACATCAAATGCTTACAGATCATAGTTGAATAGGTAGAAATTATTTGCTTTTCAAATTGCATCCTTTACAATTGTGCAATATACAATAAGAGAAAATGTGATATAAAAGAGTATATATATATATATATATAAAACTCATTTATTATTTTTACATTTATTGTCTTTTTTTTTTCCTCTGTCTCTTTTTAAATGTTCTATATATAATCCATTTATGGATTGTAGGTCATCAAATTGTTCAATTTTAAAATGCTTCGTTTCTAGTTTTTAGTCTACATTAAATTTAGTGATATGCTTCTAATCTTCAAAAATAAGCTTCCATATTTGCATTAGTTGCTTAGCTGTTTTGGTTTTTAAATTATGATGTAACTTGAACCAAAGGAAGCTAATTTTTCCAAAAATTATGAGGTGCACTAGGTGTATATATACCACCTAACAATCACGATGTGCTTTGAACATTATGTGTGTGGAGTAATAGGTGCACATATATATATATATATATATATATATATATATATATATATAAAGTAGATTTTGACTCTTGAGTAAACATACACCTAATACACGTAGGATTTATTGTGTACATGTATGCAGAAGTAGGCGCATATGTATAAAACATATTTTGACTTTTGAGAAAACATGCATCTTATGCGTGCTAGGAATTTTGCCCACTTGATTAGTCCTATCATGACTCTGATTTGAATACCAAACAAAGCTTGCGATGTATAGAAACTTAGATTTAGAAGAACCACATTTTGTATCTCTAACTTTGATGGTTATAATTCTTATGAAGCAAAATTCTGCATGATTGTACAAATGATTCAACTTCACTTTGAGTTTTGAATGTAGTAATTTAGTAGCCTAATATTGAAACAGTAAAATCCAATAAAAAGAAATAATTATTTCTATTGGATACAAGTGTGAGAATAAAAGTCTTACATTAAATAAAATTAGATTTTAAGACAAGTGTATAAATTAAAAGAACTCAAATTTAATATCTTAAGATTTTGAATTGAAATATGGTATTAAGTTCATTTATATATATATTCCTCTTCAAAGTTCAAAGGTGAAAGTCTCGTGTTTGATAACTTAAGGTTCCCTAAATAGGTCTAGAAATCTAACATTAAGGGTCCGTTTGGTTCAGGGTTTTTGGGGGGGAGGGGAGGCCCTCCCCTTGTTTGGTATGAAAAACTTGGAGGGGAGGGGAGGCAAAATACCCCCTCCCCTCCCCTCCCCTCCCCTCCAAACCCTCCCCTCCAAAAGTGGGGGTTTTTGGAGGGGAGAGAAAATTTTATCCCTACTTGACAAAATTGCCCCTACTTTTTATTTTCATTTAAAATATAATATAAATCTTATTTTTTAAATTAGGTTTAAGATAATTTTTTATAAAAATAAAAAATATTTTTGAATAAAAATAAAAAATTATTTTTAATAATAAAAAGCAAGAAAAATTTTTTTTTTATAAAAATAAAAAAATTAAAAATTCTAATATCATAAGGGTATAATTGTCCATTTAATTTTATCTCCCCTCCCCTCCCCTCCTCAACCAAACAATATATCATTAAAACCCCTCCCCTCCCTTCCCCTCCAAATCAACCAAACAACATATCATTAAAACCCCTCCCCTCCCCTCCCCTCCCCTCCATTGAACCAAACACTACCTTAGTATCGAAGTCAATGGTTCGATAATAAGTACAGATAGGGGCCCAATTGGATAAAGTGGCAGCTCTGTTTTAAGACAGGTGTGATCCGTAACCTATGGATTATGGGGATAACTATGAACTATTGTAAAGATATTATGGACTTATATTAGATTGTTGGGTATAAGTGTGACTAAATTTTTTTTTTATTGAATAAAATTAAACTTTGAAAGGAGTATATAAGTGAGAAATGCTGATAGACCTAATACCTTAAGATTTTGGATTAAGATATAATGTCAAATTCATTTATATAAGTTCTTCAAAATCCAATAATGAAAGCTAAATGGTTAAAGATCTTTTGAGTAACCCAATCTCCCCAGACATGCCCAAAAATTCTAACGATTTCCTACATAAGGGCTCGAAAGTACATAATCCCCACATAATTCGCTGAATTATATTTCATGCTTACTTGCCACTCAAACGAAGCTAGAAGTGCCCTTGGCTGCGGAGGCAGAGTAACATTTTGACATTTGTGTATATATTTAGGAAAATTTTCTTATATGCCCCCTAAAAAAAGAAATTGACTTTAGCATCCCTTTAAAAAAATATAAAGTTTGTATGTATATAAAAAAAATATGATAATATAACTAATAGTAAATGAAATAAATGAGTGGCAAATTCACATTAGTTTAATATATGTCATGTTTTAAAAAACAAAATATTAATAATTATTGCTTATTTTTAATGAAAAAAGTTATTTCTAAGTGTTTAAAAATAATAAAAATTTTAAATAACAAAAGCATCTAAACAAAATACTTTACATTTTACCTTTTAAATAAGTTTAAGAAATTGAAAAGTAAAATGTATTTTTCTTATTCTTCAATATTAGAAGTGTCTAAAAGGAGAAAGAGTGAAGATTATCAAGTCCAACGTTGTCTTTTAATATTTTTTGTTTATTTATTTTTATTTTCTCATTTGTTCACTCCATTTGAATTCACTCTTTCTAATTTTCTTTAAGGTGTTTTTTTAACTTTTGTTGTTTAATATTTTTCAAATTGCCTTTGCATTTGCCTTACTTCTAAAATTCTCTATTCTCTTATCACATGAAGATGTGATAAATTATCTTACTCCATCATTGGTATCAAATTATCAATAGATCTAATCTTTTTTTAATATATAAAATTTATAGAAAGTTAACCAATGAAATAAATTAAATAAAATATGCATGCCAGCATCTTGCATGTCATCGCGTAGCAAAAATCATACGTAATGGTGCACTATTAACTTTTTTAATTTTAATATAATCTATTATCTTTTTCTCTAACATGTGTGTGTGTGTGTGTGTGTGTATGTTAATATTGTAAAGTTATTATTTTTTTAGAAAATATTTACTACAACGTATAGTTTTGGCCTCCTAAATTAAATTTCTGCCTTCGTCCCTGCTTGGCTTACTTGATATCGTAACTTATTTGATTTTTAACGTACCCAAACAAGGAAGCATGTTCTGCTGACGTACGGGGATAATTAGAATCTATCTCCGTATTGACTTGTGACATGTATATATTGCAATAGCTTCAATTAGACATTGTTATAAGTGTGTGTATGACCATTCAAGTAGCCTTATATAAGTTTTGAATTATATTTATAGTTGTTTAAAACATTTCATCTTTTATCTTGTGATTTTATATCAATAGATTTTATATATATGAATTTTACCTTAAGAAAAATTTATTATGAAATTTTTTTAGATAAGCGAATTCGGATCTAAAGATTTAAAATTCAACAAGAATGAGATTTTTTTTCTTTTACTTTTTTACTCATTAACCTGAGTCTCGAAATAAGAACTACACTATTCTACCCATGATCCTCTCTAATAATGACCTGAGTTAGTTCCAATTTGAAAAGCCAAAAGAAAAACAAAGGAAATAACAATCCTATATTATTACTTCATGATTTATACTAAAAGCCTACTTGAAAAAGGCCATTATTAGAAACAAAAATTTTAGTACCTAAGTGATTGCTATTAAATTTTCAAACAATTAGATTTTTTTTTTTTTAGTAATTGAGCACATGATTGGTTCTTCCAAAGGAGTCTCTCCACATGTTATCCTTTTATTAGATAAGTTGGTAGCAAATATCTTGAGTTTTGTCCCTTTAAAAAAAGATAGATATGAAGTGCAATTGTTAAGACTATTTACTATCAAATTTTCAAATAAAAACAAGAGGTGCATTTACATTTCAACACCATATAATTGACTATCAAAATAGTTTCACTGTGTGTTAGGTTAGAACTGACCTCATAATAAGCACTTAAATATGTTGTTGGGATGATAAATGAACAAAAAGAATCCAACGAAAATGAAAGGGATCATTTCTCTCCCTCCTATTTGAAAAAACTTTTTCTACCAAGATCTCCCAAATTGGTAGGACTAAAAATTATAAAGGATAGAAAAGTTTGCAAGATTGATTAAAAATTTTCCATTTTCCTCCACTCCTTATCCTCCATTTCCCTCCCCTCCTAAAATATAACTCCTAAAGAAGAGAGTAGTTTCAATAATACCTTTCCTTCCCTTCTTTACCCCTCCACTATCTCCCATCCAAACATACCCCAAGAAACTCCACCAAACTCTAGTCTTTTATTAAATGAAGAAGCACAAGAGAGAAAGGAGCCTGTTGCTTGTTTATGAACCAGTACACAGTCAATGAACTGATCGATCACATAACACCAATTTCATTAGTCAAAACTAAGGTAAGCATGATATCTTAGGATCGATCTCCCCTCTTAGCCTTTTCATACCTATCCCACCACAAGTGAGTACACAAAAAGCTTAAAATACAAAAGCATTCGCCGTAGCATGCTAATCTAGCCCAACAAACAATTAAATGCCTTAAAATGAACAAGAGGCATAAAAATTTTAAGAACTGAACACCTAGTAGTTGTAGGAAAAAAATTTGGGGGGGTGGGGTTTGGAGAATCTAAAATTTAACAAATAATGGTTTTGTGTTCAATTTCTTCCAAACCTCTTTATTTTCAGTCAAAAATAGGAAACAGAAAAATCACCTTTGGCACTGCATTATTGAAGGAATTAAATATTGAAGTAGGAAAACCCTTCTATCATGAACTTCAACATAAAATAGAAGTATAAAGTACCAAAACAATATGCATTCTGCCAAGTTTTTAGACTTCTACCTTCCATAAGAGATCAAAGAACTCCATAACAAGTTTGACATAGAAATAAGTTTGAATTTTAATTTCAAGGTGTGGTTAAAATTTGCTTTATTTAAAAATTATTTATTGTAAATATTTCGCAAATTCTTTGGGTAGTTAGGCGAGGTTTTAAGTGCTTTTTAAGGCATTTATTTTTTTCCAGATTTCCTCTCGATTTTTCTCCTTTGTTTCCTCATTTTTATAATATATATGTATAGTTCCCTGAGTCAATAACATATACGAATTATTTAGCTCTTTCTTACCCATATGGTATTAGAGCGCGATTCAAAAGGAGAAATCGAAGATGATGAAGCCTTGTTGTAGTTGAACCCAATGATAGAAAACATGAGTTCGAATCTCGAAGGATCCTTTGCAGCGAACCCAAGCCAGGATGGAAGTTAATCTTCATCGATTTTTGGTCTCGAAAGGTCGTCGATGGTGATCGTCTTTGAAAAACTCAATGGGTCTAATTACAGAGAATGGGTGCAGGCCATGAAACTGGCTATTGGAGGTCGCAGGAAGCTAAGCATGATCACCGAAGATGCGAAAGCTCCAGACCTAGTCAACCGGCACACTCTGCGACAATGGGAAACAAATAACTCAATGTTGTCCTCATGGCCTGTTAACGCCATGGTTCCACCTATCAAGCAGACCTTCATGTTCTTGCCAACAGCACGAGAGATCTGTAAAGGAGTGCGACTATCATAATCTGATGGAGAGGATGTTTCACACCTATATGAGATCAAAACCAAGCTATGGCAAATGAAGTAGGGTGACCGAGATGTTACAGAGTATTGGGTGGAGATGGTAGCATTATGGCAGGAACTTAACTTACTCACTGAAGAAGTGCGGAAGTGTAAGGATAAGGCTGTGATTTATAATCAAAAGATTGAAAAGGAAAGAGTTTACAAGTTCTTGGTGATGCAATAGCACCAAGAGACCTTGTTGAGCATAGAAGTGGACCTGATGAAGGATATGGTGCTAAGTTTCAAGCCTAAGGACATGATTTGCAAATTAAAGCCCAAGAGTTCAAGTCAAATGTGCCTAAAGATCCATTGCAAGGCATAGGAGGCCCAATAACAAGAGCTAGGGCCAAAGCAATGAAAGAAGCCTTCAATTGTTTAATTCATAAATTTCATAACATAGAGCCTATTCATTTAAGTCAAGAGAAGGCCCAAGAAGATGTAAAAGGTGTGATCATGCTAACCATTTTATAAGAGGAGTGCCAAGACCTAATTGGAGTCCAATTGTAAGAGATTAAGAATCATGTGACAACTATGTGATTTTTAATGAAGCATAAGCATCCCATGTGACAACTTAAAGAAGTTGATTAGTTTTGACTATGATTCTTTTTGAAATTTTGTTTTTTATTATTTTAGTATTTTTTGAAATTGGTCAAAGAGCTTATCTTGGAGATCAAGTTAAAATTAGTATCCTAATCTAATTCCTTAATATTAGGTATCATTTAAAATATTTCTAATCAGATTTTAGAGTTTTACTTTAATTAGAATTCTAAAAATTTTACTTATAAAAGGCTTCTTATTGTATTCTATTTTGTACATGAATGAATTTGAGTATTATTTAATTATCTGTGAGGCTTTTGCTTCTTTGTGTTCTCTGAGAATTCACGTGACTTATCAAAGGATTGGTCTTCCTTTGTGGCGTCTTAAGGCTAGGGTTCTAAGAGACAAGTTCTCTTAGGGTCTTTCCTTTGACTAACATTCTTATTTTCTAGCTGGTCTCGGGCAAAGTGTCATCTTGTTGAAGGTTCCTAGGACAAGGTTCCTAGAGGGTCTCTCATCATTTGGTATCAGAGCTTTGGTCACTAGTACAAGGTATATCTTTGTGTTTTCCCTTTCATTGTTCTTCATACTTTCTCTCCTTCCATTAACCTTTTTCATCTTCGTCTTTTTTCTTCTGTCTTCCATTGTTGTGTTCCTCCATCCTCAAAAAAAAAAAAAAAAGAAGAAAAGAGTGTGATACTCCAAAAAGAAAAAAAGAAGAGAGTGTGATACTCCAAAAAAAAAATCCAAAAAAAGGGTGAAAAAAAAGAGTGAAAAAAAAAAATTCAGATTGCAGAATTCAAAATTGAAAGCAAGTTTGAAGTTAATTTCCTAATTGGAGTTTGTTTCCTAATTGGAGTCAATTTTTTAATTGGAGTTAGTTTCCTAATTAGAGTTAATTTCTTAATTGGAATTAGTTTCCTAATTTGAGTCAATTTTCTAAGTGGAGTTTGTTTCCTAATTTAATCACATTAAGTAGTTATCAAGTTATCTATTTTCCTATTTGCATTCAAGAAAAGATATTGTTTTCTAATTGTTCTAAATTTGAATTACAAGTAGTTTTTTATTCTTAAGGTTTCTTATTTTCAGATTTTTTCTTTCCTTCTCTTTCCTTCCAGACCTTCCCTTCCTCCTTCTTTTTCCTTTTTGTTACACACCTCTTTTTCTCCTTTATTTGATTCTTTGGGAATTTACATTTTAGGATTTTAGTTTTTTGATTGCCACTAGTCTGATCTTTTCTTTTGATTTGCTTGTGACTTCCTTAGAACACTTGTAAGAAGCAAATTATTGAGTGGTAAAAGGCAAGAGTGCAATTAACATGAAAGAAAAAGCCAAAAAGAGAGTTAAACACGAGTGAACTTATCATCTTTTAAGTGTAAACACGTGAGAAGAATGCGTGAGGTCCTATTTCTTCTTTCTTTCTTTGACTAACTTTTTAGGTAATAAGATGTCCAATGAGTACAAATTCCTTAAAGAGGCTAACAAAGAGCGATTAAAGCAATCTTGTGCAAGATTGGATGCATTCTAATCCAATACCAACTCTATAGGACAAGATAAGGAAAAGGCATCCCTTGATTTCCATACTAGATGCCTTATCAAAGAAAAAGTTTGCATCATGGCTATTAATAATAATAGCTATGTAAATGTTGTTAGTACCTTACTTGTTGAGAAATTAAACTTGTCTACTATAAAGCATCCTAGGCCCTATACCTTGTTTAAAGGTAGTGCTGAATTTAGGGTTAATAAGTAAGTTTTGATTTCTTTCTCCATTGGTAAATATCATGATAAAGTATTATGTGATGTAGCTCCAATGTATGATGGACATATTATGCTTGGTAAATCATGGAAACATGTGAGAAAAGCTAAATATGTCAAGCATAAGCACAAATATTGCTATTGCTATTCATTTGTATTCAATGAAAAAAATCATGTATTGGTACCTCTTGATCCTATAGATGCTTAAGAGAATCAAATGAGAATAGTACAAGCATACAAAATGAAAGAAAAGGAGAGAACAAAAGAAAAAAAGAGAGAACATGAGTTAGAGAGAGAAAAAAATGAGATTGAAAAAGAAAAGAGTGTAAGTGAAAAGAAAAAGTAAGAGAGTTGTGAGAAAAGTGAGAAAATCATGAGTGTGAGCTTGTTTGATGAAAAAAGAGAGGTTGAGAACGTATGTAAGGATGTTTATTTATCTACTAACAATCTTAACCCATCTTTGTCTATTGTTGTTTCTAGCTCCTTGCAGGTATGTGGAGATTTATTTTCAAAGAAGCTATCCAATAGACCCTCATCTTCAATTAGCATTAAAAAGAGTTGTGATTGTCTAGATTTATTTCCTAAGAAACCACCTGATGGCGAAGATTTGAGGACGAATCTTTTTAAAGAGGGAGGGAATGATACAATATCAGTAGGCATGTCTATTGGAGTACTACAAGTTTGAGAAGTCCTCATCTATCAAGAATCCCAAATCATTTAAAAGAGCTTACTGACTATGCTAGCATCTGGTGGGATCAACTCTTGCTCATCAGAAGACGTACCGGTGAAGGTCCAATTTGTGATTGGCAAGAGATGAAAACTATCATGCGCAAACGATTTGTCCCTAGTTACTATTATAGGGAATTGCATAAGAGGTTCCAAAAGCTTAAACAAGGGTCTATGAGTGTGGAAGATTACTATCAAGAAATGGAGATTGCCATGATTAAGGCAAATGTGGAGGAAGATCGTGAAGCAACCATGGCCCGATTCATTGAGGGCTTAAATCCTGAAATAGCTGCCCAAGTTGATTTATACAATTACCTGGATATGGAGGAGCTCTTACATGGAGCTATCAAGGTGGAAAAGCAACTAAGGGCTTGACAAAAGCTAAAAGTAACATCTAGTTCGAGTTCTTGGAGGGATTCCAAAGTCTCCTTCAAGCCAAAGACTGATTTTAAGTCTAAGGAGGAAAGTAAGATAAAACCCTTTCAGGTTAAGGGTAAAACTGATTCAAAACCTTTATCATCTTCTAACCCTACTGCTTCTTCCTCTAAGGTTAGATGTTTTAAATGTAATGGTTTTGGTCACATTGCTTCACAATATCCTAACAAACGAACTATGATTATTCTTGAGAATGGTTATGTGACTAGTGCTAGTAGTGAGTCTGAGGAGAATGAGATGCCACCCCTAACTGATGACTCAGATTTAGAATTAACTGAAGCTGTAAATGGTGAAGCCCTTGTGGCTAGACGTGCTCTCAACATTCAACCAAAAGAAGATCTCGAGGTAGAACAACGTGAGCATATTTTCAATACTCGTTGCTTCATCCACAAGAAGGTCTATAGTTTGATTATTGATGGTGGTAGCTGCATCAAATGTAGCTAATGCTTTACTTGTGGAAAAGCTGAACTTGCCTACTTTGAGGCACCATACCCCTTATAAATTACAATGACTTAATGATAGTGGGGAGATAAAGGTAACAAAACAAGTGCTCATCTCTTTTTCTATTGGTAATTATCATGATGAGATTCTTTGTGATGTAGCACCTATGTATGCTGGTCACTTGTTACTTGGTAGGCCATGGCAGTTTGACAGAAAGGTAAAACATGATAGATATAAAAATTATTACCCCTTTATTTTTAATGGTAAGACCATTGTGTTGACCCCTCTGCGTCCTGTTCAAGCATATGAGGATCAATTAAAAATTGAAAGAGAGTGTAAGAATAGAAAGCAAGAAAAGAAAGGTAAAGTGAGTGTGAGTGTTGAGAATGAGAAGAAGCAACAGAAAAGAGAGCTGAGTAGAAAGAAAATTAGAGAAAAATTTGAGGAAAAGAAAGTGAGTTTATTTTGGAGTAAAAGTGAAATCAAGAGAGCTCTATTTAGTGAAAATGCTTTCTTATTGCTTTATAAAGATGTTTATCTTACTATCAATGATCTTGATCACTCTTTGCCTGCTAGTGTTACATCTTTATTGCAGGAATTTTGTGACTTATTCTCAGAGGAAATACCTAATAGATTGCCCCCTTTAAGAGGCATTGAGCATCGCATAGACTTTATCCCAGGAGTATTTATTCCCAATAGACCTGTTTATCGAGCAAATCCAGATGAGACTAAGGAAATACAACATCAAGTGGAAGAGCTCATGAAGAAAGGCTTTGTTCGTGAAAATCTAAGTCCATGTGCTGTGCCGGTGATTCTTGTGCCCAAAAAGGATGGCAAGTGGCAGAGGTATATAGATTGTCGTGCCATCAACAAAATAACAGTAAAATATCGCTAGCCTATCCCTAGGTTAGATGATATGCTTGACGAGTTGCATGGTGCATGCATTTTTTCTAAAATTTATCTTAGAAGTGGTTACCATCAAATTAGAATGAAAGAAGGTAATGAATGAAAAATTACTTTAAAGACCAAGTTTGGGTTATATGAATGGTTAGTTATGCCATTTGGCTTGACTAACGCACCTAGCACTTTCATGAGTTTAATGAACCATGTCTTTAGATCTTTCATTGGTAGATTTGTTGTGGTTTACTTTGATGACACTTTGATTTACTCTAAAAGTCTAGAAGAGCATGTGAATCATTTGCATGATGTGTGTGTTGTGCTTAGAGAGAATAAACTCTTTGCCAAATTAGAGAAGTGCTCTTTTTGTTTGGATTCTGTGATTTTTCTTGGATTTGTTGTAGGAGCTCGTGGCATACAAGTGGACGAGGAGAAAGTCAAAGCAATCCCAGAGTGGTCAACTCCAAAGAATGCGAGTGAAGTAAGGAGTTTCCATGGATTGGCGAGCTTTTATAAACGATTTGTTAAGAACTTCTCTACTCTTGCTGCCCCTTTAAATGATTTGGTAAGAAAGAATGTGGTATTCAAGTGGGGTGAAGCACAAGAGCGTGCTTTTAACATACTGAAGGACAAACTAACTAATGCCCCTATACTTGTGTTGTCTGATTTTACTAAGGTTTTTGAAATTGAGTGTGACGCTTCTGGTATAGGTATAAGTAGTGTGTTGATGCAGGATTCCAAATCTATTACATATTTCAGTGAGAAATTAAGTGGCTCTGCTTATTCTACATATGGTAAAGAGTTGTATGCCTTGAAACGAACTTTAGAAACTTGGCAACATTATTTGTGGCCTAAAGAGTTTATTATCCATTCTGATCATGAAAGTCTTAAGTTTCTTAAGTCCTAGGGTAAATTGTACAAAAGGCATGCAAGTTAGCTTGAATTTATTGAAACCTTCCCTTATGTGATTAAGCATAAGCAGGGAAAGGAAAATGTTGTAGCGGATGCATTGTCTAGGCGTTACACTTTGATTACTTCCATGCATGCTAGATTGATAGGATTTGAAATGTTAAAAGGCATATATGAGTCTGATTCTGATTTTGCTGATATTTGGAAATCTTGTGAAATGTATGGTGCTAATGACTATTACAGGTTTGATGGGTTCCTTTTCAAAAAGAACAAGTTATGTATTCCTATGTGTTCCATTCGTGAGCTTCTTGTTAAAGAAACTCATGGCGGGGGATTGATGGGTCATTTTGGTGTCGAAAAGACTTTGGCTCTTTTGAATAAGCATTTTTATTGGCCTGGCATGAAAAAGGATGTGGTTGCTATTTGTTTTAGATGTATTACTTGTAAGCATGCTAAGTCTAGAATTCAATCACATGGCTTATATTCCCCTTTACCAGTTCCCTCTCACCCATGGACTGATATTTCTATGGACTTTGTCTTGGGTTTACCTAAATCTTCCACTAGGAAAGATAGTGTCTTTGTTGTTGTGGATAGGTTTAGTAAAATGGCATATTTTATTGCTTGTTCCAAAACTAATGATGCTATGTTTGTGGCAGAATTATTTTTCAAAAAGATTGTTAGGTTGCATGGTACGCCAAAAACTATTGTTAGTGATAAAGATGTAAAATTCTTGAGTTATTTTTGGAAAACGTTGTGGAATAAACTTGGCACTAAGCTTTTGTTTTCTACTATAGCACACCCACAAACTGATGGGCAGACCGAGGTTGTTAATAGAACCCTCTCTACTTTATTAAGAGTTATCATTCAAAAGAATCTTAAGAATTGGGAGAAGTGTTTGTCCCATGTCGAATTTGCTTATAATCGTGCTGTTCATTCTGCTACAAAATTCTCTCTTTTTGAAATTGTTTATGGCTTTAATCCTTTAACGCCATTAGATTTGCTTCATTTACCTTCACATGAGTTTACTAACCTTGATGGTGCTAGGAAGGCTAAGTTTGTGCAGGATTTACATAAGAAGGTGAAAGCCAATATTGAAAGAAGGAATGAACAAATTGCTAGCCAAGTTAATAAGGGTAGAAAGCGTGTGGTGTTTGAACTTGACGATTGGGTGTGGGTTCACTTGCGAAAAGAACGTTTCTTAGAACAAAGAAAGTCAAAACTCCAACCTAGAGGAAATGGTCCCTTTCAAGTTCTTGAAAGGATTAATGATAATGCTTATAAAATTAACTTACCTAATTCTTATGGCAATATTAGTACTACTTTTAATGTAGCTGATCTCTCTTCCTTTGATTTGCAGATTCGAGGACGAATCCTTTTCAAGAGGGGGGAATGATGCAATAGCACCAAGAGACCTTGTTGAGCATAGAAGTGAATCTGATGAAGGATATGGTGCTAAGTTTCAAGCCCAAGGACATGATTTGCAAATTAAAGCCCAAGAGTTCAAATCAAATGTGCCTAAAAATCCATTGCAAGGCATAGGAGGCCCAATAACAAGAGCTAGGGCCAAAGCAATGAAAGAAGCCTTCAATTGTTTAATTCATAAGTTTCATAACATAGAGCCCATTCATTTAAGTCAAGAGAAGGCCCAAGAAGATGTAAAAGGTGTGATCATGCTAACCATTCTACAAAAGGAGTGCCAAGAGCCAATTGAAATCCAATTGCAAGAGATTAAGAATCATGTGACAACCATATGATTTTTAATGAAGCATGAGCATCCCATGTGACAACTTAAAGAAGTTGATTAGTTTTGACTAGGATTCTTTTTGAAATTTCATTTTTTATTATTTTAGTATTTTTTGAACTTGGTCAAAGAGCTTATCTTAGAGATCAAGTTAAAATTAGTATCCTAATCTAATTCCTTAATATTAGGCATCATTTAAAATATTTCTAATCAGATTTTAGAGTTTTACTTTAATTAGGACTTTAAAAATTTTGCCTATAAAAGGTTTCCTATTGTACTCTATTTTGCACATGAATGAATTTGAGTATTATTCAATTATTTGTTAGGCTTTTGCTTCTTTGTGTTCTCTGGGAGTTCACGTAACTTATCAAAGGATTAGTCTTCCTTTGTGGCGTCTTAAAGCTAGGGTTTTAAGAGAAAAGTTCTCTTAGGATCTTTCCTTTGACCAACATTCTTATTTTCTTGCCGGTCTCGGGCAAAGTGTCATCTTGTTGAAGGTTCCTAGGATAAGGTTCCTAGAGGGTCTCTCATCACTTGGTAGGTCTGAACAAAAATCTCGATGATGTCAGAAATAGAATTTTGAGCAAATTTCCTTTACCCACAACCAAGGAAGTGTTCTCTGAGGTAAGGCAAGACGGAAAGTCATGTTGAAAGAAGAACCAGTTGTCGCACCAATTCCAGCACAGGAAGGGTCTGCAATGGTATCTAGAAGCAGTGAATCAAATCAAAAGGGTCAAAAGAAGTGGTGTGAACATTGTAAAAAAAGTGGTCACACCAAAAAAACATGTTGGGATATCCATAGAAAACTACCAGATTGGAAGCTGCGGAAAGGGAAGGCATGAGGTTATCAAGTCTCAAGTGATACTAGTTTAGAAAAATCTGAAGGAAACCAGAAGCAACGTGTCGACCAAAATATTTCACTGGAAAAATTACTTGAGTTGTTGAGTAACTTACAGAATTCTGGATAACAACAAAAGAAGACAGGTTTTGCTAATGCTACATTGAGAGGTAATTTCATTCAAGCTTTACAAACTTCTTCTAATAAAAGAAGGTGGATAGTTGATTCAGGAGTTTCAGATCACATGACAGATGACTCTCATCTATTTAATTCTTATTCTCCTTGTGCTGGTCATGAAAAGGTCAGAATGGCAAATGGTTCCTTAACTTCAATAGCAGGAAAGGGAAATATCAGAGTCACAAATTCTGTGAATTTAAATTCTATCCCTCATTTAGCATGTAACTTACTTTCACTTAGTCAATTAACAAAAGAAGCAAATTGCAGTGCTCACTTCTTTCCTACCTATTGTATTTTTCAGGACCTGTCATTGGGAAAGATAATTGGCAGTGTTAAAGAGTGCAATAGAGTGTACTACCTTGATGAAGATGAAGAGAGTAACTTTAATTCTACAAATTTATGCAATCATGTATCTATCTCTAGAAATGATGAACTACTGTTATGGCATAAAAGGATGGGTCATTTTAACTTTCAATATTTATTTCGTTTGTTTCCTAAACTTTCTATAAATAAAAATTCCCACGTTCAGTGTGATGTCTATGAATTTTCTAAGCACCAAAGAACTTCATTTAAAAGATCTGAATACAAACCCACTCAACCTTTTTCCATTGTCCATAGTAATTTTTGGGGTCCATCGCATGTTGCAAACCGCACAAACTCAAAATGGTTCATTACATTCATTGATGACCATACTCATTTATGTTGGGTATATCTGTTGAAAGATAAGTCTAAAGTCCATTCCACATTCATTAATTTCTATAATATGATCAAGAACCGATTCAAAACCAGTATTCAAATCCTCCATACTGACAATGAGACTAAATATTTCAATAAAAACTTCCATAGCTTCTTATAAGAACATGGCATTCTTTATAAGAGCATGTGTCAATAGTCCTCAATAGAATGTGATTGCAAAAAGAAAGAATAAACACCTTCTTGAAGTTACTAGAGCCCTAATGTTTGTTAGTAATGTACCAAAATTTTTTTAGGGGAATGCCATTCTTACTACTACTTACTTAATCAACCGAATGCCCAGTCATATCTTTTCCTTTAAATCTCCACTTAAAAAACTCCAAGAAATACATACCACATCACACCTTGAAACTAACCTTCCTTTGAAAGTTTTTGGGTGCTCAGCATTTGTTCAAAGTCATTCATATACTAAACTTGATCCTAGAGCTATTAAGTGTGTGTTCCTTGGCTATTCTGTAACTCAAAAGAATTACAAATGCTATCACCCTTAAACCAGAAAATTTTTTGTTAGTAGTGATGTCACTTTCACTGAAGGAGAACCGTTCTTCCCCAAGTCTTCGATTAAGGGGGAGTATTGAAGTGAAGTTGATAATGAATCTTAGCCTTTGGAACCTATCTCTATTCCTATTTTTGAATCTACTCTTGCACCTATTAAACTAGAAAATAATGCTTTTATGCCACAAATAGAGGTGAATTCTGATACAGGAAGAGATACAAATAACAATATACAAAATAAAGAGTTAAATGTTTACTCTTGGAAGAAAAAGTCAAGTAGTGCACTTCCTACACCTGAAGTAGTACCAAATTCTGAACCTATACAAGATCCTGAAGTGGAAGAAAAGGATGTTTTTGATAAGGAACAAGGACAGGTATTGATGATTTAGACATTCCCATTGCCTTGAGAAAGAAAACTAGATCATGCATAATGCATCCAATAAAAAAATTTGTGTCTTATGAAGCTCTATCTTCTCGTTATCATGTCTTTATTGCAGATCTGGATAGAATTAAAATTCCTAATAATATCCAGGATGCTCTTGAAATACCTGAATAGAGAAAGGCAGTCTTGGAAGAAACTAGGGCTCTTGAAAGAAATGGGATATGGAAGGAAGTTGATCTTCCAAGAGGAAAGAAGCTTGTAGAATGTAAGTGGGTGTTTACAGTGAAATATAATGTTAGTGGCTCTATTGAAAGATATAAAGCTCGTCTTGTAGCGAAGAGTTTTACACAAACCTATAGTATAGATTATATGGAGACATTCGCACTTAGGGCAAAACTTAACAACATAAGAGTTTTGCTATCTGTGGCAGCCAACCTAGATTGGCCTCTCCATCAATTTGACATTAAGAATGCCTTCTTAAATGGAGAATTGAAGGAAGAGGTGTATATGAAGCTTCCTCCAGGTTTTGACAAGCAAGTAGGAGAAAATAAAGTGTGTAATCTGAAGATTTACTAAAGTTCTTAAATCTCCAAGAGCCTGATTTGTAAGATTTACTGAAGTTCTTAAATCTGAAGGATATATACAAGCTCAATCAAATTATACTATATTCTCCAGAATTAGAGAAGGATGAAAGGCAATTTTAATTGTCTACGTGGATGATATTGTAGTCACCGGTGATGACACAGAGGAGATGGGAAGACTCAAGTCTGCCTCAACAAAGGAGTTTGAAGTTAAAGACTTGGGTGAGATGAAATATTTTCAAGGAATGAAAGTGGCTCGATCAAAAAGGGGAATTTACATTTCAGAGAGGAAGTATGTCCTTGATCTCTTGAAGGAAATGGGTATGCTTGGGCGTAAACCAAGTACTGTACCTATAAAGAGTGCAAAGTATGAAGATGATGGCAAATTGATTGGTCGTGAAAAATACCAAAAACTTGTTAGAAGACTGATCTACTTATCACACACTAGACCAAATATCGCATTTGCGGTCAGTGTGGTAAGTCGCTATATGCATGCATCTAGGGATGGATATCTTGAGGCTGTCTATAAAATATTAAGATACCTGAAATGTACTCTTGGAAGAGGTTTCTTGTTTAAAAGAGGAGATCAAAGAATTATAGAAGTTTACACATATGCAGATTGGGCAAATACAGTGGAGGATAGAAGATCAACTTATTGGATATTGCACCTTTGTATGGAGAAATTTAGTCACATGGTGAAGTAAGAAACAAAAGGTGGTTGCAAGGAGTAGTGCTGAAGTTGAGTTCCGAGCTGTTGCAAAAGGCATATGTGAAGGCCTCTGGTTAAAGAGAATATTAAAAGAATTACAAATTACATTGGAGTCACCTATACGGCTCTTTTGTGATAATAAGAAAGCCATCAACATTTCTCACAATCCTATCCAACACAATAAAATAAAAGATATAGAGGTTGATAAGCATTTTATCAAAGAGAACATAAAAGATAAGACTATCTGCCTAGCTTATATACCAACTAAGAAGTAGACTGCTGATGTACTCACAAAGGGGCTTCAAAGGCACTTTTTTAAAGAATGTATCAGCAAGTTGGATATGATATATATCTATGATCTAACTTGAGGGAGAGCGTGGTTAAGATTTGCTTTATTTAGAAATTATTTATTATAAATATTTTGCTAATTCTTTGGGTAGTTAGGCTCGGTTTTAGGTGTTTTTTGAGGCATTTATTTTTTTTCCAGATCTCCTCCCTATTTTTCTCCTCTGTTTTCTCATTTTTATAGTATATGTGTACAGTTCCCTGAGTCAATAAGATATACGAATTATTCAGTTCTGTCTTACCAATACAAGGTGATATACCGTAAAGTCATAGACAAGTTGTCGTTTCAGGAATAAGTAGACAAACATAGGGATAAAAAGAGGCAAAACACCAAAATTATATTAAAAATATTATGAAAATATAAAAGAAGAAACACAATGATTTCTTCACAATAACCCAGCCAGCTATTGTCACCAATATTCATTACTCCGTTCATGTTCTATGATTTTTGCATAAGTGATTTACTTCAAGGAGTTGTAAACCATGTCTGTTAGCAGCTGTATTTTGCTGAAAGCATGAATAATATATATATATATATATATATATATGTATCTGTGAATACTATAGAACTGGAAAAAATAGGATTCATTAACAAAGTGGAAAATAGCTTCCAAATCAAGCTAAAGGAGTCATATATGGTTTAGAAACGTTAATATCATGAAAGAAATCTCATTTACATGAATCATTAAATAGAAAGCAATATACTACAAATCAATAGTTCAAATTGAGCTACCATAATATAGATTGAAATAAATTACAGTAAAATTTGAGGCAGAACAGTAGAATAAGTATAATAAACCTGGAAGTCTAAAAAAGTTCACAATTATACCTCCAAGAAAATACCTAGGATTGAACTTCAGGTAAAGGTTCCAATGGACCTCCATAGATGATCAATAACTCAGGTATACTTTGCTGAAATCGGACCTCATATTTCTCCAGAAACTTTTCACCCTTAAAATGACAATGGAAAATGAGGACTTGTAATTTTTTTATCAAACCCTTCTTTTCCAAAATTTTAACTGCGAAACATCTAGGAATAATCCTAGATATGTATTTTCAAAATTTTAATATTTGTCTTATTAAGTACAATACACTGACAAAACTTATATGCAGTGTTTAAGATGATATCAAGTTTTTTAATAAAGACATGACTGGTGGACATTTATAACAACTTACCATTACATGATTGCCTCTTAAAAAATAGTTTCTCAACATATTATATTTTTATTAGGGATCCCCATAATAAAGGCCTAAGAAACTTTACTTAAATTTTGTCATTATAATATTACCCTTGGTTTTAAGTGAAAAACTATTTTGAAAGGATAAGCTATCATGAAGCACAGAGTGAGCAAAACTTAAGTGCGCCATAATCTATGGAACAGGGAGGCCAGTACACAACAAGCTTATGCCTATATGACTACTCCTCATAACTTGCCAAACTAGCTAAACAATAATGCAAATGCAAACAAAAGGCATCAAAATTTCAAAAACGTAGTTGTAGAAGGGCGAAAAAAATCTACTTAATAGCCAATAATAGTTTGTGTTCAGCCCCTTCCAAATGGAGAAAACTTGGTCCAATTGGTATTACCTAAGATGTTAACACGTGGATGTCTTTTACAACTTGGCAACACTACATGATTGACTCTTCAAAAAAAGTTCCTCCACATGTTATGTTTTTATTGTAGATATGATAACAAATACCTAAAAAAGCTTTACATAAGTCTTGTCCCTTCCAATTCCAAATCTTCTTCACTATTCTGCATTACTGATTTACTTCAACAATTCTAAACTACGTTTCTCAATAGTATAATTCTCAAAACATGGATCAAATGTATATTTGTGAATACTATAGAGCTGGCAATAGTAAGATTTTTTAACAAAGTGGAAAAATAGCTTTGAAATCAAGCTGAAAAGGAAGTGTATATTTCACAACAGAAAGAGAAAAATGCTCCACAGTGAAAATAGAAGACTGATTCAAAAACACTAATATCATACAGTACTTGACTACATATTTCCAACAAGGGACAAAAAAAGCATTTTTCTACATAAGGACAATTATCTTAACTATTGCAGTTATAACAACACCAATAAGTTTCTACTCACTGGCTAAAAATGGCAACGAATGGAATAAATTCTTCACATCAGACAGTCAGGTAATGCACATTATTGAGAAATTTTATTCCTTTGGTGTTAATAAACTAGAGTAAGAAAATCAGATAAACAACACGGTCATTCTGCAACAGCCACTCAAAACTCTGTATTAAATGGGTAGATAAATTAAAATCAACAGATGGAGGCTCAAAATTTCATCATGCACTTAACAGGAGGAAAAATGGGCAAAACAAAACTATGGACCCACTGAAGTAAACCAAATTCTAGGGAAAGGTAATACTACTACTACTACAATCCTATCTTCTCAGCAGTCGTGGATGCCTTTTCACAATTTTGGATATCTGGGTATCAGGGAATCCGTGGCTCCGGAAAAGATTAAGTACGGAGTCGGGATTATCAGGGTCTTTCAAATTAACCCTTTTGGAAACTCCAATAGCTACTTTGGCAGACAAGCCACAAAAGTTCATGAGATAAGAAACTGTAAACGATTTATTTACTTCTACTTTTTGTTTCGGTTGATTCGATTTAGATAATTTCACTACTGAAGAAAAAGAATGGAAAATGTGGGAAGCACTGCGAAGGAGAAATCCTAGTTGAGTCCTCCTCTTGCATGTTTGTGATGCAGATAATCGCGCAATGACGAAATTAAGCATAACGAGGACGACAAAACTCACCCGACTTGCGTTACTACTTCAATTACCCCCGCAAATTCTGAATCTCTTAGATTGTAACGCTCTTTGGAGGAACTTTCCTAAGGCGTGTTTGTTTCTGCGTTCTGGAGGCCAAAACCACGTTTCCAAAGAAGCATCAATTTTTTGCTTATGCATAAACGTGATTTTCAAACAAGCTTCCAAACACACACCTAGTCCGAATCGAAGTATCGGCACGAGAACGCATTTTTTTTTTTTTTGGACGAAATGGCCAAACCTAACGTTTAATGATTTCTTTTTGTTTTGGTTGGGGGGTAGTTGGGAATCTAAAAGTTTTCAACAGCTAAGGTCGTGTTTGATTTGACGCTGAAAGATAAGTTTATAACTTATAAAATATAAAAATTATATTTTATTATTTTAGTTAAAATTACGATTTAAAAAAAATAAAAATTAAATCAAATATACACTAAACTTATTGTTGCTGTTGCTTTTTTTTTTTTTTGAGTATCCTAGTTAACATTTTTTTAATCTTTATTTTTCTCAGAGTATGCATTGTGTTCTTTTGGGTGAAAAAAAAGCTTGCATTATTATGTACAAATCAATCTCCGGGTTTTTGGCGAGAAAATAACAAATAGCATAAATATTTTATAATTTAGATTACTTCTCAATTTATTTCATTAACAATTTATTTGATTATGTGACACAAACACATATTTTTTTATATAATTTATGTAATATCTATTAAATTATTATAATTATTATTTTATTTATCAAATTATTTTTTAAAAAATAAAGATATAAAAGTTATTTCTTATCTTATTTACTTATTTTTTACATTCACATGTCTTTTATGACTAAGATATAATTGGCTAAGTCTATTCTTTTAATTAATACTAAGTATTTAATTAATGAATTTGTGTAGATAAATAGTTAGTCAAGTTAGAATTATTTATCTGAAATGTAAAAAATTAAGAATAAAAATTTAAAAAAATAATTTAATAGATAAAAAAGATTATTATTCTCCTATTTTAAGAGAAAAATAAATAATTTTTTTCTTTTCTTATTGCCTAGCAAACAGGCTTAAGATCTTTTTTTTGGAACAAAATTTAACTCCATTTAAATATAGACTTAGGTCGTCCCAGTGTGTGTGAACATTGTCTAGCCAGTTAAAAAATGAGAAGTTACAATTTATCAAAAAAAAAAATGAGAAGTCACATTATTTTATTAGATTTTAAATTTCACTCAATTCTTTTATATTTTAAAACTTATAATTGAATCATTATAATTTAAAAAAAAAATTAATGTAACTCTTTCCTCTATTCGTTGCTTTGAGATTTTTTTTTAATCATTTCTAAAATGGTTGGAGCATACTACTTTTTTTTTTTTCAAATTTCTTGCCATTTAAAAGTCAAACAAATAAATGGTTGATTTCCGCAAATACACTATTGATCAAAATAGTTTTACCAAGTCTAACAATTTTTTTTCCATATTTAATGAAATTAGATTATTTCAATCTCTATATAAAATATATACTTACAAGAGATATTTTTTCTTGAATTATGAAAAAATGGATATTCATAAAAAAAGGAATATTAATAAATGAAAAGAAGAATCTTTTACCAAGTATCAAAAGGTTTGAACCAAAATTTCCAAATGTATAGGGCGGGGTATTAGTACATGACTTACTTTTAAGCTTGAATATTTCATTCATGGCCTTTCATGTTTTTCATTCGCTCCATTTCATTTTCTACTTACTTATTATTAGCTTTTCTTTTCAATTTATTGCCCGTATTTTATAATGAGTATGATTTAGTTTTCTCAAAACAGTATGTATAATCTTTTGGAAGACTTAAACTTCTTTTTTTTCCTGTTTTGGTTGCAAATTGAAAGAGTATTATTTATTGTAACAACAGGAGATGTTACAATAAAGGCATGTTTAGTATATAAAAAATAAAAAATAAAAATAAAAATATAATTTTATAAATAAAAAATAAATGTAATTTTTTTATTTCTAATAATTGAATAATGATTAATAAATAATGTAAAATAATAATTAAGTAATGATCACAAAAATAAAACAGATATTATATAATTTTTTTTATTTTTATCTTTTTCTTAGACTATCAAAACGAGGGTTAAGTAAGGGTAGCTGTGTTTTTTTTTTTTCAAAAGAAAAAAATTTTAATTTATTTTTTCAGAACAACTTGGATCCCTGCTTTTGAAAAGAATGAAGTAAAACTCATCAAGGCTCCCGTGAAGTCCTGCCAATATGTTTCCAAGCAATAATAAATCAAATTGGTTTCATATTTTTTCTAGAACGAAAAAATAAAGCAAGAAAGAAAGGATAACTCTAATTTTATCCCATGATATATAGAGAAAACTATTTCAAGAAGGCCCTTGGGATAGAATTCCCGCATAGTTTTCAACTGTTGGCTATTAAATATTGCATAAAACATGACAAATCAATTTTGTTTTGAACTCAACAGTATTTGATTGGTTTTAAAAAAAAAAAAAAATCATCCACCTTAGAAAACACTCAAGCAACCATATCTAAATTTTGTCCATTTGATGAGGGACTAGATGAATACAATTTTTACAATCGTTTGTCATTAAGTTCATCACAAAAAAATATATATAAAAAAAAAAAGGTATGATACACAACTCAATATCATATGATTGATTACTTCAAATAAGTTACTCCACATTTTTCAATTAAAAAGCCACATTATGTTTTGAATAAAGAGTAACACATAATGAACTTTAACTAATTTTTGTCTTTTTATTGAAATGCAGGACCAAAAGAGAGGCAGAAGCTTGTTTCCTGTACGTATGTGACAAAATCACTAGAACATAAACAACAATGGTGTTAATGAGTTGAAAGAGTGATAATTCATATAACACCAGCTTTAGTCATTTAAGATTGTGGAGATTTTAATGTCCTAGAGTAGTTGTAACAAAAAGAAAAAGGAAGGGAAAACCTACTTTATAGCTAATAATGGTTCGTGTCCAGTCTCTTCTAAATCCTCTCCTGGACTAAAGTAAGAATATAATAGTAAATTTTTTTCAATGAAAATAGAAAAAAAATATACTAAATAAAATGTATTTAAATCAATTGAATTTGGTATAATAAAAAAAGGAAAAAGAACATCTTCTCTTTTTTTTGTTTGACAAGATAAAAATAATGATGAAATGAAAAGTAAGTAATAAGAAATGACAAAAATGTCTTTAAATTAAAAAAATTATGTAAGAATTGATTTTTATATTTAATTATAATTAATTAGAATAGTTATTTTATCTAATATATGATTATAATTATTTATATTTATAAATTATTATTTTAATATAATAAAAATAATTATTTAGTTTAATGTTTTACATATATTATTTTAATGTATATTAATTTAATATTTACTAATATATATAAATATAGATATATATATATATATATATATATCTGTATATACATATATAGCAATGCATTATGAAATGCATAATTCATTTCTCGATTGACAGGTGATCAGATACTTTGTTTTTTTTCTTTCATTTTTACACTTTAATTTTATTAATCATTGTTTATATAATTTTATTATTTTTAATATAAAATATTATTATTTTTCCCTTTTACTAAAAATATTTTTTAAAAATATTT
Organism: Erythrophleum fordii; assembly: GCA_032878935.1. Taxonomy (NCBI): domain Eukaryota; kingdom Viridiplantae; phylum Streptophyta; class Magnoliopsida; order Fabales; family Fabaceae; genus Erythrophleum; species Erythrophleum fordii. Next base: position 25,347,214 of record JAVQMF010000058.1, on the reverse strand, counting down.
TTCTTATTTTGTAAAAGTAGTATTAATTATTTTTTAGATTACACAATAATATATATTGTAAGTAATTAATTACAAAAATATTTTTATAAGTATTATAAAATTATTTTTTACAGTGAAATATTTTTGATTCAATTTATACATTAATTAAAATTTATTTTCTTTAAAAAAATGTTTTAAAAGATATATTTCTCACATCAAATTGATGATTTTTTTAAAATTAAGCACAAAATAATTATTAATAATATATAATTATTTTATTTAATATATAATTACAATTATTTATATTTATAAATTTTTATTTTAATATACTAAAATTACTATTTAATGTAATATTTTACATAAATTATTGTCATATATATTAAGTTTATATTTATTAATATATATATATGCATTCTGCATTGCCCAAAGTACATTCCTCCCTGTTGACTATCAATCAAAATTGTCGAACTAACAATTAGTCAAATGAAAAGCGACTAATGTTCAATCGTTTTTTTTTATTATTAATTACTATTTATATAATTTTATTTTATACTTTTATTTTTTAATATTGACCAAACTTTAATCACCAGTGAAATTTAATCTTTATACTTTAATCAAAATTTAATATTTAAAGTAATACTATTTTTAAAGTTACATGAATTCAAAATTTCTAACTACATGTTAATTGGTATAAATTTTTTTCATTTCAATGTGAGAAAATTTTTGACAAAGCAATAATTTTATAAAATATTTCAATTTTAATATAAATTAATGGTCTTATAACATTTTTTTAAAGCATAACAATTATTAATTGATTTTATAATATTTTAATATTTTTCCTTGTTATTTCTTCTAAAAGCAGTATTAATTATTTTTCTAAGTTATAAAATTTTCATCTCATGATATACCTCTTCTTTGGTTGTTGTAGAAAAAAAAAACATGAACAAAGAAAAATCAATCCCTTTCTACCGTAAATTTGAAGCACAACACAGTTGAAGGGCAAAATGGACAAATCAAATAATTGGATCCCTCATACTCGCGCCACAGCAAGGGAAAGTGCACAGCACACCATGCTTCCATCTCCTTCTAGCTTTCTTGCTACCAAATGTAGCAGGCAATGGAATCTGTTTCACTTTCTGTTTCCATAACTCTTGGACCTAAGTCATGATAATCCCTTTACCCTAAACCTCTATGAAGAAGAAGTACAAGACAAGAAACCAAAATGCATTCCTCCTAGGTTTTAAGACTTCTTTCTTCCATTGGAGACCAAACAATTCCCTGACAAGTTTGACATAACGATAAATTTTAATTTTAATTTCAAGGCGTTATATACCGTAGAGTCATAGACATGTTGCTATTATAGGAAAATGCAGAGCAAACTCAGAAAAAAAATTTCAAAATACCCAAATCATATTCAAAATATTAGGAAAAAATAAAATAAGAAACACAATGATTTCATCAAAATCAATCAGCCAACTACTGTCGCTAATGTTCATTACTTCAGTCAAATTCGATGCTTTCTGCATAAGTGATTTACTTCAAAATTTTAAACCAAGTTAGTCAGTGGTATTTTTCTGAAAACATGAATAAATTGTACATTTGTGAATATTATAGGATGGATAGGAAATAGTAAGATTCATCAACAATGTAGAAAATAGCTACGAAATCAAGCTAAAAGATGTTATATAAGGTTCAAAAACATTAATATCATGAAAGCAGTCACCTTCAAAATAGGTTAAAAAGCAGAAAGCAATATCTTACAAATTGAGAGTTCAAATTGAGCTGCCATAATATAAAAAGAAATCAATCAGAGTAAAATTTGATGCAGAACAGTTGAATAATTATAATAAAGCTGGAAATCTGAAAAGGTTCACAATCATACCCTCGAAGAAAATTTTCAGGGCAGAACTTCAGGTAAAGGTCCTAACTGACCTTGATAGATATTCCATAGCTCAGGAACAGTTTCTTGAAATCTGACCACAAAACTTTCCAGAAACTTTTTCTCACTTAATTTGACAATGGAAGATAAGGACATATCATTATTGATCAAACCCTTCATTTTCAAAATTTTAACCACTGACCATCTAGGAATAATCCTCTGCTTCAAGCTATGACCAAGTAATGATGGGCATTTAGCTATATCTTTCAATGTCAAACTCATTTCATCCACAAGAAACTTCATTGAGCTTGTGATTTTCTCCTCTGACAGGAACATACAATATGGAAGCTTTGCGAATGCTGAAAGAGTAACATCCCTGGACCAGCCGCACCTCTCATAGACATCCAGCCTTGACTCCCAAGTCGATTTCTTTGTCATCGATAACACATAAATAGACTGGATGAACGTAGTCCTAAAAGGTTTAATTCCTATATCCTGAGCAAACTTGACATGTTCAACAAACTTTGCATGATTGATAAACGCTACACTTGTAAAATTATTTAGCAGCAGATTGACAGTAAAATTATTTAGCAGGAGATTGACAGAAGATTGAGGAACTCGATGCTCTCTCAAACCTTTGTGTTTGGGACCACATTCATCCCATCACAGTGGAGAAAATCCCATCCTTTGCGTTTTCTAGTTATATGTACTTCCTTATCGTCATCAAACACACTCTTAAGGACCTCATAACCGGGGATTATACGCTCCTTTAAGCTCCAGGTTAGTAGTCTACTGTTAGAAATGAAGACTTGTGGGAGCTCAGACCATGAAAACCCTATAGACTCGAAAAACCTTAGCTTTGCCAAAAGGGTGTTCTCAGGATTTGTCAAAAGCATAGGTGGACACTTTTTCACAATTTTGAATATCTGAGTATCTGAGAATCCATAGCTCCTGAAAACATTAAGTACCGAGTCGGGTTTATCTGGGCATTTGAATTTAACTCTTTTGGATAGTTCAATGGCTTCTTTGGAGGACAATCCTAAAGAGTTTATGAGATAAGAAACTGTAAATGATTCATTTCCTTTTTGTTTTCGTTTTGGTTTATTTGATTCAGAAAATTTCACAACTGAAGAAAACGAATTGAAAATGTGGGAAGCACTGCGATGGAGAAAACCTAGCTGGGTCCTCCTCTTGCATGTTTGTGATGCAGATACTCTTCCAATGAGAAAATTAAGCATGAATGATGATGAGAAACTCACCCGACTGGCGTTGTCAGCTGCAAATACGGGGGCACGTTGTAGGATCACTTGGTTCCGGCCTTCATATTTCGAAGCTGTCACAACAGTACTTTGAATCGAGGAATATATCGAACAAAAGAAACCCTACACGTAACCACGACGTTTATAGGGTATGTATTTGGAGTGCAGATGCACAGCAGTTATAAATTGACAAAACAGGTGAGTTAGAAATTCGATTCCCTGCTTACTTTAAGTTATTTAGATTTTATTTTTTTGGATTTTAGATTTTAGTATTTTTTTTATATGAAAGAATATAAGATTTAGAATAACACTAATTTTTTAATTATTAATTTAAAAAACTAATTTAATTAAAAAATATTAAATATTAAATTTAGATTATCTAAATTAAATTTAAAAAATTTAACTTTAAAAAACGGATTACTTATTTCTCAGGATGAGGCGATCCAAATTCAGTGTAATCGAAGAAAGAGATTAAAAAGAAAACAGAAATTGAGTATAAATAAAAAAAAGTAAATCCTATATATATTTTCACTCTTTTATATTATTCTTACATGATTATAAAACTATAAAAGATAGACAACAAAAAATTCAATTTTAGGCAAAATGAGCAAAGGATTAAAGCAGTTCCTTATATTTTTTTAATCAAAACATAATAAATATATAGTTTTATAATAAAAATATAATAAGTGTATGATTTAATTAAAAAATTATATAATTATTTACAAAAATTATCTACTTATTATATTTTAATTAAAAATTATATGATAAAAAAACTTGATAATAAAAATATGATCAAGTACATATAAATTTTTTTCATAAAAAAAGATCCACGCTGTACAATGCAACAAGTTTAAAAAAAATATAAATGTAATCAATATATATCAATAAAACTTCAATCCTTCACAACAGTTGCGCGCTACTATTCATAAGTCGATACATGTGTCTGTGTTTCTTGTTCCTAAGCCGTTTTTCGTTCTACTCACTACATTGTTCAATGGCCCATCCTTCCCTCAGCATACTCCCACTGGCTCTGTGCAACAATTGTTAGTTTTGTTTTACTTTTCCCCATTATATGTTGCTGAAACTGTATCATTTCCCTTTTTTTTTTGGGTTATTTTTTCTTCGTTTTTTTAACTTTTTACCTGTTATTCATTCTTCATCGTTGCGGGAAATTATTCATCTTTCTTTCCTTTCTTTCAGGTCCCACAGATTAAACATTGTCTGCGCGTTGATTTGGTCGATTTCTCCATTTTAATTTCTTCGTTTTTTTCCCCCATTGTTCTCGCATTTCTTCTTCGTCAATGCGAGAAGTTATTCACCATGCTTTCCTTTGTTACAGCTCCTACTGATGAGACGTTGTGCTCGGGTTGATTTGGTCGATCTAAATGCTTTCTGGAATGAGATTTTTAATTATGTTGCTCAGTTCTGTGTTTCTCATTTGTCAGCCTTGTGCGTTGTTATCCCAATTATTCAATGCTCAAATACCTATTTCCTCCCTTGCATGGGTCTGTTCCCCGGTTTTAACTATTTTTGCATAGTTGTTCTATTGTTTATTAGTTCGTCTTTTTAGCAGGCTTCGTCTCTTATTACTTCGTGTTGCTGCTGATGATTCCTTTAAAGCGATGGACCATATGTTTCAACATAAAAAGGCAATGGACGATGTTCTAGATATCCTGTTTTATTATTGGTTTACCAACTTTGTTTTCATTTCTTTCTAGTAGGATTGGATAGGCCTTTCTTGCTATATTTACTATTTCTGATTTCAATTGCATTTTTCTTCTTCTGTAGTGTAAGATAATTAATTACTTTTTCAGCTTTGTGATTAATTTATAGTTTATTAAACTGTTAACTATCCTCTTAAATACTTATTATCATAATTTATGCATTTAGTTTTCTTTCTTAAACTTAAGTATCCATAAATCTTGGGTGCCGTCATGAGTAGTATATATGGTCCAATGGGGACAATGTGGGTTGTAATATTAACTTCATCATTATTTGGACTAATAGTTAGTTTAACGTTATCATTAGGATCAACCTTATCATTACCTAAACTAATGATTAGATCAACTTTATTAACTTTATCATTGTTTGAATTAATATTAGATTAATCTTATCTAAAAACAAACAACTTTTTCTTATCTAGTCCATAAATTTCAAACTTCTCATTGAATCAAGAACTAACCATCTTAAGCTTAAAGATAACGTTTTATTATGGTAAAACACTCTCCCATGTCACCCAACCCATCAATAGGAGGGGTCCCTGAACTCGAAAACATGACATCAACAGCAAAACACACTTCATACACCATCTAAAATGTTTGGAGAGCTTAAAAGCACCTTCCCATGTGGAAAATACGGATTCAAAGGTTAGTTTTCCTTCGCGCGGTTTTATGATTCTAGCTTATTTTGGTTCACTGCATTGCGTAGATTTTTTTTTTATATAATTGGTGTAATATTTATTATATTTATTATTTTATTTATTAAATTATTTTTTAAAAAATAAAAATAAAATAATTATTTCTTATCTTATTTATTCTCAATTATCCCCATTTTACATTTTCTTCTATGTTATATCATCTAATCAAACGAAACATTAGTATTATTAAGTCTCAAGCTACTCCTCGAAAGAATCGAACCAATATTGCTAGAGAGGGTTCCAATCTCTTTCAATGTCTGTAGTATTAAACAAAGGGAGTGGACTACGAAGATTCGGGAAGCAAAACAAAGGTATTGTCACCATGACAAATCTAAAGAAAATATTTTGTGTAGATGTGTTTTTAATATATATATCATATCAAATCAAATCAAATCAAATCAATATTTTTGTATCAAGATAATCTTGCTGTCTGACCTATGATCTATGATTTGATATATTTCAAATGTTAAATATGAAGCATTTAAGATTAAAAAAAGGACCAAAGTTATACAAATTCAAATATAGCTTGTGCGATTGAAAAATACATTTATAAAGTTAAAGGTTTACACATTTTTATTTCTTTCTTTCTTTTTTTAAATTTTTTTATAAAATTTTCTCTCTACTTCTAAGAAATAAACTAATTATATAGTTGCCTTATTTATAAGACAAATTTTCACAAATCTTGCCACAAAAAAAGAATTAAATTTAAATACAATTTCTAATGTCTTTGTGATTAGATTTACCAATTAAAATACAACAAGTATAATATGTTTTAATTAAAATATGATATATGTATAATTTAATTGAGAAACTATGCAAAAGATATAAATTTATCATATTTTAATTAAAAATTTTATAATAAAGAAATAAAAACTGCATATAATTTTTTTTCAAATATAAAGTACAATCAAATAAATTTTGAATAAAATATTCTCAATGATAGACTTTTTTTAGTTAAAACAAAAAAAAATTAAAAATGAGTTTTTAAAATTTTTTATTTTAATATTATTTATTTTGTTTAAACTAATAAATTCATTTTATTTTAAGTTTTATTACATTTATAACAATAATTTTTTTAATTAAATATATATTTCATACACATGTCATTGTTAAGAATAAAACATTATTAATTATTATCTCTTAATTATAATATTTACAATATTTAGTTTGTGAAATTTTTAGTAATTATTTAATTTTTATTAAATGAATTAAGAGTAGTTAAATTTAGAAAAAATATTATTTTAATCATTTTAATATATTTTGGTTAAAATATGCAATTGAAAAATATCTTTTTGAGCTACAAATTAAGAATAATGCTTTTAGGTACAGTTTAGCAGCGGAAAAGAAAAGGAAAACAAAATGAAAAATTTTGTATAATATCTATTTTACTTTTTATAATAATTATTTAATATTATCTATTAATAATTATTTAATTATTAAAAGTAAAGAATATTAGAATTATTTTTTTATCTTTAAAATCATTTTTTTAATTTTTATTTCAACTTTCCGTGTACTATAGCCGAGAGTGAGAAAAGAGATTAAATGAAATAAAGATCAAATCCAGATTCAGCCAAAAGTTCAGCGATAATGATCACATTTTTGTTAAGTTTCAGAGGTTTAGCGATTACGAGAATGCTCTTAAGGCCTCTGGATTGTCCTTCATCACTATCTTTCCATTTCTCGATGGAAACCCGACTTTGATCCCAAAACGGCATAGATTGCCCGTAAAGTGGCATAGGTGAGGCTTCCAGACCTACCACCAGAGTATTATGACAAGAAGTCTCTTTCTAATATTGGTAATGTTATAGGGAAGATCTTAAAGGTCAACTCTCACGCAGCCATGAAGTCAAGAGGGAAGTATGCGAGGATCTGTGTGGAATTAGACTTATCTAGGCCACTTCTTCCACAATATAGCATCAATGGATTTAAGAAGGCAATTGAGTATGAAAGTATCCATTTAATATGTTTTAAATGTGGGAATTATGGCCATGTCAAAGAAGTTTGTCCTAAGTCCTCGAATGCCTAAAATGTTGCAAAGGATACTAATGTCACTGTGTCTTCTTCATTTACTAATGGAAACTACTGGCCAAAAGAGCAGAGGGATGATGGAGTAAACTGAAGATAATGACTATGGCCCTTGGATGGTTGTTCAGAGGTTACGTAGACAGCATAATACACGTAATACTCTCAAGGAATCCATGCAATACGTTAGCTCCAAGTTTGTCGCGCTTAACGGGCTAAGGAGTAGGAGATCCCTAATAGGATAAGGCAAACAAGAGATATAACTGACTTGGATAAACAAAGCTAGTTGAAGCAAGCTTGCAAGGTGAAAAGGGCCACTCATAAGCCTATTAAGCGTTCATCTATGACTAACACTACTCAAAGCCCAAAAGAAACTCATCAGCCCACTTCAGAGATACATTAGGTGTAGGTTCTGAATCCAAGAGAGGGGGCTCAGTTGAGTTACAGTGTACGTAACCCTCCATACCTTCATGCAGGTCCTCATAATAGCAAACAAAGGGCTATTGACGTCCTTGAACGTGAAGACGTTGAACAGCCTTTTGTGTTACCATTTATGAGCGACCAGGTGAGACCCTCTGACATTATGGTTACAGGTTATGATGCAGCCTTGATGGTGGCGGACATGATGTTGAACCAAGATAGGGAAGAGAAGTACGGTGGCATTCCCCTACAGGAGGACACAATAATGAGTTGATATTCTTTGTTGTTGTGTGTTCCAATAAAGATCTTAATATGGATTAGCAGAGGAGCTTCCAGTAAGCAATTTGGCTACTCTTTACAAGAATTTGATAGATTGCATAGACCAAGTATTGCTGCTCTTCTGGAACCTAGAGTGTGCGCCATCGTGCTAACAATACCATCAAAAGTTTGGTGTTCAAACACTCCATTGTAGTTGAAGCTAATGGGTTCTCGGGAGGCATTTGGATCTTGTGGAAAGACCTTTATTTGAATCTTGAGGTGATCAAGAAGCATGATCGGTATATTCATCTGAAACTTAATTGCCAGGGGTTAGGCTCTTGGTACTATACCATATTTTATGCCAACCCTCATGAAGGTACAGAGAGAAATCTGGCCATCCTTGCAAGATATTGCTGTAGAAATGAATCAACCATGTTTGTTGGTAGGAGACTTTAATGAAATTTCCACTCCCTCCGAACAACGAGGAGGAGCCCAAGTTAACATAAGTAGGTGCATCACTTTCCGGGAATGGATTCACAATTGTAACCTCATTGATATTGGTTCTGCTAAACCTTTCTTCACATAGAGGGGGCCTACATGGGAGGGTTTAGCAAAGATCTTTAAGAGAATGGATAGAGTTCTTTGTAACGTTCAATGGTGAAATCTCTTTACTAAGGCTTCAGTTAAAAGGCTCCCTCGTATTAATTCTGGTCACCATCCCATCCTTATCAACATTCGTGGCATTGCTAGGGGTTCAGATCTTCGTCCCGTTCAGTTCGAAGCAACTTGGCTCGCACATGGTCGATTCTTAAATTGCCTACAGCAGAATTGGGATAATGAGAAGGATACGCACATTATGCTGAAAGAACTCCAGGAGGTCCTAAAAACTTGGAACAAAGATGTTTTTTAGGGCATTTGGAAACGAAAGAAAACACTTTTACAGAGAATTAATGGGATTCAGAAAGCAGTCCAACATATAAATAATCCTTTCCTTGAAGATCTTGAAGAGACTCTTTCTAAGAAATTGGGGGATGTTTTACTACGAGAAGAAATATTATAGCAGCAGAAGTCTAGAGGCCAGTGGATTTATCGTGGAGACTGTAACACAATACTGCCATACCAAAACCATTATAAAAAGGAGGAGGAACAGAGTCTCTATGTTGAAAAATAATGAAAGAATGTGGATTGATAATGAGAAAGATATTTTCTTTATGTTCCAGAATTTTTACATAAGAAGACTCATAAGAAGATATCATAAGAAGACTCAACAAGAGGCTTTCCAATGATAAAATCAAAAGAGCTTTGTTATCTACGGGTGGTCTTAAAGCCTTAGGAGAGGATGGTTTTCCAACTTTGTTCTTCCAAAACAATTGGGATATGATAGGTGGTAGTGTTTATGATTTTATCAAGGATTTGTGGAATAGCTTGAAAAGGATTTCTAAGATCAATAAGACATTATTAGTCCTAATTCTCAAGGTGGACAAGCCGAAATTTGTCTTTTAATTTAGGCCTATCTCCTTATGTAATGTGTTGTACAAGGGAGTAATTAAAGTCATTGTTAATACACTAAAGTCCTTTATGGTGAAAATTGTGTCCCATTTTCAATCTAATTTAGTTCGGCAACATAATATTCAAAATAATATTATTACTGCCAAAAAGATGGGTCACTCTATAAGGAAAATGAGAAGAAAAAAAACACCTTACTACAATAAAAATTGATTTGGAAAACACATACAACATATTAAATTGGAATTTTGTTATTAACATTTTAAAAGAAATTGGGCTTCTTTAGCAATTAATCACAATAATCCATTATTGTATACTCACATCTACTACTTCAATACTTTAAAATGGTGACAAGAATGACTTCTTCTTCCCTTCTAGAGGTCTAAGCTAAGGAGATCCCTTGTTTCTATACCTCTTTATCTTTTGTATGGACAAACTCTCGCATATTATTGCCAATGCTATCAATGCCAGAAGGCAGAATCTTTTGAGGATGGATAATCATAGAATCCCAATTTCCTATTCAATGTTTGTCGATTTCCAAATGGACAATGTTCCTGTGATGATGCCTTTAAATCTCAAAACCCAAGTCTCACATCGAATAGAATTAGGTTAGGAGTAGGATTGTTTATGTATATAAAGAGAGCTTTTATAGTTATACCCAATACCTTGTATCATTCAATCTCAATAGTGTAAAGTTTTTTTCTTCTTGCCCATGAACATAGGTCACATTGGCCGAACCACGTTAATTTTATGTGTCATTCTTTCTTTTCTCTCTACTTTCCTAATACCACCAATTTACAACAATTGGTGTAAGAGCTTAGTTCCTTGGCTAAAGTCCTTGGTTCAGATCCAAGGTACTTGGTTAGGCATTTGGCTTAGGTTTTTTTTTTCTTTTGCTAAAAGAAGATGGCGTCTCACAAATTCGATATTGAGAAATTCAATGGGTCAAATGATTTCACATTGTGGAAGGTGAAGATGCGTGCAATTCTGGTTTAGCAAGGGTGCGCGGCAATGATAGATAGAGAGGAAAGGTTGCCTAAGAGTTTGAAGGTAGAGGAAATAGCAGAGATTTTGGCAAAGGCTCATAGCACCATTCTATTGAGTTTGATGGATGAGGTCTTGAGGGGGGTTGTAGACGAGACTTCTACGGCTTCATTATGAAAGAAATTAGAAAGCAAGTACCAGAAGAAATCCCTAATGAATTGGTTATATCAGAAGCAATGGTTATATACCCTCATGATGTTAGAAAGTACACTGATAAGAGATCATATTGACAATTTTAACCGAATTAGTTTAGATCTTCAAGGGGTCAGGGTTAAAATTGAGGAAGAGAACCAGGCAATAATTCTTTTATGCTTGTTGCCTAATTCATATGAAAACTTTGTTGACACGATGCTTTATGGGAGAGACACTATCTCGGTTGGTGATGTAAATGATGCTTTACAATTAAAGGAACTGAAAAGGAAGGTGTCTAGATTCGATAAAGAAGCATCAGATATGGGTTTGGTAGTGAATAGAGGTAGGAGCAAGGAGAAGGATGAAGGTAATCGAAGTAAATCCCGTTCAAAGTCAAGGTCCAAGGGACAACTATGGTGCTTTAAGTGTAAGGAAAATGGGCACTTCAAGAAGGATTATCCATAGTGAAAAAAGAAAAACAATCAGAAGGAATCAAATGTTAAGGCAAGTGCCTCAATGGTTCAGGGCAGTTCATATGAGAGTAATGGTGGAGATGTTCTAATGGTTAGTACCTTAAATTTTACAAATACCTGAGTCATAGATACTAGAGTTTCTTATCATATGACTTTCACAAAAGAGCTGTTTACTTCTTTTAAGGAGAAGAAAGGTAGTGTGAAGTTGGGAGATGATTAGGAGCTTAGTGTTGGAGGAAGTGGGTTAGTACAAGTAAAAATGTTTGATGATATGGTTAGAACATTTAATGCATGGTATGTTCTTGGGCTATGAAAAATTTTGATTTCTCTGGGTGCCTTGGACAAATAAGGATACAATTTTTCTGGCGAGGGTGAACAGATGAAGGTTCTAGAGGTACTTTGGTAGTGATGAAGGATAGACTTTAGCATGGGATTTATATACTCATTGGAAACTAGGTAATAGATACTGTGGTAGTTTCTAATTTTTTGGAGAAGAATAATAATCAAATAAAGTTATGGCATCGACGACTGGGGTACATGAGTGAGAAAGCACTAGTAGTGTTGCGAAAGCAGGAGTTGTTAGAAGGCGTGGAAACTGGAAAGTTAAAGTTCTATGAACCTTGTGTCAAGGGCAAGCAACGCAGAGTTAAGTTTACTTTGGGAAAGCATACTTCCACTGATATCCTTTAATATATATATTTAGACTTGTGGGGTTCTTCTCCAGTTGAGTCTCATGGAGGGTACAGATACTTTATGACATTTATTGATAACTACTCCAAAAAAGTGTGGGTGTATTTTCTGAAGAAAAAGGATGAGGTGTTTGGGAAGTTCAAGGAGTGGAAGATTATGATTGAGAAGCATATTGGGAAACAAGTCAAGACATTCAGAACTGGTAATGGGTTGGAATTTTGCAATACACCATTTGATGAGTTCTATAAGAAAAAAGGTATAATGAGACACCACACTGTACGACACACACCACAACAAAATAGTGCAGCAGAGCGGACGAACCAAACATTTCTACAATACGCAAGATGTATGTGTTTGAGTGCTAATCTTCCTAAGTAATTTTGGGCTGAAACAGTTAACACTGCAACCTATCTAGTGAATAGATCTTCATCAACTGCAATTAATATGAAAACTCCACAAAAGGTGTGGTACGATACATCTTAGGACTATTATAGTTTGAAAATATTTAGATGCTTGGCATACACTCATGTGAATGATGGTAAACTGGAGGCGAGGGCAATGGAGTACATATTTTTAGGGTATACAACTAGTGTGAAGGGGTATAGATTGTGGTGTACAAAATAAGACAGGACCCCGAGATTCATTATTAGTAGAAATATGACGTTTGATGAATCCGTTATATTCAACCAGAAGGAAGAACTTGATGATCTTGCAAGAAAAGATATGGGTGCTAATCAGAAGGTGGAGTTTAAGGTGGAGACCTCAAGGACAAATAAGAGTTCTGTATACTAACCTGGAGATTTGTAGAAAGAGTAGTAGAGTGTAGCAACAAGAAAAGGAAGAAGAGAAAATAAAAGACCTGTCAGGTATGCGAACTATGAGAATTTTTTTGATACTAACCCTGTTGCATATACACTGGCGATGGCAGAAAACATTGATGTTGAGAAGCTGCAGTCCTACAAGGAGGCAGTCCAAAGTAAGGAGGCAACTGAATCCCTATCAAAGAATGGGACTTGGGAGCTGGTACCTCTACCAAAGGGTGTAAAGCCTGTAAAATGCAAGTGGGTGTACAAGAAAAAAGAAAGGATTCCTGAAATTGAGTTGGCAAGGTTCAAGGAGAGACTTGTAGCGAAGGGGTTCTCACAAAAAGAGGGTATAAACTACCATAAAATATTCTTTTCAATTGTGAAGCATAAGACCATTCGGATTCTTTTAGTCATGGTAAGTGCATTTGATTTGGAGTTAGAGCAACTTGATGTGAAGACGACGTTCTTACATGGGAATCTGAAAAAGGATATCTGCATGACTTAACCTGAGGGGTTTCAAGATCTTGAAAAAAAAAAGGGAGTATTTTTGCCTGCTGAAGAAGTCCTTGTATGGTTTAAAACAGTCACCCAGGCAGTGGTACAAGAGGTTTAATACTTTCATGATTTTTAAAGAATTTACTCAGAACCCGTTCGATAACTGTGTATATTCCAGGAAGTTATTAGATAATTCTTAGATCTACTTGTTGCTGTACGTGGATGATATATTGATAGCGGCAAAGAACAAGGCTGAAATCAACTGGGTTAAAAAGGTTACTGAGCAGTGAGTTTGAGATAAAAAATTTGAATACAACCAAGAAAATCTTAGGTATGGAAATCTAAAGGGATCGAAAAGCATGCCGATTGTATGTGTCACAACAAAAGTATATTAAGAAGGTGTTATGATCTTTTCAGATGGATCAAGCTAAGCCTGTGAGTACCCCATTGACAACACATTTCAGATTGGATGCTAGTACAGTACCGATCACAAATGAGGAGAAAGACTACATAAGTGAGGTCCCTTACGCTAATGCAATTAGGAGTTTGATATATGCGATGTTATGCACAAGACCAGACTTAGCCCATGCAGTTAGTGTTGTGAGTAGGTTCATAGGAAATCTAGGGAAGACTCAATGGGAAGCAGTAAAGTGGATCATGCGGTACTTGAGAGGTACAATTGATGTTTGTCTAGTTTATGGTACTGATGGATTTGCTGGTGGATTGGTAAGTTATATAGATTCAGATTATAGTAAAGACCTTATGAGGCGGAGATCGTTGACATGTTATATCTTCACTCTGTATGTATGTGCTGTTAGCTAGAAAGCAACTTTGCAGTCTACAATTGCTTTGTCGACCACTGAGGCAAAGTACATGTCCTTGACTGAGGGAGTGAAGGAAGCAATGTGGTTATACGACTTGATTGGAAGTTTGGGATTGAAAGTTCAAATGCCTGAGGTGTATTATGACAGTCAAAGTGTGTTGAGACTAGCAAAGAATCCAATCTACTATAAAAGGTTCAAGTATATAGATGTCAGGTTGAATTTCATTAGGAATGCCATGGAAAATAAAGTGGTGACCATAGAGAAGACACCAACAATAGAGAATCCAACAGATATGTTGACAAAGCCATTACCTATTGATAAGTTCAGATATAGCTTGGACCTAGTGCGAGTACGAGCAGCATGAAGCCCTACGGGGCATAATGGTAGGGAGATGATCGAATCAAATGTCTGGAGATTTTAAGTCAAGGTGGAGAATTGTGATAATACCTTCAAATTTCAAAACCCAAATCCCACATCGAGTAGAATTGGATTGAGAGTGGAATTATTTATGTATATAAAGAGGGCTTCTACAGTTATACCTAGTACTTTATATCATTCATTCTCAATAGTGTAAAGTTTTTTTTCCCTGCTCGTGGATGTAGGTCACATTGGCTAAACTACATTAATTTTCTATATCATTCTTTCTTTTCTCTCTACTTTCCTAATACCGCCGATTTACAACAATTCCTAATTATTTAAATACCTTTTATTCCTTTTCAGGGCAAAAGATAAGTGCTCAAAAAATAAGTATTTTCTGCTTGAGGAACGTGATTATTAAGATGCAGAAGGATATTGTTCAACACGGTGACTTCTCTACGGCCACTAATTTGGACGATATCTAGGAGCTTATATTCAAAGTGGTGGAAACCATTAGAATAAATTTCAATTTCTCATTGACAAGATTCTGTATAAACATAGTGGGCGAAAAAGGCCATGCCTATCGCATGTAGGAAAGATAATTTTGGTGTAATCAGTGTCTTCAGTGATTCCTACCTATCATATCCAACATGATAGACTACCTTCCTCTATATGCAATACGCTAGAGAAACTTCAGGCAAACTTTATATGGGGCTCAACCGATACGGTCAGGAAGCACCATGCCATTGGGTGGGCCTAGGTATGTCTCAAGGGGGATACTGGCTTGGCTGCTTTAAGCTCATGAATAATGCACTTCTGTGCAAGGTTGATAGGGGGCTCATCATTGATCCAAATAGATGATCCAAATAGCCTTTGCTCGAATGTATTGTTAGGGAAGTATAAGAGGGGTGCTCACTTACTTAGAGAGTGCATTGCCAAACCTGGGGATTCACTTCTATGGAAAACTCTAAATAGCCTGAGTATAATCAACAACATTTGTTAAGAAGTTGGAGATGGCCCGAGTGTACAATTTTGGGAGGATGGGTAGATTACTAGAATGGGTTGCCTAAGGAATCACTACCAAGAGCCCATCCGTGAAGGTACTAACGTCTATGTGAAGGATATGACAGATATGGAAGGAAGATGGGATCTTACACATTTCAATGAATCTTGAATGAGGAATGTATTCTTAAAATTTGAGCCTTTGCCCCCCTCCTCTTTTGTGACGCTATAGGCAATGATATGGTTCAGCGGAAACTACAAGCTGATGGCAAGTTCTTTGTAGGATCAATGTGTAGGTCGTTATGTGGGTTTGACCAAAACCCATCAGATGTGTTATGGAGCAAGATTAAGAAGTGGCAAGGACCTAAAGGATCCAAGTTTTCTTATGGCAAGCTACTTGTAATAAACTTATTACGCAAACTAGGAGGAGTAAATGGAGTGGGAGCTCCCGCCCGTCAATGTTGTAGGCTATATGAAGAAGATGTATTACCGGCACTGAGAGACTTACCAATTTGCCTCGAGATTGTGGAATAGGCTAATTGTTTCGCAAGAGGCCCCTACTTTCTATTCTCTTCAAAGACGAGATTGGTTTTGTAACAATCTCTCTAAGTCTGATGACACCAATCATTTGAGTAAGTGGCCTTTGATTTTCAGTGTGACTTGGTGGTACTTATGGCAATGGAGGAATAAATTCATTTTTGATCAAGCATCCAATCAACCCATCTACCCTCAGAAGCTAATTCTTGATTTTGTTGAAGATATAAGGAAAACGAATGGTTTAAGCCTCCAAGGAGCTATTCAGAAACTACCACGGATGTTGTGTGGTCTTTCCCTCCTAGTGGGTAGTTAGACGGTGCAGTCAAAGGACAACCAGGAAGAGCAGGCTATAGGGGATTATTTAAAAGAGATGATGGAAGATGGTTAGGTGGTTTTGTTAATAATCTGGGCATTTGCACTTCCATTGATGCAGAGTTGTGGGGGATCATGGATTAATAGACTGAGATACCATAAAGTAGTCATTGAAAGCGATTCTCAAGCAGGGATTAGTATGTTGAAGTCCTTATTTGACGCACGAGAAAGTATGTATCATTTCCTCCAATATCAAGCTAAACATTGACCCAAATTGGGATATTATGGTCCTCCACACTTGCAGAGAAGGAAATTATAATTTCTCTCAGGATCATGATTTTACTCATCCTCTTATAGCCCCGGAGAGACATGGAAGAATTTCTTTTTAAAGATTTAGTGGGGGCTATGACCCCACGTATTATTTCTTTGCACTCAATTGCTTTTTTTTTTTTTTTTGGTTGGTTGTTGCCCTCTTGTTTTGCCAAAAAAAAAAATCAATTCAAATACATAAAATCCTGCTATTTAAGTTTTAAAAAATGTCATTTGAGCCAAAATATTTTGGCAATTAAAAGAAATATTTTAATTTCAAGAAAAATTATCATCAATTTCCTTAATTGCTAAAAGTACTGTATAACTAAACTTCACTGATAGGGGTTACTCCTTTTTTTTTTCAGGTTAAAAGTCCACTTAAAACAAAAAAAAAAATTAATGGTTTTAAAATTAATCTAATGACCGAACTCTCTCATTTCGTCTTCCTTTCACTGCCAGGCACAGAGGCCAAATATATACGCTATAAACGTCGTCGTTACGGCTGTTTTTATTTTATGTTATGTTATATTATGTTATTTTTAATTTTTGGCTCGATATATCCTTCGATTCATAGCGAGCGTCAAAATATGAAGGCTGAAACTGAGTGATTATACGACGTGCGCGGGTATTTGCAGCTGACGGCGTAAATTGGGTGAGTTTCTCATCATCATTCATGCTTAATTTTCTCATTGCAAGATTATCTGCGTCACAAATATGCAAGAGATGGACCCAACTAGGTTTTCTCCATCGCAATGCTTCCCACATTTTCAATTCGTTTTCTTCAGCTGTGAAATTGTCTGAATCAAATAAAACAAAACGAAAACAAGAAGAAAATGAATCATTTACTGTTTCTTATCTCATGAACTCATTAGGCTTGTCCTCCAAAGTAGCTATTGATCTATCCGAAAGGGTTAAATTGAAATACGCAGATAAACCCGACTCGGTACTTAATGTTTTCCGGAGCTATGGATTCTCAGATACTCAGATATTCAAAATTGTGAAAAAGTATCCGGCTGTGCTTTTGACAAATCCTGAGAACACCCTTTTGCCAAAGCTAAGGTTTTTCGAGTCTATAGGGTTTTCATGGTCTGAACTCCCACAACTCCTCATTTCTAACAGTAGACTACTAGCCTGGAGCTTAAAGGAGCGTATAATCCCCGGTTATGAGGTCCTCAAGAGTGTGATTGATGACGATAAGGAAGTTCATATAACTAGAAAACACAATGGATGGGGTTTTCTCCACTTTGATCTGGTGAATGTGGTCCCAAACATAAAGGTTTTGAGAGAGCATGGAGTTCCTCAATCTTCTGTCAATCTGCTGCTAAATAATTTTACAAGTGTAGCATTTATCAATCATGCGAAGTTTGTTGAACATGTCAAGTTTGCTAAGGATATGGGAATTAAACCTTTTAGGACTACGTTCATCCAGTCTATTTATGTGTTATCAATGACAAAGAAATCAACTTGGGAGGCAAAGCTGAATGTCTATGAGAGATGCGGCTGGTCCAGGGATGTTACTATTTCGACATTCGGGAAGTTTCCATATTGTATGCTCCTGTCAGAGGAGAAAATCACTAGCTCAATGAAGTTTCTTGTGGATCAAATGGGGTTTTCATTGAATGATATATCTAAATTCCCGGCAGCACTTGGTTATAGCTTGAAGCGGAGGATTATTCCTAGATACTCAGTGGTTAGAATTTTGAAAATGAAGGGTTTGATTTATAATTATATATCTTTATCTTCCTTTCTCAGATTAAGTGAGAAAAAGTTTCGGGAGAAATTTGTGGTCAGATTTCAGGAAAGTGTTCCTGAGCTATTGAACATCTATCAAGGTCAGTCAGGACCTTGACCTGAAGTTCTGCCGTAGGAATATTCTTGGATGGTATGAATGTGAACTTTTATAGATTTCCAGCGTTATTATAATTATTCAACTGTTCTGCATCAAAGTTGACTCTGATTGATTTCCTTTTATGTCATGGATGGTCGATCAATTTGAACTTTCAATTTGTAAGATATTGCTTTCTGTTTCTTAACCCATTTTGAAGGTGATTGCTTTCGTGTTATTGATGTTTTTGAACCATATAATGCTTTTCAGCTTGATTTCGTGGCTGTTTTCCACTTTGTTAATGAATCTTACTATTTCCTATCCATCATTTTATCCTATAATATTGACAAATATACATTGTATTCATGTTTTCGGAAAAATACTGCTGACAAACTTTAGTTTAAAACTTTGAAGTAAATCACTTGTGCAGAAAGAATCGAATATGACTGAAGTATTGAACATCAGTGACAATAGTTGGCTGAGTGATGTTGAAGAAATCATTGTGTTTCTTCTTTTACTTTTTCCTAATTTACTATAATTTTGGTATTTTGAAAAATTCTTCTGAGTCTGCTCTGCATATTTCTGAAGTAGCAACTTGTCTATGAATTACGGTATAACACCTTGAAATTAAATTTTGAACTTATTACTATGTCGAACTTGTCATGGAGTTGTTTGCTCTCCTTTGAAAGATAGAATTCTAAAATCTTAGGAGGAATGCATATTGGTTTCTTACTTTATACCTCTTCTCTTTTACATAGCGGTTCATGATAAAGGGATTCTCATGACCTAATATTTAATTCTTACTGTAATCCAGAAGAAGGTTTGTTAGAGACCAAACACAAACCATTATTAGCTATAAAGTGGAAATTCCCTTCCTTTTTGTCTTTTTTGTGCAACTAGTGTGTTTTCAGTTCGTGAACTTTTATGCATGTAGATTTAGGCTTGTTGTGCACTGACTTGTGGAGGGAGAGTATGGAGAGGGCGAGGGGTAGAAATGGAGCCTGAGACATTAAAATCACCACAATCTTAAAGACTAAAGCTGATGTTATGTGAATTATCACTCTATCAGCTCTTTCACTTTATTGGTTTTATGATGCAGAGATTTTGGCACATACATGCAGGCAACAGGCTCCTGCCTCTTTCTTGCTTCTGCATTTAAATGCAAGATAAAAGTTAGGTAAAGTTTCCTACGTGTTTCTTATAAGTTTCTCTGTTAAAATATAAAAGTTGAGTTTTATAGGGAAAAAAAATTGTGAAGTGACTTTTCTTGAAGTGGTTAATCATGTAATGTTGAGTTGTAAAACAATATACATGTGACATACTTTTCTTGTAGAACCTAATAGCAAACATTTTATAAATTGTATTATTCTTGGCCTTCAATAAATGGACAAAAGTTAGTTGATGAACTATTTTTAGAGAACCCATCAAATAGTATTGAGTTGAAAAAAAAAGAAGGAATTCATTTATCATGTTTTATTGTAGTATTTGATAGCAATAAGTTGAAAACTATAGGTAAGTTCCATCCTAGAGGCCGTTTCGAAATGGAAAGTTCTGTCGTTTATCCCTTTTTATTTATTTATTTATTTTTATAAAAAGAAGAAACCAACTCAAGTTATTATAGCTTGGAAACATATTGACAGGATTTCAAGGGAGCATTGATGAGTTTCAATTCTGATGTTTTTATTTTTGCTATTGTATTCTAAACTTGACAATTGTATTAAATTGTCAAGTTTTTCTATTAGGTTTAATGCTTCTTTCCGGTTCTTAAAAAAATCCACTTTACAACAATAAACAAACAAAAGAGGCACATTTTAGAGTTTATAAAGGTGTGTTTGGTTGAGAGTTTTTTAAGAGGAGGGGAGGGGAGGAGAAGGGGATAAGATGTTTAGTTGAATAAAATTGGAGGAGAGGAAAAGGAAAGGAGAGGCAAATTTTTCTCCCCTCCAAATTAGAAGTTTTTGGAGGGGGAGAAAAATGTTTTAATTTATAATTTATTTTATTACTTCTTATTTTTTAATATTTTAATATTTAATAAAAATTAAGATAATTTTTTTATCAGGAATTAAAAATAAAAAAAGATTGGAATTCATAATTTTTTTGAAAAATATTAATATAAATAATTTTTTAATAAAAAAATTAAAATAATATAAAGATAAATTTATCTAAATATAATTATTTCTCATTCTTTCTTTTCTTTTTTTAAAATAAACAATAATCTCCATTTTCTTCCTTTCTTTTTTTTTTCATTTCAACCAAATAGAATTCGTTAAACTCTTTCTCCTACCCTCTTCTCTCATCCGTTAAACCAAATAGAGGCTAAATGGCTCTCAATGTTGCAATGAGCCTCTCTTCTCCCTCGCTGCCTTCTTCATGGTACAGATTCTTCTTCTCCTTGCTCTGGGTTGTTTAGAATGTTAGTTGATGAAGAATTTAAATCCCACTAAGAAGACTGCGCTGAAGGAATTGAGGAATTGAGGAATTGGTTGACAAGGGTGACGAATCCTTATTGTTGATCATTCAGTGACCTTCCATGCTAGAAAAATTGACTAGTATACTCAACACCTAGTGGGAACGGGTTAGATAACATATTTGTGAAATGACCTGTCGCATCAACACTAAATGGGAACAAAGATAACTTTTCTGTGAATGACCCATGGTCAAGGTATAAAATGATGAGTCAAGATTATAAGAGGAGACCTTAGCAGCAACGGGACATAAAAATGATGAGTCGGGATCTGCCAAAAAAATATTAAAATTAGTTAAGAAATGTTATATTCTTAATATCGTCTTAAAATTGGAGAGTTCATGGATTAGAAATACAATTTAATATTTAACTTTTTAATTTTTAAATATGCTTTAACATTTGACCTCTTGCTTTTTTTTTTAGCATTGATTATTTTCTCTACACACTATTTGATTATGCATACCAATTATTTTCTAAATATACAGTATATTAATTCTGCACCACATTCGCGACAACAAATAACTTTGGTTTATTATTTTTGATGTTCTGGTAAGTTTTTTTTTTCCCAACATAGTTTAAAACTTCAAATATCTGAAACCAAAAAAAAATTATATTATATCATATTATTTATTTCAAACATTGTATATCACTATATCAATAAAATAAAATAATAAGCAATAATCAGAAAGCATATATTCAAAAATTATACATTATAACCAGGACACGTTATGCATTCAAAAATCACAATATGAACAAAATAAATTAGTAACCAGAATAGAGCCTCAAGACCCTACGTGTTTCACGCAATAGATATATTACAAATTTCGTATATCAATAAAATGATATAATAAACATTAATATAATTTTCATGCTTCATACGATAATCTGAATATGTTTCTTTTTACACATAAATAAGATTTTATTACCTTAAAGAGGAAACAAAACAAAACAAAATGAGAGGGACCGTTGTGAGCAAGAACTGAATGAGGGGACCGCGCAAATACCACAAACAATCAGTGAGATATGAAGAAGGTGAGAGGGAAATTGAGAGATTTGAGTGAAAGCGAGAAGGTAGTGTGTCAAGATTCACCAACCTTTATGATAGACTAGCTTGTATTGCGACTTATTTTTTTAAAAAAAAATTAGTTTGACAAATATCGAGACACCTTGCACTTCATAATACTTGCGACAATAAGAACACGGATGAGAATATGAGTTACTTATTAATTTTGCTCATATAAAATGGTCAAATTTCCAACTAAATTATACATATTGTAAAATAAATACAATAAATTGAAAAAAAACTAAGTAAATACAATAAATTGAAAAAAAGAAAACTAAGTAAATAGAACATGAAATGTAGCAAATGAAAAACATGTAAGGCGATGATGAAATGTACAAGCTTAAAAATAAGTCAGATGTACGAATACCCATCCCTATCCATTTGGAAATTTTGGTTCAAACCCTTTGATAATAGGCAAAAGATGCTTCTTTTCATTTATTAAGACTCCTTGCTTATATAGAAATTGAAAGAATCCAACTCTATTAAATTTGAAAAGAGAAATTGTTGAAATTGGTAAAACGATTTTGATCAATAGCTTATTTGCGGGAATCAAACATCTATTTGTATGATTTTTAAATGGAAATAATTTAAAAAGAAAAAAAAAAGTGCTATGCTACAACCATTTTAGAAATGATTAAAAAAAAAAAAAACTCAAAGCAATTGTTAGAGGAAAGTCCTGCAGAAATGGTTAGTTAACACTCACGCACACAGCACTTGCAATTTTTGAATAAATCTATATTATTTCAGCCCCAAGTTTATATCACACCTGGTAGCTTAAGCAAAGGATAACACATCTCTTAAAAGGGAATTCACTAACAGAAAGGAAATACGAATAGAGAAGACCATGGAAAGAAGAAAATAACCACACAGAGAATGTAAGAGAGAAGACACTTTGCCCAAAATATTCCACACCCCCACCTCTTCCTCTTTTCTCTACACATACTCTTCCTCAATCCCTTAGTCGTAAGGGTATCTTAGTAATTCGATCACTCCTTCTAACAAACTTTGGTGAAGATTCCCCATTTTCCGAATCATTTGCCACCTCTCCTGTTGATACGGAGCCTTTCATATTTTGCATCATGACATTACCCTGCCCATAAAAAATGACCTTGTCCTCAAGGTCTGAGTAAGTAACATGAAGAGGAATTGGAATGTATTGAGAATCAGGATCATCCACACAGCATTTCAAGAGGAAAACATGAAAAATCGGGTAAATTTTTGCATATGAAAGGAGTTCTAGTTTGTAAGCAACAGACCCCACTCGAGATAAAATTTTAAAGGGGCCAAAATATCACATGAAAAGTTTTTGATTACGTTAGAGGCGTACAGAAAGCTGCCTATATGGCTAAAGCTTCACAAATACAAAATCACCCATAGTGAACTGAACCTCTGTGCACTTTTAATCTGCAAAATGCTTCATACGCTGCTAAGCACTGTGAAGGTTAGCTTTCAACTGAGACAGCAATTGATCATGTTATAGAAGTTGTTGCTGAACATCAAATGGTGTATCATCACGGAAGGAAGCTGGTATAATGGTCGAAGGATCACGTCCATATAATATCTTGAATGGTGTCATACCAATAGAAGTATGAAAAGTAGTATACCAAAATTCAGCCCATGGAAGAAAAGACACCCATAATCGAGGATTTTCAGCAACGAAGATACTGCTCAATACACTTATTTAATGCCTCTGATTGACTATTCATTTGAGGATGATAAGCAGAACTCATATGTAAGGAAGTTCCTTATAACTTAAATAAGGGTTGCCAAAAAGAGCTAGTGAAAATTTTATCACGGTCAGAAACAATAGTAGTAGGAATACCATGCAGTTTAACTACCATATTAATGAAAACCTCAGCAACTTGAGAGGCAGTGAAGGTAGCACGTAAAGGAGCAAAGTGACCAAACTTAGACAAATGATCAATAACAACAAAAATGACAGTGTAACCTTTGGAAGGAGGAAGATCAGTAATAAAGTCCATAGCAATGTCCTCCCAAACTTGATTAGGCATAGGTAGAGGACTTAATAAAGCAGCAGGGGAAGTTTGAGAATGTTTAGCTCGCTAACATACCTGACAGTGGTTGATAAAGTTCTTGATGTCAATACGCATACCCTTCCAAAGAAATAAGTAGCAACTTGTGCATTGGTTCAAAGGATTCTAGCATGGCCGCCAATGGAAGATAAGTGATATTCCTCTAAAATACGCTTGATAAGGCCATGATGATCCTCTAGAATTAGAAGGCGATGTTGCCAAAAAAGTAACCCATCCTTCAATTGGTATTGAGGCAAAGCGACAGGATCTTCTTGAAAACGAATTATCAATTCTTGCATAGTAGGTGATTGCTGTAGTGCAGAATGCAATTCATCTAAAAAAGAACAACAAGAAACAGTGAGAGCCATATGATAAGAGCGAGAAAGGACATCAACAACCTGATTGGAAGAATCGGGTTTATACTTTATGGGATAAGAATAACCCAACAACTTAGGTAACCAATGTTCTTGCTTTGGAGTTTGAATAACTTGATCAGATAAATGTTTAAGACTTCTCTGATCAGTACGAATAATAAAGTGATGGCCAAAAAGGTAATGACGGAATTTAGCAACTGCCTCTGTAATAGCATAAAGTTCGAGGACATCAGCAGATTGTTTTTGCATTTGAAAGGATAATTTTTTTTGAAAAATATGCAATAAGGTGACCTTTTTGAGAAAGGACAGCACCTATACCCTGACCAGAAGCATCAGTTTCAACAATAAAGGACTTGGAAAAATTAGGGAGAGATAAAACCAATGCTATAAGTAAGGCAGTCTTCAAAGCTTCAAAAGCTTGTTGAGCTTAAGGTGACCAAGCAAACTTATCTTTTTGCAATAAATCTGTGAGAGGGCTGGCAATAGAAGCATACTATTTTATAAAACAGCGATAATAGCCAGACAGACCTAAAAAACCTCGTAACTGAGTCACTGTAGTAGGGATAGGCCATTCACGCACTGCTTGAAGCTTTGTGGGGTCCATTGAAACACCTAAACCAGAAACCATATGACCCAAATAGTCAATGGATTTCCAAAAGAACATTTAGATAGTTTAGCAAATAATTTATGGGTCTGTAGACATTCCAGCACCATAGACAAATGCTTAAGATGAATGACCCAAGTGGGACTGTAGATCAAGATGTCATTAAAAAAAACTAATACAAATTTTTGAAGAAATGGCTAGAAAACATCATTCATGAGTGCTTGGAAAGTAGCTGGAGCATTGTTGAGTCCGAATGGCATGATGATCCACTCATAATGACCATTGTGAGTCCGAAAAGCTGTTTTATGACGATCTTCTGGTCTAACAAGTATTTGATAATACCCAATCGTAAATCCAACTTAAAAAAGAAAAGGGAACCACATAACTCATCTAAAAGTTCATCCATAGTAGGAATTGGGAATGAATCTTTAACAATGACAACATTCAGTGCGCGATAATCAGTACAAAATCGCCATGACGCATCTTTTTTTTCGTACCAATAAAACAGGAGCTGAGAAAGGAGAAGTGCTTGGTTGAATGAGACCTTCGGCCAACATTTCAGTAACCATGTGTTCAATTTCAGCTTTTTGAATAAATGGATAACAATAAGGTTTCACTTTAATAGTTGAAACACCGTCCTGAAGAGGAATAGCATGATCCTGTGATCTTGAAGGAGACAACCCTTTTGGAATTTCAAAAATAGAGGCAAAACGCCTAATAGCAGGGGCTAAATCAGCAGGTAAATCAGTAGCTAAATCAGAAACAGTAGTGGAATGATGAACAGAAGAACAAGCTAAAGAATATAACTCAGCAATTGAATAGATAGCACATAGTCATTGGAAATGATGAAAATGAGCTTCAGTAGGAACCAAAGATTTTTCTCCCTGTAGAACAATAAATTTATCACCATCATAAAATTTAATATATGCAGCATGATAATCTGCGATATGGGCACCTAAGGTAGCAAGCTAGGAAGCCCTAATGACAACTTCAACGCCGGATACTAGTAAAAAATAAGCAGAAAAAGTAATTATATGGCCAGTAATGATAACTGGAAGCTTAGCAATCTCCTCAGCTTGAAGAAAATACCCATCACCTACCATAACCTTAACTTCCTGAACTGGTTCCATGGGAAGGCGAAGAAGATGAGCAAGACGGGGTTGAATAAAACTGTCAGAACTACCCCCATCCAATAGAACCCGAACTGGTTTACTGGAAATATAGCCGATGAACCGAATTGTAGTGCTACTCACAGACCCATGATAAGCTTGTGATGAAAGATGATGTAAAGTAGAAGACGAATCACCTTCAGAAATCGGAACAACAGGGAGTTGCTCGTCTAATTGAGGTGGATCGCTGTCATTCAGGTCTGTAATGAAAAGCATGAGCTGCTTGTTAAGGCATTTATGGTTCCAAGTATACTTAGCATCGCAAGTAAAACACAATCCCTTCTCATGACATAATTGCATTTCAGCAGAGGAAATATGCTTGACGGATGGTGACGGTGCAATAGATGACTTAGGCAGTAACGGCGGCATCACTAAAGGCAGTGGTAGAGCAGGAGCTGAAGATGAAGATGTAAAGAATTGAGATGCAGATGAACAGATTTAGAAATAGGACCAGTGACTGGGAGCCGAGAATTAGAGAACCCAAACGAGGTCTTCTCGTCAAATAATCGAGCTAGAGAAACAGCTTTCAGTAATGAAGAAGGAGACTGTGCAATAACTTCTCTTCATAGGGAATCTTTAAGCCCACTAATAAAACAATCTAACAAAGCATTCTCGTGTAGTCTATCATCCCGATTAGCCAACACCATAAAAGAAGTATAATAATCAGCAACCGAACCTTTCTGGACCAATTTAAACAGCTGGGCTCTTGGACTATCAAACTAGGTAGAACTGAATTGGGCCTCAACAGCTTGGGCCAGGGCAGACCAAGTCAACACCTAGTTTGCTTTCCGTAACATCTAGTACCAAGGTACACAGAACCCTCAAAATGAATAGCTGTAATAGTAAGCCACGAATATATGGAGTGTCATAGTACTGAAAAAACTGCTCTGCACGGAATAACCAATTGAGAGGGTCAGTACCATCAAACTTAGGAAAATCCAATTTCACCTAATGCAACTGGAGTGGTGGTGGAACAGCCGGCAGAGGAGGAACCACCATGCTCGAGTTCAAAGCTCCAATTGGCAAAGATGATGAAGGAGTAATGATAGCATGCTTCAATTCGTCCAACGTGCACTGAATGGCAGAATACTGATCCTTAACCTTTTCCAAACGAGTGAGGATACAAACATCACGTTTGTCATTAACCTCCAAAATCTCAAAAATGCGCTTGATATCATTAGCCATAGTCTGCATTCTCATATTTTCCACCATTGGAGAGCAACGAGAGCACCAATTGTAATGTAGTTCCTGCAGAAATGGTTAGTTAACACTCATGCACACAGCACTTGCAGTTCCTGAATAAATCTGTATTATTTCAGCCCCAAGTTTATATCACACCTGGTAGCTTAAAAAAAGGATAACACAACTCTCAAAAGGGAATTCACTAACAGAAAGGAAATACGAACAGAGAAGACCATGGAAAGAAGAAAATAACCACACAGAGAATGTGAGAGAGAAGACACTTCGCCCGAAATATTCCACACCCCCACCTCTCCTGTTGATGCGGAGCCTTTCATATTTTGCATAATGACAGAAAGACTACACCAATATCTTTCTAAAATTATAAAATCATCCAATTATAAATTAAGATTGTCCAAAAACCATTACAAAGATTGAACTCAACTTCAACGGGTTAATAAGATAGCTAAATTTCTCAGTTCTTTTTTCCTCTCCCTTAGTAACAACATAGGGAACCTTCAGCCTCAAACAAATGTATATATTACTACTTTTTTGGATAATTAATAGCACGAAAAATAACCAGGTCCACAACAAAGATGCTAGTAAAAGTCATTACCATATGACAGATTTAACAAGAAGACTCGTTCTAGAATTATGATAAAAAGAAACTTGATTTATAACCTTCATATGGTTTATTAAACAAAAAGCAATATCTTACAAATTAAAAGTTAAAATTGAGCTACCATAACATTGAAAGAAATCAATTAGTATAAGACTTGAAGCAGAACAGTTTAATAATTACAATAAACTAGGAAACCAAAAATTGACAATCATACCCTCCAGAAAACTGCCTAGGCTTGAACTTCAGGTGAAGGTCTGAATTCACCTCTATAGATTTGCAGCAACTGAGGAACACTTTCCTGAAATCTGAACACAAATTTTTCCAGAAACTTTTTCTCACAGGAAATAATAATGGAAGGTATGGACACATTTTTCTTGATCAAACCTTCATTTTCAAAATTTTAACGACTGACCATCTAGGAATAATCCTCTGCTTCAAGCTATAGCTAAGAATTGTTGGGCCTCCAGCTATATCTTCCAACGGTAGACCCATTTCATCCACAAGAAACTTCATCGAGTCTGAGATATTTTTTTCTGACATAAACATGCAATATGGAAACTTACTGAATGCTAAAAGAGTGACATCCCTGGACCAGCCGCAACTCTCAAAGATATCCAATTTCGACTCCCAGGTTGATTTCTTAATCTGTGTTAAAACCATCAATGCTTGAACGAATGCAACCTTGAAAGGTTCGATTCCTGTTTCCTTGACAATCTTCAGATAATCAGCAAACTTTGCCTGATTCATAAATGCTACACATGCAAATTTAGCTAAAAGTAGAAAGACAGAGGATTGCGGCACTCCTTGATCTCTCAAAAGCTTTATGTTTGAAACCATGTTCGTTACATCATCATAGAAAACACTCCATTGTGAGCATTTTAAACATCTCTTTACTTTCCAATCATCATCAAGTACACTCTCAAGGGCCTCATAATGGGGGATTATACGTTTCTTTAAGCTCCAGGTTATGAATATAGAGTTAGGAATGAAGAGTTCTGGGATTTCAGAACCTGAAAACCCTATAGACTGGATAAACCTTAGCTTGGGCAAAAGGGTCTCCTCAGGCTTTGTCAGAAGCACTTGTGGATAGTTTTTCACAATTTTGGATATCTGTGTATTTGAGAATTCGTAGCTCCTGAAAAGATTAAGTACCGAGTCGGGTCTATTTGGTTCTTTCAGTTTAACCCATTTCGATACCTTACTAGCAACTTTGGCGGACATGCCACAAGAGTTCATGAGGTAAAAAACTGTAAATGATTGATTTCCTTCTTGATTTTGTTTTGGCTGATTTGATTCAAATAATTTCACTACCAAAGAAAATGAATTGAACATGTGGGCAGCATTGTGAGGGAGAAACCCTAATCGGGTTCTCTTCCAGCATGGCAGTGACAAAGATAATCTTGCAATCAGAAAAGTTAGCATGAATGATGACGAGAAACTCACCCAATACGAGTCTTCAACTCCAATTAGGGCGCGTTTCGTTGGGGGAGGGGAAGGGAGAGAAGAGGGATAAGATGTTTGATTGAATAAAATTGGAAGGGAGGAGAAGGAAGAAAAGCAAATTTTTTTTTCTTTTAAATTAAAAAGTTTTGAAGGGAAGGAGAATTTTTAAATTTATAATTTATTTTATTATTTCTTAATTTTTTAATATTTAATAAAAATTAAGATAATTTTTTTATTAAGAATTAAAAATAAAAAAATTAGAATTCATAATTTTTTTAAAAAATATTGATATAAATAACTTTTTATAAAAAAAAATTTAAAATAATATAAGGATAAATTTATCTAAATATAATTTATCTTTCTTCCCGTCCCAAAACAAATAATAATCTTCTCTTACTTTCTCTTCTTTTTCTTCCAACTAAATAAAATTCATTAAACCCTTCTCTCTTTTGTTGAGCCAAACGAAGCCTTAATACGCGAGTAGTACAATTCTTCAAATTCTGCTTTTGTATTCTAGCTATTGGAGGGTTTTCCTACTCGGACTCGTAGAATCGACAAAGAACAAAAAACCTAGACGTAACTTGCTCAATCAGCACCAATTCAGTTTGCTTCGTAGTATAATTCCCCCAATTCTTCACAAACTCAGAACTCCGAAGCGTTATACTTTTGTTTTTGCACCTTAAATAAACAACGAACGAAGAATGGAATACCACCGAGACAATACAAGAGAAGAAAGCAAGCTTTTCTATCACTGTTTATAATTACACTGTATACTTCTCCCCTCTTGCCATTCTAAGTTAGGCTCCATTGAATTGCATCAGACACAGGGAAGTTTGAATCTGATCGAACTGACGAGCAAAGTATTTTAATACTATGGTTCTAAAATATTCTCTAATAATGCCAAATCCAATCAATTTAAGACCAATTGCCACGCTGGTAGAATTTTGATGTAAATAAAAATAAAATAATAATAATAATAATAATAATAAGAGAAAAACAGATATTTTGACTCTAAATATTATATTTAGTAAGGTATAAAATAAATTAAAAATCTGCAATCAAAAAATAAAATAAAATAAAAATCTAATTGAATTTGTATGTTTAATTATATAGAAAGAATGCAAAAATGGAAAAAAAAATTGAACAAAAACCTAAAATATTTCTACTAAAAAAATTATAAAATACTAATTTTTTTAATTGAAATAAAAAAACTAACAAAAACAACAACGGAGCCATGTTCCTGTATAAGGGGCATATGCATCCCTTCATTTTGAAAAAAATTACAAGTAAAAGGTATAAGTTTTAGTATTTTGCACTTCTTACTCTTAATATTTTGTACTTCTTACTCTTTATATTTTTAATTATTATTTTTTTAAATTAAATTGCACCCCTGGCCCAAGATCTAGGCTTCGCCACTTAACAAAAAAGTCTTTAACTTTTAAAACCTTCCATGTTCAACCTTAAATACATGATAATCTTCATCTTTGCAAACTCTAGCTCCAAGGTGGATGACTCGATGTCCATTGCCAAGACTACTCAAGCAGCTTACAAGGAGTTTGCAATTGAGTCCTTTGAGAATGACATAGAATCCTCTAATTTGTGCCAAGGTTGCTTTGTCTCTCGGTGTCACACAAAGTCATGAGTGGACACAGATAACTCAAAGAAGGTCATTGACAACGAACTTCAATTTACAAATGGGTCATTAGGAACCAATAAACCTCTAATTCCCTTATTATTGTTTTTTCTTAAATTATTTAAATTTTTTCCATCATTCTATTTATAATGATTCTTTTTTCTTTGTGGATTTTGACATCGATGGATAAGAAGATATGAAATGCATCTATGAGACAATAGCTGTAAAAGAGAGAAATCTATTGAGGAATCAAGCAGCAATGAAGCAAAGAAGGAGATTTGTGCTAGCAAAATGGTCTAAAAACTTTCTTCCCTTGTGATTCAGCCAGCTTTCCATCAAAGTGCTTACTTATGAATTGGCTCTACTAAGGGAGAAGAAATGTGTCCTACCAAACATGCCAACTTCAAGATTTCCTCCCCTTCTCCCATTCCCCTTCTCTCTACCCATTATACCAAATAGGACTTAAAGAAAGTTAATAGCAAATTGAAAGAAAGGTGCATTTGAATAAATGAAATTAAAAGAAAAATAATGAAAAGATAATTTAAAAAAAAAATAAAAGAATGTGATAAAATAAGAGAGTATGAATTATACCATCTCTTCATAATATTAATTTTTGTTTTCCTCAAAATTCGAGGGTTAAGGAAAAGAAGACCCAAATTTTCAATTTGAATCTCTCCAATAAGCATGTGAATAAAATATCATCATGGTAAATAAAGATATACTGACAGTGTATATCTTATACATTTCCACTTTCTCTTTTAATATTAAGTCACATATCTTATGTCTATATCTCTCCAATAAATGTGTTCATCTGGCATGGTGCTACTCAACCAAGTTAAGATGGGGCAAACTAGTTAAAAAAAAAAAAATGGTCAGATCAAGCCAACCACTAGACTAGTCATTTAGGCTAATCTAGCCCCATGAAAACAAACATATTTAAAAAAATATAAGGACCTAAATAAAAAGAAATAATTTTTAAAAGTCATTTTGCAATTTTATTTAATAATTTTAAACACATTTTATAAATTATAGATAACTGGAGATTTTTTACTTCCATGTTGATTTATTCATATGTGCTATAACAAAAATTGCTTGAATGAAACTAGCCTTAAAAGGGTTGATTCCTATCTTTATAATAAATTTGACATATTCATCAAAATTTGCATGCTTCATAAATTTGAGATACTCCCTCTTCTCTTAATACTTTTATGTTTAGCACAAGATTTATAACACCATTGTTTAAAAAATAAAATCCTGAGTGTTTTATGGCTATATACACTTTTTTATCGTCATCAAGTACACTCTTAAAAGTGTTGTAACTAAGGAATATTTGTGCTTTTAAACTCCAGGGTAGAAGTCTGCAGTTAAAAATGACAAGTTATGGGAGTTTAGAACCTAAAAATTCTATAGGTTGAGAAAACCTTAGCCTGGGCAAAAAAGTTTTCTTAAGGTTTGTCAAATGCATTGGTTGATGGTTTTCCACTAATTTGGATATTTGGGTTTCTAAGAAATCGTAACTCTTTAAAAGATTAACTACCAAGTTGAGATTATTTGACCCTTTCAAATTAAACCTTTTGGATAATTCAATAGTTACTTTAGTGAACAAGCCACATGATTTCATGAGATAAGAAACTATAAATGATTCATTTCCTATTTGTTTCTACGTTTATTAATTTGCTTCAAACAATCTCACAATTGAAGAAAACGAATTGAAAATGTGGGAAACATGTAATGGTGAAAACCCAGTTGGTTCCTCATCTTGCACAATAGTGACAAAGATTATCTTGCTATCAAACAATTAAGCATAAATGATTATGAGATATTGACATAATTTGAGTTGTTAGCTCCGATTTACCTGGCACATAGTATAACTCCTCATATTGCACTTTCATATTCTGAGGCTCTTTGAGGTTTTTCCTACCTTGACTAATAGAATTAACAAAGAAAAAAATAATAAAAGCCAAATATAACTCACTAAATCAGCTGTGATTCAACCTACTTCATTATATGATTCCTCTCATTTTACATGAACTCAAAACTTTGAAGCAATATGCTTTCATTTCTATATTTGACATAAACAATGAACAAAGGATAGAATAACACTAAAACAACATGGGAGAAGGAAGCGATTTTTTCTATCATCACCCTAAGGGTGAAATCCTACTCTTACAATCCCTTTTAGTTAGATGATATAAAAAGAATATATATATATATATATATATATAAAGTAGATAGATGAGATAAAAAATAATTTTTATATCCCTACTTTTAAAAGTAATAAAAAAATAAGGATTATTAAGAAATGACTATAAGATATAATAAATATTACACATAATTTGAAAATGAATTCCCTCTCTCTTACAAGGCCTTCAAGTGTTACATCATTTTTCTTCTTTCTAACAAAAAATTTTTTAGATCAAATAAAATGATATTTGTTTACTAATAAAATATAATTGAGTTTCATATTCAAATATTTACAATTTTATTATTATATAAATGAAGTACTATATGAGATTTACATTATTACCTATTATAATACCACTATCATATGGAGTCTATTACATAATTTGACTTTATTTTACTAATTAGTATAAAAATGATGTGGTATAGTTGGTATATGTAAAAACTTTTCCTTAGGAGGCCAATCACCATTGAATTACATCAGATATACATTAGACAAAGAAATTTGAATCTCATTGAGCATTGTATTTTCTATTGTGATTCACTCAAGGTTATTAATAATTTTTTAGAAATAATATTAATTTTTTATAAAAAGATATCTTTAAAAAAATTTATAATATTATTTATTTTATATTATTAAATTTATGACAATACTTGTATTTATTAATATATATTTCACACATATGTTATTGTTGAAATAAAATATTGTTAATTATTATTTTTTATTAATTAATTTTTAAAGAGGCTATTTTGTGAATGTTATGCTTTTAATAATTATTTATATTTTTTTATCAAATCAGTTTATAATTTTTTAAGTTTCAAAAAAGGAATTATTTAATAATTATTATATTATGTAAATAATAGGTATAAATATATTTTAATTGTAATTTATCTGTTGTTACAAGATAAATAAATATGTGCATCTTTTAGTTCTAGAAAAGGGAGAGTATAATTTTTCAAAATATAGGAAAAAACTTGAATTTTTTTTGAATCTCTCATTAAAAAAAAAAAAAAAAAAAGAAGAAGAGTAATTCACCCGAGAAGTTATTATGAAATACTAAAAAGAACATTAGTCCAAATCAAAAATAAACTAAAAGTATTTTTTTCATCCTAAAAATTTGGGATAAATTTCAATTTGATCACCAAATATATATATATATATATACACTATTAATTTTGTCCTACATTACAATCCCAATGTCTTCTTAAATACTAATGGCTTCTAATTGCTTAAAGGAGTTTGGTGATTTTATGATCAAATACATATATGAGCCACAGCTAAATCCTCTATCTACTAATCAAAAAACTCTACCAATTGGATTCCAATCAAGAGGAACAAGAAGAAAAAAAAATACTATCGTGCTGGAAAATGAGAAAATTCAAAAGGGCATCAAGAATGCAAGAAAGACTTTAATAGGTGAGATTTTTACCAACATATCGATCTCAGTCCACATTCTCCTTCTTTGTTTTGAAAGCTTTCGTGAAAGACCCAAAATATTAGAGAATTGAAGAGGTCGACCAAAACCTTTTTCAATTTTTTATTTTATGGTGAGTTCGAACAATGCAAGACACTGAAAATAGTTCATTGTTGTAAAAGAGATCTCTTGATCACAAAAAGATTCTTTTCCCAAAAGAAGACATGAAATTCTCCTTAGATTTAGACTTGAGATGAAGGCCTCTTAGTTAGTCAGCAAAGCTATTTTCCTTTGTTCTACTCTTCTGAATTTCTTTCACCATAATATAGGTTCCTCTATAAATAAGCATGTAGTTTAGGTTATTCCAATAGTCCTCGAAGTTGTCGTCAATAAGTTTTATCTTTCTTTCATTTGAACAAAATAAATCCCCTAACTTTTGAACAAAGAAAAAAGAAAAAAGACACAGTCACCTGCTATCTTTAATAATCTATACATTTTAAAAAAAAAAACTATTTTATGGTCTTTTCTTCCTTTCAACTTTCATATTTGGTGTCACATACACTACCATATAAATGAAAATTTCTTCAACTTGTGACAATTTTTTTTAAGAAATTCAATATTTGTTTTCATTAAAAACTAGAGAAACTTCTTTTTTTTCTGGGGTAAGACAGAGGTAAAAGTCCAAGGAAATAAAAGTACAAGGAAAAAAAAAACCAGAAACATCAAGTTGACACCATTCTGAGATAAGAAGCTCCAGTGGTGTCTTCCATCAGCAACTAATACCAGTAGACGCCATTGGGGTGATTATATAAGATATGAAGTATGAGCACCTCAATCAAGACAAACTAGCATTTGTTTGTTTACTTCTCTATAGATTTTTTTTTTTTTTTAAAAAGAAGCTCAGTTAAAATCGATTTTTATCCACAGATTCATATGCCTGTTGGCAACAATCCAAGACACAATGGTTAAGTGCCAACAGTTCAGAAGAGAATCCTTTAGAGAGAAAGAGACAAGAGGGTATGGCCATGTCTCTTTTTCTCTCTCACTGAATCTTCTCCAGTGGAATCCTCTCCTGAACTGGAGAGGATCCTGGTTCTGGTTAAGCCATATAGTCATTGTAAAAGTAATGGCCCAAGACGAACCATTTTCATTGTCATCAGAGTCCATTCCAATAAGGACAACAGAAAGAAAAAATGCACCATAGTAACACTAAAGACTGGTTCAAAAACACATACGAACATGCACCACTTGACAGCTTATTTATTTTCAATAACCAAAAGAGATAAGCCTCTGCAGTCAAATTATGAAAGAAATTACATGTTATTCAACTCTAAAGTCAAAATCAAGTAGGAAAAAAATTCAAACTTTACCGATTCAAGATCATTAGATAATGGATAATGTCACAGTAAGTATACTTGAAATTAGAGATAAATAAGAAGCTGCTTTACACGAAAAGTATTAGAATAGTTCTAGCATGACACATCATAATACAGCACCCATAAATTTATCCTCACCGGCCAAATTTCTTCATATCAGAATATCAAGTTATATATATATATATATATATATATAGAAATTTTATCCCTTCGGCGTTAATAAACATAAGTTAAAAAATAAGACAGCAAAGAACTCACTCTGCCCAAGAAGCTTCAGAGGTGCACCACCCAAAACTCTATTAAATGGGTTAAAAATAAAAAATAAAAACCAACAGAAAGGTAATACTATTACTACAATCCTATCCTCTCAATAAGCACACTCTTACGGCCCACATTTATTCTCCAATGCTATACGTTGGCTCCTTTTTCTTCTCCAGAAACACTTGTTAAGAGAATTTAAAATTGTCCAAAAACCATTAAAAAGATAAAACTAAAATTTAGCAGGTTACTTTGACAGAAAATTTTCTCAGTGCATGTTTTCTCTCCCTCAGTAACAACATAAGGCACCTTCAGCCACAAAAATATGTATATGTTACAATATTTTGGATACCAAACAGAAGCAAAAAAAAAAAACCCACGTCCAGAACAGAGATGCCAGGAAAAGTTATAAACATGTGACCTAATTAACTAGAAGACTTGTTCTAGAATTATGATAAAAAGAAAATTGGCTCATAACCTTCACATGGGTTATTAAACAGAAAGCAATATCCTACATATTAAAAGTTCAAATTGAGCTACCACAACATTGAAAGATATCGATTAGGGTAAGACTTGAAGCAGAACAGCTTAATAATTATATTAAACAAGTAAGTCATAAATTGACAATCATACCCCCTTTGAAACTACCTAGGTCCGAATTTCAGGTAAAGGTCTGAATTCACCGCCATAGATTTTACGTAGCTGAGGAACACTTTTCTGAAATCTGATGACAAATTTATCCAGAAAATTTTTTTCCCTGATTGCGATGGAGTAGTATAAGGACATATCACTTTTTATCAAACCCTTCATTTTCAGAAGTTTTACTACTGAGCATCTAGGAATAATCCTCTGCTTCAAGTTATAGCCAAGAAATGCTGGGCATCGAGCTATATCTTCCATTGACAAACCCATTTCATCCACAAGAAACATCATTGAGTTAGTGATCTTTTCCTCCGACAGCGCCATGCAATATGGATACTTCCTGAATACTGAAAGAGTGACATCCCTGGACCACCCGCACCTCTCAAACATATCCAGCTTTGACTCCCAAGATGATTTCTTTGTTACTGCTAACACATAAATTGCCTGGATGAAAGTAGCCTTAGAAGGTTCAATTCCTGTTTTTTTAGCAAACTTGACATGTTCAACAAACTCTGCAGGCTTCCTAAATGCTACATTTGCAAAATTAGTTACCAATAGAGAGACAGAAGATTGAGGCACTCCATGTTCTCTCAAAACCTTAACGTTTGGAACTACATTCGATACATCCTGGTGGACAAAACTCCATCCTGAGCGTTTTAAAGCCTTACAAACTTTTCTATCTTCACCAAGTAGACTCTTAATGACATCATAACGGGGGAGTATACTTTTCTTTAAGCTCGAGGCTAGGAATCTAGGGTTATAAATGAGGAGTTCTGGGAGGTCAGAACCTGAAAACCCTATAGACTGGAAAAACCGTAGCTTGGGCAAAAGGGTCTTCTCAGGGTTTGTTGAAAGCACTCGTGCATGCCTTTTTACTAATTTAGATATCTGGGTTTCCGAGAAACCGTATCTCCTGAAAAGAGTAAGCACGGAGTCAGGATTATCTGGGACTTTCAAATTAACCCTTTTGGATACTTGAATAGCTACTTTGGCAGACAAGCCGCATGAGTTCATAAGATAAGAAACTGTTAATGATTCATTTACTTCTTGTTTCTGTGTAGATTGATTTGATTCAGATAATTTCGCAACAGAAGAAAACGAATTGAAAATGTGGGACGCATCGCGATGGAGAAAACGCAGTTGGGTCTTCCTCCCGCATGGCAGTGACGAAGATAATCTTGCAATCAGAAAATTAAGCATGAATGATGATGAGTTACTCACCCAATATGAGTTGTTAGCGTAGTACAATTCCTCATATTCTAAAACTCTTGGAGTTTTTTCCCACTCTGAGTCGTAGAATCAACAAAGAACCAAAAAAACCCTAGACATAACTCCCTGAATCAGCGGCTATTCAGCCTCCACCGTCGTATAATTCCTCTCATTTTGCACAAACTCAACTCCGAAGCGTTGTTTGTTTCATTTCTGCGTCTGAAATAAACAAATAGCAGGCATATCCAGACAAGGAAGAGAGCGATTCCGAGCGTCTTGTGTTTTTATTTACTTTCCTTTTCTCGGTGCTTTACCCCTTGTTTGTTTGGTTCCAGAGGGGAGGGGGGTTTGGTTTGGTTTGATTTGAAATTTTGGAGGGAAGGAAAAGTTTAATAAAATTTTTTTTTATTTTTTTTTTATCTCTTCAATTTGGGGGATTAGAAGAAAAAGTAAAAAAAAAATTAAAATATCTTTTATTTTAATTATTAATTCTATATTTCATAAATTTTTTATAAGTATGATTGAGGAGAAATTTCAATGTATCAATTAACACAGGTATATTGTCATATTAAAAAAAAAATAAGCATGCCAATGTTTTTAACTCAAATGTATTTTAATTTTATAAAATAAAACTGTTAAATTATACATTTGTTGAAATAATTATTTAGTTAATTTTATTTGTTTACAAATTTTTTTAAAATAATTATAATTACAAATGATTTTGGACATTTATTTAATTTGGCGGGGACAATATTAAATTTTTAAAAATAAAAAAATAATTAGCAGTATTGTCATTACTTTTAAAATATATAAGGGTAAAATGATCTACATATTATTATTTTTCTTTCTCTCCCCTCCTGAACCAAACAATATATCTCCCCTCCCCTCCCCTCCTTTGAACCAAACAAGGCCTTAGACGTTGGAGAAAAAATAATAAATTAAAGTAAATTATAAATTATTTACTTTCTTTCATTTTAATTTTTCTATTTGTAACCTAACGAAACATTCTTCCTAGCTGTATTTTCCTAGCATTCCTAACTAGATTAGTTGATGTGGCTGCATTTGTCGAGCCATGGGTAAAATTGATAAGCTAATTCATTAAGTAATTGGATGACATTATGAAATTGAAATAAAATAAACATTTGAGACAAAATTGAAAATAATTTCAAAACTTTTGGGACCAAAAAGTTACTTTAACCAAAAACCAACCTCCTTGAATTTTGACTAAACTATACATTATACCAATTTTGTTTTAAAAATATCACTAAGCTCCTTTTACATTTGATAAATATTACAAAAAAAAGTTCATTTAGTTTATTTTTTACACATTATGAATAAAATTAATTTTGTTTTAAAACTTAATATCAACTTAGTTGTATTTATTATTATATTAAAAATGAAATAATATCACATAAGGATAATAAATGCAAATCATCTAAAGTGAAAATAAAATTCAGTGCACTGAATGAGGGAAGGTTTTTATTTTTGAAAAAAAAAAATGAGAAATTAAGCCTAATTCAACAAATTTCATAAATAAATCTTTTGAAATGGAGATCCATGCACTAAGGGTAACCCAATGGCAAGGGTAGGGTGTAGACATAAATAGGGCTAAGGGCTCAAATCATCTAATGCATCAAAATAATAATAATAATAATTATTATCTTAGTACTATCTCAAATCTCAAAAGAAATTAGTTGTAGAATCTTTTTACTTGTGGCAGAACTTATATCAATTTTCATAATTGTAATTGAGAGTTTTTTTTTATTTTTTTCATAATAATAGTGTGAATTACTTGTTTTTAATTCAATAACAATAAAGACAAATTAGTTAAGAAACTCTAATGACTCTTAATATCAAAATAATATTCATAACAAAAAATATATGTTTTTAATAATAATACTGATATTAAATATACTTTTATCCAGCCCTCCTTAAGATAGGTCAAAGAGAAAGCATTTCATTTCACAAATTCATATGCTTGATAGCAACACTATTCTTCTGCCATGATAATGTAGGAGACATAATTGTAGTGACTACTACTAGTTAAGAAGGCCTTTGGAAGTGTCTCCTCAGTACTTCATGATTTTACCACTTCTAAATAAGCCAAGTAATCAATATAAAAGTAATAGTCAAAGTGGAAAATTTTGTAAGATTCCAAATAACTCACTCCAATATTACTAGCTTTGTGGAAAAAAAAAAAAGTTCTAGCATTTACCATCATCATATACCTTATAGCGAATAATGATTTGTGATTAGTCACATCCAAATGGTGAAAACTTAAATACAATTTTTAAGTGTTAGTCATAGAGTTAATATATGGACATTTTTTACAAATCAGTTATACATAATTGATTCTTTTAAAGCAGTTCTTTTGTATATTATATTTTTATTGAAATAACTTATAACAAATATGTAAAGAACTTTATTTAAAATTTATCCCTTTCAAATAAAAATATTCTCCAATATTCTGCACATGTGATTTACTTTAAGGAATTCTAAATTAAGTTTTTCAACAGTCTTTTTCTATAATCATAAATGAGATATATATATATATATATATATATATATATGTATGTATGTATATTTGTGAACACTATAGAGTTGGCA
Source organism: Erythrophleum fordii (assembly GCA_032878935.1). NCBI lineage: Eukaryota > Viridiplantae > Streptophyta > Magnoliopsida > Fabales > Fabaceae > Erythrophleum > Erythrophleum fordii. The sequence continues at coordinate 25,306,397 of JAVQMF010000058.1, read as the reverse complement.
ATAATAAGATTCCTCAACAAAGTAGAAAAATGGCTTTTAGATCAAGCTAAAAAGAAGACATATATTTCACAATAGAAAGAGGAAATGCTCCATACTAATAATAGAAGGTCAGTTACAATAGGTGACTACTTATTTCCAATAAGCAAAATAAAAAGGACTATGCAGAGTGTGAAAAGAGAATCTATTATTATTGTAAAATACTGTTGTTAAAATATTCATGGATCTCACTTTTTTTCTTTTTTCAAAATTTTTCCTTTTATTTTTTTAAAAAAATTTTCTACTTTCTTTTTTTCAATTTAAATTATCTATGTAATTACATGGGTATCATGCAATTGCATATAACCCATATCTAGTTATGAAATAAATAATATGCTATCGAACTCAAAATTCAAAATGTAGTAGAAAAGATAAAAGTCTAAACTTTATTGTGATTCAAGTCATAGTAATAAATTAAATATATATAATAATTAGATTAAAATCTTTTTAGGATATACAATGGGATAAACCTAAAAGCGTAAAATAATATACCATAATCTATTACACTTTTCAATCCAATGACCAAGTATTTTTTTAGATGAATCCTTTCTATATGCAATTTTGATAGATAGTAATTTCTATACACGTACCGAAGAAGGTGACTTGGGGATGTAGCATCTCCATTCATTTGCTGACCGTTGTTGCATTATAAGATGCCACTACCTTTCTCCCTACAAAAAGGAATATGAAGAAAAAGACAGGAATTAGGTTTAGGAGACATTGCTACCTTCATCTGTGGGAAGAAGATGATGAAATGCATCGATGGGAAAGAGACTCAACTTTGTTGAAGAAAAGAAAAAGATGCACAGTTTTTACTTTTTAAAGCAACTTGGCTTTTTTTAAGCTGTTAGATGAGATTAACAGTTAGGATTGGCTACGACAAAAAGCATAAGAGATAGTTATAGTAGAGGATTTGAATCCTTCTTCTCCCATGATTCAGCTAGCTTTCCATTAGATCCATTGAGGAAAGCACTTTATGCTTACTTATGAATTAGATCTACTAAGGCAGAGGGGATATGTCCCACCAAACATGTCAAATTCAAGAGTTCCTTCCCCTCTCCCATTCCCCTTCTCTTTTCCCATTATACCAAATAGGACCTAAAGAAAGTTGATAGCACATTGAGAGAGATGTGTTTGGATATATGAAAATGAATGAAATTAAAAGAAAAATAATGAAAAGGAAATTTTAAAAAAATAATAAAAAAAAATGGAATAAAATAAGAAAGCATGCATCATACCATCTTTTCAAAATATCAATTTTTGTTTTCTTCAAAACTGGATGGTAAAGGAAAAGAGGACTGAAATTTTCAATTCAAATCTCTCATTTTAGCATGCAAATAGAATATCATCATGTTGAATAAAGATAGACTGAGGCGTGAGCGCCATACAATTTCACTTTCTCTTTTTTAGTTTTAAATCTCACATCTTATGTCTATCTTTTTTTCAATATAGGTGTTTATCTTACCCAATGCTACCAAGCCAAGTTGAGTTGGGTTGAACTAATAAAAAAATATTATAGTTAGGGTCAGGCTGAGCGTTAGGCTAGCCATGCTAGTTAATCTAGCTCAAACTGACACCATGGGAATAAATATACTTTTTTTAGAAAAATAGGGATAAAAGTGAAAAGAATTTTTTTTTAGAGTCATTTTATAATTTTAGCCAAAAATTTTTAAATATATTTTACAAATTATAAATAACAAGGGATAAAGCCTTTTAATTTCAACTCCCATGTTAATTTCTTCATATTTGCTACAATAATAATTGCTTGAATGAAACTAGCCTTAATAGGTTTGATTCATATTTCACTAATAGACTTGACATATTCATCAAACATTACATACTTTATAAATGTTGTAGTTGTAGACCTACTTGACATTTGAGAGATAGAAGATTGAAACATTCTTTCTTCTCTCAAAACTTTTATGTTTAGCACAAGATTCATAATACCATTGTACAAAAAATAAAATCCTGAGCATTTTATGGCCATATAAACTTTCGTGTCATCATTAGGCACACTTTTAATGGCATCATAACCAAGGACTATTTGTTCCTTTAAGCTCCAAGTTAGGCGTCTGCAATTAGAAATGACAAGTTTTGGGAGTTCAAACCTTAGAAACCCTATAGACTAGAAAAACATTAGCTTGGGCAAAAGGGTTTTCTTAGGTTTTGTCAAAAGCATTAGTGGATGGTTTTCCACTAATTTAGATATCTAGGTTTCTCTAAGAAACTATAACTCTTTAAAAGATTAACCACTAAGTTGGGATTATCTGGCCTTTCAAACTAATCCTTTTGGATGCTTCAATAACTACTTTGGTGGACAAGCCACATGATTTCATGAAATAAGAAACTATAAATGATTCATTTCCCACTTGTTTCTATGTTTGTTGATTTAGTTCAAACAATTTCAGAACTGAAGAAAACGAATTGAAAATGTAGGAAGCATTATGATGGAGAAAACCAAGTTAAGTCTTTGTCTTGCATGGCACTAAAAGAGATAATCTAGAAGTAAGAAAATTAAACATGAATGGCAATAAGATACTCATACAATTTGAGTTGTTAGCTCCAATTAACCTTGCACGTAATATAATTCCTCATATTCTAAGGCTCTTTGAGGTTTTTCTTACCCTAGCTAGTAAAATCAACAAAGAATAAGCAAAAAACGCAGACACAACTCGTTGAATTAATTGTGATTCAAACTACTTCATGGTATGATTCCTCTCATTTTGCACAAACTCAAAACTCCAAAGCTATATGCTTTCATTTCTCCATCTAATATAAACAATGAATGAAGGATAGAATAACACCAAGATGATTTGAGAGAAGGAAGCTAATTTTTCTGTGATCGCTGCTGCAGCATCATTTATTTTTTTGAAAAAGGTTTAAATTAAATAAAATAAGATTTATTTACTAATAAAATATAATTAGGTTTCACATTCTATTACATATTATTTTACTATCATATAATTAGGGCACTATATAAGATTCACACTCTAATTACTCACTATAATATTACTATTATGTGACATGTATTATATAATTTTACTCTATTTTATTAGTTAATGTACAAATAATGTAGTTGATTAAGTATATGCAAAAATTTCTCCTACAGAGGCAAGTCACTATTGAATTACATCACACAGACACAGACACAGAAATTTGGATCTTATCAAGCACTGTATTTTACCATTGTGATTCACTTAAGATGATCAGCAATTTTTTGAAAATAATATCAATTTTTTTTTATAAAAATATATTTTAAAAATTTCAATAATATTATTTATTTGTATTATTAAATTTATAACAATATTTACACTTATTAATATATATTTCACACATATGTTATTGTTGAAATAAAAGTATTATTAATTATTATTTTTTATTAATTAATTTAAAGAGGCTATTCTGTAAATGCTATGTTTTTACTAATTATTTAACTTTTATCAAATCATTTTATAATTTGCTAAATTTTTAAAAAATTGAATTATTTAATCATTATTATATTATATAAATAAAAAATATATAAGAGTATTTTAATTATAATTTATCTTTTGTTACAAGGTAAATAAGTATGTGTATCTTTTAATTTTAAAAAGGGGAGTACAATTTTTCAAAATATAGAAAAAAATTGAATAATTTTTGCATCCCTCTTAAAAAGGAAGAGTAATTTACCTAAAAAGTTATTATGATATACTAAAAAGAACATTAGTCTAAACAAAAATAAAATAAAAGCATCTTTTTCATTTTAAAAATTTGAGGGCAATTTCAATTTCGTCCCATATGTATGTGTGTGTGTCTGTGTCTGTGTTAATTTTATCATACATTACAATCTCAATGTTTTCTTAAATGCTAATGGCTTCTAATTGCTTAAATGAATTGATTTATATGTGGCCATATGGTCAAAATGCAGAGATGGATATTACTTTACGTTCGTGGCTATTACATTACTTAATCTTATCAACGTAGCCCCTACGTGCCATTATTTTAATTTTTCTATTCGTAACCTAATCTAATTGAAGCATTTTTTGTAGCTATAAGTGTATTTTCTTAGCATTCCTAACTAGATTAGTTGATGTGGCTTTATTTGTCGATCTATGTGTAAAATTGATAATCTAATTCACTAAATAATTGGATGATATTAGTATTTAGAAAAATATTGAGAAATTTTACAAATATGTAAAATGAAATTGACACAAAAATAAACATTTAAGACAAAATTGAAACTAACTCTATTTTTGGGACAAAAAAGATTCTTTTGCCAAAAATCAATGTCCTTAAACTTTGACTAAATTACACATTATACCAATTTTGTTTCAAAAATATCACTAAGGTCACTTCATATTTGACTCTACACAATATGAACAAAATCAATTTTCTTTTAAAGTCTAATATCAATTTAGTTGCATTTATTATTATATTAAAAATGAAATAATATTCAAATGTTCCTGAAGTGCACGGAGGGGAGTTTTTAATTTTAAAAAAAATAAGAAATTAGGCCCACTTTAGTCAATTTTTCAATTTTTTTGAGGTGAAGATCTATGCATTAGGGATAGACTAATGATAAGGTTATGGTGTAGATATGGATAGGGCAAAGGTTCAAACCACCTAATGCATCCAAAAAGAAAAAAGAAATAATAATCTCAGTGCTATCTAAAATCTTTAAAGAAATTAGTTGCCTATGAAAGTCTTCTTACTTGTGGTGGAATTTATATCAATTTTTATAGATGTGATTGTGCTTTTTTTTTTTTTCAAATAATGATAGTGTAAATTACTTTTTTTAAATTAGATAACAATAGGTGAAATTATTGAAAAACTCCAACTACTCTTAGTATCAAAATAATACTCATAACAAAAAAGATTAATAATAATACTAATATTAAATATACTTTTATCTGCCCCTTTTTAAGATACATCAAGGAGAAAGCATTTCATTTCACAAATTCAAATGCTTGATAGCAACACTTCTCTTTCGTTGTGATAATGCGGGAGACATAATGTTTAATGACTGCTATTGGTTGAGAAAGCCTTTGGAAGTGTCTCCTGAGTATTTCATGATTTCGCCACTTCCAAATAAACCAAGTAATCACTGTAAAAGTAACGGCCAAAGAAGAACCATTTTCATTGCGAGCAAATTCTATAACATTCCAAATACTTTGTGTTAAAAAAAAAATTTCTAGTATCTACCATCAGCATATACCTTACAGTAAATAATGATTTGTGATCAGCCATATTTAAATTGAGAAAATTTAAATACAATTTTTAAGTGTTAATTATGAAGTTAACATACAGATATTTTTAACAAATTAGCTACACAAAATTGATTCTTTTAAAACAGTTCTTCTGTGCATTATATTTTTATGAGAAAAACTCATAACAAATATCTAAAGACCATCTAAATTTTATCCCTTTCAAATTAAAATCTTTTCCAATATTTTGCATGAGTGATTTACTTCAAGGAATTCTAAACTAAGTTTGTCGACATTCTTTTTCTAGAATTATATATCATATGGATATATTTGTGAATACTATAGAGTGGGCAATAGTAAGATTCCTCAACAAAGTGGAAAATTAGCTTCTAGATAAGGCTGAAAGGAGACTTACATTTCACAAAGGAAAGAGGAAATGATCCATACTAACAATAGGAGAACAGTTCAAAAACACCAACAACATATAATAGTTGACTACTTACTTCCAATAAGAAAGATAGAAAGGACTATGTAGACAAATTGTGTGTGTGTGTGTGTGTAAGGACAATCTATTATCATTGTAAAATATTGTAGCCAAACTATTGATGGATTTCACTTTTTTTTTCAAATTTTTCCCTTTTATTTTTTTCTAAATTTGTTTTACTTTCTTTTTTTTAAATTTAAACTATCCATGTAATTAACATGGGTCCTACACAATTGTATAGAGCCCACATTTATATATGAAAAGAATAATATGCTACCAAACTCAAATTGCAGTAGAAAAGATAGAGTCCAAACTTTATTGTAATTCAAGTCATAGTAATAAATGTTGGCCAAAAAAATTTCATTGTAATAAATAAAAAAATATATAATAATTAGATTAAAATCTGTCTAGGATAGATAGTGGGATGAAATAGAGAGCATAAAATAATATAAAACATGTAAGGGTGAATACGGTAATTGCAAAACATATATAATAAAAAAAATGATTTACCAGATTGAATTTTGGGACCTTCTATTTAAAAAAAAAAGTTTATCCTCTCAACAAAAGCATTTTAGAAGATAATGAAAATAGTAATATATATTACCATTAGATAATAGATAAAGTAACAAATGTCATAATAAGTTCACTTAAAATAAGAAATATCTCAGAAGTTGGTTCTCATGAAAAATATTACAAAAGTTCTAGCAAGATACTTACGAATGATGATCCTGCTAACTATTGCAGTTATACCAGAGCCATTAAATTTCTCGTCACTCACTGACAGTGAGAAAGAGTGATCAAATTTCTTCACATCAAACTATCAAGTTATGCATATTGAGGAATTTTATTCCATTGGTGTCTATTAACTGCTTTCCATTGGTGTCTATCAATAGTTTGGTTATTGATAGTTTTTTCCCTCCCCATTAGACTATCAAGTTATGCATATTGAAAAATTTTATTCCATTGGTGTCTATTAACTGCTTTTAAAGATTATAAGTGAAATTATTAAAAAATATTTAAATTTAAATAATTTGTTTATAAACATTACTTATAATTAAATTGTATGGCATCATTTGATCTATATAATCGACCCTTCTTAATAAGAAAATACTTATTATTGTTTGTGTCTATTAACTATTTTTCATGGCTATCATAGTTTGATTATTGATAGTTCTTCCCCTCCAAAAAAAAACTCAAGTCTCTCTCTCTTTAGCATCTAAGGAAGTGTTTGGTTGTGAAAGGAAAAAGAAAAAAAATAAAAATAAACTATTTTATAATATTTATTATACCCTTATTATTATTTAATAGTTTATTTTTATGTAAAAACATGAGAAACATTTGTTATCTATTTCATTCACATTTTTATTTCCCTTTTATTTTCATACCCGCTGACTAGTGCGAGGCCTGTCATCCATGTCTCTTCAACCTAATCGACTTCATTAGTTCCTTCCTCCTCGATGGCTTTCCTCATCTCGCTAATGGCAGTACTCATCTCAGGAAATAATCACTAATTATAATCGCAACCTTACACCTAAACCTCCCATGTTGCTTCAATTGGTGATTTTATGATCAAACAAATATATGAACCACAGCTAAATCCTCTATCCACTAATAAAAAAAACTCCACCAATTGGATTCCAATCAAGAGGAACAAGAAGGGAAAAAAAAATACTATCGTGCCGGGAAATGAGAAAATTCAAAAGGCCATCAACACTGCAAAAAAGAGTTTAATAGGGGAGATTTTTACTAACAGATCGATCTCAGTCCACATTCTCCTCCTTTGTTTTGAAAGCTTTTGTGAAAAGGTCGACCAAAACCTTTTTCATTTTTCTATTTTATGATGAGTTCGAACATTGCAAGACACTGTAAATAGTCCATTGTTGTAAACGAGATCTCTTGATCGCGAAAAGATTCTTTTCCCAAAAGAAGACATGAAATTCTCCTCAGATTTAAACTTGAGATGAAGGCCTTGTTAGTCAGCAAGGCTATTTTCCTTTGTTCTACTCTTTCAAATTTCTTTCACTATAATATGGGCTCCTTTATAAATACGATTACATGTTACTCAACTCTAAAGTCAAAATCAAGTAGGGAAAAAAAAAACAAAAATCAAACCTTACCGATTCAAGATCATTAGATAATGGATAATGTCACAGTAAGCATACTTGAAATTAGAGATATATCAGAAGCTGCTTTACATGAAAAGTATTAGAATAGTTCTAGCACGACACATCATAATACAGCACCCATAAATTTATCCTCACCCACTAGAAATGGGAATAAGTAGCCAAATTTCTTCATATTAGAATATCAACTTAGATATATATAACAATAACAAAGCCTTTTCTCATTATGTGGGGTTGACTACCCGTTCGATTCATCAACTTAGATATATATATATATATATTTAGAAATTTTATTCCTTCGGCGTTCATAAACATAAGTTAAAAATAAGATAGCAAAGAACTCACTCTGCCCAAGAAGCTTCAGAGGTGCACCACCCAAAACTCTACTAAATGGGTTAAAAAAAAAAATCAAAACCTGTGGAAGCTCCATGTTATGGACCAAGTGAAGTCAAAGTCCTGGTAAAGGTAATACTGTAACTACAATCCTATCCTCTCAATAAGCATACTCTTACGGCCCTCATTTTCTCTCCAATGCTATACGTTTGGCTCCTTTTTCTTCTCCAGAAACACTTGTTAAGAGAATTTAAAATTGTCCAAAAACCATTAAAAAGATTAAACTAAAATTCAGCAGGTTAATTTGACAGCAAATTTTCTCAGTGCATGTTTTCTCTCCCTTAGTGACAACATAAGGCACCTTCAGCCTCAAAAATATGTATATGTTGCAATATTTTGGATACTTAACAGAACCAAAAAAACCCACGTCCAGAACAGAGATGCCAGTAAAAGTTATAAACATGTGATGTAATTAACTAGAAGACCTGTTCTAGAATTATGATAAAAAGAAAATTGACTCATAACCTTCACATGGGTTATTAAACAGAGAGCAACATCCTACATATTGAAAGTTCAAATTGAGCTACCACAACATTGAAAGATATCAATTAGGGTAAAACTTGAAACAGAACAGCTTAGTAATTATATTAAACGAGGAAGTCATAACTTGACAATCACACCCTCCTTGAAACTACCTAGATCTGAACTTCAGGTAAAGGTCTGAATTCACCACCATAGATTTTAAGTAGCTGAGGAACACTTTCCTGAAATCTTATGACAAATTTATCGAGAAAATCTTTTTCACTGATTTTGATAAAGTAGTGTAAGGACAAATCATTGTTTATCAAACCCTTCATTTTCAGAAGTTTTACCACCGAGCATCTAGGAATAATCCTATGCTTCAAGTTATAGCCAAGAAATGCTGGGCATCGAGCTATATCTTCCAATGACAAACCCATTTCATCCACAAGAAACTTCATTGAGTTAGTAATTTTTTCCTCCGACAGTGCCATGCAATATGGATACTTCCTGAATACTGAAAGAGTGACATCCCTGCACCACCCGCACCTCTCAAACATATCCAGCTTTGACGCCCAAGATGATTTCTTTGTTACCGCTAACATATGAATTGCCTGGATGAAAGTAGGCTTAGAAGGTTCAATTCCCATTTTTTTAGCAAACTTGACATGTTCAACAAACTCTGCAGGCTTCGTAAATGCTACATGTGGAAAATTAGTTACCAGTAGAGAGACAGAAGATTGAGGCACTCCATGTTCTCTCAAAACCTTTACGTTTGGAACTACATTCGTTACATCCTGGTAGATAAAACCCCAACCTGCGCGTTTTAAAGCCTTACAAACTTTCCTATCGTCACCAAGTAGACTCTTAATGACATCATAACGGGGGAGTATACTTTTCTTTAAGCTCGAGGCTAGGAGTCTAGGGTTACAAATGAGGAGTTCTGGGAGTTCAGAACCTGAAAACCCTATAGACTGGAAAAACCGTAGCTTAGGCAAAAGGGTCTTCTCAGGGTTTGTTGAAAGCACTTGTGCATGCCTTTCTACTAATTTGGATATCTGGGTTTCCGAGAAACCGTATCTCCTGAAAAGAGAAAGCACGGAGTCGGGATTATCTGGGACTTTCAAATTAACCCTTTTGGATACTTGAATAGCTACTTTGGCGGACAAGCCACATGAGTTCATAAGATAAGAAACTGTAAATGATTCATTTACTTTTTGTTTCTGTGCTAATTGATTTGCTTCAGATAATTTCACAACAGAGGAAAACGAATTGAAAATGTGGGACGAATTGTGATGGAGAAAACCCAGTTGCGTTTTCCTCCCGCATGGCAGCGACGAAGATAATCTTGCAATCAGAAAATTAAGCATGAATGATGATGAGATACTCACCCAATATGAGTTGTTAGCTCCAATTAACCCCGCACGTAGTACAATTCCTCATATTCTAAAACCCTCGGAGGTTTTTCCCACTCTGACTCGTAGAATCAACAAAGACAAAAAAAACCCTAGACATAACTCGCTGAATCAGTGGCTATTCAGCCTCCTCCGTCGTATAATTCCCCTCATTTTGCACAAACTCACTACTCCGAAGCGTTGTTTGTTTCATTTCTGCATCAGGAATAAACAAGTAGCAGGCATATATAGACTGGGAGGAGAGCTTTTCTGAATGTTTTGTGTTTTTATTTACTTTCTTTTTCTTGGTGCTTTTGACGGTGGCGAAAAAATAATAAATTATAAAACAAAAGAAATACGCTTCAATTGGCCATTTTAGAACACACAAACTTAAAAATAAAGGTAATTTTATAGATGAAAAAATATTATCTCACTTTTATTTTAAAAAATTTATATTATTAAATAATAATTACAAATATATATATATATATATTCATTTTCTTTTCATTTTTTCACCTTTTATCCTAGACCAGTCAAGCTATTTAGTAATAATTTCTATATTTTTGTTATTAAATTTTTTAATTAAAATATAAAAAAAATATATATTTTTTCAATTTAATAGTATATGATTGGTTTATTAAAAATTATATATATATTATTTTTTCTTAAAAAAACTAATAACAATGATATAAAAAATGACTCAAATTATATACAGTGCCTATACTTTTATTATAATGTTTCTCAATTAAAACATAATAAATATATAATTTTTTAATAACAATATGATAGATACATGATTTAACTAAAAATAATACAGTTATTTACAAAAATTAAAAATTTGTCATATTATTATTGAAAAAGCATATACTTATCATATTTTAATTTAAGAATTTGATAATAAAAATATAAATAATTGTATATAAAATTTTTCCTATAAAGAATTGTATTTAAATTTAACATTTTTAATATTTTTATAAAATATTTATATAAAGTATTAGATAAAATTATATTAAAATTACTGAAAAAGTCATAGCCAAATGAGTTTAAACAAATCATAACTCAAGTATTTTCTTTCCTCCAACTTTCATATCTAGTGTCATCTGTACTATAAAATGAAAATTTCCTCAGCTAGTGACACATTTTTTTTTTTCAAGAATTTAATATTTTAACAAAAACATCAAGTTGACACCATTCTGGGTCCGAGGTAACCGGCTCCATGGTGTCTCCCGTGGGTACCCACTTGACGCCATTAGGGCGATTATGGAAGGGGTGAACACCTCAATCAAGACTAAGATTTGCTTGCTTGCTTCATTATAGATTATTTTTAGAAGCTCCATCAAATTTTACTTTCATCCACATATTCATATGCTTCACTATCTCATTATTTTTTATTATTTTTTAAAATATAGTTACAAAAATCATTTTTATATTTAAAATTACCTTTTTATTCCCTTGATAATCATATTATTTTTATATTTTATGTATCAAATAACCATAAAATAACTCTATCATCTGTCTTCCCTATACCATGTGGCCAATAATCGTTTATGTTCAATCCTTTCTAAAAGGAGCAAGTATAAGCTTGAGGTATTAGTTATAAAATAAACATACAAACTTCTTCAACTAAACAACATATGATTGACTCTTCTAAAAGAAAATTCTTTCATTATGTTTTTATTTAAAAAATTAATAATAAATACTTAAAATAATTTAATTAAGCTTGATTCCTTCTAGATCCACACCTTCTATATTATCCTGCATCAGTGATTTACTTCAACCGATTCTAAAATTTGTCAATGGAATTAGATCTACATTTGTAAGTAATACAAAGTTTGCAATAGTAAGATTTCTCAACAAAGTGAAAAAATAGCCTTGAAATCAAGCTAAAAAGGAGTCATATATTCCATACTAGAGAAAGAAAATGCTCCATAGTAACAATAGAGACTAGTTCAAAAACACAAATATACAAATATGCACTTCTTGGCTACTTTTCCAACAACCAAAAAAGATAAGACTCTATAGTCAAATTATGAAAGAAATAATACGTTACTCGATTCTAAAGTCAAAATTTAGTAGGAAAAAAAATTCAAACATTACTAACTAAAGTCAGAATAATAAATCAAAATTTAGTTAGGTTGAAATCTTTAAAACATAGACAATGGGATGAACCTAAGAGCATAAAATGACAGAAAACTTGTGAGTGTGAAAAAGATATATGTCAAACAAACAAAAAATAAGAATAAGAAAAAAGGAAGTGGTTTATCCTATTATATTCAAGGACTATATACCTTTTTTTTCAAAAACAAAGAAAGGTCTATCCTCTAAACAATCACACTTTAAAGGATAATGGATGAAGTAATAAATAATCATTAGATAATGGATAATCTCATAATAAGTTCATTTGAAATTAGAGATAAATTAGAAGCTACTTTACAAGGAAGGTATTAGAATAATTCTAGCAAAATACATAGGGACAATCATAATACAGCACCCATAAATGTATCTTCACTCACTCAAAATGGGAATAAGTGGCAAAATATTTCGTATCAGAATATCATGTTTTGCATATTTTGAAAATTGATTCCTTTGGCCTAAAAATAGAGAAATGAAAAAACAAGATAAACAAAGCACTCACTCTACCCAAAAAAGCTTCAGAGGTGCACCACTCAAAACTCTGTATAAAAAAGGAAGACAAATTAAAATCAACAAATGGAGGCTCCAAATTATGGACCTATTGAGGCTAACCAAAGTCCAAGGAAAGTCAATACTATTACTACAATCCTAACCTCTGAACAAGCACACTCTTCAAGACCTCATCAAGTTTCCATTACTATAATTAGGTTCCCCTTTCTTCTTCAGACACACTTGTAAAGAGAATTTAAAAAATTGTCTAAAAACCACTACAGAGATTAAATTAAAATTTAACAGGTTAATTTGATAGCAAATTTTCTTAATGCATGTGTCCTCTCTCTTAATATCAACATAAGGCACCTTTAGTCTCAAAAATATGTATAATAGAACTAAAAACAACCACCTTCAAAACAACAATGCCATTAAAAGTTATATTAACATTTAAAAAAATATGAGAAATTTTATAAACATATAAGATGAATTTGACACAAAATAAGCATTTGAGACAAAATTGAAACTAACTCCACTTTTGGGACAAAAAAGATTCTTTTGCCAAAAATTGATCTCCTTGAATTTTGACTAAATTACACATTATACCAATCTTGTTTTAAAAAATATCACTAAGCTCCCTTCATATATGATAAATATTGCAAAAAAAACTTCCATTTAGTTTACTTTCTACACAATATGAATAAAATCAATCTTAATTTGGAGCTTAATATTAGCTTGGTTGCATTTATTATTATATTAAAAATGAAATAACACCACATAAGAGGAGCAAATGTAAATCTTCTAAAGTGAGGATCAAATTTAGTGTACTTGAAATGCATACTAAATGATGGGGAGTTTTTCATTTTTAAAAAGATAAAAGATTAAACCCAATTTAGCAAACTTCACAAATCCTCTAAAATGAGAATTTGTGCCCTAAAGGCAAGCCAATGGTAAGGGTAAGGTGCATATTTGGACAGAGCTAAGGGCTTAAACAGTCAAATGCAATTTTTTGTCCCCCCTCCCCCTCAAAAAAAAAAAAAAAAAGAAATAATAATCTCATTGTTATCTCAAGAATCTTAAGAGAAATTAGTTGCCAATGAGAGATTTCAGATTTGTAATAGAATTTATATTGACTTTTACATATGTGATTGTGAGTTTTTTTTTTTTTCAAATAATGATAGTGTGAATTACTTGTTTTTAATCCAATAACAATGTGGACAAATTAGTTGAGAAACTCCAACTACTCTTAATATGAAAATACTACTCATAATAATAATAATAATAATAATAATAATTATTATTATTATTATTATTATTATTATTTTATTCACCCCTCTTTAAGATATAAGTCAAGGAGAAAGCATTTGATTCCACAAATTCATATGCTTCATAGCAACACTCTTCTTTTGTTGTGATAATGCTGGACACATAATGGTTAGCAACTATTATTGGTTAACAAGGCTGCTGGAAGTGTCTATTAAGTATTTCATGATTTCGCCACTTCCAAACAAGCCAAGTAATCACTGCAAAAGTAATGGCCAAAGAGGAACCATTTTCATTGTGAGCAAATTCTATAAGATTTCAAATAACCCACTCCATTGCTAGCTTTATGGACTGAAAAAAAAAAAACTCTAGCATCTACCATTATCATGTACCTTACAGCCTGTAATTATTTGTGATCAGCCACATCTAAATGAAGAAAAATTAAATGCAATTCTTAAGTGTTAGCTATAAAAGTAATATATGGACATTTTAATACAAATCAGCTATGCATAATTGATTCTTCTAGAATAGTTCTTCTATATATTACATTTTTATTGGAAAAATATGGAGTTGGCAATAGTAAGATCCCTCAACAAAGTGGAAAAATAGCTTCTAGATCAAGCTAAAAAGGAGACATATATTTCACAACAGAAAGAGGAAATGCTCCATACTAACAATGGAAGACCAGTCCAAAAACACTGGATAGCATGCACTAGTTGACTACTTATTTCTAATAAGCAAAATAGAAAGAACTATGTAGACAAATTGTGTGTGTGTGTATAAAGAGAATCTATTGTTATTGTAAAGTACTATAGTTAAACTATTCATGTATCTCACTTTTATTTTCAAATTTTGTCTTCTTTATTCTTTTCTTAATTTTTTTCAAATTTGAACTACCCATGTAATTTATATGAATACCACGCAATTGCACAAAGCTAACATCTAGTTATAAAAGAAATAATATGTTACCAAACTCAAAATTCAAAATGCAGTAGAATAGATAAAAGTCCAAACTTTATGGTGATTCAAGTCATAGTAATAAATGTTGGCCAAAAAAAATTTCATAGTAATAAATAAAACATATATAATAATTAGATTAAAATCCTTTTAGGATAGACAATAGGATGAACTTGAGAGCATAAAATAATATACAACCTATAAGGGTGAATCCTGTAATTGTAGAACATATAATTTATAATAAAAAAAAGTGGTTTACCCAACTAAATTTTAGGACCTTTTATTTTTTATTTTAAAAAAAGCCTATCCTCTAAACAAAAGCATTACAGAGGATAGTGGAAATAATGATATACATATTACCTTCAGATAATAGATAAAAGTAATAAATATGTCATAATAAGTTCACATAAAATAAAAAATATCTTAAAAGTTTATTCTCATAAAAATATTACAATAATTCTAGTAAGATACATAGGAACCATGATCATGCTAACTATTACCATTATAATAGTATGATTAAATTTCTCATCACTCGTTAACAATGAGAGAGAGTGATCAAATTTCTTCACATCATATTATCAAGTTATAAATATTGAGAAATTGTATTCCATTGGTGCCTATTAACTGTTTTACATGGTCATTATAGTTTGGTTATTGATAGCTCTTTCGCCCCCTCCAAAAAAAAAAAAACTCAAAGTTTCCTTCACCTTAACATTTAAAAGGGCATTTGGTTACGAGAAAAGGAAAAGTAAATTTTTTTATAATATTTATTATACTTTTATTATCATTATTTAATAACATTTATTCTTTTTATTATTTTTTATATAAAAACATGAGAAATATTTGTCATCTATTTCATTCATATTCTCAATTTTTTTTAATTTTTATACCTAATAATTTTAGGTATCAAATGATTCATGATTTTGAGACTAGTGCAAGGCCGATCATCCATATCTCTTCCATCTAATTGACTTCATTGACTCCTTCCTAGCCTCGATGGCTTTCCTCATCTCGCTAATGGTGGTACTCATCTCAAGAAATAATCACTAATTATAATCCCGACCTCTCCACCTAAACCTCCCATCTTGCTTCAATTGGTGATTTTATAATCAAACACATATATGAACCAGCAAAAGAGGAACAAGATGAAAAATATATATATATATATATATATATTATCGTGCTAGAAAATGAGAAAATTCAAAAGGGCATCAAATTTGCAAAAAAGAGTTTAATAGGTAAAATTTTTACTAATAGATTGATCTCAGTCCACAGTTTCCTTTGTTTTGAAAGCATTGGGGGAAGACCTAAAAACTTGAGAATAGAAGAGGTCAACCAAAACCTTTTCCAATTTTTTATTTTATGACGAGTTCGAACATTGCAAGACTCTGAAAATAGTCCATGGTTGTAAAAGAGATCTCTTGAAGATTCTTTTCCTAAAAGAAGACACGTAATTATCCTAGATTTAGGCTTGAGATCAAGGCCTCTTAGTCGGGAAAGCTACTTTCCTTTGTTCCACTCTTTTAAAGTTTTAAATTTCTTTCACCATAATATTGGGCTCCTAAATAAATAAGGATGTAGTTTAGGTTAATCCAACAGTCCCAGAAGTTCTTGTCAATAAATTTTATCTTCTTTTCATTCGAATAAAATAAATCCCCGAACTTTTGGAAAAGAGGGAAAAAGAAACAGTCACCTGCTATTTTTAATTATCTATACTTTTCTTTAAAACTATTTTATGGTCCTTTTTTCCTCTCAACTTTCATATTTAGTGTGTAAATGAAAATTTTGTCAACTAGTGACAATTTAAAAAAAAAAAATCAATATTTTCTTTTTTTAATTAAAAAGTAGAGAAACTTTTTATTTCCTGGGTAAGACAGAGAGGCAAAAGTCCAAGAAAATAAAAGTACCAAAAAAAAAAAACAGAAACATCAAGTTGACACCATTCTGAGATAAGCAGCTCCAATAGTGTCTCCCATCAGTAACCAATACCAGTAGATGCCATTAGGGTGATTATATAAGGTATGAACACCTCAATCAAAGACTAGGACTAAGATTTGTTTGTTTGCTTTTCTGTAGATTTTTTTTAGAAGCCCAGTCAAAATCGACTTTTATCCACAGATTCATATGCTTGTTGGCAACAATCCAAGACACATAATGGTTAAGTGCCAACGGTTCAGCAGAGAATCCGTTGGAGAGAGAGAAAGAGACATGCAGGATCCTCTCCAGTGGGATCATCTCCTGGACTGGAGAGGATCCTGGTTCTCGTTAAGCCATGTAGTCATTGTAAAAGCAATGGTCCAAGAGGAACCATTTTCATTGTCAACAGATTCCATTCCAATAAGGCCACCAGAAAGAGAAAATGCATAATAATAACAATGAAGAGTGGTTCAGCCACACATACGGACATACACCACTTGACAACTTATTTATTTCCAATAACACCAAAGGGATAAAACCCTGTAGTCAAATTATGAAAGAAATTACATGTTACTCAACTCTAAAGTCAAAATCAAGTACAAAAAAAAAATTCAAACTTTACTGATTCAAGATCATTAGATAATGGATAATATCACAGTAAGTTTACTTGAAATTAGGGATAAATCAGAAGCTGCTTTAGGTGAAAAGTATTAGAATAGTTCTAGCAAGACACATAGGGATAATCATAATACAGCACCCATAAATTTATCCTCACCCATTAAAAATGGGAATAAGTGGCCAAATTTCTTCACACCAGAATATCTAGTTATATATATATATATATATATATATATATATATAGAAATGTTATTCCTTTGGCGTGAATAAACATAAGTTAAAAAATAAGATAGCAAAGAACTCACTTTGCCACAGAAGCTTCAGAGGTGCACCAGTCAAAACTCTACTAAATGGCTAGAACAAATCAAAACCAACAGATGGAAGCTCCATATTATGGACCAACTGAAGTCAACCCAAGTCCTAGGAAAGGTAATACTGTTACCACAATCCTATCCTCTCAATAAGCACACTCTTACGGCCCTCATTTTCTCTCCAATGCTATACGTTTGGCTCCTTTTTCTTCTCCAGAAACACTTGTTAAGAGAATTTAAAATTGTCCAAAAACCATTAAAAAGATTAAACTAAAATTCAGCAGGTTAATTTGACAGCAAATTTTCTCAGTGCATGTTTTCTCTCCCTTAGTGACAACATAAGGCACCTTCAGCCTCAAAAATATGTATATGTTGCAATATTTTGGATACTTAACAGAACCAAAAAAACCCACGTCCAGAACAGAGATGACAGTAAAAGTTATAAACATGTGACGTAATTAACTAGAAGACGTGTTCTAGAATTATGATAAAAAGAAAATTGACTCATAACCTTCACATGGGTTATTAAACAGAGAGCAACATCCTACATATTGAAAGTTCAAATTGAGCTACCACAACATTGAAAGATATCAATTAGGGTAAAACTTGAAACAGAACAGCTTAGTAATTATATTAAACGAGGAAGTCATAAATTGACAATCACACCCTCCTTGAAACTACCTAGATCTGAACTTCAGGTAAAAGTCTGAATTCACCACCATAGATTTTACGTAGCTGAGGAACACTTTTCTGAAATCTGATGACAAATTTATCCAGAAAATTTTTTTCACTGATTGCGATGGGGTAGTATAAGGACATATCACTTTTTATCAAACCCTTCATTTTCAGAAGTTTTACTACTGAGCATCTAGGAATAATCCTCTGCTTCAAGTTATAGCCAAGAAATGCTGGGTAACTAGCTATGTCTTCCAATGACAAACCCATTTCATCCACAAGAAACTTCATTGAGTTAGTGATTTTCTCCTCCGACAGTGTCATGCAATATGGATATTTCCTGAATACTGAAAGAGTGACATCCCTGCACCACCCGCACCTCTCAAACACATCCAACTTTGACTCCCAAGATGATTTCTTTGTTACTGCTAACACATAAATTGCCTGGATGAAAGTAGCCTTAGAAGGTTCAATTCCTGTTTTTTTAGCAAACTTGACATGCTCAACAAACTCTGCAGGCTTCATAAATGCTACATTTGCAAAATTAGTTACCAATAGAGAGACAGAAGATTGAGGCACTCCATGTTCTCTCAAAACCTTTACGTTTGGAACTACATTCGATACATCCTGGCGGACAAAACTCCATGGCGAGCGTTTTAAAGCTTTACAAACTTTCCTATCGTCATCAAGTAGACTCTTAATGACATCATAACGGGGGAGTATACTTTTCTTTAAGCTCGAGGCTAGGAATCTAGGGTTATAAATGAGGAGTTCTGGGAGTTCAGAACCTGAAAACCCTATAGACTGGAAAAACCGTAGCTTGGGTAAAAGGGTCTTCTCAGGGTTTGTTGAAAGCACTCGTGCATGCCTTTTTACTAATTTGGATATCTGGGTTTCTGAGAAACCGTAGCTCCTGAAAAGATTAAGCACGGAGTCGGGATTATCAGGGACTTTCAAAATTCAGCCCATGGAAGAAAAGACACCCATAATCGAGGATTTTCAGCAACGAAGATACTGCTCAATACACTTATTTAATGCCTCTGATTGACTATTCATTTGAGGATGATAAGCAGAACTCATGTAAGGAAGTTCCTTATAACTTAAATAAGTGTTGCTAAAAAGAGCTAGTGAAAATTTTGTCACGATCAGAAACAATAGTAGTAGGAATACCATGCAGTTTAACTACCATATTAATGAAAACCTCAGCAACTTGAGAGGCAGTGAAGGTAGCACGTAAAGGAGCAAAGTGACCAAACTTAGACAAATGATCAATAACAACAAAAATGACAGTGTAAAGTCCATAGCAATGTCCTCCCAAACTTGATTAGGCATAGGTAGAGGACATAATAAAGCAGCAGGGGAAGTTTGAGAATGTTTAGCTCGCTGACATACCTGACAGTGGTTGATAAAGTTCTTGATGTCAATACTCATACCCTTCCAAAGAAATAAGTAGCAACTTGTGCATTGGTTCAAAGGATTCTAGCATGGCCCCCAATGGAAGATAAGTGATATTCCTCTAAAATACGCTTGATAAGGTCACGATGATCCTCTGGAATTAGAAGGCGATGTTGCCAAAAGAGTAACCCATCCTTCAATTGGTATTGAGGCAAAGCGACAGGATCTTCTTGAAAACGAATTATCAATTCTTGCATGGTAGGTGATTGCTGTAGTGCAGAATGCAATTCATCTAAAAAAGAACAACAAGAAACAGTGAGAGCCATATGATAAGAGCGAGAAAGGGCATCAACAACCTGATTGGAAGAACCGGGTTTATACTTTATGGAATAAGAATAACCCAACAACTTAGGTAACCAATGTTCTTGCTCTGGAGTTTGAATAACTTGATCAAATAAATGTTTAAGACTTCTCTAATCAGTACGAATAATAAAATGATGGCCAAAAAGGTAACGACGGAATTTAGCAACTGCCTCTGTAATAGCATAAAGTTCGCGGACATCAGCAGATTGTTTTTGCATTTGAGAGGATACTTTTTTTGAAAAATATGCAATAAGGTGACCTTTTTGAGAAAGGACAGCACCTATACCCTGACCAGAAGCATCAGTTTCAACAATAAAGGACTTGGAAAAATCAGGGAGAGATAAAACCAGTGCTATAAGTGAGGCAGTCTTCAAAGCTTCAAAAGCTTGTTGAGCTTGAGGTGACCAAGCAAACTTATCTTTTTGCAATAAATCTGTGAGAGGGCTGGCAATAGAAGCATACTATTTTATAAAACAGCAATAATAGCCAGACAGACCAAAAAAACCTTGTAACTGAGTCACTGTAGTAGGGATAGACCATTCACGCACTGCTTGAAGCTTTGTGGGGTCCATTGAAACACCTAAACCAGAAACCATATGACCCAAATAGTCAATGGATTGCTGTCCAAAAGAACATTTAGATAGTTTAGCAAATAATTTATGGGTCTGTAGACATTCCAGCACCATAGACAAATGCTTAAGATGAATGACCCAACTGGGACTGTAGACCAAGATGTCATAAAAAAAAACTAATACAAATTTTTGAAGAAATGGCTAGAAAACATCATTCATGAGTGCTTGGAAAGTAGCTGGAGCATTGGTGAGTCCGAATGGCATGATGATCCACTCATAATGATCATTGTGAGTCCAAAAAGCTGTTTTATGACAATCTTCTGGTCTAACAAGTATTTGATAATACCCCGAACGTAAATCCAACTTAAAAAAGAAAAGGGAACCACATAACTCATCTAAAAGTTCATCCATAGTAGGAATTGGCAATGAATCTTTAACGATGACAACATTCAGTGCGCGATAATCAGTACAAAATCACCATGACCCATCTTTTTTTTCGTACCAATAAAACAGGAGCTGAGAAAGGAGAAGTGCTTGGTTGAATGAGACCTTCGGCCAACATTTCAGTAACCATGTGTTCAATTTCAGCTTTTTGAATAAATGGATAACAATAAGGTTTCACTTTAATAGTTGAAACACCGTCCTGAAGAGGAATAGCATGATCCTGTGATCTTGAACGAGACAACCCTTTTGGAATTTCAAAAATAGAGGCAAAACGCCTAATAACAGGGGCTAAATCAGCAGGTAAATCAGTAGCTAAATCAGAAACAGTAGTGGAATGATGAACAGAAGAACAAGCTAAAGTATATAACTCAGCAAATGAATCGATAGCACATAGTCGTTAGAAATGATGAAAATGAGCTTCAGTAGGAACCAAAGATTTTTCTCCCTGTAGAACAATAAATTTATCACCATCATAAAATTTAATATATGCATCATGATAATCTGCGATATGGGCACCTAAGGTAGCAAGCCAGGAAGCCCCAATGACAACTTCAGTGCCGGATACCGGTAAAACATAAGCAGAAAAAGTAATTAAATGGCCAGTAATGATAACTGGAAGCTTAGCAATCTCCTCAGCTTGAAGAAAATACCCATCACCTACCATAACCTTAACGTCTTGAATTGGTTAAGGCGAAGAAGATGAGCAAGACGAGGTTGAATAAAACTGTCAGAACTACCCCCATCCAATAGACCCCGAACTGGTTTACTGGAAATATAGCCGATGAACCAAATTGTAGTGCTACTCACAGACCCATGATAAGCTTGTAATGAAAGATGATGTAAAGTAGAAGACGAATCACCTTAAGAAATCGAAACAACAGGGAGTTACTCGTCCAATTGAGGTGGATCACTGTCATTCGGGTCTGTAATGAAAAGCATGAGCTGCTTGTTAGGGCATTTATGGTTCCAAGTATACTTAGCATTGCAAGTAAAACACAATCCCTTCTCATGACATAATTGCATTTCAGTAGAGGAAATATGCTTGACGGATGGTGATGCCGCAATAGACGACTTAGGCAGTAACGGCGGCATCATTGAAGGCGGTGGTAGAGCAGGAGATGAAGATGAAGATGTAAAGGATTGAGATGCAGATGAAACAGATTTAGAAATAGGACCAGTGACTGGGAGCCGAGAATTAGAGAACCCAAATGAGGTCTTCTCGTCAAATAATCGGGCCAGAGAAACAGCTTTCAGTAATGAAGAAGGACACTGTGCAATAACTTCTCTTCATAGGGAATCTTTAAGCCCACTAATAAAACAATCTAATAAAGCATTCTCGTTGAGCCCATCAACCCGATTAGCCAACACCATAAAAGAAGTGTGATAATCAGCAACCGAACCTTTCTGGACCAATTTAAACAGCTGGGCTCTTGGACTATCAAACTAGGAAGACCTCAACAGCTTGGGCCAAGGCAGACCAAGTCAACACCTGGTTTGCTTCCCGCAGCATCTGGTACCAAGGTACCACAGAACCCTCAAAATGAACAGCTGTAATGGTAAGCCACTGAATATCCGAAGTGTCATAGTACTGAAAAAACTGCTCTACATGGAATAACCAATTGAGAGGGTCAATACCATCAAACTTAGGAAAATCCAATTTCACTTGACGCAACTGGAATGGTGGTGGAACAGCCGGCGGAGGAGGAACCACCACGTTCGAGTTCAAAGCTCCAATTGGCAAAGATGATGAAGGAGTAATGACAGCATGCTTCAATTCGTCCAACGTGCACTGAATGGCAGAATACTGATCCTTAACCTTTTCCAAACGAGTGAGGATACCAACATCACGTTTGTCATTAACCTCCAAAATCTCAAAAATGCACTTGATATCGTTAGCCATAGTCTGCATTCTCGTATTTTCCACCATTGGAGAGCAACGAGAGCACCAATTGTAATGTAGTTCCTGCAGAAATGGTTAGTTAACACTCATGCACACAGCACTTGCAGTTTCTGAATAAATCTGTATTATTTCAGCCCCAAGTTTATATCACTCCTGGTAGCTTAAGCAAAGGATAACACAACTCTCAAAAGGGAATTCACTAACAGACAGGAAATACAAACAGAGAAGACCATGGAAAGAAGAAAATAACCACACAGAGAATGTGAGAGAGGAGACACTTCGCCCAAAATATTCCACACCCCCACCTCTCCTGTTGATGCGGAGCCTTTCATATTTTGCATAATGACAGAAAGACTACACCAATATTTTTCTAAAATTATAAAATCATCCAATTATAAATTAAGGTTGTCCAAAAACCATTACAAAGATTGAACTCAACTTCAACGGGTTAATATGATAGCTAAATTTCTCAGTTCTCTTTTCCTCTCCCTTAGTAACAACATAGGGAACCTTCAGCCTCAAACAAATGTATATATTACTACTTTTTTGGATAATTAATAGCACGAAAAATAACCAGGTCCACAACAAAGATGCTAGTAAAAGTCATTACCATATGACAGATTTAACAAGAAGACTCGTTCTAGAATTATGATAAAAAGAAACTTGATTTATAACCTTCATATGGTTTATTAAACAAAAAGCAATATCTTACAAATTAAAAGTTAAAATTGAGCTACCATAACATTGAAAGAAATCAATTAGTATAAGACTTGAAGCAGAACAGTTTAATAATTACAATAAACTAGGAAACCAAAAATTGACAATCATACCCTCCAGAAAACTGCCTAGGCTTGAACTTCAGGTGAAGGTCTGAATTCACCTCTATAGATTTGCAGCAACTGAGGAACACTTTCCTGAAATCTGAACACAAATTTTTCCAGAAACTTTTTCTCACAGGAAATAATAATGGAAGGTATGGACACATTTTTCTTGATCAAACCTTCATTTTCAAAATTTTAACGACTGACCATCTAGGAATAATCCTCTGCTTCAAGCTATAGCTAAGAATTGTTGGGCCTCCAGCTATATCTTCCAACGGTAGACCCATTTCATCCACAAGAAACTTCATCGAGTCTGAGATATTTTTTTCTGACATAAACATGCAATATGGAAACTTACTGAATGCTAAAAGAGTGACATCCCTGGACCAGCCGCAACTCTCAAAGATATCCAATTTCGACTCCCAGGTTGATTTCTTAATCTGTGTTAAAACCATCAATGCTTGAACGAATGCAACCTTGAAAGGTTCGATTCCTGTTTCCTTGACAATCTTCAGATAATCAGCAAACTTTGCCTGATTCATAAATGCTACACATGCAAATTTAGCTAAAAGTAGAAAGACAGAGGATTGCGGCACTCCTTGATCTCTCAAAAGCTTTATGTTTGAAACCATGTTCGTTACATCATCATAGAAAACACTCCATTGTGAGCATTTTAAACATCTCTTTACTTTCCAATCATCATCAAGTACACTCTCAAGGGCCTCATAATGGGGGATTATACGTTTCTTTAAGCTCCAGGTTATGAATATAGAGTTAGGAATGAAGAGTTCTGGGATTTCAGAACCTGAAAACCCTATAGACTGGATAAACCTTAGCTTGGGCAAAAGGGTCTCCTCAGGCTTTGTCAGAAGCACTTGTGGATAGTTTTTCACAATTTTGGATATCTGTGTATTTGAGAATTCGTAGCTCCTGAAAAGATTAAGTACCGAGTCGGGTCTATTTGGTTCTTTCAGTTTAACCCATTTCGATACCTTACTAGCAACTTTGGCGGACATGCCACAAGAGTTCATGAGGTAAAAAACTGTAAATGATTGATTTCCTTCTTGATTTTGTTTTGGCTGATTTGATTCAAATAATTTCACTACCAAAGAAAATGAATTGAACATGTGGGCAGCATTGTGAGGGAGAAACCCTAATCGGGTTCTCGTCCAGCATGGCAGTGACAAAGATAATCTTGCAATCAGAAAAGTTAGCATGAATGATGACGAGAAACTCACCCAATACGAGTCTTCAACTCCAATTAGGGCGCGTTTCGTTGGGGGAGGGGAAGGGAGAGAAGAGGGATAAGATGTTTGATTGAATAAAATTGGAAGGGAGGAGAAGGAAGAAAAGCAAATTTTTTTTTCTTTCAAATTAAAAAGTTTTGAAGGGAAGGAGAATTTTTAAATTTATAATTTATTTTATTATTTTTTAATTTTTTAATATTTAATAAAAATTAAGATAATTTTTTTATTAAGAATTAAAAATAAAAAAATTAGAATTCATAATTTTTTTAAAAAATATTGATATAAATAACTTTTTATAAAAAAAAATTTAAAATAATATAAGGATAAATTTATCTAAATATAATTTATCTTTCTTCCCGTCCCAAAACAAATAATAATCTTCTCTTACTTTCTCTTCTTTTTCTTTCAACTAAATAAAATTCATTAAACCCTTCTCTCTTTTGTTGAGCCAAACGAAGCCTTAATACGCGAGTAGTACAATTCTTCAAATTCTGCTTTTGTATTCTAGCTATTGGAGGGTTTTCCTACTCGGACTCGTAGAATCGACAAAGAACAAAAAACCTAGACGTAACTTGCTCAATCAGCACCAATTCAGTTTGCTTCGTAGTATAATTCCCCCAATTCTTCACAAACTCAGAACTCCGAAGCGTTATACTTTTGTTTTTGCACCTTAAATAAACAACGAACGAAGAATGGAATACCACCGAGACAATACAAGAGAAGAAAGCAAGCTTTTCTATCACTGTTTATAATTACACTGTATACTTCTCCCCTCTTGCCATTCTAAGTTAGGCTCCATTGAATTGCATCAGACACAGGGAAGTTTGAATCTGATCGAACTGACGAGCAAAGTATTTTAATACTATGGTTCTAAAATATTCTCTAATAATGCCAAATCCAATCAATTTAAGACCAATTGCCACGCTGGTAGAGTTTTGATGTAAATAAAAATAAAATAATAATAATAAGAGAAAAACAGATATTTTGACTCTAAATATTATATTTAGTAAGGTATAAAATAAAATAAAAATCTGTAATCAAAAAATAAAATAAAATAAAAATCTAATTGAATTTGTATGTTTAATTATATAGAAAGAATGCAAAAATGGGAAAAAAATTGAACAAAAACCTAAAATATTTCTACTAAAAAAATTATAAAATACTAATTTTTTAATTGAAATAAAAAAACTAACAAAAACAACAGCGGAGCTATGTTCCTGTATAAGGGGCATATGCATCCCCTCATTTTGAAAAAAATTACAAGTAGAAGGTATAAGTTTTAATATTTTGCACCTCCTACTCTTAATATTTTGCACTTCTTACTCTTTATATCTTTAATTATTATTTTTTAAATTAAATTGCACCTCCTGGCCCAAGATCTAGGCTTCGCCACTGAACAAAAAAGTCTTTAACTTTTAAAACCTTCTATGTTCAACCTTAAATACATGGTAATCTTCATCTTTGCAAACTCTAGCTCCAAGTTGGATGACTCGATGTCCATTGCCAACACTACTCAAGCAGCTTACAAGGAGTTTGCAATTGAGTCCTTTGAGAATGACATAGAATCCTCTAATTTGTGCCAAGGTTGCTTTGTCTCTCAGTGTCACACAAAGTCATGAGTGGACACAGATAACTCAAAGAAGGTCACTGACAATGAACTTCAATTTACAAATGGGTCATTAGGAACCAATACACCTTTAATTCCCTTATTATTGTTTTTTCTTAAATTAGTTAAATTTTTTCCATCATTCTATTTATAATGATTCTTTTTTCTTTGTGGATTTTGACATCGATGGATAAGAAGATATGAAATGCATCTATGAGACAATAGCTGTAGAAGAGAGAAATCTATTGAGGAATCAAGCAGCAGTGAAGCAAAGAAGGAGATTTGTACTAGCAAAATGGTCTAAAAACTTTCTTCTCTTGTGATTCAGCCAGCTTTCCATCAGAGTGCTTACTTATGAATTGGCTCTACTAAGGGAGAAGAAATGTGTCCCGTCAAACATGCCAAATTCAAGATTTCCTCCCCTTCTCCTATTCCCCTTCTCTCTATCCATTATACTAAATAGGACTTAAAGAAAGTTAATAGCAAATTGAAAGAAAGGTGCATTTGAATAAATGAAATTAAAAGAAAAATAATGAAAAGATAATTTTAAAAAAATAAAAGAATGTGATAAAATAAGAGAGTATGAATTATACCATCTCTTCACAATATTAATTTTTGTTTTCTTCAAAATTCAAGGGTTAAGGAAAAGAAGACCCAAATTTTCAATTTGAATCTCTCCAATAAGCATGTGAATAAAATATCATCGTGGTAAATAAAGATATACTGACAATGTATATCTTATACATTTCCACTTTCTCTTTTAATATTAAGTCACATATCTTATGTCTATATCTCTCCAATAAATGTGTTCATCTAGCATGGTGCTACTCAACCAAGTTAAGATGGGGCAAACTAGTTAGAAAGAAAAAAATGGTCAGATCAAGCCAACCACTAGACTAGTCATTTAGGCTAATCTAACCCCATGAAAACAAACATATTTAAAAAAATATAAGGACCTAAATAAAAAGAAATAATTTTTAAAAGTCATTTTGCAATTTTATTTAATAATTTTAAACACATTTTATAAATTATAAATAACTAGAAATTTTTTACTTCCATGTTGATTTATTCATATGTGCTATAACAAAAATTGCTTGAATGAAACTAGCCTTAAAAGGGTTGATTCCTATCTTTATAATAAATTTGACATATTCATCAAAATTTGCATGCTTCATAAATTTGAGATACTCCCTCTTCTCGTAATACTTTTATGTTTAGCACAAGATTTATAACACCATTGTTTAGAAAATAAAATCCTGAGTGTTTTATGGCTATATACACTTTTTTATCGTCATCAAGTACACTCTTAAAAGTGTTGTAACTAAGGAATATTTGTTCTTTTAAACTCCAGGGTAGAAGTCTGCAGTTAAAAATGACAAGTTCTGGGAGTTTAGAACCTAAAAATTCTATAGGTTGAGAAAACATTAGCCTAGGCAAAAAAGTTTTCTTAAGGTTTGTCAAATGTATTGGTCAATGGTTTTCCACTAATTTGGATATCTGGGTTTTTAAGAAACCATAACTCTTTAAAAGATTAACTACCAAGTTGAGATTATTTGACCCTTTCAAATTAAACCTTTTGGATAATTCAATAGTTACTTTAGTGAACAAGCCACATGATTTCATGAGATAAGAAACTATAAATGATTCATTTCCTACTTGTTTCTACGTTTGTTAATTTGCTTCAAACAATCTCACAATTGAAGAAAACGAATTGAAAATGTGGGAAACATGTAATGGTGAAAACCCAGTTGGTTCCTCGTCTTGCACAATAGTGACAAAGATTATCTTGCTATCAAACAATTAAGCATAAATGATTATGAGATATTGACATAATTTGAGTTGTTAGCTCCAATTAACTTGACACATAGTATAACTCCTCATATTGCACTTTCATATTCTGAGGCTCTTTGAGGTTTTTCCTACCTTGACTAATAGAATTAACAAAGAAAAAAATAATAAAAACCAAACATAACTCACTAAATTAGCTGTGATTCAACCTGCTTCATTATATGATTCCTTTCATTTTACATGAACTCAAAACTTTGAAGCAATATGCTTTCATTTCTATATTTGACATAAAGAATGAACAAAGGATAGAATAACACTAAAACAACATGGGAGAAGGAAGCCATTTTTTCTATCATCACCCTGAGGGTGAAATCCTACTCTTACAATCCCTTTTAGTTAGATGATATAAAAAGAATATATATATATATATATATATGTACATGTGTATATATATAAAGTAGATAGATGAGATAAAAAAAATAATTTTTATATGCCTACTTTTAAAAGTAATAAAAAAATAAGGATTATTAAGAAATGACTATAAGATATAATAAATATTACACATAATTTAAAAATAAATTCCCTCTCTCTTAAAAGGCCTTAGAGTGTTACATCATTTTTCTTCTTTCTAATAAAAAAATTTTTAGATCAAATAAAATGATATTTGTTTACTAATAAAATATAATTGAGTTTCATATTCAAATATTTACAATTTTATTATTATATAAATGAAGTACTATATGAGATTTACATTATTACCTATTATAATACCACTATCATATGGAGTCTATTACATAATTTGACTTTATTTTACTAATTAGTATATAAATGATGTAGTATAGTTGGTATATGTAAAAATTTTTCCTTAGGAGGCCAATCACCATTGAATTACATCAGATATACATTAGACAAAGAAATTTGAATCTCATTGAGCATTGTATTTTCTATTGTGATTCACTCAAGGTTATTAATAATTTTTTAGAAATAATATTAATTTTTATAAAAAGATATCTTTAAAAAAATTATAATATTATTTATTTTATATTATTAAATTTATGACAATACTTGTATTTATTAATATATATTTCACACATATGTTATTGTTGAAATAAAATATTGTTAATTATTATTTTTATTAATTACTTTTTAAAGAGGCTATTTTGTGAATGTTATGCTTTTAATAATTATTTATATTTTTTTATCAAATCAGTTTATAATTTTTTAAGTTTCAAAAAAGGAATTATTTAATAATTATTATATTATGTAAATAATAGGTATAAATATATTTTAATTGTAATTTATCTGTTGTTACAAGATAAATAAATATGTGCATCTTTTAGTTCTAGAAAAGGGAGAGTATAATTTTTCAAAATATAGGAAAAAACTTGAATTTTTTTTTTAATCTCTCATTAAAAAAAAAGAAGAAGAAGAGTAATTCACCCAAGAAGTTATTATGAAATACTAAAAAGAACATTAGTCCAAATCAAAAATAAAATAAAAGTATCTTTTTCATCCTAAAAATTTGGGATAAATTTCAATTTGATCACCAAATATATATATATATATATATACACTATTAATTTTGTCCTACATTACAATCCCAATGTCTTCTTAAATACTAATGGCTTCTAATTGCTTAAAGGAGTTTGGTGATTTTATTATCAAATACATATATGAGCCACAGCAAAATCCTCTATCTACTAATCAAAAAACTCTACCAATTGGATTCCAATCAAGAGGAACAAGAAGAAAAAAAAATACTATCGTGCTGGAAAATGAGAAAATTCAAAAGGGCATCAAGAATGCAAGAAAGACTTCAATAGGTGAGATTTTTACCAACAGATCGATCTCAGTCCACATTCTCCTTCTTTGTTTTGAAAGCTTTCGTGAAAGACCCAAAATATTAGAGAATTGAAGAGGTCGACCAAAACCTTTTTCAATTTTTTATTTTATGGTGAGTTCGAACAATGCAAGACACTGAAAATAGTTCATTGTTGTAAAAGAGATCTCTTGATCACAAAAAGATTCTTTTCCCAAAAGAAGACATGAAATTCTCCTTAGATTTAGACTTGAGATGAAGGCCTCTTAGTTAGTCAGCAAAGCTATTTTCCTTTGTTCTACTCTTCTGAATTTCTTTCACCATAATATAGGCTCCTCTATAAATAAGCATGTAGTTTAGGTTATTCCAATAGTCCTCGAAGTTGTCGTCAATAAGTTTTATCTTCTTTTCATTTGAACAAAATAAATCCCCTAACTTTTGAACAAAGAAAAAAGAAAAAAGACACAGTCACCTGCTATCTTTAATAATCTATACATTTTAAAAAAAAAAAAACTATTTTATGGTCTTTTCTTCCTTTCAACTTTCATATTTGGTGTCATATACACTACCATATAAATGAAAATTTCTTCAACTAGTGACAATTTTTTTTAAGAAATTCAATATTTGTTTTCATTAAAAACTAGAGAAACTTCTTTTTTTTCTGGGGTAAGACAGAGGTAAAAGTCCAAGGAAATAAAAGTACAAGGAAAAAAAAAACCAGAAACATCAAGTTGACACCATTCTGAGATAAGAAGCTCCAGTGGTGTCTTCCATCAGCAACTAATACCAGTAGACGCCATTGGGGTGATTATATAAGATATGAAGTATGAGCACCTCAATCAAGACAAACTAGCATATGTTTGTTTACTTCCCTATAGATTTTTTTTTTTTTAAAAAAAAGAAGCTCAGTTAAAATCGATTTTTATCCACAGATTCATATGCCTGTTGGCAACAATCCAAGACACAATGGTTAAGTGCCAACAGTTCAGAAGAGAATCCTTTGGAGAGAAAGAGACAAGAGGGTATGGCCATGTCTCTTTTTCTCTCTCACTGAATCTTCTCCAGTGGAATCCTCTCCTGAACTGGAGAGGATCCTGGTTCTGGTAAAGCCATATAGTCAT
The DNA here is from genome assembly GCA_032878935.1 of Erythrophleum fordii. Classification (NCBI taxonomy): domain Eukaryota; kingdom Viridiplantae; phylum Streptophyta; class Magnoliopsida; order Fabales; family Fabaceae; genus Erythrophleum; species Erythrophleum fordii. The sequence continues at coordinate 25,274,886 of JAVQMF010000058.1, read as the reverse complement.
TGTAAAAGTAATGGCCCCAGACGAACCATTTTCATTGTCATCAGAGTCCATTCCAATAAGGACAACAGAAAGAAAAAATGCACCATAGTAACAATAAAGACTGGTTCAGAAACACATACGAACATACACCACTTGACAGCTTATTTATTTTCAATAACCAAAAGAGATAAGACTCTGCAGTCAAATTATGAAAGAAATTACATGTTATTCAACTCTAAAGTCAAAATCAAGTAGAAAAAAAATTCAAACTTTACCGATTCAAGATCATTAGATAATGGATAATGTCACAGTAAGTATACTTGAAATTAGAGATAAATAAGAAGCTGCTTTACATGAAAAGTATTAGAATAGTTCTAGCATGACACATCATAATACAGCATCCATAAATTTATCCTCACCGGCCAAATTTCTTCATATCAGAATATCAAGTTATATATATATATATATATATATATATATATATATATATATAGAAATTTTATTCCTTCGGCGTTAATAAACATAAGTTAAAAAATAAGACAGCAAAGAACTCACTCTGCCCAAGAAGCTTCAGAGGTGCACCACCCAAAACTCTATTAAATGGGTTAAAAATAAAAAATAAAAACCAACAGAAAGGTAGTACTATTACTACAATCCTATCCTCTCAATAAGCACACTCTTACGGCCCACATTTATTCTCCAATGCTATACGTTGGCTCCTTTTTCTTCTCCAGAAACACTTGTTAAGAGAATTTAAAATTGTCCAAAAACCATTAAAAAGATAAAACTAAAATTTAGCAGGTTACTTTGACAGAAAATTTCCTCAGTGCATGTTTTCTCTCCCTTAGTAACAACATAAGGCACCTTCAGCCACAAAAATATGTATATGTTACAATATTTTGGATACCAAACAGAAGCAAAAAAAAAAAAAAAAACCCACGTCCAGAACAGAGATGCCAGGAAAAGTTATAAACATGTGACATAATTAACGAGAAGACTTGTTCTAGAATTATGATAAAAAGAAAATTGGCTCATAACCTTCACATGGGTTATTAAACAGAAAGCAATATCCTACATATTGAAAGTACAATTGAGCCACCACAACATTGAAAGATATCAATTAGGGTAAGACTTGAAGCAGAACAGCTTAGTAATTATATTAAACGAGGAAGTCATAAATTGACAATCATACCCTCCTTGAAACTACCTAGATCTGAACATCAGGTAAAGGTCTAAATTCACCACCATAGATTTTAAGTAATTGAGGAACACTTTCTCGAAATCTGATGACAAATTTATCCAGAAAATCTTTTTCACTGATTCTGATAAAGTAGTGTAAGGACAAATCATTGTTTATCAAACCCTTCATTTTCAGAAGTTTTACTACTGAGCGTCCAGGAATAATCCTATGCTTCAAGTTATAGCCAAGAAATGCTGGGCATCGAGCTATATCTTCCATTGACAAACCCATTTCATCCACAAGAAACATCATTGAGTTAGTGATCTTTTCCTCCGACAGCGCCATGCAATATGGATACTTCCTGAATACTGAAAGAGTGACATCCCTGGACCACCCGCACCTCTCAAACATATCCAGCTTTGACTCCCAAGATGATTTCTTTGTTACTGCTAACACATAAATTGCCTGGATGAAAGTAGCCTTAGAAGGTTCAATTCCTGTTTTTTAGCAAACTTGACATGTACAACAAACTCTGCAGGCTTCATAAATGCTACATTTGCAAAATTAGTTTCCAATAGAGAGACAGAAGATTGAGGCACTCCATGTTCTCTCAAAACCTTTACGTTTGGAACTACATTCGATACATCCTGGTGGACAAAACTCCATCCTGAGCGTTTTAAAGCCTTACAAACTTTCCTATCGTCACCAAGTAGACTCTTAATGACATCATAACGGGGGAGTATACTTTTCTTTAAGCTCGAGGCTAGGAATCTAGGGTTATAAATGAGGAGTTCTGGGAGGTCAGAACCTGAAAACCCTATAGACTGGAAAAACCGTAGCTTGGGCAAAAGGGTCTTCTCAGGGTTTGTGGAAAGCACTCGTGCATGCCTTTTTACTAATTTAGATATCTGGGTTTCCGAGAAACCGTATCTCCTGAAAAGAGTAAGCACGGAGTCAGGATTATCTGGGACTTTCAAATTAACCCTTTTGGATACTTGAATAGCTACTTTGGCAGACAAGCCGCATGAGTTCATAAGATAAGAAACTGTTAATGATTCATTTACTTCTTGTTTCTGTGTAGACTGACTTGATTCGGATAATTTCACAACAGAAGAAAACGAATTGAAAATGTGGGACGCATCGCGATGGAGAAAACGCAGTTGGGTCTTCCTCCCGCATGGCAGTGACGAAGATAATCTTGCAATCAGAAAATTAAGCATGAATGATGATGAGTTACTCACCCAATATGAGTTGTTAGCTCCAATTAACCCCGCACGTAGTACAATTCCTCATATTCTAAAACTGTTGGAGGTTTTTCCCACTCTGAGTCGTAGAATCAACAAAGAACCAAAAAAACCCTAGACATAACTCCCTGAATCAGCGGCTATTCAGCCTCCACCGTCGTATAATTCCTCTCATTTTGCACAAACTCAACTCCGAAGCGTTGTTTGTTTCATTTCTGCGTCTGAAATAAACAAATAGCAGGCATATCCAGACAAGGAAGAGAGCGTTTCCGAACGACTTGTGTTTTTATTTACTTTCCTCTTCTTGGTGCTTTAGACGTTGGAGAAAAAATAATAAATTAAAGTAAATTATAAATTATCTACTTTCTTTCATTTTAATTTTTCTATTTGTAACCTAACGAAACATTCTTCCTAGCTGTATTTTCCTAGCATTCCTAACTAGATTAGTTTGTGGCTGCATTTGTCGAGCCATGGGTAAAATTGATAAGCTAATTCATTAAGTAATTGGATGACATTATGAAATTGAAATTAAATAAACATTTGAGACAAAATTGAAACTAATTCCAAAACTTTTGAGACAAAAAAGGTACTTTAACCAAAAATCAACCTCCTTGAATTTTGACTAAACTATACATTATACCAATTTTGTTTTAAAAATATCACTAAGCTCCTTTTACATTTGATAAATATTACAAAAAAAAATTTCATTTAGTTTATTTTTTACATATTATGAATAAAATTAATTTTGTTTTAAAACTTAATATCAACTTAGTTGTATTTATTATTATATTATAAATGAAATAATATCACATAAGGATAATAAATGCAAATCATCTAAAGTGAAAATAAAATTCAATGCACTGAAGGAGGGAAGGTTTTTATTTTTGAAAAAAAAAATGAGAAATTAAGCCTACTTCAACAAATTTCATAAATAAATCTTTTGAAATGGAGATCCATGCGTAACCCAATGGCAAGGGTAGGGTGTAGACATAAATAGGGCTAAGGGCTCAAATCATCTAATGGATCAAAATAATAATTATTATTATTATTATCTCAGTACTATCTCAAATCTCAAAAGAAATTAGTTGTAGAATCTTTTTACTTGTGGCAGAACTTATATCAATTTTCATAATTGTAATTGTGAATTTTTTTTAATTTTTTCATAATAATAGTGTGAATTACTTGTTTTTAATTCAATAACAATAAAGACAAATTAGTTAAGAAACTCCAATGACTCTTAATATCAAAATAATATTCATAACAAAAAATATATGTTTTTAATAATAATACTAATATTAAATATACTTTTATCCAGCCCTCCTTACGATAAGTCAAAGAGAAAGCATTTCATTTCACAAATTCATATGCTTGATAGCAACATTATTCTTTTGCCATGATAATGTAGGAGACATAATTGTAGTGACTACTACTAGTTAAGAAGGCATTTGGAAGTGTCTCCTCAGTACTTCATGATTTTACCACTTCTAAATAAGCCAAGTAATCACTATAAAAGTAATAGTCAAAGTGGAAAATTTTGTAAGATTCCAAATAACTCACTCCAATATTACTAGCTTTGTGGAAAAAAAAAAAAAAGTTCTAACATCTACCATCATTATATACCTTATAGTGAATAATGATTTGTGATTAGTCACATCCAAATGGTGAAAACTTAAATACAATTTTTAAGTGTTAGTCATAGAGTTAATATATGGACATTTTTTACAAATCAGTTATACATAATTGATTCTTTTAAAGCAGTTCTTTTGTATATTATGTTTTTATTGAAATAACTTATAACAAATATGTAAAGAACTTTACTTAAAATTTATCCCTTTCAAATAAAAAAATTCTCCAATATTCTGCACATGTGATTTACTTTAAGGAATTCTAAATTAAGTTTTTCAACAGTCTTTTTCTAGAATCATAAATGAGATATATATATATATATATATATATATATATGTATGTATATATGTATATTTGTGAACACTATAGAGTTGGCAATAATAAGATTCCTCAACAAAGTAGAAAAATGGCTTTTAGATCAAGCTAAAAAGAAGACATATATTTCACAATAGAAAGAGGAAATGCTCCATACTAATAATAGAAGGTCAGTTACAATAGGTGACTACTTATTTCCAATAAGCAAAATAAAAAGGACTATGCAGAGTGTGAAAAGAGAATCTATTATTATTGTAAAATACTGTTGTTAAAATATTCATGGATCTCACTTTTTTTCTTTTTTCAAAATTTTTCCTTTTATTTTTTTTTTTAAATTTCTACTTTCTTTTTTTCAATTTAAATTATCTATGTAATTACATGGGTATCATGCAATTGCATAAAACCCATATCTAGTTATGAAATAAATAATATGCTACCGAACTCAAAATTCAAAATGTAGTAGAAAAGATAAATGTCTAAACTTTATTGTGATTCAAGTCATAGTAATAAATTAAAAATATATAATAATTAGATTAAAATCTTTTTAGAATATACAATGGGATAAACCTAAAAGCATAAAATAATATACCATAATCTATTGCACTTTTCAATCCAATGACCAAGCATTTTTTTTAGATGAATCCCTTTCTATATGCAATTTTGATAGATAGTAATTTCTATACACTTACCGAAGAAGGTGACTTAGGGATGTAGCATCTCCATTCGTTGACTGTTGTTGCATTATAAGATGCCACTACCTTTCTCCCTACAAAAAGGAATATGAAGAAGAAGACAGGAATTAGGTTTAGGAGACATTGCTACCTTCATCTGTGGGAAGAAGATGATGAAATGCATCGATGGGAAAGAGACACAACTTTGTCGAAGAAAAGAAAAAGATGCACAATTTTTACTTTTTAAAGCAACTTGGCTTTTTTAAAGCTGTTAGATGAGATTAACAGCTAGGATTGGCTACGAAAGAAAGCACAAGAGATAATTATAGGAGAGGATTTGAATCCTTCTTCTCCCATGATTCAGCTAGCTTTCCATTAGATCCATTGAGGAAAGCACTTTATGCTTACTTATTAATTAGATCTACTAAGGCAGAGGGGATATGTCCCACCAAGCATGTCAAATTCAAGAGTTCCTTCCCCTCTCCCATTCCCCTTCTCTTTTCCCATTATACCAAATAGGACCTAAAGAAAGTTGATAGCACATTGAGAGAGATGTGTTTGGATATATGAAAATGAATGAAATTAAAAGAAAAATAATGAAAAGGAAATTTTAAAAAAATAATAAAAGAATGGAATAAAATAAGAAAGCATGCATCATACCATCTTTTCAAAATATCAATTTTTGTTTTCTTCAAAACTGGATGGTAAAGGAAAAGAGGACCAAAATTTTCAATTCAAATCTCTCATTTTAGCATGCAAATAGGATATCATCATGTTGAATAAAGATAGACTGAGGTGTGAGCGCCATACAATTTTACTTTCTCTTTTTTAGTTTTAAATCTCACATCTTATGTCTATCTTTTTTTTAATATAGGTGTTTATCTTACCCAATGCTACCAAGCCAAGTTAAGTTGGGTTGAACTAATAAAAAAATATTATACTTAGGGTCAGGTTGAGTGTTAGGCTAGCCATGCCAATTAATCTAGCTCAAACTGACACCATGGGAATAAATATACTTTTTTTTAAAAAATAGGGATCAAAGTGAAAAGATATATTTTTTTAGAGTCATTTTATAATTTTAGCCAAAAATTTTTAAATATATTTTATAAATTATAAATAACAAGGGATAAAGCCTTTTAATTTCAACTCCCATGTTAATTTCTTCATATTTGCTACAATAATAATTGCTTGAATGAAACTAACCTTAATAGGTTTGATTCATATTTCCCTAATAGACTTGACATATTCATCAAACATTACATACTTTATAAATGTTGTAGTTGTAGACCTACTTGACAGTTGAGAGATAGAAGATTGAAACATTCTTTCTTCTCTCAAAACTTTTATGTTTAGCACAAGATTCATAATACCATTGTACAAAAAATAAAATCCTGAGCATTTTATGGCCATATAAACTTTCCTATCATCATTAGGCACACTTTTAATGGCATCATAACCAAGGACTATTTGTTCCTTTAGGCTCCAAGTTAGGCGTCTGCAATTAGAAATGACAAGTTTTGAGAGTTCAAACCTTAGAAACCTTATAGACTAGAAAAACATTAGCTTGGGCAAAAGGGTTTTCTTAGGTTTTGTCAAAAGCATTAGTGGATGGTTTTCCACTAATTTAGATATCTAGGTTTCTCTAAGAAACTATAACTCTTTAAAAGATTAACCACTAAGTTAGGATTATCTGGCCTTTCAAATTAATCCTTTTGGATGCTTCAATAACTACTTTGGTAGACAAGCCACATGATTTCATGAGATAAGAAACTATAAATGATTCATTTCCTACTTGTTTTTGTGTTTGTTGATTTAGTTCAAACAATTTCAGAACTGAAAAAAACGAATTGAAAATGTAGGAAGCATTATGATGGAGAAAACCAAGTTAAGTCTTTGTCTTGCATGGCACTAAAAGAGATAATCTAGAAGTAAGAAAATTAAACATGAATGGCAATAAGATACTCATACAATTTGAGTTGTTAGCTCCAATTAACCTTGCACGTAATATAATTCCTCATATTCTGAGGCTTTTTGAGGTTTTTCTTACCCTAGCTAGTAAAATCAACAAAGAATAAGCAAAAAACGCAGACACAACTCATTGAATTAGTTGTGATTCAACCTACTTCATGGTATGATTCCTTTCATTTTGCACAAACTTAAACTCCAAAGCTATATGCTTTCATTTCTCCATCTAATATGAGAGAAGAAAGCTAATTTTTCTGTGATCGCAAGTGCAGCATCATTTATTTTTTTGAAAAAAGTTTAAATTAAATAAAATCAAATTTATTTACTAATAAAATATAATTAGGTTTCACATTCTATTACGTATTATTTTACTATCATATAATTGGGGCACTACATAAGATTCATACTCTAATTACTCACTATAATATTACTATTATGTGAAATGTATCATATAATTTTACTCTATTTTGTTAGTTAATGTACAAATAATGTAGTTGATTAATTGTATGCAAAAATTTCTCCTACAGAGGCAAGTCACTATTGAATTACATCACACAGACACAGACACAGACACAGAAATTTGGATCTCATCAAGCATTGTATTTTACCATTGTGATTCACTTAAGATGATCAACAATTTTTTGAAAATAATATCAATTTTTTTATAAAAATATATTTTAAAATTTTCAATAATATTATTTATTTGTATTATTAAATTTATAACAATATTTACACTTATTAATATATATTTCACACATATGTTATTGTTGAAATAAAAGTATTATTAATTATTATTTTTTATTAATTAATTTAAAGAGGCTATTCTGTAAATGCTATGTTTTTACTAAGTATTTAACTTTTATCAAATCATTTTATAATTTGCTAAATTTTAAAAAAATTGAATTATTTAATCATTATATTATATAAATAAAATATATATAAGAGTATTTTAATTATAATTTATCTTTTGTTACAAGGTAAATAAGTATGTGTATCTTTTAGTTTTAGAAAGAGGAGTACAATTTTTCAAAATATAGAAAAAATTTGAATAATTTTTGCATCCCTCTTAAAAAGGAAGAGTAATTTACCTAAAAAGTTATTATGATATACTAAAAAGAACATTAGTCTAAACAACAATAAAATAAAAGCATCTTTTTCATTTTAAAAATTTGAGGTCAATTTCAATTTCGTCCCATATGTGTGTGTGTCTGTGTGTTGTGTCTATGTTAATTTTATCATACATTACTATCTCAATGTTTTCTTAAATGCTAACGGCTTCTAATTGCTTAAATGAATTGATTTATATGTGGCCGTATGGTCAAAATGCAGAGATGGATATTACTTTACGTTCGTGGATATTACATTACTTAATCTTATCAACGTAGCCCCTACGTGCCATTATTTTAATTTTTCTATTCGTAACCTAATCTAATTGAAGCATTTTTTGTAGCTATAAGTGTATTTTCTTAGCATTCCTAACTAGATTAGTTGATGTGGCTTTATTTGTCGATCTATGTGTAAAATTGATAATCTAATTCACTAAATAATTGGATGATATTAGTATTTAGAAAAATATTGAGAAATTTTACAAATATGTAAAATGAAATTGACACAAAAATAAACATTTAAGACAGAATTGAAACTAACTCTATTTTTGGGACAAAAAAGATTCTTTTGCCAAAAATCAATGTCCTTAAACTTTGACTAAATTACACATTATACCAATTTTGTTTCAAAAATATCACTAAGGTCACTTCATATTTGACTCTACACAATATGAACAAAATCAATTTTCTTTTAAAGTCTAATATCAATTTAGTTGCATTTATTATTATATTAAAAATGAAATAATATTCAAATGTTCCTGAAGTGCACGGAGGGGAGTTTTTAATTTAAAAAAAAAAAAGAAGAAATTAGGCCCACTTTAGTCAATTTTTCAATTTTTTTGAGGTGAAGATCTATGCATTAGGGATAGACTAATGATAAGGTTATGGTGTAGATATGGATAGGGCTGAAGGTTCAAACCACCTAATGCATCCAAAAAGAAAAAAGAAATAATAATCTCAATGCTATCTAAAATCTTCAAAGAAATTAGTTGTCTATGAAAGTCTTCTTACTTGTGGTGGAATTTATATCAATTTTTATAGATGTGATTGTGCTTTTTTTTTTTTTCAAGTAATGATAGTGTAAATGACTTATTTTTAATTAGATAACAATAGAGTGAAATTATTGAAAAACTCCAACTACTCTTAGTATCAAAATAATACTCATAACAAAAAAGATTAATAATAATACTAATATTAAATATACTTGTATCTGCCCCTTTTTAAGATACATCAAGGAGAAAGCATTTCATTTCACAAATTCAAATGCTTGATAGCAACACTTCTCTTTTGTTGTGATAATGCGGGAGACATAATGTCTAATGACTGCTATTGGTTGAGAAAGCCTTTGGAAGTGTCTCCTGAGTATTTCATGATTTCACCACTTCCAAATAAACCAAGTAATCACTGTAAAAGTAACGACCAAAGAAGAACCATTTTCATTGTGAGCAAATTCTATAACATTCCAAATAACCCACTCTAATGTAGGCTTTGTGTTAAAAAAAAAAAAATTCTAATATCCACCATCAACATATACCTTATAGTAAATAATGATTTTTGATCAGCCATATTTAAATTGAGAAAATTTAAATACAATTTTTAAGTGTTAGTTATGAAGTTAACATACAGATATTTTTAACAAATCAGCTACACAAAATTGATTCTTTTAAAATAGTTCTTCTGTGTATTATATTTTTATTAGAAAAACTCATAACAAATATCTAAAGGCCATCTAAATTTTATCCCTTTTAGATTAAAATCTTCTCCAATATTTTGCATGAGTGATTTACTTCAAGGAATTCTAAACAAAGTTTGTCAACAATCTTTTTCTAGAATTATATATCATATGGATATATTTGTGAATACTATAGAGTGGGCAATAGTAAGATTCCTCAGCAAAGTGGAAAAATTAGCTTCTAGATAAGGCTGAAAGGAGACTTACATTTCACAAAGGAAAGAGGAAATGATCCATACTAACAATAGGAGAACAGTTCAAAAACACCAACAACATATAATAGTTGACTACTTACTTCCAATAAGAAAGATAGAAAGTACTATGTAGACAAATTGTGTGTGTGTGTGTGTGTGTGTGTGTAAGGACAATCTATTATCATTGTAAAATATTGTAGCCAAACTATTGATGGATTTCACTTTTTTTTCAAATTTTTCCCTTTTATTTTTTTCTAAATTTGTTTTACTTTCTTTTTTTTAAATTTAAACTATCCATGTAATTAACATGGGTCCTACACAATTGTATAGAGCCCACATTTATATATGAAAAGAATAATATGCTACCAAACTCAAATTGCAGTAGAAAAGATAGAGTCCAAACTTTATTGTAATTCAAGTCATAGTAATAAATGTTGGCCAAAAAAATTTCATAGTAATAAATAAAAAAATATATAATAATTAGATTAAAATCTGTCTAGGATAGATAGTGGGATGAAACAGAGAGCATAAAATAATATAAAACATGTAAGGGTGAATACGGTAATTGCAAAACATATATAATAAAAAAAATGATTTACCAGATTGAATTTTGGGACCTTCTATTTAAAAAAAAAAGTTTATCCTCTCAACAAAAGCATTTTAGAAGATAATGAAAATAGTAATATATATTACCATTAGATAATAGATAAAGTAACAAATGTCATAATAAGTTCACTTAAAATAAGAAATATCTCAGAAGTTGGTTCTCATGAAAAATATTACAAAAGTTCTAGCAAGATACTTACGAATGATGATCCTGCTAACTATTGCAGTTATACCAGTACCATTAAATTTCTCGTCACTCACTGACAATGAGAAAGAGTGATCAAATTTCTTCACATCAAACTATCAAGTTATGCATATTGAGGAATTTTATTCCATTGGTGTCTATTAACTGCTTTACATGGCTACAATAATTTGGTTATTGATAGTTTTTTCCCTCCCCATTAGACTATCAAGTTATGCATATTGAGAAATTTTATTCCATTGGTGTCTATTAACTGCTTTTAAAGATTATAAGTGAAATTATTAAAAAATATTTAAATTTAAATGATTTATTTATAAACATTACTCATAATAAAATTGTATGGCATCATTTGATCTATGTAACCAACCCTTCCTGATAAGAAAATACTTGTTATTGTTTGTGTCTATTAACTATTTTTCATGGCTATCATAGTTTGATTATTGATAGTTCTTCCCCTCCAAAAAAAAAAACTCAAGCTCTCCCTCTCTTTAGCATCTAAGGAAGTGCTTGGTTGTGAAAGGAAAAAGAAAAAAAAAAACTATTTTATAATATTTATTATACCTTTATTATTATTTAATAGTTTATTTTTATGTAAAAACATGAGAAACATTTGTTATCTATTCCATTCACATTTTTATTTCCCTTTTATTTTCATACCCGCTGACTAGTGCGAGGCCTGTCATCCATGTCTCTTCAACCTAATCGACTTCATTAGTTCCTTCCTAGCCTCGATGGCTTTCCTCATCTCACTAATGGCAGTACTCATCTCAGGAAATAATCACTAATTATAATCGCAACCTTACACCTAAACCTCCCATGTTGCTTCAATTGGTGATTTTATGATCAAACAAATATATGAATCACAGCTAAATCCTCTATCTACTAATAAAAAAACTCCACCAATTGGATTCCAATCAAGAGGAACAAGAAGGGAAAAAAAAAATACTATCGTGCCGGGAAATGAGAAAATTCAAAAGGCCATCAAGACTGCAAAAAGAGTTTAATAGGGGAGATTTTTACTAACAGATCGATCTCAGTCCACATTCTCCTCCTTTGTTTTGAAAGCTTTTGTGAAAAGGTCGACCAAAACCTTTTTCATTTTTTTATTTTATGATGAGTTCGAACATTGCAAGACACTGAAAATAGTCCATTGTTGTAAACGAGATCTCTTGATCGCGAAAAGATTCTTTTCCCAAAAGAAGACATGAAATTTTCCTTAGATTTAAACTTGAGATGAAGGCCTTGTTAGTCAGCAAAGCTATTTTGCTTTGTTCTACTCTTTCAAATTTCTTTCACCATAATATGGGGCTCCTTTAGAAATACGATTACATGTTACTCAACTCTAAAGTCAAAATCAAGTAGGGGAAAAAAAAAACAAAAATCAAACCTTACCGATTCAAGATCATTAGATAATGGATAATGTCACAGTAAGCATACTTGAAATTAGAGATAAATCAGAAGCTGCTTTACATGAAAAGTATTAGAATAGTTCTAGCATGACACGTCATAATACAGCACCCATAAATTTATCCTCACCCACTAGAAATGGGAATAAGTGGCCAAATTTCTTCATATCAGAATATCAAGTTATATATATATATATATATATATATATATATTTAGAAATTTTATTCCTTCGGCGTTCATAAACATAAGTTAAAAATAAGATAGCAAAGAACTCACTCTGCCCAAGAAGCTTCAGAGGTGCACCACCCAAAACTCTACTAAATGGGTTAAAAAAAAAATCAAAACCTGTGGAAGCTCCATGTTATGGACCAAGTGAAGTCAAAGTCCTGGTAAAGGTAATACTGTAACTACAATCCTATCCTCTCAATAAGCACACTCTTACGGCCCTCATTTTCTCTCCAATGCTATACGTTTGGCTCCTTTTTCTTCTCCAGAAACACTTGTTAAGAGAATTTAAAATTGTCCAAAAACCATTAAAAAGATTAAACTAAAATTCAGCAGGTTAATTTGACAGCAAATTTTCTCAGTGCATGTTTTCTCTCCCTTAGTGACAACATAAGGCACCTTCAGCCTCAAAAATATGTATATGTTGCAATATTTTGGATACTTAACAGAACCAAAAAAACCCACGTCCAGAACAGAGATGCCAGTAAAAGTTATAAACATGTGACGTAATTAACTAGAAGACTTGTTCTAGAATTATGATAAAAAGAAAATTGACTCATAACCTTCACATGGGTTATTAAACAGAGAGCAACATCCTACATATTGAAAGTTCAAATTGAGCTACCACAACATTGAAAGATATCAATTAGGGTAAAACTTGAAACAGAACAGCTTAGTAATTATATTAAACGAGGAAGTCATAAATTGACAATCACACCCTCCTTGAAACTACCTAGATCTGAACTTCAGGTAAAGGTCTGAATTCACCACCATAGATTTTAAGTAGCTGAGGAACACTTTCCTGAAATCTTATGACAAATTTATCCAGAAAATCTTTTTCACTGATTTTGATAAAGTAGTGTAAGGACAAATCATTGTTTATCAAACCCTTCATTTTCAGAAGTTTTACCACCGAGCATCTAGGAATAATCCTATGCTTCAAGTTATAGCCAAGAAATGCTGGGCTTCGAGCTATATCTTCCAATGACAAACCCATTTCATCCACAAGAAACTTCATTGTGTTAGTAATTTTTTCCTCCGACAGTGCCATGCAATATGGATACTTCCTGAATACTGAAAGAGTGACATCCCTGCACCACCCGCACCTCTCAAACATATCCAGCTTTGACACCCAAGATGATTTCTTTGTTACCGCTAACATATAAATTGCCTGGATGAAAGTAGGCTTAGAAGGTTCAATTCCCATTTTTTTAGCAAACTTGACATGTTCAACAAACTCTGCAGGCTTCATAAATGCTACATGTGGAAAATTAGTTACCAGTAGAGAGACAGAAGATTGAGGCACTCCATGTTCTCTCAAAACCTTTACGTTTGGAACTACATTCGTTACATCCTGGTAGAAAAAACCCCACCCTGCGCGTCTTAAAGCCTTACAAACTTTCCTATCGTCACCAAGTAGACTCTTAATGACATCATAACGGGGGAGTATACTTTTCTTTAAACTCGAGGCTAGGAATATAGGGTTATAAATGAGGAGTTCTGGAAGTTCAGAACCTGAAAACCCTATAGACTGGAAAAACCGTAGCTTAGGCAAAAGGGTCTTCTCAGGGTTTGTTGAAAGCACTTGTGCATGCCTTTCTACTAATTTGGATATCTGGGTTTCCGAGAAACCGTATCTCCTGAAAAGAGAAAGCACGGAGTCGGGATTATCTGGGACTTTCAAATTAACCCTTTTGGATACTTGAATAGCTACTTTGGCGGACAAGCCACATGAGTTCATAAGATAAGAAACTGTAAATGATTCATTTAATTCTTGTTTCTTTGCTAATTGATTTGCTTCAGATAATTTCACAACAGAGGAAAACGAATTGAAAATGTGGGACGAATTGTGATGGAGAAAACTCAGTTGCGTCTTCCTCCCGCATGGCAGCGACGAAGATAATCTTGCAATCAGAAAATTAAGCATGAATGATGATGAGATACTCACCCAATATGAGTTGTTAGCTCCAATTAACCCCGCACGTAGTACAATTCCTCATATTCTAAAACCCTTGGAGGTTTTTCCCCCTCTGACTCGTAGAATCAACAAAGACAAAAAAAACCCTAGACATAACTCGCTGAATCAGTGGCTATTCAGCCTCCTCCGTCGTATAATTCCCCTCATTTTGCACAAACTCAGAACTCCGAAGCGTTGTTTGTTTCATTCCTGCATCAGGTATAAACATGTAGCAGGCATATATAGACTGGGGGGAGAGCTTTTCTGAATGTTTTGTGTTTTTATTTACTTTCTTTTTCTTGGTGCTTTTGACGGTGGAGAAAAAATAATAAATTATAAATTATAAAACAAAAGAAATACGCTTTAATTGGCCATTTTAGAACACAAAAACTTAAAAAGAAAGATAAAAAATAAAGATAATTTTTAGTTGAAAAAATATTATCTCACTTTTATTTTAAAAAGTTTATATTATTAAATAATAATTACAAATATATATATATATATATATATTCATTTTCTTTTTATTCTTTCACCCTTTATCATAGACCAGTCAAGCTATTTAGTAATAATTTCTATAATTTTGTTATTAAATTTTTTAATTACAATATAAAAAATGATATAGTTTTTCAATTTAATAGTATATGATTGGTTTATTAAAAATTATATATATATATATATATATTATTTTTTATTAAAAAAACTAATAACAATGATATAAAGGATGACTCAAATTTTTCAATTAAAACATAATAAATATATAATTTTTTAAAAACAACACGATAGATACATGATTTAATTAAAAATAATACAGTTATGTATAAAAATTAAAAATTTATCATATTATTATTGAAAAAGTATATACTTGTCATATTTTAATTTAAAAATTTAACAATAAAAATATAAATAATTGTATATAAAAGTTTTTCTATAAAGAATTGTATTTAAATTTAACATTTTTTATATTTTTATAAAATATTTATATAAAGTATTAGATAAAATTATATTAAAATTACTGAAAAAGTCATAGCCAGATGAGTTTAAACAAATCATAACTCAAGTATTTTCTTTCCTCCAACTTTCATATCTAGTGTCATCTGTACTATAAAATGAAAATTTCCTCAGCTAGTGACACTTTTTTTTTTTCAAGAATTTAATATTTTAACAAAAACATCAAGTTGACACCATTCTGGGTCCGGGGTAACCTGCTCCATGGTGTCTCCCGTGGGTACCCAATTGACGCCATTAGGGCGATTATGGAAGGGGTGAACACCTCAATCAAGACTAAGATTTGCTTGCTTGCTTCATTATAGATTATTTTTAGAAGCTCCATCAAATTTTACTTTCATCCACATATTCATATGCTTCACTATCTCATTATTTTTTATTATTTTTTAAAATATAGTTACAAAAATCATTTTTATATTTAAAATTACCTTTTTATTCCCTTGATAATCATATTATTTTTATATTTTATGTATCAAATAACCATAAAATAACTCTATCATCTGTCTTCCCTATACCATGTGGCCAATAATCGTTTATGTTCAATCCTTTCTAAAAGGAGCAAGTATAAGCTTGAGGTATTAGTTATAAAATAAACATACAAACTTCTTCAACTAAACAACATATGATTGACTCTTCTAAAAGAAAATTCTTTCATTATGTTTTTATTTAAAAAATTAATAATAAATACTTAAATAATTTAATTAAGCTTGGTTCCTTCTAGATCCACACCTTCTATATTATCCTGCATCAGTGATTTACTTCAATCGATTCTAAAAATTGTCAATGGAATTAGATGTACATTTGTAAGTAATACAAAGTTTGCAATAGTAAGATTTTTTAACAAAGTGAAAAAATAGCTTTGAAATCAAGCTAAAAAGGAGTCATATATTCCATAGTAGAGAAAGAAAATGCTCCATAGTAACAATAGAGACTAGTTCAAAAACACAAGTATACAAATATGCACTTCTTGGCTACTTTTCCAACAACCAAAAAAGATAAAACTCTATAGTCAAATTATGAAAGAAATAATACGTTACTCGATTCTAAAGTCAAAATTTAGTAGGAAAAAAAAATTCAAACTTTACTAATTAAAGTCAGAATAATAAATCAAAATTTAGTTAAGTTGAAATCTTTAAAACATAGACAATGGGATGAACCTAAGAGCATAAAATGACAGAAAACTTGTGAGTGTGAAAAAGATATATGTCAAACAAACAAAATATAAGAATAAGAAAAAAGAAAGTGGTTTATCTTATTATATTCAAGGACTATATACCTTTTTTTTCAAAAACAAAGAAAGGTCTATACTCTAAATAATCACACTTTAAAGGATAATGGATGAAGTAATAAATAATCATTAGATAATGGATAATCTCATAATAAGTTCATTTGAAATTAGAGATAAATTAGAAGCTACTTTACAAGGAAGGTATTAGAATAATTCTAGCAAAATACATAGGGACAATCATAATACAACACCCATAAATGTATCTTCACTCACTCAAAATGGGAATAAGTGGCAAAATATTCCATATTAGAATATCATGTTTTGCATATTTTGAAAATTGATTCCTTTGGCCTAAAAATAAAGGAATGAAAAAACAAGATAAACAAAGTACTCACTCTACCAGAAAAAGCTTCAGAGGTGCACCACTCAAAACTCTATATAAAAAAGGAAGACAAATTAAAATCAACAAATGGAGGCTCCAAATTATGGACCTATTGAGGCCAACCAAAGTCTAAGGAAAGTCAATACTATTACTACAATCCTATCCTCTGAATAAGCACACTCTTAAAGACCTCATCAATTTTCCATTACTATAATTAGGCTCCCTTTCTTCTTCAGACACACTTGTAAAGAGAATTTAAAAATTGTCTAAAAACCACTATAGAGATTAAATTAAAATTCAATAGGTTAATTTGATAGCAAATTTTCTTAGTGCATGTGTCCTCTCCCTTAATATCAACATAAGGCATCTTTAGTCTCAAAAATATGTATAATAGAACTAAAAACAACTACGTTCAAAACAACAATGCCAGTAAAAGTTATATTAACATTTAGAAAAATATGAGAAATTTTATAAACATATAAGATGAAATTGACACAAAATAAGCATTTGAGACAAAATTGAAACTGACTCCACTTTTGGGACAAAAAAGATTCTTTTGCCAAAAAGTGATCTCCTTGAATTTTGACTAAATTACACATTATACCAATCTTGTTTTAAAAAATATCACTAAGCTCCCTTCATATATGATAAAATATTGCAAGAAAAACTTCCATTTAGTTTACTTTCTACACAATATGAATAAAATCAATCTTAATTTGGAGCTTAATATCATCTTGGTTGCATTTATTATTATATTAAAAATGAAATAACACCACATAAGAGGAGCAAATGTAAATCTTCTAAAGTGAGGATCAAATTTAGTGTACTTGAAATGCATACTAAATGATGGGGAGTTTTTCATTTTTAAAAAGATAAAAGATTAAACCCAATTTAGCAAACTTCACAAATCCTCTGAAATGAGTATTTGTGCCCCAGGGGCAAGCCAATGGTAAGGGTAGGGTGCATATTTGGACAGAGCTAAAGGCTTAAACAGTCAAATGCAATTTTTCCTCCCCCCTCCCCACCCCCCCCAAAGAAAAAGAAGTAATAATCTCATTGCTATCTCAAGAATCTTAAGAGAAATTAGTTGCCAATGAGAGATTTTCGATTTGCAGTAGAATTTATATCGACTTTTACATATGTGATTGTGAGTTTTTTTTTCAAATAATGATAGTGTGAATTATTTGTTTTTAATCCGATAACAATGTGGACAAATTAGTTGAGAAACTCCAACTACTCTTAATATGAAAATACTACTTATAACAAAATAATAATAATAATAATAATAATAATAATAATAATAATAATATTATTATTATTATTATTATTATTATTATTATTATTATTATTACTATTATTATTTTATTCACCCCTCTTTAAAATATAAGTCAAGGAGAAAGCATTTGATTCCACAAATTCATATGCTTCATAGCAACACTCTTCTTTTGTTGTGATAATGCTGGACACATAATGGTTAGCAACTATTATTGGTTAACAAGGCTGCTGGAAGTGTCTATTAAGTATTTCATGATTTCGCCACTTCCAAACAAGCCAAGTAATCACTGCAAAAGTAATGGCCAAAGAGGAACCATTTTCATTGTGAGCAAATTCTGTAAGATTTAAGATTTCAAATAACCCACTCCATTGCTAGCTTTATGGACCAAAAAAAAAAAAAAATCTAGCATCTACCATTATCATGTACCTTACAGCCTGTAATTATTTGTGATCAGCCACATCTAAATGAAGAAAAATTAAATGCAATTCTTAAGTGTTAGCTATAAAAGTAATATATCGACATTTTAATACAAATCAGCTATGCATAATTGATTCTTCTAGAACAGTTCTTCTATATATTACATTTTTATTGGAAAAATATGGAGTTGGCAATAGTAAGATCCCTCAACAAAGTGGAAAAATAGCTTTTAGATCAAGCTAAAAAGGAGACATATATTTCACAACAGAAAGAGGAAATGCTCCATACTAACAATGGAAGACCAGTCCAAAAACACTGGATAACATGCACTAGTTGACTACTTATTTCTAATAAGCAAAATAGAAAGAACTATGTAGACAAATTGTGTGTCTGTGTGTATAAAGAGAATCTATTGTTATTGTAAAGTACTATAGTTAAACTATTCATGTATCTCACTTTTATTTTCAAATTTTGTCTTCTTTATTTTTTTCTTAATTTTTTTCAAATTTGAACTACCCATGTAATTTATATGAATACCACGCAATTGCACAAAGCTCACATCTAGTTATAAAAGAAATAATATGTTACCAAACTCAAAATTCAAAATGCAGTAGAATAGATAAAAGTCCAAACTTTATTGTGATTCAAGTCATAGTAATAAATGTTGGCCAAAAAAAATTTCATAGTAATAAATAAAACATATATAATAATTAGATTAAAATCCTTTTAGGATAGACAATAGGATGAACTTGAGAGCATAAAATAATATACAACCTATAAGGGTGAATCCGGTAATTGTAGAACATATAATTTATAATAAAAAAAAGTGGTTTACCCGACTAAATTTTAGGACCTTTTATTTTTTATTTTTTATTTTAAAAAAAGCCTATCCTCTAAACAAAAGCATTACAGAGGATAGTGGAAATAATGATATACATATTACCTTCAGATAATAGATAAAAGTAATAAATATGTCATAATAAGTTCACATAAAATAAAAAATATCTTAAAAGTTCATTCTCATAAAAATATTACAATAATTCTAGTAAGATACATAGGAACCATGATCATGCTAACTATTACCATTATAATAGTATGATTAAATTTCTCATCACTCGTCGACAATGAGAGAGAGTGATCAAATTTCTTCACATCATATTATCAAGTTATAAATATTGAGAAATTGTATTCCATTGGTGCCTATTAACTGTTTTACATGGTCATTATAGTTTGGTTATTGATAGCTCTTTTGCCCCCTCCAAAAAAAGAAAAAACTCAAAGTTTCCTTCACCTTAACATTTAAAAGGGCATTTGGTTACGAGAAAAGGAAAAGTAAATTTTTTTATAATATTTATTATACTTTTATTATCATTATTTAATAACATTTATTCTTTTTTATTATTTTTTATATAAAAACATGAGAAATATTTGTCATCTATTTCATTCATATTCTCAATTTTTTTTTAATTTTTATACCTAATAATTTTAGGTATCAAATGATTCATGATTTTGAGACTAGTGCAAGGCCGATCATCCATATCTCTTCAATCTAATTGACTTCATTGACTCCTTCCTAGCCTCGATGGCTTTCCTCATCTCGCTAATGGTGGTACTCATCTCAAGAAATAATCACTAATTATAATCCCGACCTCTCCACCTAAACCTCCCATCTTGCTTCAATTGGTGATTTTATAATCAAACACATATATGAACCAGCAAAAGAGGAACAAGATGAAAAATATATATATATATATATATATATTATCGTGCTAGAAAATGAGAAAATTCAAAAGGGCATCAAATTTGCAAAAAAGAGTTTAATAGGTAAAATTTTTACTAATAGATTGATCTCAGTCCACACTTTCCTTTGTTTTGAAAGCATTGGGGGAAGACCTAAAAACTTGAGAATAGAAGAGGTCAACCAAAACCTTTTCCAATTTTTTATTTTATGACGAGTTCGAACATTGCAAGACACTGAAAATAG
Source organism: Erythrophleum fordii (assembly GCA_032878935.1). NCBI lineage: Eukaryota > Viridiplantae > Streptophyta > Magnoliopsida > Fabales > Fabaceae > Erythrophleum > Erythrophleum fordii. The sequence continues at coordinate 25,254,185 of JAVQMF010000058.1, read as the reverse complement.
TCCATGGTTGCAAAAGAGATCTCTTGAAGATTCTTTTCCTAAAAGAAGACACGTAATTATCCTAGATTTAGGCTTGAGATCAAGGCCTCTTAGTCGGGAAAGCTACTTTCCTTTGTTCCACTCTTTTAAAGTTTTAAATTTCTTTCACCATAATATTGGGCTCCTAAATAAATAAGGATGTAGTTTAGGTTAATCCAACAGTCCCAGAAGTTCTTGTCAATAAATTTTATCTTCTTTTCATTCGAATAAAATAAATCCCCAAACTTTTGGAAAAGAGGGAAAAAGAAACAGTCACCTGCTATTTTTAATTATCTATACTTTTTTTTAAAACTATTTTATGGTCCTTTTTTCCACTCAACTTTCATATTTAGTGTGTAAATGAAAATTTTTTCAACTAGTGACAATTTAAAAAAAAATCAATATTTTCTTTTTTTAATTAAAAAGTAGAGAAACTTTTTATTTCCTGGGTAAGACAGAGAGCCAAAAGTCCAAGAAAATAAAAGTACCAAAAAAAAAAACAGAAACATCAAGTTGACACCATTCTGAGATAAGCAGCTCCAATAGTGTCTCCCATCAGTAACCAATACCAGTAGATGCCATTAGGGTGATTATATAAGGTATGAACACCTCAATCAAAGACTAGGACTAAGATTTGTTTGTTTGCTTTTCTGTAGATTTTTTTTAGAAGCTCAGTCAAAATCGACTTTTATCCACAGATTCATATGCTTGTTGGCAACAATCCAAGACACATAATGGTTAAGTGCCAACGGTTCAGCAGAGAATCCGTTGGAGAGAGAGAAAGAGACATGCAGGATCCTCTCCAGTGGGATCATCTCCTGGACTGGAGAGGATCCTGGTTCTCGTTAAGCCATGTAGTCATTGTAAAAGCAATGGCCCAAGAGGAACCATTTTCATTGTCAACAGATTCCATTCCAATAAGGACACCAGAAAGAGAAAATGCATAATAATAACAATCAAGAGTGGTTCAGCCACACATACGGACATACACCACTTGACAACTTATTTATTTCCAATAACACCAAAGGGATAAAACCCTGCAGTCAAATTATGAAAGAAATTACATGTTACTCAACTCTAAAGTCAAAATCAAGTACAAAAAAAAAATTCAAACTTTACTGATTCAAGATCATTAGATAATGGATAATATCACAGTAAGTTTACTTGAAATTAGGGATAAATCAGAAGCTGCTTTAGGTGAAAAGTATTAGAATAGTTCTAGCAAGACACATAGGGATAATCATAATACAGCACCCATAAATTTATCCTCACCCACTAAAAATGGGAATAAGTGGCCAAATTTCTTCACACCAGAATATCTAGTTATATATATATATATATATAGAAATGTTATTCCTTTGGCGTGAATAAACATAAGTTAAAAAATAAGATAGCAAAGAACTCACTTTGCCACAGAAGCTTCAGAGGTGCACCAGTCAAAACTCTACTAAATGGCTAGAACAAATCAAAACCAACAGATGGAAGCTCCATATTATGGACCAACTGAAGTCAACCCAAGTCCTAGGAAAGGTAATACTGTTACCACAATCCTATCCTCTCAATAAGCGCACTCTTACGGCCCTCGTTTATTCTCCAATGCTATACGCTGGCTCCTTTTTCTTCTCCAGAAACACTTGTTAAAAGAATTTGAAATTGTCCAAAAACCATTAAAAAGATTAAACTAAAATTCAGCAGGTTAATTTCACAGCAAATTTTCTCAGTGCATGTTTTCTCTCCCTCAGTAACAACATAGGGCACCTTCATCCTCACATATATATGTGTATATTACAATATTTTGGATACCTAACAGAACCAAAAAAAACCCACGTCCAGAACAGAGATGCCAGTAAAAGTTATAAACATATGACATAATTAACGAGAAGACTTTTTTCTAGAATAATGATAAAAAGAAAATCACTTCATAACCTTCACATGGGTAATTAAACAGAAAGCAATATCCTACATATTAAAAGTTCAAATTGAGCTACCACAACATTGAAAGATATCAATTAGGGTAAGACTTGAAGCAGAACAGCTTAATAATTATATTAAACAAGTAAGTCATAACTTGACAATCATACCCCCTTTGAAACTACCTAGGTCAGAATTTCAGGTAAAGGTCTGAATTCACCGCCATAGATTTTACGTAGCTGAGGAACACTTTTCTGAAATCTGATGACAAATTTATCCAGAAAATTTTTTTCACTGATTGCGATGGGGTAGTATAAGGACATATCACTTTTTATCAAACCCTTCATTTTCAGAAGTTTTACTACTGAGCATCTAGGAATAATCCTCTGCTTCAAGTTATAGCCAAGAAATGCTGGGTAACTAGCTATGTCTTCCAATGACAAACCCATTTCATCCACAAGAAACTTCATTGAGTTAGTGATTTTCTCCTCCGACAGTGTCATGCAATATGGATATTTCCTGAATACTGAAAGAGTGACATCCCTGCACCACCCGCACCTCTCAAACATATCCAGCTTTGACTCCCAAGATGATTTCTTTGTTACTGCTAACACATAAATTGCATGGATGAAAGTAGCCTTAGAAGGTTCAATTCCTGTTTTTTTAGCAAACTTGACATGCTCAACAAACTCTGCAGGCTTCATAAATGCTACATTTGCAAAATTAGTTACCAATAGAGAGACAGAAGATTGAGGCACTCCATGTTCTCTCAAAACCTTTACGTTTGGAACTACATTCGATAAATCCTGGCGGACAAAACTCCATGGCGAGCGTTTTAAAGCTTTACAAACTTTCCTATCGTCATCAAGTAGACTCTTAATGACATCATAACGGGGGAGTATACTTTTCTTTAAGCTCGAGGCTAGGAATCTAGGGTTATAAATGAGGAGTTCTGGGAGTTCAGAACCTGAAAACCCTATAGACTGGAAAAACCGTAGCTTGGGTAAAAGTGTCTTCTCAGGGTTTGTTGAAAGCACTCGTGCATGCCTTTTTACTAATTTGGATATCTGGGTTTCTGAGAAACCGTAGCTCCTGAAAAGATTAAGCACGGAGTCGGGATTATCAGGGACTTTCAAATTAACCCTTTTGGATTCTTGAATAGCTACTTTGGCGGACAAGCCACATGAGTTCATAAGATAAGAAACTGTGAACGATTCATTTCCTTCTTGTTTCTGTGTAGATTGATTTGACTCAGATAATTTCAGAACAGAAGAAAACGAATTGAAAATGCGGGAAGCATTGTGATGGAGAAAACCCAGTTGGGTCTTCCTCCCGGATGGCAGTGACGAAGATAATCTTGCAATCAGAAAATTAAGCATGAATGATGATGAGATACTCACCCAATATGAGTTGTTAGCTCCAATTAACCTCGCACGTAGTACAATTCCTCATATTCTAAAACCCTTGGAGGTTTTTCCCACCCTGACTCGTAGAATCAACAAAGAACTAAAAAAACCATAGACATAACTCGCTGAATCAGCAGCTATTCAGCCTGCTCCGTCGTATAATTCCTCTCATTTCGCACAAACTCAGAACTCCGAAGCGTTATTTGTTTCAATTCTGCATCTGAAATAAACAAATAGCAGGCGCATATAGACAGGGAGAAGAGCTTTTCCAAATGTTTTCTGTTTTTATTTGCTTTCTTTTTCTTGGTGCTTTTGACGTTGGAGAAAAAATAATAAATTATAAAACAAAAGAAATATGCTTTAATTGGCCATTTCAGTACAAAAAAACTTAAAAATAAAAATAACAATAATTTTATAAATAAAAAAGATTATCATATTTTTATTTCAAAACTTTTTATTATTAAATAATGATTATAAAAATATAATGTATATTTTTTAATTTTTCTTTTATTTTCCTCCCTCTTATTATAAATTAATGGATTGAAAAGACAATCAAGCCAAGCTATATAATAATAATTTTTATATTTTTATTATTAAAATTTTTTAATTAAAATATAAAAAGATATATATTTTTTAGTTTAATAGTATATGATTGGGTTATATGATTAGATTATTTATATCCTTATTATTATGTCTTTTAATTAAAAGATAATAAGTATATAATTTTTAATAATTATATGATAAATATATAATTTAATTAAAAATAATACAATTATTTATAAAAAATATACATTTGTTATATTATTATTAAAGAGTTATATATTTATCATATTTTAATTAGTGAATCTGATAATAAAAATATAAATAATTATATATAAATAATTTTTTTTATAAAAAAGTATATTTAAGTTTAACCTTTTTAATAATTTTGTAAAATATTTATATAAAGTATTATTCATATAAATGGTTAAAATAATATTAGAATTACTGAAAAAATCATAGCCAAATGAGTTTAAACAAATCAACCACCTCGATAGCTCTAGTTCTTTCTTTCCTCCAAGTTTCATATCTAGTGTTATCTATACTAAAAAAAAAAAAAAAATTTCTCAGCTAGTGACAATTTTTTTTTTCTTTCAAGAATTCAATATTTTAACAAAAATATCAGGTTGACACCATTCTGGGTCTGGGATAAGTTGCTCCCATAGTGTCTTTCATCAGTAACCAGTAGATGCCATTAGGGGGATTATAGAAGGTGTGAACACCTCAATCAAGACTCAAGATTTGTTTGTTTGCTTCTCTATAGATTACTTTTAGAAGCTCCATCAAATTTTACTTTTATCCATAGATTCATACTCTTGTTGGCAACACTCCAATTTTAGAAGCTCCCATAATGTTTAAGCTAGCTTGTCATTGTAAAAGCAATGGCCCAAGGGGACCTATTGTCATTGTCAACAAACTAGGCCGAAGAACTCGTTCCATTACTGGCTTTTGATCTGGGTTGTTTGATGGTATCTATGTAAATCATTTATTTTTATGTTTATTATGCTATTATATTTATTATTCAATGATATATCATTATTTTTTTATTTTTTAAGTATCAGTATAAAAATTATTTTTATTTTTAAAATTATTTTTTTCATTCCTTTTATAATCATATTCTTTTTATATTCTAAATATTAAATGACCATCAAATAACTCTATCATATGCTTTCACCATACTATATAGCCAATAATCATTTGTGTTCAATCCTTTCTAAAAGGAGAAAATTACGTATAAGCTTAAGGTATTAGTTATAAAGTTAACATATGAATTCTGTTAACAAAACAACATATGATTAACTTTTCTGAAAAAAAAAAAATTCTTTCATTATATTTTTATTTAAACATTTAATAATAATGACTTAAAATATTTAAAAATTCAATAATAAATAGTTGAAATAATTTAATTAAGTTTGATTCCTTCTAGATCCACCCTTCTACACTATTCTGCATCAGTGATTTACCAACAGAATTAGATGTATATTTGTGAGTAATACAGAGTTTGCCATGGTAAGATTACTCAACAAAGTGAAAAAATAGCTTTGAAATCAAGGTAAAAAGGAGTCATATATTTCACAAAAGAAAAAGAAAATGTTCCATAGTAACAATAGAGATTGGTTCAAAAACACAAATACACAGACATACACTTCTTGACTATTTTTTCAACAATAAAAAAGGATAAGACTCTGTAGTCAAATTATGAAAGAAATAATACATTACTCAATTCTAAAGTCAAAATCTGGTAGAGAAAAAAAAAATTCAAACTTCACTGAGTCAAGTCAAAGTAGTAAATCAAAATTTCGTTAGGTTGTGATCTTTAAAGCATAGACAGTAAGATGAACCTGAAAGTATAAAATGATAGAAAACTCATGAATGTGAATAAGATATAAGTAAAACAAATAAGATATAAGAAAAAGAAAAAAGAAAGTGGTTTACCCTATTATATTCAAGGACTATATACTTTTTAATAAAGAAAACTCTATCCTCTAAACAATTACATTTTTAAACGTTAATGGATGAAGTAATAAATAATTAGATAATGGATAATGTCCCACTAAGTTCACTTGAAATTAGAGATAAATCAGAAGCTGCTTTGCAAGGAAGGTATTAGAATAATTTTAGCAAGATACATAGGGACAATCATAATATAGCACCCATAAAATGTATCCTCACCTCCTAAAAATGGGAATAAGTGGCTAATTTCTTCACATCAGAATATCAAGTTATGCATATTCTGAAAACTGATTACCTTGGCGTAAATAAAGAGGAGTGAAAAAATAAGATAAACAAAACACTCACTCTGCCAGAAAAGAGCTTTAGAGATGCACCACTCAAAACTTTATATTAAAAGGGTAGACAAATTAATCAACAAATGGGGGCTCCAAATTATGGACCTATTGAAGTCAACCAAAGTCTAGGGAAAGATAATATTATTACTACAATCTTATCTTCTCAATAAGTGCACTCTAAAGGCCCTCATCAATTTTCCATTACTATACTTGGGCTCCTTTTTCTTCTTCAAAAACACTTGTAAAGAGAATTTAAAAATTGTCCAAAAGCCATTACAAAGATTAAACTAAAATTTAGCCAGTAACTTTGATAGCAAATTTAGCCTCACTTACCCTTAGAAACAACATAAGGCCCCTTTAGCCTCAAAAATATGTATAACAAAACTAAAAACAACCACATCCAGAACAGCAATGCCAATAAAAGTTATAAACATATGACATAATTAACTATAAGACCTATCCTAAAATTATGATAAAAATAAAATTAATTGATAACCTTCACATGGGTTATTATACAGAAAGTAATATCCTACAAATTAAAAGTTTAAATTGAGCTACCATAACATTGAAAGAAATCAATTAGAGTAAGACTTGAAGCAAAACAACTTAATAATTATATTGAATGAGAAAGCCATGGCTGTCATGGACACAAATAGCTCAAAGAAGGTCACCAACAACAAACTTCGATTTACAAATGGGTCATTAGGTACCAATAAACATCTTATTCCTTTTTCTTAAATTGGTTAAATTTTTTCCATCATTCTATTTATAATAATTTCTTTTCCTTTATGGATGTAAACATCAATGGATGGCAAGATATGAAATGCATCAATAGGATAACAACTGTATAAGAGAGAAATCTATTGAGGAATTGAACAGCAATGAAGCGAAAAAGGAGATTGGTGGGAGCAAAATGGTTTAAAAATTTTCTTCTCCCATAATTCAGCCAGCTTTCCATCAAATCTATTGAGGAAAGCACTTTATGCTTACTTATGGATTGGCTATAAGGGAGAGGGAATATGTCTTACCAAACATGCCAAATTCAAGATTTTCTCCCCCTCTCCCATTCCCCTTCTCTCTTCGTATCATATCAAATAGGACCTAGAGAAAGTTGATAGCAAATTGAGAGAGATGTGTTTGAATAGATGAAAATAAATGAAATTAAAACAAAAATAATAAAAAGAAAATTTAAATTAAAAAAATACAAGAATGGAATAAAATAAGAAAGCATGCGTCATACCATCTTTTCAAAATTGGAGAGTAAAGGAAAAGAGGACCAAAATTTTCAATTTAGATCTTTCATGTTAGCAGGCAAATAGAATATTATCATGTTAAAGAAAGATAGATTGAGGGTATGAGCACCATACAATTTTACTTTCTCTCTTTTAGTTTTAAATCCCACATCTTATGTCTATCTTTTTCCAATAAGGGTGTTTATCTTGCCTAGTGCTACTCGATCAAGTCGAGTTGGCTAAGTTGGTGAAAAAAAAAAATTAGTCAGGGCCAAGCTAAGCATTAAGCTAGCCTTGTCGATTATTCTGGCCAAAATTGATACCATGGGAATAAATATGTTTTAAAACAATAGGGATCAAAATTAAAAGAAATATTTTTTGTATGAGTCATTTTATAATTTTAGCCAAAATTTTTTTGATATATTTTACAAATTATAAATTATTAAGGTGTCAACCGTTCCAATTTTGATTCCCACATTGATTTCTTCGCCTGTGCTATAACAATAATTGCTTGAATGAAACTAGCCTTAATAGGTTCAAGTTTCTTTAATAAACTTGACATATTCATCAAACTTTGCATGCTTCATAATTGTTGTAGTTGTAGACCTAGTTAGTAGTCAAGAGATAGAAAATTGAGACACTCCTTCTTCTTTTAAAACTTTTATGTTTGGCACAAGATTCATAACACCATTGTACACAAAATAAAATCTTGAGCATTTTATGGCCATATAAATTTTCCTATCATTAGTAAACACACTCTTAAAGGCATTATAACTAGGTATTATTTATTCCATTAAGCTTCAGCTTAAGAGTCTACAGTTAGAAATGACAAGTTCTAGGAGTTCAAACCTCGGACACCCTATAAATTGGAAAAACTTTAGCTTAAGCAAAAGTGGTTTCTTAGGGTTTGTCAAAACCATTAGTGGATGGTTTTCCACTAATTTGGATATCTAGGTTTTTCTGAAAAACTATAACTCTTTAAAGGTTAGCCACTGAGTCAGGATTATCTGGCCCTTTCAAATTAACCCTTTTAGATACTTCAATAGCTACTTTGGCAGACAAGCCATATGATTTCATGAGATAATAAACTATAAATGATTCCATTTCCTACTTATTTCTATGTTTGTTGATTTGCTTTAGACAATTTCACAATTGAAGAAAATGAATTGAAAATGTGGGAAGCATTGTGATGGAGAAAACCTAGTTGGGTCCTCGTCTTGCATGGCACTAACAAAGATAATCTAGAAGTTAAAAAATTAAGCATGAATGATGATGAGATACTCACATAATTTAAGTTATTAGCTCTAATTAACCTCGCACGTAGTATAATTCCTCACATTTTGCTTTTATATGAGGCTTTTCAAGGTTTTTCCTACCTTAACTAGTAGAATCAACGAAGAACAAACAAAAAATCCAGACAATACTCATTGAATTAGCTGTGATTCAATCTACTTCATTGTATGACTCCTCTCATTTTGCACAAACTCATAATTCTAAAGCTATATGCTTTCATTTCTCCATTTGACATAAACAATAAATGAAGGATAGAATAACACTAGGACGACACAAGAGAAGGAAGCAAATTTTTCTATAATCGCAAGTGTTGCATCTTTTTTCTCTTTCTAACAAAAAAAATTAAATAAAATAAAATAAGACAAGGCACCATTAAATTACATCACACAAACATTAGACATAGAAATTTGAATCTCATCAGGCATTGTATTTTATTGTTGTGATTCACTTGAGATGATTAGCAATTTTTTAGAAATAATATTATTTTTTTTATAAAAATATTTTTAAAAAATTTTGTAATAATATTATTTATTTTATATTATTAAATTTGTAACAATATTTATATTTGTTAATATGAATTTCATACATACATTATTGTTGAAATAAAATATTATTAATTATTATTTTTATTAATTAATTTAAAAGAGGCTATTTTGTGAATGTTATGTTTTTGATAATTATTTAATTTTTTATCAAATCATTTTTAATTTGCCACATTTTGAAAAAATGAATTATTTAATAATTATTATATTATATTAATAATATGTAAAAATATTTTAATTGTAATTTATCTTTTGTTACAAGATAAATAAATGTGTGCATCTTTTAGTTTTGGAAAGGGGAATACAATTTTCAAAATATAAGAAAATAATTGAATAATTTTTGCACCTCTCATAAAAAAGAAGAGTAATTTACCCAAAAGTTATTATGAAATGCTAAAAGAAACACTAGTCTAAATCAAAAATAAAATAAAAGTATATTTTTCATCCTACAAATTTGAGGTCAATTTTAATTTCATCCCAAGTTAATTTTGTCATACATTACAATTTCAATGTTTTCTTAGATGCTTATGGCTTCTAATAGCTTAAAGGAATTTGTCATATACATGGCTATATGGTCAAAATGTCAATATGGATATTACTTTATCTTCATGGATTTTACATTACTTAATGTTATCATGTAGCCCCTAAGTGTTGTCATTTCAATTTTTTTTTTTAATTTGTAACCTCCCCAATTGAAACATTCTTTTCTAGGTGTAAGTGTTTTTTTTTAGCATTCCCAACTATATTAGTTGATGTGGCTATATCTGTCAAGCCATGTGTAAAATTGATAAGCTAATTCATTAAGTAATTGGATGATATTAACATTTAGAAAAATATGAGAAATTTTATAAACATATAAAATGAAATTGACACAAAATAAACATTTGAGACAAAATTGAAACTAACTCCACTTTTGGGACCAAAAAGATACTTTTGCCAAATATTGATCTCCTTAAATTTTGACTAAATTACACATTATACCAATCTTGTTTCAAAAATATCACTAAGGTCCCTTCATATTTGATAAATATAGCAAAAAACTTTTCATTTAGTTTACTTTCTACACAATATGAATGAAATCAATTTTAATTTGGAGCTTAATATCAACTTAATTGCATTTATTATTATATTAAAAATGAAATAACACCACATAAGAGGGGCAAATGTAAATCTTCTAAAGTAAGGATCAAATTTAATGCACTTGATGTGCACATTGAAAGAGAGGAAGCTTTCCATTTTTAAAAAGATAAAAGATTAAGCCCAATTTAGCAAACTTCATAATCCTCTAAAATGAGGATCTATAGGGGCAAGCCAATGGTAAGGGTAAAGTATAAATATGGACAGGGCTAAAGGCTCAAATAGTCTAATGCATCCCAAGAAAAAAAAAAGAGAAATAATAAACTAAGTGCCATCTCAATTCTTAAGAGAAATTAGTTGCCAATCAGAGTCTTTTGACTTCTGGTAGAATTTATATCAACTTTTACACTTGTGATTTTGAGTTTTTGTTTTTTAATAATGATAGTACGAATTACTTGTTTCTAATCCGATAACGATAGAGACAAATTAGTTGAGAAACTTCAAGTAATCTTAATATCAAAATAATACTCATAATAAACAAACATATTTAATAATAATACTATACTTTTATCCACCCCTTTTTAAGATAAGTTAAGGAGTAAGCATTTCATTCCACAAATTCGTATGCTTGATAGCAACACTTTTCTTTTGCTGTGATAATGCCGAAGACATAATGGTTAGTGACTTTTGTTGGTTGAGAAGGCCTTTGGAAGTGTCTCCTGAGTATTTCGTGATTTCGCCACTTCCATATAAACTAAGTAATCACTATAAAAGTAATGGCCAAAGAGGAACCATTTTCATTGTGAGCAAATTGTAGCATCTACCATCATCATATACCTTATAGCCAGTAATGATTTGTGATTAGCCACATCTAAATGGAAAAAACTTAAATGCAATTTTTAAGCGATAGCTATAAAGTTAACATATGAACATTTTTTATGAATCAATTGTGCATAATTGACTCTTCCAGAATAGTTCTTTTATATATTACATTTTTATTGGGAAATTCGTAACAAATATCTAAAGAACTTTACTTAAATTTTATCCCTTTCAAATGAAAATCTTTCCCAATATTCTGCACAAGTGATTTACTCTAGAAAATTCTAAACTAAAGCCATGTTTGGTACATGGGTTATAAGAGGGAAAGGAAAGGAAAAGTATAAGGAAAGCAACTTTTGCATGTTTGGTTCATTCAATGGCTGTTCCAACAACATTCGGCATTCCCTCAAATGCAGGTGTTTACTCTCCTTAGCTGGATCGAAGGAAAGCAAATGGATGCGAAGGAGAGGAATTATAGATGACAATTTTAACTTTAAATTTTTGCCGATCGTACATCATTTTTTATATATAAGCTACACTACACTGAAATTTCCAATCTTGTCTCTGTCTTCCTCAGCGCACCAGAGCTTGTGCACACTACCAATGAACATGGGTTGCTGTGATAACTTCCTTATAGTGCACATTGTCGGCAAAAATGGGTTGTCGATCAGAGCCATAAACCCAATATGATTGCCGATAGTCGCATACACCTTGAGGCTAAGATCTTCAAAGGAAGAAGTTTTTCTATTCTACTTTGCTATATCTGCATCTAACATTACCTAATGGAATTCGTATTAATTCACATCTCAAAATAAATGTATTTATAAAAGATCTCTCCTTAGAAGACGATGACGCACATTCTCCTTCACTTGTCTTACCTTGAAAAGAGACGATTCTTATATCTGCATCTATTTAAGCTTATTCATAGCATCTCAAATGAGAAGGACCCATGGGGCGATAACTAGTCAATTGCTTTTCTTAAGTACATGGGTGTAGCGAAGGAAGGAGCGAGGAGATAAATGAATTTGCCTCTTTTTCCCGTTATTCTTATGCCAGCTAAGTTAAAAAGTTTTATTTTTCATTTTTTAATTTAGGGACATTATGGTCTTTTTAATTTTTTCTTTTTCTTTTTCTCCTTTTTTTTTATCTAAACAAACATAAAAAAAGACACTTGATTCCCATTTCCCCTTAAGCCATACCAAACAATATATGAGTCCCAAGATTCCTTTCCATTCTTATTTCCTTTCTTCTTTTCATTCCTATCAAAATTTATTCTACGTATCAAACGAAGCCTAGGTTTGTCAACAATCTTTTTCTCAAAACATATATAAGATATATATCTATGTGAATACTATTGACAAGGGTAAGATTCCTCAACAAAGTGAAAAAATAGCTTTTAGATCCGGCTAAAAAAGAGACATATATTTCACAATGGAAAGAGAAAATGCTCCATACTAACAATAGAAGACCATCTCAAAAACACTAATAGCATTCAGAAGTTGACTACTTGTTTCCAATAAGCAAAATAGAAAGGACCATGTAAACAAATTGCATGTGTGTGTGTGTATATATATATATGTATATATAAGGAAATCTATTGTCATTGTAAAATACTAGAGTTAAAGTATTCATGGATCTCACTTTCTTTTTTTAAATTTTTTCTACTTTTCTCTTTTAAATTTGAACTATCCATATAATAAACATAGATCCCATACAATTGCATAAAATCCATGTCTAATTATGAAAGAAATAATATGCTACCAAACTCAAGATTCAAAATGTAGTAGAAAAGATAAAAGTCCAAATTTTATTGTGATTCAAGTCAGTAATAAATGTCGCCCAAAACAAATTTCATAGTAATACATAAAAAATATATAATAATTAGATTAAAATCTTTCTAGGATAACAGTGGGATGAACCTGAGAGCATAAAATATTATACAACTTGTAAGGGTGACTATGGTAATTACAGAACACATTTAATTAAAAAAAGGAAAAAAAGGTGGCTTACTTGATTGAATTTTAGGACCTTTTGTTAAAAATAAAAAAAAAAATAAAAAGTCTATCCTCTAAACAAAAAGATAACAGAAATAGTTTTATATATATACATATATATATATATATATCACCATCAATAATAGATAAAGTAACAAATATGTCACAATAAGTTTACTTAAAATAAAAAATATCTCAAAAGTTGGTTCTCATGAACAATATTACAAAAGTTCTAACAAAATACATGGGAATGATGATAATGCTAACTATTGCAATTATAATAGTACCATTAAATTTCTCGTCACTCACTGACAATGAGAAAGAGTGATCAAATTTCTTCACATCAAACTATCAAGTTATGCATATTGAGAAATTTTATTCCATTGGTGTCTATTACCTGCTTTACAGAGCTACCATAGATTGGTTATTGACAGTTCTTCTCCTCCGCCACCACCCTTTCCCCCTCGGGGGGGCGACGCCAAAAAAAAAAACTCAAGGTTCCCTGCTCTTTAACATCTAAAGGGGATTTTGGTCATGAGAGGAAAAGGAAGAAATAGAAGTAATCTTTTTTATAATGTTTATTATATTATTATTATTTAATAATATTTATTTTTTATTATCTTTTTATGCAAAGACATAAACATTTGTCATCTATTTCATTTACATTTTCATTCTTCTTCTATTTCCATATTCAAAAATTTTATGTACAGAGCGAGGCCTATCATCCATATCTCTTCAACCTAATCGACTGCATTAGCTCCTTCACAGCCTCAATGGCTTTCCTCATCTCGCTAATGGCGGTACTCATATCACGAAATAATAACTAATTATGATCCCAACCTCTACACCTAAACCTCCCATCTTGCTTCAATTGGTGATTTTATGATCAAACACATATATGAATCACAGCTAAATCCTCTATCCACTAATCCAAAAACTCCAGCAAGTGGCCTCCAATCAAGAGAAACAAGAAGGACCAAAAACAAAACTATTGTGATGGAAAATGAGAAAATTCAAAAGGGCATCAGGACTGCTAAAAAGAGTTTAATAGGTAAGATCTTGACTATCAGAACGATCTCAGTCCACAGTCTCCTCTGTTCTGAAAGCTGTAGTGGAAGACCCAAAATATTTGAGAATTGAAGAGGCCGACCAAAACCTTTTTCAATTTTTTATTTCATCTTGAGTTTGAACTTTGCAAGACACTGAAAATAGTCCATTGTTGTAAAAGAGAACTCCTGATCAAGAAAAAGATTCTTTAACTAGAAGAAGGTAAGTAATTCTCCTCTAGATTTAGACTTGAGATGACAGCCTCTTAGTTAGCCAGTAAAGCTATTTTCCTTTGTTCTACTCTTTTAAAGTTTTAAATTTCTTTCACCATAATATTGGGCTCCTCCATAAATGAGAATGTAGTTTAGGTTATTCCAACAGTCCCAGAAGAAGTTGTCAATAAGTTTTATCTTCTTTTCTTTTGAATAAAATAAATCCCCTCACATTTGGAAAAAAGGAAAAAAGAAACAGTCACCTGCTATCTTTAATAATCTATGCATTTTTTTTTTTTACTATTTTGTGGTCTATTTTACCTTTCAACTTTCATATTTAGTGTCATCTACACTACCATATAAATGAAAATTTCTTCAACTAGTGACATTTTTTTTAAAGAAATTCAATGTTTTATTTTATTTTTCATTAAAAAGCAGAGAAACCTTTATTTTTTCCTGGGTAAGACAGAGAGGCAAAAGTCCAAGAAAATAAAAGTACAAAAAAAAAAAAAGAACAGAAACAGAAACAGAAACACCAAGTTGATACCATTCTGAGATAAGCAGCTCCAATAGTGTCTCCCATCAGTAACCAATACCAGTAGATACCATTAGGGTGATTATATAAAGTATGAACACCTCGATCAAGACTGGGACTAAGATTTGTTTGTTTGCTTTATAGATTTTCTTTTTTCTTTAGAAGCTCAGTCAAAATCGACTTTTATCCACAGATTCATATGCTTGTTGGCAATAATCCAAGACACATAATGGTTAAATGCCAACAGTTGAGGAGAGAATCCGTTGGAGAGAGAGAAAGAGACATGAGTGGTTAGGCCATGTAGTCATTGTAAAATCAATGGCCCATGACAAACCATTTCATTGTCATCAGACTCCATTCCAATAAAGACAACAGAAAGAGAAAATGCACCATAGTAACAATAAAGACTGGTTCAGAAACACATAGGGACATACACCACTTGACAAATTACTTATTTCCAATAACCAAAAAAGATAAGACTCTGTAGTCAAGTTATGAAAGAAATTACATGTTACTCAACTCTAAAGTCAAAATCAAGTAGAAAAAAAAATTCAAACTTTACCGATCCAAGACCATTAGGCAATGGATAATGTCACAGTTACTATACTATACTTGAAATTAGAGATAAATCAGAAGCTGCTTTACATGAAGAGTATTAGAATATTTCTAGCATGACACATTGGGACAATCATAATATAGCACCCATAAATTTATCCTCACCCACTAACAATGGGAATAAGCGGCCAAATTTCTTCACATCAGAATATCAAGTTATATATATATATATATATATAGAAATTTTATTCCTTTGGCGTTAATAAACATAAGTTAAAAAATAAGATAGCAAAGAACTCACTCTGCCACAGAAGCTTCAGAGTCATACCACTCAAAACTCTACTAAATGGGTAAAAATAAAAACAAAACCAACGGATGGAAGCTCCATATTATGGACCAACTAAAGTCAAAGTCCTGGGAAAGATAGTACTGTTATTACGATCCTATCTTCTCAATAAGCACACTCTTATGGCCCTCATTTATTCTCCAATGCTATACATTGGCTACTTTTTCTTCCCCACAAGCACTTGATAAGAAAATCTAAAATTGTCCAAAACCCATTAAAAGGATTAAACTAAAATTCAGCTCAGCAGGTTAATTTGACAGCAAATTTTCTCAGTGTATGTTTTCTCTCCCTTACTAACAACATAGGGCACCTTCAGCCTCAAAGATATGTATATGTTACAATATTTTGGATACTTACCAGAACCAAAAAAACTCACGTCCAGAACAGACATGCCACTAAAAGTTATAAACATATGACATAATTAACTAGAAGACTTGTTCTAGAATTATGATAAAAAGAAAATTGATTCATAACCCTCACATTGATTATTAAAAAGAAAGCAATATCCTACATATTGAAAGTTCAAATTGAGCTACCACAACAATGAAAGATGTCAATTAGGGTAAGACTTGAAGCAGAGCAGCTTAATAATTATATTAAACGAGGAAGTCATAAATTGACAATCATACCCTCCTTGAAACTACCTAGGTTTGAACTTCAGGTAAAGGTCTGAATTCACCACCATAGATTTTAAGTAGCTGAGGAACACTTTCCTGAAATCTGATGACAAATTTATCCAGAAAATTTTTTTCGCTGATTCTGATAAAGAAGTACAAGGACATATTATTTTTTATCAAACCCTTCATTTTCAAAAGTTTTACTACTGAGCATCTAGGAATAATCCTCTGCTTCAAGTTATAGCCAAGAAATACTGGGCATTTAGCTATATCTTCCAATGACAAACCCATTTCATATACAAGAAACTTCATTGAGTTAGTGATTTTCTCCTCCGACAGTGTCATGCAATATGGATATTTCCTGAATACTGAAAGAGTGACATCCCTGCACCACCCGCACCTCTCAAACACATCCAACTTCGACTCCCAAGGTGATTTCTTTGTTACTGCTAACACATAAATTGCCTGGATAAAAATAACCTTAGAAGGTTCAATTCCTGTTTTTTTTGCAAACTTGACATATTCAACAAACTCTGCAGGCTTCATAAATGCTACATTTGCAAAATTAGTTACCAGTAGAGAGACAGAAGATTGAGGCACTCCATGATCTCTCAAAACCTTTACGTTTGGAACTACATTCGATACATCCTAGTGGACAAAACTCCATCCTGAGCGTTTTAAAGCCTTACAAACTTTCCTGTCGTCACCAAGTAGACTCTTAATGACATCATAACGGGGGAGGATGCTTTTCTTTAAGCTCGAGGCTAGGAATTTTGGGTTATAAATGAGGAGTTCTGGGAGTTCAGAACTTGAAAACCCTATGGACTGGAAAAACCGTAGCTTGGGCAAAAGGGTCTTTTCAGGGTTTGTTGAAAGCACTTGTGCATGCCTTCTTACTAATTTGGATATTTGGGTTTCTGAGAAACCGTAGCTCCTGAAAAGATTAAGCACGGAGTCGGGATTATCTGGGACTTTCAAATTAACCCTTTTGGATAATTGAATAGCTACTTTGGCGGACAAGCCACATGGGTTCATAAGATAAGAAACTGTGAACGATTCATTTCCTTCTTGTTTCTGTGTTATTGATTCGATTCAGATAATTTCACAACAGAAGAAAACGAATTGAAAATGTGGGGCGCATTGTGACGGAGAAAACCCAGTTGGGTCTTCCTCCCGCATGGCAGTGACGAAGATAACCTTGCAATCAGAAAATTAAGCAAGAATAATGATGAGATACTCACCTAATATGAGTTGTTAGCTCCAATTAACCCCGCACGTAGTACAATTCCTCATATTCTAAAACTCTTGGAGGTTTTTCTCACCCTGACTCGTAGAATCAACAAAGAACCAAAAAATCCCTAGACATAACCCGCTGAATCGGGGGCTGCACAGCCTGTTCCCTCGTCTAACTCCCCTCGTTTTGCACAAACTCAGAACTCCGAAGCGTTCTTTGCTTCTTTTCTGCGTCTGAAATAAACAAATAGCGGGCATATATAGACCGGGATGAGAGTTTTTCTGAATGTTTTCGGTTTTTATTTACTTTCTTTTCCTTGGTGCTTTTTGACGGTGGAGAAAAATAATAAATTACAAAACAAAATAAATATGCTTTAATCGGCCATTTTAGTACACAAAAACTTTAAAATAAAAAATAAAAATAAAAAATAATTTTATGAATAAAATATTATCATATTTCTATTTAAAAAATTTTATATTATTGAATAATAATTAAAAAATAATGTATATATTTTTAATTTTTAATTTTCCTTTTATTTTTTCACCTCCTATCATTGATTAGTGGATTAGAAAGACAAGCTAAATCACTTGGTAATAATTTTTATATTTTTGTTGTTAAAATTTTTAATTAAAATATAAAATAGGTATAATTTTTCAGTTTAATAATATATGATTGGGTTATTTGAATATATATATATATATATGTATATATATATATGTTTATTAAAAAATTAAATAACCATGATATAAAGAATAATTAAAATTATATACAATTGCTTATATATTTATTATTATGTTTTTCAATTAAATTTTTTAATAATAATTGGATCAAAAAGAATTCTTTAATAATAATATAATTAGTATATGTTTTAATTAAAAATATTATAATTATTTACAAAAATTATATAGTTATCATATTATTATTAAAAAATCATACAGTTATCATATTTTAATTAAAAAATATAACAATAAAAATATAAGTAATTGTATATAAAATGATTCTTATAAAAAATTGTATTTAAATTTAACCTTTTTGATAATAGTGTAAAATATTTATATAAAGTATTATTCATATAAAGAGATAAAATAATATTAAAATTACTAAATAAATCATAGCCAAATGAGTTTAAACAAATCAACCAGCTTGATAGCTCTAGTTTTTTTCTTTCCTCCAGCTTTCATATCTATAAAAAGAAAATTTCCTCAGCTATTGACATTTTTTTTTTTTGGTTGAGAATTCAATATTTTAACAAAAACATAAGGTTGACACTATTCTGGGACCGTTATAAGCTGCTCCCATCGTGCCTCCCATCAGTAACCTGTAGATGCCATTAGGGGATTATAGAAGGGGTGAACACCTCAATCAAGTCTCAGACTAGGGTTTCTTTGCTTGCTTCACTATAGATTAATTTTAGAAGCTTCATCAAATTTTACTTTTATCCACAGATTCAAATGCTTGTTGGTAACACCCCAATTTTGCTGTAATAATGCCAGATACATAATGGTTAAGCTCTAGTCATTGTAAAAGCAATGGCAATGGTTAAGCTAGCTAGTTATTGTAAAAGCAATGGCCCACGAGGACCTATTTTCATTGTCAACAAACTCTATTCCAAGAACTCATTCCATTGCTAGTTTTGTTTTGGCCCGTATGATAAGTCTTTATGTAAACAAATTATCTTTATATAATTCTTATACAATGTTTAATATACTTTTATAATCATTATTTAAATATATTTTATTATTTTTAAAAAATATAAAATACAAAAATTATTTTTATTTTTAAAATTACCTTTTTCATTCCCTCTATAATTACATTTCTTTTACATTCTATATATCAAAAGGTTATAAAATAACTCTATCATCATACTATATGGCCAATAATCATTTGTGTTCAGTCCTTTCTAAAAGGAGCAAATTAGGTGTAAGCTTAAGGAATGAATTATAAAGTCAACACGTGAACTTTTTTAACTAAGCAACATATGATTCACTCTTTTAAAAGAAAATTCTTTCATTATATTTTTATTTAAAAATTTAATAGTAAATACTCAAAATAATTTAATTAAATTTGGTTCCTTCTAGATTCCCACCTTTTACACTATTCTGCATCAATGATTTACTTCAACCAATTCTAAATTTTTTCAACAAAATCAAATGTATATTTGTGAATAATATAGATTTTGCAATAGTAAAATTTCTCAACAAAGTGAAAAAATAGCTTTGAAATCAAACTAAAAAGGAGTGATATTTCATGGCAGAAAAAGAAAATGCTCCATAGTAACAGTAGAGACTAGTTCAAACACACAAATATACAGACATACACTTCTTGACTACTTTTCCAACAACCAAAAAAGATAAGGCTATGTAGTCAAATTATGAAAGAAATAAAATGTTACTCAATCCTAAAGTCAAAATCTAGTAGAAAGAAAAGAAAATGCAAACTTTACTTGTTAGGGCAATAAATCAAAATCTAGTTAGGTTGAAATCTTTAGCGTATAGACAGGGGGATGAATCTAAGAGCATAAGATGATAGAAAACGCGAGAGTGTGAATAAGATATATGTAAAACAAACAAAATATAAGAACAAGAAAATGGTTTACCTTATCATATTCAAAGACTATATACCTTTGTCTTTTAATTTTTAAAAGAAAGGTCTACCTTTTAAACAATCATATTTTAAAGGTGAATGGATGAAGAAATAAATATCATTAGATAATGGATAATGTCACAATAAGTTCACTTGAAATTAGAGATAAATAAAAAGCTTTACAAGGAAGGTATTAGGATAATTCTAACAAGGTACATGGGGACAATCATAATATAGCACCCGTAAATGTATTCTCACTCATTAAAAATGGGAATAAGTGGCAAATTTCTTCACATTAGAATATCAAGTTATGCATATTCTAAAAATTGATTACTTTGACATAAATAAAGAGGAGTAAAAGAAAAGAAAAAAAAAAAGATAAACAAAGCACTCACTTTGCAAGAAAAGCTTTAGAGGTCCATCACCCAAAACACTATTTTAAAAGGGTAGATAAATCAAAATCAATAGATGGAGGCTCCAAATTGTGGACCTATTGAAGTCAACCAAAATCCAAGGAAAGTTAATACTATTATTACAATTCTATCCTCTCAATAAGCATACTCTTGAGGGCCTCATCAATTTTCCATTACTATACTTAGGCTCTTTTTTTTTATAAACTCCTGTAAAGAGAATTTAAAAATCATCCAAAAACCATTACAAAGATTAAACTAAAATTTAGCAGGTTAATTTGATAGCAAATTTTCTTTGTGCATGTTTCCTCTCCCTTATAAGGCACCTTCAGCCTCAAAAATATATATAACAGGACCAAAAACAAACAGCCATGTTAGTAAAAGTTATAAACATATGACATAATTAACTATAAGACTTGCTCTAAAATTTTGATAAAAAGAAAATTAATTCATAACCTTCACATGGGTTATTAAACAAAAAGCAATATCCTACAAATTAAAAGTTCAAATTGAACTACTATAACATTGAAAGAAATCAATTAGGGTAAGACTTGAAGTAGAAGAGCTTAATAATTATATTAAATGAGGAAGCCATAAATTGACTGCCATACCCTCTTGGAAACTGCCTAGGTCCGAACGTTTAGGCAAAGGTCTGAATTCACCACCATAGATTTTAAGTAGCTGAGGAACACTTTCCTGAAATCTGATCACAAATTTATCCAGAAAAGTTTTTTCACTGATTCTGACAAAGGAGTGTAAGGGCATATCATTTTTTATCAAACCTTTCATTTTCAAATGTTTAACTACTGACCATCTAGAAATAATCCTCTGCTTAAAGTTATAGCCAATAAATGATGGGCATCTAGCTATATCTTCCAATGACAAGCCCATTTCATCCACAAGAAACTTCATTGAGTTAGAGATTTTCTCCTCCGACAGTTTCATGCAATTGAATGATGAAAGTGACATCTCTGGACCAGCCGCACCTCTCAAAGAGATCCAGCTTTGACTCCCAAGATGATCTCTTTGCCACTGCTAACACATAGATTGCCTGGATGAAAGTAGCCTTGGAAGGCTCAATTCCTATTTCCATAGCAAACTTGACATGTTCAACAGACTCTGCAGGCTTCATAAATGCTACATTTGCAACATCAGTTACCAGTTGAGAGATAGAAGATTGAGGCACTCCATGTTCTCTCAAAATCTTTACGTTTGCAACTACGTTCATTACATCCTGGTGGATAAAACTCCATGCTGAGCGTTTTAAAGCCTTACAAACATTCCTATCATCATCAAGTACACTCTTAAAGACGTCATAACGGGGGCTTATAGTTTTCTTTAAGCTCCATGACGGGAATTTAAAGTAGCAATTGAGGAATTCTGGGAGTTCAAAACCTGAGAACCCCATTGACTGTAAAAACGTTAGCTTGGGCAAAAGGGTCTTCTCGCCAAAAGCACTCGTGCATGCCCTTTCACTAATTTAGATATCTAGATTTCTGACAAACCGTAACTCCTGAAAAGATTAAGCATGGAGTCGGGTTTATCTGGGCCTTTCAAATTAACCCTCTTGGATAGATTAAGATCTACTTTGGCGGACAAGCCACATGAGTTCATAAGATAAGAAACTGTAAACTATTCTTTTCCTTCTTGTTTCTGTGTTGATTGATTTGATTCAGATAATTTTACAATAGAAGAAAACGATTTGAAAATGTGGGAAGCATTGCGATGGAGTAAACCCAGTTGGGGTTTCATCCTGCATGGCAGTAACGAAGATAATTTTGCAATCAGAAAATTAAGCATGGATGATAATGAGATGCTCACCCAATATGTGTTGTTAGCTCCAATTAACCCCGCACGTAGTACAATTCCTCCTACTCTGAAACTCTTGGAAGGTTTTTCCTACCTTGACTCGTAGAAGCAACAAAGAACATAAAAATCCTAGACGGAACTCGCTGAATCAGCTGGGACTCAACTGCTTCGTCGTACAATTCCTCTCATTTTGCACAAGCTCATTTCCTCAGAGGAAACGGATCTGCTTATTTTGAACTGCGAAAATGAGCAATCATGTTGAAGGAATCTCAGTTGCTCACACAAGCTAACAGAAATGGCGTTTCGATAAAAATGAAACATTGCTTTTCACTGCTTTTTATTTCTAGTTTATCTGATGTCATTTGAGCCATTCTTCTCCATCAACGTTCACAAAGCTGCCACGCGCTCTCTTTCCCTTAAACCAAAACGTCAGATTTTGAAGAACCCACGTCCTGAAGCATTTCATTTTGCAATGCTCTGTTTCATTACATGTTGCAGCTTGCATTTGGTGTAAAAAAAAATCCTCCATCTCTACAACTTCCTTACATGCAAGAAGCTGGAATATTTCACCATGGGTTCTGTTTCTATAGTTGTTGGTGCGACGTAGAGGTCGGTACTTCCTTTTTTTTCTCACCACGAATATTTTTCTGCGAATGTTAAGAAGCTTCAAGTTCAAGGTGGGTTGGTGTTTACAAGCTGATAAAGTTGGTGTTCGAGTGAGAAAAATATTATTGCAAGCTTGGAAGTGTACAAATTGGTGAGAGTAGCGTTTGAAGGAGTAAAAAAAGAGAGAAGCTATTATTAGTGAAAGATTGGTATGAGTGTGGGTTTTAAGAATATTAAATGTGTAACTTGAGTCTCCTTAGAGTGCTTAAACAGTGACTTCTGAATCAATCATGTTCTCATCACAATTCCTCCACTAAGTACAATAAAATGGTGGGTATAGCAATTGAAGGTTTCTTTTACAATTTTTCTTTTTAATAGCTTCAGTATCAGATCACTATATTATTGAACATCATCATCAACATAAAGTAAGCCACAGGTTTAATTAAAAAAGCTTCATGAAACTAATGTCTAGTTAATAAGACTGCGCTTATCAATTAAGTATTTTGTTTTTAACTTGAATTTCTGGTAGCACAATCAGGTCCTTCATTTTAACTTGGATTCTTGTAGCATTATGCATTTAAATGGATTTGAATAAGTCCAAGGAAAAAATCTCACCATAGGCTGATCGTGTGCAAATGGGAGACTGGATTGAGCTTCCAAAACGGCGATGCTATTCTTAGCATGAGATGGGAGGACAGCGGCAATCTGCGACACAAGGAGATGAAGAAGACAAGACATTCATCAAAACATAGTGTTGGAGAGGGGAAGGAGGCCACATGGCAAGATCATGGACGTCGACGAAATAAAAGGTTAGGTTACGAGTAGCAAAACCGGAAAAAAAGAAAAATATTTTGAAACGCAGCTTTTCATTGAATTGAAAGAGTGTGTTTCAAGAGGAACTCATGCATCTCGGATATGTAATAGATAATCTGTGTGTTGGCCTTTACTAAAATTCCAGAACGCATTGTCGGTTACACAGTAATCTCGTTTTCACTCTGTTTTCATGTCTGGCGAACAGGGTACCCCCGTGCAATCAAAGGAAAAAGAAGACCTCATCGCAAGGAGCATCAACCGCCCTGACTCAAAAGAAGAAGACACAAATAAGATGGAAATAGAGGACTCAACGCAAAATGTAGCAAATGGTAACGAAGATCCAGTGCATACAGACTTAACAACCAAAGACTTGAGCTTGTTAAGTTCCAGTACAACGAAGATAAACAGGAAGGAAACACTATCATATAAAGACTTATTATTGGGCTATAACAGCATTGACAATGATCCCCACCAAGAAGATATGGAGGAGGACTGGCTGAAGGACATTGAGGAAGAGGAAGACGCAGAACCCACTGAGGAGATAAAAGAGCTGATGACACAGTATCCAGTGATCCCTTTGACGGGCAACGAATGGCTGAGCTACTGCCAACCTTGGAGGAAAGCGTTGGTTCTAACACTGCTAGGAAAGAGACTGAGTTATAGACTTCTGAAAGCCAGACTTCTAAGACTCTGGAATATCCCTGACTTCGAGCTCATAGACCTAGAAAACAACTACTTCTTGGTGAGATTTGCAGGAGACAGGGACTACCAATTCGTTCTGAACGAAGGACCTTGGGTCATTATGGAGCATTATCTGGTAGTGCAAAGATGGACTCCCCAGTTTAATCCAAATGCGAACAAACTCAGAAAAATTGCCATATGGGTTAGAATACCAAATCTTCCCATCCAATTATACAATAAGCATTTCCTCTCGAGGTTAGGGAACAGAATCGGACGCACCTTAAAAATAGACATTAATACATGGAGTTAGGGACAATGCAAGGTCGGTTCGCCAGATTAAGTGTGGAGATTGATCTAAATAGGAAGTTAGTGTCCAAATTTATAGTCTGGAACTCAGTCTTTACAGTGGAATATGAGGGCCTAAATCTTACCTGCTTCAGTTGCAGGAAATACGGACACAAAAGGGATGAATGCCCTGTCAACAAATCACCAGACACCGATCAAGGGGTAGGGGATAAGGAAGAGCCCAGTGAATCAATACCCAGGAACGAGGAATTACTACCTTGCAAGAAAGATGTCCCGGAGGAAGAGTATGGTCCATGGATGATGGTGAGGAAGACAGTCAAACGGAGAACTCCTTCATCGGGAAAAAATGCGGGGAATCAGGAAAAGTACTGACACAGAGTGGAGCTGTGGCAGGGATTCAGAATGAGGTCTTTCAGGGTCACGATTTGCAGCAATCACCGACCTAGAGATGGGAAACCGAGAAACTGATCAGGGAAGAGGGGTGACTGCGGGATGCAGTAGACAAACTGGAGAAATTTCCAATACAATGAAACGAAATCCTCGAGGCAAGGAAGACGCAGAACCATGCGAGCAAAGTAGACCTAAACTTGGCGGAACTAATAAGCAAAATGGAAATGACGTGGATGCAGCTACTTTAGGAGAATAAATGCCCGAAAATAGCATGCAGTATTCAAAAGGAATACAGGAGACAAAGAGCAATATGGGCCTTAGGCCGAAAGAGGTTAGAAGCAAAAATAATCCACGACTGCATCAAGTGGTGCATGAGAGCATTTATAAGGCCAGAAAAGAAAAGAACAAGCCCACCACGTGCAATTAGCCCATATAAACGAACTTCATCTAGTAAAATTGTTCTGGATCTGAAGAACCTTTCCTCTACAAATGCTGGGCCCATTCCTTTGGGTGATCCTTCCAAATTGAAAATAAATACTGGTCCAGAAGACCATATAGGCCAAGGAATGATCAAGGAGAAGCCACCTGACGGGATTGAGGTAACCAGATCAATCAACCTACTGCAAAGGCAATTGCTGGACTCGGACCCCTCGAAGCTGTTTGAGATGAATAGCATCTCCGGTTTCAATCTAAGCTGATTACAAGCTGTCTGGCTTTTCTCCTTTTTCCAATGTTCAAAATGAATTTTAGTTTTTGGAATTGTAGAAGAGCTGCCTCGAAGACGTTTCCCTTTCGTATTCGTGACATAACCAAGGCCAATCTTCTGGCTTTGTTATTGTCAGTTGAGCTTAGGGGTGTTCAAAGGTTTGGTTTGGTTCAATTTTGAACTAAAATCAAACCGAACTAACCTAATCGGTTTAGCACTTTGTTGGACCTTGTCTGTTTTAAATTTTAATCGGTTTGGTTCTTTTTCTTTTTTTTTGCCCAAAAGTAATTTTTTTAAAAAAAATTAGTCATTGTAATATGTAGAATTTAACTTCTAATATCCTGGATTTCTTAAAATTTTGACCAATAATAACTTTGAAATAATTTATTATTTTTATCTCTTTTTTTTGCCTAAAAAAATTTCATACATTCACAAAAAAGTTTTAAAAAGTGAGAAAAAAATAAGAGCAATATCTTATAATAAAATAATATAAATAATTTATATATTTCTTAAACCACATAAAAGAATATAATTTTGATACAAGTTTAATTGACAAAAAATCTTATTAATCTAAAAAGAAACAAAATATTAAATTTTAATTAATTACAAGTTTAATGGTTCAGTTAACCGAATCAAATATGGAGAAAACCAACTACCAAATCGATTTAATCGGTTCTACAATCACAAAAACTAAACCAAACCAATTTTTAATCGATTTTATTTGGTTTTTGGGGTTTGCTTTGGTTTTGTTCACCCTTGTTGAGCCTAGAGTGAGTGGTTGGAAGGCTGATAGAATTATGAGAAAACTAGGATTCACTAACTGGATTCGAGTGGAGGCCACTGGGTTTGCAGGAGGCATTTGGCTAATGTGGAACTAAGATGGTGTACTCAGTTAATTATATCAGTTCCCATGAGTAGCTCATTCACTGCAACGTGGAAGCTATCTCTACTGGAAGAATCTTTGCCCTTATTGGGGTTTATGAGGACCCGAACACAAGCAGAAGAAAGGCACTATGGGCAAAGATTACTAAGATTGCTTCAAATATTGAAGGGCCATGGATTATCTTTGGGGATTTCAATCCTTATCTGAAAACAAGAGACAAATGTGGAAGCAATAGACACAATTGGTATGATATACAATTTTTTAATGATTGTATAAACTCTGCTCAGATAATGGACCTTGGCTTTACTGGACCTAAATTTACCTAGGAGAGAGGGGAGGTGAAGGAACGAATTGATTGGGTCTTTGGTAATTTGGATTAGATTCACTGCTTTTCTGACTCCTCTGTCCACCATGGACTATCTTATGGTTCTGATCACAAGTTGGTCAAAATCAACTTCCACCGAGATAATTTGCAAACTCAGAAAAGGAGATTTTCATATTCCACACAGCCTAGCTCTTAGAAGACTCCTTTAGCAGGGTTATGAATCAAGCCTGGAGAAGTAACAATTGGGTGGAGAATCTAGTCACCTTTACACAGGAGGTTATAGCTTGGAGGTCTTACTCTATAGGTAGCTTATCTTACACCAAAAAAAAAGATTCTTAATCGAATCTAAGGAATTGATCGAAGTCTAAACCAAGGCCATAACCTTTTTTTAATTAAGCTAAGAAGCACTCTTTGGGAAGATTATGAGAAACTCCTTTTACAAGAAGAGCTAATTTGGTTCCAAAAATCGAGATGCAATTGGCTTGCCTTTGGAGATTGTAACACAAATTTTTTTCACACCTCAACCACTGTAAGGAGAAGAAAAAATAGGATTGAAATGTTTAAAGATGACTCTGGGGTCTGGATCAGTAGCGTTAGAAAACTTGGCAACCAATTTTTTCAAGGATCTCTACACAAAAGATAATGAGATTGGTCATGACCTCTCCATTCCCAATGGATTTCCTACTTTAAGCAGTCAGGAGCTTGAGCTTATCCAATGTGAGGTCACAGATAGAGAAATTAAAGAAACAGCCTTCAGTATAGGATCTTACAAGGCTTCAGGCCCTGATGGTTTGCAAGGCATCTTTTTCAAAAGTCAATGGGATACTATTGGTTCTTCAGTGTGTAGCTTTGTTAAAAAGGTCTTTTTAGAGCCAAGTACTATTGGGTCAGTTAACCAAACTCACATTGTGCTCATCCCGAAAACGAAAAATCCACAGACTATTAAGGAATTTAGACCCATCTCCCTTTGCAATGTGATCTTTAAGATTGTGACAAAAATCATTGCAAATAGATTGAAAGGGTCCCTCAATAAGTTAATTGGATTTAACCAAAGTAACTTCATCCCAGGTTGTCAAAGCAGAGATAATATTATCATAGCTCAAGAAATTATCCACTCCATAAGACAGAAGAGAGGGAACAAAGGCTACGTGGCAATCAAAGTAGACCTTGAGAAGGCTTATGACCTTCTTGATTGGGATTTTCTGGAAGAGACTTTATCAATGATTGGGCTGAATAGAAATTATGTGGCACTCATTATGGCTTGTGTTTCTACCTGCAGTATGCAAGTCCTCTAGAATGAAAGGCTGTCAGAATCTTTTAGGATGTCCAGAGGGATTAGACAGGGAGATCCCCTATCCCCCTACATCTTTGCTTTTTGTATGGAGAGACTTGGACATGGTATTAACTGGACTTTTGAGAATAAGCTTTGGCATCCTGTTAAACTGACAAGGAATAGCCCCCCATCACACACTTGTTCTTCGCATAATACTTGTTCCTCTTTGCGGAAGCTACATTAGAGCAAATTGAGAATATAAAGTGATGTCTTGATATCTTTTGTAAAGTCTCTGGCCAATGTATAAACCTGGCTAAAACCAAATTATACTGTTCTAGAAACATCCACTTTACTAGATCCTCACAAATGAGTAACACCCTAGGGGTTGGTTTGACTAGTGACCTTGGCAAATACTTAGGCGTTACTCTCCTTCACAAGAGAATTTCTTGCGCCACTTTTAGCCATATCTTTGCAAAAGTTAGCAAAAGGCTTTCTAGTTGAAAAAGTAAACTTCTCAATTTGGCAGGACGAAATACTCTTATTCAAGCTGTTTTGTCAGCCCTCCCTGCCTACTTTATGCAAACCTTATATCTCCCTATGAATGTTTGTGATGAACTGGAGAAGACCAGTCGTAATTTCCTTTGGGGGTCTATTGAAAATGAGAGAAAGATTAACTTAGTGACTTGGAACGAGGTGTGCAAACCGAAGTACCATGGAGGTTTAGGCATTAAAAATCTCCAAAACCCAAATAAAACCTTTCTTATAAAGATTTGCTAGGATCTCATTCAGAAAAAGGATGCCCTATGGGTCCAACTTATTAAGAGTAAGTATAAATGTGGGTCTCAAATTATTTCCCATGTTCAGAAAATCTCTGGAGCCTCAAACTTATGGAAGGGAATTGAGAAAGTTTGGGAGACCTTTTCCAGAGGGCTGAGATGGAGCATTGGCAATGGTACTCAAGTCAGATTTTGGCATAATCTATGGACCCCTCTAGAACATGAATTAGCTTATTATGTTCACACAAATACTCCTATGGAACATTCTCAAGTCACTATCAGAGACTACTTGTCCCCCTCTAAGGATTGGGACTGGGAGAAGATTAATAGATCTCTCCTTCCATTTGTTTAGAAAGTCATAGTTAATATTGTTCCCCCAACCCTCCACTCTAGGGAGGATGTAGTGATTTGGAGAAAAGAACACGATGGATGCTTCTCGATTTGATCTGCATATCGCATGATGACTACAGATGGTCAGGATTGCAGTTGAAAAGTTTGGCAAAATGTTTGGAAGTGGCCTGTTCCAGAAAAAATTAGAGCTTTCCTTTGGTTACTAGCTTGTGACAAACTTCTTACATGCGATTTGAGAACAAAAAGAGGCCTAGAGGGAGGTAATGAGTGCCCCTTTAGCTGTGATGAGACTGAAACCTCCTTCCATTGTATGAGAGACTGCAACAGAGCCCAGTACATTTAGAAATACTTGGTAGATGAAAAGCACTGAATTAGATTTCTTTCTCTCACACGACAAGAATGGTTGGAGTGGAACTACCGAAATGAGCTTGGGAAACATTCTCACAATAACTTACCTTGGAGGAAGATCTTTGCATACACTTGTTGGTGTTTGTGGACCTCCCGTTGCAATCAAGTTTTCTCAGAAACTTCATAAAGCAATACTAGTATTATCCATAAGGTCTTTTGGCTAACAAACTCTGATGTTCTCCTAGGCACATGCCAAACAAAGCTTCGAACCAGAAGGGAAGAGAGCTTTATCCGATGGGAACCTCCTAATTAAGACTAGTACAAATTGAATACTGATGGCTCTTGGTTGGCTACAGGTGCAACAGCTTGCGGAGGGATTATTAGAGATAACCTTGGATGTTGGAAGTCAAGTTTCATCTGTAACCTAGGTTTTGGCACCATTACACATGCTGAATTTTGGGGCATTCTTTGGGGGCTTCGAATAGCCTGGGACTTTGGCATCAAGAAGTTAATCATTAACTCTGATTCCCGCACCGCAATCTCCCTTATTGAGAATGGGTGTGGAAGAATGCACCCTTGCTTCATGATAGTGGAAGAAATCCGCAGTATCCTAGATAGGCCTTAGATGGTGACCCTCATACATTGTTATTGGGAAGTGAATCGTAGTGCCGATTGGCTTGCTAATTGGGCTCAGGATCATCCTCTTGGTTGCCAAAAACTCCATACTGCACCGATGGAACTCGGTCCCATCCTCAATGAAGATAACCGCGTAGTAACCATGCCTCGCTTTATCTTTTCTTAGTCTCTCCTTTGTTTTGTTTTGGACCTTTGTCCCCTTTGTACCAAAAAAAAAAGTGTGTTTCAATATGTAAATTGGCACGTGGCATGTCTATAGCTGTCCGATGCGTTTAACAGACAAGATTCTGTCAAAATGAGCATCTCATTTTTGCGGTTCAAAATGAGCATATCCATTTCCGTGAGTATGAATTCTCAGTATTTGTGGGAAAATGAAATATTTTGAGTAAATCTTGATAGTTGGTTTGAAAAGGTTAGTTTGATTTTTTTTTTTGAAATGAAGTTTGTTTATTTTTTAGATGATCTGAATTGTAAAAATTTATTTAAAATGATGTATTATTTATAAATTAAAATAATCTAAATTTATAATATAGATTGTTTATTGTGCAGGATTGTGCAACATCCTGCCTTTCAATTTTCTTTTTTTAATTTTAGTTGTTTTTTAGTTTTAATTTTTTAATTTTGAAATAAGTAAACAAATATGATAAAGATAATTTTTTAACTTTTATTAAATAAATAAAAAAAGATATTTTAAATTAAAATTATGAAGATATACCTTGATGTTTATTGAATAAAAATTAAGAATTGCTTTTATTTTATTGTTTTACTTCTTCAAGAATAAAAAATAAAAAACAAATGACCAAAATTTAAAAAAAAAAATGAAGGGTCAGGATGCTATACTGTGCAACGCTACACAGTAGACGATCCATATTCAAGAGGGAGGGGCGCTTTTTTGTAGGTTTTATGTGAATTTTGTTTGCATCAAGATCTCCAGGAAGAATGGATCCTGCGTTGTAACGCTTAAAAGGTGTTTTCAATTTGTTTTTTAGGATTTATGGATACTGATAGAAAATAAAAATTGTGACTATAAAGAGAAAAATTTTAATTGTGAAAAAAAAGTTATATTTTAAAATATTTTAATTTTTTTATTTTAAGAATGATATAAAAGATAAAAATTCTAACTGTAAATATAAAAATTTTAATTTAAAAAAATTATACTTTAAAAATTTTAAATGTATAATTAAAATTTTAAAAATATAACTTTTCCTTATAATTAAATTTTTGTCGTTATAATTATAATTTTTATCTTCTATATCCATCATTTTTTAAGCATTACAAACCCAGTGTAGAAAGATTTCTCACTATAAGAGATCCTAATTCGTTTTATTTAGTGTTTTGTGAAATAAATTTTATTCACTTGACCAGGAAAAAAATAAATGAAAATATATAATAAAGATACAATAAATATATCATTTTCATAACTCAATGTCATATAATTATATTTTAAAATAATATATATAAATATATAATATTTTTATTAAAGAATTTGTTAAGAAAAAAATGAAAAATTTTACCTATAATTTTTTATAATTTTATAAAATATTTATATAAAAATATAAAATAATATTAAATTTACTAGATAGAATTTCTATAAAAATTTTAGGTCTTTCATACTCCCAACATTAAAATGACATATGATTAGCTATCGTTTGTTAACCACTTAATAAAACTTGACAATATATTGATAAAATTTTAATAACAATAACTAAAAGTAATTTTTTTTTTAAATTATCAAGAGCAAATTATAAACTCTAAAAATTAAATTAAATTATGGTGGCCAACAAAATATTTCAACGGTGTTTTTTAAATACTTTTTTGCCAAAAATAATTTATAAAGAACATTAGTTAAATATATCCAAATTCACTCATTTAAAAAATAATAATTAATCTGAAGGTTTTATGCTATAAGTAGTTATGTGAATTGTAATTAATCATATTGTTATATATTTAAATTTTAGACAGAGTACAATTTATCTCCTTAAGCTAATATCTTATGATAACCTTCGCACGTAAATTTAAAATGTAAAAAAAAGTGCCGGTTAAAAATATATACTTAATATAAATTATAAAATTTATTTTAAAAAATAATTTTAATGAGTTCATATAATAATAAAATTTAATCAAATTAAAAATGAGAAACATGTAAAAAAAAAAGGAGAAACATAATAACACCTAAATAAATATAATTGCTTAGATACAATGAATATATATGTGTGAAGTGATGCAATATACATCAGGAATTAGTACCATAATTTTCAATTATTAATTAACTGGAATTCATTGATAATATTTCTTATAATGAAATTCTTTACAATTTCCTTTTCAATGTACTTGATCAAATTATTTGTGAAAAAAAATTATTTTTTATCTTATTTTAAAGTCATATTTTTACAAATTTTATCACTAAAAATGCCCATTGTGTAGATGTAATAAAAATTAAAAGTTTCTGCACAAGACAAATTGTCTTGTAAATCAGATGATAAATTTTTTATTTTCTTAAAATAAATAGTGTTCTTTATAACTCAAAAAACGTCATAAGAATTTAAAATTCAAGTTGTTTTAATACATGAACCACATAAATGTTAGGATTGAATCTTTAAATGAATTCTCTTTTGCTTACTAAAATCACTTGAGCAGTACTTTCCAACCAAATTGCATACATTTTTAATTTTGAAAATTTTGAAAACATCTTTAAGGTTTAAACTAAAGTTTAGAAAGAACTATTCTATAATTTGATTATAAAAGATACTATTTAGTTTTTGTAATTAAAACTTTTTTATAACTGTAAATATATCACATTTGAAATAGTATTTTATAATACCAAAATTGTTAGCATTTAAATACCAAGAAATACCTTGAGCTATTAAATATCTACGTTCAAATCAGAAATATTAATATTATTATTAGCACAAAATAATTATACATTTTCAAATAATGGCTCCCATCCATTATCCTTAACTTTCAGATGAGAGACTTTGTAGTTTATACTAAATGCATAGCATTTATAATACTTAGAAATTGTTCCTACATCCATTATCCTAAACTTTTAGATAAGAGACTTTGTAGTTTATACTAAATGTATAGCATTTACAATATTTAGAGATGTTTGTTACAAAACTCGACATAAAATATTAATTAATTTAATACAAAAGTTAGTCAACTAAAAATAAAAGGTATACCATGTGCTCTTAAAATCTTCATTTTATTCTCCTTGAGATTTTGGCCATATTTTTTTTTTTGAATTTTCGTGTTGTTCTCGGATTTTTTTTTAAATAGTTGAGCTTTATCATTTTTTTAAAAAATAAAATAAAAAATAAAAATAGAGAATTTGAAATAAAGAAAGAGCGAAATACATTGA
This sequence comes from Erythrophleum fordii, assembly GCA_032878935.1. Classification (NCBI taxonomy): domain Eukaryota; kingdom Viridiplantae; phylum Streptophyta; class Magnoliopsida; order Fabales; family Fabaceae; genus Erythrophleum; species Erythrophleum fordii. The sequence continues at coordinate 25,220,265 of JAVQMF010000058.1, read as the reverse complement.
AGCTTGTGGTGATGGAGATGCCAAGCAAAACTGCCAACAAGAAGTGGATTGGAACGTCGAAGTCGGAAGGAGAAAGCTTTGTGTAATTGTGTTACAAAGTGAAAGCAAAGATGCCTTTGTGGTAGCCCTGCGCCGTCGTTATTGACTCATGGCGTCACGCGAAGAATTTGGAAATGAAAGAGGACAAAAACTTTTGCAAGAATCTTTTTTTTTTAATATATTTTAATATATTAAGCTCGAACCTTTGATATTGCAGATTCGTTTTTAACTCTTGGTGTTTAACTTTTTTATTTTTTGCGACACATTAGAGATTATTTTATTATATTTTAAAGTTTATCGATAAAAGTTGTAAAAAGACTTCAACTCACATGGCTAAAATATATTGTTCCTTACATTTAGTAACAACAAATTTTTTTCCTTTTCAAACTTATTATTTTAATGTCATCTGCACCATCATAAAACGGAAATTTTCTCACCAAGTAACAATTACTTTTGAAAAAAAAAATGTCATTTTTATTTATAATTGAAATCTAGGAAACTTTTCATTTTAACATGACATATGCTTACGGATTTGGATCTTCTGCATATTTTGAGAAGTGATTTAGATTATTTAAATTTTATTTAGACGATTCAGATTTTATATTTTATATTATATATTTTATATTTAAATAATTATTTTTATAAAAATGTATAGTAAAAAAATTATGTTTATTTTATATTTTGTATCTTTTAAAATAAAAAAATCAAAATTTTAAAAAATAAAAAAAAAAGATCTAAACCATAGATCCTGCACGTTAAAGATGCGTAGGGGATCCGCTTTCATTTGCCCACATCTTACGCATACTCTCTATTTTAAAGCAAGTTTTATGACATATTGCGTTGGTATATGATTTCCACTCATTGTGCATGTAAAAATTATTTGGTTTAGTTTACACACTATAGTACGAGATAGAGAGACGTAGAGAAAGAATCAATTAATTATATATATATATATATATATATATATATAATTTCGTGAGTTAGCACTATTCAATAAGTATTGTTTGATAACGTCAGATCAATAATATTATTTATGCACTAGTTTTTTCTTTTATTTTCTAGTGAAAACTGTGTTTTTTTTTTTTGCCGGGCTCACAGATTTTTCAGAATCCCTCCTGCATCATATAAGGGATAGGTCTTAGTTATTTTATATATATTGTCTGATAATTAAAATTTGTCCAAATATCAAAAAAGAGAGAAGGAACCTATTTTCTTAAGATAAACACAAGAATAAAAGATAATTATTGTACATAATTTATAAGAAATTCATTATGCGTTTTATCATTATTACTTTTTTTAAATATGGATACAAAAATCATTTCTTCATTATTCTTTTTTATTTTAACACCTTTGTTATCTAGTTAAATATACAAATAAAATAATATTCTTATTTATTTATATTTTATTTGTATCCTTTTTTTTTCTATTTTCATACCTAACAATTATACATATTAAATAGAGTGTTAATCCTTCCATAACCTATAATCTATGCATCATGGTGATTGATTTCCAGGTATAAAAAATGCATAAAAAGATAAAATAGCTTAATTAGATAAGTTTTTTTAACCAGTGAAATTATTTTTTTTAAAAAAATCAAAATAATATATTTCTCAAGAATAAAATCAATAAATTATTCTATTAAAAAAAAGAGAAGATGTCTATTGAAAAAACACTATTTAGAAGCCGTTTAATCTCAATTTATCAAAGTATGTTTTTTTATTATTAAAAAAATTCCTGAATAGATTTAGTGGACGTTCAGATATCTTACAGATTAAGCCCTAGTTGTTAGATATACTTGCACTGATGAGAATCTCTTGATTATTAATGCAGAATAAATACGGTATTTACCATAAAAATAAAATAAAATAATTATACTTTTGCTTCCTTACAATTTCATTCAATTTTTAATTTAATCTCTATTCTTATATTTTTATCAATATTTTATTATATATATGAGTTAATTTTTATTTTTAATATATTTTTATCTCTTTTTTTAATATAAATTATATATATATTTAGAATGTCAAAATAATACATAATTGGTTCTATCAATAAATTTTAATAGAGTATAGATAAAATTTTAATAATAGAAACCAAATTATAAAATTTTAAATTATAAAAACTAAATTAAAAATTTAAAAAAAAAATGTAAGATGAAAAGTATAATTTTACCAAATAAAATTGATGTATTGGCGGATGCGATGATGATCCCCTTATCCCAAGGAAAAAATTTTATCGTCGCTTCGCGTTGCCTTCCCTTTCCATGCGAGTCTGACACTTTAATTTCTCAATTGTTAAAATATTTTCTTTTCTCGCCAGGGCTCCCCAAAGCATCAATTCCCGGAAGTTTCTATTTCCGTCTTGCAGGTCAACTCTCTCTGATTGGCCTTTTTCCCTTCTGGGTCTTCCTTCGCGTTCTTAGCAGAGTAGACTCGCAGCCCATTAAAGGGTTTAAACATTCTTCATGTAAAGCTATTACAGAAGATCATCTTCTTCGTTTTCTGCACCTTTTCTTTTTCTGGGTTTTGCTGCGGTTTGAAGCTTCGTGGGTCAACTTTCAGTCTATTCCCGTGTTTTTCTGAAGATTTGTCTCTGATTCATTGTCTTAAGCTACTGCTAAGTTCATCTTCAATCTTGAGCCAAAGGTTGATCCAGTATGTGAGATTTGATTCTCTTTTTCCTTTCGATGTATTCACAAAGTCTATTTGATATTTGCTCTTCAATAAATTTGATGTGTCGGATGGACCACTATAACGCAAATGATGCCAGATTTTTTATTCTTGGAATCTGAGTTTAATTGCTTGGTTTGCAAGTGATGTTTGGTGTTGTTCTTGGTGATAATGAAACAGTGCCCTTTTGGATTTTGTGCATTTGAGCTTCGTTAATCTGTAGAATATGCTGGTTCTGTAATCATCTGATTCATAAGAATAGGATTGTTGGGCTCAATTGTAATCTGGCAGTGATGGATAATGTAAACGAAGCATCATCATCCTTGAGTTTTGCATCATCTTACTTATCAAATGGGTCTAGTAATCCCAACATATCTGCCTCCAACAGCAATGAGCATGTGGCAAATCTTGAAATTTTAAGTCTAAATAGGCTCAGCGGAAGCCTTGAGAAGCTATTAATTGATGCTGAATATGACTATAGTGACGTGGAGATTGTTGTTGAGGACATTGCTGTGGGTGTTCATAGGTGTATATTAGCTTCACGTAGTCAGTTTTTTCATGAACTTTTTAAGAAAGGAAATGATGGTTCAGTGAAGGAAGGTAGGCCAAGGTATCTCATGTCTGACCTGGTGCCTTATGGGGTAGTTGGATATGAAGCATTCCTTGTTGTCTTGAATTATTTGTATACTGGAAAGCTAAAGGCGTCACCCCCAGAAGTATCAACATGTGTTGATGAAACATGTGTGCATGATGCATGCCGCCCTGCTATTAATTATGCTTTAGAGCTGATGTATGCTTCCGCCACATTTCAGATGAAAGAGCTCGTTTTACTTGTTCAGGTTAGTTGTGCTTGCTTCAGTTCTAAGCATATCAATTCAGTTTCTTTCCCATGTTTTCTTATTTACTTTTGCGCAAAAAGGGGAAACTGGGACAACTTCAGGGCAATAAACTAGAAGTCTGAGTAACACAAATTACATCCTACTTGAAAAGTTCTCTAACAAAGACTGAACTTTTATATTAAATAAAGCCATGTATTGTTGGACATGACATGATGGGTTGAGAAAACAACACTTCCTGTTTATAAGATCTCTACCTGTTTTCATTCTTTTAAGGCTTCCCCATTCATCTAAAATATCACCAGATGAAGCTTTCCCAAAGCTTAGCAAGGGCTTATAATAGCACTTGGACATATTTCTTTTCAATTCTGTTCGTAAGATTTGGAAATTGCTCTTAGTTACATGTTCGTTCTTTGGAATGTGTTTTCCTTATTGTCAAAGTGAATCTAATTTGGCATAGCTATGTTGTGCTTCAAGATCTGCAGCCTGCTATGGGCAGTCTTCTACTCTTCCAAGTACCTTTAGACGTATTTCTTGCTTATAAAATACTAGCCTAGCTTGCTACAGATTGCCTTTTACTAATCTTCTGTGTGTTGACTTGGTAGCCTTATCTTACCATTCTTTGGATGTTACTGGTGTAGCTTTTTGTCTCTTTAAAAGAAGCTAATCAAATGAGCGGCATTAAACTTTGTAAGTAGGCCTCTCAAACCCAGGCTTTTAATGGATGTTTCCTGTCTTAATGGGAGCCCTCGTTTACAGTGTTGGTCTTAGGAAACTAACAGGCCTTCTAGGTTCTGATATAATATTTTCTGTCCTTGAATGGTTTCCTAATTTATTTCCTCATATACTTCTGGTAAGATTATGCTTCAAGTCTTCTGGGTGTAACACCCCAAGTTGTCCCATGCGTAGTAAGGGCAACATTCTAGTTCTATCAAGATTATTCAAGCTTGTACCTTTTCTCCCCTTTTTTGCTGGGAAGCTTGCCAAACTGTATATTGTCCGGATTTTCTGTTCAAATCTGCTTATGTTGAATCATTGTGGTAACACTCACATCACAGTATCTTGAACTGAGTACTCTAGATTACTTCAAGAATTAAACCTTGAATATGTCTCTGAAGTCAATATTCATATTGAATAATATAGGTTTGACACACCGGACTGTTCCCATACCAGTTAGGCTTACAATCTAAGTTTAGAATAACTATAGCATATTCATAAACATTGAGATACCTAAATGTTTGTTCCATATATTTGATACCAAGCTAGCAGAATGTTTGAAATTCAACAATTTGTTTCTAGGGAATAAAACTTCAATTAATCATTAAAACAGTTCATGTATGTTATCATAAATAGATATCATTATATCTCAAATCTCATAATACTTTCCTGCTGAGCAATAAACTTTAGGTTAGATGTCCATCAAAGGCAAGAAAAGAAAAGCTTGGTTCACAAAGGTTCTAGAAACTAAAAAGATCATCACTTCTGGTAGCAACATAATCACTTTTGCATCTTTTATCATCCAACATGTTTCTTTGACATCTTTGGTGGACGTCAACCCTAAAACTTGTATGAGAACAAATAGATGCATATGCCATGATGGTTGTTAGGTAATAAATGCTTCAAGCTTTTCATGCACTGCAAAACTCTGAAACTCCGGCACTTTAGTTTTTACTTTGCCCTGCTGCGTGTTATATCTGGAATAGGCTAATTAGAGTCTCCTGAAGATACTAATTTCTGTCATAGTCATAGCAGTCACCAGGTCAAGGTCTTGCGAGAATGAGCTGTTTTTCAGTAGTTTGGTAATCTTCAAGGTGGTCTCTATCGCTGCCTTTGCTCAGGGCAAGATTGTTGCTTAGCTTTGCTTTGGTGTTCAGCCAGTGGGTATTTGCAGGGGGCTTCCTTGTCAGACTTGTTGATGGGCTGAGGGGTTTTATTGTATTGATGTGCTTTCTTTATGTTTTACATTTCCTTTATTTCGTTAAGGAGTATTTCCTGTTCTCCAATATTATTTAATCCCGTTCTCTCTTAGTAATATATATATGCACACTTTTTTCTCAAAGAAAAGCTTCAATTTATTCAAAACAGATCTAATTGAGATATCTCTTCATTCATGCAGCGGCGTCTCCTCAATTTTGTCGAGAAGGCTCTTGTAGAAGATGTGATTCCTATACTTATGGCTGCCTTCCACTGCCAACTAAACCAGCTTCTGTCACACTGCATCCAAAGAGTAGCAAGGTCTGACCTTGACAACACAACTTTGGATAAAGAGCTCCCATGTGAAGTTGTTAGTGAAATCAAATCACTCCGAATCAAATCTCTGCCAGAATCCACACCTGATGCAATGGAAGTGGAACCTTTGAATGAAAAGAGTATTAGGAGAATCCTCAAAGCATTGGAATCTGATGATGTTGAGCTGATGAAGCTTCTTTTGAATGAGTCTAGTGTCACTCTAGATGATGCTTACGCCCTACACTATGCCTGTGCCTATTGTGATTCTAAGATTGTTCAAGAAGTTCTTAATCTTGGGTTGGCTGACATTAACCGTAGAAATCCCCGAGGATATACAGTTCTTCATGTGGCTGCAAGGCGCAAAGATCCAACGATTTTAGTAGCACTGTTAAATAAAGGAGCCAGTGCATCAAATACCACATCAGATGGACAAACTGCTGTTGCAATTTGTCGAAGGTTGACAAGACCCAAGGATTATAATGAGATAGCAGTGCAGGGGAAGAAATCTAACAAAGACAAGCTCTGTGTTGATGTCCTGGAGAGAGAGATGAGAAGAACTTCAATGTCTGTGAATGCATCAGTTTCGTCACAGTTAACTGCTGATGATTTGCACATGAGACTTGATTACCTAGAAAATAGAGGTAGGGCCTTTACTTATCTAGGTCACTTCCTTTCAAAGAATATAGGGTTCTGGTTAACATTTTACTTTAGGAATAGATCCACATTTAAATGATACAGGTTTTAGCTAAACAATATTAAATTGAATTTGGTGAATTATAAAAAAAATTTGTTTGATTGATAGAGTCTTATGAAGCAAACTGACACATACGTGGGTTTAAGTTCAAGAACATCCTCCCAGCATACCACTTGTCAGGGATATGATTGCCTAATGGCCATTTCTGTTTCCTCTTCTATCATATTGAAGAGAACTTAAACCTTCATAATTTGTCAAATTAGTCTCTCCAGTTTGACATACTGACCTCTGATGGTCCCACAGTGGTGGCTCATGGGGTAGAGTAAGTGCCTCTAAGAACAGTTTGTCTTGATATGGGTTTCCTAATTCATAATGCCACAAGATAGGGAAAAAGATAAAGATATTTGTAATTCAACTTGTTCTTGAGGACCAATATGTATCTTTTCTTCCTCCCCGCTGCCAAAAAAATAATGTCATTGTGTCCCATTTATTTTTTGGAATATATGCACACATGTATGTATGTATTGATAGAAAAAGAAGCTTTATTAGATAGGAAGAGAATTATGAGAGGAGGATAAAGACAGCCTCCTAAAAGAGGAAACCAAAATGGGGGAAAGAAAAAAGGAAGGAAAAAACATGACCTTAAGATAACAATACTGCCCAATCCCTATCCATATTAGTTGGAGACTCCCTTAACACAACCATGAATAGAACACCAAAGGGAAGCAAGAGAAATGATGCTTTACCAAAAATTCCTAGAGAAAACATCCCTTATCAAAGGGATTTCTAGCAAAGTGAAAATTCCTAGAGAAAACATCCACTTGAGAAGGCCAAAAATACCCAATGGGAGAATTATGCAACAGGAAAGATGATACAAATTTGGAAAAGCTTGATAAAAAAGAACATTCCCTCCCCAAAGATTCTCCCAAAATCCAACTTAACCACCATAACCCACTTTGAAGGACATAACAGATCTAAAAGAGCTGTACATGGGTGAAATTTTCCGAAATTTCTTTTTTGAATGAACATAAGTTCAGAAATTTCTTTCTTGAAAAGGTAAATACATGAGAATATATGGACATGGTGAAAGTTTGCTCAATTCTGAGCTTTTTCTTCTTTAGAATTTTATCCAGAAATGTGGGGAAAAAAGTGTTCTCTTTTATGTTGCAGTTGCTTTTGCTAGGCTGTTGTTTCCTGCTGAGGCTAAGGTGGCCATGGATAATGCGGAGGCAGACTCAACACTACTGTACGCAAGCTCATTGGCGTTGAAGGGCTCAAGTGGCAACCTAAAAGAAGTTGATCTAAATGAAACTCCCTCTGTTCGAACCAGAAAACTCCAGTCAAGATTGCATGCCCTTCAGAAAACAGGTATATCAAAGAGAATGAATCAAGTAGCCTTTTTTTTTTTTTTACAATTGATTATATATCAGTGGGGAACATGGACATGACCTATTCTGTTAACATCAAATTGGACTTGCATGTGTTGCCTTGGTTCTGTCCATGACGTGTCAGAAGTTTGAAAATCTTGGAATTAGGTGATGAATATTTTAGATTAGGTTTATATATTGATCCAACCATCTACCTTATCTCTCCCACTTTTCATACACTACACAAATGAACCTGAAGTTTATTTGTTCTTCATACCAAAATTTCAATTCCCTTGCCCCATAGGAGAAAGCAAATGGTTCATATGAAAAAATTTTCATATCTAGGTTGTTTAATTTTACTTTTTCTAAAGAATGAAAAGAAAGAAGATTTAGGGTTAAGTGACTTAGTCCCCCCTGTCCTGCCGAAAACTAGATTTCATCATGTGATTCATCTGATACTTCACTGAAGTACAATTGAAAATATAAATTTGGAAAAATTATATCTAGGGACTTGAAGTCTGTAATATTTATCTTGAAAGATTTGTTACTACTGATTTGGGGTAAAGTTACCGTTGACTTAATTAAAACCAGCGGTAACAAATTCTTCAAGATAAATATTATAGACTTCAAGTCCCTGAATGTAATTCTCCTTATAAATTTTTAAGCATAAACTTTGTATAGAAAAGATGCTACTACTTTTAATGTGTGTTCTCCTTAAGCTTAAAATGTTTCCATTTTTCTCTTGAAGCGAACATTAGTTCTATTTATATTTTATTTTTACTTCACTATAATGGTAGCTGCAACTCTGGTTGCTGAAAAACTTTATTTATTGTGTTTATAATCTTAAAATGATGTTTCAGAAGAAAAATTAATCTCTTGGTGGCCTAAGAAACTATTCAAATAGAAAAATGTCCAAAAAAAGTGAAGATCTAATATGAAGTTTATCCTTGCTTAGATTGAAACATGGATGAAAATGGAGAGCAGCAAAAGGTTGGGATAAACTAAATATATGATAAACCTAATCACAAGCTGACTTTAAGTAATTGCCGTAGGATTTATGCTTCAAGATTTTTCAGCTTTGTAGAATTCTCATTGCTTAACTCTGCCTATGCTGTGCTTTAATATAAATCATTTTCATAGCCGATCTCAAACTCGAAAAAAAGAGGAAGGTTGTGTTAGATAGTCAACAGTCAACGTAAAACTTTGTCGAATTTAATGACATGGATCAACAATATAATAGAGTTAATGCTAGATCGTTGCTCGAAAGCAATGCATTTTATAGCTTGAGTACAGTGTCATATTAGGAAGAGTCACTGCATCGACGCTTGGGTGTAGTGAAAAATAACTAAAGGTTTCTACATTTTCATGAACAAATGTGAGTAAAAAAATTAATTCACAAGAGTAGGATTTGTTTTGGAATTTGAAATATAGACACTTATAGGTAAATCAATAGAAATTCACGAAAGTAGGATTCATTTTGGAATTGGGAATATAGGTACATTTACAGGTAAATCAATAAAAATAGTGGATATCATGATTAAGAGGAGGATTAAGTTTATGTGCTTACAAGAAACTAAATAGGTAAGAGAAAAAGCAAAGGAGTTAGACATCTCAGATTTCAAGCTTTGTTACACTATAAGACAATCTAGAAATGGGGTAAATATAATTGTAGTTAAGTGTTAGAAAAATGTTGTGGTAGATGTAAAGAAAATAGGAGTCAGAATTATAACGTTAAAATTTGTAGTAAAATGAGAAATTTTTAATGTTATTAGTGCTAATGCACTATAGGTAAGGTTAGAAGAGTATTACAAGATAAAATTTTAAGAAGATTTAAAAGGTTTAATTCAGAGAATACTAGGAGGGGATTTTAATGGTTATGTGGGGAGTGCATCTATAGATTACGAGAGTTCGCACAAGGGATATGGTTTAGGAGAAACAAATGCAGAAGATAAATTTATTTTAAACTTTTCATCAGCGTTTGATTTTACTATAACTAGCATTTGTTTTAAGAAGCGTGAAGAGCATCTAATCATGTACAAACGCAAGAGAACGTGCTTTCAAATTGATTTTTTTCTAATAAGGAAAGTGGACAGAAAGCTTTGCATAGATTGCAAAGTTATATCTGAAAAGAATTTGATTACACAACATAGGGTTCTTAGTGATGGATCTTCGAATTAAGAGGAAAGTAAAAAGCAAAGGTTAAGAGAAGGCGTCAAAGATAAAGTGGTGGCAATTGAAAGGTGATAAAAAAAAGAGTTTGTAGAAAAGGATTTTGGAGGATTGATCATAGGAAGTACAAGAAAGTGCTAATGATATGTTGGACAAGATAGCTAAAGAGATTAGAAAAGTTGTAAAAGAGATACTTAAAGAATCAAAAGATTTTGGACCTAGAGATAAAGAATCTTGGTGGTGGAATGTAAGTGTACAAAATAAGGTTAAAATTAAAAGGGAATGTTATAAAGCGAAGTCTTTGTGTAAAAGTATTAATCCTTAAATACTAAAGATAGAGAAAGAAGTATTTATAAGCGGGCTAAAAGTAGAGAGAGAAAGATAAGAGACGCAGACCAAATAAAATGCATTAAGAATGAAGAAGGGAGAGTCTTAACCACAGAGCAAGATATTAAGAAAAAGTGAAAGTGTTATTTTCATAGGCTATTTAATGAAGGATGCAGAATCTCATAATACTCAAATAGGTTAGACACTATAGAGAAATATCAAAATTATATATTTTATCATAGAATTTGAGAGTCAGAAGTAAAAGAAACTTTAAAGAAGATGGAGAATGACATAGCAGTAAGACCGGATTATATACCTATTGAAGTGTGGAAGGATTTAGAAATGAAAGGGATAAGTTGACTCAGAAAGTTATTTAATAAGATTATGGGATTCAAAAGGATGTCGGACGAGTAGAGGAGAAATACTTTAATTTTTATTTATAAAAATAAAGGGAACATACAAAACTGTGCAAATTATAGAGGAATTAAACTTAAAAATCATGCTATGAAGTTATGGGAGAGGATTATTGAGTGGAGATTAAGGCAAAAGACGCAAGTTACAGAGAATCAATTTAGTTTTATACCTAGTAGGTCGATCATGAAAGCGCTAGATTTGTTACGAAGATTAATGGAAAAATATCGAACAAACAAAAAAGACTTATATGGTGTTTATGGATTTAGGGAAAGTATATGATAGGATAACAAGAGATGTTTTGTGGAAGGTTTTGGAAAAAGAAAGAATCCATATTATTTATATTTGAACAATTTAAGATACGCATAATGGGGTTACAATTAGTGTGAGAATACAAAGTGGGCTAACTGAAGATTTCCTGGTAACTATTGGCTTACATTAGGGGTCTTTGATACCTTATTTTTTTACGTTATTCTTAGATGTGCTTATTGAACATATTGAAGAGCCAGTGCCACAATGCATATTCTTTGCAGATGATATAGTTCTAATTGGAAAGTCGAGAGAAAAAATAAATGAGAAGTTAGAAATGTGGGGATTAACTTTGAAAATATATGAATTTTATTTAAATAGAAATAAAACGAAATATATGGAATGTAAATTTTGCCAAGAGACGCATAAATTCTAGCGTAGAAGTAAAAATCGGAGAATACACCATATTACAAATCACTCGGTTTAAGTATTTTGGGTTTATCATACAACAGAATGGAAAAATAAAGGAAGATATAAATTATAGGATTCAAATAGAATGGATGAAATGAAAGAATGGTTCGGGTATTATTACAGATAGAAGAGTACCGCTCAAACTAAAGGATAAACACAGCTATAAGATCGACAATATTGTATGGGACTGAGTGTTGGGTATTAAAAATCTAATAGGAGAATAAAGTTAATGTTACAGAAATGAGAATGTTGTATGAATGAGTAAATATATCAATCAAGACAGAATTAGAAATAAATACATTAGAGAAAAAGTTGGGGTTGCATTTATTGTAGAAAAAATGATAAAATCGCGTCTTAGATGGTTTGGACATATGTGGAGAAGACTTATAGAAGCATTAATAAAAAGAGTAGATCAGATGGAATGTAACTCAATAATTAGAGGTAAAGGGAGACCACAAAAAATTATAGGTGAAATTATTAAAAAAGATTTAGATTTAAATGGTTTAATTAAAAATATGATTTATGATATAATTTTATGGCGTTGTTTGATTTATGTGGCCAATCTCATCTAATGAGAAAAGACCTATTGTTGATGTTGTTGTAGAATTCTCATTACTTGTTGAAATTTTGTTTGACCCCAGGTTTTAATAAAACCAAAAAATGTACTGAAGAAACTTTTCATCATTTGAATGGGAGAGAGAGCGTTGGTGACTCCTATAACCATAAAACCAAAAAATGCACATATGGGAATGAATTTGATGCAACTAACAATGATGCAATTTCTTTAGTGTTTTTACTAATTCTTCTTGAGCATATTTTGAATTTGTCTATAGTTGAAAATGGCCGACGCTTCTTTCCCCACTGCTCTGAGGTTCTTGATAAGTTTCTAGACGACGATATGTCCGATGTTTTCTTCTTAGAGAAGGGCACTGAAGAAGAGCAGAAAACTAAGAAATTACGCTTCATGGAACTTAAAGAGGATGTGCAGAAGGCATTTCATAAGGATATAGCAGAAAACAATGGTTCGGGTTTTTCATCCTCAGTTTCGTCCTCATCATCCTCAGCTCCTAGGAAAGGTCTAAGCCAAAGAGTGAGGAAAAAGTGAAGTCCATATATTTAAGTGGGAAACAGAGGAGGTCATGTAGTTTTGGCTTTTCTGCTATAGTGCAAGTATAGCAACTGTATTATATTTTTGTCAATAAAATGCTATATTTTCATTAGGGGTTTGATAGATGTCCCGGCTTTCTTTTTTCTGGTTGAAGACAATGGGGGATATTTGCTAGCAGGATGTAGTTTCTTACACTGTACTCCTTCAAAGTAGTTTTATCACTTTGCATATGTAAAATATAACATTCCCCAAGATGCGCTTCATTTGCAAAGAACCATTCATATGTTCATAAAAATATTACGTTAGGGGTTGTATATATTGACTTTCTGCTTTGAGGGTGATTAAAGCACCTGCTGTCCTTGGTGCTAGTGTTATGTCGGTTTGTGTGTTTGATAGTTATTATTTGTAGCTGGTTTTGTTTAGTGGATAAGCATTTCAGGTTTGTACTTTCTTTCTCGTGTGGTTTGTTTTTTTACCCCCCCCCCCCCCCAACAAAAAAAAAAATCGAACTGAAAAACAGGAAGTAGTTTATTTCTGAATGTTACTTGTATCCAAATTGGGGAGAAGGAGAAAAGGAGCAGCAAAAGTTTACGTGGAAAATGAATTTGATGCTCTAGATAATTTACACGTTATAGTTATAAGAAACTATAATAAAACTATTAGATGCTCTTCAATGGCATCTAATATGTGCCTATACAACAGAAGAGATGCCCACACTGGCCGTCTAATAGCTGAGTTGAGCTCTGCTACTCCCTTCTCTACCTCAACATAAAACATCCTTGCTCTCTTTATTTGACCCTTGATCAAATTGCGCCACTCGTTGATTACTCAGATAGACCAGCTTGGGCCAATTCATCTTGAGGCAGATATACTCTTCCTCTACTGCAGTAAATTATCAATAATAGCATGTAAGCCTCATTGAATGCCACAGGGACACCAGAGGGTTATGAAAGTGGAACAAAACAAAGATTCTCATGAATAGGTTTGTTCATCAGATTCAGATATCTTTTCCTCTCCTTTTTGTGTTCATCATCACTTCATAGACTCTCTCCTCTGACGTGGATGACGTTGATGCATCTGCATTTAATTCACTTGAATACCTCAATCTACACCTCCTTTGCCTTCTTTCACTTGTTGCTGCTGCAACACCCAGAAAACAGGACTTGGTGTTCTCTCTGGCTCCATGACTTACCCAAAGAAGAACACCGGACATCTGATCAAGATAAGAAACAAATTAAGGCTTTGTTTTGAGAAATTCAAGTCTTCAACAAATAAGCTACAATGACATCATTTATAAATCAGGAAGAAATGTAAAAAGCTACTTTGAACTTAGGATTATTTATAAATAGTTCTTTAAATTTTTTAAATTAGAAAATAAGTTCATCAACTTTCACATTTCAACAAATAGGTCAACTTGTCTAATTTTTACAAAGATTTGGGGCAAAATTAAAATTTCTTTCCTTTTCTTTTAAATTTTTAGTGGACATGTTGATATTAGAAACAAGTAGGAGTTTGTCATGTTAATTACAAGGAAGTTTGATGTGACATTTAAATTAAATAATTAAAAAAATATAAAAATACCATTTTCTGAAATGCAAAAATTAAAACTTTATTTTTTTTGAATTTTCAAATTCAAAGGGTATTTATAAATATTCTTTGCATTTTTATGATCGAATAATGAAGAGCAAATTATAATTTGCTTAAATTTTGCTAAAATTATAAGAATTTTTATTTTATTTTAAAATATACACAATTTTTTTAAATAAAAAGTTATACTACACTTTAGTCTAATTTTAAATTTTTTGACTAAAATATCCTTCATTAATAAAAATATATTTTTTTGTTAAATTTAATAAAAACAAAATCTACTTTTTTATTTTTATTCGTGCATATTTAGATATAGTAATATTTGTATATTTAAATTATGGAAGGAATTTTATTAAAAATTTAAAATTAGAGTAAAGTATATATTTTGAAAATAAATCAAAACTATGTAATTTTAGTAAAATTTTTAAAAAAATTCATATAATTTACTCAATAATCTATTATCTGTGTAAAAGGAAAGTTTTTTTTGTTATTATTAAATTACTATTTCTTTATTGTTCTTTTACAAGTATTTGATGTGACAATTTTTTCATATATATATATATATATATATTTATTTATTTTTTTCCTTCCGCATTTGTTAAGGTTTGCCACATTTTTTGGATTCTTACGTGTTTGCATGGGACCCACACTGCTAGTTAAATGTATATTTGCCGCCCACACTGCTATAAATAAGTAATGATCCTCTTAGTCATATATGCATATTTATTAAGAAAATATTTTATATATAATTTTTTAGATAAAAAAATTATATACAGTTATTAAGAACTTTATCATTGGATACTTTAATTAAAATATGACAAATGTATAATTTTTTTAAATAATTATATAATTTTTTAATTGAACCATATAATTTTCATAATACACTTATCAATTAAAATTTGATAGGTAAAATATAAAAAATCGTATCTAAGCCTAATCCTTTTTATTATTCAATTACGGGGTCAATCCTGGTCTTATTATTAAGATCTTTGTAACTTCAATTGGACCTCATATTGAGCTTCGAAATTGGACTCAGTAATTTCAATTTTTTCTATTTGGTTGATTTTTTAGAATTACATTTTTAATTTCATACATGAATTCTAAATAATTAAAAATTAATTTAGGAAGACAATTCTACTTTTGATGTATTTGATTACTTTATTTTTTCAACAAATAATTTTACATTGTTTTTATATAGATTAATAATTATTTTTCTATTGTTCGCATTATATATTATTTTTATAGAAATACAAGCATATTATATTTATTTTATTTGAAAATTATACATTTAGTAAATATATACATTTATTAAATTATGTATAAAAATATATTATATTATATTATTATGACAGTTGACCATAATATAATGAACGTGTGTGTCTATATATATATATAATTTAATTAAAAATAATTAGCTCAATCGATTTAATTACTCATTTAATGGTTAAATTAATAGCCTAGTGACCTAATCGCATTACCGATTGTGTCATGGTGGGGGGGGGGGGGGGGGATCATTGGTTGATTCAATATACATTCATTAAAAATGGATACAATTTGATCACTCTCTGTTAAGCTCATTTTTAATAGATTAAATTGCATAATGTAAGTAGATGGATCCACTAAAAAATATGTTTAATATGTTAGTACGTGTATTTATAATTAGTTTACTTTATATATTATTATTAAGCTAAAGTTGTTTTAGAATTTCTCAACAAAAATTTATCTAATTTTAACATTGACAAAAGAAAAGTAAATTTGACCCAAAAAAATAAAATAAAATATTTATTTTATAGTTCGGTCCAAAGTTATTTTGGACTTAATTAAAATTGTATCATTCAGCTCTCATATAATTGGGTTATTTATCACTTAACCCACAGCCTATAATATTTATTTGTCTTAATTTTAACAAAAGTGTTCATGAAAATGTTGAAATAATAAATAATTTTAATCTTAAAACTAAATCTGTTTATTTATATCTTTTAATTTTATAATTTTTTAATATACTTGTAAAAATTAATATGAAATTTGATAATTAAAATTAATAGTTTAATCTAAAAAATAATATAAAATCCTTATTTTGGACAGATATTCTAAAGTTAAGGTCACTTAAATATAAGTAAAACCGATAAAATGATGCTTCTTTTAATATTTAAATGAATATTTTTAGAATAAATTACATAATTTTTTTAAATTTTGTTAAATTTACATAAATTTTTATTATTTTTAATACACTAATTTTTAATTTTTATTAATTTTTTTTCATTAGTTTAAATATATAAATATGTATTATATTTAAAATATACATAAATAAAAAATAAAAAAGAATAGATTTTGCTTTCAAATATACACAAATAAAAGTAAAAAAGGATTGATTTTGTTTACATTGAAATTTAACTATAAAAATTATGTATTCAAGTTAATGAAAGGTATTTTAATTAAAAATTAAAAATTAGATTAAAGTGTAATATATATATATATATTAAGAATATTTGTATATGTTTTAAAAATAAAAAATTTATATAATTTAAGTAAAATTTAAGAGAGACTTATGTAACTTATTTTTATTTTTAAAAAAATTGATAAGAAAAATATTGCATGTTAAGTAATATCATAACAATTCACAATGATTGATGATACATTTTGAAATTATTATGCCAGAACTAATTGATTCTGAGCCAAAACATAATTTTAATCCCTTTTTGAGCGTTACGTATCAAACAATTAAAGAGAGGAATAAAGTTCATTTCCAACACAGCATACACGCGCGCCTGCCTGAGTTATGCAAAGCATATTAAATTCCACGTGTTGCATCCTGCTGGCGAGTTTCCAAGTCTTGAACGCTCCGCGAGTACGCAAAACACGATATTGATTCATTCCCTCGCTTGGAGTTCGTTCAAAATTTACAAAAACGACTCGGCATTCCATCGCAGTTCTCACACACTGTGTCTTCGACTCCATGATATGCTCCGCCGTGAAGCGTCAATTGGGGTTTCTCTTCGCATTTCTGCTGCGATTCATCCTTCGATCGTTCACCAGAGCCATGGGTTGCTTCCTCACCTGCTTAAGGCCCCAAGACGACGACGGCCTTCCTACGTCTCAGCTTGTTTCCGATTCCAGGGTATGGTTCTGGAATTCTCCTTTTTTTGATGCGTTAAGACCAAACCTTAAGAATTTCGTGCATTGTCTGCTTTGTGTTGCTGGAAACGTAGAATTTCTCTACATTCCTTTGTATTTTGTATTCGAGTTTTGGCCATGATGGAATTCCCCTTCTTCGCTATCAGTTTTCCGAGAATTGTGATCAAACACTAAAATTTTTTTTCTTTTTCTGCTTTTTGTTGCTGGACATGTGGAAATTCTCTTCTTTCCTTGGTATTTGGTATTTAAGATAGAGATTTGTATGGTGTCAGACACTACTAAGACGTAAACCACTTTAAATTGCACTCCATCAATGCATATTTTGTCGTATGTTCATACCACGTCGTGTCTGACATCCGTCCATTTTATAGTTTTGTTAAGTAAACGAAATTTTGTTAATTACATTGGGGTTTTAAGCATTTTTTTTCTTTGGGAAGTTATGAACGAATATATCTGAGAATTTTTTTTTTTGGGGTAAGTTTTTTGATCGCAACTTTCATGGTTTAAATTTTGACTAAATTGAGCTGCGTTAACTTAAATGAACCGCGCTTAATTTAGATGATATGATACAAGGTTTGACTCTCCTTGAATTACGAGAGACGTGTATGATATTTTGTTTTTGGTATTTCTTTTTTGCTTTGTGTGTAAACCAGGGAGTTGTCACATCTCGAAATCCTCTATCTTTATTTCTATCTAAAGGTATTTCTGCGTTACTATTATCTCTTTCTTTGTTGTTATATTTGTCCGTCTAAACCCTACCACTTTTCTTAGTATACCTGCTGTTTTTTTTTTTTCGGATTTTAGCTTTTAAAATAAAAGAAGATACGCCGCGTATTGGTAGGGACGATCTTGGTTTAGGATCTCAGAGAGATGACAAGGGCCTCAAGGATGAGGTACATTCAAATTCTTAGCATCAAGGTAGTTGAAATAACTGTTTTATGATTTTTCTTACATGACTAGCTGTTTCAAATTTCCGTTTAGTCTTGTACACATGCAGGGGATTTTATTTCTCTTATTAATCACCCTGAGGAATAAAGAAAAAAAAGAAATCGATTCTCTCGTGATCTCTCTTGCATACTATTAGAGTTTTGTAACAGGAGCTGTAATTGGATGGCATTAGTTTTCTAGTTTTTGCCTTCATGGACAGATGTGAATTATGAATATAATAAACTATATGCAATACAGATGATGACAAAATGTGGAGAGCAACCATGAGTAACTTGTCATACTTACCACAGAATAATGAGAAAACATACTCGAAGTCGAAATAGAACATGGCCAGATTCAGAACCTTCGGCTTTCTTCTTCCAATTTTGACCAATTATACAAGCCACACACCACTTTATCAAAGTTCTCAATGTACATTTGTTTGTGCTGGATCTTCAACATGTTCTTACCACGCGATTTTGATATGTGTTAGGATTAAAGTCATATTGACTTTTAAGGAAATGTTTGTGTTTAAATTTCCCATTCCCTCCCTCATCTTTCCCAATTTATTGGGAAATCATGGTTTCTAATATGAATTTAGTCAACGAAAAATTTATGTATGTTGTTGGTTTTAATCAGCTGGTTCTATTTGGGTGCTTACTTTGTTTACCTTCGTTATGAAGGGAGAAGTTTTCTGGTGATCATTGAGTTCCACGTATTGTCCCGATATGTCTCGTATGAACTATGCGTGTAATACATCATGTAATTGCTAATATATGCAGTTTGACAAAAACCTTCGTAATATAATAGGAACCTAACACTAGGATAGCAATATTCAACAAAAAGAGCTATAGGTAGCAAAGAAATAGAAATAGCCCTGGATTGTGGTTGAAGAATGTATAGTCTGGAGCCAAGAAAGCCACTATACTCCAGCACATTCGACTCATCAGAAAGCATTACATAATTCTTGACTCATTACAACAAATCCCTCTCCCTGAGTCCTCATTTATCGGGGCTATAGTTAAAGAGTTTCTAAGCCCAAGCCCAAGCCCTCTTTCATAGACTCGCTGAATTGGGGTCCTAACAATCTTCCTTATCCCCTAGCATAATCATAGTCCCCAATTCCATCTTATAATTTTGTCCTCCTTCCTTAACTGTCAAGCATTGGTTTGAGAGGAACCATGACTTTAGTGAGAGATGGATCACCTTGTAATATAACCCTTCTTCCAAGCCACTTGAAAGTCATAGCCAATGTACTCCAGTTAGTAGAAAATTCCCCTCGCGTTCTCGACACCCCACATCACGTCTGCTTTTCCTAAGTCAAAGGGAAAGAACCTCTGAACAATTTCTATACCTTGCATGTTGAGAACAACACGCTTGCATACTTCTGCCCCTTCAACTTTACGACCATGACCATTCCCAACCATTACCCGAAAGCTACGGGTCCTCTCCACTGGCGTTTGTAACAGAGTAACTTCTTTTGAAATAAAATTGTGCGTAGCTCCAGTGGCAATCAATACAATCACCTCCTTAGAGCTAACTATCCCAGGAAACTCGGAAGTTTTTGATGAGTTGAGTCCCACAATCGAATTCATTGACAACTCATTTTGACTCTTTCCCATCTCTATTTCTTGTTCCTCCTCTTTCTCGGTTTTCTTCTTCTCGCTAATTTCATCTGCGGCCTCATCAAGTGATATATGTTACTCCTTGTTTTTACACCTGTGATTTATACTATATCTCTCATCACAGCGGAAGCAAAACCCCTTCTCCACCTTGGCCTGAAACTCAGCTTCTGTCAACCTCTTAAAATCGCCCTCTCCTCTGCTGGTTCCTCCCATTTTTGGTTTTGAATCAGTTTTTGACTTAGAACCACCTTCAAACTCCATATTAGACCGACGTTGTGAATTTATAATGGCTGAGTTTTTATATGAATTACTTCTAACTTCATTTGGGTCCACAGTCTTAGGAGCCACCTCATTAAATGTATTGGGCCTCGAGTAACTCCCAAAATTTCTTGTCAATTTAACCTCCTCCATCCTCTCTTAAAACCTTACTTTTATCTTCAATTTTCTGAGCCAATGACATCGCATGAGCCGAATCCCTTGGTCCAATTAATTTGACTTCAGCTCTGATATCATTGTTTAGCCCATTGATAAATGCCCCTTCCAGCATCTTATCTGACATCTCCAAGGGGCGCGGAGAGCAACTTGAATTGCTCTCTATAATGTGCTACATTAGTCCATTGCCTTAAGGACGGAAGCTCTTCATAAGCTGAGCCGCCTTGAGTGGACCGAAATCTTTCTATAAGTCCAGCTTTGAACATTTCCCACCCATTAAATGATGTCCTAGCCTCCATCCATTGAAAACAATTCAGTGCCTTACCCTCCATGCATACAGTGGCGTAAGCCACTTGCTCTCCATCCTCAGTGCCATTCACCACGAAATATCTCTCAGCCTTCAAAATCCAGCCACATGGGTCTTCGCCAGAAAATATCGGAATCTCAAGGCGTCCCTGCTGGTAGTGATGCCTCGGCCAGTCGCGTACCATTCTTTCCCCTCCGCCACCAGAACCTATAGCCTTCGCCCTTTGAACAAGTTGGGCTTGGTTCGAAGATTGTACTAGAGGCGATTTGCCTTGAACAGCATCCTTCCCTCCAGCCCCTCTTATTCTTTCTTTTCTCCCTCCCGTAATCGTTTTCTCTATGAAGCCAATCATTGGTTGCCACCTGTCCAGCCCTTGACTCATCACAAGAATTTCCTCTTCTTGAATGTTCATTTATCTGAGCTATTAAAAGTCTCCAGGCTCAAGTCTCTTTTATAGACTTGCTGAATTGAGGTCCTAATATAATCACAGAAACTAAACTCTTTCAGATGGCAGATGTCTTGGTGGAATTTTTCTGTAAACTTGTTCTCAAACTCCTGTGAATTGAATTTCGTCTATGATGAATCAACTATGCTTTCATAGTATATAAAACATCTCTTTCCAAAATACCACAAGTCACGTTAGTTAGTATTTTTAATTATTTATTTATTTTTAACTTTAGGTGGATTCTGTTTTGTTTATGTATTGTCATTTGACTATTGCGTATCTGATTAATAAACTCTTTCTACAGGCGACGTTTCGGAAAGCCTGCGGTTCCTTAGCAGGGAACCCTGCCGAAATTCGGAAAGCATCTGAGAAGTCAACCGTGTTACCTTGTAGTAAAGATTCTGAGTCTTCAAGATTTCATTCTTGGCTTCCCAACACATCTCTCGAGAAACCTCAGGTGGAGGTTCAACCTTCTATCACTGCGACTCCCATAAAGTTTTGTGAAGAATGGGGAAATGGCAAGGATTCTTTAGAGCGTACGCCAAGCAGGTTATCTATCTGGCTCTATAATATGTTTATCAATGCTGATATTGAATAACAAAGAACTTGAATAGCTGACTTTTTTGTCAGTTCTCATAGGTGGCAGATCTTTCATTTCTTACTCGTGTGATTTACATTTATGTAGTTTATAGTTTGTGTAATGTTTAATTATTTATTATATCTTGTACTTATTATTTTATTTATTAAATTATTATTTTAATTACCATATTTTTAAAAATAAAAATACAAAAATTATTTTTTTCTTACATATTCACTTTTTATATTCTCTTATCTTTTACGTTACCTAACTCAAAGGGCCCTTTGTTATTAAGAAACTAAAGGGACCGTGGTTTTTCACTACTAAGAGTCTAAGAAACTTTCTTTCTATATACAAATGGTCTGCTACAAAACTTTGACGCCGATAAGCCCCCTACTTCCTTTTTTTAATGTTTTTTTCCTATTAGAATTCCTTTAAGGGCATGTCGTATGGGATTTCCACCGAATGGCACTCATGTATTTGGGTGTGTTGTACTTGGTTATTTTCTGAAATTATTTATAAACTGGTCAGATGTTAAATTTTATTATTTTTGCAGTTCTATCTCCAGTGCACAAGATACTCAATGTGACTCTCGTTGCTCAACGGATGAAAGGAGGACAGGAAGCCTTCATACTGTATATGGGACTTGTGCTAATGAGGCTGAAAATAATGCAGCTTCAGCTTCACCTTGGCCGTCAGCCACAGATATTCAGAGGAGGAACAAGTCTTTCCGTTTGGAATATGAAACTGACTTAAGTTCCTGTGGATATAAACAATCACCTTATCCGACCCCATTGAAACTATCTGACGCGATGCAAACACCTGGGACTGTTTACCCTGTCACATTCAAAGATCAACCAAATGATAAGCCTCGAGTTATGTCCCAGATTTTGTATTCAATTAACAACGTGGGTAAGAACGTCTCTCAGTGTGAGATACTTGAAGAAGAATATTTTCACCCTGAACAAGACTCAGGTGAGCTGAGTAGTTCTTCTGAGCAGCCTCAAAATGATACTCCTACACCGAAAAATGGGTTAAAGGAGATTTCGTATGAAAATGAAAGTAAGGTGGAAGCAAGCATATCTTCTTGGTTGAAGCTTGCGTCAGTTATTAAGGAGAGAAACGGGAGAATGGAGACTGCTTATAGTCAGATTCCACACTCATGCAAAAGTCCTGCAGACAGGCCTATCATTGGGATGGTTGCTGCTCATTGGAATGAAGATGAAAATCCTCAGATTCCTTCTCCTAAGTCGTGGGATGGCAATGGCATACCAAATACAACCAACAAGTACAAGGAAGTATGACTTTTTCTCTTTATTTCTTGTAAGAGTTCAAAATCTAGATACTGCATCTGAGGAGTGCCGATTGTTTTCAGGATCAGAAAGTGAACTGGCATGCAACGCCATTTGAAGAGAGGTTGGAGAAGGCATTGTCTGAGAAGAGTTTTATCTCTCAAAGGTATGCCTTGTTAACCATTTCTGTTTATCCAAGTTTGGGATGTGGTGTAATCTATTGGCTTGCAATTTGAACTCTACTGACTTGTAAGAAGAAGGACAAATTTGAAAATGAGTATTAGATCTGGCCACTTGCAAAGTTTCTGTGAACTACGACAAAAATGACTGCTCCAGTTAGCGTATGTTGTGCTTTGCGCAAATATTTTGCTCTAAATATTAGTAATAATTCATTTCTGTTGATCACAGAAAGTAATTTGGAGGTTAGCATGTGGTTATGAGAATAAATATAAAGATTGGTCAAAGGAATCAATTCAAATAAACATGGTGCTGCTTCACATGTTTAGGTGCTATTGATCTTCTAATTAAATATACTTAGGTTTTTTCCACTTGCAAATTCAATTTATTGAGGAATTCAATTTTTTTTCAGAGTTAGAGATTATAGTGAAACTACTCATAAGCCTTCATTTATCAACTTTGAGTTGAAATAGTCATTGATGTATTAAAGCTTTTATGACCAAATGGTTTAGGGTTTAATCATATATACACCAATTTCCTTAATGAAAATTAAAATTTCATATTCCACCCCAAAAAAAAAATTTTTATACAAGGTACAAGCTTGTATTTTGTCTGCATTTCAAGTTTGTTAAATTTTTGTGAAGAGGTGTATTAGAGATTATAATAAAATCATTTATGAGCTTAATGTACCAGCCGCACTGTAGATAGCTTATCTACAGTGCGGTTAGTACAGAGTTTATATAATAGATGATTCTTGAATTAAAATGATTCTTGATATGATATAGTTGCCTGCTGTTTATTTTTCTAGTTCTCTTTTTGAATGTTTGATTCTAAATTTGAATATATATTAACATTTGATTCACAGGAACCATGTATGTGGGAAACCAAATACCTTTGAGAATGAAGATAATGATACTGCGCTATGTCAGCTGCAATCCTCAACTCATCCAAGCATGTAGTGTCATTCTGATAATTGTAGTAATTATCCTTCCCATTGTGGCTTATATCTTTTATAAGGATATTGTAAAGGGAAGACTTTCGTAAAGTTTTAGCCGTTGCTATCAAATTCTTTAAAAATACGTAGATCATTTTTTACTACTTATATCCATATGCTATGCTTTGCACGGAAGAATTGTTAGCAAATATTTAAAAACTATACCTGAGATTTTCTTTTTTTTCATATTTTAATGGATGGAAACTTAATCTGGACAGAATAATCGTCATTCAATGTGCTGATGCCTTTGTATCAGCTGTTGAAAGATCAACACAATTATACAAATTTGGATGTAATATTGCTCTGTCAAACAGTGTGCGCCACCGCTTGCATTCTATATATTACGTGAGCAATAAGACTCATTACATTAATAGGAATTCGGTGTCTGGAATTTTTGTTTGATTGGCTTTTCCATTTTTGTATTGACATTTATGCATTGTTATGATATTTTAAAATGATATACTATGCATTTAGGAGAAAAATGTGACATAAAAGAGTAAATAGAGTTTACGTCATTTCTAATTATCTACCCTTTTTTTCTATCTTTCTCTAAATATATATCTAATATTTGTTTATTTAATACAGAAAAACCAAATGCTTCGTTATCAGATAGTGGCATGCGCTCGTCTTGTTGAGAGAGTAGGGCTATACGAAATCCAATTCACGATTTTCAAAGGATATTTATTGGGAAGTCTATGTTATAATTGTTCACTAAGCATTTAAGTGATGGAAATTATTTAAATAGTGTTAATTGGTAAGTTTCAATGTCAAGGACTTGAAAGTTTATATTGGAGTTTGAGATTAATTTTCATTGGTAAGATTTTCTAGGTTGGCGTGGCATTACCTTGAGACTGCAATGGTCATACAGTTATGTATTAAATGACAAGTTGTTTATGATGTAATTTGGATGGTTTGAAGTTTAAAATCAATAAAATTTCTCTGAAATAAGAAAAAGTGATATAAATAGGTGAAAGTATGTATGAAATATATTTATTTTTTTCCTTATTTTTATCTACTTTTTTTTTCCCCTATCTCTTACTATCCAGATTTGTTTCTAATGAATTTTTTGCCAATGTTGAAAAAAAAAAATCTAGATAGTAGTTTTAACTTTAGGATGCTGTGTATGTTAAGAATTGCTTTAAATTTCTTTCACTAATTTTTAGAGTATTTTATATGCATTAAATTCCCCGAAGGTGAATTGCTTCTAGTATATATAGAAAGTTTCTAATTTGAAACTAAAGTTAAAAGTCAAATAAATTCAAGTCTCATTGTAAACGGAATAAGCAGCCAAGGTTTTAATTATTTTGCACGAAAAGAGTGAGGATACGCTCCTGTATTAAAGAGAGGATGGAATATGTGGCAGATATAGAAACATGAAATGGAGTTTATGTAGCTGGGTTTTACTAGCTTTACTTACATTTCTTTTTCTTTTCCTGAACAGAATTTATTGACGAAAATTCAAAAGTTTAGATTTAAAAAGGAAAGTGACATGAAAAATTTTTTTATTAAGTTCCATTCATTTTGCTTTCTTCTTTTCTATAAACAGATTTTTGAACATAAAGAATCTTCTCATGAAATTCAAGGCCTGCGCCAGGAGATAAAGACAAACGTAGGAAAAGGCGAAAAGAGGGAAAGGAAGAAAGAGGAGAGACGAAGAAGAAAAAAAGAAAAAGGGTGTGGGGGACAAACAAGCAAAGGAGAGAAAGAATTAAAGAAAACAAAAGCAAATTTGAATTTTGAAGTCTGTCGTTACGTGTTGGACACTACTGCATAAGAGCGGTACAGACCCAGAAGAACACACCCTTGAGTCAAATCAGGAAGTGTTGCTTGCTGAACGGATTTACCGACAGAAAACAATGGTAGTGAAGGTGTACGGCCCAACCTACGCTTCCCCGAAGAGGGTGCTTGTATGTCTGATCGAGAAGGAAATTGATTTTGAAGTAGTGCTTCTTGATATCTTCAAGGGAGAGCACAAGGATCCTGAGTTCCTCAAATTGCAGGTTCAAATAATCTCTTCCACTTTTTCCTTTTAATTTTTCTTTTTGTGCCTCTAGTTTTCAATGGATGCATGTATGATGATATTTGTTTCTCATAAATTTGCAGCCATTTGGACTGCTTCCTGTTATTCAAGACGGAGATTATACTCTCTATGGTTAGCCCTAAACTTTTTTGTGTTTTTCCCCCCTTGCCATTTAGTTACTTTGAAATTGTAAGTTCGATCCTTCTCTTTAATTTGCCTCACCTTGTCTAGTCCCTTTTGAAGTGGGGTTCCTCAAACTTGGATCAATATGTAAGCAAAAACCCCATTTTCGTTTTTTTTTTTTTTTATTTCTTCCTTAAAATTGATTTACTCTCGCATGAAATTTTAAATTGGTCATTCCATATGTAATTTCTATGTGGAACAAACGCATAACAACGTGACCAATTAGGAATTTCTTGCAATCTTAATTAACTTAAAGGGTGGAATCGGAACAAAAACTAATTAAGTGAGCAAATTGATCTCACCCCAAACATAAAGGACGAAAATGGTGCTTTTTGCCTCAAGCTGTTAAAGGCAGGTTCATACTTGCCCTGCTTCGTTGCCATTCCTAATTGTAGTTGTCACTGCAATTGTCTTTCCCTTGTTTTCCATATATAAGCGTAAAGGTTTGGAAATTTACTTCACTTAATATGATTTTTCAACGTTCAAGCTGAAACCCCACTTCCCAAAACTTTTCTGCCACTTGATAATCTAATAGTAGTCATACTGATTCATAAACTCAATTCTGCAGAATCCAGGGCAATAATCAGGTACTATGCAGAAAAGTATAAATCCCAAGGAACTGACTTGCTGGGAAAGACAATAGAAGAACGGGGACTTGTGGAACAATGGTTAGAAGTGGAAGCCCAGAACTTCCATCCACCAATGTACAACTTGGTAATTAATATTCTGTTTGCCCCAATATTGGGAATCCCTCCTGACCCAAAAGTGATTCAAGAGAGTGAAGAGAAGCTTGGGAAGGTTCTGGACATTTATGAGGAGAGGCTCTCAAAGAGCAAGTACTTGGCTGGGGATTTCTTCAGCCTTGCTGATCTTAGCCACCTTCCTGTTGGACATTATTTGATGAACCAATTGGGAAAAGGGAACATGGTAAGGGAGAGGAACCATGTGAGTGCTTGGTGGGATGATATTAGCAGCAGGCCATCTTGGAAGAGGGTTCTCCAGCTCTACCAGTACCCTGTCTAGGGTGCTTTGCTCTTCCAATTACTATTCCCATGCAGTGAAGAATAAAGATAGTTGTCGAGAAAGAGAAATATGAGAAATTCTTAGTCCATATAATGTACCGCTTGGCTATACAAGGAGCCATTGCAAACTAACTAAATGGGTGCTGATTATTTTAACTTAATATATGGTGTATATATATATATATATATAATACATTTTGTATATGTTTATTAGTTTAAAAGCAATTAAATCATGGGTACAATTTATATGAATTTAAACTATAACAAAAATATATTTGAGTAATTAAAAATATATGTTTGTTAATTTCAAATCAATTAACTTGAATAACTAATTTTATATTAATTTAAATAATTTCATATTAATTTCATCTCTAACTAAATTAAAATAAATTAGTGCATATCACTAATTATTACAATTAAAGTTTTTTAAAATTACAAATAATTATATTTTTATATTTTTAAATTATTTTAGTTAATTAATATTGATTTCAGATGATAATTTATTTTTTATACGAAGACAATATACATATGTACGTGAATAATTATTCATTTCTAATTGTGTAATATGATAAAATGTTTTCACCCTCATGTGAAAAACTTTTTTTTTTCTTTTACTTTATCTTTTTTTTTTTGGTTTGTCCTCACGTACATTCAACTTATTTCATCCTTATCTTGGCATCTAACTTATTAGTGCATGTTTGAGTAATTGTTGAAAAATTACATTTGCATAAAAATAACAATCTTTTGCTTCATCTAAAATGTAGTTTGGGAGAAAGAAAATGCATATTCAAATACAGAATTACTTTTCATTTTGATGAGTTTTTATTGGTTACCAACTACATTTTTAGTTCTTTTTACCGCCAATGATCCATTAAATGATGTGTTTCAAATAGTCAGATCTAACACATTATTACAGTGAGTTTCTATTAGTTCTTTTTACTTAAAGAATTTCCTGTAAGTAGCAAGGCAAGCAGAAAATTTTGTGGTTTGGTTTTGCGTGTTGATGAAAGCAACTTGAACTTTCTAGCAAGAGTCTTTAGCATCTAGGATTAGTAAGTGTATTGGGTGTTTGGTATTTGGTATTTGATGGCGATTGACTTTGATGTAAAATGTGAGAGCTTGACTAAGAGTCTTTGAATAAGAGAATGAATACTAAATATTTAAAATGCTCTGTGCTTGGGATCTTTGATCTTTGATTAAATACTTGAGTTAGTTGTAAATAATGGATAGAAGTTGCGCATACAAATTGTTCTTGCCTAGTCTTACGTGTCACTTTGTGATTGTAGGACGCCGCAATGCATTTACTGAAGATTCACGAGTTTATGAAAACACCCATCTCAAGAAAAATCGTAATTTTATTGACATCCTATGTCTCAGTTTTTCACCGTTATATGCTTTAGATTTTCTTTTTTTTTTTTCATTGTGCTAATTAAAAAATTGTAGTAAGGATTTTTTTAAGATCAATTGCATGGTGAAAAAACTCAAGAACTTATATAAAATTACCCTTAATAAAAAAAACACAAACATTAGACTTCATGGTATGATGAGATTATATTTTGTCTTGCATAGAAATATGTTTAAGAGTTGAGTTTGAACTCTTTGAAAAGTCTTAATTTATAAACAAAAAGTGCACCAAATTTTGTTGTTTTTATCACTGTTTGATAAAATCAAACCCAACCACAGGTTTAGTTTAGTTGATATTGAAAATTGGTTAGACAAAAAATTGATTAAACTGGTTTAAAACTATAAAACTTGGATATCCACTAAATTAGTTAAAAATTAATTATGTTTTTTGTTTAAATCAAAATTTTGATATGTTTTAATAGAAATTTATAATATTTACCAACTTATTTCTCATATTTTTATTGTTATATCTAAATATTTTATCTAATTTGTATATTTTTAAATATTTTATACTTATTTTAAATATTATTTTACAATATATCTATCTATTTAATGTAAAATATTATATATATATATATATATATATATACACTTTTTAATATATTTTTTTAAAAAATAATTTAATTATGATTTAATTATAAATCATGAAATCATGAACCATCTCTTATTTTAACTTAATAACCAACTCAATTTTTAAAAGAACAATTTTTATAAAGTGGAATGGTGATATTTGTGTATATTGGATAACTTCTATGTCACGCTCTCTTGATTTTACGTTTCATTTGTCTATATGAGATTAGGCAAATGTTATCATCATCTTTGATCTTGGTGGATTATGATATCACACTTGGCATGTATCGCTTTCTAAGATTAAATTATATTTACTAAATTAATTTAATTATATAGTTTAAAGGTCAAATATTATTAATTTAATGGACAAAATTTTATTAAATAGACATTAAGGGCTCATTTGGTAGATAGAAAGGAAGGAATAAAAATAAAAATAGAGAGTAAAAAAGTGATTTTGTATATAAAAAATATTCATAATATCTTTGTTTTTAATAATTAAATAATTATTAT
This sequence comes from Erythrophleum fordii, assembly GCA_032878935.1. NCBI lineage: Eukaryota > Viridiplantae > Streptophyta > Magnoliopsida > Fabales > Fabaceae > Erythrophleum > Erythrophleum fordii. Next base: position 25,190,489 of record JAVQMF010000058.1, on the reverse strand, counting down.
TAAAAATATTAAATAATAATTAAACAATAATTATAGAGATAAAACTAAAATTTTTTCAAACTCTCCCTTTTCCCTCAAATTTTCCCTCTCCCATACTAACTACCGAACGGGCTGTAACCCATGCCACAAGGGATACTATATAAAGACATTTTTTAATTGAAGTTATTGTCTTTTTGTGCAACAAAATTATCCTCAAAGGACGAATCAACAGAATTTAATAAACCTATCAAAATAGTTAATATTCTAAAATAATAATTAATCTCTAAATTTACCTGCTATTTTATTTAGTCTTGGCTGCGTTTCTTTTTTGTCCTTTTAATATCTAAAATTTGAATTTCGTTCCTTTAGTCTTAATTGAGTCAATGACTCTATTATCTTTGAAAATTGAGCAATACTACAATTAAGTCATTTTATATCAGTTGTATCCTTAAGAAATAATACTAATAATAATAATGAAGTTGTAGTTAATGTGCATATAAGAATGTAATTGAGGCTGCATTGACTTATTAAATTACAAGTAATCAAGTGAAGTGACAAAAAAGATTTGAGAAGAAAATCACATGACTAAAATGTGATCTCACTTGACTGACCCAAATAGTGTAACTTGATTGAAACATCACTTTTTTTCGCTAATACATGCATAAAACTAAAACAAAAGGACTTTAATTGCTTTTATTTTTAAGTAAAGAAAAATGTATTTTTGATATTTTAATTTTATCTTAGGTTTTATTTATTTTTCCTAACTTCTTTTTTTTTTCTTAATTTGGTCTCTTAACCTTCAAAAACCATTCAAATGTTTCTTTCTTTCCAACACCATTATATTAAAATCTAAGTTGGTAAAAAAATATTAAAGTTAAGCGTGAGATAAAATTACGGATCTAAGGTATATTTTAACTTTAATAATATTGATTTGATTAAAATCAGGAACTAAATTGAAATTCTTACAATACTAAATGAATCAAAAATATAGCTAAGCCCTATTTTTATTGGCTTTTGTATGATATGTTAGCTTTTTTCTCATTTCTTTTTATTTTCCACAAAGGGATTCTTTCTATAAAAATAAAACTTATACAAGGTTTCTCAAGAATAATATTTAAATGTGTATAAAAGAAATATGATAACAAAACTAATAATTTGCATACTAATATAATATAGGTCATACTTTAATTGAAAAAATATTATTGAATGTTACTTATTTTTTTTTGAATAATTAATAAGTTGCTTAAATAATTCTACAAGTCTTTTAAAATAATCAAATTGAAAAAAAAATGCTTTTTTAAGACAATATCTTGCCAAAGTTTAGAAAAGTAAAACTAAACAAGCTTCTTTTTACACTTTTTTGTTAATAGACTAAAATTTGAAAAAATAAATATCAACATTTTGGCTCAATTTTTTTATTTGTTTTATTTGCATTTCCTCATTTTTTCACTTTATTGGATATTCATTCTTCTGTATTTTTTAAAGATATTTTTTCTAGAATTTTGATTCTTTTTGCTATTTAAATAATATCTTTTATTTAAAATTATATTTGCAAAAATATTCACCTATATCTTTTTTTTTAAGAAGAAGTCAATGGCATTGATTTTGACTTTCCCAATTTTTTTCTTTTAAATTTAATACGAAGTCAGAAGCTAGCTAGTAGCTTGTAAAACTGTAATGCAATTGCATTACAGTATTTTTTAAAAAAGTACAATTTTGAAATAAAATTTTTTTATAGTTTAAAAAATAATAATTTCTTATTATTATGTAAATAAATCAATGAGAATTCCAATCAAATAACATACTCTCACACTAATTCAATATTCTATTCTATATCTAAATTATTCATATTTTTTTCTTAGGTAAAGCTAGCTCTATTCACAATATATATATATATAGTAATTAGAAATTAATAAAGCTCTCTTTATCTCTTACAAACAACAAATTTCTCTCATAGTTTAGTTTGAATTCAACAATAATTCAAATAAAAATTTCAAAACATTCATTATAGTTTTAAAAAAAGCATAAATAATTTCATTACAATTTTTTAAAAATAATTAATTTAAAAAAATTTGCCCATATTTACACTGCAGCCTGAATTTTTTAATTTAAATTATTTATTCTTTCTTTTAAAATTGTAATGAAATTAAAAAAAAACTATAATGAAAATGTTGAATTCTTGTGATGAAACTCAACATATTTAGTTTAAATTTAAATGTCAAAAAAATTTAAGAAAATTTTTGAATTTACACTAAATTTTTTTTTAAATTGAATTAAAAAACTTTTAAACTTTTTTTAAATTTTTGAATCCATCAAATTTTTTTAATCTGAATTCAAAAAATTTATGGCCCAACCTATGGCCATCCAAAAAGAGTACTTTACGTTCCAGATGGGAATTGAATGACACTAACGCATTAGATTCGATATTCATTGTCTTTTCTATAAGAAACAAATAATTCATTTATGAATATTAAAAAAATTAATTAAAAGTAATTAATCTTTTTAATTTTGTATCAAATAAAAATTATTTTTGAGGAATGTTCATATTTAATGTGTGCAATTGTTTTTTAAAATTAATAACGGTCACTACTCATAATTTGAATGATTTATTTAATGAAAAACATAATTTAAATATTATATTTAATATACTAGATATATATAGTTTGTTTTTTATATATAAAACTAAATCAAGTCTAAAAGAAAATCTCCTATATATGAGACTGGGAGGAGTATATCATAAATGTACTCCTATATAAGAATTTATTTTTAAACATTATTCTTAAGCCAAATTATCACTGCTTATAAGCCATTGGCTCCTTGCTGCTTTTTTTTATCCTTTTTTTGTCTAAATAAAATTTTCCCCATGCTTTTCAGGTCATGTGCATTAGACCTGATCATAGGTCAAGAAACCCACCTGGCTCGATAAGTTCGGCCCAAAAAAAATAGATATGAACCTGAAAAAAATCCAAAAAAAAAGAATCCGTTTTAAAAAAGTCCAAATATAAAAAGAGTCGAGTTTGGACTTTTTTTAAAGCCCGGCCCTAGCCTAAGCCTGAGTCCATCCGTATTATAATTATTTTTTATATATTATTAATAAATAATATTATTAGAATATTTATTTATAATTATAGATATAAGTAAAATAGAATTATATAACATATATAATTATTTTTATTTTTACTTTTACTTATTGTATAATATATTATTAGAAATAAATTATAATTCAAATAAAAGAAAAATTATTATTTTGAGAAGTTTTACTATCATATATATATATATATATATTTAAGTTATTTAAACTTTTTGTATTTTTTTAATGAGTTATTTAAAATTTAAAATAAAAACAAAAGTATGCTTAACAAGTAAAGAGATAAATAAATAAATATATATATATAATAATATTTAAAACTAAAAAAAGGTAAAAATAAAAAAAAGGTTGTACAAAACGGGTTGATCTCGGCCCAACTCGTTTTTAATCAGGTTTGAGCCAGGGGACAAGGCCCAGGCCCTGGCCTAAAAAATTTGTAAATTTTTTTATAAGTCAATCTCATTTTTAAACGAGCCTGACTCATGATCAGGTCTATCATGCATCTAAGCGGCAGTTCCATCTAGTTTTGATTAATGTCTTTTCATAAATCACATGTGATCTCCAAAAGAATTACGTGGATGCATTAATTCATAATACTCATCGTCCATTAATTACTACAATTTTTATTTTTTTCATTGGAATGAAGTGCCTGTTTTTTTCCAAAATTTATTTACCACGTAATTATAATTGTTTTGCTATGACAAGACACTTTTATGGATGTTGATTTATCAATTAATATTGTCACCTATATGATCTTATATGCATGTAATTTACTAACCCCTAAAAAAGGAATTCATAATTTGGTGATTGGGTTAGTGATTTGAAGATTGGTGAACAGAGAGAATTAATAAAAGACAAAAGAAGTTATATGGTACCAAGATATATATAGGGTTGGTAAAAATTCTTCAAATTTGATAATCTTGCGAGAATTATTCATTCGGGGACTTGTATTTTAATTTTTTTTTTAAGGATAAAGGAAATAATCTCTCTAAAAATAGTTTGAAAATAAAGACGAGTTATATCCTTACTTCACAGGATCACTCTAGTCAAATTATTGAAGTGTCTTTCACATATATGGATAAATTTATTCATTTTAAATGTTCTTTTTTATTCTTTTTTTTTTATATTAAGGTATATTTTAATTTAAAATATAAAAGAAACTCTAGAGCCTTTTCATATTAAAATTTAGAAAACCTTCTCATCTTATATCTAACGCTCATCTAATCTTTTACTTTCTTCCATTGTAGAACTGTAACTTTGCCTCATCATCATTGAAGACATTTGTAGCCGTGTTGCCCCATGAGGTTCTTGTGAGGATTTGTAGGAACACAGAGGATGAGAATAGGGAAAATTTTCCCTTGTGGTGGGAATCAAGGATGAAAGTGTGGGAAATAATTAATAGTGAGGATGAGGAGTGGGAAAGCACTCTCCACTCTCATCTTATTAGATTGTCATCCCTATTGATTTTAGTGTTTGGTATTTTTGTTTACTCTTAATTTTTCTTACTTCTCGTTCTCTAAATCATTGATCTACTATGTGACAAGAAGTTAGAAGAGTACAAAAAAGATAAAATAATAAAATAAAATAAAAGTTCTAGTTCAGCTTCTCTAAAATATATTGTGCACTTTGAAATAAAAAAAAGGAAGAAGCTAAGTATTTTATGAGAAAATTATTGAGTGAACCTCATACATAAATAAATTATTACCTCATGTAATTATTTAAAAATAAAATAGGAAAGGCTCGTTTTAAAAAATATAATTAAAAAAGGACTTAGTTCACAATTTACCGTGAGGCATGCCATTTTTTATCCGATTTAAAATTAATTAGGTTACAGATCTTGAAGCCCAATCCATCCTTTTAAGTAGAACAAGTTAGCTTATACATATAAATAAAAATTTTAGAAGAGAATCTTATTGTAAATTACTGTTCCTAAACTATTTTTTTCCCCTTTATTTGTTGAGAAAGAGTAGCGAAAAACGGAGTCTTGACTATATGAAATCTAATACACGATTTTTAATGGAGGTTCATTGGGAAGTCTATGTTATAATTGTTTGCTAAGCATTTCAGTAATGGAAATTATTTAAATAATGTTAATTGGTAAGTTTGAATACCAATGACTTGAAAGTTTATATTATATTAGAGTTTGAGATTCGGTTGACACAACGTTACTTTGAAATTGCAATGGTCATACAGTTATATATTTAGCTTGTTCGGGAAGCTAAGGTAAAAGTAAAATTTTGTCTATTATTTATTAAATTTTTATAATTTTTATTTAGTTATTATTCAATAATATTTAGTCTTTATTTTTTAAAACAGAGACATAATGATTATTTTTATCCTCCATCTTTTCACTTTTTATTTGTTGTCATCTTAATGATTTTGCATACTAAATAAGTACGAATCCAGGTTTAAAAATCCTCTATAAAAGAGGGAAAATAACATAGAAAAGTTTTAATAGGTTTTATTTATTTTGTTAATTTTTTCTTTCTCCCAAGAGATTTTTTAATATGAAAAAATCCTTTCATAAAATCAAGGCATGCACCAGCGGATAAAGACAGACATATTAAAAAGAGGAAAAAGAGAACGAAAGAGGGATAGAAGACAAAAAGACAAAGTAGAGAAAGAATCAAAGTACACAAAAATTAAACAAAATTATTTTTAAAAATTCATATTATATAAAATTTATAATAAAATATTTAAAAAATTTTAATTTTTATTATTTTAAAAATTTTATTATCAATTTTAAAAAATTTATTAATAAATATAAAAAATTGTTAAATTTGTTTATATTTAGTAATAAATTTTTAAAATTTAATAATAAATATTTTTAAAATTAATAATAATGATAATTTTAATTTTTAAAGTCTTTTATTTTAAATTTTATATAATATGAATTTTTATATATAATTTTTTTAAAACAAAATTTTTTATATATAAAAACCTGTAAATTTTTCTGTTTATTGTCATAGTGTCACACACTGTTCATTTATTATTCGTGTCCTGTCGTTATTCGTTTTTCTGCTGCTGGGACCCACAATTTTTGTCCAAAGCACAAAATATGAACCTGAATTTGCAGGGGCCACGGTAGAGTTCTGAAGTCCTCGATACGTGTAATACCCTACTACATAAGAGCGGCAACGACCCCAAAAGGAGAACTTACCCTTGGATCAAATCTGGAAGGCTCGCTCGCCGAACGGAAATCCCCGATAGAAAACGATGGCAGTGAAGGTGTACGGCCCAACCTACGCTTCCCCGAAAAGGGTGCTTGTGTGTCTGATCGAGAAGGAAATTGATTTTGAAGTAGTGCTTCTTGATATCTTCAAGGGAGACCACAAGGATCCTGAGTTCCTCAAATTACAAGTTCAAATAATCTCTTACACTTTTTCCTTTTAATTTTTCTTTTTGTGTCTCTAGTTTTCAATGGATGCATGTATGATTATACTTGTTTCTTATAAATTTGCAGCCATTTGGAGTGCTTCCTGTTATTCAAGATGGAGATTATACTCTCTATGGTCAGCCCTAAACTTTTTTTGTGGGTTTTTTTTTTCTTCCCTTCTATTATGCCAATTAGTTACTTTGGAATTGTAAGTTCGATCTTTCTTTTTAATTTGCTTCACCTTGTCTAGTCCCTTTCGAAGTGGGGTTTCTCAAACTTGGATCAATATGTAAGCGAAATACCTATTTTCGTTTTTTTTTTTTTTCAATTTTTCCTTAAAATTGATTTACTCTTAGCTGAAGTTTTAAATTGGTCAGTCCATATGTAATTTCTATGTGGAACAAACGCAAATTAGGAATTTCTTGCAAAGTTAATAAACTTAAAGGATGGAGTCGAAACAAAAACTAATTAGATGACCAAATTGATTACACCCCAAACATAAGTGACGAAAATGGTGCTTTTGGCCTCAAAATGTTAAATGCAGATTTATACTTGCCCTGCTTTGTTGCCATTCTTGATCGTAATTGTCACTTCAATTGTCTTCCCCTGTTTTCCATATATAGGCATAAAGGTTTAGAAATTTACTTCGCTTTATATGATTTTTCAACGTTCAAGCTGAAACCCCACTTGCCAAATCTTTTGTGCTACTTGATAATCTAATAATATCCATACTGATGCATTGTTCTGAACCCAATTCTGCAGAATCCCGAGCAATAATCAGGTACTATGCAGAAAAGTATAAATCCCAAGGAACTGACTTGCTGGGCAAGACAATAGAAGAAAGGGGACTTGTGGAACAATGGTTAGAAGTGGAAGCCCAGAATTTCCATCCACCAATCTACAACCTGGTAATTAATGTTCTGTTTGCCCCAATATTGGGAATCTCTTCTGACCCTAAAGTGATTCAAGAGAGTGAAGAGAAGCTTGGGAAAGTTCTGGACATTTATGAGGAGAGGCTCTCAAAGAGCAAGTACTTGGCTGGGGATTTCTTCAGCCTTGCTGATCTTAGCCACCTTCCTTTTGGACATTATTTGATGAACCAAATGGGAAAAGCGAATCTGGTAAGGGAGAGGAGCCATTTGAGTGCTTGGTGGGATGATATTAGCAGCAGGCCATCTTGGAAGAGGGTTCTCCAGCTCTACCAGTACCCTATCTAGGGTGCTTTGCTCTTCCAATTACTATTCCCAAGTAGTAAAGAATAAAGTTAGTTGTTGAGGATGAGAGATATGAGAAATCCTTAGTCCGTATAGTGTACCGGTTGACTATACAAGGAGCCAATGAAAACTACCTAAATGGATGTTTCAAACAGTGGATCTATAGACTAACCAATTTCACTCGGCTAGCTTTATGAGTAGCCGATGAAATCTCACTAAATAGTGTGTTTCAAATAGTGGGGTTCACTACCACATCCATTTTTTATTTTGGTAAGTTTCTATTGGTTACCAACTGGCTGTACCAAGAGTTAATGAAAATCCACTAAATGATGTGTTTCAAATAGTGAGATCTTGTAATACATTATCAGTGAGTTTCTATTAGTTCTTTTTATGGTCAACCGGAGCAAGACGTGTACTTAAGAATTTCTTGTAAGTAGCACTGCAAGCATACTGAGGACATGGAGTCTATTTTGTGGTTTGGTTTTGTCTGTTGATGAAAGCAACTCTGAACTTTCTAGCTAGGATCCTTAGCAGCTAGGATTCGTAAGTATATTGGATATTTGGTATTTGGTGGTGATTGATGTTTGAAGTAAAGTGTGAGTTTGACTAAGAGTCTTTGAATATGAGAATGAATATTAAATATTTAAAATGTTTTGTGCTTGGGATCTTTGATCTTTGATTAAATACTTGAGTTAGTTGTAAATAATAGAAGATCGTGTGTGTGTTGGTTAGAGGTTGCGTGTACAAATTGTGTTTGCCTAGTCTTACGTATTACGTGCCCTTTGTGATCGTGGGACGCTGCGATGCATTTACTGACGATTCACAGAGTTTACTTATTCTAGGATGCGTTTATTTTTTGTTCTTTTAATATATAAAAATTTGAATTTGGTTCCTTTAGTCTTAAATAAGTCAATGACTTTATTATCTTTTAAAATTTAGCAATAATACAATCAAGTTGTAAAGAATGTGCATATATGAATGTAATTGAGGCAATATTGACTTATCAAATTCCAAGAAATCAAGACCCACTTGGGCTCCCAGGTGGTAAGAATAGAATAGGGTAAGAATAGAATAGGGATATAGGTAATGTTAAAAGGTTCAATCTTTTTAATATTTTATAAAAAAAAAGAAAAGATTTCAAGTAACCGAGTGAGGTAACTCTAAAATTTATTCGAATTTAAGAGGAAAAAATAAATTTTAAAAGAAAAATCACATGACTAAGATGTGATATCACTTGATTGACCCAAATTGTATAACTTGATTGAAACATCACTTTTTTTCGCTAATAGGAGTATAAAAAACTAAAACAAAAGGACTTTAATTACTTTTAGTTTTAAATAAGCAAAAATATATTTTTAATTTTATTTTAAAATTTTTTTGCATCCTTTAATTTATTTTTTTAAATTTGGTCTCTTCACTTTAAAAAAGTGCTTAAATATTTTTTTTCATTTTAATACCGTCAAATTAAAAATCACATTAGTAAAAAATTATTAAAATTAGACCTAAGATAAAAATAAGAATCTAAAATGTATTTTATCTTTAATAATATTGACCTAATCAAAATCAGAAACAAAATTGAAGTTCTTACAATAATATTTGGATTTGAAAGATGGTTGTGAAGGTTTATTTATGGCCCTGCCTGTGGTTATCCTAAGAAGGGTATTTTCTGATTCAGATGGAAATTGAATATCAGACTGACCCATTAGATTCTATATTCATCTTTTTTTTTTTTCAAAAAAACATATTAGATATATTCCACCGCGTATGTGTGTAAACTGCAGAAGAAATTTTTTCTTTTCTAAACACTGCTGTCAAGCCAAATTATCACTGTTCATAAACCAAACTTGCTTGGGGTTTTGTGCTCTTTCTTTTTTTTCAACTATCTATTTTTATTTTAAAAAAAATTCTCTTGTACTTCTCAGATCTCATCCGTCTGCACGGGGGTTTCTTAACTTATAATACTCGTTGATCATTAATTATTAAAATTTTTATTTTTCTTCATTGGAATGAAGTGCATGTTTTCTTTCTTTCTTTTTTTTTTTTTCTCCAAAAGTGTATCTACCCCGTAATTATAATTGGTTTGTTATGACAAGACACTGTCATGGATGTTGATTTATCAATTAATATTTGTCATACATATGATCTTATATGCACGTAATTTACTAACTCGTAGGAAAAGAATACATAATATGGTGAGTGATTTGGGGCTGGGTGACCTCAACAGAGAGAATTAGTAAAAGACAAAAGGAGGTAGAGATGACGAGTTGGAGTGAATATTAGAGGTTCACTTGACGAGATAATAGAAGAGAGGGGCGTAGTGGAGCAACGGCCTAAAGTTGAGGCACAAAACTTCCATGCACCAATTTGTGACCTGTTCGTTCATGCTCTGATCTGTATGTAATTTAAAAAGAGAAGCTGGGGAGCATTCTAGACATTTATGAGGAGAGGCTCTCAATAGCAACAGGTCATCTTAGAAGAAAGATCTCCAAGTACCCTGCGTTATTAAGGACAAGAGAAATAAGCGAGTATGCTAATAGTTCATGTGGTACCAATATTTAGGGTTGGTGAATTTCTCCATCCTGTGAGGATTGTTCCATTTGGGAATTTGTATTTGATTTTTTTTTTCTTTTGGGTGTGGGAACACTACAATAATACTCGTAATTACCAATTGAACTTACCAATTAATTTCTGACTATTTGATTTTTTTTATTTTTATTTTTTTTAACTTAATTTCCAAGTGACTTTCCAGAAAAAAAAAAACTACAATCTATTAAAATTTTTGCTTCAAGTATTAAAGTTGCACTTCATAGTATTTTTCAATTGCTAACAAGATAATTTTAATTAAAAAATAGAACTCACTATGTTAGTGGATACATGAATGCAATATATTAAATTAAAAAAAATTAAAATATTGATAAATTAATGCATTCAATTAAAAAATAAATGTATTTAAAAAAATATATTCAAAAAATAAATTAAAAATAAATGTATTTAAAATATATATTAATTTAAAAAATAATGCATTGGCAATCGTGCAATGCATTTGTCAATTGCATTTTGTTGGCCAAAGGTTGACCAAAATGCAATTTGCTTTCATGGTCTATTAGAGTGGTTGACCAAACTTCAGTTGGTATTTTTTTATTTAAAAATTTTTTTTAAATTAAATATTTTCTTTGTCTTTTGGTTTTAAACTTAATACACGAATTAACCAAAAGATTATTTGGTTTCAAACTTCAAGCGCGAATTGGAAAAAAAATTGCAAATTTCAAAACCTGCCAATTTTTTGTTCTTTCTCTTTATATGTACAATTTTTTTTTCTTTGATCTTTAATCTCTCTTCCATTGTTTTGCATTTTATTTTTTGAAGCTATTTGTGATTCTCTCTTCATGCACAAGTCATTGTAATTCATCAACTTCTTCTGTTTGATCTTCTATGTAAATTTCATTATCTTCTTCCTGTTCATTTATTCTCCAACATCTTTTATTTTCATTTTCACATTAATTCTTTTCTTTCTTGTGCAGATAGTTGGTTGGACAGGTTGTAGAAATGTAAATTTTCTATTTTCTTTATCTCTTTTATTTCTTTTATTTATCTATTCTTCAATATAAACCTCTCTCTTCATATTTTGCTTTTCACTCTTCATCTTTCTCACAACATCTATTGCAATATTTCTAAAAACGAATGTATTTTTATTTATGTGCTAAATTTGCAGAAATGATGAAGAAAGATGAAAGAAGAAGATGAAGATGAAGATGATGAAGAAAGATGCAAGACGAAGGCCATAGAAAAATGAGAGAACATGACAGATAATAAAAATGTAGTATAAAAAAAATAAAGATATTATTTTGTTTAACTAACCAAATAAATATAAAACAAAACATTATTATTTATAAAACAAAATAAATATAAAGACACAGAATATAAAACTTAAAAATATAATTAATTACTAATAATTATTAATAAAAATAATTAGATACTAAAATAATTATCTAATTTTAAATTATAAATATACTTATAAATCATGTCGCTTTTGGTCGTTTCTTTCAAATGATATTTAATGTTATCAATTTTTGTGATAGCTTATGGAGGTAAAAAAGAATATTTTAAAATTCATATCCAAAATTGTAAATAGATTATAATTTAGAGAGTTATATGTATTTTTCCCCTATTTTTAAATTACTAAATTAATGTTTTACCCTAATAACAAAAGTAGTCCTAAGTTACTTGCCATGGTGTATTGGACGAGAGGCAAAAAGTGCAAAGTAAAATTATATAACAGGAGACAAATAGCAATATAAACATAAAACGGAATGTGACACAACTGGAATGTATACTGGCCTCTTTTTCAGATATTTCAAACACCGTTGGATGATGCCTTTGGCAAGGAAGCTTCTCTATCCTTCTCTTTTTTTTATTTTTTGTTAAAATTATATAAACTTTTTTTAATTTTTTAAAATATACATAGACCTCTTTTAAAATAAAAAATTATATTATATTATATTTTTATTTTAACCTTTTTTTAAAAATAAAATTTTTATATAAATTTCTGTAAAATAATTTTTTTATTATATATATATATATATATATATATATATATATATGAAAGACTAGGTAAAATAGGTTAACTGGACTAGTCTAAGTGAGATCGGTAAAATTTTTTTTTTGGCCTGACCAACTCAACTTAATGTAATTGTACTAGACTAGCTTAGTTGGGCGATCAAATTGTATATGCAACCCTATTAATACATCACAATAATATCATGTAACAGTAATCAACATATATGGTACAAATATATCAAAACTTGATGTGATTAGTCTATATTATGGAAAAAATTATTATTTTTGGATATCCATTGGTAAATAATAAGCCAACGAGAGAAGGATGTGTAATTCCACTTTACTTCAATAGGGATGGATTTATGTTTCTTGCTTATACTTATTTTTAACAATGATGATCCAATCAAAAGCATGTTATTCAAAAGTTAAAATCAGAGCTCACTTGAGACTAACTCTTTTTTTTTTTTTTTGGGTCAAACGATGTAGATTGAAATTTTTGAGTCATCAATTTGACTTTTTTCTCATATATAAGTATAGACAAAATAAAAAATAAAATAAACTAAATATATGTTTAATTGTGCTATGCTTGATGGAGATTGGTAATCAATAGGTGAGCTAGAGAATTTGAGAGTTAAGCAAGCCTAAACTATTTTTGAAAAATGTTTTCATGATATTTATAATTTAATTCTAAAAACGCTATGCTAATTATTCTAGATTAGGTAACAAATGGTGGGACACATAAAACAAATCCGTTGGCTTTGCAATGGGATATGGACTCGGTATAGGCATGCCCAAGGCCGGAGGTAGAAAAAAGTTTTGTGGGGGCCTATACATAATTTTATGAAGATTTATATAAAAACTTTATCATTTTTTTAGACCATATGTAGCTTTATAGAGATTTATGCAAAGTTTACCATTTTATTGAGCCAAACTTAAATTTTGTCAAAATTTTTATATGCATAATAATTATCTCTAGAATAGTAGGGGCCAAGTCCCCCACTGATCCCCCTTACCTCCACCACTGGGCATGGCAATGTCTTGACAGAGAAGTTTGTGTGTATCGGTTGTACGTACTTAAAGAGTATAATTTGATTCTTACGACAAGTCCAACATACACAGTTCAAATTCTGACCCTTGTATGTACGTAGGCTATACGTGATTTTCTAGCATAGTTATTGGGTGTAATCAAGCTGCGTTCTTTTTTTTTTTTTTTTACATACCCTTATAAATATGGAAATAAGACTGGGTAATAAATAAAGCTATTAAGTATAGGAAAATTATTATGTAAAGATTTGAATTTCTCCTCCCATTAATGCCTGTCTTCGTTGAAGAGAACACCATAACTGAAACTGGTAAGTGAGCTAGCCGCATGGAAAACCTCTTGCTTAATAACTTCATCATTAGGGATAATGACTTTGTTCTGACCAATCAGTAAGATCGAGACCTGACGCAAACAGATTAGTTTCAACTTGTAGTTACACAGCATATGTATTACATCATATTTGAGTATCCAAAGCAATAATTTCCTTAAGGCTTTAAGAACCACACCATGCATTAATTGAGTCCTAATTTCTTTCCAGTTCCAACAATTTGACCATTTAAGAGAGTCACTGTGAAAAAATTTATATTTCTTTTTCTTGGATTACTTCTTCCATACCAGAATATTACCTCCCAACCATCTCTCTGAATTTTGGGAGTTGGAGTAGATACCCCTTTTGAAGATTTTCGAAGCTGATTATTTTTAAAATAGGCTTTTGCGTTCCAAGGAAAAACATCGGCTTGTGTGGCACCGTTCCCTTGCGAAAGAACTTTGGAAGGGCATGGTTGCTCACCTCTATGAACATAATTGTTCCTAGCTAGCCAGATGCAATAAAGGGAAACCAAGATGAACTTCGATAGCAAGATTGCCAGTTTCTAATACATCCATTCCGTTTAAACCAGGAGAAAAGCCAGCTAATGATGTCTGTGTCTTAAAAAGCATCAACTCTTAGAGCTAGGACAGAGGCAAACCAGATAGCTCTAGCAAAGTCACATTCTAGAAAGATATGATCAACTGATTTAGGCATGGAATTACAGAAAAGACAGTTTTGAGTGATTCCAAAGTGGTGCTCTCGAAGAATGTCTGGGGTAGGAATGGCTTCGTGCATAAGCTTTCAAGCAAAAAGGATAATCCTAAGAGGGAGTTTGATGTTCCAAAGATTTTTCCATTGGGGAAACTCACAATTTGGGGTAATACCCATATCTCTACGTAGGCAGTTGAAGCCATCTTTAGTTGAATACTTTCCATCGTTGATACTTTCCCATATTCAGCGATCTTCCTTTTTAACTTGTGAAAAAGATTGGAGGTATATCTGTTCCCTGATTTGTTAAGGGTAAAGACTATCAATGATTTCATGATTCCAATCAAAATAGTTATACAAAATAAGATCTAAAATTATTTGAAGACTATGGTTTTAATCCGGTTGCATTGGCTGCCGTGAGGGTTAATTGGAATAGAAGACCCTCATCTAACTTGCCATTTGACGTGAGAGGGGATGAAAGCACTAGTCTTAGTGATGTCCTTCCACACCCACGAAATATTTGAATGTGGGTGAAGAGATCCCTTAGAATATTAAAACAGTACTTCGATTGAAGAGTTTTTATAATAAAAAGCTGCTAATAGGGCTTTGTTAAAAAAACTAACTAGTTTAAAGTCAATCCTTCTTTCTTTAATAAGAGGGCAGAGTTATCTCCAATTTATAAGGTGAATCTTCTTTTTGTTTCCAACTCTTTTTGTTTCCAACTTTTTCCTATACTCTAGTATCAATTTTAGAACAAATATTTTAAGGTAAGTGAATGCAAAAGAGTTAGTAGATTAATGTAGAATTGAGGATAAATTCAATGAGAATCATTCTTATTATTTGGGATAATAAGTCGACCTTCCACATTTAAAACTTTTTGTCAATTTTTCTATCATCTTATTATATAAATTTGCTTTTGTCTCAACCTACATCCACCAACTTGCCCAAGCATTTACCCAATCTCAAAGAAAATTTGATGTTAAAAATACCTATTGAGAACTTTTTGAATTTGTGTGGGGTATTTGGGTTGAAAACCAATTTGAATTTTGAATTGTTGGCAACCTATCCAAAGATCTTGTTGAAAAAATCAATGGTGTGTTTAACCACGTTACATGCTTTAATAGATATTTCAAAAAACAATATTGTATTACCCATATACATTAGATGAGAAACAACCTCAACACCTCTACAAATTTTGATTCTTGACTAACACTTGGCTTTTTCTTTTTGAGTAATAATATATAAAAGAACATTAGCACAAAGGATATAGATATATGGAAAGATTGGATCCCCTTGTTTGAGTCTTCTTTGGGGGCATAAGCTTTTGGTAGCGTTTCCATTGACTAGAACTTGATAAGATAAAGTTGAAATACATTGCATTATCATTTTAACCCATTTTTCTAGAAACTTAATTTTAATGAGGACCACTTGGATAAAGTTACATGAAAGTTTATCATAAGCTTTGGATATATCTATATTTTAAGAGGACACCGCCTCTTTCCCTAAGCTTTGGCCTTATAGATCTATGGCATGATTTCAAAAACCAAGAGGATGTCTTTAGAAATTGGTCTTCCCTTAATGAAAGCACAATGATTTTGAGCGATATAATCATCAAGAATGGCCTTGACTCTGTTGCTTAAAACCTCGGATATAATTTTATAAGCCACCTTATAAAGGCTTATCGGTCTAAAGTCTTGATGGACTGTGGATGATCACATTTGGAAATTAAGGTAATGAAGTCTTGTTGAGACCTGTAGAAATCCATTCTGATGAAAAGACCAGACTATCTCCGCAATGTCCTGTCCCACCAAATCTAAAAAATGTTAGAAGAAATGAGCATGGAATTCGTTCAGCTCAAGGGCATTATTAGCATTTAATTGGAAGGTGGCTTCCTTGATTTTCGTGCAATCAAAATTTGCAGACCAAAAATCACAGTGCTCAAATTTAATAAAGGGATATCCACTCCATCAAGGTGATGCAGAATAGATCAAACATTGAGATATCATCAAAGGAAGAGTATATCTCTTTGAAGTAGCTTATGGTAATATTTTCAATTTGAGGCAATTTGTCCACCCATTCTCCCTGGCAATTTTTTATTAGGTGGATCTGGTTTCTTGATCTTTTGCAATTAACCAAGGCATGCGTAGAATTATTTGGTGTTTCCATCTCCTTGAACAAGCCAAGTCTGTTTGGCTTTTTGACCCACATCATTTCCTCGCAGTCAATCATATCGGAATTTAAGCTCATGTTTTCCTAGCCTATTGGTTTTAAACTCTTCTTCGGTAAAATCATCTATGTTGGCATTTTGAAGCCATGATTCAAGTGAACTAATTCTAGCTGAAATGTTGCCCACTTGATTCTTTAAGAGATTTCATGGTGGAGGCCAGTCTTGTATGGACATAGAATGCTGGAGAACCGGAGACATAATCCAAGTGTTCAAAATAATGGATGAGCTATGATGAAGTTAAACCAGAAATTTTCGAATCTCATTGGCCTCTTTCAGTAGGGGGAATTCAAAGCTGTTGAAATCAAAATGGGAGAATAATCCGATGCCACAGTAGGGAGATTAGAGAGAATATAATTTAGAAACACCCATTCCCTATAACAGAAATCTTTATCCAACCTAGCCCAAACCACTTTTAAACCTTTCTACTATTTGACCAAGTATTCCATTGCCCCTTGGGAACTATTTCAACAAGGTTACAAGAGTCCACCATGTTCTGAAAGTATTAAGGCCCTGGAAGTGAAGAGGAAGAACTTCTTTCATCTCTCAGTAATGCACATTGATTGAAGTCTTCCATAATCATCCACGGATCATTCATATTTGAAGCTCCAACCGAGATCCAATCCCAAAGAATTCCCCTCCGTTGAAGCCTAGGAAAACCTTAGAAGAAGGAGACCAAAAAAATTTTCAAAAAACAAAGAGAGAAGCTTTGGCTGTTGCTAATTTTGTCATGGATCCAATGCAAAGTGCTGTCAATTATTTCACGGTGAAAGTCACCAGTCCAAGTAAGAGCAAGACCACCTCCTTTGTTAATGGCATTAACGCCGAGGAAATTAGTAAAACCCAAAGCCTGCATTTTTTTGAGCTACACTACTACCCGGGATCTTAGTTTCAATTAAAAAACGAGAAGCTAAGAGAGTACTGACACAAAAGTTTCTTAGCTATATGAACTGCCGAGGCCTGACCAAAACCGCGGCAGTTCCAACTAATTTGAGTTTCATGGCTGTCCGGAAAGCTTTAAGCGGGTAGCTTCCCAGACCCTCAGATCAGCGATGTCAACAGAGGTTGCATCAGAAGGAGAGATGTCGAGGTCCATTGCTACTGGTATAGCCGCAAGATTAGTCTTAATGAAGCAAGTTTTCTTCTGGCCTGACCCGGGTTATCACCCTGCCACTTCCTTTATTTTTTTCAAAAAGGAATGTATAATCACAACTTTCTTTTCTTCTTGTTCTAGGAACAGAGAACTTGAGTTATTGGCAGTTGCATGAGATGAGAGAAGAGGATGGACGTTTTCTGCTTCATCACAATCATAGAGCGAGAAGGTAGGTTCTTTGCAGGGGGTATGCAGATAATCATTGTGAGATTTCTGCATGTGGAAAATACAGCAGGAGAGTGACAATAAAGGCCTCTGGTAGCAAAGATTAGTTAGCCCATCTGAAAGTAAAACCATAATAAAGTGGGGAGAAAGCATAGGAATGGGTCCGACCAAATAAATAACACTAAGTTAGACTGCATGAAAGGAAAGGCCTGCCGTCCAAGAGACCGTCAAGTCCCAATCCTATTTTGTTACTTGCAAAGAAACGGGACCACCATCGAGATAAAATGGCTGAAAATTCCTGAATCCTGTTCGCTCCATTTGGTTGTAAGGAATTGGGGCTAGACCACGCGCGATCAACCTCGTTTGATAGGCGAGGGCCCAATAACAAAATTTCATGTTTCGCTCGAACAACTGTTTCTATTGCGTGCAAGTTCCTACACATCTCTAAGGATGTGCAAAAGTTGTACGGTTATTTGGACAGTCTATATTTTTAATTTTTTAATTTTTTAATTTTGATATTTTTTATTTTAAAAAAAATACAGAGGGTAAAATAAAAATAATTTTTAATTATAATTTTTTTAAAAATAATAATTTAAACTAAAATATAAAAAAAAATTAAAACCTAAACCGTCCAAATTTAAATTTAAATGATCCAAATGGGATATGCACAATCTAAGAGATGCAGAGAATTTGGAACTGTTTCTGTTAGCCAGGATTTTATTTTCTATTGATTCTCGAAAAAAAGGGAAGACTTGTTAATAATACACTTGAAAAAGAACAATTTTCTTCAAGAGTTAAAAATTCGGTCCCAAATACAATCAGGTTTGAAAAGTTAGTTCGTGCGGAAGAAATGGAAATTACGTCTTACGGTACGGAGTCACTTTTAGGGCCGATGTGATTCTGTTTTTATTTTATTATTTTTAAAATAGATATTTTTTAAAATAAATTTAGATAACAAAAAAAATTAAAAAATATGTTTAAGTTATTATTTAAAAAAATAATTTTTTTATTTTTTTATTTTATAAAATAAATATTATAAAATACTTAAAATATATTTTGATTTTTGATTTTTGATTTTACAAAATATTTTATTAAAAATATATTATCAAATAAATTTTTTTATTTTTTTATTTTTTAAAATAAAAAATTATTCTAAAAATAATTTATTAAATAAAACTACTTCTAAGTTTTATATCTCTATTATATGGAGAGTCAAATAATATCACACATCACACATCATATTGTCAAATCAATTTGCGTGACATTTGTTTTTCCAATAATGTAGTCTAAGAGATTAATTAAATGTTTCAGAAAAGTAAAATTATAATTATTGAAAAGTCATAATGTATTAGGTACGTATGCATTAAATGGAGATGTAGTGGCTATCTCCTAGCTTCTGTCTCTAGGCTGTCAAAAGATTTGTAGGCTTTAGTAGGCTTGGTAAATAGGTAGGTGTGGATTAGACGGTGGAAAGTTCGCATAGGCCCAGCACCAAAAAAAAAAAAATGAGTTTTTTAAAAAATTAATAAAAAATAAATTTATTTTAAGAAATTTAAATATAAAATAAACTCAATTTAAATTTTTTTCATATTATAATTATTTTTTATATATATTTAATAAATAATATTATTAAAAAATTATTTATAACTATTAATATAAATTAAAAATTATATAAAATATATAATAATCATTATTTTATTCTTATTTATTACATAATATATTATTAAAAATAAATTATAATTCAAATAAAATAAATTAATAATAAATAATCAATAATAATATTAAAAGATTTTATTATCTTATATATACTCTAAATTGTTTAAAATTTTTATTATATATTTTTGGTCTATTTGGTATTTAAAATAAAAAATAATAAGTCTAATAAGTAATAAAATAAAAATTTATAATGTTTAAAATTTAAAAAATTAATTTAATTTAAAAAATTAATTTTTAAAAAGAACGGATCAAGTTAGATTGAGTCTAAAAAAAGTTGTAAATTTTTTTATTAACCTTATCGTGATGTGATCAGGTCTCGTGTGGATTGAGTTGTATTAGTAAATTTGTGTGGGCGTGGATTTTTACTGTATGTTCATTTATGTGATATATATATATATATATATAAAACAAGTACTTGCTTTAACCAAGGGCCGTTAAACTTAACCCAAATCTAACTATGATTTTGACTCTCTTAAACCCAATTCTTCTAGTCTATGAGTTAATTAAGTTGCGTTATTCAACTTTTGTATTCGTAGGTTGTGTGTGCATATAAAAGATGAATAATGCAACTTTATTAACCCATAGACCAAAAGAGCGAGCTTTAAGAGGGTCCAAATCATAGTTAGACTTGGGTTAAGTTTTGTCGGGCCTTGATTAAAGCGAATTATCGTTTTATATATATATATATATATGCATGTATATGAAATTTCAGGAAAATTAATGTGCTATACCTTCCCGAATTGAAATTAACGTACCCGGGTGCCAACTCCAATTACATATTTCTCTGGTGGCTTTTTGTTTCCTTCTTTGAATTATGTACCCAAGAAAAAAAAGAAATTAAAGTACCCTACAAAAAAAAAAAAGAAATTAAATATAACTGCTAGAAGGATGCTCTTACAAAAATACTCTTGGCTAGTTCTTTTGCAATTTGTATCCTGGATTAATTTTCACAATGAGTAAGAAAAAAAACGATGTGTTCATGCCTCTCACACGTTTTAGAATTTAGAAATTGACACTCAATTGAAAATTCTAATTAATATCTTAAAAAGTACTATGGAAAATAATAAAAAATGTTAATGTTAATTTAGTACCACTAAATTAATCATCTTTTCAAATTCATATGGATGCTTTCATACTTGAGCATAATTAACAACATTTATATATTTATAGGAGTTTTCTTAATATGCACGTCTATGTAGTGTTCTAGATAAATATATTTTAGATTTAATTTATCCTTTCTCTGTCTATGCTTTGCATTTTGGGTCCACATATAACTATGGCTCACACCTTCCATGTCAATGAAATGGAGATAAGATATGAAACGTATATTCATGAATATATATACAAACACGTGCTTAGTTAGATAGAGATTGATTAAATAATAAATTAAACAAAAAATTAAATGTGTAAAACTCTTTGACAAATTCGAAATCATTATGATTTAACGAGTTTATATCTAACATATTCAGACACGTTCCAACCAAATGTTAAAAAAAAAAAAACAATTTGAGAAGTTGTGTCCTCAACATATTCCACCTACAACCTGTTTATTTCCGTCATCAAAATCAGTTTTGGCCCACTTGATATGAGGTATAAGAGTTAAAACTCTCAGATAAACCTTTTTCCACAAAAGTTAGAGAAAATTACTCACTTTGAGTTTGTTTTTAATTGTAATTTCTGCCTTAATTAATTTGTAATTAATCCCTTGATTTTACTTTTTCCCTTTGCAATACCCTTACCATTTAAATTAGACGTAATTTTTAACTGACTTAACCACTTAGATATGCATCGTTATAATTTCTGCCCTAAACAATTAATTGCAACGAAATAGACAAATGAGTTAATTAATTGAAAAAATTATTTGATTAATAACGGATAAACTGCATTTGGGGACAAATGTCATGGTGATAAGCGTAATTTTCTCCTTTTAATATTAACTGAGTTAGAGATATGTCTAATTTAGATGACAAATATGGGGTTTGCAATGAAATTATGGAGGCAATTGCAAAATTAATTAATTGGGAGGATTGCAATAGAGAGGAAATATCATGACGAATAAAAGTAAGTGCTATTTTTACTAAATTCTTTGTCTTGTTTCACTAACTTTATAGTTTTAAGCAATTAAGTAGGTTTTCACGGTAAGTTTTTCATTAACCTTACTATTGGACTAAAAGTTTAAATTATGGATATCTTAGGCGACAATATATTATAAATAAATATGGATTAAAAGGTCTTGATATATACTTCTTTGGCAACAAGAAAAAATATTATAAATGATTAAAAAAAAAGAAAAAGACAAGATTTGACAAACAGATTTTGATTATTAAAATCTCAATAACAATGATCTTTTCTAGCTCTGTAAGCCAAAAAAAGTCTTCTATTATCTGTATATACAATTATTGTCGAGCAAAGAAGTCACATAGGAGCACTTTAAATTTGGTAGTATATGTTATTACTTTCTATTTCTTTCTAAAGTTTGTTTAGTCTCCTTAGTATAATGTGCATGCAAATTTGGTAGTATATTCTCTTTCTAATTAGAATACTATTAAGTCACTTATTCAGAGTTTATTTTATCTTTAACTAGTCAAAGGGCACATACATATATACCGCTTTCCTTTTTTCTATTCCCTTCCTTTCATTAGGAGCATTGCATCTTTCCCTCTTTTCATTAGTTGGTCTTATCGCATAGTGATCCAAAAATTCAATGCCTGCTTTCTAGTTTTGAACACGTTACTTACTCTTGTTAATATATGTTAGAGAGTGCAAAATTTTTCTAATGAAAAAATAAATTAATTAATTGCACGCAGAATTTATTAACCTAAATTCAAGTTTTTTTTAAATGAAAAGTAAAAGTTTAAATATAATCAAATGATATGAGAGAATACATCCTTAATTAAATGAGTAAATTTTGGTAATTTCTGGTGAGATTCAACCAAATTACATTTGATATTCTTCTTAAATGAGTAAATTATGGTAAGTTCTCACTCGGCTCCTCCTGTAACATTTGATATACATATATTACAAAAACTTTTCTTTTAATTTACTTTTTATCAATAAATTTTACTTTTTGTATATTATATTTTAAAAAAAAAAATAATTAATTATCTTTACTATCATATTAAAAATAAAATCATAGTCTTATATTGTATAAAAAGTTAATTTCATTGATAAAAAATAAAAAATAAATGAAATTTTTGCAATAAATATCAAATGTCAATAGAGTCAAATGATATTTTTTAAGTAAAAGAAATATCAAATGTAATTTAATCCAACCTTAAAGAAAGAGTAAAATAATTCTAATTAAAATCTTGACAAAGTGTCTAAGACTATAATAACTAAAACAAATTGAGAAATATTTTTTAATACAATTGTTTAAAAATTAATTATATTAGTCAAGATATGAGCCTGACTCATAATCAGTTCTGACACTAAGATATTATTTCACACTATTAGAATCAATTTTCATCGACAAGTTTCAAAACAAATTAATTTCACAATATGTAATATGCTTTGACAAGATAAACATTTTACAAAATAAAAAGTTTGATTAAAAGCTCACATATTTTATTTTATTACCATAAAATGTCATATTGATTGAAAAGACATTTATACTCCTATTTTTCTATTATTATACATTGTAGAGAATTACGAGTAAAGAACAAATAATGAGTAAGAATCAAAGATGTAATAGTAGTATGATAATGTCATTTGTAAATCATGCTTGAAACATGTACTTAATTGTGTATCAACCTTAGTTGAATTCTGACTTGCTTCAAATGTCCAAGTTAGGGAGGCTGATCTAATGGCCTTGAAGAGCAACAAGTTCTTTTCTTCTAATTCACCTAAAAAAATTTGTAAACAAGGTCAATTAAATGTGATCAAAGTAAACACTATATATATCTACCCCGCATCTTTGTGAAAAGAAGCACAAATTAAGAACAATAAAGTCACACATTTGATTGATGAAGCTAATGATTGGAACTATGAACGACCTTCGTTTTTTTAAGTCCTCCCTTAATTTCTTTTCAATAAATTTATGTACTCTGTCAGATAAGAACCCTAGTCAATATATATTTTCGACTGAGTTAGGTTGGGATGTATTTAATGTAATTTTGAAAACATTAGGACCAAGAGGATAGCAATTATTTCTTTTTAAACTATATTTTGTGTTTTAAGTAATATCCTTTATTAAAATTTAATTATAAAATTAATATATATTTTGTTATATTTTAAATTTTAAAAAAAAATATTATGTTTTAAAATTTATGTATCAATTTTATAATTAATAATAACATATAATTTATTTAAATGAAGGAATTAATTATTATATTAAATACTCAATGGTATTAATATTAAATTGAAACAGATCCTGATGGCACGTGCTGAATGTATGAAGGATCTCTAACTAATTCCCGAGTTTTCATCAAGGAATAGTGGCAACTCCCTTCTCGATCAGTGTCTTCTAGAAAAGTAAGAAGATTCTAATGGACAACCACTACTTCTAGAAAGCGCGAGACTTGCGGAAGTTAATTTGCCACCATGAAAGTTCAGCGTAACGTGTCCAGCTTGAAGAAAGATGAATTTTCATCATTTCACATACTTTCTTTTTTTTTTAAAAAAAAAAATCTTTTTGCTTTGTTTTGTGACTTGTTCATATTGATTAAAGATTCAATCCAGTTTTCAAACAAATCACATTTAAGACACATCATATCAATATTTCTGATCAGGCGAAAAGATTGAATCATGGGAAAATTGCATCTAAAGTTTTATATCATATAAAATTTATAATAAAAAATTTTAAAAATTAAAATCATTTTCAAAAACTATCATTATTATTAAATTTTAAAATTTTTATCAATTTTAAAAATTTATTATTAAATATAAAAAAGTTTAATACTTTTTTACACCTAATAATAAATTTTTTAAAACTACTAGTAATAATAATTTTAATTTTTAAAATCTTTCATTATAAATTTTATATGATAAGAGTTTTTTAGATATAATTTTCCCTTGAATTATCTTTTTTACACAATGTTACAAAAACAGTGGGATATGAATCCCTATTATTTATTAACGTAAAATATTTTTAACTTGATATACGTAGATGTGGTTGAAAATGTGGTTTTCATATTTTTCAAAAGTTCCTTAAGGTTTCGAGGATTATGTGCATGTTTGGTTTAACTTTTATTTCCTCCAAATCATATTTGATCAGAAGCAATAAAGAGTAGCTTTTGCATAAAAGTGATAGTTGAACGTGATTTTTTTCGTAGCCAAATACACGCTATAATAGTTGCTAGTGCTAACATTATACGGTATACGGTATTATCATAAGAAGGTGGTTTTTAACAATTGTAAAGTCACTCCTGCATATTGTAAAATCAGTTGGCACAGCAAATGGTGGCAAGTTGAATCTTCTCCAGTTGTAGGAATGATTAAAGAGGATTTAGTAAGCCCATTATAATTGTTAAAAGAAATTATAGTTTAAAAATTCTAACTGATTGAACAGATCTTCTTCAATCATGCCAACCTGGTTGAAGGTTATGTAAGAGTATCGAAATAGAGGTCGAGAACCTGCTAAATCAAGACCTACTTAATCTTTTCAAAATTCGAATTGGTCAATTCTGGTTTTGATGCATGGGAAAAAGTCGCGTTCATTAGGGAACAATCATTATTTGCATATGATTTATGGAGAATTTGATCTGGAAATGGGAATGGGAGGATGATTTAAACAAGAGGAGTATTCTGTTTCTGACTGCAACGAGGAGAGGAATAGATTATATTATGCAGCAGAACGTAGTTAGTAATTCTTTCAGATTCACACTCAAGTTTTATGCTAATATCTAATGTGCATTACGGGATACTGGTGGATCGATCCACAACGAATTGTGAAGTATAAATCCTAGAAAATGATGATAATCGTCTTTTGGGTCATTTTCTCTCTCATTCGGTATTTGCCCTTCGGTCATCCGAATGCGAGAATTTCATGAGACAAAGGTGAACAGGATGCACGGACTGTAGCTGTAATTGTATACTACATATTTTCTTGTTTTACTTTTTTTTTTTTTTGGGTTTAGTTTAATCTTTGACTTGATTATTAAAAAAAATATATCTTTGACAAGAGAAAAGACCTGCAAAACAAAACAAAAAAAAAGATGAATTTGAATAAAAAATGCATGTTTAATATTAAATTTGTATTGACAAATAAAATTATAAAATCTATTTTCCAATTTTTCAATTCTTTTATTTTTAAAAAAATCTCTAATTGCTTGATTATTAATTTTATAATAAAATTTTTAGGTGCTTAATAAATAAGAATATGTATGATTCCATTTTTAATGGCTAAAAATTTTATTTCATAAGTAATATAATTTATTTTATTGGATTTAAATTTATCAAAATTATATCCATATATATATATATATATATATATATATATATATATATATATATATATATATATATATATATATATATATATATATATATATATATATATGTATGTATGCTTTAAGAATAGTGCCTAATAGTCATTGTTGGTATTTGTTTTTAAAATTAATTAACATAGCCCCTTGCAGGTTTAGAAGTTTAGATTTTATGCTGCGGGCCCCATATAGGGGGGAAAAGAGGAAAACAATACAAGTAAACCGTATTCTAACGGAATGTTACGAATATTGTATAAATAATATAAGTAAACAGTGAAATCTATAGGCCTTTTATATATAAAAAATGTGTCTCTTCTTTTGGGAAAATAAAATGTATGTAGATTATAATTTCTTCTTTTATTTTCTTAATATCCAACAAAACAATTTATTCTTTTTGAGTTTGTCTAATAATATTTTTTTATTAGAGAGATTTCGAATACATTTTCTATTATAATTAAAATTTTCTTAAAATTTTTGTAATTATTTTTTATCTATTAATTTAGTAGAAAATTTTCATTTTTGAAATGATATAGCCTTGTAATTTTATCCTAGATTTTGTCAGTCTTTACTTTATTACATACTTTTTTTTAAAGGTAAATTTTATCATATTTCTTTTGTATTAGAGAAAATCAAAATATTATCAAGATAGACTATACAGTACAGAAATCTTTAAGATTTTTAAAGATTTCATCAATCTATCCTTGAAATATATTTGTGGTACTGTACATAATCAAAATGACATTATTTTCTATTGGTAATGTCTATTTATCAATTAACTTTTAGATTTACAGTCAAATTTACTAAATATTTTTGTTTATTTAGTTTAAATAACTAAGACATCTTTCTTATGCATAAAGTAGTCATCAAATTGTAAATTTTGATTTAACTTTTTATAATTAATAACTATTCTTGCTTTTTCCTCTTTCAATTTTCACATGATTTCTTAACATAAAGGCTATACTAGAATGCAAACTATTTACTCGTTTAATTCATCTTTTACCTATTAATTCTTGAATTTGGATTTTAAATTTATCAATATTTTGTTTTAGTATAGTTTTCTCTTCTATAGAATTTATTTGTACATTTTCTTTATGACTAGAAATGGATCATAATAAAAAAATAGTGGTAAAATAAAAGTCTTGTATATATATATATATATATATATATATATAGTTTTTAATAAAAATTCTTTTTCTTTAACAATGGTCACTTAACAAATGGTTAACATATACCTTAAATAGAAACCAATGTAGCTAATAACTAATGATATAGATTTGTCTGAATGACTTGAACTCAAAATATCACCATTTTTGTCTAATCTCACATAAACTTAGAGCTACAATGACATTGTTTTTGGGACTACCTAGTTAACTTTTGTAAAGTTTGACAAAGCGATATCAATTCAGGAGTTTCAATAAATATGGTTGGAAAAGTTCATATCATTAATTAATAATTTTGTTAGCTTCTAGTCACATCATATGTCAATAAATTTGTCAAGTAACAATGACTTGATCTAAAAAAACAGGGACCATTTCAATTAAGGAAAAAAGTTTGAGGGATTAAATGAAAAGGTTTTTTTTTTTAAAGACCAAATAAAGAGAAGCATACATTACATTTTAAAGACTAAATAATTAATTTACTTTAAAATAAGTTTTAGGGATTAATAATTTGACTTCATCAAATTATTAGCATAATATGTTTTCTTAACACATTAGTTAGCGTCTACCTCAAAAAAGAAAAATAACACGTTAGTTATCGAGTACACGTTCGTCTATGTTAAAAATTACAAAACAAGAAATGTAATTTGAGTTAATATAAAGAGCAAATCAATAAAAAAAAATTGAATAACTGAAGTTGGAAGAGTTTGCAAATAATGTCTCTTAAAAAAAATAAGTGATCAAATTAAAAAACTATTTATATTTGTTGAGACCAAAAACATCAAATCCGTGAAATATCTATGATAAAATCGATAAATATTATAAATACCGAAAGTCAATCATGCAAAATTAACGATGATCAATAATTAAAAAAAATAAGAATGGATAGTATAAATATAATATAAAGGCTAAAACTATAGTTTATCTTTATAAAATTTGGTTCAAAATTAGTTTGCCTCTTTTAATTTTGTTTTTGGGAGTTGAATTGCCTCTTTGAATTTTAAATTACACCTATGTCAATCAATTATTGTTTGATCATTCTCCCATATGAATTTCAAAATATTGACTATTTCTTGTATTTATATATAGAATATTTTCAATGCTCGAAGATATTTAGTTTAATGCCAATAATAATTTCAGATAACTTGCGGAAGTTAATTTGCCACCATGAAAATTCAGCGTAACGTGTGCAGCTTGAAGAAAGATGAATTTTCATCATTTCACATACTTTCTTTAAAAAAAAAACAATCTTTTTGCTTTTTTCACATTGTGACTTGTTCATATTGATTAAAGATTCAATCCAGTTTTCAAACAAAGCACATTTAAGACACATCATATCAATATTTCTGATCACGCGAGAAGATTGAATCCTCTTTTTTACTCAGGGTTACAATAACAGTGGGGTATGGATCCCTATTAGTCATTAGAGTAGAATATTTTCAACCTCGATTTACGCAGATGTGGTTGAAAATGTGGTTTTCTCATTTTTCAGAGGACTATGATCGTTGCCAATGCTAACATTATACGGTAAATGGTGTTATCGTAACGAGGTGGTTTTTGACAATTGCAAAGTCACACCTATTGAGGTAATCCCTGTGTTTAATAGCATGAATTGATAAATTGTCGGCACAGCAAATGGTGGCAAGTTGAATCTTCTCCAGTTGTAGGAACGATTAAAGAGGATTTAGTTAGCCCATTTTTAAGTATTTTATTTTTTTTAAGTCTCAAATTATAATTTCAAAATAAACATAATAATTAAAAAGTTAAAAATTATAATTATAAAAAATTAGGTTAAATTAGACATAACTTTCGTAAATTTTAAATCATGTGCAAAATAAATTTTAAAATTTTTGAAGTTATAATAAATTCTCCTGAATTTTGAATAATATATAGATAAATCCTTGAATTTTGGATATGTAAAATAATCCTCTTAAATTTTGGATTATTTATAAATAATTTGTTGAACTTTGAATTATTTATAAATAACATTTTTCATATGTCACACCTTGTAAAGAGATTATTTGCACATTTCAAAAATTTTAAAAAATTTTTTTGCATATTATAAAAATTCTTTGTCAACTTTTTAAGTTTAGGGATTATTTATATATAATTCAAAATTCAAGAAAATTATATATGATTTTGCCAAAAAAAATTGTAGTTTAAATATTCTGACTGATTGAATAGATCTTCTTCAATCATCCCAACCTGGTTGAAGGTTATGCAAAAGTATGGAAATAGAGGTCAAGACCCTGCTAAACCAATACCTACTTAATCTTTTCAAAATTCGAATTGGTCAATTCTGGTTTTGATGTATGGGGAAAAGTCGCGTTCATCAGGGAACAATCATTATTTACATATGATTTATGGAGAATTTGATCTGGAAATGGGGATGGGAGGATAATTTAAACAAGAAGAGTATAATGTTCCTGACTGCAACCAGGAGAGGAATAGATTATATTACGCAGCAGAACCTATTAAGTAATTCTTCCAGATTCTCACTCAGTTTTATGCTATTATCTAATATGGCATTACAAGATACTGGGGGATCAACCCACAACGAATTGTGAACTATAAATCCTAGGACATGATGTCAATCGTCTTTTGGGCCATTGTCTCTCTCATTAGGTATTTGTCCTTCGGTCATCTGAATTAGAGAATTTCATGAGACAAGGGGAACAGGATGCACGAACTGTAGCTATAATTGTATACTATATATTTTCTCGTTTTGCTTTTTTTTTTTTGGGTTTAGTTTAATCTTTGACTTGATTATAAAAGAATATATATTTTGGACAAGAGAAAAGACATGCAAAACAAAGGGAAAAAATAAAGATAAATTTCTATATATATATATATATATGTTTAATATTAAATTTGTATTGACAAATAAAATTATATCATCTATTTTTTAATTTTTCAATCTTTTATTTTAAAAAAATCTTTAATTGCTCAATTATTAATTTTATAGTAAAATTTTCAGATTCTTAATAAATAAGAAAATGTATAATTCCATTTTTAATGGCTAAAAATTTTATTTCATAAGTAATATAATTTATTTTATTGGATTTACATTTATCAAAATTATATCCATATATATATATATATATATATATGTATATATGCTTCAAGAACAGTGCCTAATAGTCATTGCTGGTATCTATTTTTAAAATTGATTAACATGCAGGCTCACTGCAAAAGGTACAAAGGATCCATTTCCTTTGGTGCTGTGAGCTCCATGTAAGGTGAAAAAAAGAAAACAATATAAGTAAACACTATTCTAACGAAATGTCATGAACAATGTATAAATAATATAAGTGAACAATAAAATTCATAAGTTTTTTATATATAAAAAAATATGTCTCCTTTTTTAAGAAAATAAAATGTAGGTAGATTATAATTTCTTCTTTTATTTTCTTAATATCCAACAAAATGATTTATTCTCTTTGAGTTTGTCTAATAAAAATTTTGTTATTAAGAGATTTCGAATACATTTTCTACTATAATTAAGAATTCCTTAAAAAAAATTTAATTAGTTTTTTATCTATTAATTTAGTAGAAACTTTTTCATTTTTGAAATGATATGTCCTTGTAGTTTTATCCTAGATTTTGTTGGTCTTCACTCTATCACATACTTTTTTAAGGGAAATTTTATGATCTTTATTTTGTATTAGAGAAAATCAAAATATTATCAAGATAGACTACATAAAAATCTTTAAGATTTTTAAAGATTTCATCAATCTATCCTTAAAATATATTTGTGGTACTGTAAAATAAAAGTCTTGTATATATATAGTTTTTAATAAAAATTCCTTTTCTTTAACAATAGTCACTTAACAAATTAATTAATATATACCCTAAATAGAAACCAATGTAGCTATTAACGTGTGATATAGATTTTTATGAATAACTTGAGCCCAAAATGTCACTGTTTTGTCTAATTTCACAAAAACTTTTGTAAAGTTAGATAAAGCAATATCAATTTAGGCATTTCAATAAATATGGCCGAACAAGTTCATATCATTAGTTAATAGCTTTGCTCCTACTCATGTCATATGTCAATAAATTTGTCAAGTAACAATGACTTTATCTAAGAAAAAGGACCATTTCAATTGAGCAAAAAGTTTGAGGGATTAAATTAAAAGGCTTTTCTTTTAAAGACCAAATTAAGGGAAGCATACATTACTTTTTAAAGATTGAATAATTAATTTTCTTTAAAATAAGTTTTAGGGATTAATAATTTGGCTTCATCGAATTATTAAGATGATATGTTTTCTTAACACATTAGTTAGCGTCCGCCTCAAAAAAGAAAAATAATACGTTCGTTATCCAGCACCTGTTCGTCTATATTGAAAATTACAAACAGGAAATGCAATTTGAGTTAATATAAAGAGCAGATCAATAAAAAAAAAAATTGAATAATTGAAGTCAGAGGAGTTTGAAAATAATGTCTCTTAAAAAAATAAATGATCAAATTGAAAAATTATTTATATTTTTTGAGATCAGAAAACATCAAATCCGTAAAAAATCTATGATACACTTGATTAATATTATAAATGGCGAAAGTCAATCATGTAAAATTAACGATAATCAATAATTAACTTTTTGTAAGAATGGATAGTATAAATATAATATAAAGGCTAAAACTATAGTTTATCTTCATATATTTTGGTCCAAAATTAGTTTGCCTCTTTGAATTTTAAATTACACCTATATCAATCAATTATTGTTTGAGCATTCTCTCATTTTCTGATATTTCATATCCAAATTTTAATTAAAATAATCATATGAATATTAAAATATTGACTATTTCTCGTATTCATATATAGAATATTTTCAATGCTCTGAGAGATTAAGTGAATAATTTCAAGTTCAAAATATTAGTTTAATGCCGATAATCATTTCAGATGACTATGAAACAATATAAGATTAGTAGAATTAACATGCTTTCAAATCTATGAAATTATTTATCATTTTAACTTTCATATTGTAATTCTTCTCCTTTATGGTAAATTTTCCAACTCGTTGTTTCGGAAGCTATAGAAGTTTACTAGGAGGTCTCATTGTGTTTATTTTAGGTAATCCGTTACCATGCAACGCGTTGAGATCGTCAAGCTTAGGAACAAGTTCATCAAAAGTTCAATAAAATATTTTAAACTATATGTAGGCAAATTGAATTTGAGTCAAATTATTAAAAAAATTGTAATTTATCTTATTTTGAAATCTTATACTATTTGCCCTTATCATTGTATTGGTATAACCCTTAAACTTGAGTATAGATGCTCCATAAACACTAAACGATGAGTCAATGTCCCCATATTAATTATGACTTATACATTTTAAAAGAAAAATTGCATCTCATTTCGTATATATAAAGTTAAGGATACAAATAAAAAAATAATTTTAAAAATAAAAAATAACTTTATTATTTTTATTTTATAACTAAATAATAATTATTAAATAATAATTAAGTAATAATTATAAAAATAAAATAAATATTACAAAAAAAGATTTTCCCTCTTTCTATTTTCTCTTGCCATTCCAAAGGATCAGTGGATGTAATAGTCTTTTTAGTAAAGCGGTAGCTGTAATATCTTACGAAAAATTGTTTGGAACTTGTAAGTCAGAAATTAGGTTCGACAACTAATGATGATATACTCGTAATTTGTACGGTTGTACTTGCACCTGGGATTGAACTTCTAGATTGTTCAATAAAAACTGCTGCATGATCTCACTCTTGGAGAAATTAAAGGAGAAAAATACAAATTTATTCATTGACTTTTAGATTATTTGTAAATATTTTTTAAATTTTAAAACTAAAAAATTATCTTTAAACATTCATATTTGAACATCTAGCTATTTTGGGATAAAGAATTAAATTATTTCAAACTTGCACAATATTTTCTTTTAATATTTGGACTATCTTTAGTTTTTAACTGATGGAGATGCATTATGTTGAAGAAGAAAGGTGTGAAATAGTATTCCATTGAAGAGAAATGAACAGAGGATCTTAAAAAGGGTAATTGTATCATTTTTAAATTAAAATGATGGATTAAATTAGTAATATATTGAAAAAAATTATAATAAAAGATCTATATCATCAAATATTTACAATAAAGAATCTTAAATTCCTCTACCCAATAATAAATTTTATAAAACTTATAGTAAAATTCCCTAAAATTTGATAGAAATGATGATTTTTAAAAATAATTGTGATTTTTAAGGTCTTTCATTATAAATATTTGATAATATGAGTCTTTTATTATAATTTTCCTAACATATTGCCTAATTTGAAATGAATATCAAAGTCTTTTATTTTTCATTCTCACATACATCATCTTTCAGGGAGGGCAATGAAAATTGACAGCCTCAAATAATTGTCAAGGAAACATTGATAATATTTCTCCCTTTTATTTTTTATTTTGGATAATGCAATAAAAAAATAAGAAAAAAAAATTTCAAAAAAAGAAAATTAATACATTAGTTGCTACTACACATTTAGTTGCTTATAAAGGAGAGGAAGTTCCTTTCTAAAATTATGCATAATATTTATTATGTTCTTATAATTATTATTTAATAATATTTATTTTTTGTTACATAATTAAAATATGAACACAAATATTTTTTATTTATAAAATTACCTTTTTCTTTTTTATCATCTTCATTTTACATGTCAAATGAGGTGTTAGATATTTAAATTTGCACTTTTGGGGAAAAATGTTAATTAGATGTGTAGTTGCTCGTAGATGTTGATTAATTTATACATTTGAAAGATGAGCACTTATTTGATATGTACATAAAAGTAAGGGTGAATACTAGCTCGATATGTTTGGTCCTTCCCAATCAATTGAGTTAGGTTGAATTAGTCAAAAAAACAAAAAAAAGGTAATGCCTGACCTAATAGTATATTTAAAAAGAAAGGAAAGACTTAAATGAAAAAAAAATATTTTTAATAATTATTTTGTAATTTTAACTAAAAATTTTAAACATAATTTTAAATTATAAGTAGCCAAAGGGTTCAGGTCCATTTTCAAACCTCTCTTAAATATAATTGTCACGTTCAAATGAAAAAAAAATAAGAAGAAAAATATATATTTTTAAAATTAAAAGCAGAAAAACAAATTTCAAATTTGAAATAACAAACAAGCAATTTTTTTAGGAAAACAAGAGTCCAAATTGCAATTTATATCATGTCTATCTCAAAAAAAATCCAAAAGAAAAAGAAAAAGCAATCACCCCAATTAAACCACTAGGTTTTTTAAATTTTCAAATTATAATTTTTTGAAATTTTACCCTTTATGTACACTTGTATTTTCCTCTTGTTTCCTCTTTTAAATTCACATTTTTTTTATTTTCATTGCATATATCTTGTAAATACATATCAAAATGAGTGATTAAATATTTAAAATAGTCAAATAATTATAAAAATATAGATATTTGAAATTTAAAAGACTTTTAAAGTTTTTTAAAAAAATTAGAAGAGCTTAGTTTGGCAAGTTAGGCCAGGGCGAAATAAATGAAGTTGAAATATGATAATAAAATAAACTTAATAAAAATAAAGAAGATGCAAGTTCACGAGAGTACCTTTCCTGTGTATTGCTTGTGCAATGAAGTCTACACGTTGCTTGTCCCCGAAGGTTTTCAAGTGCATCTCTGCAACCACCTTTACTTGAATTTTTGAGCTAACCTTCAAAACGAATCACAATTCCCCTCCTTACTCACCTTCATCTTTGTCACTCTCCCTGTATCTCCATCAATTCGACATGTCTTGAGAAAAATGCAAGTGAGTTTTTCAGAGATTAACCATTTAGCTTTCTTGGTGTTTCCACCTACGTGATGGTAAAGCTTAATGGAATTCTTCATATTAGGGCTTTGGAAAGATGAGTAATTGAGCTGCAAAGCCTTCAACTTTGCCTCGATGTCATCTAGTGATTAAGGAGATTTGATTCTCTGCTCTAAAAAATTTTGGCGCACTACGTCAAGAAATAATTTTGTTGGCAATTATTTTTTTTCTTTTATTAGCAATTTTTAACTACTAACAAAAGGGTTAATCATTTTGTTGGCAGTTTAGAACCGCTAATAAAAAGCCATCTTTATTAGCGATTGTTAAATAACCGCCAATAAAAGATAAACTTTTGTTGGTAATTATATAACAACTGCCAACAAAGATTCATATTTTGTTGGCAATTATAAAAATAACCACTAACAAAAGTCACTTATTGTTGGCGATTATTTATTAACTGCTAATAAAAGTCAATTTTTATTAGTGGTTTAACTTTTAACAATAACTGTAAACAAATATCACTTTTGTTAGCGATTCTAAATAGAATTACCAACTTTTTTTTTTCATTATCTAATGCACTTCCTTTCGTTTTTGTTCTATAATTCTGCTAGCCATCAATTATTAACCAACTCAAAACAATCAACAAGAAGAACTATTATAAAGTAATTAAAAAATAATTACAATAAGTAAATCAAATGTTACTAAACAATATAAAATTAGTAGAAATTAACATAAATAAAGTTCAACTAAATCAATAAACATTGTTGGAACATGTATTAAAACCACTCTTTCCTGGATTCATCTATCTGAGTATTAAAGTTTTCTTTGCAATATGCATGTGGAAAGTACTACAAAACAAAATAACAACGATTTGAAGTTAGATGACTGGAATTTAGTCAAATTTTAAAAGTATTTTTTTAAAGCAAGTTTTATATTAAAAAAAAATCAGCAACATAACGAGTTATAAATAGAAATTCTCTGGGTCTTAAACCCTCTTTTTGTAGCAAATTACACACTCATATCACCAAATACAACTTGTAACAGTAGATTACCAGCAACTGATACCATTATATAGTTAAATTTTATTATAGAAGGGAACATAGGGGCAAGGAAAACCATCCAATCACTTAAAGGAATTGAATTACATACCGTATCTGAGATTATTGATTGTCCATATATAACGATATCATTTATGAATCTCATCATGTAATACCCGCTGTCTGTGTTGTTTGGTTGTTTTGGACACTGTAAAAATCCAATAAAAAACATATTAAATTTAGAAAATGATGTACTCAATAATTGCCTGAATATTGATAAATACTTTTACTTTGTTTTATTTATATAACGTGGCCATTTTTTTTATTTCCACACCTTAAGCTCGCGATTTGTGCGAAACATGACCTATTAATTGCTTGGACTCCTACCCATTACTCTACTAAATATAACCTTATTATACTCTATTTAATTATTATTTTGTTGCAATCGATATTTCAAAGAAAAACTAGTAGCATGATGGCATAAAAATGAAAGTTTTCCAGGCTTAGAACAATATTCCAGCAATCCATAATCAAAGAATAATGACAGAACAATTTTACTCTTCTTTTATGTAAGTTATAATTGAGCTATATTATATTTTGCACAATCTGTCATACTAAAAAAATTATTTTGTAAACACTATCTTAATATGTCACCAAAAAAAAAAAGAAATAGTGCCAAAAAAAGGCACAAATGCAAAAATGAAGGAATGGAGAATGGGATCTCAAAATGGAGAAAAACAACTACTACTTAATCTCTTCATATATATATATATATATATATATTAATTAAAACAAATTAATTTTGTAAAAAATAAAAATAAAAAATGGGATAAACTTATAGGATAATGGAAGGGGAAGAAGTAACACAGCAGACGTGGGAGGACTAAGGCGAGGGCGAGCGGACAGTGGCAGAGGAAATGGTAGACATGGGACGTCGAATGTGGCAGAGCTCTCGAACAAAGCTCAAGTAGACGACGAATGCAAGATGCGAAAGAACGATAGGCTGAAGTGGGAGGAGAGATGCTGCAATGGCAATGAATAGATAGACAGAAAATGGCGACGCATAGATTGATGGACGGCACGGATGGAAGGACAATGGTGCACAAATGATACAATCTTCGCAGCAAAGAGTTTGCATGCAGTTTCAAGAAAAAGGATGAAAATAAATGGCAGATGCAAAATGAAATAGGGAGGATTTAAAATGCAAATAGTTGGCAGCTTTACTAAAACCACCAACCAAAAGAAGAATAAGTTGTCGGTTCTCTAAGAACTGCCAACATATACCTCTTATTTTTGTTAGTGGTTTTAATTATTGTTGGCAGTTCGTATGAACCACTAACAAAGGCCAAATTAATGTTGGCAGTGTTGGGAATCATGGGAGGTGTAACACTCCAAAATTTAATTAAGGTATTAATCATAGATTTAGAGTAATTAAAGATAATACATAGAGGATAATTGGGCAAGTTAATGAATATGTATTTTAGAGAAATAAATTATTAACATGGGTTTGAGAATTAATTGGGATAGAAATTTCATCTAAGCCCAAATTAATAGATCATGATAAGAGGCTAATGGAGGCCTAATGAATTAGGTGCAGATCCAACCCAATTTAATGTGATAGAGGCCTAGGATCCACCTTGTATAGACTCTTATAAGTGGCCCAATTACCCTTGTGCAGACCCAAATCCTTGAACCCTTTAAACTTGGCCTAAACCTAATTAAATTTCAGCAACCCAATGCATAAAAAATTGGCCCAACAAGCTAAAGTTTGAAACCCATTAGGAGTTGGGCCTTGGAGCAACCCATGACCCATATATTTGACCCAACTTAACCCCACTAAAACCTTAAAAACTGACCAGCCACCTCCCCCATTCTGCAAAACACAAAAACACAAGGAAAATTCGGAGGTGAGGAGGAAAGGCTAGGGTTCTTGGCATAATTCCACATTTTCTCACATTTGGAACAAAATTTAGCCAAGGTAATAGTTATACAACTTAATCCCCTAATCTTTCTCTTTAATTTGGTCTGATTAGTTTTTCATTTGGAGTATTTTCATCATACCCAAAATCTGAAATGCGAGTGTTTAGGGATTTCCTTGGTGAAATTCGTAGGTTGAGGTTAGGACTGGTATTAGGTGAGTTTAAAACCCCCTATTTTGATGCTTTCTTTGCTAATTTGAGACCCCCATAGTTGATTTATAATATGGGTATTAATTTTGTACAAATTTGCTTAGCATTTTGGATGGAATATTGAAATTTCTGGTAGAGGACACTTTAATCCGAATTTGGGATTTGTGGTGGCTGGATAAGTATTCTTTAGGTAGTTAGTAACATTTAAATTCCTTGGGTACTTGTTGTAACTGTTAATGATGAATTAGAGTAGTAATTATCTGATGCTATGATTATAGGGAGACTCTGTACTATTGGTGGCTGTTACAAATTTGTCTACAAGTGAGGTAACCGGGGTTTATATTAATTCCACGCATGTATCTGTTTAATTTCGTATTTGCTGTACATAAATGATTTGAAATGCTAAATGAATTGGTTGGCTATCTATTGTATGATGATTGGACCTTGTGAGTCCATGGTGGAGTTGTGGTGCGGCTGCCACCCGTGCATGTGCTACGATCGAGCACCGGGTTATGATCAAACCCCAGATGCACTGAGCCCTAGTTGTGCTCAATGGGGAGTAGGTACCGTGGACGGGCCTCTTCCGGTGTTAATAGCTTTTAACATGCGAAAATATGATTGCTAGTATGGGATAATAATCATGATAGCCTAATTGCTTCATTTACTGATATGATTGATATGATTTGGATGTTGATTTTAATTCATGCTTATATGCTAATTAAACTGGATTATATGGTGAAATTGCCTTGGTTACTGAGATTATTATCTCACCCCATTTTATGGGATTATAATTTCAGGTGAAGGTTCCTCGAGTAAGGATAAGGGCAAGCAAGTGGATGAACATCCATGAGCTTAGGCCTAGTGTGGGGAGCTACACTTGGTCTGAGTGTAATAGAGTAGATGCTAATTTTGTTAAGTCTTGTATAGCATCATCATGTATCTGTATTGCCAAGTATAAGAGTCTGTATTTTGATAATATAATGTGTACCTATTGAGGAGTAGACCTTACTTTAAATTGGTATTTGATGTATGGGTTTATGATATTTGTTGTGAACCTTATTGAACTTATGATATGACTTACCATTTGAGAATGTAACCTTGAGATATTGATATGAATCACTGATGTATGGAACCTCTACTGGAAAGTGTATCTAATGTTAAATGTCAATGGTGCATGATTTGTGTTGTTATTATTCCCTGAACTTGATGATATAGGGTAATTAGAGAAAAGAAATTGACCATTGAGTCTTGAATTAGATAGGAGAGATTAGCCGGATAAATTAGGTTAATGAAGGCTATTTGAGCCCCACAATTAAAGTAGAGGAGCCCTAGGGTGAGATTGGAGGGAGAAAGGATAGTATAAGTCCAGATTTTCGGACTGTAAGACTAGAAGGCACTTCGCCGCGGCTAAAATAGAGTTGGTCGTGGCCAATAGAGGCGAAGTTGCCCAGGGAGAGTGCCAGAGAAGAAATCGCTGCGACGAAATGTGAGAGGTCAAACTGGGAGTCGTCCAGAGAGAAATTAGCTGTGGCGAATTATGGAATTGGCTGTGGCAAACTTTTAGGAAAATGTCCCCGGCATTCCAAAGAGGAATTGGCCGCAGCGGAATGAGGAATTGACCGCGGCCAATATCAAGAGGCGAGCGAGGAAGTTCCAGGAGGCTTCTTCGCCACGGCGCCATGCAGGTTGGCCGCGGCGATAGTGATGAAGAAAGGGGTAAAACAGAAAGGAATTGCTCACGACTAAGAGTAATTAGGCCGCGGCGAATATGCTGAAACACTTATATTAACTAGAAAACTTTGGTTTTCCATATGTTAATCACAAGGGATGATCTAGAGTCATTAGGATAAGTTATAATTTATGAGTAATAGAATCTAAGGCTTATAAATAGATGTTTAATTCCCTTATGAACATAAGTGTATGTAATCATATGATTGATGACTCTA
This sequence comes from Erythrophleum fordii, assembly GCA_032878935.1. Classification (NCBI taxonomy): domain Eukaryota; kingdom Viridiplantae; phylum Streptophyta; class Magnoliopsida; order Fabales; family Fabaceae; genus Erythrophleum; species Erythrophleum fordii. The sequence continues at coordinate 25,150,489 of JAVQMF010000058.1, read as the reverse complement.
ATCACCTTAAGGTTTAAATTTCTCCACATTTTCATAACTTATGATGATTAATCGCGTGTTTAACCTTAATTATGATGATAAGAAATTAGGGTCGTCACAGGAGGAATATAGCGAAAACATTTAAAATTTTGATCCCGATTCCCACTAAGGATCCGTCAAAATCGCTTAAACCGAATAGGTTCAGAGAATTACCTTTTTCTGTCGATTGAGTTTGTTGTTTACTTTTTGTTTGGATCACAGGAACTGATCGCAAATCAGCTCCCTCTACTGGTATCCACATTAATGGGGTTCAACAACTCAAACGGTGTGCTAGTAGCCTATCCGTACAATCCCCCGTACAGTTCCGTACGACGTCCGTACAGTGTCCCTTTCTCTAAGGTTTTTAAAGGCAGCTCTAGCTCATCTTTTCTGATATGGAAACCCCTATTTATATATTAGGGTCTCAGATATATTTAATTAATCAAAATTAATTCAAGATATCATTAAATATATCTATTAATTTAAATTCAAATCTATCTTATAGTTTAAATTCAAACTAACAATATCTAGAGCTTAATTTAAATTATCTGATTAATTTAAATTTAAATCTATCTGATAGAATCAAATTTAAATTATCTGATTAGTTTAAATTTAAATCTATCTGATAGAATTAAATTTAAACTAATTCATATATATATATACATATATATAATATATATATATATATATATATATATATATAATATTTCGAATTTTAATTATTTATATATATATATATATAATTCCTCAATCCTAGATATTCATTGAATCTAAACACATTTCTGATTCAATAAATGTGGACATTTTAGCCCGAGTTGGTCCATTCTTGTGTGCGACCCTACAAGCCTATATGATGTTGGCAGTGAGCCAACTGCACTGTTTGACCCACAAGTCACAAGCGGCCTCTAGCAAGACATTGTGACTACCCAAATCATACGAGATTAGTGATCCGATGCAACCTATCTTATAACCCTATCATATCCCTTTTGTCACACGATATCTAGATCGAGTATGAGGCATGGAAATGTCATCCTCAACTTGCTCGATCGTAACTTTCTCGATCTCCGAGCAGACTGATTATAAGATGGAACCCTTTCTATCTGAGCATGGCCATACATTTCTCAGTCACACTCATCGAGGGGCCCAGAGATATCTCCCTATTAATCAGAGGGACAAATTCCATCTTGACCACTCATCTTCCTTTACATGGATTTTATTATACCTGATCATAGTCTTTATAATCAGCCGGTTAAATGATAGACATGGGACGTAGGAATCTATGGTGATCTCAGATCCAAGGGATCAATGACATGGTTATATATAAGATAAACGTATAACCTAATCCATGTAACTTATCTCATGATGGGTCTATCCATCGTCCTGTTCTCTAACATACGCCTATGATTTTTGATTCATATCATCATATATGATTAACACTTAATTAATTAAAATCATACTAGTCTTAATTCATCATTGTTCCCACAATGATAATTGACTAGGGACATTTTGGATAATAAAAAAAATGATTTATCCATGGATATTATTATATATAAACATGCAAATAATATAATAATGTAATAAAAGAAAACTCTTATTTCGTAATAAAAATATTGTTCGCAATACAATGATTGGCCTAGGGCACAATTTCTAACAGGCAGTTCATATGAATCGTCAACATATTTCTTCTTTGTTGGTGGTTCGTTAAGAACCACTAACAAAGAATGTTTTTGTTGGTAGTTCTTAATGAATTGTTATTATTTTCTTTATTTGTTTCTTGTATTTTTGTTAACGGTTATTGTAAACTGCTAACTATACTTAATTTTTGTTTGTAGTTTTATAGGAATCGCCAATGAATATACGACAACAAATTCTATTTCTATGGTAATGGCGCTCCTCTTTGCCATAATAGTAGTTTGTTTCTTCTTTTTTATGGTCCTCCTAATCCTTCTCTTCATCAGAGTTGGAGATTTCTAAATCTCACAAGTGTGCCCCACCTATCTTTGCTGTTTTGGATTAAAGCATACAAGTTATTGAAAAGTCGAGGAATTTGATAAAAAGATAGGATCTTAGCGTGAGTATCTTAACGGGAGTATCAAACAGTGCACTTTAATAAGTGTGGTGATATGGCTAGCTTAGGGCCACAAAACGACGCGCACATTAGAGGTTGAGAGAATAGCACGACATGTTCCTCATCTTTGAGAATCAGAGAATCTGCTCACGATATACCACATTCAAGCATCGGATACTTAGTCCTAAAATAAAAAATAGAAAAAATTAAATTAAAAGATATAAGTAACTCACTGTTCTAATTAATGCACTTTGTTATTTATTATTTGTTAATTATAAAGTACTAGATAAGAATAATGATATAAAACAAGAAGCAGAATTTTCCTTTGGATAAAAAAACGTTAAACAACTTAGTACGTATGAAAACTAACTAATATCATTCCTTTGGATAAAAAAAGGTTAAACAATTTAGTACGTATGAAAACTAATTAATATCATAAGTTTATTTACTGCAAGTATATTAAAGAATGTCCAAAATCAAGATTGAAATCCCAACCATTAATTGTGCATTTCAAATCTCTTGCCCCCACCCCCTGAGGGGGGGGGGGGAGGGAGAAAATAAAAGAAGAAAAATATTTGTATCATTAATTACAATTTGAGTGATAAATATGCACTAAATATAAATAAGGCTTCATTATATACCCCTTTTTGTTAAAAAAGAAAAAGAAATCTAATTCAAACAACCCGTTTAGTAACCTTAAAAAGGAGGAGAAAAAAGGAGTTGGGAAAGGAAAGTTTGGAAAAATATCAATTTTACCCTTATAATTATTATTCAATCATTAGTTAATACCCTTTAACAATAATTATTTAATTATTAAAAATAAGAGTATTATGAATATTTTCTATCTACAAAATTACTTTTTCATTTTCTATTCCTATTTTTATTTTTAACTTTTCGTGTACCAAATGAGTATTCAAGTATAAACTAAATACTTACCTTATTTGGAATTAAAGCTAGCTAGGTAATTTCGTGTTAATATCATAGAATAATATTTCTCTTTTGCAATGACATCAATAATTAAAAACGAAAAATTAATTTATTGATGGTGGCAAATGGGTAGCAAACGATAGTCACTTTAATTTCATTCATATCTTTTTTTCAAAAACATTTTTATAAAAAAAGTATAATCCTTTTTCATTCTTCATTGTCAATTGTTTTTTTTTTTGACTCCTAAATTCTTTCTTTTTAAAAAAAAAATTATAGTTTACATCTTATAATTTAACCTAAAATTAACTTATTTTTTAATGGTTTAAAGTGTGTCAGTACCACGTATATATAGTTTAATCAAGTATATGGTTTAGTCACCTAATAATATTTTTTACATTGAATTACGATAAAAATAATCATATAAATATTAAATGATAAATAATTTTTTGCTGTTAAATGTTCACTTCACTCAAATGTTGAACATATTCATTAGTAGTATGAAACTATTTCTGGGATGACGATTTTAATTCTGTATAAGGCTAGCTTAATCCCCCTCATAAGTTTACATTCACGTTCTTCTCTGACTAAAAGACTAAAATATATTTTTATCAATAATTATTCATTATTCATTATTTTAACATTTACATACATAATTATTTCAAATATTATTAAAAACTAAAAATACTTTAAAGCTATGTAGTTAAATGGTAACAGACAATCTTAACAAAATTTGAAAGAGACATTTGAATTAAAAAAGAAGAAATTGATTTCAGACCAAATTTTTAAAAAAAAATCCAGCAAGCACGCCCATTTGGTATGATGTATAGGATAAGACTTGATAGTATAAAACTTGATAGGATAAAACCTAATAAAATTTTAAGATTATGCAGTGTTTGGTATGATACTATATAAGATAATGTATCATATAAGATAATATTATCATTTATTTGATGATGCACTATATAACACTAGATAGGATAAAAATCAACTCTTTTAACAAAAATAACCTTTACTTAAAAAATATACTATATTTTTCTGTGTTATATTATTTTTTAAAAAAAATTATGGGTGAATAGGGTTGCATATAGTGCATGATAACCTAGTGACTTGAGTGACCTAATCTTGTCTGGTTACATTAGGCTAAATAGCTAAAATATAATTTTATAAGGACTTATATGAAAATTTTATTTTTTTAGAGACAAAATATAATTTTATAAGGACTTATATGAAATTTTTATCTTTTAAGAGTCAATTTATAATTTTTACCAAATATTAAAAAAAAAGTGGCTTAACTAGTTTAAAAAACCAATCTAACATAGTCTCATATTAAACCAACTAAATTGAGTTTAATATTAAATTAGTTTTTGCAGAACTTATCCCAATTTTATTAATTTTTTTTAGAAAATTATTTTATAGGGACTTATATAAAAAAATTTTAATGGTAAAATGCAATTTTATTGGGGCTTATATAAAAATTTTATTTTTTAGGGTCATTTTATAATTTTTATCAAAAATTATTTATAAGTACTTATATGAAAACTTTATTTTTTTAGGGTCATTTTATAATTTTTATAATTTTATAGGGGCTTATAATTTTTATATGAAAACTTTATAATTTTTATAACAAAATTTAAAAATGATCCAAATAACCCGATCCCAACTAGTATTAATTAAAACCAATACAATCTAGCCAATAAATATTCCATAGGTAAGAGATTAAAATTGATAAATATTTATACATTAAAATTTAATCAGACCTAATCTCACCCCCTAAGGCATGATTAGGTCTAAGGACTGATTAGGTTATACATCATTTTGATATATAAAAAAGTTATGATATATAAGCTTATACAATACATTACATATATCAAACAAACTATAAGTTTATAATATATTGTATTAGCTTATGTAATCAGGTTTTATATGGTGTATCAAACATACCCTTAATGCATTATTTAGCTAACTATCCAATTAATCTTCGTCTTTTGTAACTGTACATTCACATTCTGCTAAAAATAAATGTTAGAACCTTTTATCTTGCGAGAAAAACATAATGTCAATAAAAAAAAAATTGTCAATACTGGATCAAAGTCAATAATGTCAATATGTTCAGGAGAAAGAGGTGTGAACATATACTGCTTCAATCACTGTATTAATTCACGATTACCTACAGATTTGAATCTAATAAATATTATTTAAACATGTTCTTTCAATTAAATTATGACAATGAACTTTGTTTTTTACACACTAAACACCACATCTTTGATTTTTTATTTAAAAAAATACATATATATCATAATAGAAATATACATATATATATATATATATATCTTAAAAATTGCATGTAAAATTTCTCACTATCTAAATTGCTCCCCCTAATAAAAGCATGTTTAGCTACTCATTGCTAAATTAATTACCTGAATAAAAGAAGAAAAGCATTTCAACTTTAAATTAGTGGTTTTCGGAGAAAAACATGAGAAGGAATATCATCATCCTAACTAGAGATCGGTAACTTTAGCTAGTGGGATTGAATTTGATGCATAACACTAGTCTTTTTTTTTTTTAATCAAAATATTGAAAGGTAAACACTTAATGCAAATGTTATCCAAATAGCACAATATTCACACATATATACACCCATATTTCTTCAATGTGAGACTTGAAGCCCCACCCTCTTCAAGCACGGTAAGAGGCCACAATATACATTGGATTTATATGGGCATCAATATATTTTTTAGACCAAATATTAAAGGATAAAACACTTAATAAAAGTGTTATCTAAATACTACACATCATACTTAAATACTCATATACACACACATTTCTCTTATATGGGACCTAAACCCTTAGTCCATATGAGATGTAGGAATGTAGTTACTATATTCCTATAATATTAAGAAATTTATTATTATTGTTATTTGTATCTTAATAAATGAATTAAATACTTTTCATTTAAAGTTTAAGATCTACCTTAATTATAATTTAAAATTAAATTAAATAACCATCATAAAAAAATAAATTAAATTACATGACAAAATATAAACAATAACAATATATACTAAGTACTCAATAAAAGGGGGTTCTGTGTGTGTGTAAGCACTAAAGATAAACTAGAGAGGTAGCTGAGTCAGATTTTAAAGCACTGATAATTAGGGTTGAAGATATTAAAACTTCATAATGATTATAGTTTGGTCAATCATAATTCTTGCCATGAATTTCTATTTTTCTATTAACGTTAATAGTTTTCAAATATTTTCTACCTCATTGATATTTTTGAAATCTTCTTTGACATTTTCTTCATATTGAAAAAAGGGTGTTCCATTTCCCATCTCCGATCCACATATTGTATAAATAGTCAAATGTTAGTGCCCACTCAGATGGACTTTCTTAAGATTTTGGCTATGAATATTGAAAACTCAGAAATTTTCTAAAACTCCTATGTCATTGGTTTCTCACCTTCCATAGTTAATCAACTCTTCAAGCCCTCGTGAGGACCCATAGAAAGTATCGATATCATAATTAGGTCATAAACCTGTCAGGTTTGGATCGCTTCCTACTTAAGAAATGGACAATTTTTTAGGTATATCTAATCTATGACAAATTTGTATATTAGGTCAGTTACAAATAAATTAGAAAAAACTTATTTTGATTCCTAACAAATAGATGAGTTTTCATTTTGGTCATTAATTATATGTCACTTTTTTCCAATTAAGTTTCTCCCAAAAAAAAAAAGTTAGCTTTGTATTGTTGCCTTGCATCTCCAAATCCAAAATTTAACTCCAAATTTAATAATATGCTAATTTAAACACGAAATCTAAAATGCGAGTTAACAGTTCCAAGTAAACGAGTAGCATTCAAATTGATGGACTGTTGAGTTTTGCATTAAATTTTAGATAACAATAAGATAGAATGATACAATATTATTGCAATTATTTTAACGTAGTTGTACAATAAGTAAGAGAATGACATAACAGAGTGGACATATATATGGGTAATATTTCATTTTTTTACACATTCTTTATATATATATATATATATATATATATATATATATATCTCTCTCTCTCTCTCTCTCTTTCTTACTACATCACATGCAATAAATTCATTTGCTGTAAAAGATCTGAACTTGAGACCAAAACAAAATTTTTCACACACAAAAAAAGGTATAATTTATATGATTTTGCCACAAAAACTACACATGGCCGACCGAAAACTGCACCTTTTTATTTGAAGTCAATATAGAGTGATGTGATCGCATGGCTTAGAGAAAGAAATAATTATCCTTGGATAATAAATTAATGATCAAAATTAGTAAAAAAAAGCCTACCAATATGAAAATCAAGGAATAAAAAACTATCAATGTGAAAGCCAAGGAAATATATATATATATATGTTACATTCTTATTTAAGCAAAAACTTGAAATAATTTTCTAACTTTTATCATAAACCTATCAATGTTTTCGTCAAACTCACCGGATAGTTTATTACTTATTTATTTATAACTAATTTGATATTAAATTTTTGTAAATGGAGTATAGGTTAGAGAATTTTTCATGTGTATATGTCATAATAGAAATGTTTGACTTGACTCCAGCAGCAGCCACTAGTCATAGATCATGATGGATATTATTTATATATAAAGCTTCTGAGTTTGAGACTTTACTGAAGTGGCCTTAAAGAGGGAATATACAGAGATCACAGAAATGGAGGAGGTAGGTAATGATAAGGTAATGAATAGTCCAGAAAAGAATAAGGAAGAAGAAGAAGAAGGTATGCTGCCCGGGTTTAGATTCCATCCAACAGATGAAGAGCTTGTTGGGTTTTATCTGCGACGAAAGGTTGAGAAGAAGCCTCTTCGAATCGAACTCATCAAACACATTGATATTTACAAATACGATCCTTGGGATCTTCCAAGTAACATCTGCTTCCTTCCCATTTATAAATTCCTTTCTATATGTAGTTAGTTAATATATTGTTATATATATATATATATATATATATATGCATGTATATATACTGAAATGGAAAAACTTAAAATTCTAAGGATTTGATGGAGATATTTTTGTGATTAGAGGAAAATAAGAGAAAGAGAAGCCGATGCCATATTGTTAAAAAGAAAATCCGAACTCTGCAGAATCATATTTTTAAACTGATATAAGGTTCTGTTTGTTAGTTTGACTTCTGCAAATTAACATATATATGCCCACACGCACACCATACTTTCTAACATACAGTTTTGCCTTTTTCATTTATGGCACAATTTTTTACACTTCGCTAATGTTTTTATCAAACCTAGGTTGCTGAGGATCACTAGCTAACTGAATTATCTGATGCATCATGCTACGGGTATAGGATATTCCATTAAAAATTTCACAGAACGAGAAACTTATTGATGACAGTTTTCAAAAAATGTTAGAAGAAATTGAAACTAATTATATATAGTCATTTTATCGAAAGCGGGAAGCGACGGTATAATTATATTCTGATTCAAAATTTCTTTTTGCTCGTTCAAAACTTAGTGATGGCGTATAAGAATTGACATAAAGTGTGATGATACTAATTTGTTTGTTTTTTGTTTGGTTGGTGGGGTGATGTAATTGATAAGAAGAAGCGAGCAGTGTGGGAGAGAAGGAGTGGTACTTTTTCTGCAAGAGAGGGAGAAAATACAGGAACAGCATAAGGCCTAACAGGGTGACTGGGTCAGGCTTCTGGAAGGCCACAGGGATAGACAAATCCATTTACTGCCTTAAAGAGCCACATGACTGCATTGGCCTCAAGAAATCTTTGGTCTATTACCGTGGAAGTGCTGGCAAAGGCACCAAGACTGATTGGATGATGCATGAGTTTCGCCTCCCTCCCAAGCCTGATAATAACAGTCTTCAAGAAGCAGTAAGTTCCTCATCTTCGTTTCCTTCTCTGGTTTTCTTTCTTATTGAACTTTTTAATCTACGAAGCATTACGGTTAAGGGTGTCATCATGTTTTGCTTAAAATTAATTTCTTATTTGAGAGATATTTAAGGCACAACTCTGTCACACGCGCTTTTGACTTGGTATGGAGATTTTTAATTTACCACATAGAATTAGTAACCCAAGCAATTTTCTTTTCTAGGAAATTACAATAAATATTGTGTTTAATTTAGCCCAAATTTTTGATCAGAGAGAAGGGTATTTTAGTCAATGCAAAAGGGAAGAGTGAGGAAACAATATGAGAAATCTAAAATCCCATAAACTATTTGAGAATAAATTACTCAAGCTTTATGAATAACTAATTCATTAGGAAAATTAAAATTGTCAAAAAACTTAATTAAAATAAATTTATACCAAATATAGAAATTTTATTTTTCCAAATATAGTTTTCTGAAAAACCTAAAGAAATCTCCATATCAAACACAATCTTTTGAGTGCTCCCTCATACCAATTAAATCAATCTTTTTTGCGTAGTTTATTTAAGTGGGGTATGTACACCTTTCAAGTCTTACAAAAGATGCAAAGACGTTCAAAATATAAGAGTCTGTTAAAAATCCAAATTGAGCATGTTGATGCTGTGGCTAATGGACTGCTAAATTTTGAACAAGTTTGTATCTTTCACAAAATTTGGGAGTTGTAAATGCTTAAACTAACGGGATTAATAAAATTCACCCAAGTGTACGTAATTAAGTTATTTTCATTTCAAAATATTCTTCTTTAGCTACTGTCCCACAATTAAGATACCAAATTCTTCTCCTAGGTTTCGTGTGGTTCTCCGCGTCACGATCGTATTTCCTTTACATAATTTGTGTAATGTCTCTTATACCTTTATACTTATTATTTTATCTATCAAATCACCTTTTTAAAAATATGGGTAAAATAGTCATTTCTTATTTCACCTACTCCCACCTACTCACATTTTATATTCCTTTCACTATTCCCTTTCCCAACCAAACTAAGCATTAGTATCGTAATTAAGTTATTTTCATTTCAAAATTTTCATTTCAATATATATCTCATATAGCAGAAGGAAAAAAACAGTGTTTTATGGAATATCGTTCTATAATATAATGTCTTTGGAGGCATTAAAAAAATTCTTTTTGGTTTTCTTTTCTTTGAAAATCTAGATAAAATAACTGAAAGTTAACCCAACTAGAACCATATATATAAAGACAAAAAAACCAGAGAAAAGATATTTAATTGATGACAATTGCTAAGATTCTGGGTCTGAAATACGTTCATATTCAAGTGATTATTGAGTTTATATTATATATGCTAGGTCCAAAGCACGTCTAAGACTCACTGTATATAGGAAAATTTGATTATTTATTATAGTAAGGCGTGGAACGTTATACTCTTTAATTATTTTATCTCTATTTTGTGAAGTAATATATTATTATGATGAGAGGTATGAAAACATCAAAAAATTTTACGCTTAATTTATGACTATATGTCATAGTCCTCATTAGAATTCTGGATTCTTTTTTCCATACATTCTAGATTGAAATAGTTTACATTTACAGATCTACAAATTAATTAATAGTGCTTACCTACCACCAAAAATATTTTGATTTATAGTTTAAATTGCAATAAATTTCGCCATTGTGGCTGCCTTTGAAGCTTATAATATACTTCAGATTAAAGTCTTGCTGGGGTTTTCAATGTCGCTCTTCATACATTGCATATATTTCTTCTCTTGGTCCCATGCACTTTCTGGACTTCTGGCTTTATGCTACCAAGTCAACTCTGTTGAATACTAATTTACATTCTAATTGAATTTGAATGTATAACTGTCAATATATATCAAGTCACCCTTTATTTCCTCTGCATGGCCCCCTCCCTTAATCAAAATTATTTGTACTAGTCAAATCAAAAGAGCTGGAAATAGTTTGTTATTTGCGATTTTGTTATACATTCAAGATGCCAAGGTGTGTTTTTTGGTGCATTAGTGTTTGATTTGTTAATTTGGCATTATCTAAAAAGGCATATAGAATATATTATTTTGAATGGCATGATATATTCCAAAAATTATAAAGATCTCGTATACTTTTTTCCCCCTTTTTTAAGCAACACATATATACTTGAAATTTTAACTTATTCACTTACGACTGCTTTTAATAACCATGTCAAAGATAGAAAATTTAAATATAAGATACTGTATATTTTGGTATGATATCATAGTATGTAATATATGCCAAAAAATATAATACCAAACAGTTCCATTATGTAATTATTATATTTAAGATATAGACTAATAATTATTTTTTAATAAGTTTGTCTCAAATATAAAAACCAATATATTTTTCTTCCATTAGCTTCTTCTAGATAGTAAAGTCTACTGACATTTATTTCAATTATTTTTCTATTAATTTTTGCATTTATTTTTAGCGCAATACATGTAGTTATTAGTTAACAATTTTTCATTCTTGTTTTCGGGGTTGCACTTTGCAGGAAGTGTGGACACTCTGCAGAATATTCAAACGAATCCCATCCTACAGAAAGTACACTCCAAGTCTGAAAGATACAACAACAGCAACAGCAGCAGCCGCCACCAAACAAAATTATTACCTAACTAATTCAAGTAATTCTAAAACATGCAGCTTAGAATCTGACAACAAGTACAACAGCAAGCCATGCTTAACTTCTTTCAGATCATCAGATTCTGTCATTCATCATCATCATCATGAAAGAAAACCAGTTCTTGACGAAAGAAGCCAATTTTTTCTGGGTCAGCTAGCTCATCAATCTCCTTCATCAACGGTGACTAATTATAACCACAGCTTTTTGAATCATCAGAATGTGGAGGATGTGCTTACCAATGGGAACTGGGATGAGCTCAGATCTGTGGTTCAGTTTGCCATTGATCCTTCCACGGTTTATGATTGTACAGGATTAGATAGATAGATGTTTTGAAATTTTTGAGTAGATTACTGTTTTTGTTCCTGAAATATTAATTTTTCAATTTGGTCCTCCAAAATAGAACTTTTTTAAGTCTCAATAATTTTTTTTCCAATTATTTTTATCCTTTTAGATGATTAAATTGGGAAGTTAGTCCCTATGACTTTAACAGATGGAGGGACAAGAATTAATGATTGGGAAATAAAAATTATTGAGAAGCTAAATTGAGGGGATTACACTTTAGAGGATCACTTTGAGAAGTTAGTCATCTATTAAGAACAAAAATGGTCATTTATTCAAAAAAAATTCGTTTAATTATAAAATGACCCATGAACATGTCAAATATTTTTTTTTAATAGAACTTATTTTTGACATATTTATTATTTTTATAATTAACTTCATCTATTCAATTTTTATAAATCTAGCCTATTAAGAGAAATATGCATGTATCTCCCACCCGCCTCTTTTCCAGGGTTGAAGTGAGAATCTTTGACAAAATATATTGTAGGACAGGTTTACAATTTTGACATTATTATTCCCAGACTTACTATTTTGACATTATTATTGTACGACGTGTGTTTTACTATCTGATTATTCTTTTTCATTTATGTTTAGGTAAAAATGCGTGTGTTTTTTCTTTCTTCCTATTCAATTTAGAGATCATATGATGACATCCACACATTAGAATTCCAAATTTAAATAACGTTAAATAATATCAAATAATTAATTCTATATTTGGCATTAACTAATTAACTAAATGGATTAATTTTGTATTTAATAGTGATTGTATGAATTAAAACACACGTTATAAATAGTTCATAATATATTGAGTTGTTTACAAATCCATTAATAAAGAGGTCCTAATTTATACCTAATATTTTGAGTTAATTATTCTATTTATATTTGTTAAGATTTTGTCAATATATATATGTATATATATAAACCCTTCAGTTAATTTGATAATGTGTGACATTCTAAGATGTGAACCTTCTCTCTCTCCTCTTTTCTCTTAACCTTTTTTCTCTAAGGATTCTGAATGACCAAATTGATAGATTCAATCTTGATTTCAAGTAAAATTTTCAATCCTATATTATTATCTCCCACATATGAAATCTAACAAGCAATACTTCAGTACCCAAAATGCACTAGTTGCCTTCTTAGCTAGTTTCACTGTTATAGAAAGTTATCTGAGCATAACTATTTTCATATAATGGTCAATATTAGACATAGTAAAGCACACTAATGGTTATAGTATAATTTTTTTCATAAATGATATTTTTATAAGTACATATATAGATGTTGTTCTTACTTGAATTCAGCTTGTCAAACGTGCACTTTGCACTTTTTAAAATGTAAAGTAATTATTTATGAATATATAAAAATTAATTTCTTTAATTTTATTGGCTATAATTACCCACTTGTATTTTATAAGATGTTTGGTATATCTTTATCTTTATCTTGACATTTAATATGTATTTATTTAATAAACTGATATCTAATATAAGGAGTGTCATTCATGATTTCAAAATGTTACAGGAGGGATTCATTTTAAGTAATATTTTATATAACTAGAAAGTATAAATATCTCACATTACATTCTTTTTAATTTTATTATTATTATTATTATTATTATAAAATATTACTTGTTTATCATACTAGACATATACATCTTAATTATTACGATAATTTATACATTAATATTCTATTCTATAATATTTAAAATATGGAATAAAAATAAACCAAACACGTCTTTTCCCTTTTAATGCAAAGTGTATTGCAGAGGAGTTCGATATCCATCCATACGAAATCCTTTCGAAGTTAATGGTCAAAGATCTCATAACGGCACACAAGATTGGAAGTGTTTATTGAGATGTGGCCGGCACACTACCAAACTTGGGCCCACAACTTTGTATAATCTGTCCTTCCAATGGGCCATGACTTGACCTTTCAGTTCCCATTGGTCTAGTGCAGTGTCATGATTCCAGGGCAGACCAAAAATTGCTGGAAAAAATTAGATCAAATTTTAAATTAGAGATAGTTATATTCAAAAATTTTAATTTTTAAAATTATTCTAAAAAAATTTTAAGTTCAAAAATAAAAAAAAATACACCATCGTGTTATATTTGGAATTTTTCTAGTTTCTATCATGCACTATAACGTTTATATATTTGAGGATTGAAATGACATACATACTTATGGAGTGGACCCGAGATGGATAAAATAGAACCCACATGTAAGGTTGCAATTCCTAGTTCTTACATACACAAGCTATTTAGGGCACAAAAAGATTGGTTTTATATTTGAGTGACTCCATGATAAACTAGAGTTTTATTGGCACGGAGTATTTACTTATTTAGACACTATGATATTTATTTCCCACAAGCCTCATGGAAGCTTTATGAAGTTGAACGGCAGTTTAGGGAACGAGCTTGCTCCGTGAGTTGGATCAAACTTTACATATCACTGAAAGTTTACAAGAGGCCAGCTGTTGTATAGTAGAAAAGGTACCCTTACTCAGGGCAGGCCACAACACAGATTTGATGAGGGAAACAGAAAAATGAAATCGAAATAGTTTACTTTCACATACAAAGAAAATGGTATAATTACATTCCCTGCAGGAGAAAATTTTCTATATGGCTGAATATTTGTGGGTAACATCAGGGCTGACGAAAAGAGTTTGATGCTTGTCCATGGTGATCAGTGCCGGGTTGGCTAACCACAGGAATATCCAAGCTGTTTCCTACGGCTTCGGACGATACTTCCCTTACATCGGCCACCCTTGCCTCGGTTGCCTGAATATCACTCCATTCGTTGTCTCCAACTGGCCGGACATTCACCTGATCTGTTGCCATGTGGACTACACTCTCTGCGGGGACAGGAACTGCTCTGGAAACACTTAAACATGCTTTATCCACATTCTCTTCCGTCCGGTCAACATGCTTCATATCTGAGCAAGACTCTGTCTTCTCAAAAACTTGAGTTGTATCAATGTGTTGTCTGCTAACACAAAATTATCCGCTAAATCAACGTTAGGTACAACTACCATAATTCTCTCTATTTTCATGACAGTTCTGCATTTCCGAGCTGACACACATATATACACAGAATGCAACTCAATGAACCCATAAATAACCAATAAGTCAGTACAAGTATTCTTTTTCCTGTCCCACTTTCAATCATTGGAATGCTTGACATGTTGCCATCTTCAAGTTTGGATTATTAACTCACTTCAGAAAGGGTCATAGTAGCCGATAATTGTAATTGACAAGCAAAATCAAACCTAGTTAAGGAAAGTATATGCCAAGTGCCAAAGAAGGTGAGATACCGAACCTTTGAAGTTGTGCTTTCAACATGTTCACATACGCAAGAAGCTCCTGCTTCTCTTTTAAGGCTGCTGATTCCCTCTGCACAGCCTCCTTTATTCTAGCTTCAGCATTTGACTCAGCAACCCTGACCTTCTCTTCTGCCCTTACAACAGAAGCTTCTAAGATCACATCATGCTCTCGAGCTTTTGCCAACTCAGAACGCCACATATTTGCTTCTTGAATAGCAGCATCTCTCTGTTTGATTAATTGCTCTCTTTCTTTGCTTAAGCCCATAATCTTCTCTTCAGACTCTTTTAGCTACAAAAGGATTTGAAGATAAATTGAACACATAAGACTATGTCACTGCAAGTTATTCCCATAGTTACAGCTGGTAATTTATGGCCCACCATATTTTACTGAAAATCATTCAATTGCTCCAGAATAGTGACATACCTTCTGTGCAGACACCTCCAGCTGCTTCTCCGAATCCTTTTTCAAACGCTCAATTTCAGCATATGCAATTCTCCGTTGTTCATCCATAGTATAAGCAGCTAATGCTGCTGCCTCAGCAGCTTCAGCTGTCTCGGACAGTTTCTCTGCTATATCTTTTATCGTTGAATCACGGGCACGAAGGTCTCGAGCCAAGTTCTGTAGCTCCTCATCCTTAACTCGTAGTGTTTCCTGCCAAAATAAGGTAGTGCCATTAGAACCAAATCCAATGCAATAAAAAACCATAAAGGCACAAGAAGTGAAAAGCTTGAGAACCGACCACCTAACAGCAGAAAGAAAGATAGAAGTTCAAAGATGTGAAGTCCTCACAAAAGTTAATGCAAGCAATGAACTAATTAAGAAAAAATAAGGAAAGCTCCTCCCAGCAAAAATAGGAGAAACCCAAGAGAACAAACTGAACAGTTTATAAGTCCAATATCAAGAAGGTGTATAAGCATATGACATGGAGTTTTGAGAATGGCCTCTGGTTACAAAGAGAAGACCTTGGACTGAGCCTGCTTCTACACTGCCAGACTGAGTTAACCCATACTACATAAAAAGATGGAACTAACAAGGACTTGACTGTACCTGAATGCTAAACTATTCATTGGAACACAGAAAAAGATACAAGAAACCAGGACTATACCTTCATAATTGTTATATCATCCAAAGGACCATCAGGAGTCTTATTTGTCATCATTCCTAGAGCGTTTCGCAGAGAAACCTGCATTGCTGCTTCAATTTCCTTAGAACACTCCGAGGCCGTTGAATTGGCTGCAGCAACAACTGTTGCAACAGTTCCTAATTTTGCAGAACCATTGCCACTTAAGGAATTCACAGCCTCCTTATGGGCTTTTAGAACCAATTGAGTTGCACTAATTGTCCGATGGAGAAATATATCAGAGTCAGGCCAATGTATAATTAAAACAAGTTAGACAAGAAAACCCATGATAGAAGCAAACTTCAAGATAATACAAGTTAATCCATTATATCGGAGAGCAAGTACACCAAATAGAATAAGATAAGAAGAATAATGAAATAAACACTGGAGTCTGAATTATCACATGGTATTAGTTCTCTCTCTCTCTGTCTTTTTTCTTTTTTGGGGTCTTTTTTTGTTTTGGGGGGGGGGGGGTGTTGGGAGGGAGCCCTTATCAAGATTTCAACAACATAAACTCCAGACATCCTCACCAAAGTAAAAGCTCCTAGCCCACTCAAGCTGAACTCCAAATGGACACTTCCAACTATTTTTATGTCAGTTTAACATTACTGCTCCTTCATGCAGTCCTAAGTAATTACTAGTAATGGAGACTCTCCAATACATTTTAACCAGGAAATAGAAGTGTCACTCTCATGACCACCCAAATCTCTTAAAATTTACCCATAACCACCAGTTTCTAAGAACTCAGCAGATTCTTGGCTTTATCTCCAATATAATTGCCCAGAAAGACTACATTAAGCTATTATCTTCTTAATTTCAAAGTAACCTGGATAACGAGGAGAACAAACCACCTCCCAATAACCAGATAATAAATCAAATAATCCTGTGAAGCTCTGCCATCATATTTGCCACACAAAATAGATTGGTAAAGAAAGAAGAGAAGTAGAAGGCAGAGGCACAACACAGTGGTTTCCACAGAGAGAGAGAAGGGGGGGGCTCAAACTCCTTAAAAACTGACAAGTCTCTTCCAGCAAAATAACTTCCTTTCAATTAATTTAATTAAGGAATCTTAAGACAATGTAGACTTATGAGAAGCTTCAAAACTTTCAAGAGCTAAAAACAAACATAATATTAAAGGGTGACTCCTTACTTTAAACCATCAACACTTCAGTTGTGATAGAAACAGCAGTTTCAGTCATGTGCACTCATTTCCAATTTAATCCCACTCCTGATCCCCCAGCTTTTTTCTTAAAGAAAAATTACACATTTTATAGCAGAGTCATGACATTATCATTCATGGTCTAAATCACCTAATTTCCCAATGAGACCCACCGCTCAGTAATCAAACGATTTTACCAAACTGCCAAACATCACATACACTGCTGCACAAAATATAAACTAATTCTAGTCAATCTACACTGAAATAATTAATCCATAGTTTAAATGGGCATTAGTATAATTTTCTCAAACAAAACTCTTCAAACGCTCTTAAACTAATTGAATTTCCAAAGACAGAATAAAATTACCATATATGGTAATATATTACACTAAATTATGTTATATTTAGTAGATAATACTAATGGCTTGTGGCCCAAAGAGCAGAAAGGAAAAAAGGGAGAACAAAAGGTGGGTGGGACAAGAAAACTTACTGTAAAGTCGACACCCATGCTCTAGCTGCACCAGGAGTCTCCGCACAGAGGAAGTAATCATTTTTCTGTGGTGTCCCAATATCTAAAGAAGATAGTTAAGATAAATGCAAGCAGAGTTATCTTGGTTAGACAACTGTCATATGATAATTAAAAAGTGCTAAAAGTTATTAAGGAAGAAAAAAAAAAGACAGATAGGATACAAATACAGCATCCATCATACTTTGGCAGTCCACTGAAACACACAGAAAGATAGGGATTCAATTTTAATCAGCATAAAAAGTCAACTGCATTCATTGGAAATTTGGAACTGGAAATTATTCAAAACAGGCTTATGTCACTTAGAAACACCATTCTTACTGGAAATTCACAGGAGAAACAGTAATTGTGCTATTTTCATCAAATATTATGGTCCCCTTTACGGTTGGTTCATTCCTCCTTGTCCTACATGAGGAAAATCAACAAAGAAGATTAGTAGCCAAAGTGTTTCTCCAACAAAAAGAGAATTCAAAAGGAATAAATGATGTATATACACCTACTTATACTCCATCCTCCCTGTTGTTGGGTCCAAGATTACCCAACGTTCATTCCATTTTCGTAGCTGTAAACACAAAGTTATTTTCATGAGCTAGCTAACAAGAATTTAATTTACAGAGAAACAGCTCGCCATTCTCTGAAAGCCTCAGCAGTAACATACTAAGAGTTTATGACATTCATGTAAAGAAAATAGCTTATGCTGTTCAAAGAATCATCAACCCACAATATGTTGGAATTGTCAGATGATCAAAGAATAACTAGAAAAAAAAAATCAAAAGAAGAAAAATAGAAAACGTAGAAATGGGATACTAATCAAATTGGGGAAACTATATAAACTTGTAACGAAAAACCTCTTGAACTTTTGACTACAACGAAAATAAGAAATTTTGTTAAAATTAGCAGCAAGAAGCTGCTTCCTTGCTTCAACAATCTTTACATTTTAACTGAAATTTAATTTTTTTCATTTTGATCCAAATTTCATGATGTTTTATTTCGTCTTAAGAATCATGCACTAATTCTATAATTAGAATAGTTCAGGGAGGTTTCCCCCATAAAATTACATAATTCTCCAGTCAAAAAATAATACCCAATTGATAAAACTCAACAACGTACACCCAGAAACACAAATTAATTGGAGAATCAAATTACTGTTTCAGATCGCTTAAGAAGTGGTCCCTGCAGCAAATTTCTACCAGAACCGGAAGCTAGCTGCCGCTTGATCTTCTCCAAGCTATTCTCTGTATCCGCAGCAACTCTCTAAAAGATTGCATTCAGCTGAAATATTACAACCATGCCAAACACGCACCCACACACAGAGAGGGAAGGAAGGGATGACTGACCGGAGAAGCACCATTGGAAGCCATAAGGGTGGATGCAGAGCTGTCGTAAACTGATGCATAAGGGTTTTGGGCGATACTTATGAAGATTTGATTTTCTTTCCTTTTTTAACCCGATTGAAGAAGAATTTAAAAAATAAAAAAATAAACGAGACCGGTTGGTAAGTTCATTGGACTTTCAGGTAAGTTAACAGAAACGAAACAATTTTGTTTTTCATTCAGGAAAGTTCCGTGTTCCATATATAAAAGCACTTTCGATGCACGCACACACACACACACACGTATGGACACACACATACACAAACATGCAGTTATAACCGGGTTGGGCTCGATTTATGTTATGGCCTAATTTTGCACTCTATTGTTTTTTATTTTGGGTGTTTGGTGCTTAGTTTAGTCTAAATTAGTTCAATATGCGTGAATTCTTTTTAAGTAAAAATTTAAAAAAGACCTCCTAAAAGATAACATTTTTATATAAGCTTGTTTTTGGAACCAATTCTATAATATTTATGTAAAAGTTATAACAGAATTTCTTTTCTTATAAATAGAGGAAGAATAAAGTTGACAAAATTTAGGTACTTATACTAAAAAAAAAAGATAAAAAGATAAAAAGATATCTAGTATTCAAGAGACAGAATTTTCTCTTCCAATTTTTCACCATTTTTCTTAAGTTTGCATCCTCCATTCATATTTGCTATAATAATCCCTTCCCTTCAACTGAATTCCCACTCCTTTTAGCTAAACAACAAAAGTAGTTACTCTTAGGTGACAAATTTCTTTCTTACCCAACCTTAGTCACTTCACATTCCCTATTTGTATGGGCTTTTTTTCCTATTATAAACTTCTTCCCACTTCTTTTCCTCTCTACAGGCCTTGGTATTTTTCCTTTCATAAACTTTAAGCCAAGCATCTCTATTAGTCTCAAGTTCAACATTTCATGTGCCTTCAAAATTCACCTTGTCCTTAAGGTGAAAAGCCAGGAATTGCATTTTAATCACTTTTGCATCCTTTTAAGTATAGTCACAATTTGGCAAACCATCCCATTTAATCAAAACCTGGTACTGCCAATTAGTCATTCTTTGGATTTGGCTCACTTCCTCAAGCTTCACTTCCATCTCCAACGCCTTTGTGAGTGCACTAGGTATAGTTTATACTAGCACAGTAGCATGGATAGATTTCTTAAGTTGTAAGACATGAAACACCAAATGAATTTGATAGTATTAGGCAATTCCAACTTGTAAGCTACCTTGCCAAACCTCTCTAGTACTTTATATAGCTTATAAAATTGAGGAGCCAATTTCTTATTTTGGCTTTTAGGTAAAGATCTTAGTTTATAAGGCCTAAGTCACAAATAAACCATATCTCCTACCTCAAATTCTACCTCATTCATTTTCTTGTCAACTTGATTCATCACTAGAGCCTAGGCATATTCTAAATTTCCTTTTAACTTGGCAAAATAAAGTCTTGATCTCTTAGCCACTTAGTCACCTCATCCACCAATGATTGGTTGTCATACCCCTTGAACACCACAAGTGGATCCCTTTCAAAAAGGGCTTTGAATAGGGTTATGTTAATAGAATGATTATATGTTGTATTAAACCAAAACTCAACCCATGGTAGTACCTTCACCTATTATTTTGATTTAGTTCTTCCAAACACCTTAAATGTATTTTAAGACTCTTATTAACTACTTCTATTTGGCCATCTAATTTTAGGCAATAACTTAAACTATATTTCAATTATATTTCAATGAAGTTCTAGCCAACATGAGCAAATCCTTCTGAAATTGACTTATAAAAATATAATCTCTATTGGATACTATGGATTTTGAAAAGCCATGTAATCCAACTATTTCTTTTACAAACACCTTAGCTATGTCTTTGGCATAAAGGATGAGAAAGAGGAATAAAGTGGCTGTACTTAGTAAGCATGTCCACTGCCCACCATGATTGTGTCGAATCTATTAGCCTTGGGAAGTTTCACCACAAAATCCATACGAATGTCTTTCCAAACTTATGAAAAATGGGTAAAGGTTACAATAACCCAACAAGACTCAATGATTCATATTTGTTACATTGACAAATCTCACATTTTGCCACATACGCCTGCATATCCCTTGTAATACCATATTATTCTACCTTTCCCATTCCTTTATATAAGCTAAACTTTATGCACTTTGCCAGAAAATCCATATATTTTAATGTATTAATTTGCGTTACGTAAGACTCTATTTACTCATTACATGCTTCGTGTGGCATATGAACTCATCATTATTATCTTCCATACATAACACATCCATACAAATCAAAAACATCATAGAATATCCCAAGAGTC
Organism: Erythrophleum fordii; assembly: GCA_032878935.1. Taxonomy (NCBI): domain Eukaryota; kingdom Viridiplantae; phylum Streptophyta; class Magnoliopsida; order Fabales; family Fabaceae; genus Erythrophleum; species Erythrophleum fordii. The sequence continues at coordinate 25,128,803 of JAVQMF010000058.1, read as the reverse complement.
TCGGGTTTGGCATCATACATCAGAAAATTCAAAGTTTCCTTTCGGGTTTGCCATGACAACTTTTTGATAGGAATTTTGAAAAATTATAATTAATTTCAGAAAAATCGAAATCAAGCAAATAATAGCTTTCTGAAAAACCTTGAGTGTCAACTAAAGGTAAAAATTGTTCCATACCACAAAAACATCAATCGGACTATAACAAATGACAGAATAATACCAAAGGTCCACCTACCGGGTTTGCTATTACAAGTTTTTGATATAAAATTTGAAAATTCATAAGTAATTCTGGAAAATTCAAAATCAAGAAACTATACCATTCTAGAAAGTTTTGGATATTAACTAATGATTAAAATAGTTTTAGACCAATGCAGTGGCATTTAACCTGTGAAAATTGATAGAACAATATCCAAGGTCTAACTACATTACTAGTATTGTCATGCAATTTCAAAAATTTGGTTCTCCCTTTACAGAGCTCCAAATGAAGTGATCTCAGTGGCTATAAAAAGTTTATAACGAATAGTTTATACTTGTGAAATTTCATGAGCATTAGATATTATCTAACCCACGTGTGATATAGAAATATAAATTGATTATATGAATAGTTCTGTTACTATTTCAACAAAATTTTTTAACTTTAAAAAATTATAATAAATTCTTTAGAGCTCCAAATTAAGAAAATTCATCCATTTAGTCAGTTTAAGGATTAGCTCAAGATTTGGTTACTTTTTGGGGTCATAAGGGATTCTTAAGGTACCATTTCACTTTCTTAATATTTCATAACCATTTGAGCATATCTCAAAACACAAACATAGCCTAGGGAAACATCTCAAATGGTCTAAAATATTATGGAGTTCAATCTCACCATGCTGCTCACACTTATATACGTGTATATAATAGAACCTAGGTAGTAAAAATCCATACATCAATTCATTTGGTCATAAAATTCATACATACATCATAATTATACATATTTGGATATCTTCAAGAGCCTACATCATACATACATCATGAGATCAAAATTTTTTACATTAAAATACGTCAGAAATGCCCATTCTCCAACTCCTTTGTCAAAGTATCATACTCTAAGACTTTAGCCTCCATCCTTTGGTCTTCTTGACTTACCTAGGCATTGTTAGACATTAGAGGAGGAAAAATGAGATTCAAAGAATTAACTACTAGACCCTTATCTATTTATTTTTACTATGCTCATTTCTATTAACTTTTATTTAGTCACTATTAAAGCGAGGACATTTCTTTCTATGTACTAACTTCTGAACTCTTCCTCGCTTCCTTGATCTCTGTACTTGCTAATCAAGAGTCTATCCTTTAGGAATTTTTGCTAACCACTACTTGGTGGTCCCCCATCTCACTACCATCTTATTTTCCTCTCATTAGCTTAAAGAGAACCTTTGTTTAGTTTCCATTCTGAACCATTTCCTCTTTAGGTTGAGGTTCTCTTTCCTACCTATCTCAGCTTGCTCATGAAACTTTACTTATTGCTTCTTTTAAGCTCTAGCTTATGCTCAGCTTGAGACATTTATCCCACTAAGGCTGCAACTTACTGTAGGTCTAATGAGTTCACACTGGTTTGTTGTAAACTGTTACTTTTAAGCTTTTTCTTTTTCTCCTCTCTAAACTTTTCACACTGAGCCCATTATGTTCAACTCAGGACACCATTACTAAAGTGTACTTTTCTTGTATATTCATAACACCCTCTTGCATATATGTACATATCCATGACAGGTTCCACAAGCTTGGAATTCATGGCATAAGCTCATTGTTCAATAGCTCTTTACCCTTTCAAACGTATATAATAGATATATTTTTAAGTCTAAAAATGCATACATGACAATTTAAGTTACTAGTAAACATACATAAAGCACTTTCTATGTTTAAGGAACTCATACATATTATATATAGGCTCTCAAAGGCATTGATTTAGCCTTACCCACCTTTCTTGAGACTTTTGGACTTGCCTTACCTATTTTCAAGGGACTTTGACTAAATATTATTCTTCTTGAAACTTTTGGCTTAGTCTTGCCTAATTCTAGAGACTTTTGGCTCATTTTCACCCTTGTTAAGGAACTTTTAGCATCACTAAATCCATTCAAGCCAAAAAACATTCATAAAACACATTTCAAGAATATCATGATACCATAACATGGAGGCAATAACTATAAACATTTCTCAGGGCATAAAACACATATATAAGCATTCAAAGACAAGCAACATCTAAGGCATACATGAGGGAAAGGTTAGAGAGTTAACTTGGGTGGAGCCAATGCCACCCACTTTCTCATTGAATTTGTCTTCTCCTTTTTGGCTAAGCTTATGGAATTAGGTGGCACTTGATTCTCTTGGCCTAGACACATTAATAAAGAGTCATTAGGACAAGCCCTGGCTTCTCATAAGCTTTATACTATACTACTTTCTCCTATAACCTTATTATGGATCCATTTAAGACACAATGAAACAACCTTTGAATTTCATGATCTTGACTCACATTTCCCGCTCAATTCTAGTCTTTTGGCTTTATTTAGACTCCTTGGAGTTATCACTATTTTATTTTAAGGAGCCTACACATTAGTTACTTCCTAATGTCCTAAAATAGAACTTGCACTTCCATCTCATAATCTATGCTCTCTAAATTTTTTTCAACACTTCCTTTGATATTCTTCTATCATATCTAGTCCTATTCTAGTATTAAAAAAATTTAAAACACTCCCTAGGTGGCCAGACATTACTTGGCCAAGACTATGCATTGGTTTTGCACTTATGGAGTTTGCTTTATTTTCTTGAAGGGAATGGCTCATATGCAACTTCCTAGAAGTCTAAGGGACTTATACCAAGTCTTACATAAGTCTAATTGCCCTTAGAAAAAAAATTAGATTTTAAGATTTTTCTCAAAACCCCTAAGTTGTGCAACTTGAATTTTAAGGCTTCATTTTTGTTTTTAATTACATATTCTTAATTCTCACACTCTATAACCCTTCTTTCTACCTTAATGTGGACAAAATTCTTTCTCTTCTTAATGGGCTCAAGTCTGAATGAAAATACACCCAAGAAGAACAAGCAAAAGGAAGCAAAAAGGCTATAGAAGTTTACCTTGTTTTCAAGCTTTCTAAGAGCTCTTTTTCATGCTCCCAAAAGTTCTTCCAAATCTTCTCCTCCCTCCACTGACTCAACCATAAACCAATACCAATTCAATAAATAAAACCATAAAAAGAGAGAGGAGGAAGATGGGAGCAAGTTTAATGAAGCAAAGGGTGTGAAAAAACTAAAAAACCTTACCCTTTTTAAAGCTTCTTCTCTTCCCTTTTATGCGTCTCTCTTAGCTCTCCCAAATGCTGTCTAGATTAGAGAAGCATCAGTGAAGAGGAAGGAGAAGAGTTGGACATGTTTATGAGGCAAAAATTAAAGTTAATATACTTTTCTAACTTTTCATTTTAGTCTCTAAACTATCATTTCTCTATTTTACCTCATTTCAACTCTTTTTCAAAATTTATCTTTTCTATCATAATATTTAGATCCCCTAACTTACAAATTGCCTTTATTTTCACTCAAATTGAGTTTGAAATTATTTCAAACTGTTCGGTTAAAGTTTCAATCAATCCTTTACCGAAATCACTCAGCCAAAGGATTTTAACTACTTTGGAGGGTTCCTATGATTTTCAAGACCTCTGAGAACCTTGAAAAGTTCAAAATTTTTATTTAAAAACCCTCTTGTGAGTTTTTCAAAATTTTCAAAAATTAGAATACTATCCTAACTTGTTTTCGCAAATTTTTTTAGCTTTTTTGGCTCGGGTTTCCGAGCACCTTAAGCCTTTGATCCTTATTTTTCATTATTTAAAATTTTTTTCTAATTTTATTTGATCTTAAATCATTCATTTCAGGGGATTTGCTTTTATATTTAGTGAGTTCCATACATTTTACGGAGAAATTGAATGTTACATCCCTCTTTATTCTCTCCCAAAAAATCACTTCAGGTAAGCACTTATAGGTTCTCAAGTATCTTAAGTGCCCACCAAAAGGAAAATCATGGAATTTTTTAATTAATTCCTTTGTTTTTTTGGTGAGTGATAAGGCACCACTAAAATGTCATTATAAAGTAAGCACCCACTTTTGAGGTTGTACCCTTTTGGTGCTTCTATTCTTGTGATTAATTATTGCCTTACATCCCTTAACTTCTTATCTTCATTAATAGCAGCTTCTAATTCCTCTAGCCTATCAAATAGTTAGAAGGAAAAAGCCTTTAATTCCATATCCACATCCCTTGTAGAAAGTGTATCTACAGCTCTATTGTCCACTCCAGGTTTGTAATGTATTTCAAACTTATATATCATTAATGTAGAGACCCATTTCTTCTAATCAGGATCAATTTCCTATTGTTCAAATAAGTATTTAAATGCTTTTTGATCTATATGTATCACAAAGGGTTGCTTAAATAAGTAGTGTTACCACTTTTTAACTAATAATACAATTGTCATAAGTTCTCTTTCATAAATAAATCCTTACCTTGATTTTTCTAACAATTGCTAATTGAAATAAGCCATTGGTTTTTCCTTTTGCATTAGCATAGCCTCTACCCCACTACCTAAGGCATCTGCTTATAATTTAAAAGGAATATTGAAATCTGACATAGCTAACAATGGTACTATTGGCATGGCTAGTTTGAGCTATTCAAACACCTTTTAAACCTTTACATCCAACTAGAAAGCATCATTTTTCAATCAATTTGCCATGATTCATAATAAAGTTTTTGTAATAACCAGTTAAACCTAAAAACTCCCTCAAAGCTCAAAGGTTTTTAAGTGTTGGCTACTTTATCATAGCATTTACTTTTGATAGATCAGCTTGCACTTCTTTAACAGAAAATCATATGCCCTAAATACTTTACTTCTTTTGTCCAAATGCACATTTCTTTAAATTGATGACAAGTTAGTGCATTTGCAATAGTTCTAATGTACTCGTAAGTGTTGAAGATAGGAATCCATATCCTTACTATACACTACAATATCATTTAAAAAAAAACAAAATAAACTTCCTAAGATAAGCCCTAGATATGTCATTTGTTAAACCTTGAAAGGTGAAAGGGGCATTGGTTAGCCTAAATTTTAAGCCCAAAACCTCTTTTAGTCTGAGGTTCAACAAAGTCCTTATAAATTATATTTTATTCCTAAAAAATAAAATTTTACAAAAGTTTCTATAAAATAATTTTTTTAAAATATATATATATATATATATGATAGAGTTAGGTTAGACAAAATCAATCAACATAATTGGCTAAGTCAAATTTTTAAGGCCCAATTTGATATGATAGGGCAAGAACGGACTAATCAAGCACTTAGCGCCACTATAATACACACATACATTTTGTATTTTTTAAAAATTTATAATATTTATTTAGTTAATTCTATATATATTTAAAAACTAAGTAGATAAATTTATTTTTAAATGATTAAACTAAAAATAGTATATAATTTATCATGAAATTTGAATGTACGCTTAGATAATTAATAAACATATTTTTAAAATAAAAAATTAATTTGTCAACAAAGCAACTATGTTTTATCTAGGTTATACAAAAGTTTATACAAAAATTTTGACTTTTTATTCAAGGAGGGGAGGATAAGTGGGGGTTAAATTAACATGTAACACAAAGCTTGGCAACCATATTATCAAGTATTTGGCCTTGATACTCTTGATTATCTTATTCATACTGCTAGTTAATTTGGAGGTCTATCATAAATCATTTTGATATTTGGTCACATGTCTAACTTAAACATTTAACAAGTAATTTAGTAAATGGAAGGTGTCGTAGTGCTCCACAGTGGTTACAAGTTTGCAAAGATATAAAAGGAGCTATACTCTAGCATGCATTTTGATCCTTTAAGTAAGGATGAAACAAAATTTTATGGACTTTAAGGATTGACTATGAACTAGTTTGAACATTATGGGTTTGATCAACCCAAATTAAGTATCACCATAATTTATGCTCAATTTCTAGTTTCAACTTTTTTCAAAAGGCTTTGATTTTCTCTCTTCATCACTCCCTAAAGAGCCTTGATGCCTTCCATCAATGGCCATTAGATTAATCACCAATTTTGTGTCAAGACAATGATGATGTGTAAAGAAATATAGTTGTATTGGCAAAAGGAAAAAAAAAGGGAAGAAATATAGCTGACAACTTAAGATTGTTAAAGTAGTTAGACAATTGAGAAATTATATTCAAAAAAGTTAAGATGTGTATAGTTTCTTTTAATTTAAGATCAATTATTGCTCTATGAGTAAGATTTGTAGTTATTCCTATCAAGTAATTAATGCTCATGCTAAAAACTATTATCTCATTCTTATACCTCATGTTTCCCATGACATATAATGATAGCCTATAAAGAATTAGTGAATTAAAATTAAATGCTAGTAAAGGAAACTTAGGATTAGTTAGGTTTAGGGATATCTTCAAGGATTCACAAGGTCGTTAGGTAGGATGCTTCTCTTGGAATGTTGGTGCTCGTATATGCCAATTAAGGCTAGGGGTGTGTTCACTAGCCTTGATATGGCTCACCCTAAGTTGGATTCAATTAACCTTGTGGTGGCTTTAAATGGTGAAAATTTTAATTTTGAGTTTCCAAACCATTTGTTAATGATTATCAAGGGAGTGATAGTAAGAAATTAGTCTTTCAAGGATACATATGTTCTCTATAAAGCTAATATGTGTGCTGACCTCCTTACCAACCATAATTTGGATGTTTCCTTAGGTTTTACACTATTTGAATTCTATACTTACATTTCTTAGTTTAACACATGTCTCTAATTATATGGGGACTTGTTTTTCCAGTAGCCATAAATAGTTTTTTCCTTGTTTTTTGGGCTTTTAAGCCTCTTATTTTTACCTAAAAAAGATATTGTGCAATTCATTTTATACACATAAAAAAAAAACAATTGATCTCCTTAATTTATAATTTTGTGCCATTTTTTAATTGGATAATCTTCTTTTTCTTTTATCTCTTCTCTTTCTTTGTCGCATTTGTAAAACTTCAACCTTACTCTCTTTTAAACCATGGTTGGAGAGAGGACGAAACACACATATATGCAAATCAAATAAAGAGAAAGATAATGTACTTTAAAAAAAATTGAAGAATAAGATAAATTGGAGATTTGAAATCGAAGATATGTAATGAATGAATGCAAGTTAATGTTGAGCTCACACAATTCCTATAGGAGAGTGCCATCATGTCATGGCTTGAATTTGCAACATTTATTTGAAAAGGGATCTACTTCGCTTTTGGGAAAAACCATAAAATGCAAGATGCCTTTGGCAAGGTATAGTTCTTGAAAAGTTAATGAAAATATAATCTTAATATTTAAGATATAAAATAAAAGAAGATGATCAATGGAAATAATCCATTTATACTTTTCCCCAATAATAAAATCAGGGGAAAGAAAAAAAAACTAGACAAAAAGTAAGGGATTGATCATACTTCCTTCTTAAGAGTGAACAACAAAGTGAAGACAATCTCTCAAATTGATCAAACCACGCCTAAAATCAAATTTTTAGAATTAAAGCCTTAACTCAATCAAATGGGAACTAAAGAAAGAAAGAGATAAGAATTTGTATAAGAAATAAGAATTTAGAAAGAGAGGGTGATTTTTAAGTTTCACATGTGTGTGTGTGTGTGTGTGTGTAAGAGAGAGAGAGAGAGAGAGAGAGAGAGAGAGCGAGAAAGGAAAAAAAATGAGTTTTTATCCAATGGTTAAACTATTATTATTATTATATAGAGTAGACTTATTTACGACCCAAGCTTATTTAAAAATGGATTAAGCTTTATAAGTATAATTTTTTTTTTAGGTCAAGCTTGAGCCTTGTTTTTATTTTTCATTTTTTTGGCCTTTTAAAGCCGAAGGTTAGCCTAATAAAAATGACCCAAAAAAAAGTTTAGCCTAGTCGATTAACAATTCTGTGCCATGCCTATGGCCTACGCTACTTCTATGGACTTAGATTAAAGCTTGCCGGCTTTTAGAGGAAGCTACTATTATAGAGAAGGAAATGTGGGAGCTGAAGTGACGTGCTATGTTGGATTCCAATTGGAAAAACTTAAAAGACCCAAAATCTATTAACAAATTTCAACTTATGTAAAAAGGGGGTTTAAGGTACATGTGTCCTAATTTGACTCACATATATACAATAAGGTTGTTAGCTAACATGTGTGTGTAGTCAAAATACATAAAAATCTCCTAAATTTTAAGTCATATGCAGATAACTCTTCTAACTTCTAAAACTTAACAATAAATGTCCAAATCTTGAAATTATGTGCAAGTAGCTATTGTTGTTAATAGATGTATGATATGTTAAGGGATTATTTATAGAAAAAGTCAATAGATGTATCACTCTTCTATCACTAAATTAATGGATTCACTAACTAGCTACATGTAACACCATGAATTTTAGCTCATTCTAACTCATCAAATGCCTTTACATGACTTAATATCATGAATCATGTGAGTTTTGCATGAAAAAGACAAAGAAATAATGCTCATTTTAGCATTGCACTGGGTCTCAAAATTTCATTCGGTGTCACGTGGACCGTGTGAGCTCCTACTATATTTCCTCATATTTAATTTCATCATTACAACTCATTTGCATCACAAAAACATGCTTACAACCCATGGAAACCGAAATGGGGCATGGAAACTTAAAGATCATTCTCGGCCAGAAATTGGTCCTTTTTCTGGGTAAATTTTGAAAAATCATAACTAAATCTAGAAAAATCAAAACTATGCAATCTTGGTCATTTTGGAAATCTTGGGATGTCTTTTCACACTAAAAATACGTCTAGGTCACAATATTTATCACCCAAGATGTTTGACATCTAAAAATCTGCAGAAGTTAGACTGAAATCTGGAACTATCACAGAATTCTGTAGAAAACTTTAAAAATATTCAATTAATTCCACAAAAATCCAATCCATGCAAATAATACTAATCTGGAAAGCTGTGAATGTTAACTAGAGAGAAAAAATATCTTCAGATCAGTTCATCAAGCCCAGACTTCGGGATTCAATAGAACAGTACTTCTGGTCGGGTAATTTCACTGATACTGGATAGAAACTTCAAAAATTCATATCTCTCTCTATAGACCTCCAAATGAGGTGTTTCTAGTTGGCACAAGTCACTGTGATTTCCTAGTTTTTGTGTATAAAATTTTGTGGCAATTGGACATCATTTGGGCCTCGTGTGACAGAAAACAATTTCGGACCAAATGAATAGTGCAGCAGATCAAATCCATAAAATTTTCCAATTTCAAAAAATCATCAAATATTCTGTAGACCTCAAAAAATTATGATCTTTAGCTTTCCAAAAAGCTCTCAATGAGATCTAATTTCATGCCAAATTTTAGATCAAGACTAAAAAGTGATATAGGGTTCTATTATGGTCAAATGTGGCTCCATATGAGGTACCAAATTTACCAAATGGTCTTTCCTTGGTATTGACACCTTTTGGGCAAGTCTAAAAGTACATTTAAGACTTGTGTGAGCTACCCAAATGGTCCTAAATCTCATGCATCTCATTTTGGCCATTCAACCCACATTTATACATATATTCATCAAACTTTAAACTTGCATACTATGACATTACATACTCAAAAAATGTGCTAGTGGTCATATATCATTTCCATATATCTAAACATCACATAATAGTATCTTTACATATGAACATCACATAATAGTATCTTTACATATGTCTCAACGTTCATAGTACATATACAACATCATATACATGATAAATCATCATTATGGTTCCAAAATGGCTAAAACTAAGGCATAAGTTTGTCAATCTCCTTCCTTTAGGGTTGTTGGCTCCCATTAGCATACCTACTTGGTTCACCTAGCATGTTAGATCATTGGAGAGGAGGGGATAAGATTCAAAGAATCCCAATAGCTCATCTCCCATTCAATCATACATAATATGTGTAAAGTGAGCTCTTCAAATGCATGCATGGTGAAAATGGAAGACATGCATATTTTAAAAATAATCTTGGCATGTGAATCAATCATACAAGACATTCAAGAGCTCACCAAGTGCTTGGATTGGTGTAAGAGCTGAAAAAAAAAATAATAATAATAATAAAAATGAAATGAAAATTTATTCCAGTTTTTTTTTTCTTTTTTCTTTTTCGTTCAACCCTTTTTCTGACTGTAGCTTCTCCTTTTTTCTCCCGTTAGATGGTTTCATCGCTGCTCTCTTCCTGTAACCGTTTCTCATCTCCATCGCGTCACTTTCTCCCCCACCAGCTTGCGAGTTTCTTCACCGGTAAAGCTGCTGCGTTTTTCTCCTCATTGGCGAAGTGATTTCCGGACGCTCTCCTTGGGTCATTCCTGCTCCTCCATAGCTTCGCTGCTCCGGCCTCTTTCTCCTTCGTCCAGCGCCTGCAACTGCATTCCCCAGCTCTCTTTCCCGTTAGCTAATCACTTCCTCGGCGTCGCAAGGAGTTTTCTGGTAATTTCCCCTCCTATTCCGTCCCAAGTGCCCCGGCTGTTTCTCCATTTCCCTGCGTCAGATTTTCTTCCCGTCAGCTCACCGGTTTCTCCCCATTGGAGTTGCCATCTCTCTCCCTCTCATCGCAGCACTTTCCTGATGTGGTGCAGATTCCATTAAGCTCCCTCATTCTCGATCTGGGTGTGCTGGTCTGTGGAAACGTGGGAGACATTGCGAGATTGAGGTAAGCCATTGGTTCTGACCCATTTACATTTTCACCCATTTTCAAGCTAAATCAGTTAAGCTTCATTATTCTCTTCCATTTTGTTAGCCTATCCCAGCTCAGTGGGTTGTTAATAGGGTTGTTATACTCAGATTAGATGTTTGGCCGAAATAAGGGAATAGAAAAAGGGGGAATCTTTAATTAGGCTTCCTAGTTATGCAATCTTGCGTAAATCTTCAATTCCTACTTCCTTATAATGATCTGGGAATCCAAATCATGAGTTAGAATTCATAAAAAAAAAATGGCTAAGACAAGGGGTAGTTGCATACATGATTAGAAAAGTTAGTTAGATAATTATGCTTGAATGCGATACCTATTTAAGAATTGTTGTTTTTGGATCTGTATAATGATCGGTAAGTTGGGTGTTATCAGGGAATTCTCGGAGCTCCGGCAGAAAAGGAACCTGCCCTTTAAGGAGGAACAAGGACCATGCTAGTATTTGAGGCATCGTCTGTGAGTAAATAATAGATTTCAAGCGCTTACCATTACCCGTAATCCTGATATTGTTACTTTTTGTTTTAAATCATTCTATGCGAGATAAAATGTAGTTATATATATGTATATATATACTATGTTGTTATGGCATGAATTGGTCTCGAAGGAGGAATTGCTTGTAGAAGTAACTTTTATTGACTTTCCTTTTACTGGTTTTGTTTAGTTGCCTAGTATGAATTTGTGAAATTTGTGTTTTTATTTATTGATTTAATTATTTGATATTTGAACTAACTTTTGACCCCTATAATTCCAAATTCCTTGAAAATAAAAGAATAATGATAATATGTGACTAATGATATATAATAATATATATATATATATATATCTATAAAAAGGAACTTAGAATTATGAATTAACGTGCGACTCATCTATGAGTGCGTGCTATAGTCCTTAATGGAACCAGGTCATATATTGTGAAAGAACCTGGGTGGAGAAGGAGCTGTCCGTTAGGCGGAGCCACCCGAGTGAGGCGGGTAAGGGCTGCCAACGAGGTGTAGCCGCCCCCAGAACGGATGAATTATGGCATACAGATAAGAAAGATAGATAAAGGAGCTGCCTGTTAGGCGTAGCCACCTGAATGAAACGGGGAAAGGAGCTGCCAACACGGCGTAGCCGCTACCTTATCTGAACTAGTGATAAACTATCATTAAGTAATCACACCGAGAGACTCAGGTTTAAATGGGTCCTCTTTCATATGACGGGTTGTAGGATTTGTTAAATTGTGAAGCGTGATGGTTTAATTATATATACTTTAATCTATTGGTTATGAATCTTGAATTAATTTTTGAAATATATTATCTGCTCACTGAGTTTTGACTCACCCTTTTAAATTTAAATTTTTCAGATAGCGCCATGGGACCTGATCCGTCTCCCTCATCTTAGGGCTGAGGCGCGTGGCAGTGAGCCTCCCTTTTTGGAAATTGGGAGCTCGATTAAATTATCTTTTGGATTTGGTATCTGTTGTAATGAAATTAGGATTCATTTGTAAAATATGTTATGAGTAGGACCAAAGGATGTAGGTTTGGTTTCCCCCTTCCATATTTTTTTTTTGGTTTATTGATGTTTTGCTGACTGGATTAAAGAGAGCGGAGCTCTCTGTTGTTGTTTTTACTGAATTCTGGCTGTTTGTAGAAATTTGGGATGTCCTATTTATAGGGGACACTCTGTCGAAATTTCTATAAAAAGCTAGTATCTAAAAGAAAGAACATTTTATATCCAACAAGGTTGGGGTACATCTAATGTATATATATTCGGTGTAGGGCCACCCAAAGATTATGTATTATATAGGGAAGTAGGTAAATCTATAGCTAAGAATTTTGTATAGGTTTCCAAGTCAGTCTCCCCCTTCTCTTGGAGAAATGGGGTGTGACAATTGGCCTCACACTCCTTCTCATGGATTTTGGACTTGCCTCACCCATTCTTTAAGAACTTTGGACTCAACCATACTCTTGGGAGCCCACTTTGCTTTAGGGAGACTCTTTACTTTGTCTCAACCAAGCTCAAGGGTTCTTGGCTCATCCTCACCCAAGGGAAGAGTTTTTGGTCTCTCCACACTCAAGCAAACTCATACAAACATCATACACTCATTAGAAAATATAACATGGCATCAAGGATTATAACATATAAAGGCATGCTAGCATACTTTTCAAAGCTTGAAAATACACATACACACATTCTAAAACAAGCTAAACACACATCAATGCATGAGAGAAGGTGGAGAGAGCTATATTGTATACAAGCACACACTTTTTCCTTAACTTTCAAGCCTCCTCTCTCAGCCACACACCCACAATTTAGTGGAGATAGTTTCTCTTGGCCTAGATACAAATTATGGGAGCCAATTAAGTTCATGAACCACACTTTAAAGCTACACAACTTAATGAAACACTAGATTGCTCTATAGGTTCTATTATGGTCCATATTGACACCTAATGAAGCAACACCCCTCAAATGATTTGTAGGCCTCATTCTTTCTTTTCAAATATGATTCTTGACTCCTTTTAAGCCTCTTGGAGTCATCACCTCATTAAAACAAATGGCCTAGCATGTTACTTCTTTAGGTCATAATATGAAACCTAAGACACAAATTCACTTTTTATGAGTTCTAAATTTTTTCCAAGGCCTCTCCTCACTTTTATTCATCACATATGACTCAAGAATGGCCTTAGCAAAATTTAAAACTCTCCCTAGCTACCCCAACCTTGCTTGGCCGAGACTATGCCCCTTTTTGGCCTCCTTGAAATTCTCTTTGTTTTCTTGAAGGAGGAAGCATGTGGGGAGTATCTTAGGGATCTTAGGAACTCATTTAAACTCTTAATTAGGTCTAAAAATTATCATACAAAATCAGATTTTACAAGGTGCAATTGAAACCCTAGAATTTGCATCTTGAAATCCAATCACTTTGGCCTTGTTTTTTGGGCAACTCAAGGTTCAAATCCTCATTTTCTAATATTTAAAATTTTATCATAATTTTGGTTGGCCCCAATCCTTCTGTTTCAAGGACTTCCTTTTGTATCTGGCCCATTTCTATCGTTTACGCAAAAGCTGAACATTGTGTTTCTCACATTTACGGAAAGGCCAGATGTTACACTATACACACCAATCCATTTGGCTAACTAAAAAAAGGAGGGAAAAAGGGTTAAAAGAGCTTATTGGCCAAGTCACCAAACAAGGCTGAGTCAAGTTGTAGCCTAACTATTTTGGCTAGTTTGGCCTTGTCTGACCTAGCCATATGTATTTAAAAAAATAAAAATTTTTTAAAAGATTTATATGAAAATTTTATTTTTTTAATGACAATATATAATTTTATAAGAACTTATATGAAACATTTATTTTTTTTACAAAGATAATATATCATTTTATAGGAACTTGTACGAAATTTTTTAGGAAAGCTATTTATTAATTTTTACCAGAAAAAAGCTTGACTTGGCCTTACCAATCTTACTTAGTCACTAATTGAGCTAAAAAATTAGCTTAGTCACTGAACTAGGCCGAACTTTGAGCTTGGCGAAATCTCAATCTAACTTGGTTCATCCATCTTTATCACTAATGACAAGTATAAAAAATTATTTGCATATAACATAAAATTAAAAATTCACTAAATTCTAACATATAGAAAGCAAAAATAAATAGATTGACCTACCAAAAAAATAAAGCAAAATAACATATATATTCAAAGTTAACAACTTCTTACATTTTTTTTAGATCGTAACATAGACCTAAAACCCACATCTACATCATAGGAAGGATTGGCTTCATTTTTAAGCCCTGCATTAATCTATGTGGGTGCTATGTTATTTTGTTATTGTAACTAAACAATATTTTGGATTCTAGAGATGGGTCCATCTTTGAATCTTAGAATGGAATTTCTTAACAAAAGTTATTTTCTAGTTATAAGTTCCATATATTATTGTGTTAACATTGCAAGAAAGTATGATTCTAGGTTGTTTTGCTAGGTTTAGGGATGTGAATTTTACATCGTATATATCTTTGAGGTATGCCATAACTATGCATGACATCAAATGCTAAATCTTTGAAGCTTCCATTAGCACCTTTAGCCATAAAACTTAGAGTTGTTTGGTATCTAAAAAATTTAATTTTTAAGTGTTTAGAAACTTATTTATAAGATGTTTGGATATAATATTTATAAAAAATTTAAAATTTATATGTTATATATATCCTTGATAATGTAAGAATGATGATATTTTTTTAATAAATCAAGCTTCAAATTTCCATAAATAAGTTTCTTAGTACTTACAAAATTAAAGTACGTATGACAAATATTAAAGACTATTACATTCTTTGATTTGGAGATTTAGGTGCAAAGATACTAGGAGATGTAGTTTTTTATATTTTTATTATTAAATTTTATAATTTAAATAAAAGTATATGATTTTTTAATTTTTTTAAAATCGAATGGGTAATTGAAATTGATAAAGGCACCAGTTCATAGTATATTGATCTAAATATGATTGAACTGTGGTCAAATGATAATTAGATATATTTTTTTAAAATTTTATATATTAAAATTCTAATATATTAAATAAACATTAATAAATTTTAAATATTTCATTACAATTCCATATTTTTTTAAGAAGTTTAAGAAGTCATTTTTGAATTGAAAAATAAAAACTACCCATAATTAAAATTTAAGAATATCTAATATTAGACTTTTGGGTTCTCAAATTATATTAAAAATAAAATGGTAGAAGAGGGAGCAATTTTAGTTAAAAAAAAAACTTTAATATTTAAGAGGAATACCATTAAGAAATTGAACAAGATAAAAAACAACACGTAAAAATGGATTAAGTACATATATTTTATTCCTTTTATATCATATTTTGTTTAAATTTATTTTTGTTTTAACATTTTCTTTTTCCTATTGCCTTCTATTGTCAATTTTCCAAATCTATCTAAAATGAACTATGCTATTTTATGGGAAGGAATCTTAACAAAAGAAGAATTCAAAATCAATTGATCCTAAATTGCTTTGGTTTTGATCAGTGTTTTGGCTAACTTATTTTATAAGTCAACTGAATTAATTTAGTGACCAATTCATTAATTTTTTAGTTGGACTGACTAGTTCAATTTAGATTTTTTTTTAACACTATTATTTTTTAATAATAATATAATAAGTGTATTGTTTTTACAAACAAGTGTAAAATCTTTTTTTTACAACTTAACATCTTATGATTAAGTTTTTAAAATTTTTAAAACATATTATAATTTGATTAGATAAATTAATAGTAAAAATATAAAAAATTTAATATTGTATGAACCTGGGTACTATTCATAATCTCACCTTACTTTTACAATCTCAAATGATTTAAGTATTTTAATTTAAAACATATTAAAATGTTTTAAAATTATGTATATCTCAATTAAAATAAATAAAATATTTTAAATGAAAAAAATTAACTTAAACTTTCTTTTGGTGTTAAATTCAACTTCAAATTAAATCTCAAAAAAATATGTACAAACAATAATGTAAATATTTATATAATGTTATTGGTAAAAATAACACACACACACATATACACACACACACAAATATCTTATTTTTATAGCTTTTGAAAATTTTTGATATTTTAATTTCAAAGATAAATATAGATTTGCAAGTACATAACAGAGTAGAAAGTTATTTAACTTTTTAATTTTAACAACTTTTTATGCTATACTTATTTTTTAATAAAAATAATTACAATTTATTTTTATTTAAAATAAATTACAAAGTGAATTAACATGCCATGTCAAGCCACCTTACTCCTATTTAATTTTAAATTCTATTTTCCTAGTTCAAAAATTAACAAAATGAAAAAACTACAAGAAATATGAGAAATAATTTCAAACATTAATGTAAGGGCCTTTCTTGTAAAATTAAAAAAAAATGTTGGTTTTTTATTTTTAATTATTTAAATTTAGTCTCTTAAACTTTTTAATTTTATTTATCATTTTAAATATGTTTTAAAATTTTTATTGCTCTAAAATAATTATTGATAAATAAATTATTAAATTGAAAAAATAAAAAAATTAAATTGAAATAAGGAAATAAATTATGAAATTTTAAGCCGAAAATAAAGCCCGGTCTCCTCTGGGTTGATAGCTCATTTTCCTCCCACCATTTTCAGAAGTGAAAACCTCCATGTTCAGTGCCAGTGACGCCACTGATCGATCACCATGTTCCTATGACAAAATAGCCAACCGGAGCATCAGAAAGAACGCCGGACGAAGTTCTATCTGTTGAACTCCAATCGACTAAGCATTTTTGCTAACAGATAGCGAGCACGAGATATATAGATAGTAGCAAGTGTTACAGATAATGGCTGGCATTTTCAAACAGCCAGGTGCGTTTGCAATCACACCGCACAAAGTTTCAGTTTGCATACTCCTCAAGATCTACGCTCCACCAGGACAAGTATCGGTTCCCTTTCCGTTCTCTTCCGTTGCTCAGCACAACCGGCTTGGGTTGTTCTTGTTGGCCCTCACCAAGGTCCATCTTTACATAATAAAATTTCCTTTTTTCGTCAGTTTGGGTGATGGGAAAGTAGTGAAAAGGGAAATGCATTTGAATTTGGAGTACTATGCCGCAGTTTTAAAAGGGGTTAAAGGGATTTTGGGTACTCAAAAGAAATTCCGAAATTCTTATGTTCTGGAAAGATAAGTATAGGCTTTGATTAGTTCAGATGTTGGTTTCGATTTCTTATGTCCATGCAATTTTTTTCCCCGTCATTCGGTACCCTGAATATCCAAGGTGGGATACTGAAGATAAGAGTGTTATTAATTGTTTTAATGAGTTGTTAAATGATAAGCTGTCTTGGGAGATAGTGTGAAATGAAATGGGTATGTAATTTGATTGTTTCTAATCATCCATTCATTTTCTCTAGGATTTCGTTTTTATAAAATCCTTTGTTGGGTTGCAAATTGTCTTAATTTTTACCAGTCAAATATTTCATATTTGCTTGTTGCTTGAATGTATTGTTGTTACAAATGCAGTCTTGCGATGATATCTTGGAGCCAAAATTGGATGAACTCATTCATCAATTGAGGGTGATTGATGGCTTCTCAAATCATTGGTTTATTGATCATCTGACGAGTAGACTATCATCTTTGTTATCGCCTGATGATTTGTTTAATTTCTTTATAGAAATGCGAGGTTCGTTGATTTGCATAATCATCACCAGCCTTCACCG
This sequence comes from Erythrophleum fordii, assembly GCA_032878935.1. Lineage (NCBI taxonomy): Eukaryota > Viridiplantae > Streptophyta > Magnoliopsida > Fabales > Fabaceae > Erythrophleum > Erythrophleum fordii. The sequence goes on along the minus strand of JAVQMF010000058.1, from coordinate 25,110,860 downwards.
TCTTTACATATTTTGTTTATTCTGCTTCCTCCTTTAATGTTGCTATTTTATTTGTTTACCTGTAATTATTGCTTATTTACTTGTTTGAGTTGTTTGTTGTTTTACTTTATTTCTGTCCAGGAATACTTGCAGGTCCTGATTCAGGTGTTGTGGACGATGATCAGGTGATGTTGGACCTAAACAGTAACCTGGGGATATTTCTTCGGCGATGTGTACTTGCATTCAATTTGCTATCATTTGAGGTTTGATGTTTTCTCATTGCTTCCTGTGGGTTGAAATGCTCACTGTTGGTTTGAATGTTCACTTTTTCTAATTTTGTCACCATTTAACAGTAAGCATAGGATAGTTGCCCTTATTATTAAAAGGTTTGAAGGTGGTACAATTAGTATCAATGTGGGGCTTGGAGGCTTCAAAATATTGCTGGATTTTAATATCAAAGTAGTCTTTTCTATACACCTCATCTTTGAACAAGTTTACATTGATATAATTAATATTCATGGGGTGATGACCATTTTTGTATGATGGGAATTTTGCCATTCAGAATTTTGCATTCAAATTTTAGTCTCTGGTGGACTTAGTTTTTTTCCTGAAACTTAGATGCAATTCTCTCAATGAATGTTCCCACAAAAATCTCTCTCCCTCTCTGCCTTTTTCCTGTATGTTTCGTCTATGTTTTCAAATGTTACCTTTCTTCTTTAGAGTGAAATCTTATCTTCCTGGTAGCCTTCCTTAATTTCTTATCACTTTTCTTTTTCCTCTTGTGAGAAATATCTCCATCTTTCACTCTCTTTCTTACACACATGTGCACTCATACATACAATATAGCTCTTGAGTATTTTTTTAACATCAGATCAGAAAATTGCACAAGACAGCTGAAGCTGGATTTGGTGATCTTCTGTTTCCTGGCAAATAAGATTGTGAACCAGTATCACATTTCTTTCTCTGCTTTCCAAGTTCTTAATTGTGGAATATGTGTTCCTTCTTTCTGGTATACATTAAGTGACGTAGATCACTTTGAGTATCCTTCTGAAATAGGGTAGAATAGGAAGAACAGAGGTGGTGAGGCAAACTGTCTGCAGGTATTTAATGTCATGTATCTCTTAGGATTAGGATAATAGGATGCTCCAGGATTAACAATGCTCTTAATAAACTTTCTTTCGTCGTACAGTAGGAAGAATAGAGTGGAATATGCAGAAGTAAGATATGCCTATCTTGCTTATTTGGGGACTAATGAAAGGAGACACTGATCATATAAATGGCTGAAGTGACTATTATCCTTGTGCCCATTATTAGTGCAATTTTATCCTTGATATTTTTTTTTGTTTGTATTTTATAAGAAATGGTTTTATGTGGAGAGTTAGACAGCACTTGAAAGAAGTCATCAAGCAATTACTTTCTCTCCCTATCTCCTTCTGTTAATTACATTTTTTTCAACAAAGCGATTGTTTCAACCTTCTATAATTCTGTGCCTTCTTACCTTGATGTTACCAAATAAAGTTTTCTTATAAATGACTTTTCAGGGCTGACATAAATTCACAAAGTTTTTAACATTTTGAAGTTTTTCAAAATAGTATACTTGAACTAAGTGAAGCCGAACTTGATTGGAAGTGCAAAATTCAATGGGAAAAATTTTATATTTGGTTGAGTTTTGGGTATCTCTGTTCTCTTTAATGGCATTACTGTGGATGTTTTTTATTTTGCTGGTGAGCAAAAAGAATGTCAAAACCATTTTGACTAATCTAAATTCTTTTATAATCCAAAGGCCACTTATTTGTTTTGATTTTGAATATGCAGGGTGTATGCCATCTTTTGACAAACATAGAGATATATCGTAAGGAAGCACCCTCAAGTTGTCCCCCTTATGAGCAACCTTCTCTAGATGACTCTAGTAGCAATCTCGAGACATGTTCAGAATATGAGAACATGGACCTGGAGAACTTTGTGTATGAAAAGGTTACAGAAGAAATTGAGGCAAGAAAGGAGGCTAGTGAAAGAGTTCCATTTCATCTTCATGCACCAAAAACACTTCTGGATTTAGTTGATGGTATAGGCATCTCACTTTATTCTCCTTTCGATGTTTTATACTCTTTGCCCTTTTGTTTAAGAAGTAGGACTTGTCAGAGACTCATATGATGTGAATATCTCAGAATTAAGTTGGGAATTCTCTTGGGGCTTGGCTGTTAAAAGAAAGTGATCTATAATTAAGCTTAATATTTAGTAAAGCTAATAAATCACTTTCGTCATTTTGTAATCTTTGTCTATACTGCTAATTTAGATGCTAACCAAGCAAATGAAAGGTCAAAAATTGCTTCAAGTCCTTTGGCTGCTGCAACATCACTTTCTTGATTCTGTGATCTTTGTCCATGCTACGAACTTAGATACTAAATGTAAGGTCAAAATTGTGTCAAATCCTTTGGTTCATACAAAATAAAGATGGTAGTTTGTAACTTGCCATTGTTAACCTCTTTTAGAGTCTCTAATGGGTGGTGCCACCTTCTTCAGTTCCTCCTCTGGTATACAAGACTACAATTTTACCATTTAACTAAATCCCAGTCTTCTCCATCAATTCTTTTATCTCCAACTTCTCTTTTGGGTTGTTTGCTTTGTGCCTTCACTTTCAAATCCCCATTCAACGCGTCAATGTAACTGGAATTGTAATGATGTCTGGTACTTTTCTGATCTATAAAATTAATAATGATGTTTTGAACTCACATGCACAGATATTGATGTCCCTGCTGATTTGGTATCCAAACAGAGTGAGAAAGGCAGAGAAGCTGGTTCTTATGGAGATCCTCCAAGTAACATGCTACCCGATATTGATCCCAGTAGCGGGATATTTCTGCGAACAAACTGGCAGGTACAAGGATACTTACAAGAGCAAGCTGATATCATTGAAAAGTATGCATCTTGTAGACCTGGAACTCTAGTCAATCTATTTGTTCATGAGCTTATCTTAGAGCACTATGTGTATATTGATTTCAGGTTATATTCTTGTCCTTTTGCAGGGATGGTAGCACTGTCTCTTTGAATGGGTTTGAAATTATTCTACAGCAGCTACAAAAGATGGCACCTGAACTACATAGGGTAGGTTTAATTGATTATATTTAATAGTATTCATTCTACAATTTTCCCCCCCTTTTTTAAAGTTTTCTTTGATTTTGAGTGATCATTCGATTCAGGTTCACTTTTTGCGCTACTTGAATGGTCTTTTCCATGATGATTATATTGCTGCTTTGGAGAATCTTCATTGCTATTTTGATTATAGGTAATTGAAAAGTTAGCTTTTTTAATCCTGTCTCTGGATGTATTTGACAGTGCATGGTCGTTAGTTAATCGATAGATAATTGACCATATATAAGACAAGTGGAAAGAAGGCATCAGTGTTCTGCCTATTGCCTATCTCTTAGGGTTGCACACCATCTCTCACGGGACTTGCTTAATGCTATTGCAACTAGTATCCAGGGGTGGTGGAGAGCTTGATGCAATGGCTCCCAAGGATATATGAACTATTTTCACTATGTCAACTAGAAACATTGCTTTGTCCCAATTGCTGTAACTTATAACTCATAAGGGAAACTTTCATGTCAAGATATATTCCAATTAAGGGCCAGAAATGACTCAAAATTTTCAATGTGTTAATGAATGCTTCTGTATGTACTAAGTTTTTGCATGTTTAATTGTATAAACCAAGTTCAGCACTGGATCAAAAATTGTAAATTAATGTTGAATTACCCCTTGCAGAAATTCAGTGATGATTTATAACTTGGTCATTTTTTATACAAGGGAAATATTGTAACAGAAGTTAGTTCAGTGGTTAGTTAGCTTGGAAGAGAGTTTTCATGACCATTATCTTTTTATATGCTTTTACTGAAACAATAACTTTGTTATATGCTACCTCATTTTCATTGGAATTTAATTGCTACCTCAGTCACAGCAACTGGCTTCCACCATTGTGACCATGACTCCAACACCATTGTCTACACCGTTCTGTTGCCATTGCCTCTGGCTGCCACCATCCGGCCTGCAACACTCTACCTTATCTATCAACTCCTCATTTCCCCTCAAGCCATATTCTCCAACTTAAGTTATTACAAAAGGTTATTCAATTTATTTTGTGTGAGTTAAAATCTAAATTCTCAGTACTAAACATCCTTTGCTGAATTTTCATTTTTATCAAAATATACCCCAAGACTCACCTCGTCACGATCTACAAGCATGTTCACACTATATGGCTTATGATACCTAATAGTCTGCTGTAGCCTGTAGACATGTAAATAAATAGGCACTGAATTTTCCATCACAAATGGCTGAAGGAAAAGTTGAATAAAGTATCTTAGGAATGAAAGTAAATGAACTTGCTACAAAAGTGCAGTTTCTAGGTGGTCTACCACATTGTTGCCACTCACCAGGACTGCTCTATCAAATTTTATTTGTTTAAATGTTAAGATTTAGGCTTATTATGCTTCAAACTCTAATGTATTGATGTTGATGATTAATCTCTACAAATTGAATCGTAAAGTTTTTGCCTGTTGCCTTTTGATGTGAATTTAAATTTTGTTGAAATCAGACTTCTCAGGCCCCATTCACCCTCAGGTCTATTGAGCGAATTAATAACAAAGAAATAATTGGAGAAAGATAATCTGAACTTTTCTGTTATCTGTGGGACAAAAGTGCAGGGAGTGAAGGATTTGATTTTGTTCCTCCGGCTAGTAGTAATAGCTTTGGAAGATATGAAATTGCTTTATTATGCTTGGGGATGATGCATGTCCACTTTGGGCATCCAAAGCTAGCTCTGGAGGTAAGCTTTATAAATGTTCAAATATGCTCCATCCAGCTAGATTTTAAGCCAAAACCTTATAGTTGTTCCACTTTGTATTACTTCTTTTGTGCAATACTTATTTTCCTTGATTATGCTATGCTTAGGTTCTTACAGAAGCAGTTCGTGTTTCTCAGCAGGTAATCATACAAAACATGGTTTTTTCTTCTTAAAGTTTTCACTTGTAATTTTCACCACTTCACCCCAAATATAGGCTGACAGCTAATGCCTGCCTTATAAGACTTATGATAACATCCTTGCCTCCTGTTCAAGTCTCTCTTTTACTCTGGGTACATGGGTCCTTTTGTAAATCAGTAAACAAGATATTTAAATTGATTTTCATTATATCTAAACTGAAATACAGATGCATGATAAGGAAGGTCAATTTTAATATATTTGTTATACTTGTTCTTAATGTCTTTCCTGAATCATATTTTCTTCATGCCCCTAATTTTCGATAGCTGTATCTAATTGAAACTTGTCCAGGTAAAAATAAATTAAACAATCAATGTCCAACCAATTCCATTTTGAATGCTGACTTAGTCTTTGAAGCAAGAAACTGGATAATTTGTAACTTAGTAGATGGAATGAGAGAGATGGAACATGCCTATTACTTGCAGATTGTTTTGTTGGTGTCTAGAAGGTACTTGTTTGTAAACTTAGTTCTTACATGCTGATTTGTTTCCCTGCTTTAGCTGCTGGGTTATGTGGTATCTTGTTTGGATAATATTGATGAGTATTCATTTAGGTGCCTGTTGACTGATTCCATGTCTATTAGTTATTTATGGTTTATCATTATTTTGGGTGCATGCTGGTTGGCAGATTTAACCTAAGACCTCTGGAAAACTACCTAAGCCTCCCACCACTAGATTATGCCTAGTGGCTTATATATATTTTAATTATATTTTGAGTAAAACCTGATAGTTTTCATTTGTGCAGCAAAGTAATGATACCTGTCTTGCATACACCTTAGCAGCTATCTCAAACTTGCTGTTTGAAAATGGTATCTCAAGTACAGCGAAGATACTAGGATCGTCATACTCACCTTTGACAAGTATAGGTATGACACTCTCTGTTCAACAACAATTGTTCGTGCTGTTGAGAGGTTCTTTGAAGAGAGCAGAAAGTTTAAAGTTAAAACGCTTGGTGGCTTCCAATCATCTAGCAATGGCCAAGTTTGATTTAACGGTAATGAAATTTTCTGTCTATCTAGAACACTCTTTGTATTGCTAGTACTTTTTCTATCTGAAAAATGTAAAAATAACATTATTAGCACTCATGGGATCCCTTACTGAAAATATAAAATCTATAATCTGGCTTTAGTTTCTTTATAATTCTAATCCCTGAGAATGTTGGCCTTTTGAAACTTCAACAATAATTTTGCCAACTTATTTATAGGGCTGAATTAATTATTTCAACATTCATTGTACAACATTAGAACATCCTTTTTGCTCCCTTTAAATTCTTGGGTGAAGGAATTGATGTATAAATTGTTAGAATTGTGTGTGTATGCCAAGTTAATCAGTTGTAAAGTTGATCTTATTATGTTTTTTTTTTTATATATACTGAATTCATGTTGTATGGAATTTATCCAAATTTTTTATTTTGTGTGGATAAAAACATGTTTCTTTTTTCTCTTCTATTTTTTTCTGATTTGGAAATGGATTATGTTTTGCTAATACAATATATGAGCAACTTATTTGGTATAAGTCGTTCTACTGTAATTCAATTTTTTTTCTTTATATTGATGACATAAGAGCATTTATGGAAAGAGAAAGTAACAAATAAAAGATAAACTATCCTCTCTGAAAAACTACAGAAAAAAATTACATAAAAGCAAAAGTTACTTAAATGGATGATCTTTCCTGTTTTGATTATTAATCTTGGTATAAAGTGATTCATTAATATAATATGGAAGTGTACTCAAGAGGCAGTCATCTCACATGATCATCTACTCCAGCCAAATACACCAAAGCCCCAATAACTAGAAAGTAGAATAGTAACATTCTGTCTTCATAGAATCTTTCCATTTCTGTATTAACAGTCTCTGAAACAAAACATAATCCCTCTCTGAGGTATGTGGACAGAGCTAATGTTAATTAGAAATTGCAAACAAATATCTCAAACAAGACAAGCATTAATATAATATTGAAGAGTGCAATGTGTGACCATTTGTTCTGGGTTGTCTATTGTCAAATGGGAAGATAAAGCCTTATGTGGTCTTTGGACAAGCAACTGTTTTTAGTTGCTTTTAATAAAAATAATTCATTGATTGAGTAATAATATAGTTGAGAATTTACGGTCTTTTTGTCAACAAGGGTATTTTAGTCTTTCTATCATGTGCAAACCCTGTGAATATGTATATAAATACTCGCCCATCCCAATACATTGGTATAGCTTCTCAAACTTTCTGCTCATCCTTTCTTTTCAAGTCTTTTTTTTTTTTGGTTGGTTTTATGTTGATGGCCATGTATATATATATATATATATATATATATATATTTATTTATTTATTATGTAGAAGACTTATTCTATTCAGAAAAAATCTGGTTCTAGAGTTTAATGTGAAATTTAATTATTATAGGTTTTAAGGGTTAAATTAACATTAAAGTGTCTTTTTGCTAGGTTGACTAGCTTGATCATGTCCTCCCAGATACAATGTGATTCACTTTAAACTGGAATCCATACTTCAATATCTATTGATAAGATTGGAAGCTTGATCATGTCCTCCCACATACAATGTGATTCACTTTAAACTGGAATCCATACTTTAACATCTATTGATAAGATTGGATTTCTAGAATGCTCCTAGATAGATGGTAATCTATTGCTCTTTCGATTTTCTAAAATTTCCTAATCAGTAATCAGAGAGCTACGTTATATTTTCCAGTTGCATGGGCCTCTGGGTAATATTGGATTTCATACCAATTCAGCTGGCTTAAGTCTCATATGGGGACTCTTTATATTTTAAGGAGGAGCTTATATAGGTCATAGGAAGAGAGGAACAGGAGGTGGAAGTAGAATAAAGTAGATAAATTAGTATTTTTTGTACCATCCAAGAGTAATATGTACAAGTGAATCCCAGGCCCTAAATTTCCAAATTATCAATATGAGCATGGTTCTAATAAAAGCCAAAATCTCATGACCATTAAACTGGAATCCCAAATCCATCCATCCATATATATATATATATATATATTATCAATATTTGTCTTATTGAAGTTGCTTCAAGTTCAGGCAAATTTAAATTTCATTGCATCTTGAATCATGTTAATGGAGACTGAAAATTGAAATTATATCTGATGCAATTTTACATTATGGTAGTATCTTCTGTATTGCAGCATGTACAGAGGCCCTTGCTATCATTTGGTCCAAAAGCTTTCATGAAGCTCAGAACATGCCCAGTTAATGTATGCAAGGTAGTAGGATTCTTTGTGATTATATTTTGGTCAGTGGCTGTTTCAGTACTTGCAACATGAAGTCTTGGTTATTGGTTATTTCATTTTGTTGTTTTATGGTTGGCAGGAAATCAGATTAAGTTCTCATCTGATTAGCGACTTTAGCTCTGAGAGTTCTGCAATGACAATTGATGGTGCTTTTAGTACAGCATGGCTTAAAAATTTACAAAAACCAATGGGTTCTCTAGTTTTGTCACAGGAGAATGGATCTGGCAGTAGTTCTAACGTTTTCCAATTCTGCGCACAACCAACCTCTGTTCCTGGATCTGTGTTGCAATTGTTGGGTTCATCTTATCTTCTTCGTGCAACTGCATGGGAGTTATATGGCAGGTAAAATTGCTATGCATTGTAGGGGCAATTAAATTCTTTAAGGCTGATTTAATTTTTTTTCTTTTGAAGGAAAGTGCATATTAATAGAATAAAATTGTTGAATGTTTGAGGTTGACTCATCAATAAAAGAATGCATTTTGTAATAAGCTTGCTCTGTCTTTCATCCAATCGAAAACAACATTGATGAAGATGTGGAGGTGTACTATTACACAGTGGTTGTTGTAACATCCCATAAATTTATGTAATTTTTTTGTTGTTTTGGTGACAAGAGTTAGCTGTCACTGGGTTTTAACATGTATATGCATATTTGGTGCTCATTTTCATATTTTGTAATTTTTTGAAAACTTTCTGGTATAGGTCTCACATAATCTGATTGAATTTTTTTTTTTTTTCTTTTGGGGTCACTAGCACTCCACTTTCTCGCATAAATGTGCTGGTGCATGCAACTTGCTTTGCTGATGCATCAAGGTATTTTTTTTTGGTTTTGGGTCACCTTCGTTCCTTTGTGTTTTTTTTACCTTTTCTTTATCTATTTTTTTCCTTTGACTTGTTCTTGGTTGTTCCAGCTCATCAGATGTAGCATTAGCATATGTGAAGCTCATTCAGCATTTGGCAGTCTTTAAAGGATACAGAGGTTTGATTGGATGCTTAAAATTGATTTAATTCCTCATTATTTCTATTTTTCTGTTTATAATATGTTTCCAAATGTTTCATCTTTTTAATTAGTTTGTTAATCACCAGGATAGTTGTATAACTTGTATGCAAGTGATAACAATATAAGAAATTCAACTTAATGATGATTATTAGATCTGTAAATTGCTTTTTGTAATTGTGGATATGATCTGTCTCTCTTCCGCATGGATGTAGAAACAGAGTGAGAAGTCCCCTCCCTCTGATGCATAAGTACCTTCCATTCTATCCTTGTTAATTTTTTTTCCCATTTCTCTGTTTCTAGAGGCCTTTTCTGCCCTTAAAATAGCAGAAGAGAAGTTTCTATCTGTCTCAAAATCACAAATCTCACTGCTCAAGTTGCAGCTACTTCATGAGCGTGCTTTACATCGGTAAGTGGTCAATGCAGAGTTGCTTTCATTATCTTGATTTCTGTTGGCTGCTGTCATGTCGTCACTTTTTATGACTTATTGAGCATCATGTAGAGGACAATTAAAGCTAGCTCAACAAGTATGTGATGAGCTTGGAGTTTTGGCTTCACCAGTAACTGGAGTGGACATGGAGCTGAAGACAGAAGCAGGCCTTCGCCATGCACGCACATTGCTTGCAGCAAATCAATTCAGAGAGGTTTATTGTTCTCTACGTACCAACCAATATCTTTTTTAACAGACAATTACTCATTTGCTATTCAGAGCTTCGATTCATGAATGTACAGTGCATATTTAATTGTTACCCTTTCATAGAATTATGGAAAGTTAAGGCATCATAACCTTTATCTCACTGAATTCTAATAAATGTCAAAATGGACTCTCCACCCTTCTATCTTTCTATCATAACCTTTATAGCATAGCCCCCTATTTACCCTTAATTTCAAACAGTAACACTTGTTTATATCTCATCTTCATGTGTGTGTGTTTTTTCAGGCAGCCACTGTGGCGCACTCTCTCTTTTGCATGTGCTACAAATACAATCTGCAAGTTGAGAATGCTTCTGTTCTTCTTTTGCTTGCTGAAATTCATAAGGTACCACATACATCGGCTGACACACTTGGCGGTTCATCTAAGTTCAGACACTTGATCAAGCTATTTTTCTTGTTATTTACTTGCAAGTTGCTGAAGAGTTTTAACTTAAGATGACAATCCCCTTTCCACTTTATCTATCCGTTCCCACATACGCAGAAAAGGGAAGTAAACTGCAATCAGTAACTATTACATGCTTCTCCAACCTCTACAAGACAAAAAGGAAAACAAGAGAAAGGGAAAATTCAAAAGAGTATAAGAAGTTATTGTAAGCAAAAACTTACATGAGAAAGTGTCTCTTTGTGTTTGTTTATAGGAGCTCACCACCATTGTTCATTTATTCAAAGAAACAAATTGTCATGAGTTATGTCTGATTAGGCATGTTTTTATTGCAGTCCCATTTTAACTTTAATACCATTATCTTTCTTTTTATTGCATATTATGTTGACTCAGCTTAAGTTATAGATTGAAGACTAGTGTGATCTCTGGTGTTTTTTTCTGTAAACTTTCATTTATTTATTTAATAGAAGTAAACCACCATTTATTGTCTTGTCAGAAATCAGGGAATGCAGTTCTAGGCCTTCCATATGCATTAGCAAGCCTCTCATTCTGCCAATCATTTAACTTGGATCTTCTGAAAGCATCAGCTACTCTTACTCTTGCTGAGTTGTGGCTCTTGCTGGGATCAAGCCATGCAACGAGGGCTCTGAACCTTATCCATGGGGCTTTCCCTATGATTCTGGGTCATGGTGGTTTGGAGCTCTGCTCTCGTGCCCATATTGTTGAAGCAAAATGCTATCTCTCTGATTCAAACTTCAAGGGTATGTTAATAATGTAAACTCTGTATTTTGGAATTTTCTTGTTAAGTATGTTGTTGTCTGCTACTCCACATAAATGTCTCCATGTGTTTTCACAAACTTCGATTTTGACATCAGCAACTGTTTCTTTTTAATTCTATGAGAGAGATTACGGATTACCCAAGTAGAAAAATAAAAGGTGGAAGGAAAAAAAAAAGTTAGGTGGTTTACCAGATAGGTTGAGTGCTGAAACTGATGTAGGCCAGTTTCAATAAACGTTGTCAAGGTTCAATCTTTGTGGCTGTTGGTCATTGGATATTTGGGCAGCCAAAGAGTACTGACAATTTGAGGATGATGATTGTATGTTTGTGGAAAAGAAATTATGTGGAACTGAGCTTTTTAAATTTGAAATCTCTAAGAAGGGAGATGGGCTAAAATTATGTTAGAGACCCAGAGTTCGAGGTGTCTTGTTAAGTATAAATAGTACTTTAACGCTCATTTTGAAGATCCAGGAAGTGATAGATGCAGGGTTTGCCAGCATTGGTTCACAGAAGTCACGAGTTGTGTTGGGAGCTAGCTCCAATATATTTGCTGATAATTGCCATTCATCTTTTCAAAATAAAGATCAAATTTCTCCCATATATGTGTATTTTTTTTTTGAGGGGAAATCATTGAAGTGAACTATTAACCACTATTTTGGCGTATACATGATGGTAAGTGAACCCGTTGTATCTGTATTTGATCCATTCCTCTTAGTCTATATACCACATAATTTATTTATTTATTTTATTTTATTTATGGCATGCTATGTTATCACTGAGGTAATATATTATGCTTTGATAATGGCACATTATACATTTGCTTAGGAATGCAACATTGTGGCATTACCTTGGGTTTGGATAATTTGGTGTTTTGCTGAAAAAGCATCGTGTTGATATATAATGTGACCATGAATTTTTTTCCCCTCTTTTCCGTTTTGCCCATCACCCCCTCCTTTGTTCAAGAAGTTGTATGGAGGGGTAAGATCTCACCTCATTATGGTGGAGCTGTATGTAAATCACCAAGTTTCATTTACTGATTTTTCTTTTTCAGTCTCTGAAAATTATGAAGTTGTGATAGATTCTTTAAGACAAGCATCGGATGAGCTCCAACTTCTAGAGGTAAGCGAACATTTTTATTTAATATTTTGTGAATTTCTCCATTTGTCAGTTAAAAGGCAGTCTCTTTTGTCGTTATAGATGACTGTTGCATGCAGTGATGGGCAGTATACTCACGTTGCATGTGATGCTAAATTTTTACATAAATGAAATCTAAGGCTATTTGTATGTTGAGCAGAAATTGACCATTATGATGAAAATGTAGCAAAAGTAAAAATAAAGTATGCATGATATTCACAATTAATTGACAATAGATGAATATACAGAGGCTGAGCCATTTAATAGGTCTCACACGCCCACACCCACACAAAAGATGTAAACTGTGTTATACGATCTTGAATGCTCCTTATTAAATGCCATATTAAGTGGACTCGACATATTAAAAGCATTTTTTTTTTTCCTCGTACCACCTCTCGCTTTAACTATTCAAGCTCCTGTTGGAATCCCAAGGCTAAAATGCAAAGAACCTTCTTTAATTTTGAGGGTTGTCCTATTTGTCTCAGTTTAAAAGATTGACCATAGACCTTCTAGACTTTCAGTTTTGTGTAACATAACCTCTCCGCTTACTTTTTTGTTCAAAATCCTAATACTATTTGTTCATGTAGGTTGAAAGAGGCCAAGTTGACAAAAAAAATATATCCAACTTGTCATCCCAAGTAGTAAAATAAGGTCTTTTTTTGGTTGGGTCATGTCCATGTAGGGTAAAATGTGGAAGGAAATGACAAAAAAGCCTTTGTTTGCTACTTGGCATTATAGGACGAACATATTTTTTTTTGGGCTGACTTGGCTTGTATAGACAAGTGATGCTAGGGTTTTGGCCAAAAAAGTTAATGGAGGGAGTTATGTTGCAAAAAACTAAAAGTTTGGGGGTTTTCGGTCTAGTTATAAAATTGAAGGAGGTAAGTTGCGCAAACCTCTAAGTTGAAGGGAGTTTATTTTCACATTTTGGCCAAATCTAAATGGCTTTTGATTGCATTTTCTTTAACATTTAATGAGTAAACTAACAATTAGGTCTCTGAATTGTTAGTCCTATTTAGTTTTAGTCTTTGAAAATTAACAAGTAAATGAGTTAATCCTCCCAAAAGAAAAAAAAAAAAAACTTATTGCACATTAGTCTTTTTAGCATCTTTGACCAATTTTACAAAAAGACTAATGTACAACGAGTTTGTTAATTTTTAGAAGCTAACCCATGCACTAACCAATTTTCAGAGACTAAAGCTAAATAAATTTAATAATTCAAAGATCAAATTGTTACTTTACTCAACATTTAATATTTTTGTAGAATGAATGCAGAAACTGACTAACTTAGCTGGTTAATTGAAAGATAAATCAGGTCAAACATTGGTGTAAAACTATAAATGATGGGATGGTGGGGAATACTATGCCAATGCGAACAGTTGTTCATCATTTTTTCATTGCCACCGCAAGAAGGGAGAAGGATGATTTAGCCATCATTTCCTAGTTTCTACAGTAATGATTGCTCCTTCATGAGATGGTGCTTTTGGAAAATACTTAGGTGTCTATTAGGTTCAGTGTCTAGGTATTTACTATTAGGTTCTTCAATATAAACATGATATGTGGAGGAACAATTTTTAAAGAGTTAATAATGCAGTTATGGGTTGTAAGCATGCTCCCTTGTTATATTTTCATTGGAAAGTCTGATAGCAAATGCTTAAAGAACCTAAGTTTTATATGGTGCTACTATATAGAGATGCTCATTTTTTAAGTTCATTATCAAAAGATAACATCTTGTGTGCTCTACAGTATCATGAATTGGCAGCTGAAGCTTTCTATTTGATGGCCATGGTGTATGACAAGCTGGGACAGTTGGAACAAAGGGAAGAAGCTGCAGCTTCATTCAAGAAGCATATTTTGGCTCAACAACTCTCAAGATGAGGATGATCCTCTTTTTAGTTTGTTTTGAATGTACCACTAGTCCAAGGTTGTTTTATGAAGTTGGTTTGGAAGCAACCTTACTAAATTGATGTAATTTTTTTTTAACATATTTATTAAGCTATGGATAAATTATTTGTTGCAGTAAATCCTTTAAGTGTAAGGTCTAGTGGTGAGCATAGAAAGTTAGCAAAAAAGTCGTTGGTTCAAACCTTTATTCTAAGTACCAAGAAAAATCCTATATGCATTTGGAAACGTTGCGCATGCATAATTGAAGTGCTTATTTTGTATCATGTTCTTTCATTCCAGGTTTCACCTACCTTTCTATTCACCCAATAAACCAAATGAGAATATAATTTGAGCTATGTGCTTCCAAGTATTGGCATTTTACAGCCCCTTAACATTAGCTTACCATTCACTTTACTCAAGATAAACTTTGGGTAATTCTATAAAAGAAATATTGATTTCGTAAAAAAAATTAAACTTTGTCATTATTATGTATCTTGGAGCTCTTAATTTATACATTAACAATAAACTATTGAAATAAAATATTTGGATATATTTAATAATTAAAAAAGCTCAATTTTAATAAGTCAAAAGTTTTTATGAGATAATTCAAAATTCTTAAACGTTCTTATTATAAGAGAATTTTTTCAGCGTACAATTTGCATTATTATTAAATGAAACTAAATGTTTTAAAAGACATTTCTTTTTTTGAAAGAGTATTCACTTCGAGTCAAGGTCGATCGTGAAGTGCTTTGACATTCATGCTGCCGTCCAAGTTTATATGAATGAGAATAAATCAGAATTAATTATTTATTCATCTTTTTTTTAAGCTATAATTGATTAGCAACAGCTAAAAATTATTATTTTTTAACTTATTTCCTCTGAAAATTTTGAAATACACACACACAAAAAAGATATAATTTCAATTTATACAAAATGTTTTTATTAACAAAAAAGCTAGTATCATGCGTCCTTTTTTTTCCCCAAAAAAATATAAGAATAGTCTAATTTTTTATTTTTTCAATTAGAATAGTCTAATAATGCAGTACAAATCTTCAAAAGGCTAAATCAATACATAGGAGAACTGGGATTCAAAAAAGATAAAAAAAAATTTATGAGAATTTAAAATAGAGTATATTATACAGATTGTTATAAGTTTTATTGAAATTATATAAATTTTTTATTTTTAAAACATACAAAAGCCTTTTTAAATAAAAGTTACCTTACTTTTAGTTTAATTTTAAATTTTTTAACCAAAATTTTAAATTTTTGGTTACAAATTTTAAAATTAAATTAAAGTGTAGAATAAGTTTTACTTTAAGAATGGTTTGTGTATATTTTGAAAATAAATAAAATATTTATATAATTTTAATAGAACTTAAAAAGATTTGTATAATTTATTCTTTAAAATAAGAGAGGTTATGGTAACTTGTTTTTTCGGGTTTAAAAAAAAAAAAGAAACTAGAGGGTGTGAGAGTAAAAGTTTTATAAATTTTAGAAGAGATTTAAGTATAAAATTAAAATTAGTGGAGATCATATAATAAGTATAGATTTCAAAAACCTTAGGAAGTGAATGTAGTTTTTTTTTTCCCTTTCGTTATAAGCCCCATAATTAGATATGGTAGTAAATGATAGTGGAAAAGTCAGCATTATCGGCCCTTGACATCATATTTAGCATTTGAATGAAACAAGTTCTCTTAGTCAATGAAATGTGTCAAGAGTTTTAAGTCCAATTTAAAAGTATACTTTGAATTGGATTAATCTTCCAAGGACACAAAGAAAAGGTATCAAATTTATGTTGTCAATTTTCTATTAAGTGCATCTTTCACACCCAACTTTTTTATTTTAAATAAATTTGAGTGCTTATAATAACAATTATTAAATATTCTTGTACTCTTTAGATTTTATTCATGACAAGTGTAAAATTATTAAACACTTAAATTAAAAGGACAAAAGTAAAGTTTAATTTTGAGGTATTTGCTATAAGTATTGCGATAAAAACATAAGAAATAGAGATATGGAATTTTTTTTATAATTAAGTATTATATGATTAGGTTGTTTAAATTTTTTTTTCTTACACTTATGCTTTTATTAATGAACATGATATCAAAGGCTTAAATAATTTTATTTAAATTTAATCTTAAGAAAGCAAAAAATTTGATAACAAATAATTATAAACTTTATTAAAATTTTAGGGTAAATTATACATATTTCTATTAAATTTTATTAAAATTATACAAGCTTCTTTTTGATATTCAAATTATATATATATATATATATATATATATTTAAATTTTCTTTGAAATTATATTATTTTTTTATTTTTTTAAAAAGATTTGTACATATTTTAAAAATAAAAGAAAAATCTATATAATTTTAACAAAATTTATATAATGTATGTATAATTTACTCTAAATTTTATCGAATTAATTTTTGTTTTAGAATAATCTAAAGCTGTTTATCATTAAAACCGACAAGTCAGGACGACCTAATGGTGATAAAAATCTAGAAATTAATGCAACCTAGTGATGCCTCAAGAATGGTAAAAGCATTTTCATTCATTCAAAAACTTGGAACTTGCTAGTCGGACGGATTCAAAATTTGCAGTTTTCAAAGCATCACGCGCAGGGAGAAGAAAACCATGGTGCTTCTTAAATTCATGAAGCTATAGCGCAATGACAAAGAATTATAACTCTTCTCACTTTAAAAGTAACATGCATTAATGATTAAGATTGTATCTAGATGTTTGATTAAACTATATAGAAGTTCATGAATTTTGAATTATACATAAATAATTCTCATATTCTTTAAAATTTAATAATACTTTTTTTTTAATTTAAGATCATGTATAAATAACTTTTACAAAAAATGTGATATATCAATCTAACATTTAATAAGATTATTTGTATAAAAAATAAAGTTTAAAAATTCATTTAATTATAGTAAATTAATGAATTTATTAGTGATAAGAGTTATCGGTTTAAATTTAAAAATTTTAAAGGATCAATTGTGAAGTCTTAAAATGTTAAAAAAATTATTTGCGTATAATCTAAAAGTTAAAAGAAATGATGCATTTTATCCTAAATATCTTGTCCACACTTGGATGTAATTTTAGCTGTATGTATATTATAAAGCAATTGAATCTTCTACAACATTGCATGCAATGTAATTAAAAAGAAATTGAAAAGCTTTTTGCGTTAAAAATTATTTGATTCGTCAACCCTTAGTGTATCTTTTCTTAATTATATTGTGTAAATTTACCCTTTATTTGTCCAAATCGATATTATAATGTACTTAAAAATTATTAGTCCGATCGGCATCATACTTTAATTATGCTTTTTTAAAAAAAAAAACTCAAAATTCGTTCGTGCTATTTAAGGTCATAGTTTGAAGTTTGAACATCCCACAGAAAGCTCAAGCTGTTGAAATTACGCAATAGCGATGACATGTGGTCACATGATGCCTTTCTCGCATGGTCCAAGGCAAGAGCCGCCCTGTGGTGCAATGCAACTATTCTTACTTATTTATTGACTCTACTTGTTACCATATTTTGCTCACACTTTTGAAGGTTAGGTACAAGATGTGGGAGGAGATATTCACGTCTAATATAATAAATGATTTTATCAGAAAAAGAACATATATATATATATATAGTTTAAATTAATTTGACCCAAAAAAACTATATATCTTATCAATTGTTAGTTCTATTAAAAAATATGTATGGCATTATTTGTATTTTTATAATGAACTTTGTCTATTTATTTTTTATAATAAAATTTAACATGATTATTATCACCTTTTTTAAGAAGTATAAGTTAAATTATTATTTTTATTTCTGTAATTTGTTTAAAAATTTATAATTGTATCTTTATAATTTTTTAAAAACATTTAATTTAATCTCTACCATTAAATTTTAGTCAATATATTATTAAGTTTTCGTTGACGTGATAATCTATGTACCATGGTGAAATTATAAATAAGTAGTATTAGGCGGAATTACTAAAATTACTGAACATAGATTGTATTGCATTCGATATATATATAATTTCCTTCTTTTATTAATATAAATCATCAATATTCACATTGCCTATTGCATATAGTTGATCATATAAGTACAATTTAATAACATTATGATAAAAGTTTAACAACAAAGACTAAATTAAAAAAAAATTAAAACTATAAGGAGTCAATTCTAATTTTTTCAGTATAGAGGCCAAATTATAAAATTGAGTAAAATTATAGGGACCAAAGAATAACTTGAAGTATAACATTATCTATGTTAACTACAATAATATCTTTACAGTATTTGGAGTCACATTATTTAAATTTGTCCAGCATGACAGATTTTAATTCATTTGTAGCTAGAGATACATAAACTTATAAAGCAAAATTTGCATTGTGCCTCCTAAGCTTCTATAATTGAAAAAGAAAAAAATTGAAAAAAAATAATACAAGAATTTTTTTTTAATTGCATACAAAGAATAGGAGAACTAGGGAATGAGAAATTAATACATGTGTAAGAATTTTTGGAGTATTTTTTATAAAATTTTTGTATGGTATGAAAAAAGAGTGATACAAAATACGTGTATGTATATGAGGATTACTTCTTTTCTTTTTATTCACATTTTTTTTTTAATTCTATAAAAACTTTGTAATAAAAAATTTTAAACAATCCAAACTTGAAGTACATACAATCCAAGAGGGCATTTTTAAACTTTTTTTTACATAGAGGGGTCAGGGGAGCTGTAATTCCTTCAAAATTATTTGTGAGAAGATGAATGTCTTCTTCAACAGCAGCAAGTGTCTTCTTGGGAATCTTTTTATCCTAGGATTTGGAACCGAACTTTTTTTTTTTTTTTATAGTAACATTCGTTGGAAATGAATTTTTGATAGAATCTGAACCATTTATATAGATATGGATGATTTAAATTTAAATTTTTGAAATTTTAATTATTTTTTATTTTAATATATATTTTTCTTAATTTGTTAAGAAGTATGATGAAAATAATTTTTTAACTTCTATAAGACAGTTTGTTTGATAAAAGTTAAAAAATTATTTTAATTTTATATTTTATTTCTTTTAAAATAAATAAAATAAAATGACCAAAATTTAAAAAATTAAAATCTATATCATTCATATCTATATAAACAATTCAAATTGCTGTTTAAACTTGAATAATAGAGAGATTGCCATCTTGTCCGGTCTGATTAAACAAATATAGTAGTGTGCTAGATTTTGATTGATTTCCCATTTCCCACTTTCCAGATTTGACGCAATAAAAATCCCTTTCCATAGAATGGAAGCATTCGCTGGGCATTTTCATTTGTCTTTGTCACTTCCGTCTCCATATTTGCTACCAGAACTTGTTTTCACAGAGTCTCCATATCTGTTTACACATCGAGGCTTGACTTGACTGAAACATATTTCGCAAGTGAAAATGAATTCTTTTAATTTTTCTTTAAAATTGATAATACTGATTTCGCAGAAAGAAATATAGAATGTGCTGAGCCTATTAATAAATTTTATATATTTTGTGTTTATTTTTTCAAAATTAACATCATTTATTAACAAAATTTCAGAAAATTCAAACTTTTATACCCAAGCGACCATGCTTTTTAGGCTTATATATCTTGTTCCAAGCAATCATGCAGAATTTGGATCTTTGGTCAATGCTTTCCTAGAATAATTCTGCCATAGTTGAGTGACATTGTGGAACTTCTTTTTGGGTTAGTTTGAAGTATGAAAGTTGATAAATGAGAATTGATATCAACATAATTAATATGTCACAATTTTGATAAGGGTGAAAGTGACTGCTACGCCCCATATATATATATATATATATATATAAACAACATTTATATATATTGGTTCTACTTTTTTCTTTCAAGCCAACAATTTTGATCAAACATA
Source organism: Erythrophleum fordii (assembly GCA_032878935.1). Taxonomy (NCBI): domain Eukaryota; kingdom Viridiplantae; phylum Streptophyta; class Magnoliopsida; order Fabales; family Fabaceae; genus Erythrophleum; species Erythrophleum fordii. The sequence continues at coordinate 25,090,804 of JAVQMF010000058.1, read as the reverse complement.
ATTAAGGGTGAAAGTTGATAAATGAGAATTGATATCAATATAATTAATATGTCATAATTTTGATAAGGGTGAAAGTGACAGCTACGCCCCATATATATATATATATATATATATATATATATATATATATATATATATATATATATATATATATATATATATATAAAACAACATTTATATATATTGGTTCTACTTTTTTTTTTCAAGCCAAAAATATTGATCAAACATAATTAAGGGTGAAAGTTGATAAATGAGAATTGATATCAATATAATTAATATGTCATAATTTTGATAAGGGTGAAAGTGACAGCTATACCCCATATATATATATATATATATATATAAACAACATTTATATAAATTGGTTCTACTTTTTTTTTTTCAGCCACCAATATTGATCAAACTTAATTACGAGTCAAATTGTGTATAGGATTACTATTGATTTTATTGAATTCCTATATGAAATAAAATGTAAAAGTCATTTTTATTAAAAAAAATTGTCTATTATATTATACTCAATATAATGCGTGATTATTATCGCTTAAGGAGAATGAACATTTCAAATTATGGTTGCAAGTGGAATTTGAATTCTTTTAAATTTTTATTTAATTTGTCAAAGGAGTAAATTTTGGAAAGAGATAGGCATAAAATATATAAAATTTACTTTAAGTGGTGTGTCTTATAATGTGTAGTTTTTATATATATATTTTTTTAAAATTATCATTATTTATTGCAAAAAAATTTTGTACTATTTATTTTTTATCAATAAAATTAATTTTTACAAACCGCGTTCCTTCTGGAGCATGAAAGCACACATCCCTTTTATTTCTCCTAAGCATTGTTACTTTTTACCCTCATTAGTTGATGTGTTTATAAATTTGTGCGATCCATATTATTGGTTTATCTTAAATGTTTAGAACTCTAATAAGAGACTGTGATTTATTCTTAATATAATAGTAAAAATAGTTAAATAATTATTTTTTAAAAAATGTATATCATACAAAAAAATAATTTTATTGATTGAAAATAAATAAAATGGAATGTCTTAATTTTCAAGATATATAAAATATTAGACAAATCTGATGATGCTTTAAAATAAAAGAAATATCATATACATAATTTAGTCAAATTTTAACAAGTGATTAGTGGAGGATTCCACTTTTGAAATAAGATGGAGGACCCTTGTGGGAATGGTGGAGTGACGGTGGAGAATGGTGCCACTAAGAAGTCGAAAGAGGATGATGATTTGGCTGAACGAAGTGTCCAGAAGAAACATGTGATCCTAGACGAACGGCCTCTCGGGTTAGCCTTCGGGGAAGCTTCGAACATGGATGTGGAGACTGGAGTTAAAATTTCCAAAGAAACTATGCCTTCGCCAACGTCAAAGTGTTTCACAAAGGGTGTGTCTTACAAAGATTCATTCTTGTAGTATAATGGCAATGATAACCAGAAGTACTTGTCCTTGATGAGGAGCTTCATTCTTGTGAAGGACGAAAATATCCAAGCGAATCACGCTCAAATCGAACCTATGAAGTCTGAGCAGCTGATTAAGTGGACTTATCCTGGTGATGGATGGGTTAAGATCAACGTTGATGGATCTGTTCTTCCCAATAGTTTAGCTTCCAATTGGAGCGTTGATTGGAGATCCTACGGGCAAGTGGCCAGTTGGTTTTGGTTAACTCTGGGGTCTGTACCATCATGGTTGCTAAGCTTTTGGGGCATTCTGCTAGGCTTGAGACTCGCTTGGGAGAGCGGTTTCAAGAAGGCCCCTGTCGAAGCTGATTCTCTCTTGGCTGTCAAATCTGGTGAGCAAGGGGTGCGACCTGAGACATCCTTGCTTCAATCTAGTTTCTGAGATAAGAGAGATCAGAGGTCCGCTTTAGGCGATGACTATTGAGCATGTGTATAGAAAAGCTAACGGGTGTGTGGATTGGGTTGCTAACTACTCACACTAGCTTACCCTAGGTTTTCATGGCCTCTCAGCTCCTCCAGCTGGTTGTCTTCTTCATACTGATGCTAACCTAAAGGGAGTTAGCCTTCCCTTCTTTGGTCTGTAACTAGTTTCTGTTTTTTGTTCATGCTTTGTTCCTTCTGATTCCCCCCCCCCCCCCCCCCCCCGCCCCAACAAAAAACATAAAGGAGTAATTAGTATAATTTATTCTCATTATTTTTTTATAAATATTTATATATATATACATATTTTTTTAGTGATTTATGATGTCATGTTTGAAATTTCAATAGAAAGAGACAGTGTTGAATAATAATATTACAATGAAAACGTGATTTCCCCATCTGATGGCGTTTTCCATGATTCAAGTCGCACTCTCTCTCTTTCATTTTCCGTTTCCGCAGGTCAAACCAAAAACTCTGACCAACGACTCCAGCCTTGTTCCTCTGCCATTGGACGGAAAGCGAGTAGAAACCCACTTTGACTTTTTTTCACTTGCAGACGCGCTGGCAAATTAGATGAAAACGATCAATTCTAAAATCTTTTACATCTCTCTCATGAAGGGATTTCGTTGGTCACAATTTTGTTTTGGAAAATTATAATTGAGTATTTTAAATTGATAGATATTTATATTAAAAATTTTAAAATTATTTTAAAGAATTCAAAAATTAAAAAATATAACTATGAATCTTGTACTATAATTTTGTACGTAGTTTAAATTTTAAATTTTTAAAAAATAAATTTAAAATTTAAACTTATTTAATATAAATATTTAAAATTTGAGATTTTAAAGTTTAATTCTTTTTTCCACCGGTAAATATAGATTTTATGCCTAAAGATCCTTTGTTGCTGTGCAGTAAGTTTTAAAAAATAAATAAAATTAAAAAAATAGAACTGCCCCATTATTTGAAAGGTACGGTATAGTACTTTTAGAACAATAAAAAACTGAGGCTTAAATTGTATGAAATATACGAATTGAAAGATTTACTATTTAAGTAAATTTTACAAATTTTATGTTTATTTCTATGAAAAATTGATACTGTGTGTTCCGAATAAAGATTACAACATTTAAATATTTGATTTTGATGTAGATATATATGAGACCAATTTAAATAATACATCTTACAATATTTGTAGTTTTTGTATACTTTTTCCCTTTTGAATTATATATCTTTAAAATATAGAGATCAAATAATTAAGATATGTGTTTTTAAATCTTGTATTATATATTTGTAAAATTTAAAGAATAAATAATTCAAAGCGTGTACTTTCATGACCAAAAAAAGTTTTTCTTTTCAAGTGTATGAAAATGGAAGAAATTGAGAGGAAGATGAAGAAGACGACCAGGTATTGTTATCCTCATATTATTATTACTGGGCCTTAGGAAAAAAAAAAAAAGATTAAAACGGCATTATTATTGTTAAACCGCGTGTCTGGCTTTCAACTTCGACTTCAACTCTCTTATTTTTCCTTCTTCCCCAACTCATACGCCTCAACCCCTGAATCCCCTTCTTCCTTCCTTCTCTTTTGGTCTTTTTTGTAGCTTAAATACTTCTCATCTTCCTAACACAAACATTTCGGTCCTCAAATCTCACATTCTTTTCATTATATGTCCGAGATTTTGATTCTGGGTCATTTACTTTCTCGGCTTTCAAACAATCCCCCACTGGATTTTCTGAAACTATAAGTTTCATTTGAAAGGAAATTCTGAATCTTCTTTTCCTCAGAGATTTTGGTAAGGTTTTTCCTCTTTCTGGTTTTTTTGGGGCTTGATGTTAGGATTTTCCTTGGTCCCAAGCGCAAAAATATAGTCATTATTATGGTTTTCATCAACGTTTCTTTCATTCTTCTTCTTCTTGTACCGTATTCCTGCGCTGTGGAAGTCATTTCTGGAAATCACAATAAGAATGGCTCTTCTTTCGCCGCCATCAAATTACCTGAACACCCAAGCTTCAATACCATTTCCTCTTCAAATTCTGGATGTACCTTCTCTAAACAAGAAAGTTTTGGCCATTCAGAAGCCACCAATGATGATGAAGACGAAGAAGAAGATGGGAAGGTTTTTCAATCATCAAACCTTCACAAAGAATCAGTAAAACTCCATTTGAAGCACCAATCTATGAGCAAACGCAGAGAGCCCAAAAACTCTCTAATTGATTCTACGGTTAGGGACTTAACCAGGATTCAGACCCTTCACAAAAGGGTCATGGAGAAGAAAAACCAGAACACCATCTCACGGCTGCAGAAAGCTCAGAATCAACCCAAGCAACCACACAACCTGGCTGCGGTTACTCCTGTGGCGGTGGCTTCACCGCCGGAGTATTTTGCAAATGGGTATTCCAGCCAGCTGGTGGCAACATTGGAATCAGGGGTAAGTCTTGGCTCTGGAGAATACTTCATTGATGTTTATGTGGGTACACCTCCTAAACACTTTTCTCTCATACTTGACACTGGTAGTGACCTTAATTGGATCCAATGTGTTCCTTGCTATGCATGTTTTGACCAAAATGGACCTCACTATGATCCCAAAGATTCAACTTCTTTTAAGAACATAAACTGCCATGACCCTAGGTGCCAACTAGTGTCATCCCCAGATCCCCCTCAGCCTTGTAAGGATAAAAACCAGAGCTGTCCTTATTTCTATTGGTATGGAGATAGTTCAAATACAACTGGTGATTTTGCATTAGAGACTTTCACAGTTAATCTAACTACTTCTACTGGGAAATCAGAATTGAAGCATGTGGAGGATGTGATGTTTGGTTGTGGCCATTGGAATAGAGGCCTATTTCATGGGGCTGCTGGGTTATTAGGACTTGGCAGAGGGCCATTGTCCTTTGCTTCTCAGCTTCAATCTCTCTATGGCCATTCCTTTTCCTATTGTCTTGTGGACAGAAATAGTGACACAAGTGTTACTAGCAAGTTGATTTTTGGAGAGGATAAGGATCTCCTGGGACACCCAGGTTTGAATTTTACATCTTTTGTTGGTGGGAAAGAAAACCCAGTTGATACATTTTACTATCTCCAGATAAAATCTGTGATGGTTGGTGGTAAGATTCTGAAGGAGATACCAGAGGAGACATGGGTTTTGTCTCCAGAAGGCTCTGGAGGTACAATCATTGACTCTGGGACTACTCTCACTTATTTTGCTGAGCCTGCTTATCAGATCATCAAGGAGGCATTTGTGAAGAAAATTAAGGGGTACCCTATTGTTGAAGGGTACCCTCCTCTAGGGCCATGTTATAATGTGTCTGGGTTAGAGAAAATGGAGATTCCTGACTTTGGGATCTTGTTTGCTGATGGGGCTGTGTGGAATTTCCCAGTGGAGAATTACTTCGTCCAAATTGAGCCAGAGAATGTTGTTTGTTTGGCAATTTTGGGGACTCCTAGGAATGGCCTTTCCATAATTGGGAACTATCAACAGCAGAATTTTCACATACTATATGATACCAAGAAATCCAGGCTTGGTTATGCACCAATGAAGTGTGCTGATATATAGCACTTAGACTTGTATAGCAGAAAAGCTGTATGTAAACATGGCAATTCAAGTGATTATAGAAGTAGGTTTCAGGGAATAGAGAAACATGGTGTCATAACAAACAGAAAAGCATCATTGTTTTGTACACAATTCTAACTTTATTATTTCTTTTAATTGCAGGTTGTGACTTGCTGCAATATTTGTTGTATTTTGCTTGCTTGGGAACCATTCCCATAAATTTATACATTCATATTTCTTTTCAAATCTTTTTTGTATAAATGCTCAAATGGCGATGGATGATTCCCATGTGTCCCACCATATCAAATATATTATAAAACAACCCATCTGCTAGGCATTTCTCAATTTTTTTTTTCAAAAAAAAAAAAGGAAAAAACTATGAACAGAAATTAAAAAAAAGAAAGAAAGAAAGAACATGTCAACTTTATTGTTAGGTGTGTCTTGTATAATATATTTTTCGTCGCTATCAATTTAGTTTGGTAATTTGAAAGCAAACTAAAATAATGACAAATGAAAAATAAAATAAAATAAAATAAATTGCATAGTGGATCTTATTGTCCTGACTTTAGTCAGATCATAGGTGTATTTTAGTTGAAGTGATCATAAGATCATCGCAAGTTAAAAAAAAAAGTTTACTTTTTTTATTTTTATAATTTTAGTCAATTTTTATATCATTTTTTATAATTTAAGAATTTATAATTATGTCTTTATAGTTTTAATTTTTTTTAATTTAGTTTCTACTATTAAACTTTTGTCAACATGTAGCTAAATTTTGTTAATATGACTGACTATGTACATCTAATATTCTAAATATATATGATTTATAAAAAAATGAAAGTAAAAAATAAAATGAAATTAACTCACATGTATAACAAGCATGTAACATAAGTTAAATGATTTTGAGTGATTTTATTTGAATAATTAAAGTAATACATAATTAATTAGTCTTAACAGTAAAATTTAACAACACAAGTTTAATGAAGATGATTAAATTAAATATTTTTTAAATTATAAGAATTAAGGTCCAAAATTTTAAATTGTAAAAATCAGATTGAAAATTAAATGAAATTATAAGAATCAAAAGAATAATTTAGCAATAAAAAAGGATAACAAATACAAATTTTTTTGTTTTATGAAGGGATAAATTGGCACAATGATTCTTCTAAATTCAACTAAATTGAATCTTGATCTTAACCTTCCGCATTTTTTTTCCTTCTAGTCATGGGATTCCTGTAATGCTTAAGGAAGCTTCAATGGAGAAAATGGTTCTATCTAAACTAACTTTGATGTGAACTTGTAATTTAGAAATCAAGATCTCCAGAAGAAGATTAATCTTGTAGACCCTAGTCCGTATGGATCTCATCTTCTATGTCTCTCTCTCTTCAATAAATACTCTCTTGAACAGAAGAAGATTGATTGGCATAGTCTAGATGATTATCACAATTGCGAGTATGTGGCTGCTGGTGCCTTTTGGTGGGTATACCTAAACATTAAAAATGCAGGCTGTCTCCTACTACTTTATGTTCATTTGTATTGATTATATTATCATCATTCTTTGTGGTGTGTACACTCTTCTTGTGTGTGACTCGATTGAAGTTGTCTGCATTAGAAGAATAATCTTCTTTGACTGCCACCGTTTGCCTTTTCTTTTTTATTTTTATGGTTGGTCAAACACAGGAAGGTAGCCTTTTTTTGAAACATTTTAAAAAATGTAATTATTGCTCTTCAATTTTAAAAATGTGTAGAAATTTTATTCAGTTTTAAAAACTAAAAGAGATGCTTCTCTCAATTATTACTCTTCACAATTTGAGTCATTATGTTCGTCTTTTCATTAATTTTGTTAATGAAAATGCTGTATCAAATTTTGTTAATCATGAAATGACATACTCTCATTTATTGAAAATAACACATTGTTAATGACAGAGCCTGTGCCATTTTTTTTGACAAGCGAATGAATAAATAAACATAGTGATTTAAATCCTGAATGGTTATAGTTGAAAAAAATAAATTAATAAATGACTCAAAGTGAAAAATTATATTCTTATTTTTTTTAATATCATTAAATATGTGACTTCCTGTAAATTACTCAGATTCTTTGTTACTAGATACACCAATATTATGAGTGAGACAATCTTCAATTTGGTTAATATTTCATGTAAAATGTGTTTTAAGATTACCCTTCTTTCTCCATATGTCTCAGAGTATTCTCACCGAGGGGACTGCACATGCTTGTAAGAAAACTGGGTCTGTGTATACTCAGACATAGACGTGTGTTTCTTTTTATTTTTTCTTTTTTTTTTCCTCTACTTAAGTATTGTAATACTGAACCAAAATTTAAAAAAAAAAAAACACTTTAAAGTGGAACTTATATTTTAAATAATAAAGTATATTAAAAAAATAATTATTTATATTTTATATAAGGCAAGGATAACAATTCTTTTTAATTACATAAAAGGTTCATGTGCTGAGAGATGAGAGAATAATATATATATATATATATAAATTAATTATTTGGTTTCCAAAGTTTACTTGAGTTTTTAATTTGATTCTTATAGTTTGTATTTTTCTTTTAAATTAATTCCTAGACTTTCAAAATTTTAATTATTCGTAAATAAAAATATAATATAATATAAAATTATAATATAAAAAGGAAGTTAATTAATATTCATATGGGAAAGTAAGAAGTTAAATAACTTCACACTACTTCTTTCTATTATTTTAAAAACATAAAAGTTATTATAATTTAAATTTAAAAGAAATTATTTACAAATAAATTAAAAAAAGTTAACATGCACTTTAGTGCATGTAAATATGGTTTTGGGACCTTCTAGTGTCTTAGATCTAAAATCATCTATTGATAAAATAAAATGAAATAAATTTAAATAAGTACCAACCAATAAATAAGTTATTATTGAAATAAGAGGAAAGTAAGAAGTTATTTAACTTCTTTGTACATACTTTTATTTTTTAAATATTAAAAAATTAATTACTAATGATGTTATTTATCTAAATAGTTTATATAAAATATTAACATATATTTTTGTATAAGTCAAGCCACTAGTATAATGATATATGTGACTTGCTAGACTCTTAAGTGCCTCAAACATAAGTTTATATTCTTTAAAGACAAGTTCTAAATATTTTTTAATAAAATTAATTATTTGACCCTTATAATTTACCTAAATTTTTAATTTGATTTCTATAGTTTATATTTTTTCTAATTTAGTCCTAATTGTTTGGTTTCCATCATTTAGTCCAACTCGCCTGGTATTGTCCCACCAAGTCAAGCTGGGCTGTCCCAAAATAAGAAAAGAAAAGAAAACAAGTAAGGTTGGGCTGGTTATCCTGGGCCAATATGGCTCAGTTTACCTTAAAAAAATGTGTGTGTGTGTATATATATATATATGTATATTTTTAAGATTAGTTTAGAATTTGAACAAAAAAATTGTAGACACTTTTTATAGAAAGCGAGGCGATTAAGACTTTTGTGAAGCTCTTATTAAGTATAATTATTTTGTAAAATTATCACTTCATTTCCTATACGTCCATTAAAAAAAAAATTGTTGCACCGTAATTTGATTCCAGTACCCATTGTCCTTTTCCACTTCTTGCCTTTTATCTCCTTTTCTCTTCTTCGCTGTAGTCCAACGTTTCTCTTTAAAAATGCAGCGCGCTTTTTGCTTCGTCCAAGCCGTGAGCTCCGCCGTCCTCCGCCTAGTATCGCCGTCTTGTTTCAGGCCACCACCTCGTGTTCCCGCCTGCATCTCCAACTCTCTCACCGTGTGCAGCCGTGGAGGTGAAGCTCAAACACGGTGGGGTATGCTCCATTTCCAATCTTCTTCCATTTCTCTCTTTTCATCTCGTTTTGCTTCTTCTATTTTCCCCTTCCTCTTGTATTTTAGCCCCATTCCACCTTCAAGGGTGTTCAACTTGTCGCAGCTGCGTTTCTCTTCTTCCTTCACCGTGGGTAAGCTTTGGTTGGTTGGAGATTTCTAGTTTGGGCTTTTAAATTGCGTTACCCACTTTTTAATCTTTAATTTCCAACTTTATAAAAAAATTTTTTTTTTTCGTTCAATTCAAAATATGGAAGCTTAAATTGAAAAACTTAAATCTAAAGCCAGTAGCAATGATAAGGAACTTAGGCTTGATGCATTTAGTTAAATTGATAATAATACATGTTAGTAGCTAGAATGTTGATTCTAGCTAGAATGTTAGAACCTATGATGTTATGGCTACTAGATGATAGATTGAGTGTGAGCAGGACAAGAGTTGTGATATTTGTAGGCTCTGTAATGATCATAACTTTTATGTGTTGAATTTGTTTTGAAAAAAGTGTTAATTACAGAATTGTTGACTGGTTGTTAAGATTGAAAAACATTGATTTTTAAGAAGAGGTTTTGTTGAATTTTTAGGCAACCTATTTATGTGAAATCAAACATGATTTAGAAGTGCGATGTAATTGTTGTATCTTTCTTAATTTTTATAGTGGTCAAAGTGAGTGTGTTTCATTACTTATTAGGTTGAGTAAGTTTATGCAGCTAAGGATTTAGGGTCGTGAAAAATTGATATCAACATTTTGTGTTTTGATTAATTAGGTCCACATAATTGCATGATAGAATTAGACTTAGCTGCAACTCTTTATATTTTTGTTATTTGAATTTTTAATTGAAATATGAAATTTATTTATAAAAATTATACACATATCATATTATTATTAAAAAAATTATGCAATTCTATAAAAATAAGAAAATTAATTCAAATATTGTGGCTCATATTAGACTTTCCTGGGAATTTTAGAGTTTGGTGACTTTTTTTTAACTCTCATTTTCTTTTTCTGTTGGACTAAAGGGGCCTATAAGTCCTACTGTCATAAATTTGAAGCTACTTTGTGCTGAGATTGGATTGAGTTTGTGTTGGAAATAATCGGTAGTTTGTGAAAATGCTTCTTCGGTCCAACCTTCTTAATTCTGGTCACCTAGATACATTAATTCTTTGTTAAAATATACAAATTGTTAGTCCGGTGTTGCCAAGTAGGCTTTTGGCTTGCCGGTTGGAGTGGTACACTCTTATTTGTTAAGCCAAGAGTTCGAAGTGGCAGAAAGAGTAAATTACATAATTGTAATGAGGTATTTCAAAATACCTCTCATTTTATTGTATAATTTATTTGTTTGTTTTTTCTAGCCTCAGTTTGCCATGTTATTGTTTGATTGTACTTATAAATGAGTCATGCATTAGTAGGAATCGACAATAATAAATAAGTAAATACATAAACTTTTACACAAAGGAGTTTCTTAAATCATGTGTGTATTGATAAGCCCAGATATCATGCCTCTCTTGGGTAACTTATAAGTCTTGCTTCTGCTCTATCACGTCCTCTGTCTTAATAAAAACAAGCTTCAATTTTGGGTTCTCTTAATTTCTTAAACAGGATTTTGAAACTACCAATTCTAGTGAGAAGATTGACATTGTTTACATAGAATATTTTGACTTGAATTTACCCCACAGCACTAAATATATCATCAAGCTGGCTTACTCTTCATCACACTAGCTAGTAAAACCTCATTAAAGATGTAAGGTTATGAAAGCATATATCAAATAACTTGTAGGTCTATATAATCTTGAAACATTGTAAGAACATATTACATGATAAATTACAAAGTTGTGAAGTCATAAAAGCTCTAAGAATAGAGATTGAACCCTTGACTTAAATACATGTTAAATTTTAGTTGGTGATAAATTTTAGGAAAAAATTCTCTGAAAGACTACAAGTAAATAAAATTGACATAAGAGGACCTTAAAAATAAAAATCTCTTTAAAAGATCAAAGAAATAATTTATCATTAATGCTATCGAAATGTATAAATTTGAAGCCAAACACACTTTGAGGCTTCCAGCCATTTTCCAATTATAACCATATAATCAAAACATGAGATTCTTAAGTTATTAGTTTTCACTAGTCCTTGAGCTTTAAGAGATGAGTTGGAGTTAATAATTTGATGAATAATTTATAAGCTCCTCTGTTACAAGATGATATACACCTCCTGTCCTTATAATATATAAATATTGTCGTCCTTTTGCTCCAAAATAAAATCACATAACCAAAAGCAAGAAACCAAAGAAAACAAATCATGAGCCACAACCTGTAAAGTAGACCCATGAGCTCTATTTTGATGAATAACAAGTCTGTTACATATATTTGAACAGTAACAAGACACATTATTCTTGTTATCATAGAAAAATTACGCACATACATGCAAAGAAACATAAGCTCACACTACACAGTCTCTAGCAAAAATCATGGATTGCTAAAATAAGGTTCCTTACAGTCATTTCTCAGAGCACAAGACTACAATAGGACTCCTAACTCTGTGCTTCTCATCTGTCCATGACAGCTCCCCGAACGAAAATTTTGCACTTTCGAGTAAACTTGTTGCTTGCAAAATAACCTTGAAGGTCTTCTTTTCCCCAGTCCTCGTAAAACTCAAAGTATTTGGCTGAACATCAACCTTAACTCCTCTAGGTGCTTGCACTGTCACATGATATGTGCTTGCAGGCCCAACATTTGTAACTGTACGAGTAACAGTTACAGGCCTTGTTCCTAAATGAGACAATGAGATTGAAGGATAGTTGAAATCTTCTATCTTGTAAGAACATGGACATTTGTATGGCTTGTTAAAATTGAAGGATGCAACTAATCTTTCCTCGTATCCAGAACCGCACAAGAAGTTCAAGTAATCAGATTGATTTAGATCATACACAAGTCCAGGGTCTATTGCAAGGTCAGGGCGAACATGTCCTGAACCATAAGCAAATGGAGTCGCCGGCTGTTCATCAACACCATCCCGAATCAGATTGTTGGTGTTATCCTGAATGGTCGCTGGAGGCATAGTTTTTCGAGAGAATTGTTAGGAAACTATGTAAGAAACATGACATGCATATAATAGAGATTTCTTGAGTACGTTCGACTAAACCAATTATATATATATATATATATGAGGCACCCTTTTTAGTATAACTCAGTTTAATATACTTAATCATTTCTTTATGACTGATTTTGTCTACTTATATTTTTTAAATTAAGTATACCTAAGAATTTTTCTACTCATTAGAATATATCATATACCAGTGGTCATGATTGCTGATTTGATAGCTGCTGGACTCCAATTAGGATGACGTGTTTTGAGAAGACCAGCAATGCCAGCCACATGAGAGCATGCCATAGAGGTTCCTGAAAGTATATTGAATGGAAATCGACGCTTATCTGATGCTATATTACTAGGACTTGTGGCTAGCGTATAAGCGGCAAGTATGTTCAAACCAGGGGCAGTTACGTCAGGCTGAAAGGAAAAGAAGTAAATAGTAGTAAATATATACACCATTATGATTTGCATAAGTATGAAGTATATTGTTACGTGGTCAGAATGGAAAGACCTTGAGGAGGGCTGGTTGAAGGACGTTGGGTCCCCTAGATGAGAATGAAGCCATAACTGGAGCTGGCCTAATTCCTATAAATGTTTTCGCTTTGTCCATGAATGCGATAGGGTTCCTGCAATATTCGTATAAATGGAGCGCCTTCATTAACTAGCCATAAATGTACTTTCTCATTAATCCAACAAATTCAATAATCACGATTACTCTGTGCTGCTGTAGTATTCATTGCCTTCTTGTCCAGCTGATTTATTGGTATAACCAGAAGCCGCTAAAACATGAGGGTCAGCTGTAACTGTATCCCCACTTGTTCCATCATTTTCCAAGAGCACTGCACTTGCAGGTAAAGCTTGTTGGCCCTTGTCGAGTGGCCTTAGGCTCCTTCCTCGCTCACAAATCAATATCTTGCCTCTTACTTTATTGGGATCAAGTGTTCCAGGTTTGCATAGTTGACTGTAGAAATATATATAATTGTATTTTGTATATATAAATCAAAATGACTAAACAGCAAGGTAAATTGAAGCAAGTCTCGAAACGTTTATGCTTACGCATCTTGAACTGTTGCATTAGGAAGCTTGGCATCACCACCGCGGATTATAGAAAAGAATATCTGAGATGGCAATCCTGTGGAAAGACTGGTTCCCTAATAGTCCAGGTTAATATAAAACAATCAATCATATGGGCACATAATACTATGAAACAAACTTTTAACAATTAAAGATTAACCCATTTTAACATGCATATAGAGTTAATAGTGTAGCGTTGTGTTGAGGAAAGTTAGATGCAATGGGAAATGATACCTTAATACGTTGCCCATTACCAAGAGTAATATTATTATTAAAGCCCCTGTCAATTGAGCTAGCCGCAACTGTGATGACCCAAGGTGCAACATTTTTTACAGTTCCGGGGTCAGGTCCTTCATTACCAGCAGAGCAAATCACTAGTACACCCTTAGCAACTGCATGGTAGGCCCCAATGGAAATCCCATCCCTTAACAAATCCTCAGGGTAGTGCTGATTCCCTCCCACAGGAACAGACAGCACTTCAACCCCATCACTTATGGCTTGATCAAAGGCAGCCAACAAATCAGCATCAATGCACCCTCCTGCATCTGTTGGAGACCAGCATGCCTTGTAGGTTGCCACGCGAGCTTTGGGAGACCCACCCTTCGCGGTACCATTACCGTTGTTAAGGACGCTCGCGCCTTGGACGTAGTTGCCGCCCGCTATTGATAGGGTATGGGTCCCGTGCCCTATGATGTCACGTGCGCTACGAGGCGATGAGATGATCTTGCCCGCGTGTGCTTCGTACCCTTTGTAGAACACTCTTGCTCCAATCAGCTTTCTGCTGATCATTCATTCGTGTAATATTAAAGGACAAGAGATTTATTAAATGCGGATTAACGTTTTCTCTGTTACTATAATTCTATGTATAACTACTTGCGCAATAACACACAAGAAAGTACTATATATAAAGTACTATACATTTTCAAGTCATCATTTATGGAGTTTCAGAGGTGAATAATGTCTGCTTAGGAAGTAATGTTTGGGGAACTACCTCTCTGTAATAATTCTATTTACAAGCACTTGAGCAATATAATAACGCCAAATAATTGATAGGGCTAAAGTAATTACTTTAATGAATAAAGAAATTATGGACCTGTTGCAGGGAGTTGTATTGGAACCAGGTAACTTGTCAATCTCGCATATACCCCCGCCACGCCACTTTGCTGGGATGGGACCATATCCTTTGTCGCTAAAGCTTCTTGATTCTGGCCAAACACCTACCCAATAAAGAGAATATTACCCCCAGAAGAGTATAATAATTAATGGTGAACAATTTCTTATTACATCCATCTATTTTAATCATATTTATTTTTTATTTGTTACAAAGGAGACAAAAAGGTCTTGGAACCGAAAGAGAAAAAAGGAATGAATTTCTCTTTATGTGTCTACAGCGAGGAATAACTACCTGACTATTATTTTCGGCGTGTGGGGTTGATTTAGATGTTTTTCTTTAAAATGGACTTTGGACTCATAAAAGGGAAATTTGGTGAACATGTACTCTTGTCATGGCATGCTTTACTCGTGACCGTTAGCTCCTTTGTTTCCTTCACCTTTTCTATCCCACTACTTTCTCATAAAAGAGAAAAGAATTGTGAGTGTAGAGGAAGAACGTGCTTGTATTGTTGAGAAAGCAGAGGGATGGAAAAGAGAATTCAAACTAGATCCTTAATCAAAGAATTGTAGGGTCTTATGATTCTATGGGTAAAATATTGAAATGTTAAAAGGAGTATGTGTAATTAGTAGGAAATTTTAAGTTTAGATATTTTTCCTTTATGTACTGAAAAAGTAATTGAGACATCAATGGACCATTATATATATATATATATATATGTAAAACTTACTAACCCAATTCATTCCTAGAGAAATCAAATATGACAAATCTACAATCGATGGTTCTGCAAGAAAATTTTCATTTCAGGAGAAGACATTATTTACCGAACCATGGGTGAGGTACTTAATCCAGAAAGTTTAAACATAAAATCTCCTACTAATTATACATACTCCATTTAATATGAAGATTAAAAACAGAGGTGAAAAATACTACTGATATATAAATAGTTGAAAATGATCACAAACTCTTCACCTACCAAATATACTTTTATTATAAAAAGGATTGATTATTTGAACATCATGGGACTAGAAGATTGCTTCTTTATTTTGATTTACTTTTGTAAGGGAAAAGCTAATTCATAATTTGGTTGTTCTTGTAGCCCAAAATTGAGGGTCCATCGTTGGCTAGGCCTTGCGGTGATCATTGCAAGAAAAATATGTGTGGCTTGGCTAATGGGTGTATAGCAAATCAAAATAAAAGTTACAAATCCATTTAAATCGATAAATCAAAGCTTCAAGTCGGCATAAAGATGCAAACCAATCTTAATGAGAATGATTGCTCTCGTGAATCCCTATTATTCCCTTTTCAAATATGAAGAAACTAAAAGTTCAAATGGTCCAAAGTCCAAATTTAAAAATAAATAAATTAGTTGCGTAAGGTTAATGTAATTATGAGAAGAAAGACAGATATTATTTATGAGATTGAAAAGTTTGCACAAATCTTGAAAGACTGAGAATACTTGAGAAACCTTTTCTTAGACCTTCCCTCCTCAATTACTGCACCCTCCTCCCTCGTCCACATATCACACTCACTCTCTCTCTTGTGCAAGTCCTTGGCATCTCGGGGTAAATTTCTCTCTCTAGCTCTCACTTCTTATAAAAGCGAGTTTGTCTCTCGCTGCTTTTTCTTTTTGCATCTAAAAAGCACACCAGCCAGCCCTCGAACCCCACCCTGATTCGCTTCCCATTCAGTGTTTACTCTTTTCTTGCTGTTTCTTTTTTCCTAAAATGCCATTTGCTTTCGTCTGTCTTTATTAGGATTTTTGGGTTATTGCAAAGAACAAGGAAAAGCCCACCACTAATGAGGATAGTACACTATGACACCAAACCAAATGTCAAACCACAGAACGCTGCATACTCCATTTGGGTGCTCTTCAACAACAGTGGGGCGCAAGGGAATTCGCCTCTGACTTTTTGTTTCTTTAATAAGAATAATTAAAATATAGAGAATAGACAGTCAGGATTGTGGGGGAAAGAATCATGTGGGGGAAAACAGTGGATCAGTTGGCCTAAAGTGGTTTTTTTTTTTTTTCCAGAAAACATAAAATTTAGTCGTGCTGTTGATATAAAGCTGAATTACCTGTATCAATGTTTGCTATGATCGCATTTTGACCAAATCTTGCCTTAATCCAAACAGAGTCTCCGGCAACTTGTCCATTTTTCTCAAGTCCAAGAAATTCATATGACCTGGTTGTGTGTAGTTTATGCATTCTGTTCAAGAACACAGACACTACATTTGGCCTTTCTGCACCAAAGTTAGAAACATTTTCTCAGTATGCAAAGCAGTTTAAACAGCGCTGAACCACGATATTTTGGAAGTAAGATGATGATGAAGTAATGATTCTCTCACTTTTGATCTCTTGTGCTTCTTCCTCTTCAAGTAATGCAGCAAAGCCGTTGATGTGCTTGTTGAAAGAGTAAAACATGACTTCTTTGGCCTTCTCATGACTGTCAAACAAAACATATCAACATTAGATTCCTGTTCCCGAAATCATTCAAAAGAAGTTGATGGGTTCCAATTCTAAACCTTCCCAAGACAGAGGAGAGCAAATCATGATGAGAATTTGTGGCAGAGTCCAAATCAGCGGAGGAAGGGTTTGGGCCATGAGAATGTGATCCCAAGTATACAACATAAGACTGCAAACAGAGATTATGGCAAGTTGAGAGAGCAGAGAAGCAAATGATGTAGAGAAATATTTATGTGAAGTGCAGATGCATGCAAAGCGTGCTTACCTTCCTTATTGCATGAGTGGGTTGCAACAAGCAACTACAAAGAAGGAATAATGAGAAAAGAAGAAGAGGGACATTGGACGAGGAATCCATTATGTGTTCTTCCTGGTAGACAATATGCGTGCGGGTTCGCGTTTGTAACCTTCCAAACCACGTTTCAGAAGAAGCAAAGGCTGAGAGCTTTTGTATAAATGTGATTTTGTAACGGGATATCAAACAGGTGAACTATTTAAGTAGAATTGACTGAGACAAGATGAGAGGGGAGGGGGGGGGGGGGGGAGGTGGGGCCCAGTGGCTCTCTAGTACCGAAATCCGCGTCTTTGTATCCTTATATCAGGTGAACTATAAATTTAATAAGTATTATTATTATTATTGAGACAAATCAATTTTATTACGAGTTATTAATTATCGAATACCTTAATATCTTAAGCAATTAAACATACAATTATAGAGAAATATTATTTTATATTTAATAATTATTAGAGTTCAGAGTAAGCTCGAATTTATAATTAATAATATTATTTTATATTTAATAATTAATAATTAATAATTCATCAAGTCAATTGTGAGAATTAATTTTAAAAAAAAAACAGTTGGATGAAATCTATCTGAGTAGATTTTCATATTCTCTTTCTCTTCCTCTCTCGTTCTTACAGAAGAGAAGATCCTATTCCTTATGGCATGATGAGAGAAGAAGGGGGACATTGGAAGGATAAAATAATATTTGCTTTTTCCGTTTAAGTTTTGAATCATGACATTCAGGTCAATTACAAATTTAATAATGATATAATAATTATTAAATATAAAATAATATTTTATCTAATTATTAAATTTATTAATATAGCAATTAAAAAAATCCAATTATAGAAAAATATTATTTTATATCTAATAATTAATAATTATTAGAGTTCAGAGTTGGCTCGAATTTATGAGATTATCACTCTTACATTTTGTTCAACTTGTTCCAATTAAAAGCACCTAATTTGAATTAAGGAATCAACTTAAATAAAATTGTTTAAATGTTTAGTGTTAAAATTTTTAATGGAAATATGAAGTGTAAGTTTTTTTTTTAAAAAATTAATAATTAATCATCTTTTGAATACAAAAGTGTTATTTAAATATTTTGTAATATAATTTTTTAGTGATTTTTAAAAAATATTTCTCAACAAGTTTTTAATTATATGCATATCTAAAATATATTTATACATTTTATTCTAATAACTTGTTTTGTCAAAACAAATGTATTACAATCGTCAGATATCAAAATCAGAGGGAGATAATTTTGCATTTGTAAACCTAACTTATTTTCCTCAAACTACTATTATATTCATAATTATATTAATTTAATATCAAGATAACAACAAACACCATTTGGTAATTCTCATACATCATTCAGAATCATTACAGAGCATTAATATGGAGTTTCTTGTAAAAATTTTTAGATACTCTCTGCGCTACTCAAGAAACTCTTAGCTCATCTCACCACTTGGGATGCCAAATGTTTAATGAGTAATTAATATTACGCAATTTAATAATAAATAAATAAATAATAGGTAACTAGGTAAGAAATCTTACAAAAGCACCTTGTAAAAGTTTTAGAATATGAAACCATGTTTCACAACATAATAATTAGATTTCTTAAAAGAAATTTAAATACAAGCTACATACATAGTCATAACTATCACATAATCTTAAATCAATATAAATAATAGTGATATAAAGTATGTAACTTTTAAATTTAACATACGGGAGTTTCAAAAACCAATTCTTTCCAAAAACTTTCAATTAGAAGGATTTTTCTCAAACTGTAACACTTTAAGTCTAATTTTAAAGTTTTCTATCAAAATATTTTTAATTAACTTAAATATATATTGAGTATTTTTTATATATATAAATTAGAAGTCTTACTGTTTAGTAACTTAAATATAAGTTAATAAAATGTATTATAGTAAAAAAATTAAAAATTAAACTAAAATATAATATAACTCTTTGTTTTATAAAATATTTTTATAATTTTATAAATAAAAAATGTATATAATTTAAACAAAAATAAAGAAATCTATGTAATTTACTCTAAAGAATAAAATATGATATATATCATAGCCCATACTTTATTTTGGTATATGTATTACATTTGATTCTTTTCTCAATTTTAACATCTTAAATGCAAAAAAATCCGGTTAAACAAATTTATATACTATAAGAATTACCTGATGACATAATATTCCTCTAGGCCACCTTAGCTTCACATGTTATTATATGAACTGAAAATACGTAAGTTTCTCTTAAATTAATGACAAAAAGTAAATACAAAATTACCAATTTTCGTCGCGTTTGGGGAGTGGAATGGAGTTAGGTGACCTAAAGTAAGGTGCTCCCTCCTCCGTTCACACAACCGTCCTCCAAAGTTGCAACTTGCACCAGTCAAAATGGGAAGGCCATTAATCCAGAATCTACACTTTTGACTCCACGTGGCTACCACTGTTACATTGAATCGAGTGAGTTAATGATTTGGTTTTAAAAAAATTATTTTTTTCAATTTGATATTTTGAAAGTAAAATCATTTAATTCAGTTAATCCGAGCTGCGAAAGCAGGAAAAATTAAAAAAAAAATCAAAATAAAAAATATTTGTTTAAAAAATTTTATAACAAAAGTGTAGAAATAGGTTATAAAATAGTGTTAAAAAAACTGAATTTTAATATATAAAATAAGAAGATTGATTATTTGCGCATCATGGGACTAGAAGATTGCTTCTTTATTTTGATTTACTTTGGTAAGGGAAAAGTCATCCATAATTTGATTGTTCTTGTAATCCTACGGAAAAAACAAGAGATTACTTTTTTATTTTTTTATTTTTCTAAAATGCTAATTGCTTTTGCTTATGACTTTATTGGTAACATGTTTGGTTTTGGTAGAAGGAACAGATTTCAGTTTTATTTTTGTATATAATACTTGCTATGTTTATGAAATTATTATTTAATAATATTTATTTTTATTATTTTTTTAAATAAAAATATAAGAATTATTTTTTATTTATAAAATTAATTTTTTTATGTTAACTTTTATTCGAATAATTTTATATGCCAAATGATCGCTCACATTATCCTACATGGGTTTTTGTGAAGATCAAGAGAAAGCCCACCCCCAATGAGGACAGTCCAAAAGCTTGGAGTAGGTACTATGAGTACACCTAATGTGATAAAAATTTCAAACCTCAAAACAATTCCAATATTCCATGATCCATCTTTTGAGGATAATCCGAAACCTTGGGTGCTGCTCAACGCAACAGCCGGCGTACTACACGCTATCCATTCCCTCGTTCGAAGGCGCGTGAAGTGATGGGGAGTTTGTGAAACCCGCGACGTCAGGATGGGACATGTCCCACTATATATGTTTGTTGAAAAGCCGTTAATTCCTGTACTAAATGCGCCAAATTACTCGATTAGACCTTTTTTTCGCTTCTATTTATTTATTTATTTATTTTTAAAAGGAAAAGAAAATCTGTCTGTCTTTTCTTCAGGCTCTGATGTGACGGCGCCGACAAAGAAGTAATCACATTCTTCTTCCGATCCTGTTTATTAAATATAAAAAATTATTTTATTAATATTAAAAAAATAATTAATATCAATTTAATTTATTAATTAAATTTAAATTTAATAATTCTTTTTTATTTTATTTATCTTCATTTTACATAAAAAAACATTATACATAATTAAATCTATTTGTTGTAATAATAAATAAAGAATAAAAAATATTTAATAAAATAAAAATATATATTATATTTCTTATATTTTAAGATAAAAATTTTTTTTTAGATTTCTTTATAAAAAGGACGTGCCGCAGTAGTAATTGCTCACTATCTAATGCTACCAAATTAGATCCTTGTCTGTGTCTTTTTTCTTCATTGGCCTAAAAAAAGGATTTAAACCATTCAAAATTTCGGCGACTTAAATTTTTTATTTTAAAAAAATAAAAATGAAATAAAAATATTTTTTACTATAAATTAAAAATATTTAATATTAAAAAAATGAAATTTTAATCATTTTAAGTAATTTAAATAATCCAAAACTTTTCTCGTAAACGGTGTGCATTGAAGAGATCCCGATTTCAAATTTTTTAATGATTTTAAAATTTTAATACTATAAGAATATCTTAGTTTTTTTAATATTCATCTTCTATTTATTATTTTTTCTTTCTAGTTATTATTCATATAAGTAAGTATTAAAAATGATTGATAACTTTTTCTTAACTGCAAGGTAATATCTAAATTAATTTACATGCATTATTATTAACTTATTGTCATTTAAATTTAAATCCTCTTAAATGAATACATAGTAAAATATCTCTTAAATGAAAAAAAAAATTATTAAAAAAAGAGGGAGTATTTTTTTAAAAAAAAGGCTCCATACATCTTTTTTCCTCATTTAAGAGGCACTTTATCATCTTTAAAATTAAAAGAATCAAAATTTACTTATGTTTTAAAAAAAATTATATAATATTATAAAATTTTACTTAAAAAACTATATATTTAAGTCAACGAAAGTTATTTTAGTTAAAAAAACTTAAAATTATATTAAAACGTAGCATAACTTTTCATTTTAAGGGATATTTTCATATAATTTATAAATAGAAAAAATATATTTAATTTTTGAGAAAAATAAAAAATTATGTAATTTATTTTAAAAAATAAAATATGATATACATCATAGTTTATGCATTATTTTGTAATATGTATTCCATTTGATTCTTGTCTCAAATTTGACATTTCAAATGCGAAAAATTCCGGTCAAACAAATTTATATACTATAAGAATTACCTGATGATATAATATTCATCTAAGCCACCTCAACTTCACATTTTATTATATGAACTAAAAATACGTAATTTTCTCTTAGATTAATGATAAAAAGCAAATGAAAAAAAATTACCAATTTTCACAACGTTTGTGAGTGGCATGGAGTTTGGCGGCCGAAAGCGCGTAGCTTCGCTCCGTTTGCGAAGGTTGCAACTTGCAACGGTCAAAATGGGAAAGCTATTCTTCTAGAATCTACACTTTTGATTCCACGTCGCATATACTGTTATATTGACAATTGATGCTCGTTTGATAAGTAAAAAGTTAGAGATAAAAATAAAAATAAAAATAAAAAATATTAAAAATAAAAAATATTTATAATATCTTTATTTTTAAAGATTAAATAATAATTAATAAATAATATTAAATAATAATTAGAGGAGTAAAATTAAAATTTTACTTAATTTTCTTTTTTTATTTCTGTTCCCTCGCGCAACCAAACGAGCCTTGAGTGAGTTATTAATTTAATTTTTAATTTTTTAATTTGATATTTTAAAAATAAAGTCATCTAATTTAGATTTAAATTATTTATTAATTAAAATAATCTTTTTGTTATGTAAATTTTTTAAATTCATAAATAAAATTTCATGTAACTTTTAACTCATAATTAGATTTGCTCATGTAATATTTTCTCCAAAAATAATGTTGCTCAAGTAAAATTTTCCCCAAAACAATGTCATTCTGACAATAAAATTTGTCTAAAATGATGCCATTTAAAGGAAAAAAACAATCACTTAGACAAGTTCAAATCATAAATTAATAATCATATGACCTCTTATTTATAAATTAAAGTACTTTGCTTGAAGAAAGAACCATCTTGGTCGCGACAAAATTTTTAAAAAGCTAAAATTGAGCTATTTTATCTTTAAAAGAATAAGTTTAAAAAATACTTTTAAAGATTAATTGAATAATTTGTTCATTTTATATTCGTCTTCAATTTGTTATTTTTCTTCCTCTAGTTATTGCCCTTATAAGTAAGTATTAAAATTGATCAGCAATTTTTTTTTTCAAATTGCAAGATAATATCTAAATCAATTAAGTGCATTATTATTAACTTATTTGTATTTGAATTTAAATCTTCTTAAAGGAATAAATGGTAAAACACTTCTCAAACAGAGAAAAAAAAAAAAAGAGAGAGTTAACTCATATACACTTTTATTCTATTTGACAAGCACTTTACCATCATCTCAATTAAAAGAATCAAAATTCACTTGTATTTTAATAACTTAGATAATATCATAAATTTTTACTTTGATTGCGTATCAAAACAATTAATTTCTCACCTCATATCACTTAATCCTCCGTTTTTTTTCCCTTGTTTTTTTTTATCAATTTTTAAGCTCCTGTGAGACAAGTATTTTTTTTATTATATACTGACAAGTATTTAAATTGCTGTGTTTCCATTTGTTTTAAAAAATAAATTTCTCCATGTTTATTCAACCAATACTAATAATATATTTAATATGCAAAATTATTAGATATAAAAATAAAATACGAATGAAATAAATAAAATATGACTCTTATAACTTTACTTATTAAACAAATAATTATAGTTAATTAATAAAATATAATAAAATTTAAAAAAATTACCATTTCTTTTTGCCTTTCGCTTGTGCAAAGCAAATGGGCGCAGCACATGTATAAATCAAAGCTCAGAGTCGGCATAAAGACAAAATTGCAAACCAATAACTAATGAGCTCACTGCTCTTGTGGGTCCCTTTTCAATCATCGATGGAAGAAACTAAACCCAAATGAATAAAATTGCTCTTGTTGACTCTTGTATTTGCTTGCCATGGCTTTACCCACAAGAATAAAATAGATATTACTTTTTTTATTTTCTTAAGAAAAAAAGCTAATTGTTTTTTCTCATGGTTTTATTGACAACATGTTTGGTTTTGACGGAGGAGACATATTTTATTCATATTTTTATGTATAGTGTGTAATATGTTTATATAATTATTATTTTAATAATACTTATTTTTTATTATTTTAAAAATAAAAATATAGAAAAAAAATTTTACTCACAAAATTATTATTATTTTTTATTTCCTAAACGATGTCTCATATTTTCTTACATGGGTTCTTGCAAAGAACAATAGAAGATGGTCCAAAACTTGGGCCCCATGTGTACGCCAACTCAAGTGTCATCACAATCTAAAAATGGCCACAAGATTACTGGTATTCACCAGGTCCGGTGTGTCTCGTCCTATTTGATTAAATTGAGTCGAATTAGGGTGGATGTAAAAATTAAAATTAAAACCGAGTTGGCCTTGAGAGCCAAAAGTTATTTTATAATTTTAATAATTAAATTTTAATAATTTTTTTTTAAAAAAAATTTATATCAAAATTTTAATTTTTTAAAAAATAAAATATAATTTTATAAGAATTTATATAAAAAATTTTATTTTAAGAGTTAGTTTATAATTTTAATAATAAATTAAAGTAAGCTCTATAGGCCATATTGGCTGAGTCCATCAAAAAAAAAAATTAAAAAAAATTATTATAAATATTTATATCAAAATTTTAATTTTTTTAAGATAAAATATAATTTAATAAATATTTATATAAAATTTTTTTGAGTTATTTTATAATTTTAATATTAAATTAAAAAAGTTACTTAATATTAACTCAACCCTACTTGATACTAAATTAGGTTGAGCCACGAGCTTAGACAATGAATTTTAATTTTAAAATAAATTTAAAATTAAATCAAATATCAAATTAGATCAAAATCGGGGCTATAAACACCCATGATAAGATGTGATAGAACTAACACAGAAGTGAACACATAATGGCCAACTTTTTTTTTTCTTTGGCTAGACATAATGGCCAACTAAAAGAGAATTTAGATAATTTAAAATTCAGATAGTTTAAATTTTATTTTTTCAATTCAAAAAAATTTAAAGAAAACAAAATCAATCTTTTAATTACAATTTTTTAAAAATAATTTTTAGTATTAAGAAAATTAAATCTAAATTATTTAAATTAATCTAAATAGTGTAAATCCTTTTTCTTGCACAATACACATTTGAGAGATCCTTAATCCAAATGTTACGGAGACTAGAAAGGGGCGCGTGCGGGCAATTTTTTCATTAGTTATTTAATATATATTATATGTTTATGGATTAGCAGGTGTTATATATAAGCTTCAATATTTTTCAAAGCAAGTCTTGGCAGGTTATGCCCTCTTCGAGCCTCCAGGATTTATGAATGCAAAGCACACACGAGATCATTATTATTTTTATTTATCAAATAAATAGAGGGAAATAATTTACAAAAAAGAAGAAACAGGTGAGTGAAATCTATTTGCGCAGATTTCATATACTCTTTCTCTTACAAAAGAGAAGATCCTATTCATATCTGCTTTTATGCGAAGTGCAGATGCAAGGCCTGCTTACCTTCCTTACGGCATGAGGGGAGAAGAGGGACAAAGGAGAAGTAAAATAATATTTGCTTTTTCCGTTTAAGTCTTTGAATCATGACATTCAGGTCAATTATAAATTTAATAATAATATTTTGTCTAATTATTAAATTTATTAATGTAATTATACTTATTAATCACATAACAGACAAATCGAACCTTATTAATTATTAAATATTTTAAAAAATTAAAATATAAGTACAGACAAATATTATTTTATATTTAATAATTAATAATTATTAGAGTTCAGAGTAGCCTCGAATTTATAAGATTATCATTCTTACTTTTTATTCCAATTAAAAGCACCTAGTTTCAATTAAGGAATAAACTTAAATAAAATTGTTTCAATTTTTAATGGAAATATGACACGCAAGTTTTTTTAAAAAAAATTAATAATTAATCATCTTTTGAATACAAAAGTGTTATTTAAATATTTTGTAATATATATTTTTATTGAATTTAAAAAAATATTTCTCAATAAGTTTGTAATTATATGCATATATAAAATATATTTATATATATTATTCTAATAATTTGTTTTGTCAAAACAAATATATTATAATTGTCAGATTTCAAAATCAGAGGTATGACAAAATATGAGATGATCTTAGATTTGTAAATCTAACTTATCTTTTTCAAGCAACTATTATATTCATAATTATATGAATTTAATATAAAGATAGCAACAAACATATTCATTTGGTAATTCTTATACATCATTCAAAATCATCACAGGGTATTAATGTGGAGTTTCTCATAGAAATTTTAGTAGTCTCTCCAAAAAGTAGAACTTCTCAAAATTCCTACAACTAGTACAAATACAACAGTACAACAAAAGAAAGTTTCACTCTAATGCCTGCCTACTAATACAAGGTACAATGTTTATTGGGTAGGAAATTCTACTTATGACTTTTGTCGAGGTATAACTAGAATACAAATAAGTTTATACAAAATTAATCAAAATTAACACCACTTGTGTGGATCAATCCAAGACTTACCTAAAAGAAGTGATGACACTTCTTACACCAATGAAGAAAGTCTTAGTTTAACTCCCACTTATAATGCCAAATGTTTAATGAGTAAGTAACATTACACAATTTAATAATAAATGATAAATAAATAATTAATAGATAAGTAGGTAAGAAATCTTAAGGGAATATTTTGTATGGACTCACATTAATTGTTTTATTTATTTTATTTTTTAAAATATATAAGTTGACGAATGATTTAATAAGGTATTGGACCCAAATAATTATTAAAGTGATTATTTAATAATTGAACTAAACACACATTAAAATATTATATTTAAGTTTGGTTAGCAGTTATAAAAGTATACATCATAGGTCTTATTGAAACTCATAATAAAAGGATTCAATATAAAACTATTTAAGTTAAGGCTATATATTTTCTTTTACCATAATTTAGGGTGAACTCTCCTATAATGGCTGCTACAATGTTTAGGGTTAAGTGAGGAAGAACTAATTAATCCTATTCTACCTCAATAATATATGAAAATTAATTAATTCTCATAATCATAATTACAAAAGCGTTTATGTGTTCTTATTTATATATTAATCCCATCAATTATGTTATTGATAATGTATTTATATGTTTTATGAATCTTACAAAAGCACCTTGCAAAAGTTTTAGAATATGAAACTATGCTTCACAACATAATAATTAAATTTCTTAAACGAAATCTCAATACAAAGTACATACATAGTCATAACTATCACATAATCTTAAGTCAATATAACAGTGATATAAAATATGTAGCTTTCAAAATTAACACATGAGAGTTTCAAAAACCAATTCTTTCCAAAAACTTTTAATTGGGAGGATTTTCCTCAAGATGTAACACTTTAATCCAATTTTAAAAATTTTTATTAAAATAATTTCAATTAATTTAAATACATATTGAGTTTTTTTTTTTGTTGGATATAAATTAGAAGTCTTGCTATTTGGTAAATTAAATACCTTCACTTTTGTGATTCTTCATCTAATTATATCTAAATATACATAAATAAAAATAAAAGGGCGAATATTGTTTTAGATAAAAAAATACTTAGGCTAATAAAAATAATTTAATAAAAAATGAAAAATTAAACTAAAATATAGTATAATTTTGTATTTTATAGAAGACACTTATATATTTTATAAATAAAAAAATATATAATTTCAACAAAAAAAAATCTATATAGTTTACTCTAACAAATAAAATATGATATATATATATATATATACACTCCATTCGGTTTTATATATAAGAGACTTTTTTGAAATTTGATTTAGTGTTATATATAAAAAACAAACTACCATATTAATTATAATATTTCAATTACATCCTTCATTAAATAAGTCATTCAAATTATTAGTAGTGGTAATTATTAATTTCAAAGAGAAAGTACACATATTAAATAAAGATATTTTTAAAAAATAATTTTTATTTGAGGCCAAATTAAAAAGATTAATTACTTTTAATTAATTTTTTTAATATTCGTGAATTAATTATTTGTTTCTTATATATAAAACCAAAGGGAGTATATCATAGTACATGCCTTATTTGGGTATATGTATTACATTTGATTCTTGTCTCAAATTTAACATCCTAAATGCGAAAAAATCCGGCCAAACACATTTATATACTATAAGAATTACTGACATAATATTCCTCCAAGTCACCTCAACTTCACATGTTATTACATGAACCGAAAATATGTAATTTTCTCTTAAATTAATGATAAAAAGTAAATAAAAAATTACCAATTTTCATAATGTTTGTGAGTGGAATGGAGTTAGGTGACCTAAAGCCCGGTGCTTCCCTCCGCTCACGCAACCGTCCTCGGAAGTTGCAACTTAAACCGGTCAAATGGGACGGCTATTCTTCCAGAATCTACATTGAATTGAGTGAGTTGATGATTTAGTTTTTAAAAAATTATTTTTTATTTTGATATTTTAAATAAAGTCGTTTAATTAATATTTAAGTCCATTTTTAATTAAAATGATGATTTTGTTAAATAATAATTTTTTAATTAATAAGTGAAAGCTCATATAATTGTGAACTCATAATTAGACTTGCTCATGTAGTATTTTCTCCAAAAATAATGTTGTTTAAGCAAAATTTCTCCCAAAGCAATTTCATTCTTACAATAAAATTTGTTTAAAACATGCCATTTAGAGGGAAAAATGTCACTTGGATAAGTTTAAATTCTAAATTAATAGTCACATGAGCTTCTATTCATTAATTAAGAGTACATTGCTTAAAGGAGGGACTATTTTGCTAGTAACAACATTTTTTAAAAACTAAAATTAAGTGATTTTTTAAAAGAACAAATTAAAAAAAATGCATTTAAAGATGGAATCAATAATTTATTCTTTTTATATTCTTCTTCATTTTATTATTATTTTTTTCCGCTACTGGTTACCCATATAAGTAAGAATTAAAATTGATCAATAAGTTTTTTTTTTTTTTAACCATAGAGTGACATTTAAATCAGTTTACATGTATTATAATTAACCTATTGGCATATGAATTTAAATCCTTTTCAGCAGATAAATTATAAAGTGCCTTTTAAATAGAAAGAAAAAAGAGTGTGAATAAAAAAAAATAGAAAATAATTAACGTATATACATTTTGTCTCTATTTGAAAAATATTTTATTATTTGTTTAATTGAAAGGGCCAAAATTAATTAATATCTTAATAATTTATATAATATCATAAAATTTTACTTTGATTGCTTATCAAAACAATTAATTTCTCACCTTATATCACTTTCAATCCACCGCCGCGTTATTTTTTTCCTTCGTTTTTTCATTCCCACTTTTTAAGCTCCTGTGAGACAATCCAAATTTGAACATATATTTAAATCCAGGACGGTGATATTGATTCTATTTACATGTATTATTCCTTTTTTTTTTCATTATATACTGATAAGTATTAAAATTGTCGGGCTTCTTTTAAAAAAATAAATTTCCCTATGTATTCAACGAATACTAATGACTCTTTTAGTACATAAAATGATTAGGTATGATAGTAAAAAAAAAAAAAAGAAAACAAAAATATAATGAAATAGATGGAATATGATTCTCATATTCTAATTTATAAAAAAAAATAAAAAATATATATAGTTAAATAATAATAACAAAAATATAATAAAAATTACAAAAAAAAAATTACTTTTTCCCTTCCTTTTTCGCGAAGCAAATGGGCTCAGCACATGAATAATTTTTTTAATATGATATTTGTCTGGCCCACAGGCGCAATGTTACGTCTTGGCGTGCTTTTATGAAGGATACATTCAATCGGAGTTGATCTCCGTCATCGTACATGTGAAGTCCCTAACCTTTTCCGTAATTGATGTTCGAAAACGGAGACTGTCTTGATTTGCATCTTCATGCTTATACCTTAAGCTTTAATTTATTGATTTAAAAGGATCTGTAACTTTTTATTTTGATTATTTGTTTCGTCATTTGAACATCATGGGAGCACATGCATGAAGCGGTCTAACGTATGGGACTGTTGGAGGATACACCTTTTATTGTGGAATGAAGAGAGAGGAGGGTAAATATTTTGGGTTTTCTTTTATTTTTTGTGAATTATTTGAATAAGTGATACTTGAGTGAAGACAGGCACAACTCTTTTTGCTTGATTTTGTTTTGGAATGATACATATGCATGTTAATTGCTTGTTTATTTATTGTTATTTTTTTTTTTTTTTTTATCGTTATTGCTTTATAGTTTATTATGTGTGTTAGATCACATCTTTAAAAATATATATAATTTATTTTCAAAAAAATAAAAATGAGAAAATGAAGATCTTAAAAAAGTGAGTAATCAATTTGGTTTCCAAAAATTAATATACACTAACTAACAATAAATTCTTTTTATTTATAAAAATTAAGTTATTCTTACTTTCTACTATTTTTCACAAAAAATAATTATAAGTTTTCAATCAAATGACACATAATTTTTATCACATTTGAACAATGTGAACTTTAATTCTTTCATTCGATATATAAAACTTAGGTTCTCTTTTAATGTCAAGTCTGTTTTTGAAAATTTTTTATTTTATTTTGCTTTATCTTTTTTTTTTTTTAATTTCTTCTTTTCTCTTTTATCTTTTTACATATGTTTTTATTAGAGTTATTTAAATAAAATTAAAATTATATCTATTTTATATAATTGACTTAGGATAAATATTATTTGAAATAGATATTGTGAGGTGATTAACACTTTTTTGATGACATAAAATGAACTTTCAAATCATTTTTTACTTTTTTATCTTGAATTTTTTTTTTCAAAGGTTTTACCATCAAATAAATTATTTTTTAAAATTATTTTTAGAAATTAATTATTTTTCTCTTTTCTTTTTGTTATCCACTTTATTATACTCTCATAGTTGTGTCCTATTGTTAAACATATTTTAATGCCTACATAATTTGGCCTAATCAAATTCAACATTAGTTTTAAAATAAATTACATGGCTTTGACCAAAAAGAAAAAAGATAGTTCTCTAATTAAACAAAAAGAAAAAGAAATATTACTAATTAATCAGTGCTACAACTTGGCAAAGGGATTGTATTCACGGATGATAGCGTTGTGAGTTCCCAAGCAACAACGATAATTTGTATATTATGAACAGTTTTTTACTGTAATATTATTGTAACTCATAAATCTCTCTGTCTTTTTCTTTTTTGGTGGAAAATAAATCTTTTCAGTCCGAAGAGATATAATCGTCTCTGGGTCACATTAGGCTACAAGGTGCTGCCTGGACCTGGAGGCCTTTTTAAGTTGAAGTCAAAGTGAGCTTTAGAAAAGCCCAACTTTTCAAGACCAACCCAATAATGCACAAAGCGGGTTGCATAGAGACCACGGCCTGTTTGATTCTATTTTTCGTTTTTCAAAATAGTTCTTTCAAATTATTTTTTAGAATAAGTTTTAGAAATAAGAAATAAAAAAATATATCTGTTTGAATCATTTGTTTTAAAAACACATCTTAAAAAGAGTTCGTTTCAAAAAACTGATTTGAAAACAAATAATATTGGCAAAAAGTATGAACATGACCATCATTTTCCTTCTTCAGTACTTAAAAAAATTTACAGCAATGAACATAAAAGTGTAATTCTTTTTTGTTTATTTAATCTTATTGTATCTTTGTTGCTTACAAGGAAAAGTTCACATAATGGCTTCTGTTTTTCAATCTACCAATTTTATCAAATTACACTAGCCTCCTATAAAGATTGGCTAAATTATACTTAATATCATTTTCATTTGAAAAATTACATCCAACTTCCCTCTAATTTATTTTATATCAATAAAAATAATTTTTTGCACAACATACATTCATTTCAAAAATAAAATTATTTTATATTTTATTTATTATTATATTAAGAATAAAATCATAGTCTTGTGTTAAAACTTAATATCAAATTGATCAACTTTACTATTGTATTAATAAAGTTATAGTTTCCTGGTATGCAAAAAATTAACTTTTCTCATAAAAAATAAATTGAAGATGAGGTTTTTATGATGTAAATAAAAATGTCAAAAAAGTTGAGTGCAATTTTAAAAAAATTAGGTGTAATTTCATTCAATTTTTAAAAGAAATAATATAATTTACTCTTTATTATATCAAAGGGTTTAAAAGTAGTACCCAGAAAGGGTTTAAAAAGCGAGGAGTAAGGCGGAAGGTAAGTATGATTGAAACTGCACATACTTGTATGGGCATGTGCTTATCTGTACGAGGCTTAAATTGATTTTATTTTTATTTGAAAATTCCTTCCCTCATATATTTGTAATATAAAGATTTTATATATATAATTTTTCTTATAACTTGCATGCTTAATGCAATTAATCCAATATTATAACAATTCAAGATGCATGATTTAAGGCTTGTAGGGTTTGGTTTGCTCACTGCCATATAATTTCAATGTAATATATCTTTGGTAATATTTACTATATTTTATAATCGTTATTTAATAATATTTATTTATTTATTTATTTATTATTATTATTTCAAAAGTAATGATATAAATATTATTTCTTGTCCCTGCAAACATTATAATTTGAAGATTGTAAATTTCCCAAGTGAACCCATAGCCTGTGGAAATTTAAAAAAAAAAATTGAAATTGGACAATTTTAATTATCTTTGTCATATTCCTGTTGTTATTGATATTTTTTTATTCATTATTGAAAAATAATCTAACTTGAAAACAATAGTCTTTTGGTTAAATAAATTTTAAATATGTTAAAAAAAGTAAGAAGTAAGTAAAAAGAATAAAAAATAAACTTCATGCTTCTATTTAAAAAAAAGAAATAAATATTATAAAAAAATTATATCACGGATTATATCACAATAAACAAACCAAAATGGGAGCAAATGGGCTCATTTGGCCGCAAGTACCGAATACCTATAGAGAATGTTGGTAGTGTATATGAAACTAATGGGACAATTTGAGTGGAGAAAAAAAAAAAAAAAGCAAGTCTTCGAAGGTTATGCTCTCTTCGAGCCTTGAGGATTTATGAACGCAAAGCACACACCAGATCATGATCAAGTGAATTCAGAAGAGAGAAGAAAAAAAAAAAAAGGTGGGTGAAGCCTGTCTAAATGATTTCATACCCACTTTTTTTTTTTTTTGGAAAAAAACTGTTTCTTTCTTGTTCTCTTTGTTACAGTTATATTTTTTGTACAAGGAAATAATCGAAATTTCTTTATTTAAGCTATAGCATTATTTGCTTGTAAAGGATAATGTAGCTGCTTCTGGTGAAATCCTTGAATTTTTTAGTCAATTTATAGTTTGTCGAAATTAGAAATTTTAAAACTGGAAAACTGTTCTAATTGACTATATCCTTGACGGAGAAATAATTATATTTTCCTTCTCGTCTATAATGTTAATGTAATTTTAATCATTGAATTACATGTCAGTTTTCAGAAAATTTAAAAAAATATTCTGTAGCCTGGTAAGATGTGTTTAAAAACAAAATAATTTGAAATGGAAAATTTTTGTATGAATTTTATTTGGAAAAATTTTGACATAAGAATTTTCTTTGTGTTTGTTTTGCTAGAAAAGAAAATTTGAAAATTTATTCAATAATTCAAAATTTTCTTTACCTTTTCGGGTAAAATTTGATTTAACAAAAATCCATTTCTTTTTCCTTCAACTATCAGCAAATCAAAATGAGTCACTATCGTTATGAAATACCACCATGGGCTGCACTTTGACCCAAATAAAGTCAGGCCACGGCCTATACTTAGACCAATTAATTATTATTTAAACTCAGATGCATTTTTTTGTTTTTGAAATAGATGGGCTTTGACTTTTCTATTTAAATCTAAATATAAATTTCAAAAAGGCGATGGACTTAGTCTCATCTCCAAAAAACTTTTAATTTTAATTAAGTAAATTGAGTCCAGATCTTGAAACTTGAAATTAATATTAAATAAAAGCGTAACTCCTATGTCCTATTATAAAATCTACCCTGCCAATACTGTTATTAACAGTCGTCCCGCTACCGTTACTTGTGTCACAACCGCAACTTTTTTGTCGTTATCATTATCTATCATTTGTCACATTTTTTTTCATATAATTCAAAAAATATATTTAATGAAACAAATAACAAAAATTATGGGTTTGAATTTATTTTTTAATGATTTTTAAAAAATTATTTTCCTACAAAACCAATGGAACCTATAAAAAGAATCGAGGCATACATACCCATACAAATTAAAAGAAAGGAACAATTATATTTAAGGATTTAAATTTTGGAAATTTTATAATAAAATATTTAAAAAATTAGAATTATTTTCAAGAGCTAAAATTATTGGAACTTACTATTAGAGTTTAAAAAAATTATTATCAAATTTTAAACAAATTATACTTTAAATTTTGGTAGTAACTTTTTAAAAATTTAATAGTATTTTTTAAAAAAATTCTAGTAATAAGTCCCTTAAACTTAATAGTAATTTTGGTTTTTGGAAGTAATCTTAATTTTTTAAATTTTTTATTTTAAATTTTACAAAATTTAGTTTTTAAATATAATTTTCTCTAAAAGAAAAATGAAACTTATTAAAAAGGTACCCTTCTATATGCTAGCTCAAACTTTATTACCATTGACTTATTCAAATAATTAGTATACAGAATAAATTTTAATATAACAAAAAGCATTTAATTGACAGGCAATAACAACATTCATGCGGCAGGAAAACTCCCAAATCATGATAACAAAATTTATCACGCAAATAATTTTAATTTAGCAGTCATCCAAATGGCCTCTATTTCTGTAGTTGAATGTTTTACAAATCAAGAGGACTATTATGTAAATAAAAAATCTCAATGACTACTGTGTAAATAAAAAAAAATCTAGAGAACTACTATGCCAATTCAAATTCTCAATGCATATGAAATTTTTGAGTAAATTATACAAATTTTTTAAAATATTATTAAAATTATAAAAATTTCTCTTTTATTTTTGAAATATACTTAAAATTTTTCTAACATAAAAAATTACTCCATATTTTAGTCTAATTTTAAAATTTTTAATTAAAATATTCTCTATTTAAGAATTTTTTTAGTTTAAAAACTGTATTTAGATTAATGAAAAATATTTTAAAAATTTTAAATTTAGACTAAAGTATGAGATAATATTTTGTTTAAGGGCGGTATGCATATATTTGAAAAATAAAAAAAATCTATATAATTTTAATAAAATTTAAAGGGAATATGTGTAATTTATTTTAAAATATTTTTAATAATATCAAAATAATTATCGAAATCCCACGTTAACTTTATGGAAGATAATATAAATATACCCTTCTTTGATTAGCTTCCTTTATGAGAAAAGATAATGTTATTCTTTTAACAATTTAGGTTCAATTGCTCTAGGTTTGACACAAATAACATAGCTTAATCCTTTATTAGTAGAGTCAAACGATAATAATTATTTTTTAAATACTGAATTAATAAAACATATATTATTCAAAAACTGAGAATTGGTAGTTCACACAAATAATTAATATGTGCATGTAAATTTTTTCCATTAACTTAATCTCTTAAAAATTAATAGATTAAAATTTGTATAAAACTTTCTTGTTGACAAGATAATAATGCACAGAGGGAAATAAACTTGCAATAAAAGGTCTTTTAAGATAAGTGGTAGCATCATGTTGTTGTTGTTTTTAAATAATATATATATATATATATATATATATATATATATATATATTTGAAGGTTTAAATTTTTGATATTATCTATTACCTCTAATCTTATATATAAGAGACTTTTTTAAGAATTAATTTAGTTTAAAATATAAAAAAACTATTAATATTTGATATATTAATTATATTATTTCAATTATATCTTCCATTACATGAGTATTTTAAATTATAAATAATAATTGTCATTAATTTCAAAAACAATATATACACATTAAATGAGGATATTTTTAAAACATAATTTTTATTTGAGATAAAATTAAAAAGATTAATTATGTTTAATCAATTTTTTTAATTCTTATGAGTTAGTTATTTATTTTTTATATATAAAACTAGAAGTAGTATATTCTTACCCTACCTTTATACCTAGGGTACTCATAGTTAATTTTAAATTGAGTTTTGATACAAAGAGTCTTGAGTTTAATAAATACTAATAATCATTTATTAATTGTAGTATGCCTTGTCTTAAAATTAGAATAATTTATTATTAGATTACCACGCCACTTATAATGAGTTGATTTAAATCCATAAATAAAACTTATAAAGAATTAATTAAT
Organism: Erythrophleum fordii; assembly: GCA_032878935.1. Classification (NCBI taxonomy): domain Eukaryota; kingdom Viridiplantae; phylum Streptophyta; class Magnoliopsida; order Fabales; family Fabaceae; genus Erythrophleum; species Erythrophleum fordii. The sequence goes on along the minus strand of JAVQMF010000058.1, from coordinate 25,054,486 downwards.
TAATAGTAATTAAATTAAATTAAATTAAATTAAATTAATATTCAAATTCTTTTTTAATTTAGAATTTCAAATTATTCTGTTAGTTAATTATTAAAAAGGAGGGAGAAAAAGTGACAACTAAATGAGATAAGTGTTTTTTTTGGGGGGGGGGGGGGGGAATGTGGGTGAATATGAAAACTGTGTACATGTGAGTTTAGAAAAACACAAAACACAGAAATTTTTCCATAAAAAAGCAGATTCTCCCTTCATCTCTTTTTCTACTCTTGGAAATTTGGTGTCTCTGTTGTGGAACTAAAATCAGAATTTAAATTATGATTGCAATCATACTGTGTGGAACAATAGATTAGAGAAAATCCATCCACTGCATGGAAGTACCTATAAACCTGACTCAATTTTCTTTCATTTTCTATCTTCAAATTCCCATGATCACCCAAAACAGAAAAAAAAAAAAAAAAAGAAGAATTCCCAAGAACCCAGAGGTAAGAGCTACTATACTACCCACTTTAAGTTAGGCATCAATAATCATGTAGGATGTTATCCACTAATTGGTTCATAACAGAAAACAAAACTGCATTAAGTAACCAAAGAAAATGGATAAGAAGAAACCAAATCAAACATCATTGAACGTTGAGTAAGAAGTTTCAATCAATGCCAATTTTCCTGCCACAAAATTATTAGTACTGTGACTTCAATTGCTGGGAAGTTTCTTCTCCGTCCTGATTCCAATCTCTGTTATATAAAGGCTAGAAAATGGTAAGACATAAAGGCATCTGTAATCATGTTTTTGAAACATAATTTGTTGTAGGGTTTCAATCAATTTTGTCTCAAGATGGTCCCTGATATGGGGAAATCAATTTGTCAAAAAGCCAGCTAAGAAAATTTGTGTACTTAATGCTTTTCGATTCCTTTTTCATTACCAAACATGGTTAAAGCAACAGAGAATATCAAAATATTGAAGAATGACATTATTGTTTTCTTTCTTTTTTTTAATTACATTTTATTTTTATGAATTTTGGACTTAAAAAAACTATATTCTACTTAAAATTAATTACAAAAGGTTACACCATCTCACGTCATCTGTTATATTTACGTTTTCATCCCACCTCGATGTTTATAAGTAAAAATTATTGAAGCGAGAAAACAATCTTCCCTCTCATAATTAATTTAAATTTTATTAAAGTTTAATTTTTTTATTTTAATATAAATTTTAAGTAGATATTTAAAGTTCATGTGCCAATTTTATAATTAGATTTTGAGAAAGTAAAATATGATTTTCCGTTTTTTTAATTAATAAGCTGATATGATAAAACAAAATGTTGGATGATACGTCTTTCAAGGGAATGATTGTGCAATTTTTTTTTTTGGGGTTTATAATAACCTTTGACGTCTCAACAACCTTAGGAGAAATTATGATAGGCTCCTGTGTGTTGAGTCTGTGGCTATAATTCATGTCCTTGACAAAAAATGTTGGTTAACCTTGTTTTAACCGACACACAAATATTAGATTAATTAAAAGTGTAATTCTCACGGATGCCATTAATCAACTCTAAAGATTTAGTCTAGTAATTAATAAAATCGAGTATGTAATGTGTTATTACACACAATGTTACTTGACGTCAACACCATATATATATATATATATATTTGGCAATAACTTGAATAATTTCACCTTGTTACTTATATTACTTAACTGTCCTCATAAAAAGAAATAATAATTTGGATAATGTCACTTAATTGTGTGTATTACTTACTATTCATATATTTAATCCTTTTAATGAGACTACGAAAACCCAAAAATAATTCCTTACATATTTTTAATATATCCCTCGTACAAAAAAACTCTTTCAATTTAAATAGTAGACAAAATATATGCGTACCTTACTTTATTTATTCTTTTAAATTTGACTATATCGTTTCTTTTATCATAATATATTAATGAAGATGTGACTAAGTATATATAAATTCTTAACACCAGCTGTTATGTCAAAGGAGTAATAGTTTAACCATGATATACTAAAAAAAAAAACTCTAATAAGGAAGCGATCTTTTTATCGACGAAAGGAGATCCTACGTTGCTCTCTTGAGTAGCAGATTTGGATCATTAATATAAATTTAGATGGTTTAAATATTAATAATTTTTTTTTTCAAATCCAATCATTCTTTTTTTTTTTTTATTTTAAAGAAAACAAATGCAAGATGAGATATGTTTGATAAAAGTTGAAAAATTATTTTTATCATGTATTTTGCTTTCTTCAAAATAAAAAAATGTATGGTTGAAATTAAAAAAAAAATTGTTAAAATTTAGATCATCCAAATCTCTTACTCCCCTTGTGTACTGCTCAAAAGGAGTTTCCATTCTCTAATGACTTAAAATTATTAAAAAAAAAAAGAGCTAAAATTATATATATATAAATTTCCTAACGATAATTGAAAAATGGATATTCATAGTAGCAATAGGAAGCACAATGGTGAATCACATGTAAAACAGGGCAATGAGGATTGATTGTCACTCTCACTCTAAAGGACAATCAACTAGAAGATAGCATCAATGGGTATTAGCTTCCAATTTAGAATCAAGTGCGGTTGTTCGTAGAGAAGAGGACCACACTGGCTTTCTTGGATTTACTCTTCAAATAAAAGTTGTATTGCCTATTCTTTCTGGGTCCCCTTCCCTTCTCTTTTATGCTTCTCCCATCTCCATTCCCTACTTATTCTATTCTAGCGTTCTCATACCACTTGCAAATATTCGATCATTCAAACCAAAAAAAAAAAAAAATCATGGTGGAATGTTAAGGCCAAAGGTTTAAGATGTATTAAATGATGTTTTCGTTAAAAGTTGAAGGACTTAGAATGAACGGCGTAAGGAGTGATTTCATAAAAAAGTTTTCTGATGCAAAAAAGATGTAAGAATTCACTAGAATAAAAATTACTCAAGGTGGGCCATTGCGAACGTTGACTTTTGAAGAAATGTTCAATAATATGTTGTTCATTAGCTTGCAATTAAGATATAAGATGGTGGTTATGAGATATTCTTATTCAATAAGTTCATCTTTTGAAATTAGTTTTCTTTATAAATCAAATCATATCAATCAATATTCAAGAATTTTCACTATGATCCTAATTAATACAATCATGTGACGTAGATGGTGACTTCAATATTGCAGAATTTGTCCCAGGTTGGAAGATACCTTTGAAAACTGAAATAAAGATATTCCCTATAAAGTTAACGACGAAATAAATTTTGGGAAAAAAAAAAAGGTTATATCACCAATAAAGTACTAGTTCAGATTATTCTAACTTTTGATTTTTAAAATTTAGATTAAAATATAAATATTTCTCTTCACTAATCTGGAACCTCTAACAAATGATGTCATATAATTTTAATTTTGACAACTGTTAGACTTTTAAGGTGGGGAATATAATCCTTTTCATCACAAAGAATTGAAGAAAAAATTGATTGAAAACGTGAAATTATAACGTAGCACAATTGGAAAATAACCAAAATTGGAAGATGACTTGATTTAGCTGTGTAACACACTTGCCTATATTAAATTCAGATAGGTAACCCAATACTAGATTGTTAGATCCATTAAATTATTATTCTTTTTAATAATAGGTAGAGGACAAAAGACTTCTCTTTCAGCTCCTTGAATCCATACATAGATGAACACTGCATAGGCACACAGATTAGCGTGGGCAGTAATAGCTTTGGATTCTTTTCATTTTTTTAATTTTTTATTAATTTAAAAAACTACAAAAATATATAAGACCTATTTGGATAATGAATCTTATTTAAATATATAAGACTTACTTCAAATCATAGATCTCACATACTCTATGTTTAACTTTTTTTTGAAATTAACAAAAATTTGAGAGGAAAAGAATAGAAAGAATCCAAACGCAGGCGATACTAAATATTCCAATTGGTATTTGTAGGGTACATAGGCACACTGACAAGTGGGGATTTTTATTCCCTTTTTGTTCCAAAAAAAAAAAAAACCACTAATCTGTAAAAGTAGGGGTCACTTGTAGAAATTTTGGCGAAAATTATTCTAAATGAAGGTTGGAATGGAGAAAATTTTCCCACCATGGGAATAGCGATAGCGTAAATTTTTTCTAACAAAAAATATGGAAATAGTAATTGAGACCATACTCCCTATCTTGCAAGGACCCTGATACATTGAAATTTAACGTATACCCTTAATTTATTTAATTGATTATATATATGTGTGTGTCAATATTGACATTTGTATATTTATAATTTATACAAAAAATTTTAGTATATGTTTTTTAAGATATATCGAAATTTCATATTATATTTTTTTGAACATTCAAAATTTTACTTAGTTTTAACAAGATTATATATATATATATATATATATATATATATATATATATATATATGAGAATCCTCATAGGCCTACGAGCCTCTATAAAAAATGAGGATGCCTTTGCTTCCCATTATCATCCCTATTTACATAGAAGATTCTTCAATAGACCTATCTACAAAAAGTATGTAAATTTTCCCATTAAAAAAAAAAGTATGTAAATTAAGAAAGTTATGAAGAGATACATAATCAAGACAGTAGATTTCACTTAAAAGTGTTTTTACATGATTAATTTGATCTACATATTTTTTATAGTTCCGATCTATCCAAGAATTAACAACAGTTTCCTTCAAAGTGTAGTTAGTGTAGTTTAACCTAATTGGCAGTTTAAGATCATGGTAGAAAATTAACATAAAGTACAAATCAACAAAATAGGAAGCTCCATGTTATGTCTGAACAAAAAGCAATCATGTTTCATTAGAATCTGATTTTATTGAACCGTTTTCGATGATAAAAAGGCCTTTGAATTATTGGGTTGGTGGAACGAGCATGTTATAATAGTGTGTATTCAATAGTGGGTAGCAGAAGATAATGTTTACCAGAGAAATCTACGACCAAGATTCACTTTTGCTCTTCATTCTGTATATAAAATTTCGCCCTCTTGAAATCTCTGGCATATCCCCACTTGGCTTTACTCCGAAACTCCACATTTTCTTCCACAAACTCAAAAAAGCCTGCCAAAGTGAACCCCACAAGCTTGAAATCTTCATTTCATACCCACTTCACCTCTTCTAATCTTCTGGAGTAACCATCAATTTCCATGCAACAACCTCTGCTATTCCATTCAAGGAATCCCTCTTAAAAGTGAAATTAGTTTGGAAGGTTAATCTCTGTCTACCCTGATAAGGTCATATGGTAAAGAAGCCCAGATACTGACACTGCAACATAATAACACGATTCTATTTTTGAAATATTTGTGCTTTATGATATTATAAAGTGCCTAAAATCCTCACCCACACACTCAGTGAGAGAGAGAGAGAGAGAGAGTAAGTACCTGGGCCAGCTAATGGAGAAGCACCTTCAGTCATGAAAATGCCATAGTTTTTGCTGCCTTCAAGCTTCACCACCATTGGAGATTGAGTTTGCGAGTGGCCATAAAAGAAGGAAGAATGGGAGTTCAGAAAAAACTTCTTGTTTTCCTCTTTCATGCAAGTCTTGCTTCTGTCATTTTTCCCCTTGTTTGCTCATCCCAAGAACACCCAAAAATTATAGGCAGCCATTCAAGCAACAAAGATAACAGCCTTAAGGTACTCCCATTCCTATTCTTGACATTTTCATCTAAGAAGAGTGGTTATTGATATAAATACAGGACACGACTTAATATGATTATTACAACACAACAAAATCTGCAGTATTAAGTGCCATGTCGTATCTGATACAAGTGTCAGACATATATCATACATAATATAACTCTATTATTTAAGTATAGGTGTTTCATAGATTTTTATTAATCCAGCACTTTTTCTTTTTTATAGCCCTCTTTTCATAAGTAATTTTTTTTTTCTGTGAAGCTAACTTTTGTTGGTAATTGTTTTGTGAAGATGAATCCTAGACTGCTGTTTGAAATTAAAGTACATGGTTTTCTCCTGTGGGCTTCAATGGGGTTCTTGATGCCTGTTGGTATAATTGCAATCAGACTTTCAAACAGAGAGAAGAATCAAAGAAGGCGAAAAATTATATTCTATGTTCATGCAATTCTGCAGGCAAGTATGTCTGAATCCCTCAGATGTATGTAAGAATTTCCTTTGTGCTGCTGGACAAGAACAAAAGGTTGTTTTACGGGTTCATATTTGTTAAATAGGCTTAACTGTCTCATTGATTAACTTTTAATGATGGTGAAAGGAATATAAGAGTGCCAAAGATTCCAGTTTTCTGGTTTTCTTTTTTTAACTTAATTGGTCTGAAGTTTGTTAGTTGCTAATTAACTCAAGAAGCTATTATTGCCTTCAAGTTTGTTAAGAAGGACTATAATGAATACTTAGAGGAAAAGAAAATACCTTCAGGCTATGATAATTCTTAGTAATTTGAAGTGTCATCTTATTTAATATAAATTTAATTTATTAAAGAAAAAGGTCAACCCTGCTAAATTCATTCAAGAGTCAGGTAAAAAATGATTGATTTGTTAAAAATGGATTGATCCATTTGACACCTCTAACCTCAACTCAAGTGAAAAGGAGGGGAGAGGTAAATATATTTCCATTATTCACAAAAATAATTTGCTTTTGTATTAGTTTTCTTGCATTGATCCTATTTGTAAATGGATTTTGTGCTGCACAGAATCTATGCTTTGCATAGCTCCATTCAAGGAAAAAAAAAAATCAAATGGTATGGTCCTCTATTTGAAGGGTCAAGATCTATGCAACGCATGTTACGCAATAAAGAAACCAGATAATTGCCTCTTATATATCTAAACTTTTTGTGTATTTAGCAGAATTTTGTTGTACTTCTTGCCACAGCCGGAGCAATCTTGTCCATAAGAAATTTCAATAATTTATTCAACAACACTCACCAGAGAGTAGGGGTAGCATTATATGGTATTATCTGGCTGCAACTCCTAGTTGGTTTTTTTCGACCTCAAAGGTGTGTCATTCAATTTTCTTGTAATTTACTATGTTTTCACTTCATTATTTTGTGGAATTTCTCATCTTGAATTTAAATAAAACAATCATGTGAATATTTAGACAATGAGTGTATATTTTGTTCCACCCTTATTTTCTGACTGTTCCAATATTTTGTTTTATACAACCTCTTGTTCTTACAGGGGAATCAAGAGAAGAAGTGTTTGGTTCTTTTCGCATTGGACAATAGGAACTGCAGTTTCCTTTCTGGGTGTCCTGAGTGTATATTCAGGCCTACAAGCCTATAAAGAAAAAACATCAAAAAGTGTGAGAGTTTGGAATATACTTTTCACTGCTCAAGTATGTTTGATAGTGTTCTTCTACCTCTTCCAAGATAAATGGGTCTACATACACAACCAAGGAGTGATTTTGGGCAATGACCTACAAAACCCCACTTGTCAAGAAATTTGTTCAGATGAAAATAAGCAGAAGGAATTGAAGCCCGAATCTTGTTGAGGAATTATGGACATGGGACAATACCTTGACACAATAAAATATGAATTGTTCAAGTGCAATTCTAAGTGTCATGACATATAGTGGTTTGATACTTGTTGGACAAGAACACAACTCTTTTACAAAGTATTGATACCTTATGGTATGTTCATTGGCTCTGACTTCTATATAAGAAACAGATGCACAAAACATGTAGAGTAATTATCAAGAGATTAGTTATAACTTCTTTTAGCTTTACTTTTCTCTTCAAAAAAATTCAAACAAACATTCAAAGATTTTAAGATGCACATTAGTTATGTTTGGCTCAAATGTCAGTGGAAATCCCACAATGAAAAAAAAATGAACTAAGTGAGAGTTATATAAATAAATTAATTCATAAATCTAATATCTTAAAATTTCGAATTAAAAATTAATATCAACTTCATAAATATAATTTCTTACCAAGCCTAATAAATGAATATCTCCTCGTCTCGAGTCTCCAGATGCACACTTAGCCCAAGAACCGTGGCTCAAATCTTGTTCATGACTACAAGAACATATCACGTTTAGCGAGGGCAAAAGCTCACTTGTGGCCAGTTTGGGCCAGAAAGGTGCATGGGAATAAAAGTAACAATTGACCAACCAGAGCTGAGTGATATATGCTTGTTATTCAGTGTGGGTTGATTCGGTCTTTGAAAAAATAAATAGATCAATTTAATTGCAAATTTTTTAACAATGTTTTAAAAATCAAATCAATTACTAAATTGATAAAAATATTAGTTTACCATTTGCTAGTTTTATCATAATTGATGGTAATTAAATATATATATATATATATATAATTTGATATGTTAAATGTAAATAATAACATGTAAATAATAATAAATTTTAAACTCTTTTATATTGATTATACATAAAAATATGGCCAAATATGATGTAATGTTTAAATTCAAATAATTCAATATCTATCACAATATTTATAATCACAAAATAAAATAAACCGATAAATATTATTTCTATAAAAAATGAAAATGTAATGAAAAAAAATTAATAACTTTATTTAATACTTTCTTAAAACTTTTTTACTCAATAGTCAAATCAATTCAAAAACCAAATTAATAAGCAATTTTTGTCATTCTCCATTTGAAAGGATCCAAAAGTAGTGAAATACAGTGTTATGCATTTTTTTTTTTTCTAATTCAAAACTAGCCAATTGCCTTCACTTTCAAGTCCACTTCACAGAGTTCAGAGGACTTGGAACTTCAACGGATCCAGGTCTTAGATATTCTATTATGTGGCCTAATATCATACAGCATATATCATGGAAAAAGCTGTACATAACCAGTTAACACAGCAATTCCTAGTATTATAAGAGGTGGAAGAATCACAAAAGCTCCTATGGTGGCAAAGAATACTGAGTCATTCCTTTGAGACACTTCGTCTAGGTAAGCTTGTCTTTTGATATTTCTCCTTTGTGAAATGGTCAAGAACTTGGCGCTCACTTTCTTCAAGTTTTTACCCAAAGGAATGCTGAAATCATCATCTCTGTCTCCTATCAACTGTGCAAGCTGCTTCCGGATCGTAAGTTTTCGAGAGCTACCATCACTATCATAACCTAGAAATCAGAAATGTTTCCATTATTGTTATTCTTTTCCCCAAACTTTAGAAAAATGAAGAACCAAATTTGAGAAAGAGGCGCTAGAGAGAGATAATTTTAACTTTTGTCTTGCTTTTGTAAAGAATTTTCTTTTTATCTCATAGGTCATTGACACAGGCATGCAAATGAGCAGTGATGCATGCATAACATATAAATGCATAGAAATGTTTCACAAGTTACAAAATGCAAGTTGGGGAGACACAAACATATGTTGTGAGGTTTCCTTTGTGTCACTCAATTTTTAACCTTTCTAGATAGTCATTATTCTAACATATTACTAAACACGTCATCAGGAATAAAACAAGGTATATTACTATAACGAAATATTATTTCAGAGTTTGGTCTATGCATAACAATATTCCATAATTGAAATTTGAAACACAATTGACCCAAAAGGAGTAAGTTTAGTTGGTAAGAGAAGATAGTATCTCTTCTTATCAACATAGGTTCAACTCCTTTGGGGGGAGTAAAATCTTAAATGCGATCATAAGGGAGGAAATTTAGTTTCAAGCATAATCCGAGGACTGCCCAGAACACAATACCCCAAAAAAAAAAAACAGGTAAAAAAAAAGTTCTTTTTCGGATCTAAATCGGACACTATGCATTATGATGCGGTGTGCACATTTCCTATGTATGCCATTAAGGGTATAAAGTACTTCAAAGTGAAGCTTCTGTCATTTTGCATTTTACTTAAGTGACAGAAACTTGATCACTTTGCACCTTGTGACTTCGATGGTACTACTCTTGGTCTTTGACATGTTTCCTTTCAAGTTTTGATATCAATATTATCAATTATCAGAACATGTACTTTCTTAAGCCGTGCGTGTACTTTTTGCACCTTTCGTTTAAGCTAACAACAAATCAGAAAAGGAATCTTTGACAGGAATGAAGTGACATTAAAAACAAGAGGACAATCAATTTGTTGTCCCCTATACATATCATTGATATAAAAGAGATAGTAATTTACATACCATTGACTGATGAGCTAGTTGATGTAAGTTGCTCCAAGAGATTAAGCTGTGTACGGGCAGATGACAAAGATCCTAATAATAGAAGTCATAAAAAAAAAATCAGGGATTTCTATAAGAAGGCACAAATAACTGCATCCAATAAGGTTCAGGATATGAACTAGTTGATGAGTATGACCAGTTATAAACATTAAGAATCTCTGAAGCTTGACGAAGCAAAAAGTAGCTTTCTTTGCCAAGCCGGGAGTTTCTTTCATTATTATTTCCCTTTTCTCTATTATCTTCATTTACAATGAAAAGAATAGCATAAAATTTTCTGCAAATGAATCTTGTAAAAGATATGACGTTTCTTTCATTAGAATTAAGAAACTGTTCTAGTAAATTATCATGGACATCCAGCATATGACTTGCTGAAATTCAATCAATGACATTCCAACACCAATTGCTCCCTCTTTTTCTGCCCTCAAGGTGTTTGTGTTAAGCTCTAAGTGACAGAATCCAAATGAACGACTACTTTTGCTCTTGTATAAGAAATATCACTAAATACATATGATAAGCCTCTGACCAATAAAAATCAAGGAACAAAGAAAGAAATTCAAAAGTTGAATTAAACGCTAATGGGTATTCTTATAGGAGAAGTATATTCCGCAATTTAATAGCTAACATGAAAATTCATGTCCAGTCACTTAAACCCAGATTTGAATTCAACCCAAAAACAGAGAAAAAATTAAAAACCAATGGCATACCAGCAGGAGAATCCTCCTCTGTAACTCCAGTCTCTGTCCCTTCTGACTGAGCTGGAGTTCTGATTGAAGAAGAAGAAGAAGAAGAAGAAGAAAAATGGTAGAATTTGAGGAGGGAATTATGTTTTCGGATGAGAAAGGAAGGTTTTGGATGAAGAGAAGCGGCGGTACTGAGATTGACGGCCATGGAGTTTTGCTTCATGTGAGTTTTGCAGTTGTGATTCCCATTGATTTTGCTTTTGCTTTGAGGTTAAGAATTGGGTTTCCATATTGAAATAGCCCTTTGGCATTATACGAGTCTCAGATTGATTGGACGCAAGTAGCAACTCACCGCCACAAACATCTATGGATTTATATCCGCACTTTCCAGGTTATTCATGTAGATTAGCCATTCTCGGCCCGTGTCCAAGTATTAATGGGTAACGTGATATATTGTAGGGTGATTATTTCGTGTTTTGGAAATATTATATATTTTTTAGTTATAATGTAATTAATTATTAAATATAGAATAATATTTCATTAAATAATTATTTAAAATATTAATTTATTTAATAATTAATAGTTTTAAAATAATTAATTTAATTTTTGTGTAATTAATGAATATGATTAATATTAAATTTATTAAAATAGATAAAATATTATTTTATATTTAGTAATATTAAATAATTATTGTGCTATGAATAATATTCTCAAGAATATAGACTCATTATACATATATATATATATATATATATATGTATGCGGTAACAGCAAATCAATTATAAGAGAAAGACCTAAACTTGAATGGAGGGAGGACTTGTGGCCAAAGAGAAAAAAGAAAATAACATTCGAGGGATAAGCCAAAAGAAAGAATAAAAATAAAGGGACTCGGAAGTGGCGCTAAATATTTTAGCAAATTATTGTTTTTATCCTTGAAAAATGACGACTTTTTTAATTTAGTTTTGTAAAATGCAATACTCTTGATTTAATTTTTAATAATTTATTTTAATTATTTTTGTCCTTTGGATGAGGACCAAAGTGATAATTTATTTTCCATAACTCTAACAAACGAAGAGACAAAAAATAAAATTATTGAGGGATCAGATATTGAGAAATTAATCATCTTTCAGGGGCAAAAACAGTAATTTACTTTATTTTTTAATTAAAACACTTTTTAGTTTCTTTAATTAATTTTATAAAATTTTGAATTTTGACTTTGAGATTGCTAACCATCACAGATCACCACTTCAACCTTGCTAGAGTTGTGATTGGCCCTATCTGAACATCGATAAAAATAGGACGTCCCATTGTTTAAATCAAATTTTACCCTATGGTAATGCTCAAAATATTTAAATCAAATTGCAAAGAGGAGGGTAATATTCTAAAATACAAAGTTTTTTTTTTAACTAATCTTACTTTTCTGTTATAAGTTCATTTTGATTTTGAATTATTTTTTATATTTAAAAATTTGTGTGTACAGTATATATATATATATATATATATATAAAATTTATGAAAGACAGCATTTAAAATGTTATAAGCTTGTAAGGCGGTATTAATGTCATTTTCATTCATATATGATATTTAATTTTAATTAATTAAATTTACCTCTAAGTAAATGCTCCTAATTGAATTAATGAGTTACAATTTAAGTTAGTCACTTATCAAAAGTAATAATCATGAAGTTAAATTTAATTAATTGCACTTGAATGGGGTGGTATCTTAAAACCGAAAATCTACATAATACTTTTTTGAGCAACTGTGTCGTTTATAACTTTAGAGATAGAATAAGCTAAATTTGTATAATTATTAAAATATAAAAACAATTGCTCCTACTCTTTTGGGAATCTAATTATTTGGCTGAAGTGGCAAAGAAATTTGAGTTCAGCAATGTTTTGTTTTCTCCTTTACAAAAATGCCACCTAAGAAACCATGTTCGCGTTAAGGTTGTAATGTTAACAAAGTTACCCAATAAATTTATATGACATATTTCATTTAAGAAAATAATTTAAAGACCAATAGGAAATTTTAAATATATTTTAGGAAAAAAAAATTTTGACCAAACAAAATAATTTAAAAGGAAAAACTCAGCTAAAAGAGAAAAAGAATAAAGGAGCAAAACAGAAAGGTTAGTTTGGTCATTTAGTTCCAAAAAAACGGACGACTTGAAAACTGAAGCAAATATAGCCGTTGGAGCCAGGCCATTGAATAATTTTTTGAAGTCCCTTTTTTTAATTATTACCCAAAAGGGGCCACGTCGAATCAGATGCCAAGCATCAATAATAAGTTCCTTCTACGAAGAGGTAAGCTTGCAACTTCCCATAAATTCTCTCTCTTCACTCCAGCATGCAAAGAAACCAAGTAAGAAAGAAAGAAGGAGAGAAAGTGGGATCTTTAGTACTTTAATGGCGAAAAGCGTTTCGGATGAGATTTCAAACCCAGTGGCTGAAGAAGAAGAGGAAGCTCATCCCTACGCGTTTCATGTCTCTGGTCCTCGCAATTTGACGACCCTTAATTGGAGAGACCTTATTAATTCTAGTTGGTAAGTAACAATTTCACTGATTTTGATCTCAGTTGACCCTCTTGCTCCAGGATCTGATTTGTTCTTGAGCACTCTAACTTCATTTTTCACCTTAGATCAAGAATATTGCTAGTGATTAAGCATGTTCGAAGCAGAGCAGTGTTAGTGGCATGTTTTTTTTTTTTTTTTTTTTCATTGGTGGGGTATTCTGGAGATTTTAGCAGAATGGGTTTTGACATATGAATGTAAAGTTCAAAGCTTTTCGAAATGGGTTTCAAATTTTGGTTTCAATTTAACTGAGTTTGATCTGAATTTATGGATGAAGTTTGTTTTCCGAAGTTGAAAGCTTTCGAAATAGATCTCTAGTGTTTTCTTTTGCTGTATTCTGATTGGATTTTGTAGATTTCAGCAGATTGGGTTCTAGGATACGAATGTAAAGTTGAAAACTTTCGAAATGGATTTCCAGTATTTTTTTTTTCAAATTACTGTTTCTGATTGAATTAACTATCACGAAATGGGGGAAGATAACAAAATTCATCAAGTAGTTGGATTTCAAAGATATAAATAATTATTGAGTTTAATAGTTGCTTTGGTTACTTCAGAGATCTAATTAAGATGGGTATAACTGGATTTCCAAAATTGCAGTGATTAATCATATAAATATCTCATCATTTAGTTGCCGATCATGGATTACTCGTTTAGCTATGATTGTCATTCTGTGATTGATTAGTTTCCATACTTAATTTTGAATGTACAATTTTGGTAATTCTTGAATTGGCATATCTATCTGTTGAATTATTGTTCTGATACTTAATTTCTTAGTTGCTTTAATATTTAAGCTTTGAGAATAGAATTTTGAGGACCCTAAGTTACCGCATTTCCTTAACTATTATCAATAATTTAATGAGATTATTTTCTATTTGGATTTATGCATTTGTTTAACTTGCGTGGGTAAATATAGTCAAAGCCAAGATAAGGAGAAGGAAAGGAAAAAAAAAAAAAGTTTCAATCTTTGAATTATGTATTTTCTTAATCAAACGGGTTTGACTGCGAAGTTTAAGTCATCTGAATATTCTTAACCTTCAAGCAATTAAAAGTAGTTGAACTGCAGATATTATCTTTTCTTCATACTCGAGATCTACCTGGAGCAGAAACCACATATTATATATAATAAAGTAACTTTTTCCTAAAAATAATTTATTTACATAATTCTCTCTTCTATAAAGATATACACACAAATCCCTTATAACATGCTATAACTAAATTTAATTTTTAGATTTATGTAATTTCTTTAGATCTACTTTTTGGTAGTGAAAAGCCTGATGTCACATTGTTTAACAAAATACTTTTAATTAATCTCTAGGTTTCTTTTGTTTGTACTTTGTAGACATACATGGAAGATTTGTAGGTGGTGATATTGTGACTTACAAATCCTTTATTTGCCCATAAATTAAAAAAGAGCCCAAAAAATATAAAAATTAATAAATAGCATTTTAGTGAAAAAAAAAAAAATGTGTCATGACTCATGAGGTCCTCGACAAAAAAAGGAAAAAAAATCCTAAACAAACTCTTGATGTAAGATCCAAATTTGAATTTAGTTTATAGTGTATTTATAGTGTGTTTTGTGACTCTAGTCAATTGTGATTTCCAGTATTAAAGAAAAAAACATAGAAGAGTTAGAACCTGTGCCAATAGCTCTTATATTTTGGTTAATAAGCCTCTGATTAATGCATTTTTGTATGAAACAAAAGTACATATCTCTGTTTAGAAACAGACATATGATCGCTATAACCCTGTGCATTAATAGCAATACCTTTGAACCCAGAGTTTCATTGACCCTTTTTACATTCTTTCAATAATTCAATTCATGTGCATACTGATGAAAATTTCGTTACAGGAAGGATGCGAATTACAAAAGAACGGTTAATGAGCCTCTGATTAATGCATTTTTGTATGAAACAAAAGTACATATCTCTGTTTAGAAACAGACATATGATCGCTATAACCCTGTGCATTAATAGCAATCCCTTTGAACCCAGAGTTTCATTGACCCTTTTTACATTCTTTCAATAATTCAATTCATGTGCATACTGATGAAAATTTCGTTACAGGAAGGATGCGAATTACAAAAGAACGGTGATAGCCTGCTTCATCCAATCAGTTTACCTCCTGGAACTAGACAGGCAAGAGAATCGAACACAAGCAAACGCTCTAGCCCCAAACTGGTGGATTCCCTTCAAGTATAAGCTCACCAAAACTCTAATCGACGAACGAGACCGGTCCATCTTCGGCGCAATCCTCGAATGGGATCGATCGTCCGCCATGGCCGACTTAGTCCTCATCAGACCCAGCGGAGCCCCGAGAGCTGTCCTCGCACTCAGAGGCACACTCCTCAAAAGCCCCAGCATCCGAAGAGACATCGAAGACGATCTTCGATTCCTCGCCTGGGAAAGCCTGAAGGGATCTGTGAGGTTTAAGTTAGCCATGGAGGCTTTGAGATCTGCTTGTGATGATTATGGGAGTGGGAATGTGTGCATTGCGGGGCATTCTTTAGGCGCTGGGTTTGCTCTTCAGGTTGGAAAGGCTTTGGCCAAGGAAGGGGTGTTTGTGGACACCCATCTGTTTAATCCACCTTCTGTTTCATTAGCAATGAGTTTTAGAAACATCGGAGAGAAAGCTGAGGTTGTTTGGAGAAGGTTGAAATCCATGATTTCGAATTCGGTTCCCGAGGATGATAAGAAATTTTCGAGGTCCATGTCTGGGTCCGAGTCTAGGTCTAATTGGATGACCCGGTTAGCGAGTTGGAGGAGTTCGGGTAAATGGGTACCTCATTTGTATGTGAACAATAGTGACTATATTTGTTGCTCTTATACCGACCCGGATGGCGGCGCCGGCCACGGTGGGGTGGGGGAGAGGGATGGGGACAAGGAGAATGTGGAGCCGGCGAATGGCAGCGGAGGGCAAACGGCGGCGAAGCTGTTTGTGGTGTCAAAGGAGAAGCAGAGGTTTCTTGAGGCTCACGGCTTAGAACAGTGGTGGTCTAGTGATGCGGAGCTTCAGCTAGCTATACATAATAGCAAGCTGATAACCAGGCAGCTTAAGTCTTTGTATAATGTGGCTTCTTCACAAATAACACAGGGAAAGGGGAAGCCTCAGTGAGAGTATTGTGGATATTTGCTTTTCTTGCTTGTTTGTGAAATGACTCGTTTTTGCTTGCATACATATGTTCGTATATTTTTTTTTTCTTGTTTGTTCAATTGATTTTGTTGTTCCACATGAAGATAAATGAAGTCATTCTTCTTTGATCTGCTTTCTACTTTTTGATATTAAATTCAGTGTAAAATGTTCTGAGTGAAAACGTTTTGTTGATCGGTACAATTTAAACAACTAGTTTAAAAATCATAGTGGAATTTAATGAAAAGAAAAAATTGAGATAAACTCAATTTACAATAAAATATCACCCATATTAAAAATGGATTGATATACATGCTGGTATGAAATAGGTCCTACTGATATGCACGCCCATCCATAATTAGTTTGATCTGCTAATATTATATCGCGAAGAACCTGTAAAATTTTTGCTCAAGTGTATCATTCTAAGTTTATCTCCAATAAATTAGAAATAACTTGAAAAAATTAAACTAAGAAACTAAAGTTCATATATTTTGGATGAGATTGTAAATGAATAATTTTTTTTGAGAGAATCTCTGACAATTGGGAATGAGTTAAAAGTGTTAGGAATGGCTGAGCACCAAGGTAAATTAATTGTTTTGAACTAATTGAAAATTTCTCAAATGAAGGACTTTACTTTTTAAAAACTTTAAGTGAAAGTTGAAATCTAAGAAATAAGAAAATCTTTAATGCAAGGTAAATAATACTAAACACAGAGCACAAGATGAATGAGACTTACTAATGGAGTAGATGACATAATTAAAACCAATTTAAAGTGCAACTGAAGGGAAAAGAAAGATCAAATACAAACAATTTATTTTGATTCAGCCTGAAATGCTTAGCATGGAACTCTTAAAACAATTTTTTGTCCCCTTTTTAGTCCAATCTAGACTTGATATGATCGAATTAAACCAAATTAGCCAAACCAACTAAATTTGTGTAGGGTCCTAATGATAACATACACCTCACATGGGGCATAGGTATTTGTTTGTTTAAAGTACAAGTACACATAGACCAAGCTGAATAGTGTGTCAGAAAAAAACAAGGCAGGCTTGCAACTTGGCCCAAGTCAAGTTTAGGTGAGCCATGACTGGATTTTGAAAAAATAGATTTTAAAGGGCTATGAAATTTTAAAACTTGTACTTTTATAATCATTTGACCATTTTAAATATATAATTATTCATTTTAATATGTTTTTCAATATCTACATTGTAAAAATGAAAAATATGAGTTTAAAGAAAGAAAAAATGTACATATAGAAGGTAAAATTTTAAAAAGTAATAATTTAGAATTTCATGATCTAATTGATATATTTTTTTTATTTTAAATTTTTTTTTTTGAGATAGAAGTGATGAAAGCTACTGGCTCGCTTATTTTTTTTAAAATATATGTATTTATTATTTTAATTTTAAATTTTTTATTTTTAAATTAAAAAAATACTTTTTTCTTATCTTCTTTTCATTTGAATATCATAATTATATTTAGGAAAAGCTTTCACCCTTTAACTATTTATAATTGATAAAATATATTAAAAAAGTTTTAGCTAAAATTTCAAAAATAACACCTAAAATTTTTTTCTTTTTATTTTGGTCTTTTTTTATATATTATATATGCATCGGGCTTAGTGAGGCAAATTGATTAGGATGGCCAATGTGGTACTTAACCCTGCTCAATCTTTTGTTTTTCCACTGGTTAGGCCTGATTCAACTTGGCTTGACAGCACTAGACCATCAGGCTACATGAACACCCGTACTTCAGATTGTGTCATTAGCTGTAGTGGAGTCCATGGTAGAGTGTATTTGCTTGAGATAGATTGGCCTTAGTCCATTGGACTGTGAGCGTTAGCTAGCCCATGGTCCGAATGCCCCAAATCCCTTCACCTTTTGTGCCTTCTATCTACTATTAGTCACCCGACCCAAAAAGGAATTCCTATTAGTCAGAATTTCTTGTAATATATTATTAATAATAATATTATTATTATTTTAGTAAGCGTTCATTCAGCACAAACTAAATTACTTCACATTAATGTTTGGAGTCAATTCACACAATTCATAAAGTGCCAAACTCTTGAAACTCGGTTTCATAACACGTCACACAGTATATATATATATATATATATATTTACTAACAAAATATCCCAAGTTTTGTTATTATGACGTGAAAGGTTTCAAATTTTTCTGGTCCAAAAAAAAAAAGAAGTCAAATTTTGAAGCTGCATATAGACATGAAATTTGTATAATTTATTATGTCATCAAATTGTCATACGTTTACTGTTGCCCTCACGGAAGCGAGGTATATATAGAAAACAAAGAAAAATAAATAAGATTTATGAGGTAGAAGGACTTTATAGGTACGCCATCAATGATTCAAGTGTTTGTCTTCTTTCTGTCTCTTTCAGGTTTGGTCATGATTCTAATTAACGTTTAAGAAAGACAGAGGAAAAATTAAACTAAAGAATGTGACGTCATTTGCATAAGCATTTTATAGTATATACATAAACTTCTTCACATCACTCCGAAAATAGGGATTGATAGTTAGATACCGGAAAACTTAGCCATCTATGTTACTGAGTATATGGGAGATTAGAAATTCATGAAGCTTGAAAACCCTTATTCAGAATGTTCACATATTGAAGGCGAAATCAAGTTTTATTTTGTGAAAATTGCATTAGGGCTGATTAGAATCTATTTAATCTTTAAACTCCGAAGTAAATTACTCTAAATTGCTTTTAAAGATTACACAAATTAAATTATTCTTTTTTTATTATTTTGTTAGACAAATTTCCTCCATTATTTAATTATTTTCTTGACAGATGCGATCGAGGACAACTTCTACTATAAGTTAAAAAGAAAAATAATATAGATGAGACTAATTTTTAAGACTAAGAGTCTAATAAGTATAATTTATACAAATTTTGTTGGAAGAATATATATAAAATTAGCCAGTTTTCTTTATGTTCAAACTTCAAACTACTCCAAAGCTGTGGTATGAAGAATAAAAATGACGAGTGGGGAAATGTGTTGCTGTTGCTGAATTTTATCCAATAAACATCACGTAGAATTGGAAAAGTGATAGTTTTTAGCATAATGCTAATATTAAATTTATTAGAAATTTGAAGCACTTTTGCTTGGTATACTAATCACTAATCAGAGTTTCAAATAATGCTCCACAACTGGAACTGTGATCACAATATTTTAAAGCAACATCTGTAATCACATCAGGCATATGATTGCAACTTTAAATCGTCGCTATTTTATTTTTTTGTTTTAATTTTCTTATATATAGATACTTGAGCCCTCTGAAAATCAATCTGTGGAAACAAACTCACTTCTGCATTAGCTTATATACATATACATACATACATACATACATACATACATACATACATATATATATATATATATATATATATATATATATATAAATGGATTGCTAGAGATCCCTAACAACGGAAGCAAAAGCATGCATATATAATGAACGTAAAAATATAGAGTTTATATATACAAAAGAATACATCTCTATATAATCTCTGATATGATCGATCATGACTCTCTCTAGCTATACAAGCTATAAATGAACAAGAAAAGTAACTCAACAAAATCAAATCAATCACAGAAGCATATATATATTTTTGGTTAATTAATCAATCCAGAAAAGTCATAGTCGTAAATGCTGATTTGTTGCTCAACCTGTGCATGAAAGGGTATGGGTTCTTCTACGTGCTCATCAAAAAGCAGTGACTCAAGATAATTAATCTGATCATAATCACATGCCAAAATATCTCCAAAAACGGTGTCGTTTTCCTCCAGGCTCATGATCTGGTTGTTGCAGAATTGATTAAAGTCGTCTTCTTCGTTCATCAGTAGAGTATTATTATAATAGCAAAACTCATCAGATGAAGTTGTTGGTACTTCAGCGGAAACTGAAGGTTCAACACTTGACTGAACCTGATGATGATAGTCATGAACTTGGGGTAATTCCAAAGGAAGAGGAGGTGAGGTTGAAGATGGAGTTATTGAAGAACTTCCATTGCCAGTAAGGTCTTGAACAAGCTTCTTGAAGCTTGAGGAGTCAGTGATGTACACCTTGGGCCTCAAATTCTTGATCAAGCTGTTGAATTGTTGTTGCTGTTGATGTTTACTATGATCCTTCTTTGATATTTTTGATGATGCTTGTTGCCTAATCACTTTCTTTCCCATGATAATTTCGATGATAATGATGATGATTACAATGTCTGTCGGATTAATCCAAGACAACTGGCACTTCGTAATCCACTACCACCTCTCGGAGGATTCAACGAGGGATCTTTATGTGTATATATATATGTGTGTGTGTGTGTGTACATATTTATTTGTGTGTAGTAGAGATATGAAGATATGCATGAAGGTGGGAGGAAATAATAGAACAAATAACAAGACATCAAAGATTAAGATGCTGAAAATGATGTCCATTCGCTTGATTTTAATTCTCTTCTTTTTTCTTTTTTTAATTAGGAATCCCTACCCACATGCGCAGCGTATCTTTCCAATATTTTACACGTAATTTCATGGAGATTGGGTTTTTTCGGAGATTGAGTTTTATTTATTTATTTATTTAAGTACAGTTTTTAAAATATTTACTATACATTAGATTTTCTAAGAAAATATAACACACTGTAATAAATTGTTTCAAAATAATTTTTTTTACAGATTATATTTTTATTAAAAATTTAATGATAAAATTTTTTAAAAAGTTTATTTAAATTTTTTATTAAATTTTTCATCCTAGATGTATTTTGAAATCATCATATCAATAAATCATTAACTGAATAATAAGTTAAAAATTAATATAAAAATTTAAAGTACATTTAATAATGAAAAAAATTTCAATGTCTTAAAAGATTAAGCTATCTATAAAATTATTTTACTTTGTACTCTTCTTCTTTGTGTATCATTGTAAAAGTATGACCCCATTAAAGGAAAAATGCTTTGTTTTGTATTTACATAGGAGAAGTAGATGTTGGTCAATTCAATGAGATGGTTTTCAGCAATAAAAATAACTTTCAGTAATAGGAGATTTGGAGTACGAAATGGAAGGGCATGAAGGGCACGCAGCCTACTATTTGGTTAATATATAATAATTTAAGATTAACCAATTGATATTAGTATTGCTCGCTTTTGCTCCTAGCATCTATATCCAGCGACATAATTAAACCAAAAAAAAAAGTAGTTAGATTGAGCCTGAAGTATACGAAGATCCAAGCTCTTGGTATACTGGCGTAATTCTGCTTTCCCTTATGCCTTTCCTGGAAATTAAGCTTCAAACTGGCATTTTCTCAAATATTGTTGGTACCATGCATTTCGAATTAATATGTAAATAAGCATCTAAACTTTAGGATTATGTACATATATAGGGTCCAATAATAGAGGAGATGGTATTGTTTAATTGGTTTTTGGGGGGGGGGGGGGGAATTTTTGTTGTAAAGAGGAGGAGGATGAAAATTTTCAATTATGTTTTCAAAATCTTTTCCCTTTCATGGTTTGAAGTTCTCCTAAGTTATAAAAAAATGTCTTCTTCTTCTTCTTTCTATATAAACAAAATATAGTGAAAATGAGTGCTTGCTTTGCTTACATCAGTTTGAGAGTGAAATAATCTATTATATACACACACACACATACCTGAAATATATATGAACCCTTGCGCACACCATATATTTCACTGTCACGTTTAAATCAACATCAATGGTTTTTGGCATTGGCTGTCGACTGTGTGGTATTGAAAGGAAACGCTACTCATTATCAACACGCGATTGTTGAAAAGAGCTTTGCTAAAAAATCAATGTTCAATAATTATATAAGTAAATTATTACAGTACTGCAGAATTACTATATGTTTTATTTTCATTGCAATACATTTATTGACTTTGAAAATCCAAGTCTGAATAAAAACTTTTAACACACACACTATCTATAAAAGAAATGTATAACCTTCATCTTGACGTGCAGTTCTAGGGTTATCCAAGGAGTTGCTCTTCCTTTCTTTTTCTGAAACTGAGTGTTAATTATTTGAATATCCTATATGACTGTAATGTCCACCTTGTGTGATTCTTCCCCTCTAGTCTCTTCACTTGAATCTCTAATTAGCTTTTTTTTTTTTCCCGAAGATTTTGTTTTAAGTTTGGTTTCAGTGAGATTGAGTGGCAAAAGTTAAGATTTGAGAACCCTAGCAGTCTAATTTAATAAGATAGTTTTAAAGAATAAAAATAACTCGCAATAAGATAGATATATATATATATATATATAGAGAGAGAGAGAGAGAGAGAGAGAGAGAGAGTGTGTGAAGTAGAAGGGCATGGAGAGTACGCAGCTTACTATATAGGTAACATATATAAAATAATATAAGATCAACCAATTAATTAATTAATTAATATTGCTTGCTTCTGCCCCTAGTAGCAACACAGAATTAGACAAATTAAAAATTGTTAGATTGAGCCTGAAAGATACAAAGATGAAATATTTAAGTTCTTGTGATACTAGCTCTCTGCTTTCTCATACGCCTTTGCTGGAACTAACGATCATTTCAAAACATTTTTCTTTTTCAAATATCGTTACAATATATATACATCTTTAATATAATATTGATATATCTATTATGTAAATCAATATCTTAACAGTGATAATTGGTATATATGTAAAAATTGTCTTTTTTTATATTTAAAAATATATTTACATGTGAAACGTTCAAGCATTAAAAATATCATAAAAAATTAAAATTTATGTGTTGTATGGTATTCTAACCAAAATAATAACAACAACACGTGTTTGGTTTCTCTACTTCACAACACGCTATGTTTGGCATATTGTGCAGAGTCTAATCTTCTATATAAGAGGGTTAGATTTTTTTTAACTTTTTTATTTTTTTTTTTGAATTTGATGATACTGTGCTACGTAGTACCAAATCCATCCGCTAACAACATCAGCAACAACAACAAAAACAACATAAGAATGCTAATTTTTTTGTTTAACATTTTATAAATAAAATTTTAAAGAAATACATAGTGTTTTATTTTGTTATTTTATTTGTGTTTGCTTTCCTTTGCTTCCTTGTGGCTTCTTGTCCCTTGCTGACACTAAAAATGTACATTTGAATGAGGACAAGATAGAGGAGATGAAATTGTCCACTAAAATCTTCTTTATGTATATATGACATTTTTCTAATAAATAGACCAGGAAAATTAAAAAAATAAAATAAATAAACTATTTATACAATATAATTTATGATTCAAATACAAAAAATTAAATCATTATAATTAATTATTTCAATAAAAATAAATAAATATATCATAATTAATAGTTTATTTATTTAATTTTTAGCATCAAAATAAAGAGAATGCAAATCATCAATTATCCTTTGTTTTCTTCCTTTCTTTCTTTCTTTTCATCACTCAACTCTTTGAGTCCTATAACATACTCTAATTATAG
Organism: Erythrophleum fordii; assembly: GCA_032878935.1. Classification (NCBI taxonomy): domain Eukaryota; kingdom Viridiplantae; phylum Streptophyta; class Magnoliopsida; order Fabales; family Fabaceae; genus Erythrophleum; species Erythrophleum fordii. The sequence continues at coordinate 25,030,550 of JAVQMF010000058.1, read as the reverse complement.
ACGTTTACTATATACTTAATTAGAGATCGGAAACCCTTAAGAGTTCTTTTGTGTTTTTTTGTCCAATTCTTTTTTATTAAATATCTGGAAAGTGAAAACAGAGTTCTCCTTTGGTCAACTTTATTTTCTGTAAAGAAAAACCACATTTTACTTTATCTAAACTAATTATTTAATTATAAAAATGATACATAAATTTTAAAGTATAACAAAATACTCCCTAAACTTTGAAATATAATCACTAGAATGATCTCATAAATTTTAAAACGTAATAAAACAAACTTTTAAACTTTAAATCCCTATTAGAATTATCAGGAAGAGGCCTTGTCAATTTTGACTATGAAAGCAATACTTAGCTTAAAATTAATGCTAAACATGTAAAAACTTATTTCTAATAGCAAATTTTTTGGTGTTAAAATTAATTAATATTTAAAATTTGTATTTTAGTGAAAAATTTAAGATGTACTATGTTGTATTTTAAAATTCTTGTATTAAATTTATAACTAAACTTTTCTTGAGGGTGATAAAATATAATTTCTCCTTCTATAAAATGCAGTGAAAATGATTGCTTGTTTTGCATTAATCAGTTTGGGAACGAAGTCATCTGACATACCATGTATGAATCCTCGCGCACATCATGTCACTATCACACGTAATTCAGGTCATGTGTTGTTCTGATTTTCCTTGGCAACGCCTCGACTTCGAAAAACAAGTTCAAATTAGTAATTAAAAACTTTTAATATATAATATATCTGTTTAAGTTGATACTATAAAAGTTTATAATCTTAATAAAAGTTTGAATGATAATTTTTTTTTAATAATTAATAAACATGGTAATGCAAGTCTAATTATGTAATTTCACTCATATAAATAGCAATTCAGTATACCGTTATGCGGAAGCAATTGATATGATAATAAATACTTCTAGTTATGCATTTGATGCAGAAATCCTAGTTCATAAAGTTTATTTTTAGATCTGCAATTTATATCATGCTTAAAAATTTCATGTACAGATCCTAATCTATAAAGCTTATTTTTAGACTTGCAATTTATAAATAACAAAAAAAAAAGCTAAAAAAATTTAGTCTTATCAATTTTTTTCTTGATAAGTTAAAAAAATTTAATAATAATAATAATTTTCAAGAGTCAATTAGAAAATACGTCGTATTTTTTCTTCAAAGATAAGATGTATTTAATCATTTAGCAAAAGAATTGACAACTAAACTTGTTCATCTACTAATTATATTATTTGCAAAACTGATCTTATAATTTTGGGGCCACTATGAGAATATTAAAATTTTAAAAGTCTAATAAATAAATATATATATTTAAATATTTAAATAATAATTAAATTAAAATATTCTAACAGATAAATGCTAAATTTAATGTATATTGCTAATTACACAGGAAAACAAAAAAAACAAAAAACAAAAACACTGATCATTTGATAAACAATCATTCGTCTAAAAGTCTATAGCTAGTTGATAGTTCTGCATATGACTTGTGACTATATAGTATCGCTAAGTTATTAGGAAGCAATGTGGAAAAAATTTGCATATAGATAAATTTATGAAATTGAATTATTCAAATTTATTGGATGCATTTTCGGTGCATATATATCTTTTTTTAATGACAGCCTAATGTCATGAATAAATGTATGTAATTGAAGGTCTCTTGTTAGAAACGTAAAACTGTATACGTTGCTTCGTTACAATGCCAATTTTTATGATGGATTAAAAAATAAAAATCGGGGATGAATCCGATTTGGGCTTAATTTTGAATTTGTCCACTAAGTAATCAAATAAAATTGAGGGCCCACAACTCTTATTAGGTACTGTAAACCTTTTCAAATGTTAGTTGGGCTTAATTTTGAATTTGTCCAATTTATATATTTTTGTCTTTGACGTATAGTAATTTTGTTCTGATTCAAAATTGATTTTTAGATAAAAATAAATAATAAATAATTTTTATTTAATATTTTTAACTTATAAAATAAAAAAATATTTTTAGACAATTTTGACACATTAGGGATTTTCCAAAATTATTATTAGTACTATTTAATTTGTCTATATTTTGGAAAATTATTTTTAGACAATTATGACAAATTTGAAACTTTGTAAAATTAGTTTTGATATATTGATTTTTTTAAATTATAGAAAATTATTTTTTGGTAAATTTTTAGCACATTTTTGGAACAATTCTAAAGAGAAAATTTTAATTAGTTAATTAATTAATTAAATATATTCTCATAAAGACAATTAATTTTAGTGTTATATAAATTTTGTCCTTTTTTAGAAAAAATAAATTTTAGGCAATTTTGACACATTTGGATTTTTGTTAGAAAAAAAATTGGTGCCATTTAATTTTGTCTAGATCATGAAATATTATTTTGGACCATTTTGACACAATTTTAGATAATCCTAAAGGAGAATTTTTTATTAATTAATCCTATATAGTTTGGTTGATAATTAATTAAATAAATTATGATAAAGACAAAAGTAATTTGAGTGTCATTTAATTTAGCCTAAATTATGAAAATTTCTTATTTTAGACAATTTTGACACATTTTGAAATAAAAAAAGTTAATTTGAGTGTCATTTAAATTTTTCTTATTTTGGAAAAATATCTTTAAGGAAATTTGGCATATTTGGAGTTTTGCGGATATTAACTTTGGTGCTATTTAATTTTATCCAAATTATGAAAAGTTATTATGGAGAATTTTAGCACATTTTTTTTGGTCAATCTTAAGGAAGAATTTTAATTAATTAGTCACATATAATTTAATTGATTAATTAATTATATAATTTTTATAATATAATGGTTATATTAGTACATATATGTTTATATATTTATGCATATAATGGGCCTAGATATTTTGTGATTATCATGTACAAATTAAGAAGTAGTCATAATATTTTTTATAATCATGTATTATAAATATAAAATTACATATGGATTTAGAAATATCAATTTTAATTAAGTATATAGTTATAATATATCTTAACCTATAGGTAAATAATTATAATTACATGTTTAATTAGGATAAAACAAAAGTTATGTTGTGTATTTTAAATAGCTTACAAGTATTAAGGAACATGAATGTACTTTACTTTCATTATTTATGATACACAAATATATGATATGTTAATGTCTTTGCTCATAGAAAGATTTTAATAGTATCAATTTTATATCAATGTCTTACATTGGTAAGAACATATTTAAAATATGATGATTGATTGCTTCATATAGTGTTTGTGTAAGTATGATTAAAGTTAAATCCTAAATTTGCAATATTATCATCCCTTCAATTGCTAAAATTATTGAAAGATCAATTTTTACTTAAGGACAATTATAGAGAGGCAATCATACTTCATTTTGGATAACCTTAACTATGCTTTACAATAAAAAAAGCCTTTGATATCCACTAATACTAACTTACAAGCTAAGATAATATTATATGGGCATTAAGAGTGATTAAATTGCATTAGCATAATGTTTATTATATCTTATTTAAGAGTTAATTATCTTGGATCTATATCTAAATATGAGAATGTCAATGACCATTTATAGGCCAAAGATGAAATTTAGAAGTCATCATAAAAGTCACTACCTAGGCCTCGTAAGTTCTAAATGTAGCTAACCTAAGATGGAAGTGTTGAATTTGCAAAAATGATAAAGCCAAAGAGTTCATAAATGGAAATGCTTATTAAACTCAATGATAAAGAACTATACAAATTTTGAATTAAAATAAGTTAACAACAAAAATATTACAAAAGAGACTAACTACAACTTTTTGTTGGAAATTGGTTGAAAACAATAAACAAAATAGTAATGAAAACTGTAAATAAAATTGTAAACAAAGTAAGTAAATAACTACAAGATAAATAAGTTATAATACAAGTTTTATTAATGCTCTGTTTGGTTAGAAAATATAATAATAAAAGAAATATAAAATATAAGTAAGTGGAGATAAGTAAGATAACAAATGACTATTTTATCTTTCTTTTTAAAAAAATAATTTAATAGATAGAATAATAAATATAAAGGTAATAGATATTATACAAATTATGTAAAAAAATTACGTTCATATTATTGTGAACCAAACAGAGCTTAGATGTTTCTATATTATTACATGGCACTCTTGCTCGCATTTATAGCATTCTCATTAGCTATATACACTTTTCACTTGGCCATATTCCTTTCTCTCATGTTCTCATCTGTGCAGTGCCCTATATAGCTAAAGATTATGTTATCTAGTTGCCCTTCAAGGTTACATACTTGGTAGACCCACACTTTCTTTTTTTATTGGAATTTTGTTATATGAAACATGGGCCTTCAATTGGGGGCTAGGTTCTCAACTAGCATCTTTGTTGATTACTACGTCTCGGCTAATTTTCCTTAATTAAATCCAATTGGCCTACTTTCTAGTCATTATGAATAACTGACAATTTTTGGTGTTAACAAAAATCAATGGCCAATTCAAGTAATTCAGTGGCATATGAGAGCTATATATATGGAGGTAGGGAAAGCATACAAGAAGCAGCACTAAATACTATCATAGATTCAATTGATAATGATATTAATTTTGCTAGATCATTGTCGTAATAACTGAGTCCATGTTCGTAACATGTACTAACTCAACACAATCATAGATTAAATAAGACTGATTTATCCTTCTTAAGACTATTTAATACAGGGGCATCACTTAAGCACCCTGGAACTGGAATAAGAAATCTCACGATCAAGTTGGTACAGAAAGGGCTATTGTGGTAACTTTGCTTGATCGAAGTTGTAAAAATTGAGTGCATGTCGGTGACAAGTGAAGAGTCACTAAATACGTTTATATGCTGAAATGGGTTGAAACCATCCTTCTTAAGAGTATTAAAGTCATGGACATGTGCCAAGCACACTAGAAATAGTTAACAAGGTTCATAAAGATGGAAGGTTAAGTCAAATGGTTGATGAAGATTTGAAGGGCAACTTTGATCCAATTGAATAGGAATCAATGGTTCAGATTGCATTATATATTATGGATATATACTATTTTATCTTTTGCACATTCCTAAGACGTTAGAAGTATTGAGGATGTTGGACGACGATGACCTAGCCGAGAAGTGGGAGGAGGCCTTAGGAATATTGAGATGACAAGGTTTCTGCTTGTGAGAAATTCTCCTCAAATATATTCATATTTTATGGAAGAGTTTTTCATTGATGGTAGAAGCTATATATGGAGCTATCAGTTCAAAATGATATTATATTGTCATTTTCATTGATGGAAGAAGCTATATATGGAGCTATCAGTTCAAAATGATATTATATTGTCATTGTTACATATGGAATTCATTTTACCGGTATTCCTCGCATTGTGACAATTTTTAAAATTATTTCTTTCATAAAAAGGATAAAGTTTTTTTTCCTTGGTGGCTTTCAACTCAGTTTCATTAGAATCGTTTTTCTTTATAGTAGGAACATACCTTTAATTATGTACTTTGCAAGATGTCATTCATGTCAGTTTTAAGATGAGTAAGTGAACATTTCCTTCTTTTTTTTTGAAAATAAAAATTGTATTTTAGGCTCATTAGAAATTGACATATATAGAATTCCAGAGGCGTAATTTAGGCTTTTTGCAATTCTTTGCTTCATGATTCTAACAAGTGATTTTGTATAGCTTCAATTCCCTAGTATTGGTTTGCCCAATTTTCATATAACTAGGGTGGATTATTTTGAGAATGACTGTATCATAAACTTATTAGAACTTGGCTGCTCGTATAACATTCTCAATAAATTATAATTTTCACTTATTACAATTCCTTGCATCGTTTATATATATATATATATATATATATATATATTCATATATTTAATCACTAGAATGTTTAGTGTAACCAAAGAAGAAAAAAAAAATTCACCTCCCTTTATGTATATAGTTATGCTGACGATTGCGTATTTTTACATTGAATTATCATTGCAATTAATTTAAAATCGAATTTTAATATTGTGTAATTTGTATAACATATTTTAGCACCAGCATGCCATCTTTAAATTTTTTTTTTTGTTGACAAGCCTTCTCTGATAACGTACATTTAATTTAAATTTAAAATATCTAACACAGTATTATCAGACTTTGTCCAATTGTAATCCCCTTTTTGACTGATCGTAAGAACAAATATAAAGAACTTTTATTGGCTATCACCACTTACTTAAGAAAAACGTAACAAAATTTCTGATCAAAATTAAATCCCATTTTGCGCCTATGAATTCAAAATAAGCATGAATTTTTCCATAGCTATCGAGTTTATATTGATCTTCCTTGGATACATAGATAATAGATATGCAGTCTTAAACTAATTTCTTATAGCTCCAACGGGATATGTAGCAAAATAATTAATCATGCACTATTTCATCACTTGAAGATAAAGTCATTTTTATATTAATTTAAAATAAAAATGAAGTAATAAATAAATAAATATTCGAACTTCACGGGTCAAAAACTAATTTTATAAATTTTGTTTTTATATTCCCAATTTTTTATTTCTAGAAAAACTTGAGATGAATAAGTACATGTCTAATTAAACTTTACGTTAATTGAAGATTTTGTCTTTTTTGAAGATTCATATTTCTGAAGTTTGATCTTTTAATCTTAGCAAGTAGGTAGAATTTATGCTGACAATTTAATATTTTTTTAATGAATAATAGTTATAAATTTAGTTTTATTATATATATATATATATATATATATTAAATTTTGAATAATTGCACAAATCCTGATACGCGAGACTCCACTAGTTTTATACATAGATGTACATGCATTTTTTTTTCTTTTATTTCACATCATTTACTTCTTATTAGTCTAAATATTATATACCTTTATTTTATGTTACTTCGTATTATAATATGCTTACTTTGTTAACTCTCTCTCTCTCTCTCTCTCTCTCTCTCTCTCTCTCTCTCTCTCTATTTATATATAAAAAACACTATGCATAGCGCTAGTGAACAAGTAGTTTTAACTAAGATCAAACTAGGTGAGTTTATTTTATTTAATTATGAGTTCATTTTGCTTTGAGCTTGACTTTCGCTTTTTTTTTTTTAAAAAGAAGATAAATAAAGTTGATGGTTTGTTTGCTTTCTTTTTTTCCCCCTTGCTTAGAGTTTAAGGTTTCAAAAGACAAGGTCCATTATAGTGGCTTGTCTTGATGGGTTAGGCAAGAGGAAATGCTTTAACATCTTCCGAACGTGTATTCACAGGTCAAACTTTACCATGGTTAGGTGATGAAGTTGCTCTTTTATTCCCCCTTGTATTTTAAATAAAAGTTAGACGACAACTCAACAATAACCACATCAATAATGGCGAAAGATATGGTAAGTCTTACATACATTTGTGTTTGCATATAATTTTACAAGAATTTATAAGGTGCTTTGCACAAATATTTTTTTTTATTTTACATTTATTTTAAGGCTTATTTGCCTTTAAAATTTAATTTGAATTTATGTCAATTATTGTAAAAAAACATTAATTTTAAGTTAAAATTGCTTTTTAAGTCCAAGCATAAGTGCTTAGAAACCTCAAATGAAAAGTTTAATGAATAAAATTTAAAGGCAAAGAAAAAACCCTTTAGAAATGTGCATAAGAGTGATTTTTGAATTCTTTTTTAGATGAAAAAAATAAAATGACGTCCAAGAAGCGAGAACTAACCCAAGAGACCACTCAAAGCTCATTTTACCAATGTTATTAAAACCGGACCGGTCATTGAACCGGTGGAGGTACTGGTTCACGGTTCATTGGTCGAACCGTGGTCGAACCGATGATAATTAAATATATTATTTAAAAAAATTTTATGTATTAAAATTTTAATATAACAAATAAATATTAATACATTTTAAATATTTGATTACTAATTTAACATTTCTTAAGATATTACAAAAATTAATGTTTAGTTTAAAATAAAAATTATCTATGATTAAAAATTAAGAATATTTAATATTAAATTTTTAAAATTTCTAAATTATATTAAGATTCTACTTATTATTAAAAAATAAAATAATAAATAATAATTTTAGCTAAGTATCTTGATATTTGAGAGCAATATTATTAGGAAATTGAATATGATAAAAAGTAAATATAAAAAATAATTAATTATACACATTTTATTTCTCTTATATTCTCTTTTTTTTTAAAAAAAATCATATTTCAACCCCCTCATCTTTTTTATTACTTTCTATTTTTAATTTGTTAAAATTATTTAAAATGAATTATTCTGTTATATAGAAAAAATTAAAAAAAAAAAAAAGAAAATATGCTTCAAACCGGTTTAACCGGTTTTTTGTCCGGTGTTTTTACCGGTTTGACCGGTTCTTGACTGATTTTTTGCTTGACCGATTTTTTAACTCAACCGAACTGGACCAGGGATCGGTTCCCGGTCGAACCGGCCGGTCCGGTCCGGTTTTCTAAACCTTGCATTTTACTACCAATAGGTGTCCAATACAAGTGCTAGCACACTGGGAGAAAACTTTTTGAAAGTAAACATTCCTAATGCTAGAAGAGCTTTGCCTTAGAGCCGTGCTTGCACACCATTCTCTCTTATTCTCAGTCTCATTAGGGTTTCCTAATTGTAAGATGGCAACATTATTGACCTTGCAAGACAAGGAATCATAGTAAAGAGGCAAGAGTGGACGGCCAACAACCTAAGGTTTGTTTAATTTTGTTCTAGTTTTCATATTTTCAAAACATGTGTTTTTTAAAATGAATTTTAAAAACAAAAAATAAAAAAATTTGTTTGGATTATTGTTCTGAAAATTAGATCTAAGAACACAAAATTTTAAAAACTTATTTGAAGAAATTGTTCTCAAAATAAGTTTTAAGAATAAAAAAAAATTGATTAACTTGTTTTATTGAACTAATATTGATATTATTTTTTATAATTATTTAATATTATATTATATTATATTATATTAATAAACTAACAAAATGATAAAATTTGAATAGAATAACTAATAAATAGTATACACATAATTTTTTTTATCAGCAAAAATAACATAGTTAAATTTTAAATCGATAATGTTCTAAATAAAGTTTCAATAATAACATTTATATAAGTAGCTCAAGGTTAAATTTAATTAGTAGAATTGTTATAATAAATCCACATTTGAGCTGCAATACGATCACGTTTTGCTATCATCTTTGTTGCATTTTCATAAGATAATCTTAACAAGTTTTCTAGATTATAACTTGTACCTTCCCCATTTATATTTTCATTTAAACCTTTTACTATTGAACTTGTGTTTCCAATTAAATCCTCCACTTATTCAGGATTCATGTTCTCCTATTCCATAAACAACATATCACAATGGCTCCACTTGCATATGTAATTGTGAATTGCACAACATGCCACCACTAAAAGACGTTGTTTTGAAGGCTTGTATGGTGACATTAACTTTAGAATTGGAAATCGAGCTTTCAATACTCTAAAACGCCGCTCAATCGTCATTCTTAATGAAGAATGACTAAAATTAAAAAGTCATTGATTTAAAAGATGACCAATGACATATAATAAAATTTTATTTAAAATTATACCTCTAGAAGGCTAAGGAAATTTGCTTCAAGATTAGTAATTACATCTAACAAAACTTTTACATCATGGGCATTACCTTCCCAACCTGAATAAACATAAGTGAATATTATATTGAAGTCATATATATACATAACTTTTTATTTGACAATTATTTTTTGTCCTCTACATGATGCTTGCTTTTCAGAAGTTGCCCAAACACTTATATGTGTACCATCAATTGCACCTACACAATTTTGTATGAAGTATATATATATACATATATATATGTTTTATATAATTATGATAAAAATAATGATAATATCAATTACATGTCATTAATATCAATAATTAAGACTTACTCTGAACCAAGGAAAATACACTATATTATTTTTAACATGTTTAGGTAACTCCGTTGTCTCTTATTTTATGAGCTCTCTTCCCAATCGACATACTCCTCTTAACACTTCCTTAAAATAATATGAGATAGTTTGGATAGAATGTTGAAAACAATCTGCAACTACTCTTTGTCTAACATTGTGGCCTATGATATATAAAAACATTGCAACTTTTTCCTCCAACTTCAAAATTCTTGAATCTTCTAAATAATTTTTGCTCCTTAACTCATTACATGAACTAATAAAATATGTTTTTTCCATTCGTAACAATTCATAACAAGTAGTTCCTGATCCTCTAAGGAGCTCATTAACAAATTCTCGACCTATTAGTGTAGATGTATGAATTGAAATCTTATTTAAAAACTTACTTTCATACTCACACATCATATCAATAAACATCAGTTCTTCTAACTTATTGTCTTCTTCACTTGATCCCTGATGAAGATATTAATCCCTCAACTGATATAGATCCCTAACTGATGAGTTACCATCTACGTCTATTGTGCATACAAATTAGTGAACTGTAGAATAAAAAACATGAAAAAAAAAGAATAAAAATTGCACAATCCACTTTTGCATTATAATAAATAGTCACATCACATTATTTGAAAACATTAATCAATATAAAATATATAAGTATTCATGGCATTTATAATTCACCAAAAATTGACATAAAAACTACTACCAAACATAATTTATGAAATTAATATAAAAACTACTACCAGACATAATTTATAACAAAAAGCGAGTCACCACCTAACATAAAAACTACCAACCCATATAAATCACTTCAAGCTATCCAACCATGCCTTTCTCTTCTCTAAAGGCACAGCCAGAAATAATTCTCTATAAATAGCTTACCTTAACATAAATATCATTAGGGACATCATCAATTTCATTAAGAGTAGTGATGCAACGAGTAACAGAATGGTTAGATGATGTGGTTTTAGCACTACTAGCTTTGGTGCTCCTTGTCTTCCATCTCTTAACCTTAGCAAGTTGAGCTTCTGCCCTTGCCTTAGATGCCTCAGCCCATGCCTGAATTGCTTCCCCCATTTAAGCAGACCTATATTCTTTCTTTTTCTTTCTATTAGAGACTTCAACAATGCACTTTCCACTGTGAGTTACACGCTCAATTGTGTCTGGGGAAACGTCATCATCCCTATCAAGGTCTACATGAACGCCACTATTAACATATTCATTTTTAAGTTGAAACTTGTCTAAAGAATTGAGTGAATCTTGGTAGATACATGATGAAGTACACCTGTGGCAATGCCTCTGTTAAAATTTATGCCTAACAGTTTGTAATGTTCTAACCCATGCTTCTTGTATTGTGTAGCTTCAAGATGTATCTACAAAAATATACACAATAAATAATCCAAATATATATACACTATCCAAGTCAAATAAAATTAAATGGTTATATACCATAATATAATTCCTTTAAACCTCCTCATCAGCTGTAACTATGTTAATTTCGACATCCCAACCAAATCCAATGTGTTGTAGCAATTGAGAAAATTCTTTATGCTTCGCCGCAACCTATTGAACTTTTACTTGATTTGTTTTAAATTAAAAGAGTGCCCACACTTAGCATTTAACTTTTCTAACAAGCTTTTTCACACTTTTGGTGTAAATACACCATTGTTGATATTGCCTTTGGTAACGTCTTCAACCATTGTGACGACCCTAGATTCTAATATCAGTGATTATAGCTAAATACACGATTAATAAATAATGATCAAGGTTTGGAGTCATTGCAATTAATTACATTAGGGAAATATAGGGGAAATTTAAACCTTGATACTACTAGGATCATCAACTAACAACCATAACGGGAACATGCATGAAAGGGGTTTGTACCATCATTAAAGGTTTAGGATTCATCCATTAATCAATTTCAACCAACAAAAATATCCCACCAATGTACTCAAACTATTCCCTAACATTATCCTTACTGAAATTAAGGTTTCTAGGTCAAATATAGGAGTTTGGGGACCTGCGCCGCGACTTGGAGCTTTCCCGCCGCGGCTAAGTTAGGTTCTGGAGCTTGAAAACTGAGTTTTTAGACTTGCGCCGCGGCCTAGAACTCTTGCGCCGCGGCCAAGTTGCTCTCGAAAATTTTCCTGAGTTTCGCCGCGGCGAGTTGGATCTGCGCCGCGGCCAACCTATGTGGCGCCGCGGCGAGTTTTGCTACTGTAATCTCCCTAATTAATTTTCTCGACTCGCGCCGCGGCGAGGTTACGTCCTGTCACCTCCTGGGCGATTATTTTCACTCCGCGCCGCGGCGAGATTTCTCAAGCCGCGGCGTCCCTCGCCACTGTCACTTCCTAGGCCGCGGCGAAGCCTTCCTGGCCGCCGCGTGATTCCCTTCTGTCACTAGTTTCACTATATTTCGCCCCCTACACTCCATTTCTCTTCTTAGGGACACTCTAAGGTCACTTCCCCTCATTTTATATAGCTCTAAGGGCATTTATCTACCTTATTTACTTAGCTGTTCTTCCATTACCAATTCAAAACTTATATGCCCATTTTCATTCTCTAATCACCCTCTATTAGCAAGTTCATAAAATAGCAACAACAGAATATACATGAATTTCCAGCAACTATCCTTTAATACTCAATCAATAGGGGTTCCATACAATGGGGGTTTATACCAATATCTCAAGAATTACATTTCCATTGACAACCATATTATAGGTCAACAAAGTTTACAGCAGATCATATGAATCCATACATCAAATACTAAGTCAAGAGGGGGTCTAACCCTTTAGTACATACATTTTCAATAAATCAAATGTTCAAGCCTACACTTGGCAATGCAGATACATGATGATGCTATACATTAAGGAATACAAAATTAGCATCTATACTAGCTAAGTCAGCCCAAGTGTAGCCATCTCCCCATAGGTTGAAGCTTATGGATTTTCATCCACTTGCTTACCCTTATCCTTACCCGAGGAACTTTCACCTGAAATATTAATCCCACAAAACGGGGTGAGATACACATCTCAGTAACCAAGGCAATTCCATCATATAATCCAGTTTAATCCACATACATGCATGAATCAAAATCCATATCATAATCATATCAGTCATTTCAGCAAATGAAACAATTAGGCTATCATGATTACTATCCCATACTAGCAATCATATAATTAACATGTTAAAGGCCATTAACACTAGGAGAGGCCCGTCCACGGCACCTACTCCCCATTGAGCACAACCAGGGCTCAGTGCATCTGGGGTTGATCATACCCGGTGCCCGATCATGGCACATGCACGGGTGGCAGCTGCACCACAGCTCCACCATGGACTCACAAGGTCCAATCATAATACAACAGATAGCCAACCAATTCATTCAACATTTCAAATCATTCATATATAGCAAATATGAAATTAAATTAGATACATGCATGGAATTAATTAAACTCCGGTTACCTCACTTGTAGACAACTTGCAACAGCCACCACAAATCCCAAATTCGGATTCAAGTATCTCCCACCAGAATTCTCAATGTCTCACCCAAAATCCTAAGCAAATTCGTACCAAATTAATACCCATAATATAAATAAGCTATGGGGGTCTCAAACCATCAAAGAAAGCATCAAAATAAGGGTTTAAACTCATCTAATATCAGCCCTAACCTCAACCTACGAATTTCATCAAGAAAATCCCCAAATAACCACATTTCAGATTTTGGGTAAAGTAAAAATCTTCTAAATGAAAAACTAATCGGACCAAATTAAAGAGAAATATGAGGGGGTTAAGTTCTATAACTATTACCTTGGCCAAATCTTGCTCTAAGTGTGTGGAAATACAGAATCTTTGCCTCAAACCCTAGCCTCCTTCTCAACCTCCGAATTTGCCTCTTGAGTTTCAGAAAAATGAAGGTGTGGCTGAAGCATTAGGGTTTAGATGGGTTTAAGTTGGGTCAAAAGGCTGGGTCATGGGTTGCTCCAAGTCCAAATCCAATTGGGTTTCAGATTTTGCTTATTGGGCCAGTTTTTAAGTGTTGGGCTACCCAATTCTGTTGGGCCAGTATTCACTCATTGGGTTGCTGAAGTTTAATAGGTTTTGGGCCTAATTTGAAGGGCTCAAGGGCTTGGGTCTGCACAAGGGTAATTGGGCCACTTAATTGAGCCTATACAAGATAAATCTTGGGCCTCTATCTCATTAAATTAGTTTGGGTTTACCTCTAATTCATTGGGCCTCCATTAGCCTCTTATCATGATTTAATTAATTTGGGCCTAGATGTAAATCTCCATCCTAAATAATTTCTCAACCTATATTAACAATTTATCTCTCTAGAATACCTATTCACTAACTTGCCCAATTATGCTCTATTAATTATCCTTAATTAATCTTAATCCATAATTTAACACCTTAATTAATTTCAAGGTGTTACAACCATGATATCAATATAGCATTTAACAACATGCTTTGGCCATATTGAACTTTCTAAATGTTTTATTGTTCCACTAGTTGCCATTTATAATATATATATATATAGATATAATGAATTAGCAAAAAACAAAATCACAATAAATTCAATTATGATAATTTAAAGAAGACTACGCTTGCTAATAAAACTACTTCAGCAATCTATCGATGGATTAATTGTACAAATGATTGTTTTGGATAAGTAATTATGCAGTTGAATTCATTAAACAGATCAAGGCCAGTACTGACAAAAAGACAAAATAACAGTCTAATCTATAAGAGCTATCAGTGTATGAGATTGATTAATCATTTCTAATTTTACAAAATGGATAAATTAAAACAAAGACCTATATGATTTTAACTATATTTAGAAGATAAATCCACCTCTTCCACTAAACAAATATAACAAATATAAATAACCAGGTTACTCCATTATTGAATTGAAATAAAGCAGACATAATACCAATCTAAAGTATGTCATAGGTACACAATACCAAAAGAAGAACAGAATAACAAGAGCATACTCCTTAAAAAAAATTTGTACATTTTTTTTTGGATTTGGCAAACATTGACTATAAAAAAGGCAAAAATAGAAATCCAGCAGCTGGTAATCGAAAGAGCTCATCAGTATATCATACAGGACTTGTAAATGCAGACTAAACAAGAATTGTAGACAGGGAAGCAGAAAGAAGTTTAGTACCTGTATGTTTCTTGTATGGTGCACTATGGACCCGAGATTAACAAGATATTGAGGAGCTCTGCTTCAGGTGGTTGAAGGAGGATGAATGATGGCTCACAGTGGTGATAGCAACTTTCTTGGGTGGTGGGTGATGGACACATCAGAGATGAGGAGGAGATACTTGTACTAAAAAATGCAGTAAGAGATGCCCAAATGAAAAAATGCAGTAGGAGAAGCCCAAACAGAAAAATGCAGGAGGAGGAGGAATAAAGAAGTTAGATTGAAAGAAATGGTCAAATGAAAAAAATGCTCCCGAAGGAAGAAAGGAAAAATGCAGCAAAAAGATCGATTACCCTTACGGGTTGAGCCAAATAAAGGTTAATTTGGGTTCTCCGAAGTAACATTAGTTATAGGAACGTAGCTAGCTTTTGGTTAGGTTTTTTAGGGGTTGGTTCCTCTACTAGAATAGGTTCCAAATGCCTCACTTCTCTGACTTTCGGTGCTTGGCTTTCCCAAGTTTGAAGATCTGTACTAATAGGTACAGGAGATGGAAATCAAGATAAATATCTCTCAGTCGAGATGGAAAGGCAGTCCTAGGTTGACGAATACCTGGCTGGAGTGATGATGCCTTAGACTTGGATGAATGGCAGGCTCATTACAAGGTTTAACACGTAGCTAGATGCCTTAAATGAAAGAAGACGACGAAGGGAAAAATGTTGCAATAAGAGGAATGAATAAAACAGAGTGGCTAGGGTTACTTTGGTTACTTATTTACAAGTTTGCCATTAATGAAAACTCCAGCTCTCTGCCTCTCCTCTGTTCCACGAAACTGAAGCTGTAAAACAACTAAAATATGTTTTGGTTTTTAAATTCTTTAGAACACAACTTTACTTTTTTGTTTTACAAAATATGTTATTAAAAATAGATAATCAAATGGCTTTTTTGGTTTTTTGTATTTTTAAAAACAAAAAGTTATTTTGAAGACTAATATTCAAACAAGCCCTAATTTTCCTATTTAGTTTTTATCCTTCTTATCATATGTAAACCTTAACTCTTTTAACCCTAATTTAGTGTCTTTATTTATGCATACTTCATGCCAACATTAGAGGATATAAAGGACTAAAGAAAAGATTTGAAGTTAAGAGTCTTGTGATAAGGTAGCTCTCCAACCATAGCCATCCACTCTTAATCAACTTAACTAACCAATTGAGCGAGGTTCTTTATTGACCTCTATTATTCATCTTTATATTCTTTCCTTTCCTTATTTTTTTCATTTTGTTTATATTATTTTGTACTTGATGTTTACCTCAATTGATAGTTTGTGATATACTAATTTCTTATTGAATTATGAGAGTATATTCTATGTGTTTATTGATTTTATTTGTTAGACTTTAAGTATTGTTGATAAAGAGAAGTTATGTTAATTAAATTAGATCAAGTTTAAGGGAGATCCTTAAATCCACATATCACATACATTAACTTCTCCACCCCAAGTTGGAAGGGCTTCTTCCAAATCATAAACAACTACAATTGCTTTGGAAACAATTGTCTTCACCATTTTTGATTCTTATAGAATCTTGCTTTCAATCTTTGCATTATATAAGATGGGATGAACATTGCCATCCTTCTTAGTCACTAGATCTTTCTCAACTTCACAATAAATATGATCCACATGGATTACTCTATATGGATCTATTGGCTCTCTAGTGCTATAGTCATCTCCCACGAGTCAACTTCCTTTTTTCTCATCTTTTGATGATCAAATTGATTACTTGATGATTGACTAACATTTGATAATACCTTATTCTTCATTCCATTAGTGGCAAGTGCATTTTGGTCCACCTCTTTCATTTTGTTCTTATCGTAAATTGTCACTTTTCTTTTACAAGGCATTTGCTTGATTGACTATCTTAAGTTGATGAATTTTGTTCTTTAACTATTTCCTCTCCCATATATTGAGATGCAGCCCCTTGTGACAATTTATTTAATTCATTACCCATTTTTAAAATTGAAAAAAAAGAATTAGAAGTGTACTTGACATACCACACAAATCAAGTGTAGGACCCTAGTGACCATGTACTTCACAATCACGAACAATCCTTGTAACCATATAAAAAAATGAAGATTAAAATTAAACTTGAAACACCATATAACAAAAAATTAACTCACTTTTCTTCATACAAAAATCTCTTTAAAAACTCAAGTCTTGAACAAAAACCCATGCATGCATAGGCTTTCAACAAATAACTCAAATGACAACATTCTAAGCAAGTATTATAGAATCAACAAAAAAAAGACTAATAAGAATGAGAAGTGCGAAGAGCACAATAGTAGAACTCAATAATCTACTTAAACAAAGGTGTAAATAGAAGTAAACCAACTGCTTCAAATCACTTAGATTTTAAAATTTACATTGCAAGTGCCAAAGGGGCATAAAGATGAATGACAATATTTATAAATGCCAAAAAAAAAACAAAATATCATTATTTTTCAAATAATTTGAAGCACTGAACTCTTGTGACCTCCCATTGAAAATGAACAATTGTGATGAATCAAGAAGATGCTCATTTTACCCTTATTTAAAAGCATTATAAACTAATATGTCTATAAACATCTATCAAATAACAGCTTTTTGCTTAATTTGTGGCACATGACACTCTTTCAAAATTCAAAATCATAGCTCCCTGTATAAGTCTTTACCTATCAAACTCCTAACAATCTACTAATGCTAAAATTAACATAGCCAAGGATAAATTCTATTTATTGATCATTTCCTAATAACTTAGGGGACTGGTGATAAACTGTGTTTAAGACCTATAGCCTAATTTCTAATTAGCCCACTCTGTGCTGAACACAACTAATGCACCTAATTACTTTTAAACTCCTACTATCATCAAGAGAATTCTAACGATTGGCCACTTCCCCATGATTGACCATTACCTGCACAAGGTGCTACGTTTCTCAAATATGAGCTCTGTGGGACATAGCCACTTAACTGTCTCTAATCAATCACATAAATAACTACCATCCTCGTTTATAAATAGGGAACTAACCTCAGTTCATGTATTTTTGCTAGAACCCTTGCAATTACTTTGCCAAATTACTTTTAGAACTCTTCTGACTTAGGTATCAAAGATGCAAAGCGGAGCCTTACTCTCAGTTCGCATTGCTTCTAGGTCCTCTCTGCCATAATTCTATTAACTAAACTAGCGTAATGGTCATTAGATTCCAAACATAGTTTATCACATATGAACTCTTGTTTATGTCATATTATAAATTTGTTAAGTAGATGTGGATTTATCTAACAAAAGAATCATTTTGATTGAAAAAAATCTTTAAAAAAATTAAATTGAGATATTTATCTTTAAAAAACCAAATTGCAGAGAGAATCATCTCATAGAAACTAAGTTATTTAATTTACATTTTAATACATAATACATTAATTTAATTGAAAATAAGAAAAGATGCTTTACTCAGCCGTATGACGTGCCAGTGTTTGATTAGCAATGCTCCCGCGTTCCTTATTCCTTTGGTGGAAAGAAAACCAGCAGTTCCCGCCTCTCAATGTCAGTACGAAAAATGAACACAAAGAAAAATAAAGCAAAGCAAAGCAAAGCAAAGCAAAGCAAAAGTGAGTGGCAATTACAGAGCCAGACTAACTTGGCCGCTTCCACGAAATGCATGGTGATGGTTCCATGTTCATTTGTTCATCAATTCCTTTCATGAAAAAGCAAAAGCACTTACCGCGACAACACTATCCCAACAAGCACACACCCTTGTCTCACGATTTTCCATTCCAAACCCCTTTTGCCTTTGGTCAATTCCTTCGTCTTTTCTCAATTTTATAACCCAAAAGCTTCTTCCTCTGGCCCACCTCACAATCAAAGTACCTAATCTATCCAATCCACTTTTCTCTTCCCCTGTACAAAAAAATCATGTTCTCTTTCACTTCTTCTGCCAGTTTTGACAAACCGACCCAAGTTTCGTCAAATGCGAATGCCAGGTTTAAGCATTTGGGCACTTGTGAATTTTTCTGGGTAAAAATTGAGGAAGCAATTTTGTATTGGCGGTGGTTGTGGTTGGGGGTGGGATTGTTGGCAAAATGGCGAGCTCGAGTGGCTCAAAGGGGGCGCATAGTGTCCCGCGGCTGCCTTCCCGGCGGATGACACGGATGCCAACGAGGAATGTAGAGTTGCTGGATGAGGAGGGTGCTACTGACAGTGAGATTGTGCCATCCTCGCTCGCATTCATTGTCCCAATCCTCCGCGCAGCCAATGAAATTGAGCCGGAGAATCCCAGAGTTGCCTATCTTTGTAAGTATTTGAATGAATATCATCACCTTTGTTGCTTTGTCATAGCATAACATAGATTTTCATGGGGTGCTGTTTTTATCTGTGCAAATCCAATGTGTTAGGCCTTATTACTTGCTGACTAGTTTGTCAAGATGTAGGTCATGTAGATAGACCGAGCTTAGGCCTTGTTCTGTCTGTAGAATTGCTTGAATGGAACAACGGACATGTGGTATGTTGTTGTCATATTCCTATCTGTTTTAATGAAATTCAATTTCTAGCCAAAAAGAAAAGTGTTATGATCTTCTTTTTGTTAGGACGTAATATACAGCAATGCTCATAGAATAATGTTATCCTCACACCGCTTCGCTCACACTCTTCCTACATCACATGCTACCTGACACTTTTTATTCACCACAAGCCGACTCAGAAGGAGGGAAAATTTTCTACCTAAGCTGAGAGTCAAGGGTTGTAAGAAAGGTGTGAGTGAGATTGGTGTGATGATAATGTCATTCGTGCTCATATAACCAGCTTTCTTATTGGGATGGTTTCTGTTTCTCTGGAAACGTTGATATTTCAAAAATCTTATTTATAGGGAATCATTTGATCCTATTCCATTGTTTTGTTATTGGTGGAAATAAAATAGCTGAGAGGCGAACTTCTAGGGGTGCAGATGAATGGCAGTGACACCAACTTTTGTGTCCCACCCAATATGCATTAGACCGTACTAACTAACCCCTAAATATCATATGCCAAAGAGGGTGGGACTCTACGGCAAAATGCCTTAGCCCCTTAACCACTGGAGCAGTTTTCCTAGACACCAAAATACTAGACCCATCCCACATTGGGTCCTAATTATATGGTAGAACTCCCACCAAACCAAATGATCCTTTCATTATTACCATTTCTAGACCTAAAGAAAGCTCTTGCATTTCTCTCAAGTCTATCAGCTCTCTTGACAGAACTACTAAATGATGATAAAAGATAAAGTTTTCTTTACATGATATACATTATTATTGTCATCTATTCTGATTTATTTTACTCTTGATTAGAACATTTTTCTCTATTCATTCACAGATAACTTTTCTATTAACAAATTATTTTGTAAAAAGCTATCAAACTTCCTTGCAAAAACTTTGCTTTTGTCCAGTATAACTAGGCACTAGCATTTTGCTTTTATCTGTAATAAAAATTCTGCTTTTTATTTATGAATTAAGATGATGACTGCTTATTTTTCAATGTCTTCTGCTTAAAATTCAAAATAGTGAAGGAAAACTGTTATCTCTATAAATGTTGCATATGGAGTTCGGTATATTTTAGGTTCTTTTGCTTGGCTATAGAGAATAATAAGTGATATTAATTTGTTTTGTTTTGTTTGTTTAATAGGCCGCTTCCATGCATTTGAGAAGGCTCATACAATGGATCCAACATCAAGTGGGCGTGGTGTTCGTCAATTCAAAACTTCTCTGCTGCACAGACTTGAAAGGGTAGATTGCCTAACCTTGTTTTCTTGCAATTCCTTTCTTTTTTTTTTTTTTTTTAAAGTGGCATTTTCTTACTTCTCAATAGCGTCTATGATCTGGTAACATAGATGTGTGTCCTGCAGATTTATATCTTACTATTATTCTCAGCAATAGATTACTTTTGCTTTTAATTTTTTAATCAGGAAAAGTTCGTTAGCATCAGACAAGTTGGGTCTTTTGGACAATCATTTAAGAATTATATCTATGGTTATTTCTAATTTTCTCTTGGACATTTCCCAAAAATAAAATTATTGATTGCAGGAAGGGGAATATAGTAAAATGTTTACTAAAAGAAGTGATACGAGAGAATTTCAGTCATACTATCAAACATTCTATGAGCAAAATGTCCGGGATGGCGAATTTACAAAGAAACCGTGAGGCTTGATCTTAAACTCTGCTCTTGCAAGTTCTGTGAATCATGCCATTTACTTACCATCACTTATTCTTCTCATAATGCTCATGAAGAGAGGAGATGGCTAAGATTGTTCAGATTGCCACTGTATTGTATGATGTGCTGAAGGCGGTGGTATCTCCACGCCATATTGAAAATAAGGTTTGATTTTCTTACTTAGATTACCGTGAGTTTATTTTGTAGGATACTTCTTAAGCATTGTAGGGATCAGGAATAAGGATGTTCTCTTATTACCAGACAAAAGAATATGCAATGGATGTTGAGAAGAAAAGGGAACAATATGAACACTATAACATTCTTCCATTGTATGCTGTTGGTGTTAAACCAGCAATCATGGAAGTTCCTGAGGTTTGTATGTTTGGAAGTACATGCAATGAAAGTTTTATATCTGCTAATAAGATAGTCTTCCTGAAATTTAACTTTTTCATCTGCTTGTCTTTTCTTCCTTCTGAAAATATAGATCCAAGCAGCACTTAATGCTCTTCGTAAGGTGGAAAATCTTCCAATGCCCATAATTCGCTCAAGACTTGATTCCTCTAATGGTACTTCTAGAATGCCTATGGAGAGAGTTAAAAAAGTGAATGACATACTTGACTGGCTTTCTTCTCTTTTTGGGTTTCAGGTAATAAATGCTTTTCTGATTTGTTTCTTTTTCTTGGTTCTACTAGGATTGGAAGTTGAGTTGGTTAATTATGTAGGAGAGAATTAGGACCTATTTATGAGCCTAGACAAGGTCCTCTCCCAAAAGATTAGCCTGCTAGGAAGGTAGAGCTTCTAGACTTATAAATCTACTTAGGCAACCATATTATTTGATGTGGAACTCTATAGGATCCTAACAGAGCCTTGCCCTTCGCAGCCGATGTCCATGGCTGCTCTCTTCTAAACAGTTTATTTGGCTATCTCACTGGTCGTAACCCTTCTAGGTAGCTATCTTTATACGGCAGCTTTACTCTTGATAACTCACTTGGCCTTCTTGTTGATCACAAGCCTCCAAGGTAGCCTTTTATGTTTGTGATGTGTGAAGAAACAAGTTCCTGCTCTAATAATATTGTTTCAAGCCTAGAGGAGATCCTCTCCCAAAAACTAGCCTGTTAGGAAGGTAGAGTCTTTGGACTTATAAACTCACTTAGACATCCCATATTGCCCAATGTGGGATTCAACAGAATCTTAACAATATGCCTATGAACAGTAAGGACTGGGGGTGTTTAGAGGCTTAGTTCAGTTTGGTTTTGACTCAACCAAAAACTGAACCAAACATATTGGTTATTAAAGGACGAGGAACTTTTTGGTTTGATTTCTAGTTGGTTTGGGTTGGTTTTTGGGGTTAATTTGGTTCATGCTAACTGGACTTGTCTTTTCTGTTTTTTTGTTTGTTTGAATTGAACTTTTTCACTTAGGCCTATATTCACTGAAACTCTAATTTACATGCATTTCTCTACATATATCAGGCAACCATAATAAATAATCTTAAAGGGTTCAAAACTATAATTCTAACCCTAAGTCCATTCAACTTAATAAGTAATAAAGATCTAAGAGAGTCATATTCTGATTAATAAAAGATCTTTAGCAAAACCATTCTAGGTAAGCTCTGAGTCTCTAAAAAAACTAGATTGGCATTAACATCCAGATTAGCAACCTAGACTCTATGTGAAGTCATGACATCCATAAAAAGGCTTTTTTGCAGAATTGTAATCTGCTCCAGGGCGCAGCCCACTTCAAGACGAGGTTGACAACTAAAACCGATTAAAACCTAGAACTAATAGAACTATTTCTATATAATATATAAAAAACTGAAACTAATTCCAATGATTCCTTTCTTTCTTTCTTTTCCAATTGTGAGTTTACAAAGCAGCTTTTATTTTGAAGTTTGAACTAGTTCTATTCTATACGGTTATCTGGTTTTTCAAGATTAATGAAAACTCCACTACATGCAATATGGATTACATATAAAGCATATGGCAAATTGTTTTGGTTAAAACTGAATGAAAAAAATTATAATTGACAACCGAGCCAACCTCATTAGCTTTGGCAAGTGGAAAACCCATGTGGATCTGTTTGTTTTGGTTTGGCTCAGTTATGAACACCTCTACTTAGAGTTATGTTCTAGTGTCTAGGATGTTGTTGATAAGGTGAATTAAGATGGACGCATGATTGGGTTGTGATTATCCAACTGATATAGGAGAACAAGAATCAAGATTATTTTAGGAGGGGCTTAAAGGTTTTAGGATAGGTAAGCCAAGTAGATTAGGTGGATCAAATGCCACCTTGAACTTATTTTAGAATAAGGCTGGTCTTCAAGCAGCAGGGTGCTAATTGAGGACCAAATTTGAGGCTGTTTGGAACTGTGGTAGATTGAAGCAAGAATGAATCTGGGCAATGCTTTCATTCTTTCTCTTCTCAAATAATATTTTTTCTTTCAGCAAAAAGTAAAAGAATAAAAGGACCTGAACAGATAATAATATCTTATCTGTAATGAAATATCCTTTTTTATAAAAAAAAAAAGATTAGGCTTCATCTTTTTGGTTTTCCCTCTTTTTCTGCATTCAACCTAGCATTCTTCGGGCATAATTCCATGGGTTTGATTGCATCGTATGACAAAGAAGACACTGTTAGTTGCTTCCAAAATAAAGCATTACAGCCATATGAAATAAATTTCGTAACACCACAACTATAAGGATTCGGACATCAGTCCCAATTCTATGAGGATGTAACATACTGTTCATACTAGTTCTGTAAAAAAGATCTGAACAACAGAATTAAACTTGGTAAGGCCCAAATGTCAGAAAGTCTTGTGATTTTGCAGGTTTGTAGTATTTATGGTTGGTGTGAAATGCCAGAGGGGTTGTAGTAGTTATATGATTTTGAAGCTTCTGAAGTGAACTAATCACTCAAGGATGAGACCTGTCATATAGATGATATAGCCAAGAAACAGCAGAAAAGCAAACAAAGACAAAGGAAAAAAGAAAGAACACTTGAATTTAAGCAAATTACAATGCTGGCCAATTCCTATTCATATAAGCAAAGGAAACTCCCTTAAAAATTCCATGAACAGAACATCAAGGGGAGGCATGAGATAAGAACCTTTCCCATGTGTGATTTATAGTATCCTGGCATTTGTTTCCAATCAAATACGCTAAATCACAATGAAAACTACACATTGCCTCAGAACTTTGCCATTTTTATTGTGTTTGAACATTTATACCGGGTCAATAAAAACTGATCCAAACTTTTGGACAAACCCAAATCTGGCCAAAAAAACCAAACAACTTTTCCCAAAGTGAGGTAGCCACACTATATTGTAAGAACAAGTTCTTAGTAGTTTCTAATTTAGCCCACTACAAAACAAATGTTAGGGGAAAGGATCATGTTTAGCCTTCAAACTTGAAACATGTCACTATAAGCTTAGCCAACAATTGCTTGAGGGTTTGTAGCTCTTCTTTAGAGAGATTATCACTAGGCATACTATAGAAATTTAGGGTTTAATTTTCTTTTAAACTTATTTTATTAGATAGAAGCAACGCTGCATTTGTAGGTGATAAAAGAGAGAGTAGACTCATGCTTCAACTAAAAAATGGAACTCTAAAAAATAAGATAACTTTATCTTAATCAAAATAAGATAACTCTATTCTAATTAAAATAGAAAATTTAAACTAATTTTATCCTACTCAAAATAAAACACTTAAGCTAATTCTAAATGCATAAAAACATTATTCAAAATCAATGAAAACAAATAAGCCTTAATTAAAATAAAACAAATAAAATAGCTAAAAATAATTTAATTAAAATTAACAATAATTTCCAACACATACTTCTACTTAGTGTCAAAGTCTCAGTCATATTAGACAAATGGGCATGTGAGTATGTGACTTGAGCAACTCTTTTTAATCATTAGCAAGAGTTGGAGTTGATGTTGGGATTGATATCTGATAGTTCAAGATTAGGAAGTACAAATAGACAAACTCTAGAGAGAACAATGGCCAACAATATGACTTGCCCAAGAATTATCAGTCTCATCAATGACCTCCACAGTCATAATTGAACCAAACCCCCAGAAAAGCATCATAAAGTAGACCTAACAAATGTCATGCATCACTGTAATTACCACAAGTCTTTGCTTCATCCATTACACGGTCCTCATGGACCACTTTACTTAGCTAACTTGATTCCTCTATGCCCAGGAAGTTAACCCAATGAGATTGAAATGTGGCAAAATTGCGCTCTAGGGTTCCATGGAGAACTCTTGACCAAAATCTACCAAGATGTTGAATTTCTTTGTGCTTCAAACAAGGATGATGGTTTAGGGAGGGTGAAAAGAGATTCTCAAAAGCATTGTTTCATAAGATGTCGTCGATATGCAAGATAAGGAGGATAAAGTTCTATTGCAATGTGCATTCTATGCAATTCTTTGGCATATTTGGTTGGAAAGGAATGCTTGGATTGTCAAGGACATCTCTTTACCCCAACTGATATTATAAGATAGGGTTGTGTTTTATGCCTCTTTTGTGTTCGGCTGATAGTCTTTTTAGAATATTAGAGACAAATAATCATCTATTTCTACATTCTGAAGTGCCTTGGCAGGTTTGGAACAGGTTGTTTGGCATTTTTATTGAGATCTCGGTTTGTCCATGTTAGGAGTACAAGGAATGGGTTTAGAAAAGTAGTTAGTCGGCATTCTGTTAGTCAGAAGAGTTAGTTAGTTAGCTAGTTAGTTGTAACCATGTTAAATGTTGCTACTCATACGTTGGCAGAAGTTAGTGAATGAATTCGAATCAGATTTCCTTTTCCTCACCTCTCTTTTCTCCTTTTCTCATCCACCTTCTCCCTTCCTATGTAACGAGTGGTATTAGAGCAACGATCTATGGACATGATGGAAGCTACATGCACCCAAGTTGCGATGCGTGACATCAAAGAGAGGCTATGAGTGAATGTTGATCAGCGGATAACTTTGATGGAGCAGAGGGTGAACAAGTCTTCACGAATTAATGGATGGAGTATCATTGCAGATGATAGAGGAGATGAGATTGTTAGGATTGTCGGAGGGACACGCCAAAATCAGAGATAGAGAATGCCGACAACAAGGGGAATTTTTGAAGGACTATCACCTACCTACTCATTTCACGAAGATGGATTTTCCCAAATTCCATCGAGAGGATGCGTTAGGTCAGTTAGAGAAATGTGAGACCTATTTCTTGTCGGATAACATGCCTAAAGAGATGAAGGTCACGGTTGCTAGTCTTCAATTAGATAAAAAGGATTTCTGTTGGCATAAAAGTTACAAAAAGAATCAAGAAGGAGAGTCATAACTTAGAGATGTACTCAAAAGCAATCAAACGGAGATTTGGGCTAGCATATGAAGATCCTATGGCAGAACTCATGCAGCTTAGATAAACCGGCAATTTGCAGAAGTTGATTGGGTTTTCCTAAAGTTGCAGCCCTATAGACAAGTGACAATAGCATCTAGGAGCTCTCAGAAGCTGGCTCCTAGGTATTTTGGCCCTTATAAGATCATATAGAAGATAGGACCAGCTGCCTATAATTGGAATTATCATTCAATTCTCAGGTCCACAATACCTTTCATGTATCCTTACTCAAAGCTTGCCATATCCCAGCTACGGCACAGCAGCATCCTCCTCCTGATTGGCCTTTTAATTCCTGAGAAGATCTTGCACAGGAGGGTGGTGAAGTGCAAGGGAAGGCCTGCTACTGAAATTTTAGTTTAGTGGCAACACTTGCTTGATGAAGAAGCTACTCGGATGAAATTATATGACTTCCAGAAGCTATATCCCAATTTCTGTATTAATGATTCCAACCTTTGAGGTCAAGGGTCCTTTTTTTTTTGGGGGGGGGGGGGGTATTGTTAGGAGTATAAAGAATGGGTTCAGAAAAGTAGTTAGTCGGTATTCTGTTAATTAGTTAGCCAGTTGGTTGTAACCATGTTAAATATTGCCAATCATACGTTGGCGGAAGTTAATGAATGAATTTGAACCAGATTTCCTTTTCCTCACCTATCTTTTCTCCTCTTCTCATCCTTCTTCTCTCTTCCTATGTAACAGTCCAGCTGACTTATAGGATTTGGGTGGAGAAAGGAACACAAAGTTTTTTGGCAGTGTGCTGTTTTTGCAGGATTGTGGTGCATTTCGTGAGAGCGGAACGTGAGAGTCTTTATGGCTTCTTTGTGGGTTTTAGTGAATGGTTTTTTTCGGTGGTGTCCCTTATGGATATGCGAAGGGATTGGAAAGCTCTTTTGAGTTAAAGAGCCTTGTTTGTTTCTTCTGTTTGAGGAGGATCTCTTGTCTTCTGTTTCTGTACCATTCTCTCTTCTTTTCAATAATTTTTTTTCAGTAAAAGAGGGGGGGTCTCTTTGTCCAATATGCAGGGGGAATGGCGAGCCTTGTTATTTTTTTAACCTCTTTGGGCTGTTTCCCCTTTTCTTTTGTCTATTTTGATCCTAGCTTTACTTCTTTCTTTCTCTGATAATGTTTCTTCTTAGGTCCCAAAAAAAAATGATGCGGAACAAGAAGTAAAACAGAAAACTAAAAATGCTTGGAAGTACTGTCACTAAAATTCCAATAAGAAGACTATGATTCCTGAAAACATAATAAGCCTTATTCAGATATTTTAAAACAACCTAATCCTACTAGTAGACCTTAAGATTCAAGTAATTATAATCCAAAACTGGTGATAAATTTCTAACCCATCAAGTAGGAAATCCTTAATCCCATACAGCTAAACCCTGAGGTACTGTAGTACAACTGATTAATATTTAATGGTGATTTACAAATTTGTCAAGTGCTGCTGATTATTAGAGAGAGAGAGAGGTATATGAAATCAGAGAAAATGTTTCCCTGCTTTTCTCTTTTTTATTCTCACCTGAAGCAGCAAAATAAATAGGGAATTTGATTGAATTGGTTAGCTAAAAGTCAGCCACTCAAACCTCAATCAATCCCAAGATAAGAGGAAGATTACAGCTGAAATAATCCTCACCTAATCTATTTGAAAACCAGAATAAATAAAATAAACTAATTTAAATTAAATGATTAAAATCATATCTGCCTAACAACTCCTGCTCGTGGGCCTCTTTATTGAGGTTGACTTTCAACAAGTACTATAGTCACTTATTTATCATGTCATCCATCATCTAAGAACTTCACAAAAGTCCTTAAAATTTTTGCACTGAATCATAGACCTGTATCATCATTTACTTTTTATAATCAACTTGTTGATCACTTCAAAGTTGCGAATTTGATTCAATCTTTTGCATCAAAGTTATACTTTTGTTTCTTCTTCTTCACATATATATTGTTATCTATCAATGAGGAGTATAGCTTTTTATTTCTGTCATACAAATTTCTGGTGACTCATCTAACCAAATCTCTCTTCTCTTTGGGGATGTGAAGAAAGGAAATGTGGCTAATCAAAGGGAGCACCTTATACTATTACTTGCCAACATTGATATAAGGAATACAAAACCTGAATCTCATGAGGTGAATTATTGATTCCCGCCAACAGCTTCTGTTTCTCTAGTTTTTTTGTTCTTAATGCTCAGGATGTGTTAGATTGCAACATTATATTACACTTCTATGTATGATATTGAAGACTAACAAGAGGTTGTTGCAGCTTCATGAAAATACTGTACCATATTTGATGGGTAAAATTTTCAAGAATTACAATTCATGGTGTAATTATGTGCGTTGTAAATCCAATATTAGGTATGTGAGTTTATTACTTTGAGTTCATTATTTGAAGTCTTTGAGATGTTTTTTGAATTAAGCTTAAATAGTGGTTTAGAAACAAGGGCAGCTTGTATAATTTTGGTATGTCGATTTTTTTTTTTGGGCACTACAGGTTTCCAGAAGATCATAACACACAACAGTTAGAGCTGATATACATGGCACTTTATCTTCTTATTTGGGGAGAAGCTTCAAATATTCGCTTTATGCCTGAATGTCTTTGCTACATCTTTCATCATGTGAGTTTTGTTTTATGCTCTGTCATTTTTAATGACATAGAATTCATATTTTATATGGTGAGTCTAATACTTTTAGAGTATTTATATGTAAGTATGTTATATAAAATATTTCTTGTTACTTTTATTACACTATCATATCATCATCCTCACCACTACCGACAGCATTATCTATGTTACTGAAAACATATTGCCTTTGAAATTATTCTTCTCAGGGCATATGAAATATTGAAGTTAAGAGAGACATTTCATGAATAGTAGAGAATTGGCTCTATTTTCAGCTTAAACAAATGAAGTTTTTTACGTTAGCCAAATTAACCCTTCTATAAACCGTACTAACTTTGATATTCCTTGTGTAATAATATTAACCCTTCTATAAAATGTACTAGCTTTGATATTCCTTGTGTAATAATTTGACTATCAGCTGTATGTAGCTGTTGGAAAGCTCCCCCACAGCATCCCTCTTTCCTGTCAAAAATGCCTTAAAATCTAAACCCATGAAATACCATCATCTGAACCTTGCAAAATATGCACAAGTAGTTTCATGTTTGTTTAAAGCAATAGAGTGTTGGGAAACATTCTGTCAAAAAATTTTCTGGACATCACCCAACTCTTGGGGAGATAAATTGAAAGTAGGCATTCTGCACACTTCAACCCATGCTTAGAGATTGTGAAGCTCGATTAGTAGATGCTCTTTGTCATTTCTCCTGGTTTTTGTGTTTTATGTTTCCTTTTAGGCTATCATATTCACTATTTCTTACATCTCTACCTCTCTTCTCCATTAAAATATCTTTCTTTATCAAATAAAAGACTCAGTAAAAAATTTCTTCTTTATCAAAATAAAAGACTTAGTAAAAATTAACAATGAATAAATGTTCAGATTTCAAACTCGATACTTAGGAAAAATTAACAATGAATAGATGTTCAGATTCCAAATTGATGCCACAAAGTCACCAATAGTTCAAAGGAAAATCAGGGCTTCAATGCTGTGTGTGGATTTGAAGCTATTTTGAGTGTAGTTAGAAAATTTCTCTGTACCAAAATTTTATCTGTTCAGTTCCATTTAGGATCTGAGAAATTGTTAGGAGGCTATGGAATTATTAGTAAAAGAGGCTTTGACATTATTAGTAGAAGTGGAAGGAAAAGGACAATTTAGAGGGCCACATTGGGACCCTATGTACTGAATACATGGTTACAAAATTGATAAAGGAATGGATGAGACTTGCTTCAGAACTATATCAAGTCCTTTTATTTGGTATATTAGGATAACCTATACTCATTTTATTTCCCCCTTTGGCAGAATATTTGATCAAGCACATCAACAGTCTGGTAGTATTGTGTAAAATTCAGGATAAAAACGGAAATATGGTGAGTGGGGAGGCTTTCTCACACGCCAATCTCTCACACACGCTATGGCGACCTCTCTCCTCTATTTATAATATTTGAAAATAGAGATCAACTACAAGATAATCGCCTAAAGGTAATGATAAAAAATAATTATGACTACTAAACAATACTAAATTCTAGGGTTCTGGATAATGATAAACTCTAAATCCTTTAGAAGTCCCACTTTAATAGGGTTTCTCAACATATTGAAGCCCCTAGAATCTGTAATGAATCTTTTAGGGATAAGATGACTGCTGGAAAAGCAAAAGTTGACTTGCCATTTGACACTACTGAGAATTTCTAGGTAGAAATAGAGTAACTACTAAGAAATAGTTAGAGAAAAAGGGGACCAGACAAGAGAAATTTTCCTAATGTGAAGGTATAGTAAACATTGATACCTAACATGCATTTATATGAAGTCCCCTAAAGACACAAATAACCTTAGAAGTTATTACTCCATGAAAGACCACAACCAATACTTCAACACTCCCCTCAAACTAGATCATATATATCATGTGCTCCGAGCTTGTTACAAAAGAAGTGAACTTGTTAAACCCCCCTTGTTTTCCCCAAAAACTTGTCTCTAGATTTTGCATGACT
Organism: Erythrophleum fordii; assembly: GCA_032878935.1. Classification (NCBI taxonomy): domain Eukaryota; kingdom Viridiplantae; phylum Streptophyta; class Magnoliopsida; order Fabales; family Fabaceae; genus Erythrophleum; species Erythrophleum fordii. Next base: position 24,999,312 of record JAVQMF010000058.1, on the reverse strand, counting down.
AATACAACAATATTTTGCAAGAGTCTACGGCAAAGTGGTAATTAACCTATGTTGGCAATATAAATGGCTGCTAGATTATCACAGCACAAATCCATTTGTAGAGATTGAGAAAAACCAAGCTCTTCATTCAACGAGAATATGAGATTATGATATAGCCAAATCAATGAACATGTTCTATGGGCCATGGCTCTATATTCAGTTTATTATTATTATTATTATTTTTTTTTCCTTATAACCTTCATTAATTACTAAACTTTATAACTCAATAGTAAGCTTTATTAAGTACTTACCTTGATATGTATGAACCAGCTCATGCCTCTATATTTTGACCCTGCACTTGATCTAGCTTCCATTCTTTCTTTATGACGTCAAGTTTCCACTAGCAAAGATGCCAAAGAAAGTCTAGAAGAAAGATAGTCTGAATTCTCCACTTTATTCGAAAGGCAGAGAAAGGAATATATAGGGACCATGGCCACATAATTGCCACTAGAATCCCGAGATACAAGCAGCCCAAAATAGGAAAGAAATAAAAGGAAATAAAAGACATAAATTAGGGAAAATAAATGACAATTGAGTGTTGACCCAATCCCATAGATTTTGGGAATAAAGACCACCTAATTGGGGAATAAAAACAAATCCCAATGGATAAGAAAGCTATTTAGGAACCAAAAAAAAAAAAAGCGCTGAGGAGTAAATGTTAATCATCTCCAACTTGACTTCAAGTTCTTTAAATCTGACCTGAGTTAAGGCTTTGGTTAGAATGTTTGCAGCTTGAAATATTGTTGGGGTATGGGTAACAACAAGTAGCTGATAAAGTGGCAATCAATTTCAACATATTTAATTGTGTCATGTTGAATAGTATTCTTAGCAATACTGAGGGCAGCCAGGTTATCACACAAAACCTTTATAGGTTCTTCACCCTTGATCCTTAATTCACCATGTAACTTTTTTAATCATAAGTATTCATAGATTCCTTGAGCTAGTGTCCTATATTTAGGTTCAGCATTGCTCTAGTGACAATTGACTATTTCTTACTTCTTCGAGTTACTAAATTTCCTTAGATATAAGTATAATAGCTAGAGGTAGATCTCCTATTAGTGATTGATTTGGTCTAATCTGCATCATAATAAATTTCAACTTCATGGTTGGTGCCTTTTTGAAGATAATCCCTTTTCCAAGTGTCATTTTGGGGTATCTTAGGATTTTGTAGGTAGCCTTAAGATGAATCTTAGTGGGCTTGCTTATAAATTGACCAATGACACTAATGGGAAAGTTGATGTTTGGTCTTGAGTGAATAAGATAGATAAGTTTACTTACAAGTTTTTGTTACCTTTCAGTATCAATCAAGGGATTTTCTTGAGAGAATTTTAACTTGTAATAAGCTTCCATTGGAGTGTCTATAGGTCTACACCCTAACATTCTAGTTTCTTTAGGAAGGTTAAGGGTGTACTTCCTCTGAGATATAACAACCCCTTTCTTTGACCTTGCTGCTTTTGTATCCAAGACATATTTCAATAAACCAAGGTCTTTTATTTTATTTCAAATTTTTCTGCTAAAGCCTTTTTCAAGTCCTCAAATTGATTTGCATAATCACCAGTAACTATTATATTGTCAACATACATAATTAGGATAGCTATCTTCCCATTAGTAGAGAACCTAGTGAAAATAGTGTGATCAACTTGCCCTTGAGTATAACCTTGTCTCTTTACAGCCATAGTGAATTTCTCAAACCAAGTTCTAGGTTCATTTGAGGTCGTAGAGAGATTTTTTAAGTTTGCAAACGTTATCACTGTTGTGAGGATCAAATTGATTTGTTATGTAGACTTCTTCATCCAAATCCCTATTTAGGAAAGCATTTTTGACATAAAATTGATATAGGGGCTAATCTATATTAGCAGCAAGAGACAATAAGACTTCAATGAAGTTGAATTTAGCCATTGGTGCAAAAGTTTCTTGATACTCTATCTCATATGTCTAGGTAAATAATTTTGCCACTAATCTTGCTTTGTAGCGGTTGATGCTTCCATTTGAATTATACTTGATGCTGAAGAGCCATTTGAGCCCTACTGGTCTTTTCCTTTTAGGTAATTCATCTAAATTCCATGTGCCATTCTTTTCGAGGGAATTCATCTCCTCATGCGTGGCTTTTCTCTATTTCTCTCACTTGAGAGTATCATAAATATTTGGGGCACTTTGTCATTGGACATCTTAGCTACAAAAGCTTCGTAAGTAGATGACAATTTATTATAATCAAGAAATTGGCCAATAAAGTGCTATAGTACAAGATCTAATTCCCTTCCTTAAAGCAATGAGAACATCTAAACAATCAAACTCATTCTGAGGATCCATACCTAGACTAGTAAATGTCGAGTTGTCTTGCATAGGAGATGGGCTAGCCTTTATCTCGAGTCTTTTTCTTCTTGGTGTCACAATAAGATCTTTATGTTGAGTGGGGATATTATCTTCATGTTCCTGATTTGTTAAATTTTCAGGTTCAACATCAGGGGTGAAGTTTGGCTTGGCGTCAATAAATGTGGGGGTAGAAATAGCTTTGTTAGGCTTGGTTTCATTTTGGGCATTGGTTGGATTTATTTTGTTAGGCTCAGGTTCAAGAGAAATAGTGACGGGTGCAGGTTGGGCAAGGTTATTAGGTTCAGAGTCATGGAAATGAAGAGGTTCTTCAATACGAAACAATCCATTCTCTTTCATGGACAATGCTTACCCCTTGAATAGATGTTTTTAGGTAATATGGTTGGTCTTCAAAAATGGTGACATTCATATAACCAAAGAATTTGTGCAAGAAGGGTGAATAGCACTCATAACCCTTTTGAGAGGTAGAATACCCAATAAAAATACACTTTATGCCCTTAGGATCAAGCTTATTGCTATGATATAGGTTCACAAAGGTGCTATAGCCAAAGACTTTAATTGGTAAGGTAGAAATGACATGGGTATTTAGAAAAGTCTTGAGAGGGATATTGCAAGGTACTTGAAAATCTAGAGCTTTGGCAAGTATTCTATTGATAAGGTAAGTAGAAGTGAGAATGCCTTCCCTAAAGAGTTTTATGAACATTCATAGTGAACATGATTGACCTAGCTGCCTCAAGGAGGTGCCTGTTCTTTCTTTCAACAATCCCATTTTGCTAGGAGGTTTGAATCCAAGATGATAGTGTATACCATGCTCAACTAGAAAAGTATTAAGGTGAGAATTGATATATTTCCTACCATTATTTGTTCTAAGGGCCTTGAAGGGTGTTTGGAATTGAGTTTGGATAAATTGATGAAAATTTTTGAAAATAGATAGGACCTCAAATTTTACTCTCATTAAGTATACCCATATAACCTTATATGATGATTAACAAATGTCAACCCACCTTGCACCTAAGACACCTTTAATCTTAGAAGGCCGCCAAACATCACCATGGACTAAATAAAAAGGATGTGATGGTTTGATGGGTAAGTAGATTTAATGTGTTTGGCAAATTGTCAAAAATCACATTAAAGAAGGGCAGAATTTTTATTAAACAAATAAGGAAATGTCCTTTGCATATATTTCACATTAGGGTGGGATAAATAGTAGTGCCATAACAACAAATTAGAAATACTACTAGCAACAACGTATCTCCTTTTATTTTGAGTAGTCATGCCCATAAGATAGAGACTAGTCATCTCTGCCATCTCTTTAGTATTGCCAATTATCCTCTTGGATGCCAACTCCTAAAAAATGCATTCACCATCCACAAAGTTAGCTACATAGCCATTATTGTTGATCACTTTGCTAGTTGACAGCAGATTACATTCAAGTTTAGGGACTAATGGCAAGTTTTTCAAAATAAGGTGCTTAGAGATAGTTACTATGCCCAAACCAATGACAATAGCTAATATCGCATGAGCAATTTTGACCTTTAAAGAATTGCTACACAAACTATTAGTGTAGAAAAAAGTGGGATTACTGGTCATATGATAAGATGTACCTGAGTCCACCACCCACATATGGTCATTTAAAATTTGTGTACTCAAGGCAAATAGGAAGTTACCTGACTGGGCAATATTCCCAATAACTATAGTACCGTTGTTATTATTGGCTATGCTTTGAGTAACAAAGATTTTCTATAGGCAATTAAGTTTCTCCCAGCTAAATAAGGATGTTCAATAGAGGTTGCATCTTTATTTATAACCCTTAACATCTCCTTTTGGCCTAGGTTTCCAATTGGGTGGTTTTCCATGCAATTTCCAGTAAACTTCCTTGGCATGGCCAGTTTTGTGACAATGGTCACACCAAGGTTTTCCTACCTCCTTTTGCTGACTGTTGTAAGATTGATTTGAGGTGCCACAGGTTGCTAAAGTTGAGGGCTCAACACTGTGTTGGTTATTATGGGGACCTTGCAATCGCTTCTTGCTCCTTTCCTCTCTTCCTGCCTTTGAAATGGCTTCACGGAGGGAAGGAAATGGTTTGCTTGCCAATATTCTCCCACAAACTTGTTCAAACTTGTCATTTAGTGCAAAAAAAAATTTGTATGTGCATTTACTTTCAACTATTTGCTTGTAATTTGCAGCATCAACATTGCAATTCTAGGTGTAGGTCTCAAAGAGATCAAGTTGCTGCCAATACTTGTGTAGGAAAGTTGAATACTGAATAATAGTAAGGTCACCTTGCTTCAGATTGTGGAGAACACTTTCAACCTTGAATAGCTCCATAGTGTTTTACTGGTTAAGTAGTTTTCCTAGGTGGCGTTCCAAATTTCTTGGGTTGTTTTGCATGGGAGGTAGTTTTCTCCAATGTCAAGTGTCACAGAGTTAATGAGCCATGACATGATCATTTTGTTTTCAGCATCCAATGGAAGATATGTAGAATTTGATGTGCTTTGAGGAGGTGTATCTCATATGAGATAGCCATCTTTTCTCTTTCCCTTCACATACATGAAGACACTATATGACCATTGCAAATAATTACTTCCATTGAGTTTGTATTCAGTGATGAGGACAAGGGAAGGCTTGGCTGAGAGTGCACTAGTGGCAGCGGAAACTCCATGGGTGACTGGAGCTACATGGGTTGCTCCAGTGGTGGAGCTTTGCCATTTTGTATTTCAGTGTTGAAGGCTCTGATATGGTCCAAAATGAGTACGGAAGGATTAGGCATAGGTAGGCTTTGATACCATGAAGAAAGTCTAGAAGAAAGATAATCTGAATTCTTCGCTTAGCAGAGAAAGGAATTTATAAGGACTATGGTTGCATAATTGCCACTAGAATCCTGAGATACAAGTAGCCCAAAATAGGAAAGAAATAAAGGGAAATAAAATACATAAATCACGGAAAAAAATGACAATAAAGTACTGACCCAATCCCATAGAGTTTGCCAATAAAGACCACCTAATTAGGGATTAAAAGCAAATCCCAGGTGCTAGGACAACTAATTAACATCAGATGCAATAACCAGTATTTGACTGTCTGTTTGAAGGTGAAGGCATGCTGAACACTGATGCTGACCCATATTTATATGAAATACAAAAAGATACAAATACCCTTACAGTAGGGTGTGAACTTCAAGAAACACCAAAATGAATACACTAATTATAGATGGGTAAGTCTCAAACCAAAAAAAAAAAAGAAAAGGAATAGAATAATAGGTCACTACAGAAGTTTCCTACAACTGTTTGAATCATTCTCATCTTGGTGGTTGATTTCCAAACTTGAAGCCTGTTTCATATTTTGGAACCTTATGAGCGGAAATAATCCTTGGTTACTTTCTTTTCCAAAGATGTGCGATCATGTCTATGGGATTTTACATAGTAATGTCCATCCTGTGAGTGGGGAGACATACCAAACAGAGGCTCCTGATGAAGAAACCTTTCTAAGGGATGTTATAACTCCTATTTATCAAGTTTTAGCAAGGGTGAGTATGATACAGCAATAATTGTATTAATTTTGTTACATTTTTATAAATACATGTGCCTGAAACTCTTTTCTGTATTTAATGAAACAGGAAGCTCAAAGAAACAACAGAGGCACGGCAAGCCATTCCAACTGGAGAAATTATGATGATCTGAATGAATACTTTTGGTAGATGTTTTAATGAGCTTTTATTTATCTGAACAATGAAAACAATGCTAAAACCTTCAACACTGTGTTTTCCTAGGTCTGACAGATGTTTTAAGCTAGGGTGGCCAATGAACCTGAAAGCAGATTTTTTTAGGCATTCAGCTGAATCACAGCCGGCAAATGAGGTCTCTCTTCTGTCTTTCTCTCTTTCTCTTCCATCTCTTTAGAGTTGTGGTCTTAAACTTTCCAATGCTACTCTTACAAATCTGTTTATATATATGACATGCATATTAGGTATGATTTTGAATGAGTATATTCTTCTACTTCTTCATGGTGTTTTGATTTTTCTCATGTTATTAAATGCTTTATTTATGTGGCTGCATGTCAATATCCAAATGTCAATTAAATTTTAATCTTGTGTGCTACTGTATGATGACCTTTCTCTGGCGTGCATTGCCCACTACCAAAATTTCCAATAAGGATAATCGAATTATAAACTGAAAAATGAGAAATAGAAAGGTCAGGTATATTAATTAGCTTCCTTTCTTTAAGAAATTGTCTCAAAATTAAGTAGATTCTATTGAAAATATAAAAGACTTTATTAGGTCCTGTCCTTACAACTTTAGCTCCTAGGATGAGTCATTCTTTGAAATGGTATTGAAGCATATTTTATTTGAAGTGGTCCGTAGTTCAAAACTTATTTGTCCAGTCTTTATAATTAGATTTCTTTTTCTTTGACTTTATTGGGAGCTAATAAAATCTTCTTTCTTTGTATATGGGAGAAAAAAAATTGCATTTTCATTTTCCTTGTTCTTGTTCTCAGTCATCTTTTATTCCTTAGAGGTTCTTTTGACATACTTATCCAGATTCCAGACAACTTGTGGTTATCTCTTAACAATTTTTAATTGAATTGTTTTCGATTGAATTTAAACTTCCTATATGTAAATACTTGCATGACCAGAGGCACCTACATTACTTTCTTAGAGATCTCTGTTGAAGTGCAAATGCCAATGGCAGGGTCCTAACCAAGCTAGCTCTGGAGCTGGAAAGAAGAAGCCCAAAACAAATTTTGTGGAAGTTCGTACATATTGGCACCTCTACAGGAGTTTTGATCGAATGTGGATCTTCTTTATATTGGCTTTACAGGTAATTTCAATGCTTGGCAGTTGGACTTACGGCAGAGCTTTGGAACTTCAACACAAGAAATCTGTGTTATTTGTGAAGATTCTGTTTTTCAGGCTATGATTATCATTGCATGGAGTTCCTTGGGACCTCTTGCTATGTTTTATGATGAAGATGTCTTTAGAAGTGTTATGAGCATATTTATTACATATGCTTTGCTCAATTTTCTACAAGGTATTTGATCCTATGTCCTTGAACATTTCTTTGTATTTTATTTTATAAAAGAAAATCTATTGTGCGAAGAGAACACGAGGTTTCTTTAAGGTAGTGTTTGGGTGGATGGCAAGGGATGGAATGGTAGGCTATTGTTGGAGATTTTTTTTTTAAGAATGGAATGGAATGGCAAGGACCCTTCCTTGCCATCCAAAACCCTAATTTTTGTGTCCTTTCAAATTAGGGTGGTCAAGGATGAATGACCTGAACTTATATTGAAAATTACAAATATACTCCAATTAAAACTTCCAAACAATAGCCTGTACTTATTTCATTAGGGTAATATTGGGGCAAAAAAATGAAATTTATAGGCCACTCCATTTTATCTATTTTATTGTAACTTCCAAATACTAATAAAGGAACTCCTTCCCTTCCTTCATTAAAACTCCCAAACAACTGAATAGCACATGACTTGCCATTTTACTCCATTCCCTTCTATTCCATTATTTGTCATTCCATTCCGTTCCTTTCCCTCATAAACTCTCAAACATAGCCTTAAAGGAGTGTTGTTCTAAAATATGCAGAAGGATTGGCAGCTTTGCTACATGTTTGAGCATGATTTTTTGTTTTCTATCCTTTGTCTTTCTCGTGGATGATATCTCATCATCCTTTTTTGTATCTTTCACTTTTTCTCTTTTATGAAGAAGTTAAGTTCCTTGGCAAACAAAATAGTACGACTTTTTTTTCTAGATTCCAGTAGTTTTTTTTTTTTTTGGAAAATGTTTATCAGTTACTGTTACTATTACTATTTAAGCTGTTTCCCATATCTTCTATTTGCAGCCACTTTGGATATTATTATTACCTGGAATGCCTTGAAGAATATGAAAATTTCCCAATTGCTACGTTATCTTCTGAAATTTGCAATAGCTGCTGTTTGGGTTGTTGTTTTGCCAGTCAGTTATTCTAGTTCTCTTCAGAATCCATCAGGGCTTATAAAATTCTTCACCAGTTGGGCTGGGGATTGGGGGGACCATTCACTATATACATATGTTGTTGTAATATATTTATTGCCAAACATTGTGGCTGCAATACTATTTTTCCTTCCACCTATACGGAGAAAGTTGGAGCGCTCAAACAGGCAAATTATTACCCTTTTAATGTGGTGGTCTCAGGTGAACATGACTAGCATTTACTGATTTTATAAAAATACCCATACTAGGTGCTTGAATTAATTCTTGTATATCTTTCTAATTTGTTTGTTCTTCATTTAACATTTACCTTTCTGCAGCCAAAATTGTATATAGGCAGGGGTATGCATGAGGACATGTTATCACTGCTAAAGTAAGTGAAGAACTCTTGTTACAATTTCTTATTTAATCGCCTGGTTTTATATGGTATTTGGCTTCCATTTGTGCTTAGCAAGAAGTGATTTTCAGACGGATTGTTAATCAATAAGAATGCTATGTAGGATTCCAATTTTAAATTAGCAAGGTTGAATAAAAGAGAGAAAGGAGATGAAAGAAAGCCAGAGTATGAATGTTACTTTGCACAATGCTTATTCCTCAGTGATTCATGTACATATAAAGGGCCTCTCTAAGGATCTGGCTGAGATTACAGAACAAAGGAAAGGAAACAAAATAATTACAATAAAGCTGGAAATAAAAGACCCTAAATAAGGAAATTAAAAGGAAAAAAGCTGTTAGAGATCTTGACATTACCTATAATCTTTAACACTCCCTATCAAGTTAGGGTATAAATATTGAACATGTTTAGCTTGCTGATCAATCCTTCAAGCTTGACATGTGGAGGAGCCTTGGTTAAGAGGTTAGCCACTTGATTCTGACTTGATGTATAAGTAAATTCAAGGATCTCAACTTCAAGTTCTTCCATAATGAAATGTCAATCAATTTCAACATGCTTGGTTTTGTGAACCTTTTTGCTATTAGTTTTGTGCTGATTAATACTCTCATCAGGGTTATATTTTATAGTAAAGATCCATTAACCTTCAGAGAGATTCATGATTTTCCAAGTCCCATTTTTTCGAGGGTTGACATGTCTTCATCAATGGCCTTTTTCCATTTAGGTATACTTAGAGCCTCTTGAATATTTTGAGATAGCTTTTTGGTAGACAAACTAGTTATAAAGGCTTTGAAATTTGGTGAGAGTTTATCATAACAAATGAAATTGCCAACGGGATCTTTAGTACAATTCGTAACTCCTTTCCTCAAGGCAATAGGTAAGCCCAAATCATCAATACCACAATCATCAAAGATAGGCATAACTTGTTGTAGGAGGGACTCTTGTCATTCCTCGGAGACGCACAAGGCACTATACTAGTCATCTTTTTCTCTCTGGTATAAACTTTGAGATCAGTTTGTTGTGCACCCTTATGTTCTGAATCTTTGGCATTATCTTCATTAGGATCAATTTGGGGTGTTGGACCTTGAGCAGAGTGATTTTTAAGACTTTGAGGCATGGAAATGAGTTTAGGAAAATCATGAGTAGCCTCAGGTTGATAGATAAGATGGAAATGGTCACATTGTTCCCTGTTTCTATTGGGACCAGGTGTGGAATAGCAACTGATTTGGGTAGGTTCAGATCAAGGAACTCTAAAAAAACCCCATTCCTCTTACAAATGTGGAATCTCCCCCTCAATGGGGTTTTTGGGTAGTAAGGTTGATTTTCAGAAAAGGTAACATCAAGGGTGACATAGTCTAGTAATTGGGGTATAACATTTGTAACCGTTTTTTGCTAAGAGAGTACCTAATGAAAATACACTTGTAGGCTTTAGCGTCCAACTTGCCTCTATGGTAAGTGTGAACAAAGGCCATAGAACTAAAGACTTTAAAGGGTAATGAGGACAAAGTATGGGTTGTAGGATAGGTAGAGTGTTATAAGGGGTTTTGAAGTTCAAAGTCTTGGATGGCATCGTATTGATCAAGTAAGTGGCAGTGAGAATGACCTCCCCAATAATGAGTTGGCACATTTGCTGAGACCATAAGAGTCCTAGTATCCTCTAAAAGGTGCTTGTTTTTCCTCTCAGTAACCTTATTTTGTTGGAGTGTGTTTACATAGGTGTTTTGGTAGATAATGCCAAGGTTGTCCAAGGGGGTTTTGAGGCAAGAATTGAGGTATTCCATCCTATTATCAGTTCTAAAAACTTGTATTTGGGTGTGGAATTGATTTTGAATCATGGTGCTGAAGTTTTTAAAGATTTGAGGAATTTTGGATTTTTCTTTCATGAGGTAAAGAGCCTAATATGGTCGTTGTTGGAAATTACTATTACTTTTAGTTAAGTTATTTTATTTTAATTAAAGCTTATATGTCTTTTAGTTAGTTTTGGATAATGTTTTTATGTGTTCAGGATTAGTTTAAGTGTTCTGTTTTGATTATGATGAGATTAGTTTAGGTTTTCTATTTTAATTAAGATAAAATTGTTTTATTTTATTTTGATTAGGATAAACTTATCTTATTTTTTAGAGTTACTTGTTTTAGTTAGAGTAAGATTCTATTCTCCTTTTTACCCTCTATAAATATAATGTTACTTCCATTTAATAAAATAAGTTCAGAGAAAAATTAAATCTTGAATTTCTATAGTTGCAATAAAGGTTATAAATCACTTGGCACCATAAATATTCGGAAAAAGAACCTAAACATCACTATGGATTAAGGCAAAACAGTGAGTGGGTTGGAAAGGATGAGGGGAGTAATAGGCTAGTAATAGGCTTTAATATGTCTAGATAATTGACAAGTTTGACATTGTAAAGTGAAGAAGTTTGGGATAGATTCGACTTCTTATTATTTTCTAGAGTGGCCCGAGAACATATATACAGAACTAGGTTTGACCACAAGTTTGTCAATTCCTAGTTATTAGCAAGAAAACAAGGGAACTAATAAAACAGAATACAATCAGCATAGATACAGGGAAAATAAAAACAGAAAGCTAATCAGTTATGGGTTAGGCCCATTTGGTCCTTTCCAACACTCCCTCTTAAGTTAGAAAATAGATATTGATCATTCCCAACTTGCTACTCAACTCATCAAACTTAATCCTAGGTAGTCTTTTGCTCATAATGTCAGCTATTTGAGAATTGGTGGAGATATATGATAGATCAATTAGCTTGCAATCAATCTTTTCTTTGATGAAATTTTTGTCCATCTCGACATGTTTAGTCCTGTCATGATGTATTGGATTTTGTGCAATTCTTATAGTAGCCATGTTATGGCACCATACTTTAATTGGAATTATAAATTTCATTCCAAGTTTGTCCAGTAGCCTCTTGAGCTACATTCCTTCACAAATACCTTGAGCTAATGCTTTATATTCAGCTTTAGCGGAGCTTCTTGCAACTATAGATTGTTTATTACTTCTCCAAATTACAAAGTTATCCCAAACAAATGTACAATATCCTGAAGTTGATTTTCTATCAGTGACACATCTAATCCAATCTGCATCAGTATATACTTCTACTCCTTGAGAATTAGTTTTAGTAAATAGTAGTCCCTTTCTAGGGGTCTTTTTTAGGTACCTCAATATTCTATACACTCCCTCCACGTGCTCCTCTTTAGGATCACTTATAAATTAACTTGCAACATTTATAGCAAAACTAATATCTAGTCTGGTATGGGATAAATATATGAGCTTCCCAACTAGTTTTTGATATCTTTCCTTGTCCATTGGAGTTCCTTCTCTTTGGAGATGTTCTTTGTAGTTTGCTTCCATGGGAGTTTCAGTAGGTTTAGCTCCCAATATCCCAGTTTCCTTGAAAAGATCCAGTGTGTATTTTCTCTATGAGATATTGATGGTATTGCCTAACCTTGCAACTTCCATACCCAGAAAATATGAGTTTTCCAAGGTCTTTGACTTCAAATTCTACAACTAAATCCCTCTTCAATCTTTCAATTCCTTCTGCATCATCCCTTATCACAGTGATATCATTCACATAGACTATAAGTATTGATACTTTTCCTGTTCTGCGTCTAACAAATAGAGTGTGATCTGTTTGACACTGGACATAGCCAAATTGTCTCACTGCTTGTGTGAACCTTTTAAACCAAGCTGTTAGTGATTGTTTTAGCCCATACAAACTTTTGTGTAACCTACTCACTGTAGTACTATTTTCTTGGTTTCTCATACCCAAAGGCACTTCCATGTACACTTCTTCCTCTAGATCACTATTCAAGAAGGCATTTGTCGCATTTAGCTTATGTAGAGGCCAGTCCATGTTAGTAGCAAGTGACAATAGTAACTTGATGGTGTTGAATTTGGTCACAGGAGTAAAATTTTTTTGATAGTCTATGCCATGACTTTCTGTAAACCTTTTGGCAACTAATCTTGTCTTGTACCTGCTTATTGCCCTATCAAGATTATATTTAATAGTGAATATCCACTTGCAGCCAATAGGGGGCTTACCTTTGGGCAACTTTGTCATCAACCAAGTTTTATTCTTTTTAAGACTCTCAACTCCTCTTGTATTGCCTCTCTTCACCTTGGATCTTTTATGGTTTCATGAAAGTTATCCGGTATACCATTCTCAGACAATTTTGCAACAAAGGTTTGCAGATTAGGAGATAGCTTATCATAGGAAATATACCTATTAATTAGATGTTGTGTGCAAGATCTCTTCCTTATTCTCAAGGCAATAGGTTGACTAAGATCATTAGAATCTAACGCCTGGTTGAATTCTTGGTTTTGCATAGGAATGGGTCTTCAACTCTTTCTTTCTCTCAATTTGAGTCCTTATTTCGCTTGGGTTCTGCTACTTTCTCCCCCTCTTGGTTTGTATTGTTGTTTCGCTTGGTATAAGTGAAAAACTTAAGCCTTCTAGGCTATTCTATCCCTGTCTCAGTTATATTTGTACTTTCCAAATTATCACCTTGCGTTCTGGTTGGTTTTCTTGGTTGTTGTTAGGGTCACTATTTGCTGGTGGTGGTGTATTTTCAGATGCAGTAGGTTCATTTTCAGGTTCTGTAGGAGTTACCTCGGTGTCTAGAGGTGAAAAACTATTCTGTACAAAAATTGGTGTAACAAATGATGTTGTGTAGTACTAGGTTCAGGTAATATTTAAGGTCCAAGAACACTTTCAGGTTTAAAATTAGTATCAAATCCAGAATGATTGCAAATTATCCATTCATTCTCTTCCATCTCCCCTTGAATGGGTCATTTGGAATAGTATGGAAGTCATAAAACTTGACATCCATTGTCAGAAAATGCTTGCAAAGGCCAGGTGATTTGTGTGGGTGAGTAACCTAAGAAAATACATTTAATTGCTCTTGGTTCAAGTTTACTCCCATTATGATTATAAACATAAGCTGTGCATTCAAAAACCTTTTGTGCTATAGTAGAAATAAGATGTGAGTTTGGATAGAAATCTTGAAGTTTTTGAATAGATGTCTGAAAATTCAAGATTTTGGATGGCATCCGATTTATTAAATATGCAGAGGTGAGTAGAGCATCCCTCCAAAAACAGTTAGGAACATTATTGGTTAACATAATAGCTCTTGCTATTTCCAATAGGTGCCATTCTTATGTTCAAAAATCCCATTTTGTTGAGGGGTATCTACACATGATGTTTGATGATGTATGTTATTTTCATTTAGGTAATTTTTGAAATTAGTGCTTAAATATTCTCTAACATTGTCACTGCGTACTATTTTTATGGATGCATTATTTTTTATAAACGTGTGAAATTTTTGGAAAATCTGCAATGCTTCTGATTTTTCTTTCATAAGAAACACCAATATAACTCGGGTATGATCATAAATAAATGTTATGAACCACTTGAATTTAGCTGGTGTGAAAATTCTAGAAGGACCCCAAATATCATTATGAACCAAAGAGAATGATTAAGAAGATGTATACAGATGAGTAGGGTAGGAATTTTTGACATGTTTGGCCAATTGGCAATATTCACAATGAAACAAAGATAAATCAACTTTATTGATTAAATTTGGATGTAAATGTTTCATATAACTGAGGCTTAAGTGGCCTAACCTATAATGCCACAACATGACTTCATTATTCAGATTAGTAGAAAAAACACTCACTCTCTCACATTTATTCACTTGACATTTTGCTTCAAGATAATATAAGTCTTCTCATTCCTTAGCATTGCCAATTATTCTCCCCAAAGCTAAATCCTGGAAAACACAGTCAGCATCAGACAAAGTCACATGACACTTTAATTACCTTGTTATTCTCCAAATAGAAATTAAGCTACATTCAATTTTTGGGACATATAGAACATCTTTTAATACAATAGTTTCAAAAATAACTACAGTTCTAATTCCTAGAGTCTTAGTATATGTCCCATTTGCAACTTTCACTCTAGTATACATGGAACAGTATCCAAGACTACTAAAGGCTTCCTTAAAACTAGTAATATGATCCATTGCATCTGAATCAATTACCCAAACATTCTTGGGCTGAATTATATTTTTGAGAGCAGTATTAAGATATATACCTGCTCATGCTAAGGTAAATGAAGCAGTAGATTGTGTTTTTAAGATATATACCTGCTCAATTGTGTTTTTGAGAGCAGTATTAAGATATATACCTGCTCAATTGTGTTTTTAAGGAGTTTTTTCAAAATTTGTACCTCTTCTTTATTCAATACTTCATCACGATTGTCAGCTTCTGTCATCATGCTTCTAACTTCGTTTCTGCCTCGCTGCTTACTATTTGGAGGCTTCCCATGAAGTTTCCTACAAAAATCCTTGGTGTGTCCACTTTTAATACAATATTCACACCATTTGGATGACCTTTTCTTTCTCAAATCACTGGTTTGATTTCCTCTAGCCGCCATAGCCGAGGACTCAGCGTGAGATGATCCTTGAGCTAATTCTTTTCAACTCTTTTCACACTTCACCATGTTCACGGTTTCTTCAAGTGAAGGCAGTGGCTTGAGACTCATAATTCTACCTCTAACATTTTCAAATCTTTCAGTCCTAATAGATATTCATAGGATCTTTCTTTCTCAACTACTTCCTTAAAATAAGTTGCATCAGTATGACAAGTCCAGTTATGTACCTCATACAAGTCTATTTGTTGCCATAATCTCATGAGAGAGCTGTAATATTGCGTGATGGTCTTTTCTCCTTGTTTGAGATCCTTGAGGGCTCATTTAATCTGGAAAATAGCTGCAGTGTTCTCCTTCACAGCATATATATGCTTCACAGAGTCCCAAATTTCTTTTGTAGTGGATGCTAACATATAGTTGCTGTTGATCTCTAGAGTCATTGGGTTGATTGACCATGTCATGACCTGGTTATTTTCTGAAATACAGGTCTCATGCTTCGGGTCTCTAGTAGTTGGTTCCAAGGCCTCACCATTTTTGTATTTTTCTTTGCCTCAACCTTGAATAAACATCAGCATGTTTTGTGATCATAATAGATAGTTATTCTTAGTCAACCTGTGAGAGAAGAGTATGGAGGAGAATGGTTTTGACTGCATGATAGTGGTGAGTTGTGTGTCGAACCCGAGAGAGAGTGGGTTCTACTGTTTTTGCCTCTGTTGCTACCTGTAACATTGCTTGCATCCATACCTGTAAGGACGATGCCAGTCGACAAGATTGAAGGATCTTCTTTGCTGGTGGTATAGGCCTCTAAGGTGCTGAATGAAATCTATCCCAGATGCATCGTGTTCGACGCTTTGATACCATGACGAAGTTTGGGACAGATTCGACTTTTTATTATTTTCTAGAATGGCCCAAGAACATATGTACAGGATTAGGTTTGACAACAAGTTAGTCAATTCCTAGTTATTAGCCAAAAAACAAGGGTACTGATAAAATAGAATACAATCAGCATAAATACAGGGAAAATAAAAACAAAAAGCTAATCAGTTATGGGCTAGGCCCATTCGGTCCTTTCCAACATAAAGGGAGAATCACTTTATTGAAAAGCTTAGTAAAAAACATTTTAAGGTACCCAAAGTTGAGATGATCCATTCTATAGTGCCATAACATAATTTTGTTTGGAGCATAGATAGCAGAATAACTCTTTAGGTCAGGATTGTTGATGGGATGGATGAGATAGAGCCTTGCATGCTTTTCAGCATTACCAATCATCTTTTACGATGTCAAGCACTGGAAATAGGAACCATTAGAGTGAAATTGAGTAGCACAACATTGGTCTTTAACCAATTTACTAATAGAAATCAAATTATAGGTTAACTTGAGCACAAGGAGAACATTCTGAAGGGTAAAGTTTTTAGAAATTTTTATAGACCTAGTGCCTTTTAACTCAGAGACAGTACCATTTACAATCTTAATGACTAGGCCTTTAGAACAAGGGACAAAATTCTCAAGGAGCAATTCGTTACCCATTATATGATTAGTGGCACCCAAATCAACAATCCAAGTTTTTTTGGGCTAAACTTGATAAGTCAATGCTTTGAAAGCATTACCTAATTGGACAACAAGACCAGTACAAATGTACCTCTTAGAGGTGACTTGAATTGGTTCCCTTGCTCTTTGTTGAATGATTGGGAAAGCCTTTCTTTATTAGTCATCATACAATTATGGTTTTTTTGCTTCATTTTTGGGATGGCTTTGCCAGACTTGTTGTGGGCATGAAACTCCAACCACCTTAGTATCAGACTATTAAAGGAAGGCGAGTTGAGCTATTTTGGGTGAATGGCAGTGGATGATGGCCCGTGGAACATAGAGCAGCTGGAGATGATGACGTGTGGAGGTGCATGGAACCCTTTGAACAAAGTAAGGGGGCATGTGTTCTTATCACCCATGGCAACATAATAGTAATCCTATTAGTTGAACATTACAGAGCCCAAATTCTGTGTGCTTTATTGTTTCATGGCAGAAGGATGGATCAGGTCAGAGTTTTCTCTGATACCATGAAGAAAAGAGTGAAAGGAGATGAAAGAAAGCTAGAGTATGAATGTTATTTTATGTAATGCTTATTCCTTAGTGATTCAAATACATATAAAGGGCTAGTCTCTAAGGATTTGGCCAAGATTACAGAACAAAGAAAACGAAACAAAATAATTACATTAAACCTGGAAATAAAAGACCCTCAATAAGGAAATAAAAAAGAAAAGAGCCATTAGAGATCTTGGCATAATCCATAATTGCCAACAAAGGTTTTCAATCTCAGTTAAATATATGCTAAAGAATGTATCTTTCAAATGCGATTTACCGTGTTTACAGTTTTCACCTCATTATTTTGAAACTTTTTGGCTAATTCATGTCAGTGATATCTTCAACTTTATTAGTACTTCTCTTCATATTTCCAATCTTTCTCTTATTTACTTTGTGTCAAAAGCATTCCTGCAATGTTTTTGTTATCAAACACAAGGCTGGAATGGTGGATCTCTGGCATAGTTGATTCTATCAGGTCCCTCTTTGCTTTTGCTTTAAAATATATTTATTGTGGCAGGTATACCCTATTTTGGATTGTGCTGCTAATTAGCAAGCTAGCGTTTAGCTACTATGTAGAGGTAAAATCTCTATGGTCATTTTTATGGCTTTGATATATCATTTAATTTTTTATGATGCCTCACACCTACGTTGCTTGTAGACATACAAGGGATAATGTTACTATGTACATGCATATTGTAAAAGTCAAAATCCCAACTTTGTTAGGAGTGGGATATTCAGTCACATGTAATATGTTATTCACTCTTCTAATATGCTCAGACATGTGGATAAATATAGGAAGAAAGGATTAATAATTAGGAAATCATCTTTGTTCCAGTTATGTCAACTAACACATTTGCTCATTTTGATCTTGTCCAATGCATGTCAATTATAATAACTTGATCTCTTTTATATAAACCTGTAAAATTGAGAAAGAGACTGCCTAATTTTCAATAATGGATTTCTACATATAAATTAGAAATATGCCCTTGCTAGTTAATCAAGAAAAATGAGGTCTTAAAAAAGAAATTATAATCTTAAAAAACTAACTTTCTGTCTACAAGTAACCATTCGAATATTCTGAGATGAGTTCTTTATATTAATTTGCTACCATTTGGGGAAGATTTACTTATTTTTCCAGGCCAAATGGATTTCCTTGTTATAAATGATGAAAAACAAAAAACTAGAAGAGAAAGAGATGCTTGGGCTGACAGAAATAGAGAGGGAAGAGAGATGTATATGAGAAAGGTTGTCAAACATATTCCCCTAAAATTGTTCCCTCAATCAATTCCTTAATTCTGACTCCCCTTAATTACCTTCCTTATTTGCCCCATGATTATAGGATATATGCTTTGGTTATTATACTTGATTAGTTGATACCATTATTCCTCATTACAAACAATAAGCAATTAAGAGAAAAATAGTACAATCAAAATTACAAAACTAAAATAAATGGGGATGCCGTCTATGGGCTCATCCTTGGAATTGTGACTAGGGAAAGCTTGTTTTTCTTCTAATGACTTTATATTGGGGGAGAACAGTTTTAAACTCCTTTACAATAATTAGAGTCTAACATAGCTGAAGTCAAAATTTGTTTATTAATGATAAAGGTATTTTATAATTATGTTAATATGTACATCATAAGGCTTAAAAATTGTTGATAATTATTTTTCTTTAATAAAAGGACTGTTTATTAGAAAGGAAGAGGATTACAAGAAAGTAGGATAAGAAAGCCTCCTAAGAGGAAGAAACCCCAAAAGAAAGGGGGAAGGAAAGGAAAGTTAAAAGAACATAGGCTTAAGAAAATAACAAAGCATCCCAATCTCTATTCATATCAGTGAAGGAGACTTCCTTGAAACAACCATGGACAGATCAGCAGAGGACAGCAAAGAGATATGATCCTTTCCCATAACTCATTAAGAGTCGTCAAGGCACCATAAAAAATTCTAGCATCCCTTTCCAGCCAAATACGCCAAATCACAGCAAATACTGCACATTGCCTGAAAACTCTTTTATCTTCCTTCCAAACAATAATATAACAAATCAAGAAAAACTGATCCATATTTTCTGGACAAACCCATATCTGCCCAAAGCAAAGTAGTCATACTACAGTGTAAGAACAACTGAACAAAGTATGTAGTTGTTTTAGAAGTAGTCATGCACAAGAAACGCACATTAGGGGAAAGCATCCTATTTGGCCTTCAAATTTGCAGCATATCATCAGTATTTATTCTGTTGAGTACCACTGTCCACACAAAAGATTTCGCTTTTAAGGGAGTTTTAGATTTACAAATAAAATTCTCAAGTAAAAAGTGTATTATTGTTGATAATTATTGCTGCACAAATAGTAAAGCAGTTTCTTAAATTTCATGTGCTTACTGTCAACAATTCAGAGCTTCAGTGGTAAATTACAGCAGTTTCTCATGATACCTTTTGAAGGTTTTGGTAAGAGCAAGGAGTCCAAAATTTGTAGCATGGAAATCTAAGGTGTATTAGGTTGGAGCAGAAGGCCTCTCTTTGCCTCTGGATATGTTGAGGGATAGTATTATGTTTGTGGCTTCTCTATGGTGCTTTGCTCGTAGTTGTTTCAAGGAAGTTTTCATTTCTGAATTCTGACATAAAAGAATTTGGGCATTTTTGTTGCATTCTTGATCCTCTTTGGTTCTGTGTTTCCATTTACTTTGTTTTCGACTAGATCTTATCCTTCCTCCAAGTTGTGCTTTCTCTCGTTTCTGTTTAATAAAATATCTTTTTCTTACAAAACAAATGTGGATGCTTCAATAGTAAACTTGTGGAGCAGAGATAAAAATCAGTAAAACTATTCCCTCATAATGTAAATTGTTGAGTTCTTGCCGTCATCTTACATATAGTTTCTTTGTTGTCCTGTGTATATGTATAAAATACTTAATTTTCTCTAGAATTTAATTCATTTTAGTTTTTCCATGGTCTACTTTACTTTTTCTATGGTCCACTAAACTAACTTTTCAATAGATATTGCCCCTTGTTGGACCAACAAAATTAATCATGGAGATGCCTATAGATAACTACCAGTGGCATGAATTCTTTCCTGAAAATGGTAACATTATACTGTGTATTCTCATTATCTGTACTGTGTATTCTGAGGATATACTTAGCATCAACTCACACGCTGCAAGTTCTACAGGTACTCATAATATTTGTGTTGTCATTGCAATATGGGCTCCAATTATCCTGGTGAGCTGAGTAAAATGGAATTTCTTGAGTCAAAGACTTTATTTTGATCTATTGCATTGGCTTTTACCATTTTTTTTTTTGCCGTAATTCATCCCCCTATTATATTTTTCATTGATATCTAGGTTTACTTTATGGATACTCAAATATGGTATGCCATTTATTCCACTCTATTTGGCGGGATTGTTGGAGCCTTTAGCCATTTGGGTGAGGTCAGTGAATGTTTTACTTTCATGTTTGATCTTTGTTGTCTTTTCTTCCACCTCCAAATGAATTTCCTTAAATATATATATATATATTTTGTTGGTGATGCATGACACGTGCTACAATAGACACTACGGTAACAGCATCGACCTTCAGCATCATACCCCTTCAATGGAAGCTTCCATTGTCACTTCTTTTGTTTTTCTTTTGTTTTGCTTTTTATTTTTGGGAGTATATTTTCGGCACTTTGTTGCCTTAGGATTATTTTTTCAATTTTATTAAGCATTAGGTAGTTGGCTCCTCCTAGGACTGGAACTTGCATTTTTCCATTCAATTTATAAGTGTACATTGCTTGTTCAGATATATAGCAATTAATAGAGAATAGAGTCTTTATTCTTCTTTCATCTCTCTCTATTTTATTCTTTCATGGTATGAGAGCCATGATCTCGTTTGGAACGATGGTTTCCCCTCAAGCTCACATTGCAGACATGGCAACTAGGTCATCTAGTACGTCTCCATCATCAGAGCAGCCAAAAAGCTATGACGGTGGGTCAAACCAACCTATGGCCACCGAAAATCAGCCTGTGATGATCATTGGGTATTGATTCAATGGAAATAACTACTTACCATGGTCCCAAAGTGGCTTAATGTTTATAAAAGGCAGTGAAAAGGAAGAGTATATCACTGAAGAAGCAACTTAACCTAAAGTCACTGATTGAAGTTACAAAATATGATTTGTTGGGAATAACATGATTATGTCATGATTGGTAAATTCCATGGCAATAGAAATTGGAGAAAATTTCTGCCTGTGGAAGATTGCTGGGGAAATATGGGATGCAGTGAATGAGTCATATTCTGAGGTAGAAAACATTGTTACCTTCTTCCAAATCAAACATACTCTCTAAGATACAAGGCAAGGTAACTCTACTATCACTTAATTTTATAATTATTTGGTAAAACTATGGCAACAATTGGACTTGTATGAGGTCCACCAATGGGATTGTTGTGTAGAAATAGTTTATTATCGGAAGTTAGATGAAAATGAGAGGATTTACACCTTCCTCTTGGGTCTAAACTCAACCTTTGAAAAAGTAAGAGGCGAAATCATGGCCATTAGACCTTTACTTTCACTCTAAGAAGTTTTCCATGAGGTTAAATGGGAAGAAAGCAGGAAGGAATTGACAAGTGGGTGATAGAATTACCAACCTATCACTAAGGCGTCTGCCCTTGTTGCTAAGAGCAGTCCAAATTTTAGACAAAAGAAAGGTAGAAGACCTTGTTGTGACCATGGTAACAAGGCTAGTCACTCTAAGGACAGATGTTGGAAACTACATGACAAACCATCCAATTGGAAGCCTAGATAATAGGAAGAAACTTGAGGTTTAACGGTAAGCAATGAGGAGAAACCAAAGCTACCATCCCTTTCTCTATTCAGTAAAGAACAATGGGAAGTATTACAAAAGTTCTTTAATAATCAAGGAACCAATAGGTCAGAAAAGGTTGTTGGTACGGGAACAATTGCTCAATCAAGTAACTTCCCATTTGCTCTTAATATAAGGAGAAAAGAAATCCAATAATTAGATCATAGACTCGGGGGCCATTAATCACATGGCGGATAATTTTCCTCTCTTAAAGAATTTTATGCCCTGCACTAATGACTTAGTTGTGAAAATCATTGATGGGTCTTTATCCAAAGTTAGTGGAATTGGGCAAGTAAAAATATCTAATGATCTAATCTTGAAAGATGTCTCTTTTGTTCCCAACTTGACTTGCAATTTTCTTTCAATTAGTAAACTTGCAAGGGATCAAGATTGCACCACTGACTTCTCCTTGAATGGTTGTGAATTTTAAGACTTAAAATTGGGAAGGAGGATTGGCAATGTTAGAGAGTGTGTTGGTCTATATTATCTTAGTGGACCAGTAAGTATATTTGATTGAGCATTTTATGTATCCACTTTAAGTTTTGATGAGGCTGCTTTATGGCATTATAGATTAAGACATCTAAGTGTTTCTTATTTAAAGCGTATGTATCTATATTTGTTAAATGAAAATACCTTTCTCCAGTGTGAATTTTGCCATCTCTCTTAACATGTAAAAAACTCTTGTCCTCCTTATTTCTATAAAGTAACTAAACCTTTCCTTCATACATGGTAATATTTGGGACCCTTCATGTGTGAAAACCATTAATAGGGCTAGGTGGTTTGTATTTTTTATTGATGATCATACACAGTTAACTTGGCTATATCTCTTAAAGGAGAAATCTGAGAATGCAAAAATCTTTGAAATTTTTAATAAATTTGTCCAAAATCAATTCAAGACAAACATTAAAATTCTTAGAATTGTTAATGCCAAAGATTACTTTGATTCCAATTGGAAAATATTTCGAAAAACAAGGATTATACACCAAAGTTTTTGTGCATATAGTCCTCAACAAAATGGATGGCTAAGAGAAAAAATAGGCACATATTTGAAGTTACCCACTCCTTTTAGTTACTACAAATGTGCCTAAATATTTCTGTGGAAAGGTAGTCATGACAGCTGTATACCTTATTAATCTCCTCAAAAAAAAAAACTACTTAAAGCTTACCTTGAAACCTCAGTTATGAACACAATTCCTTAACAAATGTTTAGGTGTATCTCTTTTGTCCATAATAACCATAGGGGAAAACTTGATCCTACAGCTATTAAATGTATCTTTCTTTGCTATTCTCCTACTAAAAAAAGATACCATGGATGTCACATTTTTTGAGAACCCTCCTTTCTATAGCTAAAACACTCATTCAAGGGGAGAGTGGAATCATTAAAGAACAGGAGTTTGAGAATAACAGCATACGGCAGCCCATTCCTATGCCCATACAGCCCACAACCTCTAGTGGTATTGAACTTGATATGGACATCATTGATGCACAACTTGATGCTTCAAAAAATGCCATAACAGATACTAATTGCAAGAAATACTCATGAAAGGAAGGCTGTTCAGCAGATGAACAATAGAATGAAAAAGAGCTGCAAGGCATATATCTTATGCAAGATCCAATATCCTCCTCCTGGCCAAGTGTCGAGAAGGAAAGTGATTTAGAAATGCCTAGTGCCTAAAGAAAAGGGGTAAGATCTTGCACTATATCTCCTATTAATCATTTTATTTGTTATGATAAATTGTCCCTAAATCTTTCTGCATTTGTGACTAATGTTTCCAATGAGAAACTATCGAGAACATTCTTTAAGGTAGTACAAAAACTAGAATGGAGGCAAGCTATCAATGAAGAACTGAGTGCACTCAAGATGAATAAAACGTGGGAGATGACTAAGGTCCCACCAAGGAAGAAACCTGTGAGATGTAAATGGGTATTTGCAATTAAACACAATTGAGACAAAAGCATCAACAGGTATAAAGCCTGGTAAGTAGCTAAAGGGTTTACCCAAACTTATGATATTGACTACCTGGAGAAGTTCACTCTTGTTGTTAAGTTTAGCACCATCAAAATTTTGTTATCTCTTGCAACCAATTTAGATTGGCCACTCCATCAACTGAATGTGAAAAATACCTCCCTAAATGGTAACATGGAGGAAGAAGTAAACATGGAAGTCCCACTAGGACTTGAATTTGAAAATACTCCAAACATTGTGTGTAAGCTTCACAAGTCCTTGAATGGTTTAAAGCAGCTACCAAGGCGTGGTTTGAAAGGCTCACTAATATGGTTAGAGGACTTGATTATGTTTAATGTCAAATTGATCATACATTATTCTTTAAATTTGTGTCTAATAGGAGAATTGCAATCTTCATAGTATATGTGGATGACATTGTTGTCATAGGGAAATATAAGGAAGAGATTATCAAGCTTAAAAGCTCACTTGCTACTAAATTTGAAGTAAAAGATTTAGGATACCTAAAATATTTTTGAGGTATAGAGATAGCAAAGACAAAAAGGGCATTATGGTCTCTCAAATAAAATATACTCTAGATTTATTCGAAGAAACACGAATGTTGGGCTGTAAACCAGCAGACACCCCAATGGAAGTCAATTACAAGCTGAGTCTTAAGAAGGAAGGTGTACTAATGGGTATTGGAAGATACTAAAAGTTGATAGATAAGTTGATTTACCTTTCTCATATACGTCTTGACATCAGTTTTGTCATAAGCGTGGCTAGTTAGTGTTGGAAGTTATTTTAATTATTTAAATTGCAGTTATTTTTTATTATTCTTTATTAGCATTATCTTTATGTGACAAACTCTTATTAGCATTTAAAAGCATTTAAACGTTGATATGGTTGTTTGTTTGGATTGTTATGCCTTATCCTTTCCATTTGTATTTCTGTTTGCTTTGTATTATTTTGTTCTTAATTTTTCAGCCAAGATAAGGTAGACATGTTGCCTTGTTTATTTATATAGACTAGTTTCAATGAATAAGATGATTGATTGAGAAAGAAAAAAACCCAGCCGTTCTTTAACCATTTTCTTCATGGTATTGGAGTTGGGTTTAGCTCAAAAAATTCCATGATGCACGTTGGCAACTTTAAAGCAATGAATACAGAGAATCAACTCTTCCTCCTCTACCTTTATGGCCCGCAACGATGCTTCCCTTGTCTCACAGCCACCACACGTCCTTAAAGGATTCGAGTCCTCACCTCTATTCATTTCAACCTATAAGTTGAATGGATATAATTACCTTCACTGGAGTCATTTGGTGATGATGTTCTTATGTGAGAAGAGTAAGGACTATGTCAATGGTAAAACTATGGCACCAGTAACAACAGACCCAAGGTTTAAAGTTTGGTAGGCAAAAGCAATGGGGTAATGTCATGACTCATCAATTTGATGAACACAGACATAGGGGAGAATTTCATGCTTCTCACCATTGCATAAGACATTTTGGAGGCAGCTCATGACACTTAATCTGGTAGTGAAAATACAATGGAACTCTTTGAAGTAGAGGGCAGTCTTCATGACCTCAGATAAAGAGACATGACCATATTCCAATATTCCTCCCTACACATGAGGTATTGGCAACAACTTGACATTTTTGAAACTCACAATTGGGGTTTTGCAGGAGGTGCAGCTATATACAAGAAGATTGTTGAAAGAAAACACATATGCAAGTTCCTATTGGGACTCAATCAAAAATTTAAAGAACTAAGGAGCAGAGTGATAAGCACTAAGCCCTTGTCTAGTTTTAGAGAAACCATCTCAGAAGCTAGACAAGAAGAAAGCAGAAAGAGGCTATCTTTGCATGCTCAAAATACCTAAAACAATAATGTAGTTTTAGCCTTGGCTACAAGAAGACCAAATAGCTATGGGTTTGACAACAACAAAAAGAAGGGACAGAGCAAATCTTGGTGTGACAGTTGCAATAGAACTGGTCACACTAGAGAAATTTGTTGGAAGATTCACATTAAATCTCCAAATTGGAAGCCAAAACTAAGAAGAAAGCATAAAGGGTACACGACTGAAAGTGAGGAGAAATAGCCCCCAGAGTCAGATTCATTCAATAGAGAACAAATTGAGTGGTTGTAAAAGATATATGGCAACCAAAAACCTCCATCCTATGAAGTAGTAGATGTTGCTGCAGTAACTCAAGTAGGTAATTTTCCTTCTGTATTGAGCTCACAAGCCTAGAAAAATAATAGTTGGATAGTTGATTTCGGTGCAACAGATCATATGATGGGTAATGAATCTTTACTCATTAATTTTACACCTAATATTGTTGGATTGATGGTAAAAATGGCTGATGGTACTCTGTTGAAAGTGGCTAAATTTGGTTCTGTGGTTTTATCATATACTTTGCTATTATAAAATGTGCTACTAGTGCCTAATTTGACCTACTACTTGATATCTATTAGCATGCTAGTTAAGGAGCTTAAGTGTACTGCTAACTTTATTAGTAATGGCTGTGTTTTTTAGGGTTTGGACTCTGGGAGGACAATTGAATGTGCTATGGAGTGTATGGGTATGTTTGTCATCAATGGACCATAAAAGATTAAGAAAGGATGTTTTTTAGTTGATGTAGAAATAATGAGGTGGCATTATCAAATGGGGCATCCCATTTTTCAATATATGAAAATAATGTATCCTCAATTTTTCAATAAAAATTCTCTTTTACCTTAGTGTGAAATATGTCAGTTTTCTAAATAGGTGTGCTCTCACTATACACCTCATGCCTAGAATGCATCTCAACTTTTTACAAAAATATAGGGGTCCCTCAAAATTAAAAAATATAAATGGGGCCAAATGGTTTATAATTTTTGTCGATGATTATACCTATACAACTTGGGTCTATTTGATGAATGCCAAATCCAAAGCCTTTTTTGTATTAAAAAATTTCAACATCCTAGTGCAAAACCAATTTCATACAAAAACAAGTCCTTTGTTCGAATAATACCAAAGATTATTTTAATTGAACCTTTGATGAATACCTCACTAACCAAGGAATTATTCATCAATGTTTATGTGTTGACACACCATAACAAAATGGCATAGTTGAACGTAAAAATAGACACCTTTTAAGTATTGCTAGGGCATTCATCTTGACTACAAATGTACCTAACATATTTTGGAGTGAAGCAATACTCACTACAACATATTTCATTAACCAAATGCCTTCCAAAATCCTTAAATTCAAAATTCTGTGTGAAACACTTATTCAAACCTTTCCTTCAAATCAGCTTGTTTCCATCTTACCCCAAAAGATCTTTTGGATGATTAGCATTTGTTCATGTCTATCATTGCAACAAATTTAACCTTAAATCAACTAAGTGTATTTTTTTGGGGTATTCCTCAACAAAGTAAGGCTATAAATGTTACTTACCAACCTTTAGAAATTTTTTTGTTACAATCAATATTACATTTTTTGAAAACTGACCTTTTTATCAAAAAACACTTATTTAGGGGGAGATTCATCATTACGTGCAAGAATGGGTTTTTAACAAATACCTAGATCAGAAAACAACCTGACCAATGTAGAAAAAAACTTGCCCAAACTAGAAAACAATTCAAAAGACCCACAAGACAGCTCTACCTAGAACTCTGCACCTATACCCAAGGCACCATCTGAAAAACAGAACCATATCCAACCTGAAAACTTGGAACTTGAGAGCCATATACAGAAACCAGAGGCTAACAATGGTTCTTAGAAGTAGCTCATGACATATTTTAGAAGGAGAAAGGGGAATCAGACCTATACACCTCTTAAGCTACACAATCCTCCCAAGCCAAGTCTAGGTAATAATCTTGATAATCCTATTGCTCTTAGAAAGGCACTAGATTATGCACAAGGCACCCCATGTCTCATTTTGTTTCTTATGAGCACCTATCTCCAAGGTATAAGGCATATTGCTAACATTATTGATGAAAAAATTCCTAAAGATGTTCAAGAAGCTCTTAAAAATCTAGATTGGAGAATAGCCATCCAAGAAGAGACGAATGCCTTAGAAAAGAATGGTACATGAACAATTACTAACTTGCTTGAAGGGAAGAAAGCT
Source organism: Erythrophleum fordii (assembly GCA_032878935.1). Classification (NCBI taxonomy): domain Eukaryota; kingdom Viridiplantae; phylum Streptophyta; class Magnoliopsida; order Fabales; family Fabaceae; genus Erythrophleum; species Erythrophleum fordii. The sequence continues at coordinate 24,971,173 of JAVQMF010000058.1, read as the reverse complement.
TTGAGTTGTAAGTGGATTTTCACCATTAAGTACAACTTTGATAGAAGCTTCAATCGCTACAAGGCGAGATTAGTAGCAAAGGGATTCACCTAAACATGTGGGATTGACTACCAAAAAACATTTGCTCTAGTAGCTAAGCTAAATACTATAAAGATTCTATTATCATTGGTTGCAAACCTTGATTGGCCACTCTATTAATTAGACGTGAAAAACACCTTTCTAAATGGAGGCATCGAAGAGGATGTGTATATAGAGGTGCTACCAGGCTATGATAATGATGTAAAACAGGTATGTAAGCTACACAAATCACTATATGAGTTAAGGCAGTCACCTAAGGCGTGGTTTAATATGTTCACAAAGGCAGTAAAAAGGTATGGATATTCTCAATGCCATATTGATCATATAATATTTGTAAAATTCTCACTTGAAGGAAAAATTGCCATTTTAATAGTCTATGTAGACAATGTAATTGTGGCAAGTGATTTTTAGTGGAAATTAAATGGTTGAAACAAGCCTTGGCTAGGAAGTTTGAAATTAAAGAACTTGACAATCTTGAATACTTCTTGGGAATGGACGTTGCATGATTAAAAATGGATTCGTAGTTTCTCGAAGAAAGTACACATTGGATTTATTACAAGAAATGGGGATGCTTAGTTGTAAACCATCTAAAACACCTAGGGAAGCAAGTTGAAAATTGGCCTACAAGAAAATAGTCCTCTAGTTGATGCTGGTTGGTACCAAAGGCTGGTAGGTAGGTTGATATATCTAGCTCACACCAAACTAGATATAAGCTTTCCTGTTAGTGTTGTTAGCTAGTTTATGAATAGGCTAATAGAGGAACACGTAGAAGCTATATATAGCATTCTTAGATAGTTAAAACTGACCCCTTGAAATAGAATTCTCTTCAAAAGGGGTCAAATAGAAAAGTAGAAGTTTATTCTGATACTGATTGAGTAGGTTCAATTGTTGATTATAGGTCTACATTTGGTTATTGCTACTATGTTTGTGGTAATCTAGTAACTTGGAGAAGTAAAAATGATCAATAGTGGCTAGAATTAGTGCAAAAGCATAATACAGATATTTGTCACAAGGTATTTGTGAAGGAATTTGGTTACAAAGGTTTCTTAAGGAGTTGAGAATTACTATTCAAGATCCTATGAAGGTGATGTGTGATAACTTGATTGCCTTGAGCATGGTCAAGAATCTTATTCATCATGATAAGACAAAATATGTTAAACTTGATTGTCGTTTTATTCTAGAAAAAGTTGATTTAGGATTTGTAGGGCTTATTCATGTCCCTATAAGGTTTCAAGTTGCTGATGTTTTGACAAAAGTATTGTCCAGAGTTTAGTTTCAAGAATTAAGATCTCAGTGATTTAAATTGTAGTGTTGGAAGTTATTTTAATTATTTAAATTGTAGTTATTTATTAGTATCCTTTGTTAGCATTATCTTTATGTAAGAAATTCTTATGAGCATTTAAATGTATTTAAACGTTGATATGGTTGTTTCTTTGAGTTGTTACACCTTATCTTCTCCATTTCTATTTCAGTTTCCTATGTATTATTTTGTTCCTGATTTTTCAGCCAACACAAGGTAGATCTATTGCTTTTTTGGTTATTTATGTAGATCAGATTTAATGAATATGATGGTTGATTGAGAAAGGGCCATTTTTCAACCATTTTCTTCAGTTAGTTTATGAATAAGCCAACTGAAGATAACTTGGAGGGAATTTATAGAATTTTGAAGTATTTGAAGATGACACTTAATAAAGGCCCATTCTATAAAAAAGGGGACACAGAAACATTGAAATATATATTGATATAGATGGGGTAGGCTTAGTGGCAGATAGAAGGTCTACAATTGGTTATTGCACTTTTGAATATGGTAATCTAGTTACATGGAGGAGTAAGAAGTAATCGTTTATTGCAAAGGCCAGTGTAGAAGTTGTCATTCATGCATCTACCTTGGGCATCTATGAAGGGATCTGGATCAAGAGGGCTCTTCAAAAATTAAAAATTTCATTTAAAAAACCTACGATGGTTGTGTGATATAATATGACTATAATCGGTGTTATCAATAATCCTATCTACCATCAGAGGACAAACCATATTGAGATCGACCGAAACTTTATTAAGGAGAAGGTTGATTTACTATTAATATAAGTTTCTTATGTTTTTATAGACTTATAGATGGTTGACCTTTAAACAAAGGCAATGGCAAAATCTAAATGTGAAGAATTAAGCTCCAAGTTAGGTCTGGTAAACATTTATCTCCCAATTTGAGGGGGATTGTTGGTGATGCACGACACGTGCTACAGTATATGTTACAATAATAGCGTCGACTTTCACCATGATACACCTTCAATGGAAGCTTCCATTGTCACTTTTTTTTTCCTTGCTTTTTAATTTTTAGGATTATACTTTTGGCAATTTCTGTTGATTTATGATTAGTTTTTTCTATTTTATCAAGCATTTGGTAGTTGACTACTCTTAGGATTGGAACTTGTGTTTTTTCGTTCTATTTATATGTGTACAGTGCTCATTTAGGTATATAGCATTAAAAAAAGCAAAGTCTTTCTTTTTCTATTCGTCTTTCTTTGTTTTGTTCTTTCATATATATATATATATAATGCAATTCTAACAGATGTTCGATGAAACCCATCTTTACATGATTTCTGTGTTCAAAAGATTTGAAATTTGCTTCTATAAGGGTAATAAGGTTGTATTATTTCTATTGAATATTTCCTTGTGGCATTTTGGATCTCCTAGATAAGGACACTTGGGATGCTGCGCTCCAGATTTGAATCTGTACCATCAGCTTTCAGTCAGTGCTTTTTGCCTGGAAGTAACAGTGAGACTAAACCAGAGGATTTGGTACTACATTTCATGTTTACAATTTAAGAATTTTTTTTCCTTTCTAGTGATTGTGATGCAATAATTTGAAAATATTATAGTAAGTTACATAGATCTCTCTTGAGTTCTGCTGAAATTATATGATCTTCTTTTTATTTTCAAAATATAAATGGATCTCCCTTGAAATAAAAATTTATGCTACATTTTTGGTCTAATTTTAAAATTTTTGATTAAAATACTCTCTATTAAGTATTTTTATATTTTTATGGGGGGTATTTTTGTTAAAAAAATTTAAAATTGGACTAAATTGTATATTTTGAAAAAGGTAGGAGGTTTGTATAATTTTAGCAGAACTCAAAGGATGTCTGTGTAATTTATTCAATATTAATATTAGATAGTTGTGAAATTGGATAGTGATGAAGGGGATTCCCTTCGTGGTAAATGTAGTTAGTGTGTTCTGACCTATATAAACCTTGCATTTATTAGTCAATATTACAAGACAAGACATTAAACTCTACTAATTACAACCCCTACTTATGGCCTTAATTACAGATCTCTTACAATATATACCACTAGCATTAGAGTCATATGCATACACTAGCATTTGCTCTCTACATTAGTTCCAACATTGTCCTTTAAGTTGGAGCATACATGTCATATGCACCATGCTTGCTACCAATATAGGTGATTCTAGGTCTTCTTAAAGACTTAGTGAGGATATCTTCTAGTTGGTCATTGGTGTTGACAAATCTAGTTGCAATGTATCCAAAAAGTATCTCTCCTTTGATAAAGTGGCAGTCAACTTCACTATGTGTAGGTAAATCTGACCACATCTCACCTTAAATTTTAGGAATTTAATTTCTAATTTCTTGAGATTTATGTCTGCCTTTAGTGCTATAAAGTTAGCTCTTTATTACTATAAAGTTCACCTTTATTTCTGAGATTTGATCTCATTTGATTAGCTTTTACTAGTTTTTATTGCTCTTTATTTTTTCTTATTTCTTTCTATTTTTAAGTCTTGAATTTCAGGATTCTAGTAGCAAACTTGTTGCCATGGTCCTTTTTATATTGTAACTTGCTCTTTTCAATAAAATAAAAAGATTAGATGCCGTACTCTAATTATTCTTAATGGTATTAGAGCCTAAAAATGCTTGATTACCCATTTAACAGGGGCAACTATTATAGCCCCAGTCATTCTCAGGGCTTCCTTTGCTAATGGAGCTCCCATCATCACTAGTACTTGACATGTATGAGATCTATATATGGTCATGATTTATTTATGCTCTACTGTTTAGAAAAATTATTGAAGGAGAAGAAGTTTATAAATTTCTTCTTGGCTTGAATACCAACTTTGAAGACATACGAGGTCGAATAATGAGCATTCATCTTGTACCCTCAATTAAAGAGGTTGTTTCAGAAGTTCAAAAGGAAGAAAGCCAATGAAAGTTAACTAGTGGACAACATAGTGACTCTATTGCTTCTAATTTATCAGCATTTGTTGCCTAATGACTCAATTTTTCTAGAGCCCACAACAAGTTGAAAAAACAAATTTGTACCTAGTGTGACTATAATCAGGTGAGGGCGAGTCTTGGCGCAACGGTAAGGTTGCCGCTGAGTGACCTAGAGGTCACGGGTTCGAACTGGAAACAGCCTCTCTGTAAAAAAATAGGGGTAAGGCTGCGTACATCTACCCTCCCCAGACCCCACCTAGTGGGAGCCTCGTGCATTGGGCCGTTCTTTTTGTGACTATAATCAGGTCACATTAAGGAGAAATGCTAGAAAATATATGGCAAACCAGCAAATTTAAACTCAAAACAAAAGGATGAAACTAGTGAGTCAACAATAACCATTGAGGAAAAACCTTAACTTGAGAATAATCTATTTTCCAAAAAGCAATGGGAATTATTGAAAAAATTGCCTAGTAATAAGGATCAAAAGGACTATAATAATTTAGACAAAGTTATTAGTTCTACTTCTTTTACTTAAGTTGAATTCAGGATTTACGAAAATGATTGGTAGTGTTGAGTTCCAAGTTGTTCCCAACTTGAGGGAGAGTGCTAGTAAATCTGACTATATCTCGCCCCAAATTTTAGGAATTTAATTCCTGATTTCTTGAGATTTATATCTATCTTTATTGCTATGAAATCAATCCTTTATTACTGTGATTCATTGCTATAAAGTCAACTTTTATTTGAGATTTGATATCATTTTATTGGCTTTACTAGTTTTTATTGCTCTTTATTTTCCTTTTTCTTTCTATTTTTAGGGTTTAATTGTAGAATTCTAGTGGCAAACTTGTTGGCATGGTCCTCTTTATATTGTACCTTGCTCTTTTCAATAAAAGAAGAAAATCAAGCACTGCGCTTTGATCGATCTTCGCTATATTTGGTCCTTCTATGAAAAATTGGGTTGAAGGCAATATGTAGAGCTACTTGTTTATCACAAATTAGTTCCATCTTGTTCACTTCTCCTAACCATAATTCTCCAAGTAATTGTTTCAACCATACAAGTTCATAGGTTGCTAAGGCCATGGCATGATACTCAACTTTTGCATTTGACTTTGCAACAACATCCTACTTTTTGCTCTTCAATGACACCTCGTTTCCACCAAGAATACAATATCCCGAGATGAATCTTCTGTCAACTGGACAACTGGCCTAAGTTGCATTTGGATAACCGGCCACTTGAGTATGTTTCCAATTGTCGTGAAGTACTCTTTTGGCTAGAGCTCCCTTGGTATATCTGAGAATGCATACTATGGCCTTCCAATGACTATTACATTGGATGGCAAAAATGGACTTTGACATTCACAATCAATGAAATATCAGGCCTAGTTATTATGAGGTAATTTAGCTTTCTAACAAAGTCTACAATATCAGTCAAGGTCTGAAAAAGGCTACCCATTTGGATCTATAGGTGTATCTAGAGGCTTACAATCTAGCATGCCTATTTTGTCAAGTATGTCTAAGGCATATTTTCTTTGAGATATAGTAACACTTGTGCTTGACTAAGTCATTTTAATACACAAGAAATACTTGAGTTTACCCAAGTCTTGTGTGAAAGTGTCCAAAAAGGTGTTGTTTCAGCTGACAAATGCCTTCTTGATCATTTCTTGGGATAGTAATATCATCCACATAGACTATAAAGTAAATGCATAGATTTGAGGCACTATGATGATATAATTTCAAATGTTTAGCCTCATTCCAAATCATGCTAAATTGTTGCACAACAGTGCTAAATCATCCAAACCAAGCTCAAGGTGATTGTTCTAGTGCATAATATATTGACAAAGCTTGCAAACCAATCTTGACTCCCCTTGAGCAACAAAACTAAGAGGTTGCTCCATATACACCTCTACCTTGAGTTCACTATGGAGAAAAGCATTTTTAATATCCAACTAGTTGCCAATGATTAATGGTAGCAATGGACAACATGAGGCGTGAAGGATTTCAATTTGAAATTTCTTGTTTTATTCCAAAATAGTAGCAGCAATTTATGAAGGGAGTAGGCTATAAAATTTTAGCATTCAACCTCAACATAAAAAGAAATAATGGGCATAGAATATCAATCAATTATCCTTAACATAAAAGGAAATAAACATGCTACATAAATGGAAAATAAATCCTCATAAACAAGAATCAAATAAGGAAACAATGACATTTGACTTTAGTTTATTATAGCAAATATCTCATATGATTCTTCCCTAAAATCATAAGATTCCAACACTTTCCTTTAAACTGGGCATGGCTTGGAACTCAAAATTGTCATTCATCTTTACAGATCCCAAATTTAGCTTGAGCAAAAGAACTAGAACCAACAACTTTGTCTGAATTATAATGGTCCTTTTGACCCTTATTTTTGCACAATTTTTGTAACAAATCACATTGCTCTTTGGTAAAGGGATTAGTATTAGATTGAGGTTTATCCTCATTGGTTATCATTGATTCATTAGTCTTTTCTTTTTGGTTTGACTTCTAGTTTGTTGGTTTACCATCAATTGTCTAGCATATTTCCTTGGTGTGACCAACCTTGTTGCAATAGTCACACTATGCTCCATTCTTTTATTTGAAATCAAAAGCAATATTGCTTTTAATGACCAAGGCAGAAGATTCAGTCATGGGTTGAGCATTTTTCCCATTAGATGTCAACTGCTTTCTACTTTTCTCCTTTTCAAGCTGATGAAAAACTTCTTTAGGTTATGGTAATGGTCAAGTAGCCATCGTTCTTCCCTGAACTTTTTCAAAGGTGGGATTGAGGCCTAATAAAAAGAATTAAATTCTCACCCTTTCTTCTAAATTCTGATAATAGTTTGCATTAGCTTTACGTATCCATTGGTGAACCTTATATAGATCTAGTTGTTGCCACTACTTCACTAGGTTGTTGTAATATTAAGTGACACTCAATGCACCCTTTATTACATCCTGTAGGCTCCCTTTGATATGAAATATACAAAGGAGTAGGAATCCTTTGAAATTGAGAGCCTTATACATGACCAAAAATTGAGAGAAATGCTTGTAAATCAATATTTTAATTCCCTGGCAAAATATTGGTAACAACTTAAGGCATTGGAAACTTACACATGGGAATGCCCAAGTGACCTAGCTAATTATTGAAAAATTGTTGAGAAGAAGCATATTTACAAATTCTTGATGGGCCTTAACAACATTTGTGATGAAGTTGGAAGGTGAATTCTTGCAAGAACCCTTATTCCTTTACTCAAAAAGGTTTCCTTTGAGGTTACGAGTGAGGAGGCTAGAAAGAAGCTAATGATAAAAACTTCCATTTCCAATTCTAGTGAATCATTTGCATTTGTTGGTTGAGGAACCAATTTTTTTAGGAGTTGATGGCAAGCTGAAAAAACCAATGTTTTTAAAACCGGACCAGTCATTGAACCGGTGAAGTCACCGGTTCACGGTTCATTGATCAAACTGTGGTCGAACCGGTAATAATTAAATATATATTTTTAAATTTTATATATTAAAATTTTAATATAACAAATAAATATGAGTAAATTTTAAATATCTAATTATTAACTCAATATTTTTTAAAATATTTGAGAGATTATTTTTTAATTGAAAAATAAAAACTACTTATAACTAAAAGTTAATAGTATTTAATATTAAATTTTTAGATTTTTAAATTGTATTAAAATTCTATTTATCATCAAACAATAATAATTTTAGCCAAACATTTTTATATTTAAGAGAAATACTATTAGGAGATGAGATATAATGAAAAGAAAACATAAAAAATAATCAAGTATATGTTTTTTATTTATTTTATATTATAAATTTTTTAATTTTTTAATATTTCAATCTCCTCTTCTTTTTAGTATTTTCTATTTTTAATTTGTCAAATTTCTCTAACAAAAACTATCCTATTATATAAGAAAATTAAAAAAAAAAAAAAAATGGGACTGGTCGGTTCAAATCGGTTTTCAACCGGTTCGGTTTGACCGGTTCAGCCGGTTTTTGACAGGTTTGACCGGTTCTCTGCTTGACCGATTTTTTGGGGTTAATCGGATTAGACAAGGGGCCGGTTACAGGTCGAACCAGCCGGTCCGGTCCGATTTTTTGATCAATGGAAAAAACAGATCCATGCATGGTGTGATCACTATAGCAAAAAGGGTCACTCCAAGGATAAATGTTGGAAAATCCATATCAAACTAGCAAATTGGAAGTCAAAACAAAAAGGATGAAACTAATGAGTCAAAAATGAACACTGAGAAAATACCTTTACTTAAGAATAATCCATTTTCCAAAAAGTAATAAGAATTGTTGAAAAAATTACTCAGAAATAAGGATCAAAAGAACTTAAACAGTTTTGAGAAGACTGTTGGGTCTAGTTCTTATGCTCAAATTGGAATTGGAATTTGTGAAGATGATTGGCAATACTAACTTCAAGTTGTGTCCAACTTGAGAGGGTGTTGATATTTTTTGTGATTTGATTTGCTGATTAGTGTGGTTAATGGTTGGTTTTGGCTCGAGAATCACATGGGCTTTAAAGGGTTTTAAGGTTGAATATTCAAACAAACTTTTTCCTTTTTTATTTCCTTATTGTGCTTTATTTCTGTATTTATTTCCTTGTTTGTTTCCTTTTTAGTTGAGATTGATTGGTTGGAATTGTGCTCAACCATTTCCCTTATATGTACTGCTCATTATTCAAAAATAAAATGAATCAGAATATTATTCTGAATTCCAAAATTCTACAGCAATTTTAGGCACTACAGATTGCATCATCATAATCAAGACCATTGATCTAAGTATACACTTTAACAATAAGACATGTCTCTAAGAGATCAATTTGTCCATGAGGACCCACTTTAACAATATTAACCCACTGGCAATCAACTGTAAATTTCCAGGGAGGTAAGAAAATTCCAATTAACACTAGAATGCATGGTCATCATTTCATCATTTATTACTTGTTTTTACACTAGATGAGAAAAAGCATCTTTAATTGTTTGAGGAATAGCAATAGAAGACAAGGAAGAGACAAATGCATAGTAGGGTGAAGATAAACAATGATAACTTAAACAAATATAAATGGGATGGGGATTTTGAGTGGAACAAATATCTTTTCAAAGAGTAATAGGAAGTTCATTAGTAGGAGACAAGTTGGAGGTAGGTAGGGGCGTAAGAAGCAATAGTGAGTCAACAAGTACTTTGACAAGATCTGTAGTGATAGACGGTTGAGGGCAGTGACTATAAACTTGTAGAGGAGGAGCAATTGGAAGAACTTAAGGGTCTACAGTAGTTATTAAGGGTTGATGCAGATGAAGGTTCAAAGGAGGCATTAGAAGAACATTAGACAAAACAACAAGATTAATAGGACAATGGGAAAAGAAAGGAGACTTATCCAAAAAAGTAACATTAGGTGAGATGGAGTAGCGATTGGTGTTTGGAGTGTAACAATGGTAGCCATTTTGTAGCTAAGAATGACCTAAGAAATTACAATTAAAGGATTTAATAAAGCATTTGTCCTTGCCAAGGGTTAAATCATGAACAAAGCAATTAAAACCGAAGATGCAATGTGGGAGAAAACATCGGTTGACGAGGAAGCAAAATTGAGGGGGGCCTCTGATGTTGTAAATTAGAAGGCATGTGGTTGAGATAACAAGTCGTAGGAACAACATCACCCCAAAAACATAGAGGGACATCATTATGAATGAACGAAGTACATGTAGTCTATTGGATGGCAATTTTTACTTTTTGCACCACATTTTGCTAAGGAATAAGGACATATGAGGATAGACGAAGAATCCCTTGTTCAGTTATATAATTTTGAAAGGCAGTGGAACAATATTCTCATGCATTGTCATTGCTTAAGGTGTGAATAAAAACACGAAATTGTGGATAAACCTTAGCATATAATTGTTTAAATATAGAGAACAACTTGGGATGATTTTTCATATAGAATAATCAAGTTTAACAAGATTAATTGTTAGTGAAGGTGACAAAATAATGAAAAACCCAAGTATAACTCGTACAACTAGGATCTGAGATATCAATATGTACTAGAAAAAAGTGAGACTTAGCTTTATGATAGGTATGAGTTGGAAAAGATGCACCAGTATGTTTGTCGAGTTGACAAGATTCACAATCTTATGAAGGTAAAAAGGAAAGAGTAGGGACCGTCTTTGAAGCTTAGATAGACTAGGATGATTGAGAAGGTTGTGAAGAAGTCTAGGTGAATCAACAGAAGTCTAGATGACTAAGGATGTTGGCATAGTAAGATGATACAACCCTTGTGATTCACGCTAGATGTCAATTGTCTGATCTGTACCACAATATTGTACAACAACAACAACAACAACAACAAAGCTTTTTCCCACTAAGTGGGGTCGGCTACATGGATCAATCGACGCCATAAATTCCTATCATAAATCATATTTCTAGACAAACTATTTAAATTTAAATTTCTCTTAATAATTTCTCCTATAGTTTTTCTTGGTCTTCCTCTACCTCTACTTAGTGGACTATTCTCCATTACATCTACTCTCCTAACGGGGGCTTCTATAGGTCTCCTCCCCATATGACCAAACCACTTAAGTCTCGATTCTACAATGTTTTCTACAATAGGTGCGACTTTCACCTTCTCTCTAATGCATTCATTTTTAATCCTATCTCGTCTAGTGTGACTACTCATCCACCGCAACATTCTCATCTCTGTAACATTAAACTTATTTTCTTGTTGACTTTTTATTGCCCAACACTCAGTTTCATACAACATTGCAGGTCTTATAACTGTGCAGTAGAATTTACCCTTAAGTTTGAGTGGTACTCTTCTATCACAAATAACACCCAAAGCACTCCTCCATTTCATCCACCCCGCTTGAATCCTATGCTTTACATCTTCTTCTATTTCTCCGTTATGTTGTATGATCGATCCAAGATACTTAAATCGTGTGACTTGTGGTAGGATATATTCTCCAATTTTTACTTCTACGCTAGAAGTGGAGTGCCTCTTACTAAACTTATACTCTATATACTCCGTTTTACTTCTACTTAAACGAAAGCCATGAGCTTCCAAAGTTTGTCTCCACCTCTCCAACTTCTCATTCATTTCTTCTTTCGATTCTCCAACTAGGACAATATCATCTGCAAAAAGCATGCACTGTGGCACCGGCTCTTGGATATGTTCAGTAAGCAGATCCAAGACTAAGGTAAAAATATAAGGCTTGACCTTTGATGTAGACCAATAGTTATTGAAAAATCTTCTGTAAGTCTATCTTTTGTTACTACGCTAGTTGTAACCTTATCATACATGTCTTGGATTGCTCGAATATAAGCTATACGAACTCCTTTTTTTTCCAAAGCCTTCCAAAGAACTCCTCTTGGCACTTTATCATATGTTTTTTCTAAATCAATAAACACTATGTGTAAATCTCTTTGATTCTCCCTATATCTTTTCATTATTCTTCGCAACAAGTATATTGCTTCCATAATTGATCTTCCTGGCATAAAACTAAATTGATTCTCCGTAACTTGACTCTCTTTTCTTAACCTTCGCTTAATTACTTTTTCCCATAATTTCATAGTGTGGCTCATGAGTTTAATTCCTTTATAATTTGCACAATTTTGAATGTCCCCTTTACTCTTATAAATAGGGATTAAAGTACTTTTCCTCCACTCATTTGGCATCCTCTTAGATCTCATAATTTCATTAAATAACTTTGTGAGCCAACTTATACCTTTCATTCCCAAACTCTTCCATACTTCAATGGGTATATTATCCAGTCCAACTGCTCTGCCATTCTCCATTCACTTTAATGCTTCTTTTATCTCTACCTCACAAATCCTACGGTAAAAAGTATAATTTCGATCCTCTTCTTCCGTGTCTAGCCTATCCAATTGTAATAAAATCTCGTGCCCTTCATTAAAAAGCCTATGAAAATAACCCTTCCATCGTTCTCTGATATCTCGTTCCGTGACTAACACTTTCCCGTCTTCATCCTTAATGCATTTCACTTGATCCACATCTCTTGTCTTTCTTTCTTTACTTTTAGCTAACTTGTAAATACTTTTTTCTCCAACTTTAGTACCTAAAGATTGGTATAGCCCATCAAATGCTCGCGTTCTCGCGTCGCTCACTGCCTTCTTAGTGTCTTTCTTAGCTACCTTATATTTTTCCCAATTTTCATTACTCTTACATAATGACCACATTTTATAACACTCTCTTTTAACTTTAACCTTATCTTGTACACTTGCATCCCACCACCAAGATTCTTTATCCTTAGGTCCAAAACCTTTTGATTCATCTAATATTTCCTTTGCCACCTTCCTAATCTCTTTAGCCATTTCATTCCACATATCGTTAGCACTTCCTTGTATTTCCCAAGGTCCTTCCTCCATAATCCGTCTCTGCAAATTCTTTTCTTTATCTCCCTTTAGTTGCCATCACTTAGTCCTTACCACTCTACCTTCACATTTACTTTTTACTCTCCTCCTAACTCTTACATCCATAACCAAAACTCTATGTTGATTAGTTAAATTCTCTCCCGGTATAACTTTGCAATCCATGCAAAATTTTCTATCCGATTTCTTTATAAGAAAGAAATCAATTTGAGAACATACTCTTCCACTTTTATACGTGATAAGATGTTCTTCGCGCTTTCTAAAACAAGTGTTAGCTAATATAAGATCGAACGCTAATGAAAAGTCTAAAATAGTTTTACCCTTCCACAATATTGTATAAGAACAAAATTATCCAAAAAAAAAGTGATGGAGTAGTTAAGACTTAAAGTCAATTTGCTTACAAAAACAAGAATAAATGGACAACTAGGAATGTAAAGGACATAGTCTAATGGTAGAGAAGGAAGGGGTCGAGTTTGACCAATACCTTTAGCACCTGTTTTTGAACCATTAGCAAGAGTACTAGTAAGAAGAGAAGAAGAAACATCAAGTTTGGAGAAAATTTGTGGGTTACAAAAAGTATGATCAAAGGCACCTGAATCAAGGATCTAAGATTCAAGAGATGAATACTTAGTAACATTACCCACAGTATTACTAACTTGAGCAATAGAAGTAGTGGCGACATGCTTAGTCACTTGATATTGAGGGAAATCATTGTGCTCACATTTTTGGTCAAAGGAAGTGTGGAAAACGTGATCCACATCCCATGATTTATGGGAATGTGAAAAATGTGCCAATATCCCATGAGTTTACGGGAGGATTGTCTGACTTATTTGTTTCCTTTTTTATGTGCATCCCTTTTATTATGGGATTATACTAGATTAATGTTTATTTCCTTATTTGTTTCTTTCCTTTATTATTCCTAGAAGCTTGTATATATTTGTTTACCTTTAAATCAGAAATATATGAGTGAGAATCAGACTTAATCTCCTCAATTTTCAAGGTCTTAAAGCCTTTGCTGGACTAGCAAAATTTCCATGGCTGAAGAGACATCTGGAGATACTTCATCCTCCATGATTCCTTTCCTTTCTCCCATGCTGTCAGTTGGGGATTCTAATACCCGTCAAATCACCCAGCTCAAACTGAACAACAACAGCATTAGGGAATGGTCTCAATTCATCTTGCTGGTGTTTGAAGGCAAGGGCAAGATTGGATATCTCATTGGTGCCAAAAAGAAACCTGCTAAAATAGAAGTAGGATTCTATACTTGGATGTCCGAAAATGTTATGGCAAAGGTTTGGCTTTCAATTCCATAGAGCTGTGTCTTTCTAGAACCTACCTTCTTTATAAAAGTGCCAGAGAAATCTGGGATATAGGGAAAGAGCTATAATCAGACTTGGAGAATACTGCTCTGTGTTTTGAGATTTGTTCGGCTATCAAAAATGCCAAACAAGGGCACTTTTGGTCATTGGCAAGAAATGGACCAATTCTATGAATTGAATTGGGTTGCTTCAGAAGACAATTTGATGTGTAAAAAACTGATGGAAAAAGAGAGGGTTTTTTAACTTTCTCTATTCAAATTCAAATTTTCAGAACTGATAATCAGAAAGAGAACTACAATTCTTTCTTGGGGGATTACCTACAAAAAACATGGGATATTTCACTGAAGTTTATGTGGGAAAACTCTTTAACAAAATGGCGTTACCGAAAGAAAATACCTTCGCCTTCTTGAAATAGCTTGGGTTCTTATGTTTTCAAGTAACATTTCTAGTTGTTTTTGGAGAGAGGCCATTCTTACAGCATCATACTTGATCAATCGTCCTTCCACATATGTCTTAGACTTCGAAACTCCTTTGAATATCCTCCTCCACAACTTTCCCTACACTAGAATCCTCGCTTCCATACCACCCAAAATCTTTGGATGCACTGTCTATGTATACAGTCATAGTCCAACCATGGGAAACTTGACCCTAAAGTTGTCAAATGATCTTTGGGGGATACTCTCCAACTCAAAAAAGGTATAATTGTTTTTGTCCTCTCTCAAAATTTTTTTGTATCCATGGATGTTATCTTTCTTGATGATAAACCTTTTTCTCCACCCACTTCTCTTAATGGGGATCATTTAAATGAAGAGAAGGAATCTTGGGATCACTAATCTATTTCTATACCTTCTCCAATGTTACCCTTGTCCTTCTCCACTGAAATCCTCTCATTTGACCTTTCAGCAAGTAGTGAATCAGGGGGAGAATTGCCTAAACATCTTGGGTAGGAAAAAATTCAGGTTTACACAAGGAAGAAAAAGAAACAAGCTTCCACTATTTCAGCACCTGTCCAATCTTCTGAACTGCAGGAAAATCCACCACTGGTGATACGTGGCAATTTTAGTTGTTAAATTTCTATTTTCTGTTACAGATTTTATTTTGTTATGAACCATTTCTGGTTTGTTATTTTTTTTTTCCTTTTACAAAAATAAGGGGAGAGAAATAATAAGGTGTGTAATGAAATTCTTGAGAATAAAAGAATAGACGGAGTTGAATATCTGTCTTGTGCATCTTGGTTCTGCATCAACTGGAAATAATTGAAGAGGAAATTCCAAGGGCCATTGACAATAGTGGACTTCCAATTGTCTTAAGGAAAGGAGTAAGGACTTGTACTCAATATCCCATTTCTAATTATCTATCATATTCACATTTATTTGCTTCATTCAGAACCTTAACAGAAAGGTTGGACAGTGTTGAAAATCCTCGAGATATACAAGAAGCAGTGAAAAAACAAGTTGAAGAAGATTGTCTTAGAAGAAATGGGAGCTCTAGAAGTGAATGAAACTTGGGGAACCACTGATTTGCCAAAGGGAAGAAGGTGGTTGGCCACAAGTAGGTTTCACCATCAAATATCACTCTGATGGAACCATAGGAAGGTACAAAGCTAGGTTAGTAGCTAAGGAATTCACCCAAACTTTTGGCATATACAATATAGAGAGGATGTAAAGAATGGCTTCCTCATTGGTTAACATGATAAGGAAGTGTATGTGAATATTCCATTGGGTCTTGAGAATGAAGAAGCTAGAGGGAAGGTGTGCAAGTTGAAGAAATCCCTTTATGGCTTGAAACAATCCCTAAGAAGCCAAAGGAAGTATAGATACTATCGAGGGCAAGCTGACTACATGCTCTTTATCAAAAAGTCCAATGACAATAAAACAATTTTGATTGTCTATGCTGATGATATCATCTTGACTAGGGAAGATATTGGAGAGATAGAAAAGTTAAAAGAGGTCCTTAAATAGGAATTTGAAGTTAAAAATCTTAGGGCACTCAGATATTTTTTGGGATGGAAGTAGCAAGAAACAAGGAATCTTTCTTTCACAAAGAAAATATATTCTTGACTTGTTGAAAGAAATTGGCATGTTTGGATGTTAGCCCTTGGATACTCCAATTGAATCCAATTGGAAATCTCAAAATCATAGGATTGACATTCCTGTTGATAAGGGGAAAATACCAAAGGTTGGTTAGAAAACTAATATATCTATCCCACTCTAGATGTGACATTGTTTTTGTTGTAAGTGTGGTTAGCCAGTATATGCATTCTCTTTCAAAAAGGGATTTGAGAGCTATTAACCAAATCCTAGGACGCTTAAAGGCAACATTGGGAAAAGGCTTATTCTTTAAAAAGTGTGAAGAATGTGGGATAGAAGCTTTCGTCGATGCTGATTGGGCATGCTTTATAGAAGATAGGAGGTCTACGACTAGTTATCATACTAAAATTTGGGGAAATCTTATTACTTGGAGAAATAGAAAACAATTGATTGCTTGGAGTAGTGTTAAAGCTGAATTCAAAGCTTTAGCACAAGGAACTTGTGAGTTGTTATGGCTGAAAAGATTTATGAAAGAACTCAAACATTTCAAGGTCACATCCTATAAAACTTTTTTGTGACAAGGCTAGAATCAGCATTGCTCACAATCTGGTTCATCATGATCAAACTAAACATGTGGAGGTGGATAGACATTTTATAAAAGAGAAGATATAATTCGGAATAATTTATATGCCTTACATCCTTACAAAACAACAAATGGCTGATGTTTTAATGAAGGGACTACGAAGACCAGATTTTGATATCTTCGTAGAGAAGCTGAGAATGATGAATATCTATTCTCCAACTTAAGGGTTAATTTGAAAAACATGCTTAATATCCCATGATTTACAGGAGTATGGAAAAGGTGCTAATATCCCATAAGTTTTGGGAGGATTCTTTGACTTATTTGTTTCCTTTTTTATGTGCATCCCTTGTATTATGGGATTATACTAGATTAGCTTTTATTTCCCTTTTTGTTTCTTTCCTTTATTATTCCTAGAAGCTTGCATGTATTTGTGTAGCTATAAATCAGAAATTTATAAGTGAGAATCAGATTTAATCTCCTTAATTTTCAAAAAGCATGGGTGAGAGCAACCGTGGACATGGAGGTTTGGATAAAAGACAGCCTTA
This sequence comes from Erythrophleum fordii, assembly GCA_032878935.1. Taxonomy (NCBI): domain Eukaryota; kingdom Viridiplantae; phylum Streptophyta; class Magnoliopsida; order Fabales; family Fabaceae; genus Erythrophleum; species Erythrophleum fordii. Next base: position 24,953,986 of record JAVQMF010000058.1, on the reverse strand, counting down.
AAAAAGGTTGATGTAGAACTAGGAAAGAAAGAAACACCACAAATAGCAGCCAAACAGGAGGGAAAAAGGCTTTGGCTAGGCCCTATAGTGACTGGGAACTAACTTAGGGTTGATGGTGCTAGAATGGAGGTGTCATGCTCTTATGCACTATCACATTGATGGCATTGCAAAATTTCTGATATGGCACATGGGGGTGTGTGCGGTTGTGGGAGAAGCTCAGGTGAATGGGGATAGGTCAAAAATAATGTTTGAGGTGGTTTCAATAGCATTTGGTCAAAAAACGACTTGGCACAGTGACTGGAATGAAAGCACAGTCACTGAAACCATGGGTTTTCACCCTTTTTAAGCTCTGATACCATGCAAAATGAGAGGGATGAAGGGAAAGCCCTTTGTGGGAAATGTAGTCTGTGTTCAAACCTATATAAACCTTGTATTTATAGGTCAATAGTAGAATACAATACATTAAAATCTACCAATTGAGAGTTTAATTACATCCCTAATTACAGCCATAAATACATTCATCATACAATCTATACACAGCTAGCATTACATCATTTCTTAGTCATTATACATTAATTCCAACATTACTTAATGGGAGTCTTGAAGATGTGGCTAAAGAATAATTTTTGTGGCAGGATGAATCATATGAACGTAGAAATATTGCACACTTTTCTCAGGTTTGGAATGAGTTTATAAATTCAATGAGAGATGAAGACCTGATCAGCAATAGGTCAAAGCTACTTCTTATTCAGTGCTCCTTGCAGCGGATGCCCGGATTTCAAGATTCTGATTATTATTTTTGTCTACAAATTGTGCAGGGATAGAGATCTGTTGCTTGTCCCCTACCACTCGAGTGATGTTTCTGTAATCCAGTGGCCTCCATTCTTGCTTGCTAGTAAGGTATATGTTTTGAATGGATCTGTAAAATTATTTGTGACTGAATTCTTGTGGCTGTTACTTACTCCCTCATTTCCTTTCATCCATGATAGATTCCCATAGCACTAGACATGGTGAAAGATTATAAGGGGAAGGATGATGCTGACTTATTTAAAAAGATTCAGAGTGATGATTACATGTATTCGGCAGTTGTTGAATGCTATGAGACACTCAGGGATATTATTGATGTCCTCCTGGTAGATGAAGAAGATAAGGCGTAAGGAAGAAATAATTTGATAGCCTCCCTGCCCCTCACCCTCACTCCCAGCCTAAAAAGTTGAGAATTATTGAAAGAGACCAGTGTGTGATGATATTTAAGAGAAATGACCCTTAATAAAATTAACTACACAAGTGGTTAATTGGTCTTTCATTCTTTTTTTTTTCAGCCCACTGGTCCTTTTTAACTATTCTCCCATGAAATTGTGCATTATTTGTGAAGTATAAGTTGAGAGAAAAAAACTTGCTTGCCCATTCCCTCTGCTTGCCCATTTATTTTCTACTTACAGAATCCTTGTGACTGTTTGGCCATGAAACAGGATTGTAAAGTATATATGTTATAAAGTAGAGATGAGCATACGACAGCACACATTTGTCAAAGATTTCAAAATGAGTGGCTTGCCCTCACTCAGTGAGAAGCTGGAGAAATTTCTAACTCTATTGGTATGTTGTTTCCATTGTGCTTCGGCTGTGGGGTGTCTGTTTCTAAGTATACTTATCATAATCATGTGTGGGGCATTTTGGTGGATACATTCAAAGCTTACAAACATTGACATTTATTCCATTGACAGCGATCTGATGATCACAAAATTGAGTCATTGAAGCCCCAAATAGTCAATGTACTGCAGGATATAGTAGAAATTATCGAACAGGATGTTATGGTTGATGGTCATTTGTAAGTTTGAAAATGTTTGCTTTGATAATGATGTATTATTTCCTTTTAACACTATAATATGATTGCCCGCTACTTTTTTATATTGGCTTGGCTGTGCTCTTTTAGAATTCTGCAAGCATCCCAGCATAATATTGTAGATGCTGACAAGAAAAGACAGAGGTTTGTCAACATTAACATTTTACTTGCACTTGACAAATCATGGAAGGAAAAGGTGAGTCTTGATAACCACACTTGACCTAACATATTACATTATTCTTTGTGCATGCTTGTTGATCTTTTTGTTCCCTCTCTATAGGTTATTAGGCTTCATTTGCTTTTAACAGTCAAGGAGTCTGCCATAAATGTGCCACAAAATCTGGATGCTCGTCGGCGTATTACATTCTTTGCAAATTCTTTATTTATGAATATGCCAAAGGCTCCCAAAGTGCAGGACATGCTGTCCTTCAGGTTGGTCATTGTGATAGACTAATTTATTGAAGAACAACTTACAATATACATATAGCCAGAAGATAGGTACTTTATGTCCAAAATGTATTTTTTTCCACTTTTTTTTCTTTTTTGGTTACAAAGGAGGCATAAGGCTTTGGAAAGAGGTTGGGGAAGAGGAAAGGGGAAACATAGGGATTGAACCCAGATACATCAGATTCCCCTGGAACTTAAGTCTAAGGGGGGTGCCAACTTTTGTTATTAATTGAAAAAGAAGAACAATTATTATACTTGCCATTTTTTTTTAAATTATGGTGCTAGTGGCTTTAGTGGTTGTCTTTCCCAATTTCCATCTAATTTAAACAATTGTGTGCCCTTATCTACAGTATTGAGTGTCCCAAGATATAGATGGTTGTTTTGGTTTTTCTACCTCCTGCTACCATGATGTGGAACTTATCTCAGTTTTGTTTTTAGTGTTCTAACCCCGTATTACAAAGAGGCTGTTCTTTATTCTGTTGAAGAACTCAATAAGGAAAATGAAGATGGGATATCAATTTTATTCTACTTAAAGAAGATATATCCTGGTGAGTCTTCTTCTGATTTGCTTCCCTTTCCTTTTTAAGACTTAGTATTTGCACTCATTTTACTTCCTAAATGCACTGTAGATGAATGGACCAATTTCCACGAAAGACTTAAAGATCTAAAACATTATTATCCTGAAGAAGTTGATGAGGGTGAGTTAACTCGTGAGTGGGCATCTTACAGAGGGCAGACACTCTATCGAACAGGTTAATATCATAGTGTATATTGTTTTCTTTGTTAGATTTTTATATAAATTTTTATTTAAATGTTATTCTATTTCTCTTTTGCTAGTAAGAGGAATGATGTACTATAGGCAAGCTCTGAACCTTCAATGCTTCCTAGAATATGCTGGAGACAATGGTTAGTTTCCTATTTTATGTGCTGTTCTCAATTCCAAATTTAGTTTCCTATTTTATATGCTGTTCTCAATTCCAAATCCCAAAATGTGGCAGATGCCATTCAATTATAAACGAACTACATATTGTTCTCTGTGCAGCTATCTTTGGTGGCTACCGGACTGTAGATTTCAGTGAAACAGATCAGATAAACCATTTGGATCGTGCCCAAGCTCTGGCTGATTTAAAGTTCATCTATGTTGTTTCATGTCAGATCTACAGTTCTCAGAAAAAATCAAAGAATCCTCAAGACAGAAGCTGCTATAATGATATTCTCAATCTGATGTTAACGTGAGTCAATATAATCATTTGGAAAACTATAAATAGTTGCATAATTTAAGATATCCATGGCATAAACAATAAAAACTTAAGATACCATGCAGAAATTCAGCTCTTCGCGTTGCTTACATAGATGAAAAAGAAGAGATGGTGGATAAGAAAACTCAGAAAGTTTATTACTCTGTTCTTGTCAAAGGAGGGGACAAGTATGATGAGGTATGGACAAAAAATTCAGTTTAATGTTTTCTTGTGATTTCTGCTTCATGCAAATTTTCTAAAAAAAGTTCCAAATTAAATCATCTATTTGTGTAGGAAAATTCTACTGTGTAATTTATTAAATGTGACAAGTCATTGTGAAATGGGGAATGAAATTACTAAACAGTTTCCCTTGGGATCTCATTTTTCTGATATAGGCATGTAATTTGGTTTTCTGGCTATTCTGTGGATATAATCTGATTCCCTAATTTGGTGTCCAGTTTCTTCCAGTCCTTAAAGGACCTCATACTTATGATCAATCTAAATCAGATCTGTAACTTATTGTTGGACATATTAATGTATTCGGCATACGATGTCTTTTCTGCTTATGCTCAGGAGCCAGAATGCTGCACTTGGTGTTCCATAAATGTAGTGTGTATTTGTGTAACTATAATGTACAAAAGATTATGCCATCAAAGTTTTTAATATATACTGGCCATGGTTAGGTATCCATATAATTGTGGAATGAGATCTAATTCAGCAAGAAATATTCATAGATCAGTCACTTCTTGTATGCATTATGGAGTTTCCACTCCATGCTGAAAGCTTTAAGTAGCATCACTGCTGTAAGTATTCTGTCGATAAATAAAGAACAAAGGGAGGGAAAATATTGGTAAAGCCAGAGAGTAAGAGAACAGACTCCACGGCCAAGTGTTTTTTTCTTTTTTTTTTCTTCCCTAATTTGTCTGCTTTATTCATAGAAAAATTTGGGAGAAATAATCTGAATATTGCATCATTAATTCCAGTCTTAATTGTAATCATCGTATTGCTAATCATTAGAGGCTTAATTGCTTTCCTAAACCGACCCCCTAGGAAGTATTCTAGTAAAAAAAATTCTAGATTTGTCAACATCTTCAACTACTCAACTAGATATTTAAGGGAGTCTGTGTCTTGCCCAATATATGAACTGTTCGGAATACTGAATCAAAACAAGTCCTCATGTCATGAAGATCGATTCGACCTCACACTTCTATTTTATTAGACACATTCTTTACAAAAATTTGACACATATTTCAAATGATTCTACAAACCTGTCTTAGGAGTCAAATTCTTCGGGTGAAACTGATGCCAGAATTAAGAGGACTTCTTATACTTGGTTTTTGTACTCTTCTCTTCTTTTGATGAAGTCTACCTTAGTCTTGGATCCCACTATTGAATGGGTAGAAACAATATTGACAGTGTGAAATAAGTTATATCTTTTATGGGTGGCAAACTACTTTCAAATTTTAATAACTTTGGCTAGCCTCCCCTTGTAATTTGTCTTAATATACTAATATCACTGGCTAGAGGGTTAGATAAATTGTAGTATAATTTCCTCTGAAAAGGTAAGGACAGAAACTTAAAATATCATTTAGTGAGATAGGAAGATGAATATATACCTATCAAACAAGGTGGATTAGGTTTTAGGGACTTGCAGATGTTTTTGAGGCCTAGCAGTAGAAGAGCATATGTTATAATGATAGTGCCTTTCAAGTATGATGTATGTCTCAATATTTGGTTTTCTGCTCTGTTCACAACAACTGTGAAGAAAGAAGATTCAGCAGCTGATCTTGGATTGCTAATTAATGGGGAGAGATTTTGGCATGAAGCTCATTAGGCTAGGGCAGGATTGGGAGTTTAGCTCCAGGGATACTTTCTTAATTTGCTGAATGGGGATTTCTTTGAGTGGTGGGAGATAAATGAAAATGTTTGTTGGAAGCTGAGGAAAAATTGTTGTTTCCATGTGAGAGGTTTTTTCTAATGAGGTTATGTAGCTTAACCTAGGAAGATCATTTAGCAGACTGTGGGACAGAAACATAGGAAAGATTTTGATGGAAGATAATTTAAGGGCTAGGAATTTAGTCATTGTCAGGTTGTGTTACATTTGTAAAAGGGATAGGGAAACAGTTTATGATGTACATATTAATTGTCTGGTTGCTGCAGCCCTTTGCCACCTTTTTCTTCATATATTTCAGGTCTTATGCCTAAAGGTGTTGAAACACATTTTATGGAATGTGGAGCTCATATCAGTGATAATTGCTATTGAAGAAAATCAAAGGAAGAGCCAAAGAAAATCAGAGAAGTTGTTTCTCTGCTTTTTTCCCCCCTGTATATTTCCCATCAGAAAGTGCCGACACAAATAGGGAGTTGATAAGATAGGTTAGCTACAAGTCAGCCACTCAAATTCTAATTACTCCTATGATAATAGGGAAGTTGGAATTAAAATAATCCTCACCCAATCTCTTCAAAGGAAAAGGGGAGAAAAAATAGAATAAGTTAAACTAATTTAAACTAAATTAAAAAAATAATAACTCCCTAACAAACACTCCCCCATGTGCGTTGCTCCCTCTATGACTTTCAACATTCCCCTTTAAGATAGGGAGTAAATGTTGATCATTCCCAACTTAGAAATCAACTCTTCAAAATTAACTCTAGTAATAGAACTTGTTAAGATATTAGAAGATTTATTAAATATGTAGATATTGTAATATGTGTCATAATCATAGAGATAGGATATGATTACATAGTCATTAATGTGAGAGCTCCTCCTCCCTTGTATATATTTTCCAAACCTCTGAATGAGAAAGAAATATTTAATTCATATTTCTTTATATTTCTCTGCATGGTATCAGAGCCTTAGGTTTCGTATTAGTGGAATTTTGTTCTTTGTTTTTACGTCATCGCTCTCTGTAAGTCCGAAAGTTAGAGGTTTCTAAGGGCGTCGTTCTCAATGTCTTCGTGTGCAACACCTTCCATTCAAGCAAGATCAGTAGGCTCCAATTGGCGTTTCCCCAGAGAATCGCCGCCGTCCAACCAATGGCTAAGGCTTATGCGGCATCTCCAGTTTTGCTGTCCCTCCACCCGTCGGCGCATGGGAGCATGTGGGAAGTACATCTCGATCTCGATCTTCTCCTTTGGCATCGACTCGTCGTTTTTGACATGTTTTGGTTGGTTTCCAGGTCTGGGTGCATGTTTTTAGATCTGGGTTCACTCATTTGGTCTTTTTGAATCAGGTTTCTCGATCTCTGCTTGCTCTTCGTTGGCTAGTGGTCCTTAGTGTGACTTCTGGTGTTTGTTCCATTCCTGATTTGTGTCTTTGATCTAATCTGCTATTTTTTTGGTTATCTCATAATAATTGAAACTAAGTCTACAGTTGCCGTTGAGGTTGTCTCGATTATGACTAGAATTACTAATCACAAATTAACTTGGACGAATTTTCTGGATTGGAGTAAGACAATTCACATCTATTTGTGAAGCATTGAAAAGGAAGACCATTTGAAGAAGGCTCCTCCATCAGATAATTCTCGCCACGCTTGGTTGCGAGATAATGCACGATTATTTTTACATATTCGTAACTCTATTGAGAGTGAGATTATTAGTTCTGTTAATCACTGTGAATTTGTTAAAGAACTTATAAATTATCTGGAGTTTTTGTATTCAGGAAAAGGGAATATGTCTCAAATTTATGAAGTTTGCAAAGCATTTTATTGTGTCGAAAAACAAGATCAGGCTCTTAAGGCTTACTTTATGGATTTTACGCGAATTTATAAAGAACTAAATATGCTACTTTCTCTTACTATTGACTTGAAAGTTCAATAGGTCCAACGAGAGCAAATGACTATCATGAGTTTTCTTACAGCTCTTCCTCCCAAATATGAAACTGTTCATTCGCAAGTCCTGTCTAGAACTAAGATCTCTGATCTTCAGGAAATCTTCTCTAGAGTTATACAGGTTGAGAGTCTTCTATCAAGGCCATCCGTTGATCGTAATAGTGCTTTAATTAGCTGAGACCAGCCCAACCGTGGTGGATCTAAGCCAAGGGGAGCTAATACTCAACATCAGGAAGCTAGTGGAATTATGTGCTATTACTCTTATGAACCGAGCCATACCAAGCATACTTGTCGAAAGCTTCAAAATAAATAATAGAGAACTCATTCTAGCATGTGGTATCCTCTACTAATGACAAGGTTACCATCTCCGCTGCCGAGTATGCCCAATTTTCTAAATACCAAAAATCACTAGAATCCACTACTCCTACTATTCCCCTTGTTGGTGCTCTTGTTGGGATAGGTAACACTGATACATGTCTTATTTCTTCTTCTTCCAAATGGATTATAGATTCCAATGTTATTGACCACTTGTGTCTTATGTCCAGTTCCTTTATTGCTTCTTTAGATGTTATTTTTGTTTCCAAAACTGTTCACGAAGCCTTATCTCACCCGAGTTGGCATGTTGCAATGGAAGAGGAGATGATGGCCCTTGAAAACACCGGTACTTGGACCTTGGTGGATTTACCTGTAGGGAAGAAATCCATTGGGTATAAATGGGTCCTTACTTCAAAAACGAAGCCTGATAGTACTTTTGACCGTCTTAAAGCTCGCCTTGTTGCTAAAGGTTATGCTTAAACCTATAGTGTTGAATACTAAGAGACCTTTTCTCTTGTGGCAAAACTTTCCTCGGTTTGGTTGTTCATTTTAATAGCTGCTACTTATGGATGAGATTTACATAAATTGGATATCAAAAACGTCTTTTTATATGGGGATCTCCATGAAGAAATCTACATGAAGCAACCACCTAGATTTATTGCTCAAGGGGAGCGTGGGAAAGTATGTCGCTTGAGAAAATCTTTATATGGCCTAAAGTAGAGTCCCCGGGCTTGGTTTGGCATGTTTAGCGATGTGATTCAAAAATCTAGTTTGAGTAAAAGTAAGTGTGATCATTTTGTATTCTATCACAGAACAAATGCTGACATGATTCTCCTTGTTGTGTACGTTGATGACATTGTAATTACTAGAAGTAATACCTTGGGCATCTCATCACCAAAATCCTTTCTTTATTCTCATTTTCAAACGAAGGATTTAGAACCGTTAAAGTACTTTTTAAGGATGGAAGTCCTAAGGAATAAGAAGGGCATTTTCTTGACTTGGAGAAAATATGTTCTTGATTTGTTAAAAGAAATAGGAAAGTTAAGAGCTACGTCATGCAGTTTTCCTTTGATTCCTAACCCACAACTTAATTTTGATAAGAGTAAATTATTTGACAATCCTAAAAAATATAAAAGACTGATTGGGAAATTGAACTATTTTACGTTGACTCATCCTGATATTACCTACCTAGTCAGTATACTCAGTTAGATCATGGTTTCATCAACAGTTAACCAATGAGAAACTCTAAAACATGTTTTATATTATTTGATGGTAACTCCAAGCCGTGGTATATTGTATAGTAATCATAGTCATACAGATATTAAGTGTTTCTTTGATACAGATTATGGCGGATCTAAAGCAACTAGAAAATCTATTACTAGATATTGCGTGTTTGTGGGCTTAAATTTGGTATCATAGAGCAACAAGAAACAAAATGTGGTATTTCGGTCAAGTGCAAAATTAGAATACAGGGCCATGGCACACTGTGTGTGTGATATAGTATAGCTATATCAATTATTTAAGAAAGTTGGCCTTAAAACCTTATTACCAACGAAATTATGGTTTAACAGTAAAGTTGCTCTACACATAGCCTCTAATCTTGTCTTTCATGAATGTACAAAGTACATTGAGATTTATTGTCATTTTGTTCGTGACAAGATTCAAGAGAAGTTTATCTCCACAAGATATGTGAAGACTAGTGACCAATCGAGTGATCTTTTTACAAAAGCTCTTAATGGGGCTCAGGTTAGATATCTTTGTAACAAGTTAGGCATGATTAACATCTATGCTCCAACTTAGGGGGGAGTGTTAGGATATTAGAAGATTTATTAAATATGTAGATATTGTAATTTGTGCCATAATCATAGGGATAGGATATGATTACATAGTCATTAATGTGAGAGTTTCTCTTCCCTTGTATATATTTTCCAACCCTCTGAATGAGAAAGATATATTCAATTCATATTTATCTATATTTCTCTGTAGATTTCTTCAAAATTAGCTCTAGCAATAGCCTTTATCATAACATCCACAACTTGCGAGCTAATAGAAACATAATTCAATTCAAGTAGGCTTGAGTCAATCTTCTTTTTAATGAACTAATGATCAATCTCCAGATGCTTAGTCCTATTATGATGAATAGGATTTTTAGCAATTCTGATAGTTGCCATGTTATCACAATACGTGCATGGGTAGGTCAACACATAGATGCCTTCACAGATCCCAAGTGCTAGAGTACCAAACTTTGCTTTTGCACTACTCTGTGTAACCATAGGTTGCTTCTTACTCCTACATGTAACCAAATTGCCCCAATCAAATGTAAAGTAGCAAGTATTTGATCTTATATCAGTCATAGACCAGCCTAATCAGCATTTGAATATACTTTAATATCCTTATATTCACCCTTCTTGAAGAATAAGCCCTTTTCCAGGGATCATTTTAAGGTACCAAAAAATTATATACACCATTTCCAAGTGATACTCATTTGTTTTTACTCATGAATTGACTAGCCACACTCAGAAAAACTAATGTCTCAGTGAGTACGAGACAAGTAGATTAGTTTTCCAACAAGTCTCTAATATCTCCTTATGTCAACAGGAGAGCTTTCCTATTTAAGTTTCAACTTATAGTCAAACTTAACTGGATTATTTGTAGGCTTGCATCCTGACATGCCAGTTTCCTCAAGGAGATCCAACATATATTTTCTCTATGACACAGAAATGACATTCTTATTCCTTGAAACCTCCATTCTTAAGAAGTACCTTAGGTTATCTAAGCTTTTCACATTAAATTCAGCTGCAAGTGTCTTCATTAGTTTGAGCAATTTCATCATTGTAGTCCCTTGTTACTATAATATTATACACATAAACAATTAAAATTGCCAATCTCCTATCCAAGCCATGTTTATCAAAGAAGCTGTGATAAGTCTAACATTGAGTGAATCCCTGGTTTTGGACAAAAGTAGTGAATCTCTTAAACCAGGCTCTTGGAGACTGTTTGAGCCTGTGCAAGGATTTATAAAGTTTACATACCTTAGTATCACTACTTGTGTCCTCTAGACTAGAGGAATTTTGCATACACAGCTCCTCCTCGAGGTCTCCATTTAGAGAAGTGTTCTTCACATCTAGTTGATATAATGGCCAATTAAGATTTGTAGTAAGGGATGGTAGGACTTTAATCTTGTTGAATTTTGCAACTAGGGCAAATGTTTTTTGATACTCAATTTCGTGGGTCTGAGTAAACCCTTTGGCAACAAGTCTTGCTTTGTGGCGATTATTGCCATTTGGATTATATCTAACTATGAAAATTCATTTGCAACCAACCATAGTTTTTCCTAGAGGAAGATCAACAACTTCCCAAGTTTTGTTCTTTTTAAGAGCTTTAATTCCTCTTGAATTATAGCTTGTCACTCTTGTTTCTTAGCTGTCTTATACACATTTGTAGGAATTTTTTTTAAGAGAAATATTGTGCACAAATGCTTGCAACTGAGGAGATAATTTGTCATAGGCAACAAAATTATCAATAGGGTGTTTTGTGCAATTTCTTACCCCTCTCCTAAAAGTAATAAGAACCTTCAACTATTCTTGATGTTCAAAACTTGGAGTAAGAGAAATTGATTAACTTTTCTTGGAGTGTGTGCATTCATTTGTCTATTGTCTGGTCACATTGCTTTGCTGCCCTTGCTATTCTGTCACTGTTCTTTACTTATTTTTCCTTTCAAGAGGTACACCCGTGTTAATCTAATGTAGTTATCTATAAAAGTAAAAAATCATCTCACTCCTTTGATGTTTTTAATGTTTGAAGGTCCCTAAATATCACTTGTGGATTAGGGAGAATGGTTGAGAGGGTTGGTAAGGATGAGAGGAATAGGTGGATTTGGTGTATTTAGAGAGTTGAAAATTTCGCAATTGGGAAAAGAATTTCTTTTATTCATCAACTGGGTGTACAATTTTTGCATGTAATAAAAATCTGGGTGGCCAAGCCTATAGTGCCATAACAATATATTATTTTCTGGATTTGAATAAGTAACTGATGACAGAACAGTGTTGTTCCTCTTGGGTCCTCTAGCCACTAGAGTCCAGCACACTCTCTAGTATTGCCAATCTTCTTTTCAACTCCAAATCTTGAAAATTACACCAAATGCATCAAAGTTAGTCTTACACTTCAAATCCATAGCAAATTTGCTTATAGATAGAAGATTGTATTGCAATGTGGGTACAAGAAGAACATATTTTAGAATCAATTGTTCAGAAATTTGTACCACCCCTCTACTACTTACTTCAGCTGACATATAACTTTTTTGGACCTGAAACAAGCTCATCTAGGGGAGAGATATTACTAGTCATATGGTCTATGGCACCTGAATCAACTATCCAAGTGTTGGATGTCTTAGAGTGTGCATGGAAGATTTACCTTTTTAAGTCATTACATCTATTCCAATCACTTGTGCAGAACTTTTCCCTTGATTACTCGTCATTTTTTATAGAATGGCTATAAGCTCATTGTTGGACAGATTAGGTTCAGTTGGGCTGTGAGTTTGATCTCCGATTTTAATCATAAGGCCACAGACTCTTTTTGTGACTGGGGTTTTCAATCCACTAGTTTGCCATGAAGCTTCCAACATTTATCTTTGGTGTGACCAGCCTTCTTACAATGGTTACACCATTGTCTATCACCTTTGTTTTGCTTGAAATCTAGAGCAATGTTGCTTTTGGTAGCCGTGGCAGAAGACTTTGAGACAAATTTAGGAAGTGGAGTACACTGTGTTAATTGCTTCCGACTCTTCTCCCACTTAACCTATGCAAATACCTCATCAAGTTATGGTAAAGATTGAGTAGACATTACTCTGTGTTGAAATCCCATGATTAGCACATAATTCTTGGGTAGAATTATGGTAGTTTATTGTGGGCTAAAGTCACATATTTTGTTTTCTTTCTTATTCCTATTTTGTGAGATTTTAGGTTGCATGTTTATTTCCTTTTTTTGTATAGCCAATTAGCTAATATTTTGTTGTCTTTATTTCCTTTATGTTGAGGATTGACTGGCTAATTTTTTGTGGCCTACTTCCTCTATATATTGCAACTTTTATTTTGGAATAAAATAAGAGATTTCATAGTGAAACTCTTTATAATATCAAAGCCCTAAGAGGCTTGACCTATTTTGATTGGCCAAGTTCGGCCAACATGAAACATGGCCGAATTTGGCCAACAAGAGGCATAAAAACATACTGTTCTGGAGCTTTTCATTCATTTCCTTTTCAATAGAAATATCAAAATTTTGAAATCATCATTTTGCTATCATGGGAGACACCACACTTCCCATCACTATCCTTAGAAGGCACCAATTAGCCAAATCCCAGAATCCAGAAGCTGACTACCCTTCATGCATCGTCACATGCCACCAAATGCAGCTGCAACCCCTCTCACATGTTGGCACGTGACACATCATCCTTTGCTATCGTTTGCCCAGAATTGGTTGACTTGGCCTGCTTTGAAAGTTTGTTGATACAATTGATGAAAATTCAGTGCATTGCAATACTAGGTCAAAACTAAAGTTTAAAAAAAAAAAAAAGCATATGTTGGTGATTAGCATTAAAAAAAACAGATTATACATTGACAGTTAGCATAAGAAAATCATACATTGATGATTACTAAAAACCAAGATCTGAAGGTTTTACACAAAAAACACTTAAGGAAAAGTGAAGAAAGAGCACAGATAATATTTTTCAGAGGACATTCTTTTTATTGAATCTACTACTGAATATTTAAAGACATCAATACATGATAAACAGAATAGAAAAATATGCTAATATCTTACTGAATTAGCAACTACATGGCTAACTACCAATATCCTACTCAATCAGATGACTACATGGCTAAATATTAGGAAACAAACATTGACAGTAACAAACTCAAATATTTATTTTATTTTTTTACTGCAATTAATTCCTAAAAATTAGAAACGTTGACAGCTAATGAGGCATATCTCAACACTCCTCCTTGCATCAGTAGCTGCACATGCCTAGCTTCATCCTTAGTGCTTTAAACTTGTCTCTCAGTAAAGCTTTAGTGAAAATATCAGCCACTTGATCAGAGGTTCTGCAATAAGTTAGAGTGACTTCACCACTTTGTTGAACTTCTCTGATGAAGTATAATTTGATATTGAAATGCTTCGTTTTGCCATGGAATACAGGATTTTTGGATATTGCAATGGCTGCTTGATTATCCACATAAATTGGTGTGCTTTCTTTCTGTATAAACTGTAAATCAATTAGCAACTTCCTTAGCCAAATAGCTTGCTTAACAGTTTCATTTGCAGCAATGAATTCTGCTTCTGCAGTTGATTGAGCTACCACTCCCTGTTTCTTTGAACTCCATGAAAATACCCCAGAACTTAAAGTAAAACAGTATCCTGAGGTGCTCTTCAAATCATCCAAGGATCCTTCCATCTTGAACACTTGATTACATTTATACTGAATACCATAATCAAGAGTTCCTTTAATATATCTTAAGACTCTTTTCGCAGCCTTGTAATGATTCACTGTAGCACAATGCAAAAATCTTGAAAGAACACTTACAGCATAGAGGATATCAGGTCTTGTTGCAGTCAAATACATGAGACAGCCAACAAGACTTCTGTAAATGCCCTCTTTAGTCTTTTCTGCATCATCGTTCTTGCTTAGCTTCTCCTTTTGATTCATTGGAGTAGCAATAGCTTTACATCCCTCCATGCCAAATCTATTCAGTATTTCTTTCGCATACTTCTTCTGATTGATAAAAATTCCCAACTGATCTTGTTTTATCTCCATGCCCAAAAAATAAGCCATAACTCCAAGATCTGTCATTTCAAAAACTTTCTGCATTTCTTGCTTGAATAAATCAACCTGCTCAACATTGCTTCCTGTCACCAAGAGATCATCAACATATAAAGAGACAATTAACAAATTAGCATGTGAGTGTTTGATGTACAAAGTTGATTCATTGAAGCTTCTTGTGAATCCAAGGCTCTGCAAATGCTCATCTATTCTGCTATACCAGGCTCTAGGAGCCTGCTTCAACCCATACAAGGCTTTCTTCAACAAGTAAACCTTGTCTTCTTGCCTTTGAATGGCAAAACCTTCTGGTTGTTTTACAAAAATATCCTCCTCCAAGTAACCATTTAGAAAGGCTGACTTAACATCAAGCTGCCATACTGTCCATCCTTTTTGAGTTGCAATTGACAGTATTAATCTAATGGTATCTAGGCATGCAACAGGTGCAAAAGTATCTGTGAAATCCTCTCCATACACTTGTGCATAGCCTTTGACCACCAACCTTACTTTGTATTTGTTAATGGAGCCATCGACATTCAATTTTGTCTTGAACACCCATTTCACTCCTATGACTTTCTTGTGTTCTGGTCTATGAACCAAAACCCAAGTTTGATTTTTCTCAATCATATTCAGCTCCTCCTGCATGGCATCCATCCACTTTGGATCCTTTGTTGCATCTGTAAAATGTTTAGGTTCCACCACAGACATATTACATCTCTGATATACATCAGATAATGATCTTGTTCCTCTAACTGGAAGATCATCAATTGTCTCATTTAGTGGTGAAGATTTAGAGGATAATTCTTCGCTGTCTGGTATACTCTTTTTCTCTTCCCAGTGCCACTTTTCTAGTTCTGCAAATTGAATATCTCTACTGATCACTATTTTTCCAGATTGTGGAAGAAATACTTTATAGGCTTTAGAGACGCTACTGTAGCCTACAAAGATGCCTGGATCAGCTCTCTTATCAAGTTTGTCTCTCTTCACCTGTGGCACAAGAGTATAACAAATACAACCAAACACTTTGAAGTTCTTTAAAAGTGGCTTATAACCATACCAGGCTTCAAATGGCGTTTTTCCTTGCAATGCTTTAATAGGCAACCTATTTTGCAAAAATACAGCTGTGTTAGCTGCTTCAGCCTAAAACTTCTTGGGAAGATCCTTCTCATGAAGCATGCAGCGAGACATCTCCATAATGGTTCTGTTCTTCCTCTCACTCACTCCATTTTGTTGAGGAGTGTAAGGAGCTGTTAACTGATGCTCAATTCCAGCTTCTTCACAAAATTTAGTGAATTGATTTGATGTATATTCAGTCCCATTATCAGATCTAATGGTCTGAATCTTGAAATCACTATGATTTTTAATCCACGCCTTGAAACTCCAAAACACTCCTGCAACTTCAGTTTTGAATCTCAAGAAATAAATCCAACACATTCTAGTCAAATCATCAATAAAAGTTATATAATAAAGACTCCCATTCAAAGATGGCTCAGACATAGGCCCACAAAGATCAGTGTGGATCAACTGTAGTTTTTGAGTTGCTCTCCAAACTGATTGAGTGAATGGCAGCCTAATTTGTTTCCCATATTGACAAGTTTTACAAACTGATTTGAGAGGTTCCAATGGAGGTACTCCTTGCACCAAATCTTTCTTGCTAAGATCCTGTAAAACATACTCATTGCAATGGCCTAACCTTTTGTGCCAAAGCTCTGTTTTATCACTAATTACAACATGAGCTCTTTGATCAATGTCAGTCAAATCCAAGGAAAAACATCTATTTTTCATTTTGACTTTAAACAATAATTGACCATGAGCATCGCTGATCCAGCACATTTTATCTTTAAATGACACCTCAAAACCATTATCGATCAATTGCCCAACACTAAGTAAGTTTTGATATACCTCAGGAATAAAAAGAACATCTGAAATCTTCTTTATACCTGAAGGAGTTTGCAATGCAATGGTGCCTCTGCCTTTAATCTTCATGTAATCTCCATTGCCTATCTTTGCTTTGGAGCCTTCTACCTCTTCTAGATCAATAAATAACTCCTGATTGCTAGTCATATGACTAGTGCAACCATTGTCTACCAACCAGATTTCGCTTGAAGTTGTGACTGAAAAACACCTTGCAGTGAATAATTGCTCCTCCTGTTGATCTGCAACATGAGCTTCTGTCACTTGTTGAGAATGTTAAGATTTGTTTTTGCATATTTTAGCAATATGCCCCAGTTGTTTGCATTTGTTGCACATCACATCTGGTCTCTTCCAACATTTAAATGGTGGATGACCCTTCTTCCCACAGTGTTCACAAGGAGGAAAGTTATTCCTATTGCTGTCTCCTTCCTTCTTATCAGAACTACTGTTGTCCTCCTTCTTTCCTTTCTTCTTTCTTTTATAACTTTGACTAACCTGCACCCTGGCTTGCAATGCTCCCTCAACAGACCCTTCCTGCCTCATATGCCTTCTTTGTTCCTGTGCTTGCAAGGCACTCAAAAGTTCTGCCAAAGTGATGGTTGACAGATCTTTTGAGTTCTCCAGCGCTGAGATAGTTGTCTCAAACCTTTCAGGAATTGTTACCAGTAGCTTTTGCACTATCCTGGAATCAGCAAAGTCTCCTCCCAACAACCTCACTTTATTTGCAATTCCTAGAAGTTTATCTGAATACTCTTGAATAGTTTCAGATTCCTTCATCTTCTGCATTTCGAATTCCCTTACAAGATTCAGCATCTGCATTCCTTTGATCTTCTTATCTCCTTCATACTCTTTCTTGAGATAATCCCAGATCTCCTTAGCTGTCTTCAGGGTCATAATTCTTGTGAAGATTGTTGGAGAAACAGTAGAGAACAAACAAGACTTAGCTTTTGACTTCCTCTGCTTCTTCTCTTTGTGGCTTCGTAGTTGAGCTACTGTAGGATTCTCTGGCAAAGGAGGAATCTCATAATCCTCCTCAACAGCTTCCCATAGGTCATTGGCATCTAGAAAAGCTTCCATTCTCATAGCCCAAATATGATAATTTAGGCCATCAAAAAATGGAGGGGCTATGGCAGTAAAAGAGGGTTCAGCTTGCATGGTGGTTTGCATTTTGTATAACACTCAGTGTTTTTCTCACAGGTCCCACAAGATAATAAGAGCTCTGATACCAGTTTGAAGGTTTTACACAAAAAACACTTAAGGAAAAGTGAAGAAAGAGCACAGATAATATTTTTCAGAGGACATTCTTTTTATTGAATCTACTACTGAATATTTAAAGACATCAATACATGATAAACAGAATAGAAAAATATGCTAATATCCCACTGAATCAACAACTACATGGCTAACTACCAATATCCTACTCAATCAGATGACTACATGGCTAAATATTAGGAAACAAACATTGACAGTAACAAACTCAAATATTTATTTTATTTTTTTACTGCAACTAATTCCTAAAAATCAGAAACGTTGACAGCTAATGAGGCATATCTCAACAAGATCTCTACCTTACAAAAAGCTGAGGAAGATGTCCAAAATCAAGACCCTTGCTACAAAGTAAGGGGAAGAAGAGGTCAAAGGGTCATAAATCAAAATAAAAATGCCAAGAATGAAGAAAACTGGCAATGCTAGCTCTAAGCTATGCCTAGCTTGAAGGGGAGTATTAAAATCCCATGATTCTTGGGAAGAATCATATGGGATATTTGTTATTAATGGGACATGATTCTTAGGCAGAATTATAGTAATTTATTGTGGACTGAAGTCAGATGTTTTGTTTCCTTTTTTATTCTTGTTTTATGAGGTTTTAAGTTGCATGTTTATTTCCTTTTATGTTAAAGTTGATTGGCTGATATTTTGTTTTATATTGATTGATAGTCTATGGCCTTTATTTTCTTTTATGTTGAGGATTGATTGATTGATTTTTGTGGCCCATTTCTTCTATATATTGCAATTTCAATTTTGAAAGAAAATAAGAAATTCTAGAGTGAAATTCTCCACTTTGCCCCTAACATCTTCAAGCCTATCATTAAGTCCTAGAAGAAGAATGTAAATTCGTTCCTTTTCCACCAATCTCTTGGAGTAATCTGCATCTTCACTGCACTTCCATTGGTGGACTTAAGTCTAGCTGCTCCCAATACTTCACTAGGATATTGAAGTATTGAGTGACATTGAATTCCCCGTTTCAAGTCAAGGATGAGTCCCTTGATTTGAAACAAGGCTACTATATTCTCTACTGAAGAGTATGACTTCTTCACAGCATCCCGCACATCTATGGCAGTATGATGAAGGAGAAAGTTCTCTCCAATTTTGGTAGACATGGAGTTTACTAGCCATGATTTAATCATGTTGATCTCTGTTCTCCATACTTTGTATTTGGGATCTAAAATTTCTGGTTCAATAGCCTTACCAATGATGTATTTCTCCTTGCCTCTTCTTATGATGAATGTTAAAACTCCTTGAGAGCACTATAGGTAATTATTTCCATTGAACCAGTGATTTGTGATCATCAATGGAGCACTTTTGGTAGCCATGGAACTAGACCCAATCGAAGAATTGTTGTGACTGGTGATCTGAAAGGTTGAGTGTGAGGTGCTGGATAGAATCAGGGTCTAGAGTTTATATTTGAAGGGCCCTCATGGAGCCAAATGATATCATCTCAGTTGCGCAGCACCTTGCTCTAATACCATGAAGAAAATTAGAGGAAGAGTCAAAGGAAATTAAAGAAGTTGTATGTCTATTTTTTTCTGTAAAGGATTTCACTTCGGAATTCCTTATTTTATTTCAATATAGTGGAAGCAATTTATAGAGGAAGTAAGCCGCAAATTTTAGCCAATCAAGCTCAACATAAAAGGAAAGACCATAGAATTTTAACCAATCAACCTCAACATAGAAGGAAATAATGACTATAGAATTTCAGCCAATTATCCTCAATATAAAAAAGAAATAAGCATTTCACATAAATGAAAAATAAAGCCTCATAAATAGTAATCAAATAAGGAAATAAAGGCATTTGACTTTAGCCCATTCATAGCAATATCCCATATATGATTCTCTTCAAAAATCATGAGATTCTAACACTTCCCCTTAGGTTGGACATAGCTTGGAGCTTGACATTGCCAATCATCTTCACAAATCCTAAATTTAGCTTGAGCAAAAGAAGTAGAACCAACAATTTTGTTGGAATTAGTGTGTTCCTTTTGATCCTTATTACTAAGCAATTTTGGTAGTAAATCCCATTACTCTTTGGTAAAAGGATTAGTTTCAAATTGAGTTTTGTCCTTATTGGTCATCATCGGTTCATTGCTCTCATTTTCTTGCCTTGATTTCCAGTTTGTTGGTTTGCCATGAATTGTGCAGTATATTTCCTTGGTGTCATGAAGGATTTCACTTTGAAATTCCTTATTTCATTACAAAATAGTAGAAGCAATTTATAAAGGAAGTAGGCCAATCAACCTCAACATAAAAGGAAATAATGGCCATAAAATATTAGTCACTTATCCTCAATGTAAAAGGAAATAAACATTCCACATAAATGAAAAATAAAACCTCATAAATAGTAATTAAATAAGGAAAAAAAGGCATTTGACTTCAGCCCATTAATAGCAAACATCACATATGATTCTTCCCAAGGATCATGGGATTCCAACATTCTGTGTATTTCCCATCAGAAAGTGCTGATGCAAATAAGGAGTTGATAGGATAGGTTAGCTACAAGTCAGCCACTCAAATTCCAATCAGTCCCATGATAATAGGGAAGTTAAAATTAAACGATCCTCACCCAATCTCTTAGATAGATAAGGGGAGATAAAACAGAATAAGTTAAACTAATTTAAACTAAATTAAATAATAATAACTTCCTAACAAACACTCCCACACGTGCACTCCTCCCTTCATCACATTGACTTTCAACAAATATATACTACTGGTTGATGATTAACTGAATGTCAATGTCCTTGTTTGTAATCATGAAACTCTAATACAAATGATTTTCTGTTGCAATATTAGGAAATATATCGCATCAAACTTCCTGGTTCTCCAACAGCTATTGGTGAAGGGAAGCCTGAAAATCAAAATCATGCTATTATATTTACGCGTGGAGAAGCTTTGCAGACCATAGACATGAATCAGGTAGCTTTGCTTGAAACATAATTCAGGTTGCATTTGATACCCTCTGTAATTTGGTCTGCTTACTATTATCTTTTCTTTTATAAGGATAATTACTATGAGGAAGCTTTCAAAATGAGAAATGTATTGGAGGAATTCCATAAAAGTCATAGTGGCCAACGGAAACCCACCATATTGGGTCTAAGGGAGCATATATTTACTGGAAGGTCAGCCTTGTGACAATGTATTAAGTATCATTTGAATAAATGCTTTCATGATGAGCAAATAATGATTTTTTTAAAATAAAAAAAAAACATTGCACATGATGGTAAAACCTGTATTTTATGGTTATTGACAAGAAACGGTTCAAATAGACTATTCAAACTATTAAGTGAAAGCCTGTTCTTAGTTTTATTAATATATTTAACGTGCCTTCTCACATGTCTAAGTCATAGAGGCTCTAATACCATGTTAAGATCTACTTCAACTCAAAAACTTAAGCCATTAAGTGAAAGCCCTTGCTTGGTTTCATGATATTAATAACAGTTACATTATTTATTGTGTAGTGTTTCATCACTTGCTTGGTTCATGTCAAATCAGGAGACCAGCTTTGTGACCATTGGCCAACGAATATTGGCAAATCCTCTAAGGTTAGTATGAATATGTTTGTCTCTAACTTCTAATGCGATATTGCATGTAGTTCATATTACAGAATACAAATTCTTGGCTTTTTTTGTCCTAGGCTGTCTTTTTTTCAGCTTTATTGCTTCATTTTCTTATTTGTCTATTTCACTCAGTCTGCCTAATTTGAAGGGGGTTGGCAGTTGCAAGTATATCTTCAACCTTTTCCACTTATCCTTTTTTTTTTTCCTCCCCTTTTCACTCCTTTTTTTATCTTCAGTCTCTATTGTTGGGTTGCCACTAAACCAGTTATCCTAAAAGTTGTGATGTCAGGAAATTGCAAAATAATGGTTTTTTTTTTAAATTTATATCTCCAGAGCAGCTCCTCATGCAAAAGCCCTTTGGGCCTGAAACATGAACAAGGCACTGACTCACTGTTACTTTTTTCTGAAATTAAATTAAATATGAGAATGGGAGTGGTGAGAATCAACCCCCTTACCACTTGGTTAAAGATGATTTAGTAGCATGTCAAGAAATCATTATTAGAGTTATATATCAAAACAATTTCTAGGCCTTCTTACATATTTTTTTTCTTTTTTTTTTGGTTTTTTTTTGGGGGGGGGGGGTAGTCGGTCCTTAGTATGGGATTATAGGCTTTGTGTCAGGGGTTCAATTCTTTTTGTGTTCTGTTTTCTGCTTTTCTCGCACTCTCTGGTTTGAGGATTTCTTACCCTCCGCCTAGTTGTAAATTATTCTCTTTCTGAGAAAGTTTCTTATTTTATCGTTAAAAAAAGAAAAAATCTTGTCATCCTCATTCTCCTTATAAATTTAATTTTAGCACAAGGTATGGTGAGCCTTAATTTGTCTATGCTACTAGTCCCAAGGCCTTTTGCCTGTGGGGCTGTGTCAGAAATATATATCAAAACCATGTTTGAGCCTTTTTCTAATAGTATAAGGCCTAAGCTGTTGGGAGAGTTGGTCCTTGACACCAATAGTTGGTTGGAGAAGGCTGAGGAATCCCTTTTTGTATTCATTTGTGTGTGAACTGTAGTGGATTTTTTTTTTTTTTTGCCTTTTCTTTGTTTGGGATTGCTCCTGATCTACATGTTGTTGGCGGCTTTAACATCGCAGCATAATTCACAACCCAGATAGTGTTTTTGGCCATGTTTTGACATGTAGTTCATATGTCATGATTGTGCTGCCTGAACCTATCTAATTTTTTTGCTGTTGAATTTATTCTATTGGGAGGGGATGCTGGTTGAACTCATTTTCTTTCTATTGTGCACAAGAGGTGCTTTTGGAGATTTGGGAGGTGAAAGGAGGGTAAATTCATGTTTATCGAAGCATTGTTTGCAGTAGTTTGGTGTGTTATGTTGGAAAGGAAGCCACTAACTCCAAGAATCAGTTTCTGACACTTCATTGCTTTAAGACAAGACACTGCACGTTTTTTCACCATGGTGCTATAGATAGAGGTTCGAGGGGCTATATTGTTGTTTTAACTTAGTAACTTGGGGGATTTTATCTGTTTTATTTGTCTTTTGTTTCATTACGTATGGAGGACTTGTCCAAAAATAACCTCAAAAAATCATTACTTTAGGAGGACATAATTGAACCCAAAAAACAAAAAAATGAAATCAGCTCAACAATGGCAAAGGAAAAAAAAAATAGCAAGGAAACTGAACACTGAACTTGATGTACTTAATAATTTTATTCATCTGAAGCCTTGCTTATATAGACAGAAAAAAAACACACCTAAATTCCTTAAAGATGGGCAATAACAAAATCCCAGATTTCAGCAACTGAGAAAACAAAAAACTCTCTAAAAAATAGGAACAGAACTTGGAAAAAAAAGGAACAGAAATTTGACTACCAAACAAGAACTTATTTTGACTAACAAACTAAGGAAACAACTTACTAATATCTACATTAATATCCAACATACTCCCCCTTGATACAAACATTTTTTACACCAAACTTTTCTCTAAAAGAAATAAACTTGTTCAAAGCAAGTGGCCTGGTGAACACATCAGCAACTTGATCATCAGTGTTGCAATAAGTCATTTGAATGCTCCCTTGTTGCACCAGCTCTCTAATAAAATGGTGACGTGTCTCTATCTGTCTTGTACAGCTATGGGAAACAAAGTTCTTTGTCATGGCAATGGTTGATTGGTTGTCACAATGAATTCTTCTTGCCTTGACCTGATTTTGTTTCATATCTTCCAAAATTCTTCTCAGCCAGACTGCTTGACATGCTGCTGAAGTGGTAGCCATATATTCAGCTTCAGAGGAAGATAGTGTAGTAGAAAATTCTTCTTTGAGCTCCAAGAGATAGTGCCACTTCCAAGAGCAAAAATATAGCTTGTACTCTGTTGATCATCGATTGAACCTGCCCAATCACTATTGCTTTACCCATACAAGTTGAAATTATTAGTTCTGCCATGCCAAATTCCAAACAAGCTGGTTCCCTTCAAGTATCTCAAGACTCTCTTAGCAGCACAATGATGCAATTTGTTGGGATTTTGCATAAACTGTGACAAAATACTGGTGGCTAATGCAATATCTGGTCTGCTGTTTACCAAATAGAGTAAGCTTCCTATCAACATGCCATAGACATGACCATCCACCTTTTCTTCTTTGTTATTCAAGCTGAATTTTTTATTGGTAATCATGGGAGTCTTCATTGGCTTGCACTCTTGCATTTTAAACCTTTCAAGAAGATCATTAACCTATTTTTCATGTGAAAAGGCAATCCCCTCATCACATTGCTTCACTTCTAGCCCAAGAAAATAATTCATCATCCCCATGTCAATCATTTCAAATTCAGAAATCATAAGTTCTTTTAAATTCATTCATTAAGAAAACACGATTACCAGTATCAAGTCATCCACATAAAGACACACAATTAGTAATTCATCCCCTCCTCTAGTCTTGACATACAAAGTAGGCTCATTTGTACTCTGTTGAAATCCACATAAACTGAAATGACTGTTGATTCTCTCATCCTAGGATCATGGAGCTTGCTTGCTTTCTTTAATTGATATATTCTATTCTCTTGACCTACCACTTCATAGCCTTTTGGTAGCTGGACAAACACTTCTTCATTCAAAACACCATTAAGAAAAGCTGATTTTACATGAAATTGATAAACATTCCATTTGTTTTAAGTTGTCGAGGCTAAAAGAGTGTGTATAGTATCAAACCTTGCAATCAGAGCAAACCTCTTGTCAAAGTGGACACCATAATGTTGCATATAACCTGAAGCAACCAGCCAGGCTTTGTATTTTTAAACCTACCCATCTGATCTGTATTTTACCTTGTAAATCGACTTCAAGCCGACAGTTTTTGCTTTATTTGGTAGATTAGTTAGCTCCCATGTCTTGTTTTTTTTCCCATGGCCTTCACTTCTTCATCCATAGCGACTCGCCAGTCATTGAATTTCACAACTTCTTCAAATGAACTTACCTCTTGCACTTGTGCAATTTGACATCTCTCTGTTGTTGCATAAATTTCTGCCAAACTCCTCCATTTTCGTGGTAGAGTTTCTGAAGAGGAAAAAAAGTCAGAATGTGTTGGACTAGATGAATTAAGTGAGTTGGCTAGGCTAGATTATGGTGCAGAAGGACTAGAGTTATCCTTCTTGGCATCAGCATTCACCAATGGATTTTCTCGTTGATCATCATCTTCTGAAGAAGAGCCTGAAAAATGTTGTTTTTCGTCCCATTTCCAAGCATTTTCTCATCAAACACCACATCACATCATGACCGATTTGTAGCTTCTTGGTAAAAAGATTATAAAATTGGTAGCCTTTAGTTTCAATGCTATATCCCGCAAGAATGCACTTCATACTATTGTCATCAAGCTTTGTTCTTTTTTGAGAAGGAATATGCACATATGCAGTTGAACTAAATACCTTAAGATGAGTTACCTTAGGCTTCCACCCATGCCATGCTTCAAAAGGAGTTTGGTGAGGTAGTGCTGTTGTGGGACTCCTATTAAGAATATAAGCAGTTGTGTGTATTGCTTCTGCCCAAGAAGTTTTAGGCAGATCCTTCGCTTTGAGCATGCTCTTTCCCATCTTCACAAGACTTCTATTCTTCCACTTTGTGACTCCATTTTGTTATGGAGTGTAGCCGGCTGTCAATTGTCTTTGAATGCCAGATTCAGCACAGAATTTGCCAAATTCTTCCAGTACAAATTCACCTCCACGATCTGTTTGCAACACTTTCATGGACTGCCCACTTTGTTCTTCAACAAATAACTTAAATTTTTTGAAGATCGGCAATGTATCTAACTTTTCCTTAACAAAATAGACCCAAGTCATTTGACTAAGATTCATTAACAATGACAATGAAATACCTACTGCCATCAAGCAAAAGAGTGTGTGCATTGGCCCATGCACATCTGCATGTATTAGCTCAATTGGTGTTCTAGCTCTTCTTGACTTCCCATTAAGAAAAGAATCTCTGTTTTTTTTCTAGCGAAACTTTCGCAAGCACCATCAACATGCTTTATCAAAGGCAAACCAGTCACCAAATTTTGTTCATACAAAGTACCCAACCTTTTGAAACTTAGATGCCTATATCTATGATGCCAAAGCCAATTCTAATCATGCATGATGACCTTCAATGCAGATTTGACACAACAATCTTGGCTCAAAGGAAATAATTTATTCTTAGTCATTGGTATTTCAAATAAAAGATGCTTCTTAGACTTGTCCTTGTTGACATGACAAGATGAGTCTTCAAAGACAAGTGAAAATCCTTTTAAAAGGATTTGGCCCACACTGAATAAATTTGAATCTAAATTAGGTACACAAAGTATATTTTCAATGCAATTTATACCACATGCATTTATCTTTTCCTTAAGCCTTTTGAACTGCTGCATCACCCATTGTCACTTGACTAGTTATCAACTTATCTATGCTAGTGAAAAGACCGAGTTGACCTGTCACGTGAAGACTGCATCCGTTGTCTACATACCACACATCTAAAACACATTCTTTAGCAGAATAACATGCAAGAAATAAACTTTAAGTTTCATCCGCTTCCTTTTCTTTGGGAAATTTGGCTTGTTTTTGTTTAAGGCAACAATATCTTTCTATATAGCCATACTTTTTAGAATAATAACATTGCCTAGGACGCAGATTTTCACCTTTTTCAGCTCCTTTTGAATGTTGATTATTGCCACCAGACCATTCTTCTCTGCCTCCTCTTCCACCTCAAAGGGATTTTCCACCTCGACCTTTGTTGAAGGCACCTCTGTAGCTTGATTCACCGAAAATAGCTTTCTCTTTGTAGTGACAGCTACAACTTGCTCTGGAAAGCACATTCAAGTGGTTTGCTATCATATCTACTCATCTTATCTTTGTGAGAATAAAGGGAACCAAGCACTTCATCAGTTGTTAGCACACTTAAATCTTTTGACTCCTCTATGTTCGTTACAACATGATCATATTTCTTAGGTGGGCTTATGAGAATTTTCCCAACTACTTTTTGTTCAGCCAAATTCTCTCCACACCTCCTTATTTGATTAACAATTTCCATCATTTTGTTGTAGTAGCTTTCCAAAGTATCAATGTCACTCATAAACAAGCTTTCGAATTTGCATCGAAGAGTTTGAAGTTTGACAGTGAGTACTTTGGCATTACGTTGATACCCTTTTTGCAAAGCATCCCAAGCTTTCTTTAACTTTGTGGCTGTTGAAATGCAAGGAAAGATTGATTCATCCATTGCTTGTTGAATAAAAAATAAGGCTTTGGCATCCTTCTTTCAAAAGTCTTGATCATCTACTACTTCATCTTCATTGTAACCTTTCTTTACTAAATCCGATAAGTCTTGGGACAAGAATAACGTTTTCATCTTCTTGCTCCAGATTTCATACTCATTACCTTGGAAGTGTGGCAATGTTGGCAGCAAAGGATTGAAACCACCAATGTTGTTGGCCATCTACTCTGTCTTTGAGATCAAAGTAGGAACTAAGGAACCTTGATCTGATACCAGATGATAAAAAAATAAAACTAGCTTAACAACAGCAGATTAAAAAAAATAGCAAGGAAACTAAACACTGAACTTGATGAACTTAATAATTTTATTCATCTAAAATCTTGCTTATATAGATAGGAAAAAAAAAAAAACCCCACACATACACACCCCCTTAAATTCCTTAAAGATGGGCAATAACAAAATCCCAGATTTCAACAACTAAGAAAACCAAAAACTTTCTGAAAAATAGGAATAGAAATTTGACTATGAATGAGAACTTGTTTTGACTAACAAACTATGGAAAACTTACTAATTTCTACATTAATATCTAATAATAATGTCTTTTCTTTTGCTTTCTTTTCTTCCTTTTATAAATTAATATTTTCACTACAAGTAAAAAGAGACGTTGAAGGCCTATAACTGACTTTCTATGGATTTAACTATTTGAGCCTTTTGCTTATTTACTTGTGCACTTAATCGTTTAGTTCAATAAGAAAAATAATGATAAATGTTATAAATATTAGAAATCTTTGTAAATAACATAATTGTTTTAGTCATACCCTGGAATTTAAGCACATGTGTATATTAGTTATTACATTAGTCCCTAATTGTAATTTGTCTCCTAAAGTAGCCTTCCTTGCATCTATAAATACCCATGCATTTTGCCTCATTCAATACAACAACAAGAATTCCAAACATTTTATCATGGTATCAAAGCCTTTAAGCTTTCTCACAAAATTTTCTCTGGCCTTCATTGCCATTTCCATCCTCCAATAGCCTTCATTGCTACTATATCAACTTTTTGTTTGTCCATAGCCTTTCTTGCTACTGGACATAATCTTCTACCTTTGTTTTTAAGTCCCATTTGACCCAAACACCTTAGGTACCACCACAAAGCTCACTAAGTGGCCTTCTCCAGTTGAAGTGACCATTGCACGTACCTCCACAATGTTTTTGCATCAAGTTGCACATGCCGGCACATAAGGGCACGTGGCACATCCTCTCTAGCAGTGATCAACCCAGAACATGTTAGCAACAATTGTGAAGGCTAGTCCAAGTGTCCTCCAACTCTATTTAAGCTTCGATAGTGGTGTTTCTCTTATTGGCAATCATTTCCTGCACTTTTGTTCGCTTTGTTTGTTGCTTCCCTTTGTACTTGCTATTTGCTTGTGATTTTTCATCTTCTAGACCATGTCTATGAGTCCCACAACACCTCTAACCTTGGCAATCACTCTACTCCAACAAGTGATTTGCCACATATTCAGGCAGCGTACGGGTTGAAGGACAAAAATTATTTGAAATGGGCTTAAATAGTTCACACATTCCTCAATGAATGAGGAAAGTTGAGTAATTTGTTAGGTATTGGTCCCAAACCAAGGGATCCCAAATTTGATACCTTAGATGACAAGGATTCTTTAGATATATTTTGGTTATAGGACTCTATGTCACCAGAGATTGCATTTGGCTAAGGAGATATGGGTTGTTGCTCAACAAACCTATTCCAAGGTTCAAGATGCTATACAAAGTTATGAGCTTAAGATCAAAATATCCAACACCAAATAAGGAAGCCATTTAGTCATTGGGTACTCTAATTTGCTAAAAAGTCTTTGGAAAAAGATAAAACCATTATCAATGCATTCAAAAGAAGTGTAGTGAGGATGCAACTATTTTAATTGTTTTGTGGAAAGGGACAAAATGTATAAGTTTCTTGTAGGGTTGAACATTGAATTTAATGCTATGGGAGTCTAGATACCTTGCTAGGAGGAGTTACCATCCTTAAATGAGGCAACTACCATTGTATCAGTTGAGGAAGGAAGAATAGGTGTGATGATTAAAGCCCAATTATTGGAGAGTTTTGCTTTAGTATCCAAACATATTATGCAACATCCTGATGAGGTCAAGGGGCAAACTAATCAATCAGAATAGTCTAACAAAGATTCTTTACAGTGTACCTACTGCAAAAAAGTCTCGACACATTAAGGAGAAGTGTTAGAAGCTCTATGGTACGCCTCAACCCATGAAAAAAGGGCCCAACCAAGCTCATATGACAACTACAAATTCCAGCAATGAGAAAACATCCTCCTTTGTTGATTTCAATGAGGCGGGGATTAAAAAGCTAAAGTGCCTATTGGGAATATTGGACAAAATGCCAACACCTACCACATGTACTTGTTCTTTAGTTCTCTAAGGTATTTTTTCTCAATCTTCATGTACCTTAATTCTATCTTTAATGTATGGAATAAAGTTTCTTCCAAATCTTAGGTCATTGACTCAAGAGTTACAAATCATATGACTAATTCTTCATACAAATTCATCTCATATACTCCTTGTCCTAAAAATAAAAAAATTAATATAGCTGATGGATCGGTCACTCCTGTAGTTGGTCAGGGAGATGTTTGTTTAAGTATGCTTAAGCATGTGCTTCATGTTCTAAAACTTTGCACTAATCTTATTTTAATTCATTAACTCACAAATGATTCTTATTGCAATGTGACCTTTTACCTTACTCATTGTATGTTTTAGGAACAAGGAACAAAAAGGATTATTGAATTTGCTAAAGTAAAGGATGGCTTATATTATCTGAACAAGCAAAATGGACAAAGCAGAGTTCAGATTTTAACACCTGTTTCTTTTCATTTTGAATATTTAAGCCCAACAAAGATAAAATTTGGCTTCACCACCTTCATCTTGGTCATCCGCCGTTTCATGTTATTAAAATTATGTTTATATCTTTGTTCAAAGGATTAGTAATTGATACTTTTTATTGTGAAATTTGTGAACTTGCTAAGCACAAATGTGTTTCCTTTCCAATTAGTAATCACAAAACTTTAGTACCTTTTAATTTATGGTGATATCTAAGGTTCTTTTCTTGTTTTTAATATTTGTAGAGCTTGATAGTTTGTTTCATTTATTGATATTTGCACTCATGTGATTTGGATTTATCTGCTGAAATAGAAATCTAATGTGAGTTTAGTTTTCCCAAAGTTTTGTTATATAATTAAAACTCACATTAGGGTAGGGATATAAAGATTTCATTTTGATAATGTAAGATTTTTTCAATCAGTCCCTCTTTACCATTTTTCAAACACAGGGCATAATTTATGAGTCTTCTTGCATTAATACACCTCAACAAAATGGGATGATTGAACGAAAAAATAGTTATCTTCTTTCTTGTACAAGATCATTTATGTTTCAAAACAACGTTCCAAAGCAATATTTGGAGAAAGCCATTTTAACTCCTACTCATGTCATTAACAAAATTCTTACCCTTGTTCTTGGTTTCAAGAGTCCAAAGCAAGTCCGTACACAATTCTTTCCCAATTTCAACACATCAAATAACCTTGTTCTAAAATTATTTTGGTGTGTTGCTTTTATTTATGTACATTTTCAAAATAAACCGAACTTGATCCTCAGGCTTTCAAATATGTTTTTATTGGCTATTCCTCCACTCAAAAGTGTTACAAATGTCATCATCCTCCTATAAGGAAATTTTATATGTTTGTTGATGTCACATTAGTTAAACATTCTTCCCACTTTAACAATACTTAGCTTCATAAGGAAAATTCCTCCATTAAAGATACAGATAAGGATTTCTTCTTTCTTGAGTTCCCATCAAATAACCCACAATCGTTTGAGCCTTAAATACAAGAAATTACCATATCTAAGCCAACCTCACAACCAATCACTCTATCTAAGTTAAATTTATAGCCTAAGAAAACTCAAGGCTTTATTTGTCTATTACAAGTTTATTCTCAAAGGAATAAACTAGTCTCCATGCTAGAGCTAGTCCAATCATCTATTTCTGCCCTTGAAAGCGTTAAGGTAATACCTTCATCCATTGATAATGTTCCTAAGAAACTTGCACACAGTGATTATAGTTTCCTATTGTTTTGTAAAAGAGCACAAGACATTGCATTAAGCATTTTTTATCTTCTTTCATTCCGTATAAGAATTTGTCTCGTAACCACAGAGCCTTCCTCACCAGTCTAATGCCATCTCTATTCCTAAAACCTTATCTAAGGCATTGAATAATGAAAATTCGATACATGCTATAAAGGATGAGATCAAAGAACTTGAGAAAAACAAAACATAGGACCTAGTGAAACTGTCGAAAAGGAAGAAAGCAGTTGGCTATGGATGGGTATTCACTACTAAGTATAATTCAAATTTGTGTACAAAGCTTGGCTTGTTACCAAAGGATATACTCAGACCTACTATGTAGACTATATGGAAACTTTTGCTGTGGTTGTTAAAATGAATATGGTAGGAGTCTTATTATCTGTGGCTACTAACTCTGATATGTAGAAGAGAATAGGATAGGAAATCAGAGGTAGGAGCTAAAGAGAAGAAAGAGATAGGACAGGATGAAAATCTTATTAGTATTCATTCATGTCTTTTAGCATATAGGATGTTGGTATATAACAAGTGAGCAACAGACTAACGGATTCCTAATGGACTAACTAATTAACTACTTCCTCACCTATTTCTGATATTCCTAACAATACCCTTTCCCTCAAAAGAACCCTTGTCCTCAAGAGTTAAGGTGTGTGGTACAAAAAGTAGGATACATCTGTTAGAGCTCATACAATTTCACCTAAGTGACTTCTTCTTCTAGCAAATGTTGCCACTGCACCAGAATTTTGATAACAGCGCTGCCTCTGTGCTTGACCAATTGTCAGTGCAAAATTTTCTCAGAAAACCAAGTGATCAAGTTGAGCAAGCCAATGTGGGGGAGGATGACATGGAGTCGCAGCTAGATTATAGCAAGGCTTGAGTAAGGAGACACGAAAAGTATTGTGGACCCGAGAGGTAGATGGCAGCTCTAATTTGTATGCAATTGGTCTAATTTTCTAGATGATTTTGTAAGGGCCAAAATACCAAGGAGCCAATTTTTGTAAGCTCTTAAGGGCTATAGATGAGGATGTCATCCCAAAAAACACTAACACAAATTTTTTTAAATATTTCTTAAAAATGCTATTCATGGCTATCTGAAATATGGCTAGTATGTTTGTAAGGCTGAATGGCATAACAACGAACTCATAAGCCCCGAATGAGTTTTAAACATTGTTTTTGGAATGTCCCTTAGCTCTGTTCGAATTTTGTGGTAACTGGCCCGTAAATCCAACTTAGTGAATAATTGTGCTTATTGTAATTCATCCAACAACTCCTCCATTATAGGTATAGAAAATTTATCTTTGATGGTATGAATGTTAAACTCTTTATAATCAACACACATTCACCATGAATCATCTTTCTTCTTAACCAGAACTATAGGTGCTACAAAAGGTGAGGTGCTATTTTGAATGACCCTTAAATTTAGTAATTCATCTACCATTTCTTCAATAACATCCTTTCAGGTAGTTGGATATTTGTAAGGTTTAGCGTTAATAGGATATGTACCTTCCTCCAAATTTATACTATGATTATGTCCCTCTCTAAAAGTGATAATGCAATGGGAGCTTCAAACACATCCTTCTAACTTTCTAGCAGCTGTTGGATCTCTAAAGGAGCCTCACATATATTCTTATTTGTGCTACTAGTTGGCATGGTCAAACACTATAACCTTTCATCCTTGTTTTGTATTGCTTGAATAAGGAAGAATTGTGCTTCTTCCTTATGAATTTCTTGAATTTGTTTCTACCATACTACCTTCCATTTGTTAGGAGGATTAACCATTAGCTTTATCAGTCGCCCCTTATACCAAAATATCATTGTGAGGTTAACAAAATCTCATTGCACACACCCTATTGCTTTCAACCAATTTATTCCTAACCCATATCATTGCCATGTAGAGAGATAACTAACGCATCAGTGTAAAATTCTTCACCTTGCATTTTCCAACAAAATCCCTTGCATACTCCTTGAATTGCTAGCTTGCCCCCTCTGGCTACTGTAACTTCAGCATCCCTTAGTTCTCTTTAGGAATTCCTTACTTCCAAGTTGTGTGAACATCTATGAAATCATGGGTACTGCCACTATCAATTAAGATATGTAGTACCTTCTTGCCAATAGGTCCCCGTACTCTCATAGTGGTGCTGCCATTGATCCCTTCAATTGCATTCAACGAAATCTTCCGAGTTTTATCCGATTTTGAAGTCAACTCTATTTCTGGCACATTGTTATCATCCTTTGGTTAGTTTTCACAACTTCCATCAAATGCAACTATAATTTTTATGTGTCAAGGGCATTCATGACCTAGAATGTATTTCTCATGGCAAAAGTAGCATAGATTATTGGCTCTATATTCTTCAATCTCCTCAGGTGACATAATCTTCTATAGCCTTACTCCTTTACTACTTATTAGCCTTTCTTTTTGGCTGTTACTGATGCCCCCTCCTATCAATGACTTGGTCGAATCTAATCTTTCCTGCTTGCCATAAGTTTGATTCCCTAGGTAACTCTGTCTTGAAGTATTCCTGCCCATTCCGTTCTTGCCTATTGCACCAAAAATGTATTTTTGCAGCTTAGCAATCCTCATTGCATCCAACAATTTTTTAGGCCTGAATAGTTTGACCCCTTTCCCAATTTCCTCCTTGAGTTCAGCAATAAAGCAGCTAATCAATTGGCTCTTAGTAAGGTTCACCTTATATGAAAGATTGTCAAATACTTCTTGATAGTCACATACGCTCCTTGTTTGTTTAAGATGCATGAGTTCCTCCATGGGATCTTTATACATGGGTCTAAACCTTTGTTTGACGCCTTCTGCGTACATCTCCCATGTTATGGCTCTTTCTTCTTGTTTCTTTTCATAACTTTTATGCCAATGAAAACTTTTTTCGTCTAAATGAAGGCTAGCGATAGTAACCTTCATCTCTTCAAGAGTGTTATCTAGCAAGAAGTAAGTCTTGCATTTCTCTAACCACCCCAACACATTCTCTTGATGGAATTTGAGAAAATCCATCTTGGTGAAGCAAGTAGGCAACTGATAGTCTTTCAAATTTTCACCTTATCGACATTCTCTATCTCTGAATGTAGTGTTTTCCTTCTATGAGGCTAACAACCTCATCACCTCAATCAATTGCGACCACAATTCTTCTATCAAGTTGTGTAGACTTGACACTCTTTGCTCCAGTGTAGACATCTATTGATCCACCTTTGTTTGAAGCTTCTCCTCTACGTCATGCATCGCAGCTTGAGTGCATGTAGCTTCCACCATGTTTGAAGATTTTTGCTCTGATACCACTTGATATGTAGAAGAGAATGGGATTGGAAATAGGTGGTAGGAGATAGGAGAAGAGAGAGATAGGATAGGACGAAAATATGATTAGTATTCATTCCTATCCATCAGCATACAAGATGTTGGTATATAACAAGTGAGCAACAAACTAACGAATTCCTAACAGACTAACCGATTAACTACTTCCCCGCCTATTTGTTATATTCCTAACAAACTTTGGTTGGAAATTATAGCATTTTGATGTCAAGAATGCTTTCTTACATGGAGATCTAGAGGAAGAGATGTATATGAAAATTCCACCAAGATTCAACTCACATACTGAACTAGGCATAGTGTGTAAACTCAAAAGGCATTGTATGGGCTCAAACAATTCCTAAAGGCATGGTTTGGAATATTTTCTAATGCTATGATTGGATGGGGTATAAGAAAAGCCAAGGTAACCATACTTTCTTTGTGAAGCATTCAAATTCAGAGGGAGTGTCAGTACTATAGGTCTATGTGGATGACATTATAATCACAAGGAATGACCTGGAGGGAATATTGTTAAAAAGGAAACTAGTAAAGGAATTTCAAATCAAGGAGTTGGGCAAACTAAAATACTTTCTTGGCATTGAAATAGCTCACTCACAGCAAGGAAGTTTCATGTCACGACAAAAGTATATGTTGGATTTATTGACAGATACAAGCAAATTGGGATGCAAACTAGTAGAGACACCTATAGAGTCAAACCATAGAATTTGTGGAGTTCTAGAAGATATTCCAATTGATAGAGGGTCTTATCAAAGATTTGTGGCAAAACTAATTTATTTGTCTTATACCAAGCCTAATATGACTTATGCTGTGGGTGTTGTAAACCAATTTATGCACAATTGTAAGAAATCACATCTTCGAGCAATTTATAAAATTTTATATACATAATGAGTACACAAAGGAAAGGAATCTTGTTCAAAAAGGGGGAAGGACTGACTCTTGAAGCTTATATAGATGTAGACTATGCAAGATCTCTTGTAGATAAGAGATCAACATTAAGATACTGTACTTTCCTAAGGAAACTCTTGTCACTTGGAAAAGCAAAAAGCATATTGTAGCGCAAGATCTAGTGTGGAGGCTGAGTTTAGAGCAATGGCACCCAAGATATCTAAATTATTGTGGTTAAAATAATCTTGGAAGATTAGAAGATTAATGTGGAAACCCCAATGAAGCTTTATTGTGATGATAAATCCATTATCAACATTACTCATAATCCAATACAATACAACTATACTAAACATGTTGAGGTAGATCAACAATTTATCAAAGAAAACTTGGATAGCAGTTTAATTTGTGCTCCTTTGGTTTTTTCCCAACCAACTTGCAGATGTGCTTACCAAAGGATAATCTAATGTCAACCTTCAAAACTTAATCATCAAGCTTGGCATAGAAACTATTCACTCACCATCTTAAGGGAGAGTGTTAGAAATGTTAGAAATCTTTGTAAATAATGTAATTGTTTTAGTTATACCCTAGAATTTAAGCACATGTGTATATTAGTTATTTCATTAGTCCCTAATGTCCCTAATTGTAGTTTGCTTATTTATAAAAATACCCATGTAGTTTTGCCTCATTCAATACAACAAGAAGAATTCCAAACATTTTGTCAATAAAATATAAGAATAAATTTGAAAATTTCTAAATTAACTTTGCTTTAGTAGATACAAAAGTCCTTTTTTTTTTCCCTTGTAGAATATTATTTTATTGTCTACTTCATTTAGGTTTTCTACATTCCTTAATTTACAGGGTACGATTCCACTATGGACATCCTGATATATTCGATAGAATTTTCCACATAACAAGAGGTGGCATAAGCAAAGCTTCAAAAGTTATAAACTTAAGTGAGGACATATTTGCAGGTATTTCAAGGTTCAGCAGAAAATGTATGATTGGTGGTTGGAATTTGTGGACTAATTGTTCTTATCTCCTTAGGGTTCAATTCAACTCTTCGTGGAGGATTTATCACACATCATGAATACATCCAAGTGGGAAAGGGGCGTGATGTGGGCATGAATCAGATATCACTCTTTGAGGCTAAGGTTGCAAATGGAAATGGAGAGCAGACACTTAGCCGTGATGTTTATCGGCTTGGACGACGGTTTGACTTCTACAGAATGTTGTCCTTCTACTTCACAACAGTTGGTTTCTATTTCAGTAGCATGGTAATCAGTTTAATTTCATTGTGGAATGTCTTGTTATTTGATGGCTATTATTAATAACACACTGCTAGAATAGACTGTTGGACTGGATGATCTTTTATCTTTATAGGAAGTAGCTTTACCTACACAAATTGTTCAGTTTGACATTACAAATAAATAAATGAAAGGTAAATTGGTAGAAGTAGATTAGTAGATGACTTATCAATGTTTAATACAATTATTTTCAAGGAAGTTCCACTATGGTTTGAATGATAAAGATAAGAAGACTTAGGTAAAGCCCTTAGGTATTTGCTATCAAATTCTTTAATAAAAACATGTGCAGGGAATTTTTTGAAAAACCCAATCACGTGATCATGAGTTGTAAAAAATGTCCATTTATCATGTTTTTATTGGAGAAGTTGATATCAAACACTGAAAATTGCACCTATGTTTTGTCATACAGAGAACTGCTCAATGTGGTTTGAATGAAACAGATAATGGAAGGGATTTTTGGATAATGTCTTATCTGTCAGCACTTTTGAATGAATTGGTTGCTTTTATCTCTAAGACTCATACTCAAGCGCTTAATCTTGGCTGTGATGACACTTATTACCGCATCATGCATTGACCTCATGCCAGATATTTATAATTAATAAAAAATAAGGCTCATTTATGTTGATATTAGGTTCATTTAAGACCTTGTTGACTGCTTGAATATCTTGAGACTGGACCAAATTCATATTACTTATCAAAATCACTTCATTAATCTGGGCTTAGGTATGGAAATAACACAACTCAAGTTGAAGGGTGTTTATGATAACCTACTTTCACCTTGAGTGGTGTTATTTTATATGACTATAATGAATGATATATATGAAAAGTAAAATGTACAAACAGTGATAGATGTAACTGTACATCAAAATAGGTGGAACTAAAGAGATTCAGCATATAGAGAACCCTGCTTCATGTATTAAAATGGGGGCTAAACTAATGGCTGCATTTGAATGTCATAATTTTTTTCAGGTGACTGTGTTGATTGTCTATGCCTTCTTGTATGGACGTCTATACATGGTTTTGAGTGGAGTTGAGAGAGAAATTCTTCAAAGTCCAAACATAAATCAGAGCAAAGCCCTTGAAGAGGCCTTGGCAACCCAGTCCGTCTTTCAGTTGGGCTTACTGCTGGTACTGCCCATGGTTATGGAAACTGGCTTGGAGAAGGGATTTCGCACAGCCTTGGGTGATTTTATCATCATGCAGCTGCAGCTGGCCTCTGCGTTCTTTACCTTCCAACTTGGAACAAAAGCACATTATTATGGAAGAACTCTCCTGCATGGGGGCTCTAAATACAGATCGACTGGTCGTGGATTTGTTGTATTCCATGCGAAGTTTGCTGATAACTACAGGATGTACTCAAGAAGTCATTTTGTGAAGGGCCTGGAGATCCTTATACTGTTGATTGTATATGAAGTCTATGGGAAGTCATATCGCAGCTCAAACCTTTATCTGTTCATCACATTCTCAATGTGGTTTTTGGCCACTTCGTGGTTGTTTTCTCCTTTTTTGTTCAATCCCTCTGGTTTTGATTGGCAAAAAACAGTGGATGATTGGTCAGATTGGAAGAGGTGGATGGGAAACCGTGGAGGTATTGGTATCCCACCTGACAAAAGTTGGGAATCTTGGTGGGATGAAGAAAATGAGCACCTTAAACACTCACATTTCAGGGGGAAAGTACTTGAGATAATTCTTGCATTTCGCTTCTTTATGTACCAATATGGAATCGTTTACCACCTAGACATAGTTCATCATAGCAAAAGCTTGCTGGTACAACACCTTTTCTCCAATCCTATTAATAATTGATAGCTTTATGGAATCATCTAACCACTACGATTTTTCCTTATAGGTATTTGGACTTTCTTGGGTAGTTTTGGTTACTGTTCTTGTTGTTTTAAAGGTACGTAAATGCTATTTATAGATCATGAGTTGAGTGCTTTGCATTGGCTGAAACCTCTGATGATAGTCTCCACAAAAATTAGAGTAAAATTTAAAAAAAAAGTGAGCTAACTTGTTTGTCCTTAAAAGATGACTTGTACATCAGTTTGATCCTTTAATCTTTCTTTTTTACATCAGCTGAATTTACAAATTGTCATTTTTACATCCAATCAGTCCTTTTATCACTCTGTTGTGTTATCCTACATGTTCCCATTTGTGATATCCTATTTATAGTAACAAACAATGCCTCAACAAAGAGATCACAAAGGGGTGCACACGAAAAATGTTAAATCAGACTCAACAGGATGATGGAAGCGCTGAATTGATGTAAACTGACAATTTGAGTATTGAGGTGATGTAAAATATGATTGAAGAACCAAACTGATTTAGGAAATGATTTTCCTCTTAATTGAAATTTTAGATGTAAAGTAGTTGCTTCCTGTTAAATTAGAGAAGCATTTAGACTATCATTTTACACTTGGCGGTTCTTTTACATCTCCAATAGATATATGCGTTTGATCTGCTCTTATTTGCATAAACTCCATGTGGCCATCAGATGGTATCCATGGGCAGACGAAGATTTGGCACCGACTTTCAGCTCATGTTTCGTGTTCTTAAGGCACTTCTCTTTCTTGGCTTCATGTCAGTCATGACTGTATTATTTGTGGTCTGTGGGCTCACCATGACAGATTTATTTGCTGCCATCCTTGCCTTCATGCCTTCTGGATGGGCCCTTATTCTGGTAAGTTAAAAAACCTTTCATTTCTGGAGCATATCTTGTTAGTCTCAGATGTCTCTTGGGCAAAGGGAATATTTGGCATCTAGAAAGCAACTGTTTTCACTTTTGATTAACTAAAAATTACCAGAAGTTAGATATCAAATTTTTGACTGGAGTCTGGACAGTTGATTTCTACCACTTCATAAAACCCAGTGCATTTTTCTCAGAAAAGCATTTCTAGGTATGCATGCCACTTTCAATTCTAAACTTGTTGAAACGAATAAATTCTTAAAGAGACTCAATCTATAAAAAAAAATTTATACACTAAATCAATGATAAATAAATATATAAAAATGTTAGATACATTTTTCAATGAAACCAACCTCTAACTGATTAGTTTGGTCTACAATTCTTTGTAAACTGAGCCTAAATGAGAAGGCTCTTTCACCAAAAGTGTACTATCCAACTTTACTAAACAATCACTTAGATTTGATTGTGTCAATGAAATAGTGTGCTAGAAAGATGCTATAACCTAAAATTCAAGTTTTCTAAAATTTAGATCCAGTTTTTTGGTGTTTGCTATCAAGTTATCTAATAAAATCATGCCATGTGGAGTAATTTTTTTTAAGGAGTCAATAATTTGAGGCTGAGTTGTAAAAAAAAAAGGTCTACATATTATATTTTTATTGAAGAATCTGATAATAAACACTCAGAGAACTTTACTCCAAGTGTTGTTGTCTTTTGTTCTTCGCCCTAAACCACTGAGGTTTCCTTTCTCTTGTACTATCAAGATTGCGCAAGCATGCAGGGGATTATTGAAGAGAGCTAGACTGTGGGATTCAGTAAAAGAGCTATCCAGAGCATATGAATACGTAATGGGATTAATAATCTTCATGCCTACAGCCATATTGTCATGGTTCCCATTTGTATCAGAGTTCCAAACTCGGTTGCTGTTCAATCAAGCATTCAGTAGAGGGCTACAGATTTCAATGATTCTTGCGGGGAAGGAGAAAGACCCAGATAAATCAGCATGACATTATTAAGTTTGCTGAGTTAGTCGTGGGCTATTACTTTTTTCTTTATACATCAAGGTGAATTTTGTATCATGCTCCATAGAAATTAGTACTTTCGCCTCTTTTCACTCATCCCTGATTCTTAAACGCATCATTTTCAAATTTGAGGTTTTTTTTTTTTCGGTTGCTTAAATATACTTTTAGTCCTAGTTTAATACGAGTTTCAATTTGGCCCCCGTAGCTCAAAATAGGACAATGTTACACTCTTATTTGGAGGATTTTAAGAGCATATTCTTTCAAGTTTTATTTGGGAAGTATGATATTGCCTTTTTCATACTATATGGACTGAGCAGATATGACAAATATTAAAAGCCTGGGCAATAATTGGAGGCATGATTCTAGCAATTCGGATCCGTACATTTAGGGGACAAATGTATGTTGTACAATTAGAGAAATAAATTGAAAGGTGTAAGGCTTAGCAACTTTTAACGTTAGAAGCTTTTCAATATTTTTTTCGCTTATTTTGTATTATTGTAAGAAATCCGTTTTGATGATTCTAGCTAGACGATGTCAGAGATTTGAAAAAAAAAAAAAAAAAACCTTGATACACCTATAGAAGAAGACATTGCGTATCTTTATGTTTATGCCAAGGGTAAGCTGCACGTGGAAAGCTAGCATTTAACGTGCTTGTTGTGGCAGAATATTAAATGATTTTTCAAATGATAAATTCATTAGAAATGTTTTCGTTAATTTTTTGGGATCAAAGTGCAAAAAATTTTTTTTTTATGAATCCTTTGTAAATGACTTATTATTTATGAAATCAATTGAGATATACACGAGTTGTCTTAAACATTAAACACAACAATAGTCAAATAACTATTTTATTATTATACTCGCAATACAAAAAACGTCTGGCGTCATTAAGATGTCTTTCATGCATTGCCTTACAAAAATTTTATTAGTACGTATTTGAACGTGATTAAATAACAAAAACAGGCAAATATTAACCAAAAGAAGACAAATGATTAATTTATATGAATAAATTTAACCAATGTATCAGAACAGTTGACTATCGATATTTCACATTTTTGTACTATTTGACCTCTTTGTTAAGACTAGATTTTGTGCACTTTTTAAGTATTTATAATTAGATTCTCTAATAAAATTATAATATATATAAATTTTTTAAAAAAATGTAATCATATAATACTAAGTTATAAAAAATTATATATTTGTTTATAATTATTATATTTTAGTTAAAGAATTTAATAGTAAAAATATATGAAATTTTATAATTTTTTTATAAATTTAAAAATCGTACACTTATTTATAAAAATCATAAAATATAAAAATTCTGTAATAAAAATCTAATATAAAAATACACTTGTCTACGAAAGATACTGCACACAATATTATAATAATGTCATACAAAAACATTGTAATTAATATATTATGTGTAATAAATGTACAAAAATTCAAGTTTATTTAGTTGAAATAATATATAGAATATATATATATATACATATATACACATCTATATATAGATACATATATATAGAATATATATATATATATATTGTTATGCAATCAAAATGAGATAAGAAGATATGAACTATTTATTACTTTTATACAATGGATATTTATTCTTTCAATAAGGAATACTCATAATGAGATACAAAAAAAGTTATTCAACAGAACTATATGAAGATGTCCTAAATTGGTCTGTTTTCTGTTGGAAAGTGTTCAGTCACAGAGCAGCATGATAAAATTGTGGGTCTCATTTGAGCTTTATACTGTTATAGATACATATACATTTACATTATAGAGTATATACGTTCAGTAAAGCATGTGAACAGCTGACTGAGGATGTATTAAATGGTTTGAACTTACTGTTGACATCACACTGTGCAATCTCGTATTTGAGTTTGACATTCCAATCCAGACTCAATCTGCAGATCTAAAGCCTCATTCGGCCTCCCTTTTCGTTTTCAACCGCAAGCAAACTTCTGCAGAGATGGTGCATTCTAGGGTAAACCTGGCTAGAGATGATACCTTTTAGGTTTGCCCAACTCGGTCATATATATATATATATATATATATATATATATATATATATCTTATAAGCAAGCCAACCCATGAAAGTTTCAATGACGAAATGGCTCCTGATGTGATTAAACAATGAATGAATGGGGAATGTGTTAACACCAGAAAAAATTGACTGGATTAAGTAAATGTGTTTGCTACTTGTATTGATAGATTTGGGCTCTCCAAAGCTATTTTGTAAGAGCTGATCTAGGCTTTAGATGATGAATTAGGCCAAGAATTATATGTTAGGCTCTTAGGTTTTTAATGGAATGACAATAAGGAATTGGCCCAACAACCTATAGCTGCAAATAAGGATGTTTAGTAGGCCCTTGGTAGTTTTCAAGCCATTATTACTACATCCCTATAATTTAGGGATAAAATCTTAAAACTATGGTAAAGCAATTACCCATGCTCAGTTGCAAAATTAAAAGGAACCATGGAGCTAGCCAAGTTATGAAAAACACAAAAGAAAAAAAAATGAAGAATCACTCCTTGAATTTTAGGAATGAATTTGACTTGGTCTATTAACAAGGCATTTAGTCCATGGGCAAAATATTTATCTCATTTTAAAAGAAAGCTAATATGGCATAACACAACCCTAAAGATGTTGGCCATGACTCTACATGTATGCAAGGATGGGGAGAAAAATTAAGAAGAGTGGTAGACATGCTTAGTGGGTTTAATGAATTATGTTAGGCAAGGCTTATAAAAGCCTAACATAAAATTTGTAAAGGAAGAATCTAGTCAATCAAAACAAATCTTTATTAGTTGCATTCCTTTGTATTCATAGCCTTATTTTCAAGCATTTTTTCAATTTTATCTTTCTTTTCAACTTTATCTATTTTTCATGCAATTCACTACTCTTCCTAATCATAGCATTTAGCCACTAGTTATATCTTCAAACTAGGAACTTTTTTCAGTAGTCTAAAAACCCAGAGTTGTGGAATAAAATATCTTCCCCAGCACATCACTTAAGTATAGGAATCATCTATACAAAGTTAGCTGATCTATTCAGCTAATGTTTCCAATTTCACAAGCAAACAGAATGAATATGATGACTTCAAGTTTGGATCTTGTTATTGTTTATTGTAGAAGGAATTTGATTACAAATTGGTGGTTCATGTTTGCATAAATTAGATCTTATAGATGTTGCTTACATTGGATGACAATATACAAGAACCACAATTGTTATGTTGTATACAATAGAGCATGTCAAGAAGCAATCAATAGTCTAGTACATACAATTAATACTAAAGAAAGAAAACCTCCAACTTTATCACCAAAAGGTAGTTCGTTATTGTTTTAATTAAAAAACCTCATTATATCCCTTATGCTC
Organism: Erythrophleum fordii; assembly: GCA_032878935.1. Lineage (NCBI taxonomy): Eukaryota > Viridiplantae > Streptophyta > Magnoliopsida > Fabales > Fabaceae > Erythrophleum > Erythrophleum fordii. The sequence goes on along the minus strand of JAVQMF010000058.1, from coordinate 24,910,339 downwards.
CCATTTAATGTTGCAAAACATAATTTTTTGGGGCCTACATCTTTTGCGGTCACAAACAATGTGTTCCAAACAAATGTCTTTCCAATTTCATTGAGATTATATCCATATGCCCAAAAAAAAACTTTAATGTTTGAATTAACTCTATTCATTATTGTATTATAAATGCTTTTCTACTTATAAGTGAGGCATAATAAAAGCTTTTAACGCTTGATAGCCAATAATTGTCTATCATAGTAGGATTCTTTTGGGATTAGTCTATTATATCTTTCATTGAGATTATCATCATCTAGCAAAGGCATTAAGGGTTCATGGGCCGTAGCTAGTTGTTTTAGTTAATGGAAAATTGTATAATGTCCTAAATTGAAGAGATTTATACACATTAGAACTATTTAATATAAACAATATAGTATCTTGAATAACTTAAGTACATGTCAATAAAAAAATCCTAATAAGACTTAAATACTAGAAAAAATTTTGTTTAAACAAATTTTGTCTACATTTAAACAAAATTTGATTTCATCTAATTTTTTAAGTTAGTACAATTCAAAAGTTGTTATTATTTGTTAGTAAACATTGATCCATTGTATCTATGTCAATCTTGCTATCACACAAGCTAGAAATGTAAACACCTCTTCTAATATTCTCGTTCTTTTTTTAGGGCTCTTACTTATTCAATTTTAGCAGTTCTCAATTTATGCTCATTAGAGCCTCTAATTTCCGTTATTACTGTTTTGTGTTTTTTTTTTTATAAAACTTCTTTATTCTACTATCTAAAAATAGAATGCTCTATTATTCATTTTTCTTTATTCTCCTTTGTACAAGTTCAATGAATTTAGTATAATTTCAAGTGTTTTCACATGGTATCAAAGCATAATGCCTAATCCATAGCTCATATTTAACAAATACATTGCCCTTATCTCTGAAACCCTAAATAGGTCAACCTCTTCGAAGAACACATCACCCATCACTGGACAAATCCATGCGTTTGTTCCATTTTCAACTTAGGAATGCAAATCAGCCACGGGTCCATCATCTCAGCCACCACTTCTATCAAGCCCACCTTTATAATTATATCAAGTCACAAACTTGATGGGTACAACTATCTTTAATGGTCCTCTTTCATCATAATGTATGTAAGAGGCAAAAGAAAGGCAACATATCTTATAGGTGAAGTTACTATACCTAATACCATCAATCCTTAATGTAACACAATAATGTATTAGCCTCAACTAGTCTCCATTTAGGCTTTATTCTATATGATTTCCATAGAAAAAACATAAACTGTGGCATTTTTATGCTATATATTGGGGTTTAAATGCTCATATTTTGTCTCGTGAGTCCCATGAACCCATCAATCATATTCTTTACTCAAAATCCATTTATCACCCATTTCTAGGGACTTTTGGCTCTATCTCACCTATCACAAGGAACTTTTGGCATTACCTCACCTGAGTAATTTTTACAACTCAAAACATAAGCATATTGGTACCAATACATCAAGACAATAACATATGGCATGTCTCACAAGACAAGCACATACACAAGCATACAATGATTATCATACATCTAAGAATACAACAAGAAAGAGTGGAGAGCTACCTTATAAGCCAACACACAAGTCTTCCCTTTCAATTTCTCTTCTCCCTTCTCAGTCTCACAATTACAACTAGATAGAGCTGCTTCTTTTGAGCCTAGACACAACAAGTAGCATGCAATTACCCTCTTGGAACTCAAACAATTACTCACAAAGGCTAGGAGATTAAATCTCTAGTTTCTCCCTCTTAAATTTTACTAGCCTTTCTCCTAGTTCTTTTGTATTTCTCAACTTCTCACACTCTAATTCAAGAATTTCTTGCTTGCTCTAGGTTAGACTTCATTCCTCTCTCAAGCTCTCAAGTTGGTAGAACCAACATACTCAAGGAAAGCAAAAAAAAAGAAGAAGGAAGATACATGAGTATCTACCTTGAGTTCTAGCTTCTTTCAAGAGTGATTCTCTTTTGCCTTCACCTTCCTTTTTATTCTCCACTCTCCCTCTTTTGAACCAAACTCAAAACAAAACTAATTCACCAATCAAACCCATAGAAAGAGAGGGCAAAGAGAGAAGAACAAAATTCTAAGAAGAAAAGATATGGAAATCTCAATTTTGCTTATCTTTTCCTTGTTCTTCCTTCCTTCTCTTGGTCTCTCTCTCTCTCTAGCCCTTTTCTCTGTTTTGGATGAAACTTAGGTCGATTAGAAGAAAAGAAGAGGATCTAGACTCTTTAAGAAGTAAAATTCTCCTTTTTCACACTTTTCCAAACTAACCCTCGCTATAGCAAAAAATAACCCTCCCTATAGCAAGCACGTATCAGTCCTAAGCCCCTGTTCTCACTACGGTGCGTGCTATGACGAGGAACTCTCTAGTTTTTGTATGGAATGCCTGAACTCGCTATAGCTAAAAGTATTTTTGCTATAACGAATAGGTATATTCGCTATAATTAAGTCATTTCTTACTATAGCTAATAGGTGCATTCGCTATAGCCAGGATGTAGCCAGTAGACTTAAAAAAATTTCAGAACTTAAAAAATTTCAGTACTTTTTAGTTGTTACACTTAATGGTTCATAGGGGATCCTAAAAATCACATGATAATGTCAAGGCTGATATGCTCAATAACACTTAAAGCAGGAGAAAATTTTCTTTTATGCAAAACAACAACTAAAATATAAGAGGCTATAATGGATACTTATTCTTCTCGAGAAAACATTAATGCTCTAATTGAAATAAAAATGTTTCTTCATGATTTTAGCGAAGGTGATTTAACCGTGATATAATACTATAATGTCCTACATCGCCACTAGCAGCTGTTGGACACATAAACCTTTCCATGGTCATATATCTCATATGCACGCCTGTTTAAAAGAATAATAAAAGAAGAATGAGTCTATAAATTTTTGATGAGGCTGAACTCAACCTTTAAGGACCTTAAAGGTCGAATAATAAACACATCCCTTTTGCCAAGCTCTATGATATAGTTTCAAAAATTACATATGAAGAAAATTGCCAAAAACTTACTCATGGCTTTCAACTAATTGCCATATTTAACATGTCTACTTTTGTTGCCTAAAATAGTACCTTATAGTGGTAATTTCGCTTTGATGGTAGAGTTCAAAAAAAAATCCTAGCTAATAATCTCACCCAATGTGTGACTATTGTCTTAACTTTGGTCACACAAATGACAAATGTTGAAAAATTTATGGGAAATTGGCTAATTTGTAGCCATAATTCAAAAATAAGGCTAGAGAACATATGGTCAGTAGTGAAACATCTCCTAAGCCTACTCTTTTTTTGGCAAACAACTTAAGCTACTCCAAAAGTTATCCATGGTACAAAACATAAAATCTAATAACACAAAAGGTAATGTAGCGGCAGTTAACATAGCTCGATCAATTAAATTTTCAATTGCTTTTAACATTAATGGTCTTGAAAATCAATGGGATGTGGATTTGGGAATATCATATCATATGACCCATAATGCTACCTTTTTTTATAATCTAAATTCTTGTCCCTTTTCCTTAAATGTGAAAATTTCTTATGGGACTTTAACCTAAGTCACTAGAATAAGAAATATTATCATATTTGAAAATCTAATTCTTAAAGATGTTTTACTTGTTTCTAACCTTGCATGCAATCTTCTCTCTATCAGTAAACTTGTAAAAAATAGCAATTGCAAGATTAATTTCTTTAATGGTTGCTTTGAATTTCAAGACTTGGCATCCAAAAAGATGATTAGCAATACTAAAGAGATTAATAGGTTATACCTCATAAGCATAAAAAGGCAAAATTAGTGAAGTTTAAATACTTATTCTGATCCTAACATTATTTTTTGACATAATATATTAAAACATCCAAATTTTCAATACATGAAAATAATGTATCTTAGTTTTTTCAATAAAGATATCATTATTATAAAATATGAGACTTGTCAACTTGCTAACTATGCCAAGACTCACTACCCTACATATACTTATAAACCCTCATATCCTTTACGCCTCATTCATAATGGTGTTTGGGGTCTATCTAAGGTTCAATGGTTATCTATTGCTTTTTTTTCAAAATTGTACATGCAAATATACATATCACAACAGTAATAAAATAGTGAGTAGAATGTTGCTCCCTTGAGGATTTGACATTAAGATAATTGCTAAATATTAAAATTGTACACCTTAATCTAAATCAAGCCAACAATAAAAGTGATAAGAAATTAAACTAAATTAAAAACATAAAAATAACAAAATAAATGAAAGACACCATTTTAGATGAAATTGCAAAATAATGAATTTGGGATTACGATTTCCTTTAACATTTCATGTAAACTAATTATCTATCTTCATCTTATTTTTAATATCATTAATAGTTTAGGACTTTAATTTACCTACGAGCATATTTTGAATTATCTATAGGCATTTCTCTAACAAATTCATAATTCTTTATGTAATTGATTTAGAGATTTAATTAAGAATAAGTCTTAATATGGATATATAAGGCCAATAGGTATATTGCTATTTTACAAGTGAATTAATCCACTCAACATTACAAATTCTATGAACTCACACTACCTAATTTATGGTGAAGTCCTAGAATCTCTTTTCCAAATTTCTTTAAATTACCCAATTCATTTAATGGTTTTTATATACTTAGAAGTATGAAGCACAATAATTAAATAATTAAATCATACCATTAATTGTAAATAAATAGAATAATTACAATATATTACAAGTGAGTGTTTATCACAATCCCAACTTAACAAATTTAGCTCATAATTACAAGAAATAGTAATATTAAGAATAGAACATAAACCAAATGAGCAAATAAATATAAAGAAAAGCAAAGGAAGAAGAGAAAAAACTAATTTAATCAATGAATCTTCTTCAAACCCAAACTTCTTCCATGGTAAATAAAGCTTTAAACTCTTCCTTCTTCTCCATAAAATCTTTAGAATATGGCCTCCTTAAAGATATGGGAAACCCTTTTAAAACCCTAAAAAAATTAGGCTAAAAATGGTGCATTTAACACTTTTCTGAAACATGTTGTGACAATGCTCAAAAGTACCACGGCACAGCTGAATTTTTCATCTGTAGTGATTAAGACTGCAGCAGCACAGAGTTTTTATGCCACGACACATTTTGGTTTTGTTTTTGTATGCATTGCGGTGCTTAAATTTGTCATCATAGCCTTACATTTTTTTAGCAATAGTTTTGAGTGCGATTTTTTTCTCTCTTTTTTTTTCTTCTTTTTTTTTTCCTCTTTTTCCTTTTTCTTTTTGATTATTTTTCAGCAAATCTTCTTAACTCTTGGTACTTTGTATTCCAAGGCTTTTAAACTTGCTTCTTTGTAATTTTAATCCTATACAAATACAAAATTCATGTAATTACTATTTTTAATATAGTAACAAAGATTAATCAATTTAATAACCTAAAGATTTAGATAAAAGCACAAAACACATATGCCCAATTAATACAAAAATTAACCCAAAACTAAAGAAGTAAAACCATAACTTACTAAATATTAATTTTAGATAAAATTTATTAATTTTATATAACAAAAATATAAGATAAATGTAATATTGATATGATAAGACCCTTAAAATATTAAAAAAAATATAATAATTTAGGAACATATCATACTCCCAAACTTACCTCTTTACTTATCCCTAAGTAAAGCTATATTAAATAACAAAATTTCTTACCTATTCAAGCTTTCATATCTAGTAATGATAGATGCATGCCTTTAACAATTACATTAAAAAGTATCATTAATAAGAAAAGAAAGTAATGCATACAAGTTTCAGAATTCAAGAATTAATGACAAATTTTCCAAACCCATGATGCGTGTGTGTGTGAAAAACCACGCTAAAGTATAATTGCAAGTTTTAAAATAATTTATATAAATCAAACTACACAATAAACCTCTCCTTGAGGAGCTTCATACGGTTGCTCTTTTACCCTCTCTCCATTAATGTAAGCCATTGCATAACCCATTAATCAATAAGTCTTTTAAGATTGTAATTGGATTTATGGTTATGACTATTACAAGAAAAAAGGTATATGAAAAATGATGAGAAAGATTCAAGAGAATAACCATTAAGCACAATAATAGAAGATAGAATTCTCTCTCTTCTTTTATTTTCTTTTTCTTCTTAGGTTCCCTTTCATTTTCTTTTCTTCTTTTCTTTTTTTTTTCACTTTTACACTTCTAAATTTAGTTCATTTTGATCCACTAAAAAAAATTCTTTCTAAAGGTTAATTCTTTGACTACTTTTTTTGCTTTTTTTAGTTTTCTTTTCTAATTATCATATTTTTTATGTCTCTCAAGAAATAAAGAACTATGCAATCGTTGTTCCCACACTTCTAATTTACATGTTTTTCATAAGGAAACAATAATTATTCACATCAAACCCACATTAGACCTTATTTCACTCTTTTAGTTTTCTTTTCACATAACATCAAATGTTAATGATCCTCTTGAAAAAGGGTAAGAATATTATTTTTTAAACTAAAGGTCATTAATGTGATTTAAAAATAGAAATTTTATGCAATTATATGCATGTTTTACTTAAGGTTCAAAAAAAGTGCTAGTGATATATTTTGCATCAATTAGGCTTAAAATCTCAAACATAACCAATAAATGTTTAAATTACTTTAATAGTTTATACAAAGCCTATAATTTCACCTCAAGAGACTATAAAGAAAGTTTTGAAGTCTTAAGTTTAAGATCAATCATATAATCTAACCCACATACATTACTTAAAACTAAAAATTATCCTAAGCATGGTGTAAGTGCATTAAAAAAAAACTCTCAATGAATAAGGAAAATATCGTCATTAACAATCAATCTCATATACAAATTGGATTAACAAACATTTCCTATCATTTATACAATATTCAGCAATTAAATTCCTCAATGGCATGTAACATTAACCAAAAAATAAACACAAGATAGGCAAGCAAAATTTAAGCTCAAAAATTTTGAAAAATAGGGAGTTTTTCAATAAAATTTTACATAAAAATATAAATAACTAAAAGCAATAGGATTCAAATTTCTTATTTGGATTTCCTACCCTTAAATTTAAAATAAACATTATCCTCAATATTCAAAATATGACAAAATATAATAGTAAAGGATTAAGAAGACTCCCTTGATGTGTTTTGCTCTTTGTTTACTTCAAGATTCTCCAAATTAAGGGGCAATAACAACGAAGCACCTCCTCATGAAATGTTTTCTCAATCTTAACCTAATAATATAATCAAAATTAACATTGTACAATTCAACTAGCATAGCACCAAAACATTATTAAACAAGGCAAGTGCAGAATTTGTGCTAAAATAGAGTTGTAATGACATTATGATAGAATCCACCCAGCAAATGTCCAAATAACCTCGTGAAAAAAAGTTTTAGGAACATCTTAATGCATGCTAAATATGAAAAACATAAATTTGCATGTTGACAGCCACACAATTAGTCCCATAAAATTCAAAAGGTGACATAGCATATAACAAATTCTAGCAGCTTATCAAAACAGTGTAGTGTGTATTCAAATGAAAATAAATAACTTGTCTAAACTCCAAGTCATATGAACCAAATTTTCTTAGAAACTAGACAAGCAAAGGAAAATTTTTTATGCAAATTTCAGCAAAAGTTCAATCAGATGTGTTCCTAGTAAATTTGAAAATTCAGGTCACAAACATGTATAGCAAAATAGAGCATTAACTAAAAACATATAAAAATTATGTAGCAAATGAATTCAATTGATTCTAAAATTTGTATCCCTAAGACAAAACATCTAAACAAACATGTAAAATTAAATTCATAACAAAATTTAAAACTAATTACTCCTAATAAATTGTTCAAGTCATCCTACAACAATCATACTCATTCACAATAGTACAAGAAAATAAAATTAAGAAAGAAGAGTATACTAAGGGAATAATATTCAACATGTAAACACACCAAATGCAATTATGAATCCAATAAATAGAATACAAAGTTGATTTGAAATCACTCCCTGAATTACATGCTTTAGCTAGTTAGCTCTTCTTCCTAACTTTAACCAACAATAATTTTAAGGATTCAATACTAGTAAGCTCTAAAAGAAAGAAAGCCAAGGTTTAGAAAAACTACATAAATAAATTTATTTATTTATTTACTCATATATATATTATTTATTTATATTTGGGTTGCCTCATAAGAAATTCTTGTTTTTTATAGTCTTCAATCTGACTTCACATTAAAATCTAATCATAAGTGTAAAAAATTATAACTATCTTAGTCTCTTTCTTCCTTGGGTAAGTAAGTTTTACCAAGAATGAGTGTTCTTTTCCTTTAAGAATATGTGATTCCTCATCTATTGGTTTCATTGAAAAACATGCTTTGGCTGATATAATAGGAAGCTTCCATTTTAATTCATCTTGAAAATTTTTAAGAGTCTTTAAATATCTCAAACACCCAATAAAATTGTTTTGATTCCTTTCAATAAGAACCAAAGATTCAATTAAAGGATTCATTAAGAAATTGTTTTGAATCACATTTTCTATTTCCATCTCATTGTAACAATTTTTTTATTCATCAAGATGATCCCTTACCATGGTTACTTGAAAGGTTATCTCTTAGTCTTCTAACCTTACAATATTCTTCCCTTCTTTCACTTTCTGCTCATAATTCCCCTCAAATTACACCTAACCCTCTAGCAAATCTTCTTCACTCCTCAAATTAATTCCATTATAATCTTTTTTATTTTCTATTCGAGGAGTAGTTACCATATCATTTAAAAAACTCTCTTATGAACTATTATAGATGACATTGGCTAGTTTGCTTATTTGAGTTTCCAAGTTTCTAATTGTGTCATCTTGCTTGGTTAGGTAGGTATCTTACTTGGCTATATAGGCATCTTGCTTGTCCATATGGTACCTAGTTATTTTTTCAAAGTTAGGATTATGCTCTTAAATGAAATTTTTATCATGTAATTAGAAATTAGGAGATTAGAAAGGATATATTGCATGTGATAAATAAACTTAACCCTAATTCTAAGAAAACTTGTGTTCATAATTCCAACTAGGAATATATATATTATTACAAAAATTATTTAGAGTCCTATTGAAATTATCTCCATTTGCGCATTTTTTACAAAATATGGGCATTGCTCTCTGTAATGACCTTCCCTACAATTATCACAAGTCATGCATAAACATTAAGAATCACTAACATGAACAACATAACTAATGTGCATATAATAATCATCAAACCTCCTATCAAATTTAGTTTCTTGAATAGTTAAATCAGTTAAGTTATCAAGCTTATGCATACTAACTACCTCTTTCACTAGCCATGGTAATCTATATATTTTTTTTTTAAAATGACAGATATAAAAACTAAAGACAAATATAACCACAGCAACACAAACCAAAAGACTAAGGCCCTGTTTGATTTTCTATTTCTAGAAAAAGAATTTTTGTTTTTTATTCGTAAAAATAGCTTTTTCTATTTTTTCCAAAACAATTTTTTTTTTATTTTTAAGAACAAAAAAACTTGTTTGATAATGTGTTTTTAATGAAGTGTTTTATAAAATGAAAAAATAAAATTATGTTTTTGGAAACAAAAAATTAAAATTTTTTGGATGTTTTGTAACTTTTGTTCTGCAAAATTAAAAAAAAAAAAAAGAAGAAGAAGAAAACAATGATTTTCCAAAATAATGATTCAAACATATTTTTTAATTTTTTTGTTTTCAAAATTTGTTCTAAAAAATAACTGTTTTAAAAATATTAAAACTAAAATAGAATCAAACAGGCCTTAAACAACTTAAAAACAAAAAATAATAATAATAAACAAGGCTTGAGTTTAAATTAAGTGAGCTTGGTTAGCAACAACTTAATGAACAAATCTCCGGTAATGGCACCAAAAATTTCTTTCTTTCTTTTGAAAACTTACATGTAAGTATACGTATCACAACATTAATAAAGTAATGAGTAAAGTATCATTCTTATAAGGATTTGATACTAAAATAATTGTTAAGTACTAAAATTATGTATTCTAATCTAAATCAAACCAACAATAAAAGTAATAAAAAATTAAATTAAACTAAAGATATAAAAATAACAAAATAAATGAGAGACACCATTTTAAATAAAATTAAAAAACAAAAATAATTTGGGATTATGATTTCTTCTAATATTTTATATGAATTAATTACTTTTTTATCTTACTCTTAATGTTATTAATAGTTTAAAACTCTAACTTACCTACAAACATCTTTTGAATTATCTATAAGTATTCTTTTAACTAATCCATAATTCCTTATGCAATTTATTTAGAGACTTAATTACAAATATGTCATAATATAGCTATGTGAGGCAGGTAGGTATATTCCTATCCTACAAGCAAATTAATTTACTCAACATTGAAAATTTCATAAATTCACATTACCCAATCTATGGTAAAAGCCTAAAATCATTTTTTCCAAATTCATTTAGGTTGCCTAAATCATCTAATAATTTCTACACACTTAGAAATATGAAGCACAAGAATTGAGTAATTAAATCACACCCTTAACTACAAATAAATAAAGTAATTACAACATATTACAAGTTAGAGTATCTCACAATCCCAAATCAATAAATTTCACTCATAACTACAAGAACTAGCAACATTAAAAATAAAGCATAAACCAAATGGACAAATAAATACAAGGAAGAACAAGAGAAGAAGAGAAAAATTAATTTAATCGGTGAATATTCCTCCAACCCAAGCTTCTCTCATAGTAAATGAAACTCCAAACCCTTCATTCTCTTCTCTAAGATCCTTAAAATGATAGCTATCTCAAAAAGATGCTGAAACCCTTTTAAAATCCTTAAAAAACATGGCTAAAAATGGTGCATTTAACACTTCTTTCAAAACACGCTATAGCAATGTTCAAAAGTGTTGTGGCGCAATTAAATTTTTATCTATTACAATCAAAAGCACCACAATGTATAATTTTTACTTTGCAACACATTTTGGTTTTGTTTCTTTGTATGCCTCAACATTGTATTTTTTAACAACAGTTTTGAGTACCACCTTTTTCTTTCTCTTTTTTCTCTTTTTTTCCTTTTTCTTTTTGATCCTTTTTTAGCAAATCATCTCAACTCTTTTTACTTTGCATTCCAAAACTTTTAAACTTGTTTCTTTATAATTTTAACCCTACAAAAATATATAATTTATCTAATTACTATTTTTAATCTACTAACAAGGGTTAAATAATTTAACAACTCAAAAATCTAGGTAAAAACACAAAACACAATTTATACTAATTAATACAAAAATTAACTCAAAACTAAAAAAGTAAAACTAAAACTTACTAAATATTAACTTAGCTAAAATTTATTAATTTTATATATCAAAAACATATAAATTCAATATTCATATGATAAATTCCTTAAAATATTAAGAAAATTATGATAATTTAGGGACTTATCAATATTAAGAAATAAGCGGTTTGTGACATTTATAGATGATTACACTAAAATCACTTGGTTGTTCTTTATGACAGAAAAGTTTGAAGTGCCCATCATATTTGAAAAATTCTAACAAATGATTAAAACCTAATTCCAAATCAATATAAAGGCCTTGAGGAGTGATAATGGGCAAGAATATATTAATTCATCTCTTGGAAACTACCTCACTACTCATGGCATTTACCATCAAACCTTTTGCATAAAAATGGTAAGGAACATTCATAATAAACATGAGGGTTCTAGTAATCTCAAAAAGATGTTTATTTTTAAGCTCAACTATCCCATTTTGTAGGGAAAAACTGTTACTATAGTAACCTATCTCATTGATAGGATGCCCTCTAAGATCCTTAAATTTCAAACTCTTTATGACACTCTTTTCAAACTTTATCCTACCATTCATCTTATCTCTTATCTTCCTATGAAAGTTTACATGCACAACTTTTGTCCACCTCTATCATGAAAATAAACTGGACCTAAAAGCCACTAGATGCATATTTGTAAGGTAATTCTTATCTAAAAAAGGCTACACATGCTATTAACCTTTGCTGTGGAAATTCTTTGTCTTAATGAATGTCACTGTATTTAAAAAACAATCTTACAATATGAAAATCTCCATTTATGGGGAGACCACTAATGATGAATGGAATTTTGGGTCTTATCCTCTCTCTATAATGGTCGTTGAACCTAAGAGCAACACTCCCACGGACATTCAGCCCAAAAGTAACACAATGAACTTGGTCCTAAAGATGTTATCTTTTGGCCAAATGAAAAATCCTTGATCTTCAATAATGAACCACCTCCTCCAAACATCCAACTGTCTATTGTTGATCCTAAAAATTATGCTTACCTTCACACTTAAGAAGGATAACAACTCATGAGGTGAATAAAAGTGTACCATCTCTTGAACAATGCCAAGAAATCTCCTATCCAAGTCTAAGAAGTGCTGCCTTACAAAAAGGTAAGATACTAGAAACTATATTTCATATGATAAACTATCTATTACATATAAGACCTGTACTACTAACATTTCCAATGAGAAAATTCCTCAGGATATCCATGAAGCACTATGCCATAAGGATTAGAAGAAAGCTGTTGAAAAAGAGATGAATGCCTTCAAGAAAAATAATATCTAGGAGCTTGTTAATCTTTCTTAAGGAAAATGTCCCATGGGATGCAAATGGATATTCAACATAACGTAAAACTTTGATAAAGCTTTAATAGATATGAGGCAAGACTTGTTCCAAAAGGATTCACACAAACGCAAGGGATGAATTACCTAGAAATATTCACTTCTATGGTAAAACTCAACTCTATCAAAGTATTTTTATCTTTGTGAACATTGTATTTTATATGATTAATCCTTAAAAATAATAATAAAATTAAATTAGCAAAATAAATAAAAAATAAAAAGGAGTCATTAGTTCATTTTAATTTAGTCTAAGTCATATTTAATTTTTGAACCCTAACTTAAAAACAATGAAAATAAAAAAATAGAAAGAAAAGATTATAAGAAATTTTAAATAATAAAAATAGAATAAAAAGGAAAAGATTTTAAGAGAATGTTAAAAGGATAAACCAAATATAAAGATAGGAAAAGGAAAACAGAAGATATTTTAAGAAGGAGAAAATAGAATAAAGAAAAGAATTTTTTTTTTGTTAACAAAATAAAAAAGAAAATAAAAAGAACCTTAAGGCTTGGTCATGTTTTGAATCTCCTCCACACATGACCTCTAGCAATCAAGGATGAAGCTATTCAGAGAGAGAGAAACAAAAGAGGTCATTCTAGTGGATTAGCACAAGTGAGATGTGCATGAGATGCAATCAAGAAGGAAGGAAAATCATGTGCAAAGTTATTAAAAAAGGGACTCAAATTAGAAGCAGCGAGGGGAAGAGAAGGATAAAACTAAGAAAGAGACTTTATTTTTGTTTTAGAAAGAACGATGGTGAGAGAGGGATTTTGGAAGGGCTTTGATGATTTTAGGGTTCTAGTTTTTTAAAATTTGAGGAAAAATGATAAGACTGGAATGACGTTGAAGAAATTTGTTAAAGCCACTTCCATTTATGATCTTTAGCAAGGGAAGAAAAATGCAGAGAGACAAAACAGAAAAGAAAGAGCGTGAGAAAGGCAAAGGGGAACAAAATTAAGAGGAGAGAAATTTTCAAAAAAGAGAGTAAGAGACAAAGAGGACAATTGCAAAGAGAGAAATGCAGAAAGGGAGAGATTGACTCATTTGTTGTAGTAATGAAATACTCTCTATTGCAATTTGGTTGCCTGTGTTTTCCAAGCTTTAGGTTCAATAGAAGGTAAATCATCTTGCTAATTTGTAATTCTCTGTTTAATATTATATCTCTGATATGAAAGTTTCATTTGAGTTTCTTACTAATTCTTCTTCATATAAGTTTCATTTCAATACTTAGGTGTCAAGCTGAAATTTTGATTGGCTAAAATCTCAGTTTGCCATGAATTAAGACTTTGAGATTTGAGTGGTGTTCTATCTTTGCCTTTACTTTAACAAATTTTGATTAGTTGAATGAAGCTCTTTCAATAGATGTATATAAGTGATCTAGTTTTGTCAAAATGTGGAATACAATTCTAGAGGCATTTGGACTCTTACGCAAAGGAAATTTTATTGTGATACTTGAAAAGCAGATTGGTTAAGGCTAAAATAAGAGCTTAAATTTCGTGCATATTTTGGGTGATGTCATATTAATTCTTTTGGGTTTTTTGAATTTTAGATTGGTTTGGACCTAAAACTATTTTATTGCATCTATATTGTAAGCCACATAAATTGGTGGTTTAGGAAGTCTTTCAATGTGTTTAAGCCTTTTGACAAATGGTATTGATTAAAATTAGTAAGCATGGGCTAAGATTTCTCTTGATTTTTGAAAACATGTGATATTAAAATTTATATTGTTGCAAATTTCTACTGACTATGGAAGAGTCTGATGCCTAATTATGGGTTTTAGTTTCTGACCAAGCTCAATTTTAGAGTATCATTGCTATGTTAAAGTGTTGATTTAGCTTGCTATCTCAATGTTATCTTTTACATCATTTAGCTTCTAGTTGTTGGTTGCTTATGCAATTTAAATATAAATTCTATGTTGGTTGGTATTGGCATGAATTAGCAACAAATATAAGCTTAGTTTTAAGTATAAATTCTTGTGATAAAGCTTGCTTTGATCTCTATCTCTCTTATGCTTTTAGCATGGCCTAGCCATGTTTTGAGCTTAACTTTGAGTATAGTTTTCAGTGATAAATCCTGTGGTTGTTCTTATTGTTGGGATTTCATCGTGAAAATCTTGTTATTTATTCTTGTTACTAGAATTTCAAATGGGCTTGCTATCCTTTGATCTTAACTTGTTTTAGGTTTAATCTTCAAAGTGATTATGGCTTCCATGATTTCTTTTTTCATGTTGATTTTTCAAGTATTAAGGCATTTGTTATTGAATCATTTATGGAAAATAATTTTTCATTATAGAAGCTAATATGCCTCTTTTCTTTTATTGTATATGTACCATCTGCTTCTTTTAAAACTAAACTAGAACTGATAGGTTAATAAAAGAGGACCTCAAAGTAAAAAGGATTAAGGATACTCATACATTAGAGTTATATGACTTATAGAAGTGATATTTAGAGCCTAAAAAATGAAATCCACAAGTTGCATCTTAAGGAACCTAAAATGGCTTAAAGTAGCATATTAAGTTCTAATAAAAATAGTTGATAGTAGTATGAGTTAGAATAGATTTTTATAAGTTCCTTTTCACGATATGTTGATAACTGTAGGCCAAGCTAGTCCAAGTTCGCTAATTTGTGCATGTCAAGCCAAGGAAGGCCAAAGGAAAGGAAATAATCAAACAGGTTAGTGATGATTAGAGTTTCTCAATTCATAAAGTAGTCATCTCTTCCTATCTTATATGCATTTGAGTGTTTAAATGAGTTGAGTTTTTTTTATACTTATTTACTTAATGATTTTATGAGCTACATGTTGTAATGATTTATATCTTGAGCTTTATGCATTTAAAAGGCTATGTTATGACTCTTAACTCCCTATGGTGGGAAATTGAGCATAATAGCTCTTTCTTATACTAGAAATGAGTTTAGTTGAGCCTAACTAGTATGTTTTGATGCCATAACTTGATAAAAATGTAAGTTTCATGCAAAATGTTATGTTTGAGCTATATCATGTATATAAGGAGCATGCTTACATTTGCTCATGGCATTCTTTGTATGCATTGATATGGATTAAGTTTTGCTACTAAAATTCTCCCAAAAATCTTACTCCATATATCTCCCATTAACCATTTTAGATTTCTCAAGAAAGGAAAAGGAAAAGAAAAAGGAAAATGAGAAGCAATAAAGTCTAAGAATTATGTATTAGAAGCTTTTGTTGTAACTATGTACTTGAGAATGTATGGGATACATTAGTAAATATATATATATATATATATTGTATATGACAAGAATATGTAATATAACTCGTGTATAAGCTTAAGCACATGAATATATGCCACTTTAACGCATGATTTGGCCATTAGTCCTTAAATTCCTATATAAGGTGTTATGTGGTCTATATGTATAATTGGGTGTGAGATGGTTAATTTTCTATGCTAGTTCCTATGGAAATGATACTTGAATGAATTAAAATTTACTCAAATAAAGAGATTGTAATTTAGAGGCCAAATGAACTACTTTGGAATCAAATTTTAGTCCAAATAAGCCATAAATTGCACCTCTACTCTTAATAGCCTAAATGACATAGTTTAGGACTAAAATTTGATAAAAAATTAGAGAATTTATAGAGTTTGCTAATAAATCAAAGATTATATTTTTTTGAATCCTACAAAATATTTTATAAATTTTTAAATTTTGTCAAAATGTGCAATTTTTTGCAATTACTATAGCTATTATCATAGCCTCAGATTTTGTACTATTTTAAGGGTCAAATAAATTCATTTTCACTTGAAATCAAATCATAAACTTTTCATAGATACCTCATTTATATAAATCAGAGTTGTATAGTTAAAGTTATAATTTTTTTAAATTTAGAACCCTTTTATGTCAAAAAAAAGCCAAAATTGGCTATATGATTCCAACATGCAAATGGAACCTTATTCATGGTCATATGGGTTAAAACAAACTTGTGTGAAGTAGCCTTGAATGAAAATAAAAAGAAATTTAAATTTTGACGATATATAAAAAAGACTAAAAATCGATGCTTTAAGTTTTGTAATAGTAGAATTTTGTTGCTAGTGAATAGAACTGGTATAAGAATGTTTATATAAAGTGTGTTATAACAGTGTGTGAGGCTCATGACTTAGTAAGTATATTGTAAGGACAGCTATATAAAGAGATTAAAGTGATGACAAGACGAGATACTTCATTGGTTTTTTTCCCTTTTCTTTTAATTCATACAAAATGATGTAATATGTGCTTAATGTAATATGACTATTTGATTGAACACAAAGCACATACAATCACAAGTTATTATATGCCTATAAATATCTTTACTTTTATATTTTATTTTATTTTTTTAAGAGTTGCCATCTAAAATTCTTTATCTCTTTAGGCATATAAAATGACTATATATGACAATAAGTCTCCATAGATGTTTTTTGGGTCGTGTAATCGTATTTTAATAAATTTTGAGTTTTGATAGCCCATTTCAAATTAATTTTATTTTCAAAATATTCAAAGAAAAAAAGAAGAAAAAATATTCTAAAAAAATAAAAATAAATAAATAAAACATTTTTTAGAAAAATAAAATATATTTCTTTTAAAATTAAAAGGAGTTATAAGTAATAAAAAATAATTAGAAAATCAAATTAACTTTTACATGAAGGAAAAAAAATAAAAACATATTTTAAAGGAAGCTCAAAGATTAGGTTTTAACAAATATTAAATAAGTTTCCTTTTTGTAAGAATATTTTTTTGGAAATTCTATTTTCAAAAATCACAAAAGGTTGCAAAAATAATAATAATAAAATCAAGTTAAATTTTTATTACAATTTAAAAATAATAATAATAATTTTAAAAAGAGTTTTTCTTAAAGTTATCTCTTTAAAAATCAAGGGGGAAAAAACAAAAACAAAGACAAAAGTGATGTTCTAATGTTTAAAAGTTAATCTTCAAAAAATAACCAAAAATAATAATAAACTTCTCGAATTCAAAGGTTATTTTAAGTAAATAAACTTGTTAAGAATTTCTTTCCATAAATTAAAAAAAAAATAATTTCTTTTTTATAAAATTAGGAACTTTTCTTATATTTTATACAAAAAATAAAAATTCCTTTTCACTTAAATAAAAATATTATTAAAAATAATATATATATATATATATATATATATATATGTATATATATATAAGAAAAAATGAAAAGAATAAAGGAGTGAAACTAACTGAATTTTTGCAAATTAACACATACAAACTAATTTCAAAACTATTTTATTTGTGAAAAATAAATGTAGTTTCTACTTTTTTTTTTCTTTCACTAAATTAAAAATCACTAACTAACATACACAATTTTTTACTCAATCAAACTATATAAATTTTGATCTCTTCCATAAGATACAGAAGCTCTAAACTTTTATCTTAAGTTTGCTTTTGTAAATAAATATTTTTTTAATTTCTTTTCTTTTTTTTTAATTTTTGCATGTAATTATTAGGAAAATTAAAATAAGATAAAGGCCATAATAATTTTGTTTAATTAGTTTAAGATAATCATTTTTATGAACAGGTATTGTAGAGTGCCTAATACCTTCCTCACACAAAATCAACTTCCAAACTCATTTCTTGTTCACAAACTATTCTTCCTTCTTTTTTAAAAAAAATTTTACCTTTTTAAAATTAAAATTTTGGTGGTGATTCTATTTTATCTAATTTTTGTTTTCAAAAATCAATATTTCTTCTTTTTTTAGCCCTATGTGGTCACATTATGAGTATGACAATATCTTGTAGCCAATCTCAACTACCCTTTTGCATTAATTAGATATTGAAAATATCTTCTTTAATGGAGATTTAGAAAAAGAAGTCTATATGTAAATGCCACCTAGCTATAAAAAGTGAGGATAATGGAAGAGTGTGCAAATTCCATAAATCACTATACAATTTCAAACAATCACACCATTTTTATAAAAATGTCCCCTAAAGGTGAAATTGATATTCTCATCATTTACATAGATGATATCATTATCATTGGAACCTATTCTAAGGAGATAATCAAACTTAAGAAAGTTTTAGCTAATGAATTTGATACTAAAGACCTTAATCTTCTAAGATACCTCCAAAGTATTGAAAGTATCCCAACAACCTTCTCACGAAAATAGGGATGTTAGGTTGCAAACTTGTTAACACTCCTATGGAGGTAGATTACATAATTAAGTTGACTCAAGAAAGCTTTCCTACTAATACCAAAAGCTTTTAAAGATTACTAGGCAAACTCATTTACTTATCTCACAGATAGCTTGGCATTTACTTCCTTATTAATTTACTCAATCAACAAATGAACAAGCCATGTGAAGTCCATCTTAATGCTTCCTACAAAGTTTTAAAGTACCTCAAGCTTTTCCCAAGAAAGGGAATTCTTTTCCATAAGAATCCATGCCATACAATGGGAAATATGTTTTGATGTTGATTAGGCTAGATCAATCACTACTCGTAGTTCAACTACTGGTTATACTACTTATGTTTGGGGAAACCTTGTAATGTGGCAAAGCAAAAAGCAATCTGCAGTGGTTCAAAGTAATATTAAAGTTAAATATTGAGCCTTTGCACAAGGACGATGTGAAGGGTTATAACTCAAACGATTCCTATGTGAACTAAAAACCAGTTGTCAAAGCCTTATAAAGGTCTTAAGCAACAACATGGCTGGTATAAAACATTGCAAAAAATGTAGTCCAACATGATCATATGAAATATATGAAAATTGATTGCCACTTTACTAAAGAAAAGTCAGACTCTAGGATCCTTGAGCTATCTTACACCCTTACCAAAACTGAAATTGTAAATGTACTAATAAAGGCTCTATCCAAAATGAAAGTTAAAGAATTTGGAAGTAAGTTAGGAATAATTAATATCTATTTCCTAACTTAAGCGAGAAAGTTAGTAAACATTGATGATTCCTTGTATCTATGTCAATCCCACTGTCACACAAGCTAGAACTATCAACATCTCTCCCAACACTCTCTTCCCTTTTTGGGAGCTATTCCCTATCTGGTTTTATAAGTTTTGAATTTTTCTCTCTTAGAGCCTTTGATTTCTATCATTATTGTATTGTCCTTTTTCTTTTGTAGGCTCAAAGAACTCTACTATTTATTTTTGTTCATCCTTGTAAATTCAATACAATTTCAAGTGTTTTCACATTATTATTATTTTGAATATTTATTATAATTACAAAAAAAATGACATTTTCATAACAAGTGAAATTTTTGTAATTTGATAACAATAATTATTGCCTAGCATATACTAAAGTGTATATAAATTTTTAAATAATTTTTTAATATAACATTAAAATAATAACTTTTATTTTTTAAAAAAAGTAACAAAGGAGTTATTATTTCACTTTTCATATAACTCTTTCTCATCCATAATTTATTTTATATTCTATTTTATCTAAATGTTATTGTTAACCTATGGTTCCTAAATCAATAATCAAGACATCCTCAAGTCATATAATAATAATAATAATAATAATAATAATAATAATAATAATAATAAATTAAGAAAAATTAAATAGGTATGCTTTCACGTAAACATAATTTTATCCTTATTTCTCTAGTTTCTAATAATTCCTTCTATTTTTCTGTTTGCTATTTTTTTTAATAAATTGTAAGGTGTTTCTTACCTATTTATTTTATTATTTAAATAGAAGTTAATTTCCATTGGCACCTTCACTTTTTTATTGAGATTAAAGTGGAGTTTCTTATATTTATATTATTAAATGTTTTATAAAATTATAATAGGTATAAAAAATTATATATTTATTATATTTTAATTATAAACCTAGAAAGCAAGCTGTGCGTTTAATTTTGTTTTTTTTTTCTTTCAATGTTTCCCTCTGTCTTTCTCTCTTTCTTTGTCGAATTCCCTCTTTCGAATAGGTTCGCTTCTGCTACGACTAGAGCACTCTTCCAATCCAAAGCGCGCAACGCAACACTAAATCCCGTTGGTAATATACAGAACTCCGCCCTTTTCTCGCTTCTCTCTTTTCCGATTTTTCTTTATAGGAGAACTTCTAAACCTTCCTATCTGGGTTTTGAAGTTCTGTTATTTATGGGTCGGGTAGTGTGCCTTTTTGTGTACTTGAAAGTAAGTCTTCTGCTCGGGGTCGTTGGCAAATTTCTTCTTCCCCTTGTTTGTGGTGCATACTTTCCTTTGATGGGTATTATTAACTTTTTATCAAATTTCACTAAAATTTTCAGCTGAGTATATCTAATTATTATTGTATAAAACTGGTCCAACCCTTGATTCTTCGATTATGTTCCCACCTTCTCTGTCGTCGAGCTATATTTGCTTTGATTTTCCACTTCCCTTTTCTTCTTAAGGAGCAACAGCCATGAATTAAAAGAATAGTTAGTAAGATGATAAGGAATCAATAAATTGGTGGTAAGACTACATAATAAGCAGCAATAGTGGGGAAGTTTTTGTGGCTTCTTCTTCCTTTGTGGTTTAATGGTTGCCGGGTTGTTTGTTGTGGCAACTGTGCTGGTGTTTATGTATTTTTGTGTATTTCTTAATCATGATTTCTTCAACAAGCTTTTCTACTTTGGGTCAATATCTTTTTTAGGGATAAGCGAATTATTAAAATAATAATTGGGTATTTTACATTAAAAAAAGTTCAGATGATTGCTATTTGGTAAAAGGAAGACCCCCGATAGATGTGACGGGGGCAGAAAGGACGGGGACAAAAAAAACGTTGTTATAGTTTGGAATTGCTTTCTTCACTGCAATTTTCAAAAGCAGAATCATGTAGCTAAGTTATTTTCATGTTGTGTTCTTATCTTTATTCATGACAATACTATATTTACTCCTTACTTAATAGAGATAAGGTTCTTGATTTGTTCATCGCAGCAGCTTTCCAGAGTGCATATTCATAATCTGTTGTCATACGTAGGAATTTAAATAAAATTTATACTGCACCAACAACTTTTTGAAAAGTTAGACAGGCTGTATCTTTTACGAATATTATAATAACTTTTTTTATTTTGGTAAGTATCGCAAAAACCTTATGTTACTATAATTCTTAATGTTTCAGGCGTGAGGTGAAGTGTTGTATTAATAACTGTGACAATGGTATTGATAAGTGGCAATAACAAAAGGTAAGCTTCAAAATTCCCTAACATCTATGCATTCTTTAGAATAATTGTAGTGTTATTGATACCAGGCATGTCTTCAATCATCAGCTTCTAATGGGCTATATTAATCTCCTTTTGTTGTCTTTCATTTTTTGTCTTGTTCTTTTGGCTGGCTTTTCTCTGTTATAAGAGAATTTATATGATCTTCCTATTCTGTATTTCCTTCCATTCTTAATAATGTCTTCATTTATTCCAACCAAAAAGAAAAACACATTTCTTTATGGGAGTTGTGTATTGGTTGCAAACATGGTTTCAAATTGCAAGGGTGGTTGGTTATTGAGGGGAGATGAGGTCAATTTCAGCCTGATATGGTTGTAGAACCTATCGCAACTGCGCTACTGCAGCCACATCTCATAATTTAGAATGCATATTGAAATTTGTGTTACTATAATTTTCTTGCAATGTCCAACCCCTTGTATGTGCACTTCCGGGTGCTATAGACTAAAATACTTAGCTGCTCACAATTATAATTATTATCTGAGTCCATTAACAGATATAACAACAACAACATGCTTTTTTTTCATTAGGTAGGATCGGCCACATGGATCAAATGATACCATAAAGTTTTGTTATGAATCATATTTTTAGATAAACAATTTAAATTTAAATCTTTCTTAATAGTTTCACCTATAATTTTTTTTTATCTTCTTCTAACACTAATTATTAGACTACTCTCCATTTAATCTACTCTCTTTACTGGGGCTATTATAGGTCTTCTCCACACATATCCAAATTATCTAAAACACGATTTTACAATTTTTTTCACAATTGGTATAACCTCAACTTTCTTTCTAATGTAGTCATTTCTAATTTTATTTTGTTTGGTATGTCCACTCATCCAATACAACATTTTCATCTTTGCAATTGAACATATTCTTGTGTTGGTTTTCGTTATCTAACACTTAGTCCCATACAACATTACTGGTCTTATAGCAATACGATAAAATTTACCCTCGAATTTGAGTTGTACTCTTCTATATGTAATAACACCCGAAACACCCCTCTATTTCATTCACCTAAATTGAATCCTATGGTGTACATTTTCCTCTATTTTTCTATTATATTATATGATAGATTCAAAATATTTAAACCGAGTGACTTATGGTATGATATGTTCTCTGATTTTCACTTTTATGCTAGAATTAGCGCGCCTCTTGCTAAACTTACATTTTATATACTCTATTTTACTTCTATTTAAACAAAATTCACATGCTTTCAAAACTAGTCTCCTCATCTCTAACTTCTCATTTATTTTTTTTCTCGACTCTTCAATTAGGATCATATCATTTGCAAAAAGAGCATACATTGTAATTGAGCGAAGGTTAAGGAAATTATAGAGGAATTAAACTTATGAGCCACACTATGAAATTATGGGAAAGAGTAATTGAGCGAAGGTTAAGGAAAGAAAGTCAAGTTACGGAGAATCAATTTGGTTTTATGCCAGGAAGGTCAACTATGGAAGCAATATACTTGTTGCGAAGATTAATGGAGAGATATAGGAAAAATCAAAGAGATTTACACATGGTGTTTCTTGATTTAGAAAAAGCATATGATAGAGTGCCAAGAGAAGTTCTATGGAAGGCTTTGGAGAAAAAAAGAGTTCGTATAACTTATATTCGAGCAATCCAAGACATGTATGATAAGGTTACAACTAACGTAGTAACAAAAGGTGGACTTACAGAAGATTTTTCAATAACTATTGGTCTACATCAAGGGTCAACTCTGAGCCCTTATCTTTTTACCTTAGTCTTGGATGTGCTTACTGAACATATCCAAGAGCCGATGCCATAATGTATGCTTTTTGCAGATGATATTGTCCTAGTTGGAGAATCGAGAGAGGAAATGAATGAGAAGTTGGAGAGGTGGAGACAAACTTTGGAAGTTCATGGCTATCGTTTAAGTAGAAGTAAAATGGAGTATATGGAGTGTAAGTTTCATAAGAGGCACACCACTTTTAGTGTAGAAGTAAAAATTGGAGAACATATCCTACCACAAGTCACACGATTTAAGTATCTTGGATCCATCATACAACATAACGGGAAAATAGAAGAATATGTAAAGCATAGGATTCAAGCGGGGTGAATAAAATAGAGGAGTGTTTCGGGTGTTATTTGTGATAGAAGAGTACCACTCAAACTTAAGAGTAAATTCTATTGTACAGTTATAAGACCTGCAATGTTGTATGGAACTGAGTGTTGGGCAATAAAAAGTCAACAAGAAAATAAGTTTAATGTTGCAGAGATACGAATGTTGCGGTGGATAAGTGGACACACTAGATGAGATAGGATTAGAAATGAATGCATTAAAGAGAAGGTGAAAGTCGCACCTATTGTAGAAAAGATTGTAGAATCGAGACTTAGGTGGTTTGGTCATGTGGGGAGGAGACCTATAGAAGCCCCCGTTAGGAGAGTAGATGTGATGGAGAATAGTCCAATAAGTAGAGATAGAGGAAGATCAAGAAAAACTATAGGAGAAATTATTAAGAGAGATTTAGATTTAAATGGTTTGTCTGAAAATATGATTTATGATAGGGATTTATGACGTCGATTGATCCATGTAGCCGACCCCATTTAGTGGGAAAAGGCTTTGTTGTTGTTGTTGTTGTTGTTGTTGTTGTTGTTGTATTGTAACATTGACTCTTAAATATCTTCCATTAACAGATACAAGTCCCAGAAAAATATTATGATCAATAATACTTTGTGTTACATGAAACTCTTCATGGAAAATATGCCTTTATTTGTCAATTTCCATAAATCTATGTTATTTATTGCCTTTAGATGTAACTTCTGGGATATATATATATATATATAATTGCTCTTCTTTTGCATGTTGCATAATTAATATTATTTAGTTGAATATTTTGTTATTCTCTCATCCTAGATGTTTGTGTATTTGGGTTTCTAATACACATGACAAGTTAAAATCCATGCTTTCATAATTTTTCTTATAAGCAAACTCATGTTTCCTTGAACTTGGCTATCATGCTTTCAAATTGATTCTGAAATCCTATTCTTGGCTAGTGTCTAGAACATGCTTGCTTCTCTTGGTCTGCTGAAATTGGCACTAAATAAATGTATTAAAATGCCCAAAACTCAGATATTTAAAAAAGATCTGATGTAATGGCTCAGAAAAAAAGGCACCTGATGCTTGTATGCTTGCAGAAAATTGAAGCCAACTTTATTATGTAGTTTTTACTCAATAATTCTGTCACGGTAATGGTTCCTGATAGAAAGCATAATATATGGTCATAGTATACATTGTTGTTCAGTATATTATACATTTTTGTTCCTCAATTGATTGTTTCTTGTCCTTTATGTGAAGAAGTTCCAATTTAAGTTTCTGAAATATGTAATATGTCTTCAACTACTGATTTGTTTCTTGGGTTGTAATGGGTTCCCTCAAATCTCAGATGTATTGTTTTGTTGTCATACCTAAATCAATTACTAGATGTCTCTTGAAGGTCCCAAAAAGTATTGCAAATAATATAGACATTGTTAAAAGATACTAAGTATGCATTAGAAGTTATCTGGGAACTTAACTCACTGGCATGTTTATAGTAGACGTCTTTCAGTAGAAAGGATTGGGATTCTCTGCATTTTTCTAAAGAAATTAGTAGTGTCAACCTCAGAGACAGAAAAACACTTGCCAGACCTACGGGCTAATTAGTGAACTCTACTTTTTTATTAAATATGAGCTCCATACATATTATGTCTTTCTCTTTCCAAAATTAATAATTTCTTTAGACATTTAGAGGATCCAAATCCCAGGGGAACATCCATGCTAACCAGAGTACAAACTTTTAATGCTGGCTAGTTGGTTTTTGTGGCTGATTTATATGTCTCTGTTCTTTAATTGCAGTGCTTTACAACATCCAAATGATGCGAGGTCAAAGGCACAAGGTGTAGCAGCGCTTCACAATTCCCATCAACAAGGAAGCAAGAACATTGAAAGCGGGCGATCACAAAACTTAGTCAGTGCAAACTTGACCAAAGGACTCACTACAATAGATGAATTTAAGTATGGATTTCCATCGGATGGCCTATCGACTACTTCAAATAAATGGTGGGGAAGCAGTGGTCCTGATGATTCTGCAGGCAATAATCCAGATGGAGCCAATGTTAGCAAACACGGCAAGGGTCAACTTGAAGAAAGGGCAAAGGAAGAAGCTGACACACACACATCTGAAACTGGAAAAGAAGAAACCATGAAAACTCCTGAAGGAACTGCTTTATTGACAGACATAAGGAAAAGGGCTATGGAAGAAGGGCGAGAAACACTTAAACTAGGAGTTTTTCGAGGCTATGGTTTAAAAAAGCTCGGGAAAAGGGAGAAAATTTTGCTTCGCCAAATATTCAGATCATCATTGCCAAGGTCATGGATAAATGACTAGTAAGTTAGGGCGAGTCTGCGATTGTAAAACTCAATTTAGCATCATTTTAATTGCTACATTCAATGCTCAAACTACATCTTCAAGAGGTAGTTTCTTGCTTTAAATGCTATGATTATATCGCTGGTAGCTCACTAGAAATGGTGTTTGAAGATATAACCATCCTAATTCAACTTTATCCAACAATTCAAATTAATGAATAAACAAGTCAACTCATTAGATACGCTTTTGTTGAGTAAATTAATTTACACATACTCTCATTCTATTTTTCAAAACTTTAAAAAAACTTATTTTACATTTCGTATTTTTGTAAAAATAAAATATTTTAACCTCTTCCATAATCTTTATCATACACATACATTTCATTTGCTCTTAAAATTTATAAAAATAGTTTAATTTTTAAAACTGCATTTCTCGTAACTCTAATGTTAAAAATATCCTAATTGATTGTCAAAACATGACCGGTTAACTTGTTTTTCTGTATCTGAAAAAATAAATAAGGTTTCTATATTTTTATTTTTTACAATTGTATTATTTTATTTATCTGTTTATAAAAATAATTTAGCATTGAATATTAACATTATTTTTTTGTATATGCTAAAGGAAATCATAAAAATAATTAAATAATATTTTCTTTTTTAGGAAATAAATTTTAATATAATTAGATTAACTGCATGACTCAGTTAAATTAGGTTTTTTTCTGTAATTGTTGGTCGTTTATCATAAAATTGTTGGTAACTCTTCGTATATTAATATAATAAGAAAAATATTTGAAAATAAATATTAAGAGTTATAAGATTACTTTATATGCATTAAAATTTATTATAAAAATATTTAGGCCAATGAAAAATATTTAGTGGAATTTTTTAGATGAAAAATGAATACCTAAAAAATTTAGGGTAAAATTGTGTAATTTTAACCACAAAATAAAATGCAAATTTTGTAAGATCTAAAATCTGATTTTAGGAAATTGTTAGAGGCTTAGGAATAATATTGTGAGATTAAGAAAGTTTATCCTAAAGTACCCTAATTTATTATCTCAAATTAAATTGCAAAAATTTTATTCAAGAAAGTCAAATGGTCAAAATATGGATTACAAAATTTACAAAATTAAGACTCTTAGAGGAATTTGACCGCATAATACCTAGCTTGCATTGGGCTGAATTTCATGTATGATATGCCTAGCATATGAAAGGATTTCCATCTAAAACTTTATAACTTTTTGAGTAGGTTTGATCCTCCAAATATAGGCCCAAAGTGACCTATCTTCTATGGTAGGTCATTTTGGAGCAATTTGCAATTTTCATGAAAATTGAGGGGCCAAATGAACATTTTGGACTCTAAAACTTCCATCATAGTTACTTAACATATTAAAGAGACTTCGTCTTAAATTATTCTAGTTTAGGATCTCTAGCTTGAAAGATATAGAATTTTTTAAATTAAGGGAAATTTAGAGTCTTGGGCAAGAAACCTGAAAATACATGTTGCATGTCATGGTGCCTCTTCCCCTAGCAACGGTGCCTCGCTCTCTATCATGTAGCAACAAGGGCTGCACCATGGCGCCCCACGATGAGGTTGTTTCATGCTTGTTTTTCTAAAATTTCAATCTAACCTACTAAGGATTCTTCTTCAATAAAGTTTAGATATTATTAGAGCGATGAATGGAATAAACTTAGCCATATGAAGTGATAGGATATTTATTTTTATTTTCTTGGGTTTTTATTCTTTGGGACTTTGATGAATAGTAGTAGTATAATTATGTGAATTACTTAAATATACTTGAAAGATAGTTTATTTTTAGGAACTGCAAAGTTGATCAAAGATGAAAGGAGTAGAACATGCTTTTAATATAAAGGAAATACATATAGACACATATAAAATTATATATAAATGAAGACATATAAAATTTCTTTATACCTAAAATTCCTTAACACCAGAGTATGACCATGACTTCAATAAATATATACTAATGATTAAGACTTTTATATGACTTGAACCCTTAGTAAATCTTTTGTAGACTTAAACTTTCATTAGATATGGACTTATATTTGGACCCAAGGATTTATATAGACATTTTACACCCTATGAATCAAGGACTTGGACAAAAACTTTAAACGACACTTAAAATAAGAAAGCTAGGTAAAAGATATGGTTTCCCCAAGAATTATTCTTAGATGTGCGTATTAGTACTTTTTCACGTTTGTATTTCTATTGCATGTGGTTTTCACCATATGGTAGTATGATTAAGTACATTGGTTTTTCTATAATATGTTTACTTTAATGATTTTTTTTGTGTATTCTAAAGTGATTGGATTGTGATATTTCCTTAATTGAGTTGTATCAATTAACATGTGTAAAGAAAAGGATTGCTTCGCCATTATATGTGGATTAGTGACTTTACTTATATCTTCCATAATTTTGCTATATGATTATTTCCTTCAATTGGGGAGACCTGTTGGGCTGTATAATTGCCTGCATTATACTTTACCTATTGATATGTTAAAAAAAAAAAGTATCAATGCTGGTTGGTTATATCCATGATTCTTGAAATTGTGAATGATGACCTAGATGGCCAAGAACATAACCTTGTGATGATATAATTTCACCTTAATTAGTTTATGTAGCTTGATTATGCGATATCTCTTCTTTATGAATTATATACTTTAGCTTTTCAATATTTTTGAATATAATGTTGAGCTAAGACTTAGCAAGCCAAAGAATGTGATGAAAGGACATATTCATCTGGAAGCACTAAGGGAAAGGACCCTCAAAAGGGAGGAGTACCTTATAAGACAAGAGATGACCTTAAAGGGAAAATTGACCTTAGATTGCAAATATTTATGTGAATCTACTTTAGAGGGAACTCTAGTAAAAGTATTTATGATGATGTAATCATGAAGTGTAACGATATGTTGTGAGTGCTAATATATTTAAATGATAGTTCTTTAAGAATAGTAGTTCTTCAATTTTGACTACGTTGAAAACCTAGGTTTTATATTAAATGGCATGGGATGCTTGTATGTTACCTATGAGTTCAAAAACCAAAATTTGCATCAAATAATATGAAATGCTTGATACAATACTTATAAAGATAGTTTTCCCATTAAACAATGTTTTTAAAAATGGATCACTTGCGTCTCCTTATTTGGATAAAGGTATTTACAGGATTGTGATGGTAAAATGAGCACTAGCCACAGGGCATTGATGAAATTGTTTTGTGAATGTGCTTTAAATTTATCATACATACATTGGGAAATGTAAAACCATGTGATTATTAGCAGTCACACGTTTATTATTTAAGTATATTCTTATATTATGGTTCATGTTATTTTTTATATATATGATGGTCATGAGTGTGGATGGTAACTAATGTCATTAGTTGTGACTAATGTTGTCTATATATGTGATTTTTTATAACCCTGACATGGCTAGTTGTATTTTTAAATGTACATAAATGAAAAAGTAAAGCCTTAAACATCCAACAATGATAGTTTACATTTGCAGCCTTCAATATATATAAATGAAATCATCTTATATTCTTTGTCTATTTATATGCTTTTGCATTATCTTCTCTATGTGTATGAGTAAAGGGAAAAAAAATGATTTTTGGCACCTAGTACAACTGAACCATTACTGGATTTACAAAATAATTTAGATTTATTAAGAATGCAAATTCTCATTGGTTTATAATAATGTGTTCAGACAAAAGTTTAGGTAATGCCAACATCCAAGCTTGTGATTGAAGTGGAGTGGATATGATCAAATGTCCCCAAAGTCAAGCCAATTTAAGTGATGCCAAATGACAAAGGGATGGCAATTAAGGAAGAAGGCAGGCCCTATCCACTGCCCAAAACTGTGTGACAGTTTAGAGATTTTAAAAGACAAAATTATAGTGATTTTGGTTATATTATAAATACACCATGACCGATATTGAAAATAGTTTATTGTGTGATATTTTGATAATATAAATAGTTTATAGAATGTTATGAAAAGTTTGTATGCATTTATTAGACGTATATCCTTGCAAATTTAGAACATATGTTATTGCATGATGACCATTATAGTTGTGTAATGCTTGCCCAAAAAAAAAACAATATCCATTGTCTTAAAATAAACATAATTAAGTAGAGTGTTAAATTATGTAGACTGAATATTATGATTAATCAAATATTAGTTAAAAAAAGGTAAGTCATTTAGGGGTATCTTTAATTGTTTATCAACAAAAGAAATACAGTTGATGATAAAGAGAAATTTACTAATGTAACTTGGGTTAAGTGACTTGGTTGAATTTGCATGAATTATGCATATTTAGAGTATTAAAATAAATATGATTAATCACATCAATAAAATTAAAAGCAAATTAACAAAAATTTAAGGAAAAGGACTAAACTAGACATTTTTAAAACTATGAAAATCTAATTACAAAAATTTTAAATTATAAGAACCAAATCAAAAATTAAATGAAAGAGTATAACTTAATGTATTTGAATGGCCTCTTTGTTTATTATACAAATGCTTACTCTACCTTAAGTTCATATAGGCTATAGCATATACTTGTTACATTAAAAAAATAATTAACATAGAAGGGCAATTTGTATGAACATAGAGGGGCAATTTGTGGCCAATAACATACTAATAGTTGACGTAACATCAATCTCAATTTTTGGAATAGATAAATTTGATGTCGTAGATATAATTCTTATTTTTGTCGCTCTTTCGCTCTTTATTTCCAAGGCCAAAGAGTCAATTTGTGTATTTTCATTTAGGAGATAAGAAATTATATCCAAACCTAATCTTTTTATTTTTGCTAAGGTTTTTTTTTTTTAAACCCTTCTCAACATTAGTGCTATTTATTGTTTTCTCTAACATTTTTTTCTTCAGTCTGATATTTCCAGTTCTGGAAGATTAATGCTGGAACAATTTAAAGTCAAAGAGAAAGTTTGAGAATGCTACATTATGTTTCATCTATACTGATATGCGTCTAGGGTGTCCAGTGTCTTCGTCCCAATTAACACAAAGTTCAAAATCTTTAAGGAAAGAAAAATAAATTTTAACGTGAGAGAGTTGATAGTCATTTAAATTTTTAGTATGTTTTTAATAAAAATATTTATAATTTATTTCTTATTCAAAAATTTAAATAAAACTAAATTAAAGAGAGAACTAACATAATCAGTTAAGCCATTAGTATTATATATGTATATGAAATATCATTAGTGTCGAAGAAATCTCACAAATGTTCGAAAGGGCAAAAAGTCTTATTAGAATTATGAATATTTTTAATTATAACCTACTCTATATTGTATTTAAAGTTATATAGTCAAATCAGATCATCGAAAGTCTTTAAATTATCAAAAATTACGTTTTAGGTTTCCCTTTTGGATAATAATTTTTTATATTTTTATATCAAAATATAGAGTTTTACGTATAACAATATTTTTTATTTTTTTTATTTTTAAATCTTACTTGATTTCTATATCTATATATATATATATATATATATTTTTTTTTTTTTAAACATTTAAAATACAAATACAATATGGTTGATTTATCAATGACAGTGATGGCAGTGACAGATTGCAAGGATATGATGTGATGCTCACAAGTGATAGGCAGTGTTGATGGCGATGATAACAGGTGGCGATAGGCTGGTGGTAGCTGGTGACGACAGATTGAACTCGGATTCTCTGTTATGCAATCCTTTAAATAGGTATTTTAGACTTTCTATAAAAAATTATAGTATAATAAAATAAAAAATAAATAAATAACACGTGAAAGTATATAAAAAATTTATTTTATATATAGATATATATATTCTTTATTTTTTCTTATTATACTATATAAAATAAATTTATTTATTACAAAAGATTTAAACTCGGGTTATATGTTTTTTATTTTATTTTTCAAATCTAATAATTCTTTACTGTTTAATGCTCGCAGAGAACCTTGAATTGATAGATTGTGAAAGTTGATATAAAATAAAAATAAATAAAAAATTCTCTTTTGAAACAAATAAAACTTAAAGAAAATTTTTTAAATATCTATTGTCATATACAATAAAAATGGTATTCACTATTTATTTAGCATGGATTCTCACTCTAAGGAATAGAGGTAAAAAAAAAGGCGTTTAGTT
The DNA here is from genome assembly GCA_032878935.1 of Erythrophleum fordii. Classification (NCBI taxonomy): domain Eukaryota; kingdom Viridiplantae; phylum Streptophyta; class Magnoliopsida; order Fabales; family Fabaceae; genus Erythrophleum; species Erythrophleum fordii. The sequence goes on along the minus strand of JAVQMF010000058.1, from coordinate 24,877,949 downwards.
TGCGGCGGAATAAAAAGAATTCCATCGTTATTTTGTAATTCCTAGATAAATATGTTGGGTGGCGTTGCCGTTGGTACGTTGCTATCCTAGATATATTTTAAATATGATGGTATGAGATATCATAACATAAATTTGGTTATATATGTTTATTAATGTAATTTACTTTTTAATTTATTTCATTAAAAATATAACATATAAAAAATATATTTCTTAAAATTTTATCTTAATGAGTGACTATTTGTGTAATTGTAATTTATCTTTATTATAAAGGAAGTGTTTCTATTGAGTTTAAGAGGATAAAAATAAAATTTTTAAAATAAGAGAAAAGGCCGTGTAATTTGAATATATTTTAGGAAAGGCAAAAAATAATTTTATCTTAATTTTAAATAAATTACATCATATACTAGTTTTACTGTTTATGAATAAACACATAGCTAAAAAATTTAAAAAAAAAGTTTATGTTTAATCTATTTCCTCTTTATTTATATAAAAATAAAATATGATAAAATTTTTCAACATTTGTGTATTATCTATATTAATATAGCTTTGGGCTCTCTATTTGATCTCAAACTAACTCAAAAAATAAAACAATAATTTTAAAAAACATATGAATATAAATTATGATCCAAAAGATAGAATTTAGAATATATGTGAGAGTGAGAAGTTATTATTACTTCTTTTTATCATTCAAAAATATAAATATATATATTATAATCTAATTTTTATTCAAAAAAATTCTATAATTAATTAAAAATATTGACATACACTTTAGTGCATATCAAGCAACTAATAATTTATATGCTTCTCCTTATAATTTTTTATAAATACAATTTGTTGTAAAGAATAAAATTGATAACATGTAAAAAATTGAATATATTCTACCCTTTAATGTAAGAAAATAGAATATTTTGATTGTCATTAAATAATTCTTTTTTTTTTTTAATACTAGGACGTTATATCATAGTATTTTTTCAATTGTTACCTTGTTATCACATATCAATATAAATATTATCATCCAATTTTGATATAGAATATATAATAACACGTAAAATGGCAAAGTTAATATCATGATATATCAAAAGCGCCTCAAAAATAAAAAATAATCGTCATTAACATAGAATTAATTTTTTTCCAAATTTCTCGATGAATTAAATCTTATTTTTAACAAAAGTAATAGAAAATTATATATCATTTTTTTATATTTTTCCTATCAAATTTCTTAATTAAAGAATAATAAATATATATATTTTTAATAATATTATAAATTTATATTTTTATAAATAAGTGCATAATTTTTATAACCTATCATCATATCATTAGATTTTTTTAATAATAAATATATATATATGGTCTATAAAAAAAAATAAAAAGTTGCGATTAGTGACACGCGCAGATGAGGAGAGTGGAGAAATAGGTGGGTACATTTTGAATTTTGACCAAGCCAAGTTTTGTTTGGTTTTGAAATGATGGGAATGAAACAACAAGATGGGTGGCACAAACTCCGGAGGCTAACGTCAAAGCCCACTCAGCAGGACATACGCGTGGTCAGGAACAGGACCACTCGTCTCGCACGTGCCTTCTCCGGTCAAATGACGGTGCCCGATTCCTCACACGTGTCCGCCTAATCCTCCTAATTTACAATTCCCTCTCGTTGCAATTCTTGACCCTCTGTTCCTTCCCTCCCGACATCGCTACCGTGTTTCACAATTCTTTCTTTTTTATTTTTTTTAGTTTATTTTCCACACTTTATTATTACTATTTTTTGATTAAATTGTACAAAATTTCTTTGACTTTTAAAATTTGATAATGAATTCTTATAAATTTTTAAATTTATACAAATAACCTTATATCATTCATTTGTTATTTTATTAGTAAAGTGTAATATGTTAGTAATAATAAATTTCTTAAATGTTGAATTATATGTTAATAATCTCTTAAATTTTTAGTTATATATGAATAAACTTTTGACTTATCATGAAATAACGAGTTAATTAATAGGAGTTATTTGCACAAATTTAAATATTTAAAAATGTTTATTGTCAAATTTTAAAAGTTTAATAAATTATTTTTATATAACTTAAAATTTAAAAGAATTATGTGTAATTTAACCTCATATTTTTAATTGTACATTATTATGTAATTTAAATTATTTTTATTAAAATTGTATAATTTATTGTTAAATTACAATTAAAAATGAATATTAAATCTTTGGCTAGAATTATTAATTTATTTAAATATAAGTGACAATTGTGATTTTTTTAATATTGTAGAAAATAATAAATATATTTTGTAATAAACTAAAGTACAACCAATCCCTCTTGTGGAGGTCAAAAATATCGAAATAATTGTAAAATATCTTCGACAGCCGTAATTGGTCAATAACGTATCAGGCTAGCGTAGCCTCACATTCGCTTGTCATAAAAGTGATTCATAAGATTCCTCAATAATTCTTGTGTTCTATTATGAAAAAGTTGTCAGAAAAATTAAAAAAAAAAGATTTAGTAATAAGGTTGATTAATGTTATTTTAATGTTGAAATAATTTATTTATTTATTTACAAAAAGGAAATAATTTTTCATATGTTTAAATTTATTGTTTAACAATAATATTTGATAATATATATTATACTGAACCAACTGAGTATTTAATTTAAAACAAACATATGCATTATAATTAAAACTAAATGAAGAGTTTTTCAATTTAGAAAGGCTATTAAATAAAGAGATGAGAAAGGATTTTTAAATGATTCACATTTTGGTTGATAACAACAGTTTGTAAAGCATTTTTAAGCTTTCTTTCTACAGAAAAAGAAATTGATTTTTTTTTTAAATTTGAAGAAAGTATATTTTAAAAAATTTTATCAATAATATATTTATAAATTTTTAAGGAAAAAAAGTATTAAATAAAATCTCAGCATTTCTCAAGAGCTTAACATAAACAAATAGTATTAAATATTTTAATATTGCTTTTATAGAAGACTTTTTAAAATATAAACCAAATTAAAAATTTAACTGAATCTGAGGTCATGGCCTGACGTCCATATGATTTAGCAAGAATTTTCTATCGTGTTTTAAGGGCCTTATGCTCTGTCTTGCATCATAGAAGTTCAAATTCAGCGACCCTTAATTTATTAATGCAAATTTTGAACCTCAGCCAACATTTATTTTCAATTTTTTTCCAACAAATACTATAAAAAGAATGTTTTTGAGCTTTTGAAAAATTTTCCAGATTGAAGGCGCCTCTATTGAAAAAAAAAAATTCTAATCAAATATCAAAATATAAACTATAAAGTCATAATGAGTAAACAAATATAAAGAGTTAACTTTATAAAATCTACGATAAAGTGTCAGGCTTAAATTAATGTCATCCTTAATAATATAATACAAACGCTAGCTCGAAAGGTTAAAAATGTAAAATCAAGTGGAGATTCTCAATCATTTAACTTTTTATTAAAAAAATGAAAATTAAGAATGCCAAAAAAAAATCTCAAAAATTAATTAATTTAGAAAGTATATATTATCAACTAATTACCATTTTACAAATCCATTACCCGAGATGTTATTATTATTGTTATTTTGTTTTTTTATCTCTTCGATTTTAGAAGTCGCTATCAGTATCTGCTAAATATGTAATGAGTCTTCCAACCAATTGACAAATAATTCTTCAACCAATAGTGTGACAAATAGATCATCAACAAATCACGCTTCAATCAGAGATCACAATTATTCCAATTTTTCCCTTTAAAAACAAAATAAACATTAAGATACTAATAGAGAAACTCTGTTCAATTACCTCCGAACGCTAAAAGGAGTGTGAAAGTAGAAGGGGAAAAACAAAGTTCTAAACCAAAGCTTCCTTTCCCATAAGAAGCAAGCAACCATCAAATAAAGTCTTAGCTGAAATTTCTCTCTCAAAACTGTCTTTATTTTTTTCTGGTGCTTCTTCTCTCCTCCTCTCCTTCACTTTTCCTCCTCTCCTTTCTCTTCCTTTTCTTCTTCTTCATGGCGAATGAGAAGGACCAGTATTATAATCAGTATGATCCTAATTTCTATTACAACCACCAAAACCCTATTCAAGGGTTTGATCCCGCACACAACACAAGCTTCACCGATTTCTTAAGTGGTGGGTTCATGGACTATAATACCCTCTCAAGAGCCTTTGACTTGTCTTGCTCATCAGCATCTGAAGTGATCTCCTCCTCCATTAACGATGATCTCAACGCAAAGAAGCCCACCACTAGTACTACTACTGCTGGAGACTCCCAAGTGGGGCCCAATTCCTCTGTGTCTAATTCATCTTCTAATGAAGCAGAAGCAGTGGTAACAGAATTAGAAGACTCAGCCAAAAGCTTCAAGAAAGAGAAAGACCAAGATGGAGACGAAAAGTCTAAGAAAGAGTAGGTTATTTCGTTCTTCTCCTTCTTCTTCCTTTATATACCTCTTGTTCGTTAATCTTCTATTTTGTAAAATGGTTTTGCCTGAAAGACTTTCTGATCGATCTTTCTTAAATTGATGACTAGGATCCGAAATTCTGCAAGTATATCTTGTTACTTTATGTACTACATATTTTTTGGGGGAATTACTTTGAATTTCTTTGAATACATAACTAATGCAATTATAGTGATTAATTTTTCTGATAAAGATTATATGAATATTAATTTAAACCTATATCATTTTTTGCTTTTTCATCTATATAGACTAATGATTTTCAGTACCTCTGTCAAATGGGTTTGAACAGTTGTTGTATGTCCTAGTGCTGTTATGAATGCTATATAAAATTATACGATGAAAATGTTAGAACAAGGAAATAAAGGCAGAACCCTAATATCTTCTTTATCAATATTAATTTATGTTGAACTAATTAATATAAACATGCTGTATGAAACTTGTAGATTTTGTTATGTATTTGCTGTGAAATTTTCAGGAGCAAGCCAAAAGGAAATAAAAAAGAGAAAAAGCCAAGAGAGCCACGCTTTGCCTTCTTGACTAAAAGCGAGGTCGATCACTTAGAAGATGGATATAGGTGGAGAAAATATGGACAGAAAGCAGTCAAGAACAGTCCTTACCCAAGGTACACAATTTTCAAAACCAAAATGATGAAACCGTGGTATATTTGGGTGCCAAAATCATCTTTTTTTTCTTTTTGGTCATATTTGATGCAAGAATTAATTCATTCATAATAACTAGATAAGAGTTTAATTATTTCTAAGTACTTTGTATGAGTATTATGATTATGGTCATATGAAATTACTTCATATAGATTCCTCTCATTACATATCATTACATTCTATGTACCTCATATAGATATATATAACTTTTTTTTTAAATTACTGTAAAGGTTCTTGCGCTTTTAATTCCTTGAAACTAAATTTCTTTCGTATGTGTTCCTGAAGGCGTACTTTCATATTGAGCTGGTACATTTAAAAGTTCACTCTTAAAGAAATCAAATCCATGTAGTTAAAAAGAAATACTATCTCTTCTCATGTCAATTGAGCTAACCCTTTAGTTATAGATTATTCTTATTTATATTTTCTTGCTATAACATGAATGCAGGAGTTATTATAGATGCACAAGTCAGAAGTGCATTGTGAAGAAAAGGGTGGAGAGGTCATACCAGGACCCATCAATTGTTGTCACAACATATGAAGGGCAGCACAACCATCACTGTCCAGCGACACTTCGAGGCAATGCCAGCGCTGCCATGATGTTATCATCGGCTTCATCGCCTTCCCTTTTTGGTTCTGCACCAATAGGGAGGACTACCATGTTACCCCAAGAGCTCCTTGCTCAGCTGCTTCCAAGTTATAGCCAAGGTGATGATCACCAAAATCATTCCATGTTCCACCAAAACCCTAATAATACCCATCATCATCCACAGCAGCAACACCACCAACTCCCTCATGACTATGGCTTGTTGCAAGACCTACTACCCTCATCATCATCGTTCCCTGGGAGACAACAAGAGCCGTGAACCCATGAAAGAACACCTCTTCCATTATCATCAAGCATTTTGAGTAAACTCATTGTATTAAGAAAATCAACCAACCTAATCGTGAACAAGCGTATCGTACTTTAGAGGTGATTCAACCTTTTGACTCTACGAGAAGTTTTATTTTTTAAGAGATTATCTTTTTTCACTATTAAATGCATTTTGAAATCAATTCTCAATCTAATTTTTCAACTAGTGAGATGATCAGAATTTCAAAATGCATCATTAATTGTGAAAAGTTAACTCTCTTGAGAAGTAAAATTTTATATAAAATTTTAATAGCGAAAAATATTTGATATATATTTACATGTACGTCTATTCATTGATTGGATCTATTTATTCTCTATAGTCTGCTATAGAATTTCTCGTACCATGCCTTATACATTGTACTGTCGCTAGCTTGCATTGTATATCCACACAGTTTATGTGTAGTAAATAGTACTCTCTTTACCTATTAATATACCAACTCCCATCACTCACTGTCAATCTCAGAGCCATGTACTTAGACTTTGTCTGGAGGCAGGTAGCAGTTGGTATGTAATTAAGCATCACAATATAAAATAATTACTTCTTACTCAGCTCATGATTCGTAAATGTTGAATTCTGTCAAAAATGTGAGAGATGAAGTTTTTGTTGTTAGCTGCCATTGTGATGAGAAGTGAAAGCTTTAATATATTTGACATGACTACTATATAGTGCCATACGCGTATTGATGTTTCTTTGTGAGAGGAACTGATAGGACTTTGATATTTCTTTGGATCACTAGCCAGCTCAGTGAAAAGGAGGTGCAAAGTAGGGTTTTCCAATTAACGTGTATATTAGGGTTCTTTAATTTTGTTCCATCTTTTGCGTACAATAATGAAATACTTGAAAGTTTTACATAGTGGGAAGGGCTTGAATGGTGAACTAGACTTCCGTACTTTCCAGCCATAATTCAATGCATGTGTTTGCGACTTTGCGTGTGCAACTCTCCTTTTAGCAGCTAAAGCTTTGGTTGGATCTGTGGATGCATACCTAACTTGGCTTTTATTATTGATCTCATTTCAGCTATTATTATTATTATTGGTTTCTTTTCCCCTCCATTTTGTTTGATTTGAAGAACGCAATAGAACCATCGATATTAAAGGTGTTCATTGGTTTAGAATGATTCAATTTGTTCACTTCCAGTAATGAAATAAATCTAATCGGATAGAAAAGAAATTTCATCAAATCAATATAGCCATTTTGGACAAAGCCCAACCAATCATCGGATGCTTTAATTTAAAAAGAATTGTTGAAAATATTTAAAAATTTGACATTAAATATTATTCAACCTCAACCATAAAAATAATATTTCCAACAATAAAATTGACATTAAGAGTATTTCAACACAACTTTAAACATATTCCAATCATAAACAAATCAAGATTTAAAATAAAAATAAAGTTCATTAAACAAAAATTAAAAACATTATATATAATATTAATATCTAATTAGTCGATTTAGTTGATACTGAATGTCTATTTTTGTTATTTAACAATTCAATTGTCTTAATCGATTTTAACCAAATTCCATTCTATTGATCTGATTAACTAATTGATATTTATCGATTTTAATTAGATTGAATTAGTTAAAACCTGATGGATTCCATTCTGCACACCCATAATCAATATAGCCCCAAATACTTCAAATGAGCATTTCAATAATGTCTTGAGAAATTTTTAATGGTTCTGAAGATAATAATCTTATAATTTTGTTTGTTCGCATCCAAGTTGTTTATATTATCTTATATATTTTTTTATATAAATATTTTGTTGACAAAGTATTTAAAAATGTAAATTATAAGTACTCCAAACCATTGAAGTTTAACTTGTTGCTCAAAACAAACTTTGGAATTCCAGACCCTTCGTTAAAATTCCGGTTCTCCTGCCTGACTGGTCAAATTGGATCATATTTTGATGAAAATAATTAATACATAGATATCAAAATCAAATAGCTAACCACATTTTATCGATTTGAAATTTGACACAATTCTCATTTATGAGGATGCTAGCAGTTCTGACGGAAAGTCGTAATTTCACTATTTGACATTTATAGTTAATTTCGGTTCAATAGATTATGAATCAATGTTGTCTCTGATTTGAACTCTGGATATCGATGGATTTTTTTTTTTCACATTAAAAAAATAAGTGGAGGGGCGTAAAGGCTATAATTGCTACAAAAAATAATATAGCTAGCAAATTAAATAACAGACAGTTGGCCAGTTGGCTTCTTAAAAATTTGTCTGACGTTTTAACAAAAATAAAAACAAAAACAAAACATATTAAAGAATATTATTCTTTTATAAAAAAAATTAAAACTTCATTTATACTCAAAGTCTAGTGACATTTATAATAATTATAAAAATTTTAAATTTAGTTAAAAATGAACATATATAAATTTTTCCTTGAACTAAAGAGTGAATAAAAATTTTATACTGCAGATCTTATGAATTATGTTAAAGGGATGAAATTGCGTTACCATTATCATCGGTGTTGCAACAAGGCAATCACAACTATCCATTTTATGTATCTAATAATATGATAACTTCCATAATATTATAAGATTTTTAGACCAAATAAAAGTAAAATTACAAAACTTTAATTAACTAGAAATAAAAACACTAATAAAAGTGGGACTAAAGACTCTTCGATCTATCAAAAAGATAGATTAAAAGACTTCTCTCACATCAATTCTCATAAAATACAGATTTAAAGAGATTTATTTGTTAAGAAAAAAAAAAGTAAGAAGAGAAATAGATAGGCTGCCTATAAGTACCAAAAGTTATACCTAGTGTGTTATGAATGCTGAAGTTTATGGAGGAAACGAAGAGAGAGAGAGAGAGACCCTAGCACTTTCAAGAATATTATAACACTCGATAAATTAAAAGGTTTAAAATGTTTATATTTGATGCAACCCTAATAATTAACTCAAAGAATAAACATACAAATTAAATATGGAGATTATTAGAGTGTATTAAGTGAGAGGAAAGCATAATCATTTTTTAATCACAAATCAATAGTTTATATTGATGCAATAATTCACTGTAAATATGTAATAATAGTTTTCTCATTTGTCATATCAAAGATTATTGCATTAATTTAAAATATTAATTTATAATATAAAGGTAATTATTTTGTTGTCTCACCTCTTGAATAAGATTTTTCCTCTAATAATAATAGTGTTTATAATGTTCTTTAAGATCTACTGCAAATTTTGCTATAGCTTTATTATCTGTGGGGGAACTTATTTTCCAGATTTGTAAATAAATTATGATTATGTAACCCAGATTTGTCGCGGTGTTTGTCACATGAGGAATTAGGTTCTGTGATCTTTTTTTTCTTTTCTTTTCAAATTAGATTTAGATATAATTTTTTATACTTTTATTATTAAATTTTTCAGTAAATATATGACATGTATAAGTGTAAAGATTTTAAATTTATCAACCCAGATTTGACGGGGTGTTTGTCACGTGAGTTAGCTTTTGTGATTTTTTTTTTCTTTTTCTTCTCAAAATAGATGTAGATATACATTTTCATATTTTTATTATTAAATTTTTTAATAAATATATGACATGTATAAATGTAAATATTTTATATTTATGAAAATTAATTATAATATTCTAAAAGAAGATAAAAATAGATTAAAATTGTATGGACATATAGGGATTTAGATTTTCAAAAAGAAAAATTATATTAGAAAACTTACATCAAACATACTATTCTGAATTTTCTAAATTTAATTTTTTGAGAAATTTAAAGAAATTTCTATACAAAAGCATAACCTAAGGCATATCTTTTGCATACCAACTGTTTAGATAAAATTTAGATGGTCTAAATTTTATCACATCCCTAACATATGTAGAAAACTTGGATCCTGTACTTCTCAACATTTGTAACCGCTCATTTTGGTCAACTTTTGTTTTAATGATCATATGCATTTAAACAATAAAAAAATTTCAAAATTCTAGTAAGAGGCAGTCTCAAGATTCAAATATCACTTTAAATCTTGATTATTATCCATTTTGGGACATATCAAAGGGTTCTATGTCCTTATATTCAAATTTCTAATTACTATTATTTTCAGATTACTATTATTTTCAGACTAGTATTATGAGAACTATCAAATAACCGACAAAATCGCAATACTTTTTGTTAAGCGCAGAATTAGGTCCAAATCATTACCATAATAAGCGGAACTAACAAAGAGTTCATTATAATTATGGGAAAATGTCTTAATTTCATGAATGAATCATTGAGTACCTCCTTGTTGGTTGTCCTGCCGCCCTGCTTTCAATGAGCTTTACTTTTCTGACCAGAAAATTTGAACCCTCTACAGTTTTCTTGCCTCCTATGTGCTACTTTTAATTTATTCTATTGTAATAATTATTTTCAATTTGAATATCTAGAAGTAGTTAATTAATTATGTTATATACCAACTTCAAAAGTCAATATTGTATTTGTCATTATCATCATCTGGGCCTGTAAGAAGGATTTTGGGTATAGTGAGCTTTGAAAATGCGTTTGACTTCAAGCCTTTGTTTAATTAAGAATAAGATGTGTAAGGAATAAAAGGAGGAGAATAAAAGTTGGGAAGTAATTTAGTCTTCTCTCTTATTAGATGTTCACATTAATGAAGAAAATGAAAATGAAGAGGAATTTAAAAATCATATATCATGTGGGAGAAGAACAGTTTTCTAATTTTAGAATATTATTATGTTATATTCTACTTTTCTCTCTGATTATTCTTTTTCTCTTCTCTAGAAACAATAATTTTGGTGAAATTTAGGTGAAATGTTAGTTCTCCTAATCAATATCTCCTTTATATTTTCCTTTGTTCTCCAAACAAAGTTGCTGAGCTTCTAGCTTTCACATTCTTCCCAAAATCATTCCCTCCACTTTCACCAATTGCAAGCAAGTCTTTCGTAACAATAAGGAGAGAATGTGAAGAAAATGAAGCTTTTTTTTTAAGAGAATATTATTTTGCAAAATCTTAGAGGAAAAGGTATCCTCGTTTATTATTCTTTTTTAAAAAAAAAGTAATTTAATTAACTTTTACCTCGCTAATTTTCATTCCTCTCATAGTTATTCAATTCAATATACTTTACACAGAACTTGACTCATATTGAATTAATTTATAAATTGATTGTTAATTTGCACTCAAACACATAAGAGTGCTTACCCACAAACACATTTACATTCTCGCGCGCACAAATAAATACAAGATGTTTGTGTTTTTGTGTGTGTGTGTGTGTGTGTGTGTGTGTAAGAGGGAAATGGATTCTCTCATTCTTTTATTATCATGCACAAAATAGATGATCATTTGCAGTAATTTTAAGCCATCCAATCCATCTAGCAATTTTGGGCCGATAGATCGCATTTTGGTAGCATTTGGTAAAAAATTCTTTGTAGAGAAATTAAAAAATTTATCTGTGAAAATAAAAATTTTAGTTGTGAAAAATAAACTTAACTATGAAAAAAAATTATTATAAAGGATCTTAAAATTAAAAGCCCAACAAGCTAAAAATTTGTCCTTACAATTAAAATTTTTGTAATCAAAATTACAGTTTTTGAAGTATAATTTTTTTTCAATTAAAATTTTTTATCCTTGTAATTAAAATTTTTTTTTATAACTAAAATTTTATATTCACAGTCAAAAGTTTTATCCCTCTTAAAAGAAAAAGGGTACACGAGTCTATGAGATTTGTTAGCCTTTTATTCACCAAAGGCTGCCACAACGCAAACAAACAGCCACAAATTATTGGATGGATCGGATGGCTCAAAATTGCAATAAGGGTGTTTAAAGGTTCGATTTAATTTGATTTAGGGTCAAAACCAAAGCAAACTAACCTAATCAATTTTTTATTTTATTGAATTTTGTCGATTTTAAATTTTAATTGATTTGGTTCAGTTTTTATTCGATTTGGTTCAGTTTGATTGATGTTTTTTTTTTCTCAAAAATAATTTTTTTCAAAAAATTTATCCTTTGTAATATGTAAAATTTAACTTCTAATATCATGCATCTCTTAAAATTTTGACCAATAATAACTTTGGAATAATTTAATATTTTTATCTCTTTTTTTTTACCTAAAAAAATTTCATACATTCACAAAAAAATTTTAAAAAGTGAAAAAAAAATAAGAGTAATATCTTATAATAAAATAGTATAAATAATTTATATATTTCTTGAATCATATAAAGAATGCAGCTTTGATACAAATTTAATTGACAAAAAATCTCATTAATTTAAAAAGAAATAAAATATTAAATTTTAATTAATTACAAATTTAATAGTTTGGTTTGGTTCGGTTAACTGAACCAAATATAAAAAAAAACTGACAATCGAACTGATTTAATCAGTTTTACAATTATAAAAATCAAACAAAATCAATTTTTAATCGACTTTATTCAGTTTTTGATAGTTTGATTCGGTTTGATTTAATCGGTTTGGTTTGATTTTATTTACCTTCATGTGACAACATATAAACAAAAATATATATACTATTCAGTATTAGAAGAGTACTGCACACACGCAAATAAATAATAGATGTTTATGTACCTAAGTTTCTATATACCATACAAGATTAACTAATTGAGCATGAGGGAGCTAAGAATATATTGTCGAGAATATAGGCATGAAAATGCCAAATCTGGAATATCGAAGCATACAGAAGAATAAATAATAATCAACTGAGCATTTCAATACACTCTATAGCAGATATCGAAATAGAACTCAAATGCAATTTTATATTGTTGTCCCCTTTTATTGAGCTTGCTGCATTTAATATTGGAAGATTTAAAGCAATCCCCTCGATTCCTGACAAACTCAAGCTTAGAATTAGAAGTAGTAGCTAAAGAGGAAGGAGGACGACTATGAAATTGTGAGCATCAATCATATTAATTAGCACAATGATTACCATAATCATTAATTAGTGCTTCACTAACTTTCTTTATAGTTCTTTTTTTTTTTTCCCTCTCATTATCAAAGGGTTTTAAATTCTCACAAAGTGAGGATTATTTCATCATAAGTAACTAATAACAGTAAACTTACATATAGGCCTAAATATGAAAGAAACTTATATATAGGCCTAAATAAGAGAGAGGAGGTAGAGTAAAAGAAAATTAAGAAACCCAATACATTATGAAAGAAACATTCTAATTGCAACTCAATTTTTTTTTTTGTTTATTTTAATGTGACAGAGCATGCATTCATTTCATGAATGAGACATTTTACTTTATAATTAATATTTAATTAATTGTGGATTATATGATGAAACATGACGACGCATTAAATTATATATAAAATTGGTTAAAGGCCAATATTTAATTTTATTATGAATTAATTTATATTAATATTCTAAAAGTCCAAGCATTAGCATCGATTAAAATGATAAAATACGCTTGTTGGCACAAATATTGATCAAATACGCAATTCTTCTGTGATGCTGGGAAGAACTGTATCAACGTGGCATAATTTTTGACAAGATTTGTTGAAGGATTTGATAATGGGAATTTTCGGAAAGGGCTCCTCGGTCAAGTTATTAGGGTATATATGGTTAAAATGTTGCTTTCGATCGACCACTCTTAACTTCATAAACCACACATAATGTATAATGCATGGGTAATCTGGTCAGCCATCTCAACCTGTACTGCATCAGTTTAGAAAAATTTTTGAGTATAAGGGGGAAAAAAAAGTTAATTATTAAAAAAAATGTAAACATATCCAACACATTTCTCTAAACCAAAGAAAAAAAAGATAAAATATTCAATACATTTTTTAATGAATTATTTGACTTGTTTATATGTTTTATAAAGATTCTTAAAAATAAATTAACAATTTAATTCCTAAAAGATTATCATCTTCTCAATTTGAACCTTTAAAAATAAAATCTCTTAATTTAGTCCCTTAAATTTTTTTTTGCTAATAAAAATAATCACTCCATTTGGTATATTCCCCTCAATTAATAAATAGAAGCCTATGTAATTATCAATTTATGATCTGAACATATCCAAGGTGACATTTTTTCTCAAAACAATATTTAATCACATTTTTTCCTAAATGTCATCATTTTAACAATCAATTGGCTTTGCGAAATTTGCCAAAACAACATAGGAAATGACATCGAAGTAAATTTAAGTCATAAGTTAATAGCTACATCCTTCATTTTTATTAATTGAAAAAAATCACCTCATAGAAGAACTAATTTGATTGGAAAAGTCTTTATACACTAGATTAAAAAATTATCTTTAAAAATTAAATTAAAAGAAAAACAATCTTTAAGAATTTAATCATCAATTTACTTTTTAACTTGAGCTGCTTTTTTTATAGACTAAATTTACGTAGAAGTCTATTATCAATTTGACAAGGAGGATGAGAGAGGGAGATGGCAATGCAACAAACAAAATACAGAAGGAGAGAAGACAGTGCTGGAAACGTGAAGAAAAATAAGAGGATAGTATAACCTGATCTAATAAAGCTTAGACATAATGACAAAGTAAAAGCAAAATGGCAAGGAAAATGAAGCCGAATATAACAGTCTTTCACAATGTCCATTCTCCAGAAGTAAGCAGGGATAGCCGAAAGGGCCAAAATATCAACAATGATGTAATGAATGGGCCCTGCAGATATCTGTACAACATAAACGCTCGCTCACTCATTCACTCAATCTGACTCTTCCCCTCGGGTGGATTTTGGTGTATCATATCCTTGAATGATCGTATTGAATAGATAACCCTTCATTACCCAAAATTCAAATGGGGCTATTCCTGATCTGATTCTTATCAGATTCAGAAACTTTTCTTCTTCTCAAAAAGACAAATTTGAATATATATGGAATTGATTGGCCAATAGAATGAGTGCAAAGGCAATTGCACACCCAGGCCAAGTCATCGTAGTTGTCAGTCATCCTCTCGAGTCGTCTCTGGCACATGGCTTTCAGAATCCTCAGTATTCACTGAGATAGTTACAGGGTGATTACCGCTCTTGCTGTTCATTTTGATTACGATCTCTACCGAATGAATATTAAGACTGTCTTTTTGAATAAAAGCTTATATAAGGATATTTACATAATTCAACCTAATAGTTTTGTGGAAATAGAGAAAGAGCACTTGGTGTGTTTGAGCACGTTACTATTACAAAAATATTCAAATGCTATAATACAAAAAGTTAGGCACTCATATGTTACACTAAATTTTTTTTAAATTTTTTTCTTCAAATTGAAGATTTTTCCATATTAATTTTTTCATCATATATGTATTTTGTTTATAAGATTATTTTATTAGAATTAAAACTCAATATCACTTAAAATAAGAAAAATAAAATATGGTAATAAATAAAAAATAATTATATCATTTGCATTAGAAATATATAATATAAATAAATAAATAATATGTTTATCAAATTATTTTATCTGTTCATGCTAAATAATTTACAAAATATACAATATTTAAAAATATAACAATCACTCGTTACTCATCTGAATACTAATTCTCATATTGAATCTTAATAATAATAATAATTCCGCTGATCTCCAATCCAACCCTCAAAGTCATACTTTGAAATTTGGAAAGGTTGAAAAGTGTTACTTGTCTTTGTAACTTGTAGAACGGACCTTTCCTCTTCTCTGCAAAGTACTGGCTGGCCATTAAACCAACACCGACCAAGTCGAGCAAGTAACAAGGACAAGTTGTTTAATAATTAGGTATTTTTGTGTACATAGATTCATTAATACTGATGTGTGCTTTTCATGTATAATTCAAGGATTTTATCATATGAAAATTGTGTTTTTTTTTATTTGTTAGTGTAGTCTAATAATGACATGGCCGAAATATAATCCAATTGCAATTTTATTAATAATATAACTTAAAAATAATTATGAAAGATGTTCTAATGCTAGCTCAGTGTTACAAAGAGACGAGAAAATATATACAAGTTCCTAAGATAAGGTTTCAAAATGTAATTTCTGTAGCGTGTCAAATTTTGTTACAATTTAAGTATCTCGAATAATAAAATGATAATAACACCCTTTTCTAAAGAATCATTAAATATCAAACATAATGATGATAGTATCAAAATAATATTATTTTGTGGAAAAAACATATATATAATCTTTTATGTCTTTTGCATTAGATTTTTTAATTAAAATATAATAAGTATAAGATTTTTCAAAAATAATATGATAAATATATATATTTTTATTAATAAGTATATAAGTTTTTAATTAAATTATATACTTATCATGTTATTATAAAAAAATTATATATTTATTATATTTTAATTAAAAATTTTCATAACAAAGATATAGATAATTACATATAAATCTAATCCTTGTTTTAATTCATTTACAAGGAACAGAAGGTGAATCATCACAAAAAAATGTGTGACTGGTGTGGATTCTAATGAAAGGACCAAAAAAGTTACCGTTACATGGAGCAGCTAAGGAAAGAAGCAGAGGTGAATTAAGGATTGCAGCAATTTTGGCCAGGTGAGTCCCCTTCTCCATCAATTTTGCTGAAGCAAGAGATTGCATGAGGATAACAAAAGGAAAAATTACTTTTGAGATTTTAAATTGAAAATATTTATATTAAATAATTTTAAATTTTAAAATTACTTTTAAAAAATTTTAATTGTATAAAAAAGTTATAGTTAAAAATTTTAAATTAAAACTTTTTTATTTTAGAGTCTGTTAAAATAATTTTAAAATTTACAGTTTTTAATATAAATATTTTTAATTTAAAATTTTTAACTACAATTTTTCCCAGAAAAAAAAAAAGGCAAAAAACAGACCCGTGAATAAAGGACTACTTTATCAGAATATTGAATCATTGAGCATTTTAAATCATTGGAAGCTTTGAACAATGAATCATATGTTTGACTGCGCGCCAAATAAATGATTGTGAAAGGTGGGATCCCAATCCTCTTCTGTAGGTCTAGCAGAAAAATAACATATATTGGTACTCACGGAATAAATGGTGGCTATTAAGTTTACACGCATTTAGTATTTACTAGAATTTTTTTTTAATAAAAGAGATAGTCTATTTCTTTTTTATTAAACACTATTCAAGAAAAAATCCAAACTAATAAAAAAATATGTATGTGGATTTTGTTACAGATTATTTAGAAGTTCAACTCATAATTAAGGTTTAATAATCCGAGCTTAAATTCGAGCTCTAACTTTTGACATAACTTATAGTCATTAAATTACCTTGAAATTTGAAACACAGCTCTCTATCTTTTAATTGATATGTTTGAAAGACAAAGTATATCAATAATTTGAGTGAAAAAATATGACTAGAGTTAATTCGATGGAACAGATTAAAATTCAAAATAAATAAGTTAAGCACTAATTGAAAAAAAAATTAAAAAATGAGATATCACATTAAAATATTTGTATATTTTAGAATTCAAAATATTAATTGACACCTAAAAGTATTAGAAAAGCTTAAAAATGAATAGTTGAAGTAATAAGTTAATAATATGTCATTATACTTAAAATATGTGTTTTACTTTTTTGTTTAATTGTATGATA
Organism: Erythrophleum fordii; assembly: GCA_032878935.1. Classification (NCBI taxonomy): domain Eukaryota; kingdom Viridiplantae; phylum Streptophyta; class Magnoliopsida; order Fabales; family Fabaceae; genus Erythrophleum; species Erythrophleum fordii. The sequence continues at coordinate 24,860,417 of JAVQMF010000058.1, read as the reverse complement.
GAAATATCCTTGACTTAGCTTGCCAATCAAAATTAATTTACTTCTTGATTGATATTAAGGGCACACCTCCCTTCCAATAGTTTTAAAGGGATATTTCTTATATTGGGCTGATGTATTTAAAAGAATAAATTATTTTAGACGTTAATCTTAAAATTTGAGCCCAGGTAATCAAGTATCTAACTCAAGTATACTTAGGTTATAAAAGTCTTTAAAATACCTAAAATGTGACATGCTTTTATTTTATAACATGTTAAGTCTTTTTAAAAATTTGGCCAAAATTTAAAGAACTCTCATCAATTTATGAATTGTTTAATTTACCCCCATCAACTTAAAAGTTATCTATAGGCTCCTTAAACTTTCAGTTTTGTGCGTCATAGCCTTCTTGTTAATTTTTCTCATCCAAAATCTTAATATCACTTTGTTTATATAAATTGAAAGAGACCAAACTAATATAACATATTGGATGTATTTTTTGCTAACTTGGCTTCTTTTACCCACATAGACAATGATATTAGGATTTTAAATGGAAGATTTATGTTGTAAAAACTGAAAATTTAGAGGGTTTATGTTTATTTTTAAAGTGCAAGGGCATAAATTGCACAACCCTTAAGCTAAGGAAAGTTCTTTACATTTGGGCCAAAATTTTTCATATTTTGTTTTATTCATTTTTATAAAATACACTAATTCAATTTTTTAAATAAAAAATAGGTATTCATACTCATATTTTTTTAGTTTGCCACCATGCCTATTTATAAAATAGTATAGGAACGGAATAATAATATGATTTTACAGGCTTTAAAATGTGTGATAAACACATTATTTTTAAAACAATATTTGCCTTCACTAATTGCTATAAGATTTAGACAAATTTGTCTTTGGGAGTTATCCAAAACACCTTAAAATGCTTCACTCAGCAATTGTGGAACTCCCTTTCTCAAGAGTGCTTGTAAAGATTTCAAAGAATTAAGGGATATGGAGAAAACTTTCATATATATAATTTCCTTTGAATCATCATGTCTTTCCACTAAATTTTAATTTGAAAGTCAATTTTTCAATCATATTATGTGAATATATTTTTTAGATTTTCTGCACATTTCAACAATCTTTTGATTGTTTTTACATGAACGTACATGACCAACCTATGTCCCTTCAAACCAAATGAATGTCATCTATTAGAATGCTTCAAGATTTCCTTTTGCATTAGACAAGTTAACCGAGAGTTGATCTTCAATGGATTGGCAACTAGACCAATCAACCAGGCATTGTGGCCAGTCAACTGGTGATTACTAGAAATGATCATCTTTGCTTCTGTGTTAAACTAGTTCATTAATGACTTTCAAAAATCAATTTGATAAATTATGAGTTAAGCCAATCAATTATTCTCTGGACCAATCAACTGGTTACTACTAGACAAATTTTTTCTATAGTTTTTTTCAAATTATGTTTTATAACTTTTTCATTCTTTCATTAGGATTGTTAATAACATCAGAAAAGAAAAGTCAATAATAATTTGACCTACTAACAGAAATCTATAATCTTATAATCCACACATAATGTATAATGCATATGTAATCTGGTAAGCCATCTCAACTTGTAATGCAACAGCTTAAAAAAATTTTGGTTTATAGAAAAGGAATAAGTTAATTATAGAAAAAATTAAACATATTTATCACATTCTTGTAAACCAAAAAAATAGATAAAATATTCAATACATTTTTTAAGAAATCATTTGACGAGTTTATGTTTCTCATAAAAAAAAACTTTATAAGTAAATTAATGATTTAATATCTAAAAGATTTTCATCTTATTTGATTTGGTCATCTAAAGATAAAGGTTACTTAATTTAGTTTCTTAAATTTTTTTTCTAATGGAAAGAATCTCCCATTTGGTATATTTTCCTCAATTAATAAATAGAAACCTATATAGCCATCATCTTATGACTTAAATTGTCCATGTAACATTTATTCCTAAAATAGTTTTATCACATTTTTTTTTTCCAAAATGTCATCATTTTAACAATCAATTGGTTTTGTGAAATTTGCCAAAACGACTGAGAAAATGCCTATGAAGTTTACGTCACAAGTTAGTGGCTACGTAAACTCTATTTTATTAATTGAAAAAATATTCGTCTAGCAAAAGAACTAATTTGATCGAGAAAAAGTCTTTAAAGATTACATTAAAAAGTTTCATCTTAAAAAAAATTAAAAGGAAAACATTCTTGTAAGAACTCAATCATTTACTTTTTAACTTATGCCACTTTCTTTTTATAGACTAAGTCTACATAAAAATCTATTGTCAATTTGACAAGGAGGACAGGTGAGGGACATGGCAATGCAAAAAGCAAAATACAAAAGGAGAAAAGACAGTCGCAAAAACCACTGCAAAAGTGAATGAAAATAAGAGGATAGTATAATCTGATTTAATAAAGCTTAGATATAATGATAAAGTAAAAGCAAAATGGAAAGGAAAATGAAGCCGAATATAACAGTCTTTCACAATGTCCATTCTCCAGAGGTAAAGGGCCAAAATATCAACAATGATGTAATGAATGGACCTGCAGTTATCTGTACAAGATAAACACTCACTCACTCACTCATTCACTCAATCTGACTCTGCCGCCGTGTGGGTTTTGGTGTATCATATCCTTCAATGATCATATTGAATAACTAACCCTTCATTACCCAAAATTCAAATGGGGCTGTTTCTGAACTGATTCTTCTCAGATTCAGAAACTTTTCTTCTTCTCAAAAAGAAAAATTTGGACATATATGGAATTGATTGGCTACTAGAATGAGTGCAAAGGCAATTGCACACCCAGGCCGAGTCATCGTAGTTGTCAATCATATTCTTGAGTTGTCTCTGGCATCTGGCTTTCAGAATCCCCGGATTTCTTCTCAGCATTGGATCGACCAGAAAGATCCTTTGTGGATTCAATTCCCATACTGGCAATGGAGCTCTTTCGGTTCCTTCGATCCTGAAAATGATTATATCAGTCAGTTATTTAGCTTAGATTTCAGTGCTTTGGCCACCATGAGAACCTAGAGAGGACCTTGGACCGATATCGACAGATATAATTCAATATTTGGTATATAAATCAGGGAAGTGTCTTCCATACTTTAAGGAATAAGTTCTTCGTTGAAATTTGGGAAAGCAAAAAGCAGAAGTGTGCATTCAATTCAATCAATAATATAATCAGGGTATCTATGATCAGTCACACAAGTTACAACAATCATTCCATGAACAAAACTCAAGTAAAATACTAAAATCCTTTAGGCATTTACTATTTGGTTCTCCATTAAAAATATAACATGTGGACATTTTTCATAAGTCAGCACCATGCCATTGACTTCTTAAAGTAGTTCCTCTACATGTCATTTTATTGAAAGGTCTGATAGCAAACACTTAAAAGACTGCATCTAGACTTTTTCCTTATCCACATGAATACAAATTAACACAGAACAGACATTCAGAAACCTATGATTCTTGTTCTGGCAATAATATGGCTATTAAATGATATAATCATTACCCTTTCTACATGACTACCTATATCGGAAACATCTAGATGCATTATCAATAGCAAAGTTAGATAAATCCAGCTCTTTATGTTAACCACTTGAATATTATGCATCATAAAGCTATGTATGTAAAAAAATTTATATTCCCAGTGACATACAGAATAGTATCATAATACAAGCGTAAGATTCATCTTCCTCTGCATGTCTGAGTATTGACTAGTTTGAGTGGATTGTAAATATGTAGGCAGAAGAAAAATCAAAGAAGGAAAACTTTCCCTTCAGGTTATCACCCAATGTTTCAATTATTCTAGTTGATAGTAAGTCAGCAAATATATGCTTAGGAAAGTAATGAGAATGCACATAGCATCGGAAAGCTGCAGAAATGTGGAAACAAATTCAGAGTCCTCAAGTAAACAGTAGAATTTATATAGGGAGGATAAGATATTGATGTGAACCTCTCGGAATGGATATTCATCAGCTTCAAGCATCATCACAACCCGACTCATTTTGGGTCTCTTTTCTGCATCAGGATCAAGACACCTTAGTGCAACCAGGAGGGCACGCTTTAATGCACGTGTTGACGGTTTAACTTCAAGGCTTGGGTCCATGACTTCCTCGGCTCTTCTTGCACCGACCATAATCTTGAGCCATTCAACAAGATTAACCTGTCAAAAGAATAAAAAGCACTCACCAACTACATGAAGAGCGACAATCATGTCTGATGGAAGACATAATTAGAACCAGCAAGCTAGCAAACAGAGTTCAAAAGGATTTGGTACCTCGTTAGCAGGACGTGCATAGTCTACAGGGTCCCTTCCAGTAACCGCTTCTAGAAGTAGAACACCAAAGCTGTAAATATCACTCTTCTCATTTAACAAACCAGTATTAGCATACTCTGGTGCCACATAACTGAAATATAGAACAGAAGTAAGTTTCTAAGTGTGCAACTCGTTCAATCAAATATAAGAAAAGACAGAATGATGTATTCTGTGTACCCAAATGTTCCCATCACTCTAGTTGTTATGTAACTTTCTCCTGAACACAAGAGTTTGGCCAAACCAAAATCAGAAACCTTTGCATTGAACTCATCATCAATCAGTATGTTGCTAGACTTTATGTCCCGATGAACTACTTTTGGTTCTATTGCTTCATGTAAGTATGAAAGCCTGCCACCAGTCACAGCAAAACATTTTTTAGCTTCCAATATTACTGACGTTCAACACAAACTGAAATCCCCAAACTTTGAGAAGATCATAAAAAAGATGGAATTCAATTATGAGAAAATTTGAAACTGCTAAGTATATCTGGCAACTATTTCAGCAACTAAAATCTTAACACCACAGCAAATCTTGGGATTAGATCCTATGCTTACTAGGACTTCGGAATTTCATCAGTAATCCAAAAAAGAAGAGACTACAATCTTATGTGTTGTCCAGAAACCTAATGGGCTCAAATGGATCCCAAAAAATGTGAATATGTAAAAACTATAACATAAAATTATGTAGATACACAAATTAACTATCAATAACATATATGATATATTTTGGCACAAATAAAAATGGTAATAATAATAATTTAAATGGAAAGCAACATAAAATAAAAGGTAAAGTTAATTGTTTACAATCAGCATCTTTCATAGACTGCTAAGTAATTTGGCATCAGAGAATGGAGAACAGAAATGACTACAATGGTTAATTTTTTGAAATTGAAAGTTGAACTTACGCTTTGGCCGTGCCAAGTATAACTTTCATGCGGGCCTCCCAGGTAAGTGTCCCATGTTGGCGCATGGCCCCATGTAACCATTGTTCTAGGTTACCATTATTCACATATTCGTACACAAGCAGCCTGCATATTTATTAGAAAGTAAATTGTTTATAAAAGAAAAAGAAACATATAACAAAAGAATCAGCTTTCTTCTGTTTTGGACCAAAAAGAATATCACTTTCTTAAACCGAAAGCTTCAGCTATTAATGAGTTTAAAAGAGATAGTATGCACTTGCAATAGCTTGATTACAAATTTTGTCATAAGGAGAAGTAACAAACTTTACCTATGAACTCCTTCAATGCAATATCCAAGCAAGCGCACAAGATTTTTATGTCGAACATGGCCTATAGCCTCCACTTCAACCCTGAATTCTTTCTCGGCTTGTCCCCTATGAACCCATACAATTACAGAGGGCAAGAATCAATAAAGTTATTGTTTAAGATAATGCCAACTACCACAACAGGGGGACAAAACTTACAAGTTATTAAGAAGTTTCTTCACTGCCACCTCGGTTCCATTGATCAGTCTTCCCCTGTAAACAACCCCATATCCACCCTCACCAATCACATTCTCTGCTGAGAAACAGTTCGTAGCAAGTTCCAGATCCCTAAGCGTAAACCAGTGGCCCCACCCAAGATGAGAAAATTCTGGCAAGCCAATTAAAGGAGAGGCAGTCACCATCCCTCCATGTGATAATGTATACTGCTTCTTATAGGTCCCAGAGCTCCCCTCTTCACCTGACATTGAACTACCCCCTCTCTTATGATGATATATTGAACTGCACTGACTGAGATTGTCATGATCACTGGATTTGCGCATGCCCGACTGAACTAACACCTTATCCGAATTCTTTTCACTTGCCTTGTCATGAAAAGGAATATATACACTTTCCGTGTGACTATGAGAACTCTGCACTCCAACCTTATCAACCTTGATATCTTTTGAGACATTTGGTATTTGCGATGGAGGGTATTTGTTCAGAGATCTCCTCGACTTTCTCCAGAACATCACCCATATAGATAATATACAAAGAATCAGCACTATAAATGCACCCATGCCTATCCCAATTAAAACCCATAGTTTCAAACCCAAAAATGACGTCTTCTTCGACAACTGCACATTCAAAGAACTATTGGACGACATAATTAGATACTATCCAGTCAGCTAATTTCGTCCTCGAAGTTCTTCTGCTAGCAGAATTAAGGCATTCCCACCTGAGTACAAGAATCAAGTTAAGCAACTCCTTCACACGACTTGGAAACACACATTTGAAGATTCTGACTTTACAGCCAACGTTTCAGTTGTTGCAATGAATATCCATAAGCAAAAACTAAAATCAGCAAGTTAACTGATCACCAGTTGAACCTTTATCATGATTATGATAATTGCAGCATAAGAAAATTTCAATCAGTTCAATTTGAAGGTACAGATTCTCAGCTAAAATGGTAAACGATAAGGCAATTAGGAAATAGTGTAGAAATTCAGTCGTACTAAACCAAAAAGCAATGCAACACTAACATCTAACATTCAACAAATCAGAAACCCATTTGCGTGTCTGTGACCCAGAAAAAGGACAAATTAAATTCCAAATCTCCTGGGAAAGTAATGGTTAACCCACCATTTGTAATCAGAAGCAGTACATATCAATAAGGAAAAGAAACTAAGAAAGCATCACTTATCATCCAAGTAAACGAAAAAGCAAAATGAGACTACAGTTGTCCAAAAAGTGATTCAGAAAGACAAAGCATCCATCTAACCTCTGGTATTGATCTAGGCTAGCCTCCCTGATCTTCTTCTACCTCTAGCAACCAAAGAAGCAAGAGCCGGCCTTCTCTTTGAACCGATAGAAACTCAATGAGCATAGATAGACTCAGTTATACGGACAAACCCTATAAAACCCAGTTACTACAAGTGGGATATTAAAGAAATGGAGGGTAATGAATGCCAGACAAAAATCTTATTTCCATGGAAAATAGCAGAGAGAGAGAGAGAGCGTAAAAATGGCTTGATTTTAGAGAACAGAAAAAGCAAAAGTGGGTAAAATGGTTGGTGTGTATTGTGCTCGAGGAGAGTAGAGCGGGACCTCGGCAAGCTGGAAAGGAAGCTTGGTTTGTAATGGAGGAAACCAAGAGAGAGAGAGAGAGAGAGAGAGAGAGAGAGAGAAACAGTAAAGGGAAAGCAAAAAAAATGTATTGAATAAGCAGCAAAAAAAGTAAAGCGAGGAGAGAGAGAAAGAGGAAGAAGAAGAGGAGGGCTTCAAATCTTAGCTTGCTCCTCTGGAGTATTCTTTCTTACCAAAACTGTGTCTAAAGCCGTCGAAAGGAAAAATCTAATGGAAAATCTTAAAGACGGCATTATTCTCTGTCACCCCACGAGCCACAGCATAATATTTTTGCAATTGACAGCCAAATTTGGGTTTGTGGACATCCATGGTCTTGAAGGGTTACAGAAGAATTTGACATTTTCTTTTATTTCTAGCTGGCATGCATATTTATTGGATATCATTCCCCCCTGTATTTTGCTAAACGTATTGTGTGTATTTAGAAATAAATTGAAAAAAAAATAGCAAGGAAGTAAAAAGAAAAAAAATGTAAATATAATACACAATTTTATAATTTTATATCTCTCTCAAATGCATTATACATGTCTTTTGTACTATAAATTTTATGTAATAATACAGTTGCACTACAATTGAACAATAAAAAAAATAAGAAGAATTATAAATAAGAATCTAAACTTAAAAAATATTATCTCAAAGGACATGTTATTACTAATTATTATGGAGTAAGTAATAATTTATTTTAAAATAATAATAACAAATTCTATAAAATAATATTTTAAAAATTTGGACCTTTATTTAAAATTCTCCTAAAGAAATATAAGAGAATTGTAATAAATATAAAACTCGCTTCTTCTCCTTATATCATCCTTCCTTTTATTTTTATTTCTTTCTTACTTCGTACAATAAATTTATTTCTGTAATACAACTTAACTGTGTTTTGTACCCTTGCAGATCCAAAAATCTACTGGGAAACCTTTTATACTGCTTCCGACAGGACCTGTTATCAGTAATTATTATTTATTTTAATTAAAATTAGTAATAATTTACTCTAAAATAATAATAATAAATTTTATAAAATAATATTTTTTAAATATAAATCGTTATTTATAATTCTGCCAAAAAAAAAAAGATGATTGTAATAAATATAAAACCCACTCCTTCTCTTTGTATCATCCTTCCTTTTATTTTTATTTCTTTCTTACTTCGCACAATAAATTTATTTTCTGCAAAACAACTTAACTGTGTTTTGTGCCTTTGTAGATCCAAAAATCTAGTGGGAAACCCTTCTATATTGCTTCGGAGGACAAAACGTCAAGATTAATGCTTTATCAGGCCTTTTATTAATTTGCATATTGAGAAAACAAAAATTTTAAACAGTGTTTATTATTAGGGTTTTAAGATATTTTTTATATCTTAATATTATATTATTAAATTTTTAAAAAAGTTCATTTACATATTATGTTGGAATTTTATAATAAACATTTAAAGAATTTTATCAAAATGTTGTACACAATTTTTAGGTATTACATATTATTGTAAGAATGATTTTTTAGAATATAACCCGTAACTAACCTATGCCAATTATATTTCTGCATGTATATAGATATATGAGAATATTTTTGCACAGATATTACAAAAAGCAATTGTCACGCCGCCATGCAACGTCAGGGTTTTGTAAAAAAGAAAAATTAAGTAAATTCAGTTTAAAATAAATTATAAATGAATATATAAAAATAACATAAGCGAATGTTATCAGAAAGTTTTTTTAACATAATTATATTTATATATTCATTTAAGAATAGAATTAATGTAATTTATTAATTTTTTTAGAAATCAAATTTATCTACAAATTTTTAGATTATGTAAAACTTATACGCTTCATTCAAAATATTTATCCTTGTAAATATGAATTTTTTACGCTTTAAACAGCATAAAATGAAATAAATCCAAACCAAAGAAATAAGAGGGTGCAGGGAGATCATTATAAGAGAAACTGGTTAATTTTTCGTTGATCATCTAATTATTATTTTTTTGTGTCAGAAAAATACTTGTTCTGTGCTTCATAAAATTAAGCTTATGAAAAAATAAAAAGGAGAAGAAACTACTTAGGGCAACTGCATAAAATGAAAAATGAGAATAAAATCAAAGAAATCTATTTTTTTTATATTCATTGTAGATTCTTAATTCCTAACCATAATTTTTTTAATTATATAAGAGGCATAAAGCTTTAGGAGAAAATCAGCAAAAAATAAATAAAATAATAAAATAATTAAAATATTATTTGAATCAAGGCTCTTAAACAATTACAATTGAATTTAAATGTTGTAAAGTATTTTCTTGTGAACTTATTAAAAAAATATTTTAATTTTTATCCAAAAAAAAAAGATGCCTCAGATTGTTTAACTGTGCAGTCTGCACCTAGGATTTAAAATTCCAATTTTTCATCCGAAGGGTAATTTTGTCAATGTGATTTGACTAAACCTAATCTCTAGAACTTTACAAGAGAAGACTAGAATTGATTTTGAGTAAACAATTGTGGCTTTCTCTGATTATCATTATGGCTTTCGGGGCCAGAAAAAGGCATGGCAAAATCAGAGACTTTGATGTGAAGCATCACTTTTATTTAATTCAAGTGTGACCCCAGACCAATCCCTTTGCAACTTCTTTTTTCTCTTTCTAATTGAATAAAGAAATTGACTTTACTTTTTTTTTCTTTTAATTTACATATATAAAAATTAAAGGAAGTAGACATTGTTCCGAACTTATAAACAGTATTAGCTTACCTCTCATTGTATATTATCACTTTTTTTAATGTTGTAAGAATTTCTGTGCAACACAAGTTTTACTTAGTTATTTATAGATTTGAGCCAATTTAAAACAATATAATTCAGATATGTCCAATATATATATATATATATATATATAAAGTGTAAGATGTTACTGTTTATATGGTAGTGATAAAGAATAAGGAGAAGATGGCACTGAAGAAATAAGAAATTGTGTATATTTAAAGTGTTAAAAATAATTTAATTGTTATATTTTATGAAAAGTTAATAATAAAGGTTAAACTAAATATTAAATTATAAAATTTTAATTTTTGATTTTTAAAATATGAAATTTAATTAAAAATTGAATCAAATTTTAGAAACTAACATAATATTTAAAGTGTTAAAAATGATTTAATTATTACATTTTGTGAAAAGTTAATAAGAATGGTTAAACTAAATATTAAAATTTTAATTTTTAAACTAAGAAATTTAATTAAAAATTGAATCAAATTTTAGAAACTAACATAATAATTAAACATAAAATTAACTACAAATGTTTTTGCAGATTAAGAAAATTTTAATATTAATTATGTAAAAATTAATTCTTTTTTTATTTATATCATCAGAGAACTTTATTCCCAATCAATAATACACGGTACACTTTAAAGGAGGTCAGTTAAGAAAATGCTTTTAAAAGAGGCTTATTTCACAGTTCACTTTTTAAAAAGAAAAAAAGATGAGCTTTGGTTTAATGATATTAATTGAATTTTTTTTTTTTAGAGTTCATTATGTCTCTTTGATAATAAAAAGTAATATTATAATTTAACATGAAAGAGGTTTTTGAAGATTGGAATCCAAAATGGATCCTCTGCCTGGACTAGAGTTTAAAAATTTTTTAATTTTAACTTTTTTATTTTAATGGAAGCAAATGAAAAGAGTTTTTCAAACGAGAATTTTAAAAAAAATATATGATTGAGATTAAAAAATAAAAAATATAAATATAAACTATTCAAATCATATTTAAACAATTCGAAGAAGATGAGCCCTATGATCATCTTTTAAGGATAAGGGGATGAACTGAATAAGAAATGTGAAAGAATATTATAATAAAATATATTTTATTATTATGTATAAATAAATTTTAAACTTTCACAATTTTTAATATTTTGAATAATCCATTAATTTCATGAATTAATCTACAAAATATCAAATGTGTTCCTAACTTTTCTACAAACAATAAAATAAGGCACATTCTCAAATTTCATTAACAATCCAAGACCTAAAAGGTATTCTAAACATGAGATAAAATAAGTATTAAAAAAATAAGTATAATACATCGTTGCATTTCACACAAGACCATGCCCTTCACGTGCGTCATGTGCATGTCACGTTATAGAACAACTTTTTCTCCTCTTTACGACTATTTTTATGCAAGTTGATATCTATATAATATTCGAGAACACCATATTTTCCCAAAAAAAAAATTAAAAAAATAATAACTACAACAAAAATAAGAAACTTACCCCATTGTATTTGTGATTTCATTACTCTTAACGCTTTCTCACTTTCCCAGATTTTTGTGTGAGATTTAGTATTTTTTACCCAAAAAAAATTTAAAGTTTCACCATAACCTCTTATTTATAAACTTTTTAAACATTTTAAATAAATTATTAATTGAATAGAACTCTTATTCAACTGTCAAGATATATCTAATTAATAGAATATAATTTTTTTATTTAAAAAATTCAAAATTTTAATTATTAGATAATTATTTTAATTTCTTTTAAAATAATAATCAATTATTCTAATAACCAATTATTTAATATTTTAATTTATATATTAAGATATTCACTTAAATTATAATTTATCTTATCATAGATGAATAAATCTAACACTTCAAATTAATTTTATTCTAATTTTTTTTGAAGTATTGAAATAATATTCAATATAATTTTTAAAAATTAAATGTTCTACATGACCATAACAAAATCAAATTTATGACAACTAAAATAATATCAAAAAAAAATTTAAAGGATTAATTATTTAAAAACCAAAATAGGAATTTTATCCATTTTTATTATTGATTTGCATTTATTTGTAAGTAAAATATATAAATAACATAAAAGGCAGGCTGATAAATTTTTTTATAAAAAAAGCTCTTATTTATGACTGAATATAAATACATAATTATTACAAGTTGTAGAAAACGGCTATGCAAATTATTCCTTTTTGAATCCCTACCAGTCATAACTCTTTCTTCGGCTTCCTTTCAGTGGTTAATTTATTACTATAATTTTCAATTAAAAATTGCTTCGTACGTTTAATTTCCCGTTTCCCACAATGACAGAAAAAACTGAAAAATAATTTCTGCATCGTATATAAATTGCCCCAAATTCTCTGACTTATATAAAAAAAAAAAAAAAAAACCTAAAAGTCCATATTCCTTATTTGGTAGTCTATAAATGGATTCAGACTCTATTAGACGCTGTGCCCTCAAACAAGGGTCCGCATATTTTATTATTTTTTTAAACATTTTATTTTTGTAATATATTATCTTTATTGCGTTATGCAGCACAAAAGAAAATCTAAAATCGTCAATAAATATTTTACATAGCATACCTTCAACTCATAAAAATGGATAATTACACGTACATCAACATGATATTTAATTTTTTTGGGCCAAAATGTTATTCTTGTTCGTGAACAGCTATTTTCAAATAATCTCAGCTTTTACCCTTTTTCTTTTTCATACATGCTTGCAGTTTGACGCATAGGCAGCTCTTTTCTGTACTATACACTCTCTCAATTTTCATTATTTATACTTACGAAATATCTAAAATTGGAAGAGAAGATACTATATGCGTAATTTTGTGTCTCATTATCAATCTTTCAAATAAGATTTCTACAATAGTTTTACAAAATAAAAAGAAAAATTATATTTTTATCCCTATAATTTTAGTAAATTTTTAATTAGGTCTCTATATTCTTCTTTTTACAAATTTTTTAATTAGTTCCTTACCTTTTTTTTATGGACAATTAGTTCCTCACCTTTAGTATGCAATATACTGTTAAAAGTGATGATGTTATACTGTCTGAAACTATATTCTTTAGTTATAATACAATAATTGTTAAATTTTACTAGATGTAGAACAATATTTTGTTTATTTTAATAATATATTACTATAATTATATTAATTAATTACATGAAAATCAAACTAATTCTTTTAAAAATTATTAATTATAAAATAAGTTAAGATTTTAAATAATTATTTAATAAATTTTTATTCTATATTTAATCATTAATTAGATCATAATTAAATAATATAGTACTTCCTAAAAGCATAACATCATCACCCTTAAAAATATGCCATATCACAAATGGTGAGTATATATGACTTGGGTATTTGCAACGTCAACACACATGTGAAGACTGAAAGCAATGCAAATCACATGCTTTATTTCCCCACATCTTCTTCATCGCCTAGTAGCTTCCTTATCATTTCTTTTTCTCCAACTCTGTCATCAAATCACCCTTAGCCATCAAAACTAATGACCTTGTCTTGCATCCCCAGAGGGCTTCCGTGTATATATATATATATATATATGTGGATGTGTGTGGGTGTGTGTGTGTGTGTGTCCTTTCTACTATTTTCAGTGTATTTCTGGTTCTGCACAAAGCAATGCATATTGCAAGAAGTGGGTTTGTAAGTGTGTGTTTGGAACAGCTTTATTTCACTTGCGTTTCAACCTAAATTGGGGTTTGCATAGGAAAAACTTATTTTTAACATGTTTGGATCTGCGTTAAGATGGCCGCACCAAAGTTTGGGAGATTCAGAAAGCATATCGCATTGAAGCAACTTGATCTCGCTTTTTGCCAAAACACGTTGGATTCAAGACCATTTGTCTTCTTCTTTTCCAGAAGTTATTTTATGGTCAAAAAATGTGATAATTTTTTTTTTAGATAAACATGTCTGTGCTTTGTCAACAGTTAGACATAGACTTGATTTAACACATTCAAAGTCAAATCTAGAACGAAATTATCCATATAACAAGTCATTGAATCAGATTAATAGAAAAAAGTAATATTTTAAAAATAAATCAAATAAAGTAATATAAATATTCTTTTTAGTAATTTCATATCTAAAAGTGATTTTGGTATATAATATCCAAATAATATCAATTTTACTCCAATCACTTTTGAACTAAAATTCCCAAACATAAATCACATTCAAGTAAATCCACTTTTACACAAAATCAATTTTACAAACTCAAGTTTACCAAAATCAATTTTACTCACCGTCAATCCAAACACACACTAAGTAACACATCCGCTTTGAAAATAAAAGTGGTATAACGCATTCAAAGCATTGAATATACAGTAGCATAGGACCACGACATGGGAAAAATAAATAGAATGGGTGGGTATACTGAAGATCCACCATGGGATTACGGGCATGAAAGTCTTAACTCTCATGACACTTGCCATCATTTGAACTTGTCTTGTTGAGCCTTCGAGTATTCCAACATAAGCTTCATTCTCAATTGTGTTGGATCAAAGCATCTGATAATTTTGTCTTCAATTAAAAATATTACCCTAACGCCAAAAATATGTTATAAGTCTAAGCCCAAGCCATGTAATAGTGCAATATTGGGCCTAGTGGATGCTGGTGTTTGTATACTTGTTTGGGCCCTTGATTCTTAAAACCAAGAGACTTTCCCGCCCCTCGTAAGGAAGAAAGGGCATACTATGTAGGACATATCAATCTTGTGTTGATTGATAAAACACCCCTTTCCCCAAAAATAAAAACAAAAATAAAACAAAAACAAACAAAATAACACACACAAAAACACATATGTATGTACAGGTTTTTATATTTTCTTTATAAAGACTTATCATATTTTTGAATAAATATGTCTCATATTATGCTTTTTTTGATTTGATTTGCATTGAAAAGGAATTTGAATGTAAATACATGAATTCTTGTGCAAAACCCTAAATTTGATCTTGTGTATAATGCTAAGCTCATCTAATGTAAAGAAATTTGAGTTCCTAAGCTGTTATTAGTGATTTATATGGTTTTAGGCAATAAAGATTGGTCTAATCTCAAATTTGGTAGTTAGGAATAGTAGTCAATTCTTAATTAGGTAGTATAAATAAGTTTAATAGTATTTTAATTTGTGTTTAAGTTTTTTTTAATCTTAATAAATGATTTTTAATTGAGTTTTATATGTTTTTTATAAGTGAAAACTGTAAATAAATAATAAATTATAAAAGTCCTAGAGTCAATTATATAAATATTAGAGGTCAAAACCCTAAGAAAATGAGAAAAAAGCCATCTTAAAGCTATTAGTCACAACAAAAAATTAGTTCTAGTTACAACTTCTAAAGTGCAACAATTTTTTCTCTTTACTTAGAGCAATGCACCTTGAGTAACAAAAGTTTTGGTTGCATTGCCAAAATACACAATTTGTCAGTACTTCTCCCTGAGAGGAGTGCATTGTGACCAGCTACAAGTTTTGGTCATGGCACTTGATGATATTGTGCAAAATACACAACTTTGATGATCTTCTTATGAAGACTTTGGAGGAAGCCAATAAATAAGGGCCTTAAGACTTAAGAAAGAAAGAAGGGAGGCTAAACATTTTGAAGTTTTTGAGTAAGTTTCAAGGGCTCAGAACACATGGGAATGGTAAGAATATGAAGGATTAGGAACTTTCTTATATTATAGTATTGGTAACTCACTTAAAACACCTGTCTTGATTAAGGTCCTTTATCCCTCTCCTCCATTGTAGTTTTTTTTAATTGTCTTCTTTTATGTTTTGTTAAGTTTAGTTTAAGATCAAATGTAGTACGGATTATATGTATGGAATTTGTCTATGGAGTGTATCCTATGCACATGCTTTTGTTAATTACCTTTTTGATTCATGGCTAATTGTTAATACCTTTACATCAATTTTCAATATCTAGATTAGAAATTTAGCCAGGTTGATGGTTGTAATTTGCAAATGAGTCTTTAAAGTAAGTACATCATTTTCAAATAGCTTCACCTTAGAATAAATTTATGATTCAATATACATCATTTATTGATAAATCAAAAAGTGTTTGATAAAATATAGCTTAGCTTATTTGAGTGGGAATGCATTGGTTTCAAGTATCTTCACTTTAATTAAGCTAGAATTAACTAAACATTAATGCTTCTTTTGATTAATCTAGCATATTAGACTGGTTTCAACTACTTAAGTGAGGTTAAGATAAGGAAAGATCAAAACGTCAATTTTCCTAAGGAGTAGAGAATTAATATGGAACCTTAGGTATCAAAAGATATGCAATCCATGATTCATTTTGTCCACTTTTGAGTATTGAGTCTTTATTTTGTTCAGTCTTGAGTCTTTTTCTTTTGCATTTTGTAGGTGTTTGATAAAATCTCTCCTTTCAGTTCTTAATAATTAAGGAAACGTAGAATACTAATGGCCTATTCGGTAGCTAGAAAAGGCAATGGAAAAAGCAATGGAAAAGGAAAAGTTAGAAAAAAATCAATTTTACCCTTATAATTATTATTCAATCATTATTTAATACTCTCTCATAATAATTATTCAATCATTCAAAGTAAGGGTATTATGGGTATTTTCTATTCACAAAATCATATTTTTCCTTTCCCTTCCATCTTTAACTTTTCAAGTACCAAACGAACCCTAAGTGTAATGTATTTTACTATATTTTATTATATCTTGATTAAATGTTTTGATGAACCTATATTTATAATTATCTAATCCTTGTAGGATTGACACTCTTACTTAAGAGTCACTTTATTATTTATATGACTAGCGTATTTGGTCACCTTTTTCCAATTTTAAGATAGCACACTTTTAGCACTTCATTGACCATGTGTAGTAATCACATTGTGCAATTCCCATTGTACAAAAACTCAGTATATCATACTAGTCAAAGAGAGGGAAAAGAGCAAAAGGAAGATGCTATCAGAAAGTCTCTCAAAGATAACAAAAGAAAGAAAAGCTTCCTTTATGCCTATAATATGCAAAAAGAGAAAAGACCTACATCATATATTAGAGTAAAAGTGTATAAGATCCTATTAAAAAAAGAAGCCTCTTTCACATGATATACAAAGCACCATTTTTCTACTTAAAAAATGCTTAATCTTAGACAAATTACAATAATAAAAGAGAAGGAGAGTAGTTGTAGGAAAGACATGCTTCATAAGAAAAAAATTTCACTTATTCCTCTTATTTCTTTCTCTAGTGCCTTCTTTTAAACACAAATAAGAAAGAGCCTTTTACAAGCATTTTTTCTCTCATCTTTAAATACATTATTTCAAAAAATTTGCAAAAAAGAAAAAGGAATCTATTGCCAATTTTTATCTACACCTTCCCTTACTATTTCTCCCTCTAAAACCCTACATTTCAATTTAAACAAAAAAAGGCTTTCATAAATTTAAAAGGGAGATCCTTCAAAGCTCCTCTCTTTACTAATATATGTGAAAATAAAGAGAAAGGCCATAAGAGAGAAATGCTTCAAGCATTTATAAAGGTCAAAATGAACATTGTGAAAGAATGAAGCAACAAAGGTAGCTTAAAACATTCAAGGAAGAAGATTTCTACCCATTGAGGGAGATCCAACCATTTTATTTTCTAAGTAAATTGCTTTTGAAGCTCTAAAGTAAGAATCTAAAAGGATCTTAATCAATTACTTATCTTAACACTATGAGCTCATGCTTTACATAATCATCTAAAGAAAGAATTGTTTTTCAAAATTAAAATAATAGGAAGGTATCTTCTTTTAAACTTGAGGTTCCTCTTTTAAAAAGCAATATATACCAAAATTTTTAAATACCTATTTCAATTTCTTTCTTGGCTATCTTTTAGACTAACATGTTGCAACCTAAAAAGTTAAAAGAAATTTAAAAAAAAAAAAAAAGAAATCCAAAAGTGAAGACCTAAAGGATGTTGAATCATGAATGTTTAAAAGAAGAAGAATTGACAAAGTTGTTCCCCTTTTAGCTTTTCATCTATAATGATTGTATGGCCTCTTTTGCTTGTTATTATAGGCCAATTTCTTGCCATGTTTGTTCAATGTGGGAGATCTTTAGATGAAGCTTTGGTTTAACACAAAAAAAAAGACTAGAGATATAAAGGAATGGTTTAATCCATGAACTTACTTAAAGTAGAAGACTAAACAAATGGTAGTGAAACCACCAAAGTTAGAATCACGTTTAAGACCTAAGTGGGAGCTTCCTCGAATGCCATTGTTATTTGAGCCAAAAGAGAAGAAGCTTAGATGCAAAGAGTACTAGTGTTAGGTTGTAGACAAAATGAAGCACATGACTTGCACATGCATTCACTTTGTACATGTGTGTGCAAATCTAGAAAATATTTAGTGCCACATATATTCACCATTTGCTAAATTGCATGTTTGTAATGAAGTATTAATAGATCATTAACAATGAGGGCTTAGTTTTAAAAAAATGAAGTAATAGAGCCATACTATAATAACTAGCTCGTGAGATTGAAGAGTTCAATATTCGTATCAATCTTACATTAAAATCTTAATATTTTAATGTAAGACAAAAATTATTTACCTTACAATTGTGTCATGACAATGATTTATTTATTTATCACATTTAGCAAAGTGAATTAATTGAAGTTGTCTAAATTGGTCCAAATACTATTTAACAATGATTAAATAAAAACTTAATAGTAAATTATTCTCCCTTTCTTAAGAGACTTAAATTACATGGTATTTTGTTTACTATTATGAGAATATATACAAAACTTCATGAGATTAAAATATGACTAAAATACCCTTAAGAATAATATTGATTTATTTTATTAAAAATATAATCTATTAAAAATATATATTTAAAGTCTTATTTTAATGCTATTTATTTTGCATTGAAAACTATAAATTTAATTTATTCTAAATTTAGGAAATTGACCATTTTTATATTATTCAAATATATATTGAATATTTGTTATATTATTAAATAATATATATAATAGTATTTTGGTCAAAATAAGAGTAATTGTAGCTCATGTTTTGCTATAAGGAAGATAAGCATAATGTACCTTTTGCATTTATAGAAAAAGAATGTAAATTTTCAAAATAGATAGTAAAGCCATATATTTTAAAAATCTCCTAAGGTGTAATTTACTCAAAACTTAGAGTGATATAATTTAAGAAAGTTAGGGATGTTAGTCTAAAAGAACCCAATAATGGGGATGAATTGGGTTTTTTAAATGAATTTTAATTTTTAAGGTTTTTTTTTTTCTAAATTCAGGAAGCTCAAGTCCCTACCACCCTCTTTTGAGAGCTAAGATTCCTTAAAATGGATATACTTGTGAAATCAATTAAACTAAGAATC
The DNA here is from genome assembly GCA_032878935.1 of Erythrophleum fordii. Taxonomy (NCBI): domain Eukaryota; kingdom Viridiplantae; phylum Streptophyta; class Magnoliopsida; order Fabales; family Fabaceae; genus Erythrophleum; species Erythrophleum fordii. The sequence continues at coordinate 24,840,930 of JAVQMF010000058.1, read as the reverse complement.
TCAATCAAAATCAAAGTTTTTTCTTAGGTTCTTGTTTCTAAAGACTATAGATTCAAAGGTTAAGAGTATGTTTAAATAGATAGCAAATGATATAATGGCTAATATAGGTTAAATCATTGTTTAGGAGTTTTCTTTTTTAAAGTGGAATAAAATGGCAAAAGAAGGACTCTAAGACTCTTGATAAGTTTTTAATTTATACACTTTTATAGACATTTTTAATAGGACTTACAATTTTTTTTCATTGTTTTTCAACCTTTTTACATCAAAATTTAAATGATTTTGGAATTTAAAGTAGAAGGATGTAATTAGGATCTTTTATTCATAAACTCTCCATTTTAAGGCTAAATTGCAATACTTTATGAAAATTAACTTTTACTTGAAATTCTTTAAGTATGTGGTTGATTTGTGATATTGTGAAGTCATATTCTTATTTTACAATGATGTTTAATTTTTAAAATATTTCACTTACTTTTATTTGATTAATTTCTCATTTAGTTTTACTATTATGAATCATAGGACTTAAATGTAAATAAATAATAATTCAAGCTTGAAAAGTAGATATTTACAAAGCCCACTGACTTGATTATAAATATTTCCTTAAAGGGGAATATTAGCTTACTCGTTGCAATGAATTGCTTGTACATCTCATATCCTATGTTATTGCTTTGTTGTGACTATGATCTACTTGGTTGTAATGAGTAGGCATTTTTAAGTTTTTACAAACTTACTTCTTTACTATGAGTTAAGGAGTCTTTTTTTCACTTTTCTAGCTTTTGTAAACTAGTCTTTAATTGGAAAGATAGAGTTTTCTCAAAGTTAAGAGGATTTTTAAAAGTTTAAGAGTTTTTCTTAGATTATTGAATGTTAGTATGAATTTTCTATAGATTAATTGGTTTATTTCTAGAAAAGTTTTATACTATTTATCCTTCTCTTTTTGAACTTTTGTTGTAACTTGTATTTCAACTTTCTTTCTTGAATTTCATACTTGTGATTGTCTAAATAGATTTTTGTCTTAATTTTGATAGTGAATTATTATTGTTGATGATTATTTAGAGTAACTACATTCATTCCTCTTCTTGATGTCATTTCTATCAATATGCTTCTAATATCATTTAGATTCTTAGCCTACTTAATTAAGTTTTAGGATGATTTACTCAAAGAATAACACTAATAAAAATAGATTGAGTAAATTAACAATTTGTTTAAATTTAACTAAGAGAAATTGAATATTAATCACATTAATAATGTAATTAAATGACTAACCATAAACAGCATATTCAATGAAAATGTCGAGAGGTATGTTTATAGCAATGTATTTCAAATTGAAAGATAACTTATAAATATATCTTAAGGAAGTTGTAGGAAATGCACTAAAAATAGGCTAATCTTAGAAAGCAACTTGGTGCATAATAAAATATCAATCTTAGCCAAAGTTAATTATGGTGATAAGAGCTATTAATGATATGCATTCTTAAAAGGTTAATCTCTAATAATCCTATGGCTAAATTATTTAGTTCATCTAATAATTAGTTAGGGTAATACAAATCCCAGAGAAAGATACTTGCTTAAACTAGTTATTAGATAGGTTGAAAAATTTATAAGGAGCTTTTAATACACTATAGCTACCAACTAAACAAGAGCAATAATAATAAGAAGTCAAATGCTTTATTAGGCTAATTAAAATCTAATTTTGATGTCAAGATGTCTTCTACTCTCCAGTCATAGGATCTTTCTTGTAGGACAGAGTTAGAGTTAAGATAGGTTCATCTTCTTATTTGTTGATTACAAGTGATTGGTTTAACTAGGGCATTAGTGTAGGACTAACCATTAACTGAATAAGCAAAACTCATATCTTATTAATAGTAATCCATTATAATAAAAAACATTTTTCTTATAGGATTTATCTTAAATATTGAAACTTTATTACTTGGGATGATTAGTACTCTTACTAAGACAAATTATAAGAGTAATTGAATCAAGTCAGGCATTGTTGCTTAAAGCCATAATAACATCCTTTAGGCATTGAGTTGCCAACAATTAAGAGTTGTCCTTCACTTTTATTTTTCATTTTCTACTCTTAATTCATAGTCCAAGCAAAAAGTCCAACAACCCTCCTTACTATTCAAAAACCTAACTCTTTTTTTGTTCCTCTAAATCATGGAGTGTGTGAAATAATGGAATGAACAGGTGATATAATTACAATTATATCCTTTTTGGCCAAAAACTTGCTAGAATCATATTCTAATTATAAGAGTAATAATTGAAAAGTAATTTTTAAATCATTCCATTCCATTAATAACTCCCGTCCTCATTAAATTTCCAAATAATGGAATGACACATGACTTGCTAGTCTACTCCTTGCCTTTCCCTTCTATTCTATTCCCTCATAAACTCTTAAACATAGCCTAAAAGTTTAAAGTTAAGAGAAAATCACACAATAAAATTTATAGTACTTCAGATAAGGATGGTTCTATATCTATTCCTTAAGCACACAACAAGAGAATTTTTATAATTAGCCAAAGAAAATCTAAACATATTACAACAAGACAACCCTTATATCAAGGCTTAGCTTTCTAGCTTTTACAACTTGCTCAATAAGGCAACCTTAAAAAGCTTAATATAAGTGCTTTTACAAACTTGCACACAAGGCAACCTTATCACCAAGGCTTAGCCAGAAGCTTTTACAACCTTAAGGGAACCTAGGATTATTACAAGCTTATTAGAAACTTAAGCAATTAAGATAATAGGAATTTTTCATTAAGTAAGAACTAGGCTTACTAAGAGCATTTCAAAACAAATTGCTTAAAGCTTATTAAGAGGAATAAAAATACTATAAGCTCAATAAACATAGAGAAGTAGATGAAGATGAATGTTTTTAATAAATGCACGTTCTGTTCTTTAGCTTCATCTTTAGTAAAACTTCTTTAAATGCCAATGATGGAAAGGATAGTTGTTATTCGTATAATTTCTTCATTCTTGCACAAACCTTGTTTAATTGTTTCAAGATTCCTTCATTGAATGCACTAAACATCAGTGCTCCTTTCAATCATTCATTTCTGTTTCATTAAATGTAGGAGTGTTGTGAATCAACATCTCGTTTCATTGAATCCTAGACTTGAGTAGTAGAAATGTAGAGAGAGAGAGAGAGAGAGAGAGAGCATGTTAAAATGTTGAAAAAGAATGCTTTATAAATTTTTTTTATGTAATTCTTTTCTACGTATATTGAAGAAGCCATTTCTAGGAGAAAGAAGTGTAAAGAATATAAGACAAAATTCTTGTCTTGGGATAGCATGTTTTGCCTCTCTATCACTTTTTCTTAGAAAAATTATAGTTTAGAATTTTAAGTTAAAGATACTTATATTGAAGGATTTTAAAATTGAAAATTATTTTAAAAAATCTTATGACAAAAAATTTTAACTTGGAATCCTAAATTATAATTTTTTTAGTATAACTTAAATTTTGATCTTTAGGTTGTTACAAATAATTTCAAATTTTAAGACCTTCTATTATAAATATCTCTAACCTAAAATTCTAAACTACAATTTTTTTATCCTTTTCATGATTTTTATTATATTATACTTAGGGATCTATTTGCATAGTATATACAAGAAATTAATTTGAGAAAATTACATCCAAGGATTATAAATTTTTTTGCAAATTTATAATCATTGGAGGTAGTTTTTCCAAATAATTTTGGATATCAAGAAGTACGGGCACATAATTTTTGTGCTGGTTTTTTCTGTTAATCGGCCCGGAAAGTTTAAGTTCTTTTCTTCTTGTGTTTTGGGCTTCCAAAACTTATATGGATTTATAAAGAGATTGATAAAGTGAGATATAAAATCCAATATCAAATGTGTTGGCCTAAGTAAGCTGTAATTTGAGTAAAAAAGATTTTTAGCCCATTGCAAAATATTTTTCAGCCCATATTTTCCAATTTTCGCATAATATAAAATGTTGTATATAATTAAAATCTAACAAGGAATTTAAAGCAGTCAGAGTGAATTAACACTTTGGTTCTTAAAAAATATATCTTGTTTTAAGTTATTTTTTCAAAAGTTAAATATTTCATTTTAGTTTTTTAAAATCTTTTTTTTTATTTTAAAATGACCTTCGCATTAATTCTGTTAATAGACAATTGATAAGACAAGCGACATGACCTAATGAAACAATGATCATATCACTAAGTTACATAGCCTGCTATCCATATGTCGGGATTTAATATTATGCTTATTTTAAAATAGTGGTCACCCTACTCTCATATTTGATATTTGACTTAAATTCTGAAAAAAAAAAATAATAAGAAAACAATGTTATGAGAATTTCGGAAAAAAAAAAGAGAGGGATAATATTATCACTAAACAAGATCTTGCCACCCTCCGCTGATAATTTGCCCAAAATTTTTTTATGGAAGCTGCTATCATTTTTTTATTTTGAGGCTGTGGCATGAGCCACTCTTTTTTTAGGCTTTGTTTTTGGAATTTTCCTAAACAATTTTGTAATATGTACTTCAGATCTATAACAAGAAAGGTCAAATTTAAAAAATAGAAGACTTCTGGAAGGCTTAGAAGATAAGAGAATTAGTCCCCGATATTGTTACTGTAATATTTTATCCGTTCATTACATATTTATTTTCTGTTGTATTCAAATCCAAGCCATTCTCACTTTCGTATTTTATTTTTTCTTAATTAAATTTCCACCCTCTCCCTGTCTCTGTCTCTGTGTGCGTCATGTTGCTTCATAACTTTTATAATTTTATGTTATATGAAATAATTTTTTGGGAATGAATATGAGAATTATAATGAGAATGTATTTTGATGAAATAGAATTTTATGACTTATAAGGCAAACGAATTTTTTGAATTTTTATATTATTGTTTTTATAGTATTAAATCTTGATTGTTTAAATAAAATTTGGATTATCTAGATTTTATTTTTTTTATTTTTGTTTTTTTTTGTTTTATAGAAAGCAGAATCAAAAAATGAAAATAATCTCTCAACTTAAACTTAAAAATAGTATTTCTGATTAAAAAATAAAAAATAAAATTTAGACTATTTAGATTTGATAGCATAAAAAATGGTGTAAAGAAATTAGACACTAATCATGTATACTATATCATAAAAGGAAATGTAAATATTTTTTGTTTTTATATTTGATTTGGTTAAAATAATGCAAAAATAGAAAAAAAAAAACTAACAAACAAAATCATAATAGCCGTATTGAGGGCAAAGCTATAACTCACCATATTATTCCCACAAATGAAGCAACATTTTATATAAAAGGTATTATGGAAATGCCCATTCCCAAATTTTTAGGAAGGGGTTCAAATTATTGGAATAGAAACTTTATTCTACTGGCCAAATATATGTAAATGAAAATTTTCTTTTCTTTTCCAACTCTACAATAGAAAACGCTAGCAACCAAATGAGATATTATTTTGCTTATATTTTTGTATAAGAGGGTTATTTGTTCTTTATCTTAAAATTTAAATAATGCTTAGGCTTTTCTATTTTATTTTGAATAAATATTCTAAATTAAACCTGATCGTGAACCAAAAATCTCACCCAACTCAATAAGTTTGACTCCAAAAACATTAGATATGAAAAATAAAAAAGACTTATTTTTAAAAAGTTTGAATAAAATACAAACTGAATTTAGACATTTTTTCAAGTTCAACTTATCTTTCTTTTTAATTTTTATATTATTAATTTATATCTCATTTATTTTTTTAATTCTTATCATTCTTTTTTACTTTCAGGTATTGAAGTAATGATATTTAATAAAAGTAAAAAATAATTATAATATTATATGATAAAAATTATTAATATCTAAACAAAAATAAATTAATGAAAAATAATGTATTACTTAATATAAAAAATTGTAATATTTTATAGGAAATTAACTTTTAATAAATATTTTATAAAAAATAAATTTTAAATCAATATTACATAGTATCTTGTAATTTTTTAAATTAAAATTTCAAGTTTAATTTTTTTTTTTAAAGTTAGGCCAAAGTCGGCCCATTTTTTTATCAGGTTTATTTAAAATCTATCTATCTTTATTTACTAAATAAAATAAGGGAGAAGATCCAAATTGCTTTCTTTCCGTTTGGATTTTTTCCTTTATATTTTTTCTATTGTTCCCTCTCTATAAAATCTAAATTTAGAGAGTTCAGGTTTATTTTTTATTTTTTAAATTAAACGTTATTTTTTCAGGTTCATAATTTCAAAATTGTTTTTATTTTACATTCTTTTTATTTTTAATTTTTTCTTAAATATAAAAAAAATTAAATCATTCAAATTAATTTGCACTTCCAAATTTGATAACGGGGAGAACCATAAAGAGGGCATGGGAGAGGATCAAAATTGCTTTCCTTCATCCGTTGTCGAGTGCTTGAGAGGAAGAGATGTTATCGACCTCTGGTAGAACCATTGCTATAGCGGTTCCGCGCAGGCCTCTGTGGAGGCCCATTTCCTGCGCTTCAACCATCATCAACACGAAGAACCTTCGTTCTCAGCTCGATCAGCTTCATGCAGAGGCGGAGACCGCCAGAACCAAGGGTACGCAACTCTCTCTCTCACTTCTCACTTTTTTTTTTGGTTGCTCTATTTTCGGAATCGATTTAATTCATGAATTTTTTTTCCTAGAAAATCATTTTCTTATTTGGAACCGGATTACCAGTCTGATATATCGGTCAATCCAATGAATAGTGTGACATAGAATGAGAAAAATTGGATTTTGCATATTTCGTTACTTCTGTTGCCAAAAAATTGTACTATGGTCTAAAATGTTACGTATAGATTTGCTTTTAGTGTCTAGTAGATAGGTTGCTAAATTGCTATACACCTTTACTCATTCATGAGTACTACTAATAGTGGGGAACTTTCAAAATTATGAATGAGAAAAACATTGGCTTAGCTGAGTCACCGTCCAGACTCGCAAGGTTCTAAGAAATATAAGAATCAGCCAATTAGGAGGAATTATTCCAACATCATATTACAATGACCAAGCCAAATCATTCCATTTGTATTCATGAATTTTCCTTATCGTCACTGAAGCATCTTGGTCTCTGTTGCATTACCCATTCACCTTGAAAACTGTTCAGGAAAAGACAGTGGTTCCCTGTGAGAGATGTTATACATATAATCCAGTATTTTGCTGCTTTCTTTCACGTTTAACATAAACCACTTAGTTTGTATTCCTCTTACTGAATGCTGTCAGAATGATCCTCAATCCTCATAGCTACTGTCCAAACAAAAAATCTCTTTTCTTTCCTGGCAATCTTCCTAGAGAACTCTTCTTAATCAAATTAGGGCAATTTTCTATCTTGAAATTGACACTGTGGTACACATAAAATCATATCACAATTCTTATTCAAATCAATTACACCTCTTTACATGCATCTATTTCTTATTTATCCTAATAGGGATACACCTAAGGCTTCCTAACAGCCTAACTGAATACTGACAAACTTATGTAACAATACTCCCCTGGAAAATAATCCTTGTCCTCAAGGATTGGTACAATTTCATAAATTCAGAAATTCATTGATGGTCCTTTGGATTGGGTCTACAAATTCAGAATTTTGTTTAATGGCTGAAAGAAGTTCCTCAGCTACACATTCTGGACCCAATTGCCCAGTTCATTGTGGACCATTGAAATGGGCCTTCTAATGGTCCCAATGGAGCTAATTCACTGGACTTTGGACACATTGAAGGATTCAATGGCTGGAGGGGGTTCCCCAATTGCAGGCTCTTGGACCAATTGGCCTATTCATTGATGGTCAATTGAACTAATATGTATAACAGAGGCAACATTAAAGATCCATCAATTGCTTCTGTGTAAAGCGCCATCATTAATTCACACCTTTACTCCTCTTTCTTTATGAGACTCTTCATCTATGTGACTTTTTCATTGTTAGATTAGAATGCAAGTGCATCCAAAAATTAGACACAGACTGCATATAATCATTGACATAACATATAAACTTACCTATGGACTACGGTGGTTGAAGCAGCAAATAATGCTAGATTGAGGCTTTTGCGATTGTCAGAGGCAGCAGAGAAGCTTCAAAAGCAAGCAGCTATAAGTGTTCAAAAGGGGAAGGAAAATGATGCAAGGGAAATACTTTTTCAGAGGAAGAAGGTCTTGCAAGCTTTGGAGAAGTCTAAAAGCCGCATTGAATTGCTTGATGAACTTTTTACAAAACTTTGTGAGGTAATAAAAATTGATTACTACTAATGCAATGTCATATACTTACATTTTTCAACTTCATTATGGCAATTACCTTACCATAAAACCAATAAGTTGAGGTACAACAATGCTATTTGCTAAATTTTGAATTATCCATTTTGTTGATATATTTGGTTCTTAACCCAGGAAAAATTCTTGAGGGAGAGACTTATTTTACGTACATGTAAAAAGTTCTGACTTGTTTTCAAGGCATCAGCACCTGCAGATGAATAAACATATAACTACGGTTTCCAAGGCTAAGGTCATGTTTAATTACGTAGTGGATAATACTGGATTTATGAAAGCCTAGGAATTCGGGAAAAGAGCCCTCAGTTCAAGTTATAAATAGAGATGATAGAAATACATATCTGGAATACATAGATTGGGTGAACCTAAATAGCAAATGAAAATATAGTTAGGAAAATTTTAATACCGTAGACAAGAAGGTAACTTAACGTAACTCTTAAATGACACCCTCTTAGTGTACCTATATATTCCTTTCTTTGTCAGTGGTCAAAGGAACAGATCTTGAGCATTGGATATTGCATAGACCTTGCATATGTTGGCTGGTAGAAAATTATGGAAGAGTAAAGAACTGACATTTTTTTTTGGGGGGGGGGGGGGGGAGAGGGATTTTATGATAATAAATCCTATGACACCCTTATTATCTCTAAAATTTATTGAGTAACTATATCACCATTTGCAGTCAAAGAATCGCCCAATATGTAAACAGAGCCGAAACTCCCTTATAGAAAGGGATAATGGATGACATAGTGGATGAATGAGGTGTCATAATATGTACCATGTGAAATTATTTAGTAGCACACTGTAGAAACGACAGTGGATAAGATGAGGTGGCATTGACTTAAATAACATTAAATGCCAAAATACTTGAATAATGCTTTCAATGTACTTGTCACTGCTTATTTCAGAGAGATCAAGCATTCTTGGTTTTGCTTGGTTTGAAACCAGAGTTCCATGGACAAATGCCAAGCAAATATATGTCTAGATAATTAGGTTTCTTGTCATAGCATTTATAACTTCAAAATGCACAAGCACAATTTACATTACTTAACTAGGGTTAGGTTGGAAAAACCAGGTGAATCATATTAAATTATGAAGTTTCTTCCTTTTTAATGAGAGTAAATTACATTTGCCTCCCTTGAGAGGTATCCAAATTATCTGACCCTCTCTCCTATTTTGAAAATTTATGCTTTCCTTCCTTGAAATAAAAAAAATGTGCTACACTAATCTTCCAGACAGCAAAATATGAGCTACAATTGCAATTTTTTGACGTAAATACCCTTATATCTCTTATTTATATAATATAAAAGTATTAAGTATGTGTTTGATCATATAAAAATAGTGAATTTTCTAAATTTAGAATAATTAAATTTATAGTTTTCAACAGAAAATAAATAACATAGAAGTAATAGTTTAAAATTTTAATTTTCCTTTTAACAAGTTATATTTTTAATAAAAGAAATCAATATTATTCTTGAGGGTATTTGGATTATATTTTAACTTCAATAGGTTGTGTATATTTTTATAATAGAGGAGAGGACTGCATAATGTAAGCATCTTTTAAAGGAGGAGAGAGTAATTTACTCTCTTAATAGCACTTATTTTTCTAAAGAAGAAAATTATATAGCAGGTTTGTTTTTTTTAACCCTTATTAGGAAATTGGCATATTCTGACTCATTACTTTTTGAGGTATAAGCTATTTGATAGGTAACCCCTCTTTACATGTAAAAATTTTATGTCAGAGGGGATTCAAATTAACTTTGCTTTACTGCAAAGGTGGATGCTCTTTTTTCCCCTCATTTTGAATCTGTATTTGTCAATTCTTTAATATATAAATGTAATCTCAAATACTTTAAAATGTGTTTTCTTATAGTTGCCTATATATATCTTCTACAGCCTGAATGACCTCAATTATTCCTGTCAAGCAAGACTATTGGCCTTGCCTATCTCACATATAATTTTTGTTTTCAGTTTCTATCTTTTCTTGGTGCTACTGTTTCTCTTTTACTTCACGTAGTAATATCTGCTCGTCTGTATTATAATAGGTGAGTAATATGGTTTCAGGCAATATCGTTGAAAGAAAGTCACCTAATTGGGTATGTCTCTATGAATATTGAAGACAAAACAGAAGATCCTTCAACTCCAGTTCGAATCATTAATCCAAAGGAGGAATTTGGAGAAGATATTACTGAGAATGGCTTGGATTCTAGTGTGATGAAATCCAGTGAAATTCAAGATGTGCGGCTTTCTGTGGAAAGTCAAGGGAATTTGCTGAGTGACAAGGAGACTGAGGATCTTCGGCAAACCCTAAACACTGGCAATTGGGATGAAGACAAAAAAGCTAGCGTCTTGAGTGAAATTTCCTCTTACGAGGCATTAATGGAACATATAGATCAAAAGCTCAGTGAAATTGAAGTTGAACTTATCACTGTTTTGAAAGTCTCAACCTTGGTGCTGGATGGTGATGAGAAGCCAAACAATTCAAGATTGCAACAAATGGTGGAACTACTTGAGAGCATTCATGGGATCAGACAGAGGTACACATCTTTATCTGCCAAAGTATCAAACTTATTGTCTCTATTGAAGAATTGGATACTGCTACTATTGTTGCTTGGGGAGCTTTTAGTTGTATAATTATTATTAAGCATGTTCTTTAAAAGAGTAAGAAAACGTAATGTAAGGCTTTTCTCAAAATTCTAAACTCACAGAATCAGACGTCCTGGGGAGGCAAAATTGAGGATCTGATAAATTCTCTGTTCATCTTCTGCTGCCAGGTGAGGGCTAACTTTATTCTTCAGGAAAAATCTGGTGCATTTTTGCTTCTAGCACCAAAATAACTTCATGTCGAAAAAGGATAAAAAAAACATTGATGTTCACTATCTCAGTGTAATGAGATGTTGATGTATTGATTTACGACTGGTCCTTGCGGCCGCATTTGTCTGTTTAGTCAATTACAGGAGCATCAAACTTTGACAAATTTCCTGCAGTGCTTAAGGAGAGTTAAGTGAAGTTGCAAGACCCATGCCTGTGACTTACTCTGCAAAATTTTCGCTCTATTATCTCTTAGATGAATGTAGCTGTGAGGTTTTTGTGAAAGACTCCTCAAGAGGAACTTTCAGTGTAAGGGAGTGGATTACGTTAGAAAATTCACCATTCTACCCGGGTCATATTTTACCATTTTATATTGAATTATATGTCTAATTCGTTTCATGCAGGCTAAATGATCTGGCTCCTGGAGTTCGTAACTATGGCTTCCGAGATTCTCATAGTTCACCCACTCACACCTTGCAATAGATTTTGCCCAGGCTCACTTTTGAGTTACAAAATTAATATGTATATGTTCGTTTCGTTTGCTGATGTGGCATTCTTCCTTCCTATGATTATGGGAGATTCTGCAAATATTGATAAAAAATCTAAATATAGTCTCTTGTAAGTTGTGTTGATTCTAGCCGTACGTGTTGGTGAATACAGTTTACATATTTCTTAATCATCGAGAGATAAAACAATTTTGTGCCAGTTTTGTCGGTGTTGTATTCCCTGGTTGAATATCTAATTCCACTGTAGCGATGGTGTATGCGGTAATCCTAAAATTGCGAGTTATATGCTTGAATTTTTACTAAAAGTGGATTTGTCACTTAAAATTTCCAAACTAACTGTTATAGACTTGTTGCTAAAATGTGATAGAATCAATCACATTCCAGATTTCCTATGCACTGGACTACCAGAGATGTCCAGCTGACCCCACATCAGGAATGGATCATGCAGCTTCTCCTGGTACTTCATTTTGGTCTCTGCAAAAAGATTATGATTAACCCTCTTATAATGTGAATAACTCTTCTCTTGTCAATGATAAATAAATAAACATTACTCTCGAGGCTGACTCTCTGCGAGGATGCAGTAAAGGCTCATTAAAATTGAGAAGTATCTGTGCAAGAAAAGGTCCATTCCTTTTGATCACGGGAGACGGCAAGTCTTTTGCATGATCAAGTGTATGGGCAATAAATGGTTGGAAATGCTGGACCATCTTCTCTTCACTGATATGAGGATTCGGATTGTTTGCTACTTTTCAAGAGCAGCATCTCCACCGTTCACGTCTCCCAAACAGGAGGTTGTTTTATTTTATTTTATTTTTCTTGGATGTTGGAGTAGCACCATCTACTTCTCTTCAGTAGAGGATCCATTTTCTTGATAAAGGCCAAAGCAAGTAGCCGTTGCCAAGGCAAGTAAGATTAGGATAATATTTCTTTTATAGAATTGACTTCTGTATTAGACGGTTTCCATGAGGTCAGCAAGAGTAAGCTTGCCACATTTGCTACTGTCCAAAGAATCAAATTGTTTGCTTATTTGCTGTATGTCAATCTCAGCTATCTTCCCCATCTCCTTAAGCTTGTATATGACAAATTCAGACTTGCTGCAAGCATAGAAGGAAAAAGTTACAAAAACATAAAACTGGTCTCTGATACGACATGAAAACTTGGGGCAAATATTACTGTATTAGCTGCACCTGGTTTATTATCTAGGTGTGCAAAAGTTTGCATACTACACCTTAAAAATTTTCTGAAAGCATGATAATGATCCAAAAATATGCGCTAGATTGCGACTGTGTATCCTATATAAGAGCCTATTGAAATCTACATTGTGAACTCTTGATCTGTTCTTCATCAGTTTTTCCACGTTGGTGTTTTCTTTTTGCTCAGTAAACATAGAGGAGGTTCCCTCTCTCTACTACTTCATCAGACCTACTTATTCCTAAAATTTATTTTTGAAGCGACTAAATCAGTCAATAATTTGTCCAATCTTGCTTTTAGTCCAGCTTTGACTCCTAATAATGATATTCCTCAATATTAATTAAAAGAATTTCTAAGATAGACTTGATCTTACAAAGATAAACAAATCAGGTTAATTATGAATAGATATATAAATATTCTATTTTTTAATAAAACTTACTTTTGACTTTGTTTATATGTGATTGACTCGATTTAGATATGTGATTGATTCGGTTTAGATTACCAACAACTCAACAATCATGTAAAATTTAACTGCAGATTCATATGCTAATTTATTTTGACATAGATTCTATATAATAGAAAAAAGAACAAGCATACCTGATTGATCCATCATTGTCAAGGTCAGCGGCCACTAAATCTGCCAAGGTAATCTTCTTCTGAAGAATCCATTTTGCGATAGTACGATTTCTCTTGTCAATACTGTATTCAGTTAGGTATAGAAAGGCCCTGCCAACTGCCAATGTGCTCACCAACAGCCATATTATTGCAAAGCACCTTCCAGTGACAGAAGTAAAAGCATAATCCCCATAACCCACTGTTGTAACAGAAGTAACAGAGAGATAAAAACTGTCCACCCAACCCAATTTCTCAAGAAAGTGAGCACTAATTGTTCCCATCGCAATGCAACAAATAACCACTGCCAAAGCTAGACACACCTTGGTTCTTATCCTCATTCTTCCTTTCTCCTTGTCTATCATATATGTTCTAACTATTGTATTGAATCGATTCTCATCCATGGTGCTCAATAACATTGCCTCTTGTCTATCACAAATGTAGGTAACTAACCCATTTAGCAGAATACCGACAAATCCAAAACCCACTAGAATGAAACCACAAGTGAAGATTTTGGTGAATGCGGTATCGGGGACAATATCACCATACCCTATTGTACAGAGAGTTACCATCGTGAAGTATACAGCATCCACAAGCCTGAATGTGGATGTGCCCTTGAAACTCCCACTTATCAAGTAAACAAAAACCCCAATTGCCACATACAAGATGACACCGACAAAAGATAGCCTCACTATCGAAGGTGATTTTTGTGCAGTTCTGAGGTCAAAGGGATCGTGATAAGCTTCTCTGATATCAGTGAAAACTGATGGAGCAGAGTGTGAGCGATGGACGATCTTCTTTTTTCTGTTCAAGTTGGCTATGAGGTTCAAATAAGAAGTGCTAGCCTTGGGTGTGGTAATGATCTGAATGATTTCTTCATTGGTGATAAGATCAATATAAGATGAGGGAAATTCTCTTATGGCTGATGGCCTGCTACATGATTCTGCTGCCACTCCAATTTTCTTGGACAGAAGGGGTTCATCCATGGTGAATCTGCATTTTGGGTTCAGAAGCTGGGTTGTATCAGAAAGATTCATTGTCTTCTTGAATCATGGGTGCTGGTATCACGGTTACAACTACAAGTCAATCTAGAGGGCAGAGAAGAATGGCGGGTTGGGGTTTGTAAGGGTTTTGATTTTTTGAGCTGAGAGTCATGGCGGTCAAGAAAATCACGTGGTGGGAGAGAGCTACACATAACCGTTTGTTACTGAAGCCAAGTGGCTTTACTAATAGCGAGTGGGGTTTATGTGGCAAAGTTTTCAACCCTATGAATTTAGATCTTGTTCTTTCTCTAGTCTTAATCATGATATCAAATCCCCAAAAAGACAAAAGGAATAATTATAATATTATCTATCTATATGTGAAAAATAGACCTTTTCTTTTTACTAGAGAACTATTTAATATATAGAATATTAAGTATAAAAATAAAAAATAAAATAAAATAAAAAAATGACACTTAAGCTTGTGCTTTAAAAAATAATAAAAAATAAATAAAAGTGTTTAGTAATTATCACAATGATATAATAAATACTGTAATAAAAAAAAAGAATCCCTTTCCTTTCTATTACCAAAAGGCCTATATGAAGTCACCTGAGTTTGAGATCTGGTGCAAATCTGTTTAATAAGTATGCTCCTGAGTGAAATTCCTCTCAATTTCATGATTTTAGGTAATTTAATTTTAGTTAGGGTTCATAAGTATATGAAATTTTAGATGAAATAAGTTATTTGGAAGAGACTGGCATAGCTAACGCATGCTCTTTTTTGCCACTGAAAAATTATATCTTTTAATTTATAATTATTACAGAAGTAAAAATGAACGGTCACCATTTTTTTAAGTTTTTACTGCTGCTATGATGTGGTGTTCAGTTTAACTTCATTCTTTTGAACTCAACGATATATCTAACTGCACACTTTTTCGTCTCAATTATTAGATTAATCCGTAGGATTATCCTTTTATATATTATTAGACCAAATACTTTTAATTACCATTCTAATGATTAATTTTTTTTTAATATATTTGATCTACATTAAAAGAAAAACTTGAGGCATGATACTAAATTTTATTTGTCTCTTATATCACTCAGTTATATTCTAGTTGCCAAATTCAGTTATGTATAGAACTCAAGGACATTACAAGTGATAAAAAGGCGTTGTATTGTCCCAGCATGCTAGATCCACCCACATGCAACGTATCTTGCAAGTATTTAATATTTCTGCCTAATTTCCGCCTCGAATGAGAATTTCCCCTCACTTACATTAGAATATCTAATCTGTAGCAGAATTGATAATTTAATCAAAAGCTTGAAAAATAAATTTGAAACAAAATATACCCCATTTGAACGCACCACAAAGGTAAATTAATTGATGTATGTACAAACTGTTGTCAAAGAAAAAGTTAATAACAGACCTTTAAAAAGTTACACCTAATTTCATTACCATGACTCCACTTACAGATAATTAAGCTTATCCTGATTATCCATAAACAAAGAGAAATGACATTGTCAGCACCATTACCGTTGTTTCAACATAATTTTGATTAGGCAGTGCTAGTTAGAAGTACATCAAAAGAGATTGTCCCAAACTACCATTCAACAACAGCTAAGGAAAATTTTCTGGACAATGTCAGATGGCTGCCATAGTTTTTATAGGGGCTACTGTGGATGATATAGGGGAAAAGGGGGTAATTAAGCTAGAGCTACCCTGCCTTCTATAATTTTGAAAGTAACGACAAGAAAAAAAGGGCAGGATAAGAATCAATCCCATTAGCCAGCGCTATTATTTATGAACAATAGCTTCTCAATATTAATGGGCACAAATATATGTGAAAGGCAAATTTAAACATACATATCCTTACTCAGAACTGTTGATATCCAGTACCATATAAAAACCCTACATATATCATGTGTAAAAAGATGCACTGCTTTTATTAATAATCAGAATAATAGCTGCTCAATATTAATGGGCAAAAACAAGTCTGACAGGGAAATTTAAATATACACGATCCTTACTCACAACTGCTAAGATCCAGTACCATACAAAAACCCACATATCTCAAAGTTTAAAAAGATGCACTGCTTTTAGCCGACGAAAAGATGATTTGCACCATTTAAAAACTTCTTACCTGCTGCAGTTTGAGGAATATCTTTATGAGGAGGTACCGTTTTTCGCACTTGCGCGTGAGATTCTGCTTCATGTTTAAACATCTTGACCAGCTCCTGAAGCTCCAGTTTTCTCACTGCAACATTTTCTTCAACGATGGGTTTTTTCAACCCAAGATAAAGCAATCCAATTCCAATTAGCACAGCTCCCAACAGAAAAAGGAGGCCAGAGAACAGAGCAAATGCATACGGAGATCCATCAGCTCCAGGTATTCCGTCTACATTTATACCAAACAGGCCCGTGATGATGGAGAGAACAAGGCCCCCACCCCCAAACACTCCTAAATTGTGGGTGACGGTGAGGCTTTTGTCCTGAAACAAATAGCAAGAATATGAGCCTATTTTTATCTCTAACAATGGCATGGACATCATTAAAATCACTAAGATATTGATAATAATCCATCACATATAAACAGTTCAGTCAGTATAAGTCATGCCAACAGTGAACAACAGCCAAATATAAGGAGGCTTTTGCTCACTGTTATTCCTAAGATTCCCTTGTTTACTATGACAACTAAAAGTTCTCATAAAAATGATACAATTGGCTTCTATATAAGTTAAATAAGCTAAAACTTTAGGGATGGCCGATTCCAAGGTCTTCTGATTCATTATGGTTTTGTAGACGACTAACATGATTCATTATGTATCAATCTATCTCTCCCTTTTTTATCCACCCTTAAGTACATTGTTCTACTCCTTCCTCCAAATGGATGAATTGTTTGGGCAACCATACGTCCAGATCTTATCCTACGAGTCAAGAGAACAACTTAGAGTAACCAGGATAGTGACAAGCTAAGCATTGAGGATTATAATAATACTTGAAAATCTCACTTGTTCACCCCTTGTTTGGAATTTTTCTTCCTCTAATTGGTTTTATTAATATTTGTAGTAAGTTCTTCCACACAATAGTCCTTTATGCTAAACAAAGCACAGGCTAACATACTTTTAGTTTAATTAAGCAAATGGAAGTGGCAAGGATTAAAATCTCGACACCTTGGTTATAGAGGTTTTAATACCAAGTGAAGGGCTACTTCAACTCAAAAGCTTAGACTTTTTAGTGAAGATTTATGATTGGTTTTAATAATATCTCTAAAATCTCAAGTTGTTAGGTGAAAGCTCAATATTGGTTTTATTCTAATGTGCCCTCTCATTGAAATCTCTTTGGGCTTTAAGTGTGGTCATGGATAAAGTACAAGCCTAATATACCTTGTGCTAAAATTTAATTTAATTATGAGAATGACGGAGGCATGGATTGAAAACCTGATTGCTTGGTCATGAAAGTTTAATACCATGCCAAACATCAATTCAATCCTAAAGCTTAATCTATTAGGAGAAGCACTTGTCTCTTTATTTAACTAATATTCTTTCAACAAAGAAAGGTAAAGTTGACACCAAAGATTCCACAAGTAGATTTAACACAAAGATATGCCAAATCAATAACGTTTGAGTAGACTCTGCTATTGCAGAAACAATGATTAGTAATTAGATATGGTAGAAAAATCAGAAGATGTGTTATATATTTTGACACCTCTGGGAGCCAACTTAACCTTGTTTTAAACCTCAAAGTTGTAAAAAGCAAGAGAGGAATTACAGTATAACATTGCAAGATTTCCTAAACACGAGGACAGGAAACTTTGCTTATAGATGTTCATCCTAATATACAAGCAGGGAAGACCACATGTTAAATAATGTCGGATACATGTGAATGTGGGTAGACATTCATCATATCGAAACATATATGCACAAAAGTATTTCTCCATGCACTGTTCTCCATAAAGCCACATATCAGTGGCCTGTGTTGTCAGTGTCACTGAGAAAAAAACCCGCATAAAATATGTCAAACGTAATTTCTTCTATTGCAAAGCACCTATGTTATTCAAATACATGCAAAAAATTTTGTGAACATTCAAAAACAATTTAATAAAAGTGGAAACAAAACAATTACCATATTTAGTGTCTGGAACATCATTTTTATAAATTGTTCAATTGCATGAGGGACAAAGTCTTATGTAAAGTATAAAATTATACAATTTTATCATGTTGAAGATATACATTTCTATTGTGCTATTTCTACCATTTTTAGCCTGCATCCAGAGTGATGCGGCGATATAAAAGCCAACTACACAAAATATGTTCCTAAAACTGTGTTTTTAACTTAATTTCAAAGATTGCATACACATACAGACACACACACATATATATAAGGTTACAATGTGGAATTCATATTATACATCTACTCTAGATTCAGCACTTTTTTATATTGAAGAAATCTTAAATCTAGGAATGCATGCTATTTTGTGCTTCTACTTTTTTCTTCAGAAGCCAAATATTCACAGGAAGTAGTTTATTTTTAGTTCAAACACTGCAAACCCAATTGCACTATTTTTTCCCCTTATCGCAACAACAAAATCATGTAACAAGAAGAATGCCAAATAATTTTTTTCCCCTATCCTAGTAGGAAGTGCAAGAACTTTAGGTGTATATAAATAAATTTGAATGATGAAACATCTGTATCTTTCTCATTATGTAGAGCATAGTTCAGTAGTTGGCCAAGATTACAAAACCTGCAACCATGAACGGACTGTGCTTTGCATGACATCTTGAATTGTAAATAAGCGACTACGAACTGCTTCTTGCTCCTCTATCATTTCTCTAGTACTCTTTCTTACACCTTCTAGCAAGGATCTTGTTTCAGTTCCTCTCAATTGTTGAATAAGTTCAAAAACAATTTCCTCTCGTGCATGGAGAGACCATTTCACTCTTATAGCCTGATAAATCACACAAAATAAAGAAATGTACGTGTAAAATTATTCTTCATACAAAAGTAGCACGATAGAGCTACATTTTATGGTAGAAAACTCAAAAAACCTAGCTAAGTGCAACCAATAAAGCTGTCTAATATGTAAAGTCTTACTTTCTACAGCATTATGCGAAACTCAAAAAGGAAAACTAGATATATCCCACGAATAATGGTAACTCATTTCTTTACATGAGAAATTAAATAAAAAGAAATTGAAAAGACACCAACATTGAAAGAGACTAACTCATTAGATACTCAGAAGGCTTTGACTTGTATAGCCAACCGTAAGGAAGTAGTAGATAATATGGTCTCAACCTTGACTATTATTTAGTAATTGACTACTTAGTTAGTAAGGATATATGATTACTTCACTTAGCACTACTTAAAGCCCATCATAACTCCCAAGTTTCAAACTTCCTCCGGTATGTTTGCAAACCTACAATCATACCTAGAAACCTCCCCCTTAAAACCTTTCAAAACCCATAATTAATGCACTTTGTGCAGAGCTGAAAAGAAAATGCAAACTTTGCATCTATTGGTCTTTCAAAGTCACCTTAAAACCTGAGGTTTGCTGTGAAAGACAATTCTTTAATGTGCTCTAAACAACCATCTTCTTTGTCTTACATATTTTAGAACTACCAGGACATAGATCACAAATGAAGTGGAATCGAGAAGATGACACATCTCAGGACGGATGATTAAACAATAAAATGGACAGAAATTATGTTTGTGTTATTTGATTCATAAGGAGTAGTGATGCAACCCAGGATCCCAAGCCCATATACTATCTGTTATCCAGTCTTGTTCTAGAAACATTATAGTTTATATAAAATTCAAATTGTACTTTCTCTAAAATGAAGCACCAAGTCATGGCTCTTATTTTATTATCCTTTTCTGACAGTTCATACCACAAACAATTTAGTGGAGATCAAAAAGCTGTCCCATTTCCTCCTCTCACTCCAACTCCTGCAAATCCACTGTTGTCATCTTAGAGAAAGAGAGGGGTAAGACAGACAAACAAACAGTCAGAGAGAGGGAGGATGATTTCTTCTAAACTTTTAATGCAATAATATGTGTTAAGAACTGATAAGAAAGTCAATTAATGAATTCATAAAGTAAGAAACGTAGCAATGGCTATATAATTATTTTCCAGAATAAACTAGTTTTTCACAGATTTTTTCATAACAAAGTATTAGCCTTTTTGCCAGCATCCCTGGATAAAGGTACCTGGGATGATAATCTTCTGATTTCTTGGTTCAATATTATACTGAAAAGATGCAAATCCTCATGGTTCCTCCTATCAAGAAGATTAAAACATTGGGCATCCAAGTTATCAACAAAATATAAAATGACCACCGAAGTTCAATTTTTACCGTAAATGTATGATGGTCTAATGCACATGGAATCACCTGTTCATAAACATCAATTCAATTTCATCTGCAGCCCCAAATATGTGTTTACGGAACAACCTACATCAAACACATTAATAATGAAGTATACGCATATCATAAAAAAAAAACTGATTAATATAGTGATGCAGGACAAACAGTACAGTACAAGAAAGAGAGAGGGATTTAGGGGAGAATTAATTAAAATTACTAATATTTTCCATTCTAAATTCAAGTCTGCCCAACAATAGTAGACAGTGATCCTTAAATAGGCAAACCCAACTTGACAATTAAATTATCCTTAATTACTAAATAGTCTTGTGCTTAGTATAGGACCAAAAAACCATTAAATTCTGAAGTTTATTCATCTTTGCAACCCAAAAATTTAACCAGTAGAATCAATGTTCAGCATATGGCATTTTAGACAATTTCTGCATAGGTCAAGGAGGAAGAAAGGTAAAAATGGAGAATGCTAAGAGTTGGCTCAAATGGGTGTTCAATTCCTTTCTTCTTAATTTTTTCCTTAGTGTGTTATGGATCGCTGAAAGTTAGTCTCAATCAGAAGTAACAAATTTTTCATTTTGATTTCCCTCAGTTAGAAAAAGAATTTTGAAGGAGTACTTCTAAAGTGTATTATTGACAATCAAAACTGAAAGTAAAAAAAAAAAAGCCATCAGATGCCTTAGATATTCATAGTCCAAGTTCCAGACGCAAAACAGGACAAAGAAGGCAGTATCCTATCCCAAGTAACTGTGAAGAGCCAATCTAATTACAAAGATTACAGCATTCCTTTCCCCAGGCTCTGCGACATGTTCATTTAAGCTCAATCATCAACGGTAGTGAGATGTTATATTTCATAAAAATTATTTCAAACTTTACGTCTTATTTCTTTCCAGGATTTCCAAGAGTCCTTTGGGGAACAACTTTTTCACATTTTTGTTACTGAATCACCTTCGTACAAATGGTCATAATGTGTTGACCACAAGATTCCTGTATTTAGTTCCTTACAAAATTCTTAGCAACAAATGGATATATTAGTTCACATATGTCCCACATTTGAGATGTGTTCTTATTTTTTGACATCCATTTGAGAAATTGAGTTTGACCATTTTGTGTGTAAGTTTTCAGAATACCTAATAAGAAATTGAGCCCAAAGATAGGATGCCAAGGTATATTTGCTTGCATTTTTTGTGCTTTACACATAAGGCAGATATAACTGAAAAAACAGTGATCCTTCGACTTTTTTCCCCATATAATGAGCATTGCTTAAGAGCAACAACCTTTGTTTTACAATTATTTCATTTATTGTTTCAACAATTTCCACTTTCCAGTGAGATCTAAATATCTATTCATGTTAAGATCATATTCTAGAAAGGAGGAAAAAAGCAAGTTATAAATTAAAAGAAAAGCAGTAATCATACATATCAAAGGTGAAACCAATAATGATTTAATAAGTTAGATAACAAGATTTAAGTAATTTTCACCGATCATCCCATCGAGCCAGACGACTTGCTAGGTGTGCTACAACCTCATGAATGCAGTGTGGTATATTAGTCCCTCCAGCAGCAAGCAGTTCCTACATGAAAATACAAAATTAAATATTCAGATAAACCTTAGTAGCATGATGTTAAGAATAGAAATAATCAAAGAACCTTCCTTCTGACACAAGAACTATCTGATGAGTAAAAGAGGACTGACCTGAACTTCTACAATACCTAACACATTGACGTTTGATGTAAGGCCTTTAACATGCAATGCTGTCACCAAAAAGTTTTGTGCCTGCCATGCTCGTAAAACAATGGGGATGTCATCTTCCCCAACAAAAGGATCACCGGCAGACTGCCCAAGAAGTTCAAATAGTAGTCCACCAGCAACTCGAACAGGAACCTGTCAAAACAAAAACTATAGCTTGTTTCATAACTTTGACTGCATTTTGGTTTCTTTACATTAATTTTACTGAAAACTGCACTGAAAGTATTAATATATAAAAGGGAGGATAAAATTAATTACAGTATACTGGGTTTGACATTATTATGAAGTCTAAGACACCCGCTTGGTATGTGGTAAGAAATAATTGGTATATCCAAATAAAAAGAAATAGCTAATGTAACCCTTGAATATAAATAGTCTATTACCTCGTATAGAAGGTATTTCATTCGCTCACTGATTAATTTACTTTCTTCTCGCAAAGCAACGCTAATAGCAGGATGTAACCATTGAGCACTACTTAACCATGCGCTAATAAATGGATGACCTGCATCCACATGACACCACCAAGTCGGACCCACCGGTTGTTCCCGGCAAGGAGTTGCTACATCCGCAACAGTAACATTACTTTCGTCATCTGAGATCTCATGCGATTGTAAGGCCCAGTCAGTGTCAACCTGCACGGTCTGGATAAGTTCAGAAATTCTTGCCCAACCAATTGGTCTCCAGTAGCTTCTTAGAAGACCTTCTCTGCCAAAGAGGTGCTGTGACTGATTATCCTGGTCATGATGATAGCCATCTATAGCATCACGATTCCTAACTCCAGATTCAACTGGTAAGGAAAATTCCTTACAGCAGTTTCTACTGCTGTTTGTTCTTAAGGAGTTATTTTGATCGCCTTGTAAGACTTTCTTTTTTGCCATCTCTTTAACTGCTTCTGTTAATTTATTCCCCCGAGATCCGGGGACAAATTCAAAAGCACAGATGAGTCCATCATTCCAAAGTTCCCCTCCTGGAATCTTATCCCTGGAAGAATGGATTTTCTGATTGTCTTGTTTCTTCCTTTCATTGCCAAGGGAGGCTGAAAAATTTTCATTCGCAGCTTCCATATCGCATTCAAGTAGAGGAATTAGAGCCTCAATTGTCATTGAAGGGAGAGCTAAATACTAAACGGCCATAATTACTGCATCATCACATAAAATGAATGACCTAATTTCATACACCTAAATACATCACAAATGTACAAAACAATATTAATTCCACACGCCAAGACGAGCATAATTTGCAAATAATGTATGAGCTCATTGCCCGATAGTTTTTGAAAACTTCCACAATTCCATCCTCGCATTTCGTCTATTGTGAATACTTGACTACTTCATCAATTCCCGTGTGTACAGAACAAAGCATTAATTCCCTTCTAAGACTTTAATTAATTAAAATGGCAACACATATGCAATCTACGACGATAATACGGAAATTTCAACAGATTATGTACCTTCCATCTTCATTCTAACTTCCTGTTGTTCTACTTTTCCGTAAGATTTTCCGGCGAAACAAACAAATAGAGAGAGCTGGGATTTCAAAAACGAGGAGAAGTGTATTGAGAATTGAGAAGAGCTTACCGAGAGAATTAGATATTGGGCGAAGCGAGATTTTTAGGATTTTGGTTGAATTTGAGGCATCGAACATCGATTGTGTAGACTATATACATTGGAGGCAGAGAAAAGACGAGTGGAACCGCAGAAACTGTGGTGGTGGGCACGGGGTGAAACTCGGCGAGACTTTGTACGTATCTGTACGGGAATCAGAACGCAAGGCACCGATTGAGAATTTGGGCACTTCAATCACTATCACAACACAATCTGCTAAAGCAAAAGTTAATGCCCATACTCTCAATTTCTCATGCAGATTTTGCGTTGCGTCACCTGCCTTGTTCAATCTTCCGCATCCCACTCGTCATGTGACACGTGAATGCATATACTTATACCATCTGTAATTCTGTCTTCTTCTGGTGGATATACCGGTGGAACTATGATTATTATTGCTGCAAATGGACCTTTGGAAGCTTTGCCCACCGTATATTCAGTTACTAAAAATAGAGAATCTGAATTGATGATGATGATCACAAAGAAAACATTCACTGTCGTGCTGCCTCAAAAAAACCTTGTTGACTTCCTAAATGTGTCAGGATCTGTGTATCATTTTGAAATTGGATGATGATTAAAGCTTTGGATGATTTCCTTATCTGAATTTTTGGTATTATCCAGAGCATAATAGTCCACCCCCCTCCATCGGGAGAGCCCTGTTTACTTGCTGAGGTGAGTAATCTACGTGAATTTACACAATTCTTGGCTTGGGGGCGAAATGCCAGTGGAAATAAGAAGAAAGGACCAAACTGCATTTGCCACCATAAATGGATGGTTGCTAAGAAAAATATGTTCTGCATTCCCATTTTGCGAATGCAAGTTAGAGCAAATGAGTGAGTGAACTGGCTTTTGAAACACCTTTCCATACCCATGCAGTGGAGTGGCCATTCAATTGCCCAGAGAAAGGATCTTCAAGTATTTAAGCTGCAGAACACTTAATGAGATTGAGGATCCCCAGTCATTAATTATAGATTGCTAGAATATATTCTATTTATATTTTACATTAAATAGAAATGTATATATATTTATATATTTATATTATTTAGAAATATATATATATATATATATTAGTTTTCATTAGAATAATAAATATTATACATTTTTAATATATACACAATAACAATAACCAAATTTTTTTTTTTTTGGAATCTACATCTTCAAAGTGACCCGCTTTATTTTTTTATTTGCTTGTAATATCATATCATGAGGGGCAATGTATGGAGGAGCACTTTGAGAATAGGTGGGTCTTGGATTGGAGAGTGAAGGAAGTAGATATAACTGTATCTTTCACATTATATTTGAATACGATAATACCTTACTAAACACAGGTATATAGTTACACTTATTATTGTATGTATGAATTAATTTTCCTATTTTTATTATTCTTAATTATATCGTCTTTAGTTTGTAATGTGAAATTTTAAGTCTCTCCAATTGCATAAGGAGTTAACTAACAAGTTGTGATTTTAAGTCTTCATATATATTAATGCCAATTAAGTTATAGAATCATAATGCAACAAACACGTGGTTTCAATGGTGTATATCTGATTGATCTTGTTTATTTTCTTAATGAAATTCCGAAAATGAAAAGGCTAATCTTTAGAAAAATTAAATAAACCATATCTCGATTAAATCAACATTTACATGCCATTTTGAACCCTTTTCAATATGAATACGTTGAGTTCAATGAATGTGAATGACCAAGAGGCAGACTGAAGTGATTTGCTCTTTCAATTTGTCTCTTTTTCTGTTTCCTTGATGTAACTTTGTTTCATTATCTGTTTCCACGAATTGCTCACATTCCTTTTTCATTTGCAGGCTTCTATGAAAACATTTATAACACGGTAGAAATGCAGGAATCATACCAGATATAGAATAAGAAATAAATCAACGCATCCAAGGATCCTGATGCTTTTTAAAGAAACGCAGAAATTTGATTGCAAGCTTCCTTATTTTCGAAAATAACTCCTTAATTCTCGATGAAAAATATATTTTCTTTAAATATTATTTAAACATATTTTCGGCCCAATTTAAAATGATCAAGACGAAAAGTAATTTAGGTCCAAAATCAATATTTTTGTTTTTGAAATTATAATTTCAACTCAATTAGATCAATTAATTTTAAAATATGTCATAATTAAAATAATAAAAAGTCTTTGATCCAACAAGTTTGAATTTGTTGAGAGAAGTGTGGGATTCTGATTTTTGCACCATAGGGAGTCTGAAATTATGAGGAAAGTTAAATTAAGGGGTTTCGTAGAAATAGAGAATTTGAACGTGGGAGGTGAAGGAGAAGAAGAAGTTAAGAGCCATGGCTTTGGTCTTGCAGAGCTCTTTCTCATTTCCTGTGTCTGAGATGTTCTAGCAGTGGTACACATGCGCGGCAAAAGCATGGATGGCATTTGAAGTAATGTATTCCATGTGTAGAAAGATGACTTGTCACATGAAAATCTCATTTGCCACGTCTATTTTCTCTTACGGCGTTTTTATTGAAACAGATGGCAGAGACCCCTATAAACATTCTGAAATTATAAGACCAAATTGCTTCAAGTTTAAAATTTGATAAAATCAATCATAAGGATTAAAAAATTAATTTAACCTTTTACATAAAAAACGACAAGTAGTTTTTTTCTCTAGATGATTGATTATAAGTTATTATCTAACTTTCTTTGTACAAAGAAAATGTTTATATTTTACTAGCGTAGTGAACTCTATCATTTTGCAATGCCAAAGAAATATTAATGATTATATTTAAGTACAATTTTTTTATATTTTTGTTAGTAAATTTTTCAACAGCAATAAAATGTGCATTTTTTTTAAATCCAATTATTTAATGTTGAATTACAAAATCATATATTTATCTTTAAAAAATCATATACACTTGTTATAATCTTTGTTAAACAGCTTGATAGATAACGAAGATACAAAATCTATATGGACTCTAACATCACACAATATCCAATTGCACTTATAGGGAGGACATGTAAGTCTCCTACTACCAGCAATAGTTCATGATATTTAAACTACTTTCTATACTTAACCAATAATTTGGATCTTCTTCTGTATAAGAAGGGTTCTATAAAAGAGAGAATGTATGAGTGAGAATGAAATCTAGACAAGTGGGTTTTGCTGAACCTTGTTCATTTAGTCATTCTCTCTCCCAAGACCACTTCCTATATTGGAGTGATCCAAACTTCGTAAACCAACTAACAAGCCAAGCCACTGGCGCAAGTTGTAAGCAATGTAACAAGGCGTGTTCCCACCAATCACAAGCGTGTCTGACTCGTAGAAGATCATTGTGGAGCGATCACTACCACTTGTTTACCAATGTTGCGGCCTGTGAAGAGGCCGATTAGGGCTGAAGGGCCACTTTCAATGCCTTCGGCTATGTCCTCCACATAAACGATCTTGTCGTCTTTGATCTGGGGAATCACCATCTCCAAGAACTTTGGGTAAAGGTGAAAATAATCAAAAACCATGAATCCTTCCATGCGAATCCGTTTGATTACAAGATGCGTTAGATTGTGAACACCTTCAGGCTCATCAAGGTTGTATTGTGAAATCATTCCACACCCAGCAATTCGGCCGTGGTTCCTCATGTTGAGTAACACTGCATCCAGCATCTTTCCTCCAACATTCTCGAAGTATATATCAATACCCTCAGGAAAATGCCTGGCAAAATAACACATAAGATAATGATTTGTCTTCCCCTTGTAATGTACGATAGAAAATAAATAGTTTCTCCACCAAAATTAAGGAAACTTGAGAATACAAATAAGGGAAGACTTTGAAAGGTTATATTCCTACATTTCTTATTAAAAACTCTCTAAAAAATGGAAGATTTAAATGAAATCTTTCCTTCCCTGCCTTTCCGTCTATTATACTCCATCCAAACCTGCCAATAGATTTCTCTGGTATTAGGCCATAGTGGGGAAATGTTATGAACACACTATTGTATTAACTCAGCAAGGAAGAATTGAACTCGAAATTGAATTGCTTCTTCTATAGACTCAAGTATTACATTCGGGTCAATAGTACAACCAGAATATTCCAGATAGGCAACCAGGACGAGAGAAAGAAATAGAGAGAAGGGAACTACAGAGGAAGAAGGTTAGGACTCGGAGGAAGATTACTTCACATATATGGCCCCTACCTTTACATACATACATTCCTTATATACCTTCACTCTCTCTCACTTTCCATGTTTTCTTTCTAATTCTGTTACTCCTCCTCACAGTTTCTCACTGAGTCACGTAGATCTTCATTCTTCCCATTCTCATAAGTTGTAACAGCATCCACGTATGCCTCAAGAGTCCAACTCACTGCTGACTTGGCGAGGATGAGTCATCACAGGAAACCCCTGCCATTATCTCCATTATCCCCTCCATCCAAACTCACCCTTGGATTTCTCTTTTATTAGGTCACAGTGCGGGACAGAAAACAGGACAAAAAATAATAGGCTAACTGACTATTGTCAAGAAAAGGGGGTATAACCCAAGATGAGGGAAACATGGCTATCACCCAACACCCCCCCCCCCCCCCACCAAAAAAAAAAAAAAAAAGAGAAAAAAGAAGAAGGGAGGAGGATTTCAGAAATTCAAGCCACATGGAGGCCCATGATAGCAAGATTTGAATAGTACTGATTCAACTGAAACTCAAATGGATCCCAAACCTTCCCTAAATGCAACACAGTTTATTCTATGAGAAAATAAATAACCACTAACCTTTTCAAAGCAGCATTCAAGTCGGTTTCTTCTTTGTAGTTGAAAGCCTCATCAAATCCAAACTTGCTCTTGAGCAAGTCAACCTGTGTAACAGAGTTGATCAAAGAATGGAACAATAACAAATATATTTAAAAATAATAATAAAAAATAGTAATGATGCACTTAGATGAATGCTACACGAATTGTGAATAAATCATGTAGTTTGAAATTTCATTAGTCTCGCATATTTTGCAAAAGAATGCTTTTGTGATTTTGCAATCAGTGGCTAGATTACCTTACAATTGACTACAAAAGTAGTTATCTTTACTGACAAATCCAACTGGACATTTAATCTTTTAAAATGCTACATTTTTTCTTCCCTTCAAAGGAAAGAATTCCATAGTATACCATCAATTTTGTTGGGACTTACCTTTTCTTTGCTTCCTGCACTTCCAACAACATAGCAACCCGTCAACTTAGCAAACTGCCCAACAAGCTGACCTACTGCTCCAGATGCAGCCGATACAAAGACCGTCTCCCCTTTTTTAGGGGCACAAATCTCATAAAATCCAACATAAGCAGTCAAACCAGGCATACCTACATGTAATGTTTATGCTGGTGAAGCTTTAAGAAACAAGCACAATCAAGCATAAAACAAAGATGAGAAATGGTCTTTGTATACCAACAAATATACAACAATTCTACATCTACTTCCTTTATCAAAGATAGATTCAATGTGAAACAATAAATGATGTAAGTAACTTTCTATAATGAAATATTGCATGTAAGAGGAGGACCGAAAGCAGTGTGCATATACTAGAACCCAACAGAGGTTACAATATTTCTTGATATGTACGTCTTCAACTATTAAAACTACTATATGAATGCAGTTCTAGCCCCTGATTCTTTGAAAAAAACTTCAGATATTCAAGACAACTATGACAGAGACCTAAGTAATTAAATGGGCTAATTGCCTCTCTACTAAAAAAAGGGGGGGGGGGGGGAACTGAGTAAAGGATAGAATAGCTCATTTTGATCTGGCCATAGTATTCAAGCAAAGTAACAGTCACAATGGCATGCATGAAAATAGACCTATGTCTTGTAAACATATTCCACCTTGTTTGCATTTGTTTCAGTAGTTCCTTTGTATACTTCTCTAAAACATAATTGTGGATGATGTTAGTGATTTGAGTGACGTCACAAACCTTTGTAATAATTGAGAAGGTTGTGTAACTACAATTTTTTTATGTTAAATCAATTTTTTCTTGAAAAAAAACTCATAAACGGTTCCTTATATCTTTTTCCTTAATTTAAATATGATGGGTGTATGATTTTCCAATAATAATAACATGACAAATACATGATTTTTGCTAACAACTATTTAGTTTTTACAAATCAACATCAGATGATTGGGCTTTTAAAAGAACCTTTTTCACGTGTTATAATTTTATTAATTCTTTACTATCTGCAAAATTGATTTTAACCATGCATTATAGGTAAGCATTCTTCGGCTCTCTGTTGTAGAAGTCGCCCCATCTCCAGCAGAAGTACAGATATCAATGGAAAATAAATGAGATTACTACCTATTTTCCGTGGTGCCTAGGTGAAGTGGTACTCACTGGAAAACCTAGCCCCTCTCCCTTCCAACCTTACCACATGTACACACTATAATGGAGAAAACAGCTTACCAAGTATCCCAGTATAATACGAAAGAGGCACATCTGTGTGTTGTATCTTAATCAGAGACTCGGGCGAATTGATCAGACTATATTCTTCCCACCCAGTTCCTCCCCAGACTAGATCACCTTCGCTAAAGTTTTGATTCCCAGAATCAATAACTTTCGAAACTCCATATCCGCTTATCGGCTGTGAAATTACAGCAAGAAATATCATTAGTTTAGGAACACAACTTAAAACAAGAGAAGGCTATAAACTATAACTGATGCAGTGAACAGTACGGTATATCACTCTAAATTCCAACTGGTGAAAGCTGAGCAGGATGTAGCCAGTAGGATAAAACGGTCCACAAAAAGGAAAATAAATAAATTAATAATAAACTACGCACTTCGTTCCGTTCCCCATTAAATAATATCTACGGTTCATTGGGGAAAAAGAAAACACCCTACTGTTCGCTTGTTTTATGATCAACAATTTCAATTTCATACCGATAATTAACCATAATCCAAACATGAAAGAACAGTGATATTCCCGAAGCACAGAAATAGAGAGGCTACCCACCGAACCAGGCTGGAAGGAATCCAACGTATGAGGGACGTAATTGTTTGGTCATACGGTTTCGCATGTAGGGGTCGCAAGAAAGATAGAGGTTCTTCACTAGAACCCCATTAGAACCTTCAGGAACCTTCAAATTGATAGAGCCGGTGGTGAAGAGCATATCCGACTCCTTCGGAAAGCCAGAGACGTAGTTCTTCAACAATACCTGCTTGTTCCTGATTTCTCCACCGACATTGCCCGCCATAGTGCCCTTCTCACCGTCGTCCTCACTACAATGAGCCTCCCACGCTCACCCACCAGAGACTACGAATGTCAGCGCAAATGGCGCAACTTTTCATTATCTCTCCTTTTTTTTTTTGGGGCAACTCCATTATCTTTTCCAGTCAAATGCATTGCGGCTCCTTTTTTTTATTTCCTTTTCAGGGAAAATTAAAAAGGTATTAGCAAAACTAAGTTCGTAAAAAGTTAAATATAAAAATTAAAAAAATAATTTTGTAAATAAAAAATATTTATAATATTTTTATTTTTAATAATTAAATAATAATTCATAAATGATATTAAATAATTATTATAAAATTAAACTTAAAATTTTACCAAACTTTTTACTTTCTTTTTTATTTTGCTTTGACATACTAAATTTGCCAACATGCCATAAATGAACAATTACATGTCGACATTCAATCAATTTAATAATATTTATAGTGAAAAATATTTAATTTTAAAGTTAATATAAAAATATAAAATAAAAATTTTAATTTATATGAATAAATTATAATTTGAGATATAAATTTAAATTTTTAAAAAATAATTTTAAAATGAAAATATTTTAATTATTTTAGTATAAATATTTAAAATTTAAGATTACCAATAAGCTCTCCTACATAACTTTATTATATATATAGAATACAAATTTTCATTTATTATCTTTACTTAAGTTTTTATTTTTTTAATTTTATTTTATTTTTATTTTATCTCTTAATTTTATTTTATTATAATATAACGCCTGAACTTTATCTTAACTTTTATTTTTGACTTTTTCATTTTATTTTGTTCTAATTTATCCCAAAATTTTCTTTCTTTTTACTATTATCAAATATTTAATAAGAATATTATTAGAAGTAAGTTACTAAAGAGTTATATAAGATTTTTTAATTAAGTATTTATATTTGATGGTATTTGAGAAAATTAGAATAATTAAGTAGTTTTTGAAAATTAAAGAACTAAATTCGAACAAAAATAAATTAAAAAGAGAAAAATAAAATTTGAGATAAAATTAAATGATTAAATTAAAATAAATGAAGTTAATAAATAAAGATAAAACAAAATTAAAAGATGAAAATATATTTTTGCCTTTTATAGTAAATTACTACTTTTTTAAAAAAATAGTTTAATTACATGATTTTTTATTATAAAAAATTTACAAACATATTTTAAAATAAAAAAAATTATAATATTTTGCCCAATACATTATCATTAAGTTAGAGCAAAACTTACTTCCACAGAGAGAAAAATAAAACGATTTAGAATGAATGCAATATTAATGTCGCAGATGAATCGTCTACAGCAGCTCATTACCGACCGCATAGCAATGATTTTCAAGTTTTTTTTTTTTTTGGGATTAAAAAGTTTAATTAAATATCTAAAAATTATAATTAAAAAAAAGAAATTTTAATTATAAAAAATTATATTTAAAATTTTAATTGTGTAATATAATTAAAATTTTTAAAATATAAGTTTTTGTAATTAAAATTTTTATCTTCTTAATTTTACTTTTTAAATATCTTACATCATATTTTATTACTTCAAATAAAAAACCTAAACCTCTTATTGCATAGAGTGCAATAAGTTGGGCGATCCGAAAGCCATTAACAAGAGAACCTACTGCTTGGGGTGCAGTAACTAATTTTTAAGTATTTTTATTTTTATTTTTTGTTTTTAAGATTTAAAATTTAACAAAAATTACAATTACAATTATGATAATAAAAAATTTAACTGTGAGAAAAAATATACTTTAAAATTTTTTAAAATATGATTTTTTTTATAATTAAATATTTTGTTTTCACAATTGTAATTTTTATCTTTTATATTAAATTTTAAATTTAAAAAAATTAAAAATGTTTAAAATTTCACTAATGCACGGGGTGCAATAAAATCCTCTGCTGCAAAGGAGCCTATTACATTAATGTCAACCATTCTTGCAAATTGATATTATTATTGTTCTTTCCTTTTTTTTTTTTTAAAGCTTCTTCAACCACTAATTTTTTATATTAATATTTCTTATTCAGGTTCCACCTCATAAAATTGGTCATCTTCATCCTCCTTTTTAGTATCATTAAACCTATCATTAATTTTATTATTCTCATTGTCTTTATTGTCTTTAGATTGCACATAAACTCAGGTAACTTAGTTAATTTAGATTGACTCATTTATATCAAATTAGGTTAAGTCAAATTAAAAAAAAAAAGAATTTGTTTTAATTGGGCCGAGCTTGGTTTTATGTAAGTATTTTAGTCTATTTTACCCAACCCAACACTTTGTTAAAGATTTCTTATTGACATTTCTGACTAATCTTCATTGTTCAACCAAGGCTCTAATTCGTACTAGTCCTTCTGCTGATTCCTTCTCTTCTTCGCACGTTGATGATTATTTCACTTCTGGTGGGATGGATACAGCAGGTAGAGAGGTACATAAAAATATTTTCCATTTTTTATTTTGTTAATAAAATTTTTTCACGTGTTTTTTTTTTTCTTTTTCTTCTTGGAAAAGTTTAATGAGCGAGACAAATACGCAAGGCGTAGTTAAATACAGGGCCATTGATTCCAATCTAACTTCATTAATAACATGTTATTCATCACCTTCTATGGCAATATGTTTAGGGTAGATATTTTCTCACAAAACACAAAAATCAAATCTTGATTTTTGAAAGATGATGACATTACATGCTTTACATGTTATTTTGAACGACTTTAGTATCCGATTGAGATATTATTTCGTTTCAATTTTACCCATTTGTTCATTTTCCGTTTATATATACCTTGGGAAAAAAATGCAAATTCACATCTTTAATTTTAGGACATTAGCAAATATCTTTCCAACGTTAAAGACAAATTAAAAAAAATTAACCTTTTAGACTTTCACGGTCTAACATTTAAAATATGAAATAAATAAATAAATAAATATATATATATATATATATTATATCTTTATTATTAAATTCTTTAATTAAAATATGATAAGTGAATAATTTTTTAATAATAATATAACAAGTATCTAATTTTTTGAAATAACTATATGATTCCCAATTGAATTATACATATTTTATATTATTATTGACAAATAATACACTTGTCATTTTCAAATTGAAACCCCTAATATATAAGAACTACATTTAAGTTTAATTCTTAAAATATTTTGTTCATTTTTTTTAATTAATAGAGATGCTACTTGGCACCTTTTCTTAAACGCTTAGCTTGCCTTTACTAGTTTAAAGGTAAGGAAGTGTAGTTGAATGGCCCAACACTAAATCCCAACATTCTCAAAAGGTAAAGGATGAAAGTTTAGGAAAATAATGTCTAATATTTGAAGTTAAGAGAGTGCTTACAAGTGACTTAAAGTTGAAGAAATGTATTTACATTTTTTTCTTGCTTTAATATCCTGAAAGAAGAAAAATTAGAACGAAGTCATATCCCCCAATAATAATAAAGTGAAATATAAATCTACAAAATATCAAAATAATGGAATTTTAATTTATCTATTTTTGTTGCCTACAATCCATGGCCTCACCTTATTGGAAGGAAAGTTCAGGAGGCAGTGATGGAAATTCACAAAACGATCCCTTTTGCGACGAGAATTGTCAAGAAGAAAGGAAAGGCACGCCATTGGCTGTAGAAAATACGGGACAAAGGGGAATTGTAATGATAATCATCAACAATGATGGCATAGTTACGATCATAAGGGTGTTGGGAAAATTTTGATGGAAAAATTGTCCCCCTTTGTTTTGCTTTTTTTAGATTCGAGCCTTTACGCATCTAATAATTTTTTCTGCTTTTTTTGGCACGTGACAGTTCTCCATTCTATGCGTGGAATGTTTCTAGTCGCACGGGGGATGTTAATTTTTTATTGTAAAACTTTTTGATTTGTAATATATTATAGGTATATATATATATATATATATAATATGTCATTAAATTTATTAACCAAATGTAAAATATATAATTTTATGAAGTAAAAATATTAAATTTAAATGAAATAAGAAAAAAATCTAATATAAATTTAATTACACATATTAAAATACATAAAATTTAATTTATGCTTATTTTATATATATATATATATATATAAAACAATATGTTATTATATATAATAATATTTTTTTTGGCGGAGGGGGCGGGGGGGGGGGAAACCAAGCGCTTTTATGTTCTTTTAGCAATAGAAAAGTGATTGCCAAAACTAACTATATTTTTTTATTGGCCATTTTTCAGTGGATTTTTACAACGTTTTGTTACTTTCTTCTTACTGCTCTTGCTTTTAATGTGTAACATTATTTTTTGATAACTTAAATACTTTTTATCGCTATTATTATTTTTTATTATTATTTTATTTTCATATTAATTATTATAAGTTATTAATTATGATAACTTATAACTATTATTTATTATTTACATTAATTATTTAAAATTATTAGTTATTAAGTATTAATTTTAATTTTATTAAACTATCTCATATTAGAGTGTTTTTTAATTTTTATTTATTTTAAATTTAATATTTTTACTTCATAAAATTATAAATAATATAAAAGTTTTCTTACAAAAATATGGTTGGAAGTGTCCAACCATTGTGTCCAATTTTTTTAAAATTTCAATTTTATTTTTTAAAAGAAATAAATAAAAATTAATTACATTCTTTTTTAATTTTGATTTTTAAAAGTTTTTATTTATTATTTATATCAATTAAAATCATCTATATAAATTATATGAAATATTAATAATATATTAAATATTAAAAAATAATATTAAGTATCATATATTGTTATCCTCTTCATCTTTATTTTTATCATGCATATTTATCTAAATATTTATATCTTCAACTTGCAAATCTATCTAAAGATTCACCTCCTCTATTTCTATAATAAAAAAAGTAGGCATTTAGTTCTTTTGAAACTATTTATATGCCTATCCTTTATTAATTAAACAAAAGTCTACAACTCAAAGTCCAGGGCTTGTTGATAATCTTTCAAACATTTGGAGATTTGCATTTTGAATTTAAGGAACTAATATTGCAAATGGAAATATTTTTCAAAATTTAACATTCTTCATAATAAATCTTACAAGTTATAACTCACATTCTAAGCCTTAATATTCACTAAGATAGAATTTCTTTAGATATAATAAAAGACTTTGAGAAGCACATAAAAAGTTAATGACAATCTTTTATCACACATGAAGAAATTCTATCTTAGTGAATACCAAAACTTAGGATATGAATTGAAACTCCTAAGATTTATTATAAAGAATGCAAGAGTTCTAAGTATCATCTCTATTTACAATATTAGTTTTTCAAATGTAAATGTGAAACTCCAAATGTTTAAATGATTCTCATGCCCTAGAAACTTTATGAATTGCAAACTTTTGTTTAACCAATAAGAATAGATTTCAGTTTCAAGAGAACTAAATGTTTTATTTCTTATTGCAAAATTTTAATATCTTGTTATAGAATTACAAACACATTGCAAAAGCGAAATAGATAAAAATAGAGTTTGAACTATAAACAATTGAAAAAGAGAAAAGAGAGACAACCTAGAGAAAAGAAGAGAAGAGAAAAGAATATAAATGAAAGAAATACAAAATTGTTTATACAAACGACTACTTTTTTTAACAATTACTTTTTAACATTAAAAAAAAGCAACAGTTAAATTTAGTAAAAAAATGTTATTAAAAAATATAAATAGATTATATAATTAATAATTAAATCAATAAAATAATAAAAAAATCAATAAATTATTTCAATAATTGCATTTAAAACTATTAATAAAAATAAATATTTATTATATTAAAAATAATTTTTGTAAAAAAAATTAAAACTTTAATTTTTAAATAGTTAAACAAGTGTTAAAATATAATAGATTTTATTTTTTATTATATCATTTATATTTATTTATATATTTATTAAGTAATATAATAATTGATTTATTTAATAACTATTTGCTATATTTAATATAAATATAAATAATATTAATTACAATATAAATTAAATAAATATTCAGAATATATTATCTCTAATTTATTATAAATTAATTAATTTAAATTTAGATTTTCTATAATTTGTATTAGATTTTTATATTATACATATTATTATATATACTTATATGGATGGTTGGGTAAACTAATCATCTGTCATAGAAATAGTGAAGTTTTGACTCATACTCAAAAATAAAAACAATGGCCATTTGGATGCGAAGAGAGCAAAGTGATGGCTGGTTAAAATAGGGCTGGCGTGTGTAGTGGACATGATTTTTATTTTAAAATGAAAAAGGGTTATTTCTCGCATGCATGCAGCGACCAAAATTAATAAACCATTGTGAAATATATATTTTATATTTTTCTGATAAGCTCTGGTTATGTTTTTTCATCACTTTGAAAGGTCAATAAGCTATATATATATATAATTGAGATGAGAAAGCCACAATGTTGTGTGAACTCTCATGAATTGTAAAGCTACTACACGGATAATACGCACCGAAAGTTGTGTGACCCGAGAAAACACATTACTAATTCAATTGATTTAATATAATGTGATACAAGTTACGTACTTACATTGTTTATTGGAAAAAATTTTTAACCTCTAATTAAGTGACACATATATGACCGGAAAATAGTACTAAGAAGCATATCATATGCTGATATAATAATTATACGGTTTCGCTTATTTGTAATAATTATTAGAAATTACAATCAATATATATTGGAGATGATGAACAGTTGGTTACTTTTAAAAAAAATAAAACTTTTTAAAATGTGAAATATATATTTTATCTTTTACTGAGCGACTCTAATTATGTTTTTTAATCCCATTGAAAGGTCAGTAAGCTATAAATATAGATTTTATACAAAAGAGAATTTACCCATTGAGATGTTTAAAAGGCAAAGCCAATATGGAAGATGAACTTTCACGCATTGTAAGGTTATTACAAATATTAAATGCACCGAGGATTTTGCGGCGCGATAAAAACATATTACTAATTCAATTAATTTAAAATAATGAGATATAAGTCACATTGTTTATCGGAATAAATTTTGAACCTTATTTGTGACATATATAACCAAAAAATATATATTACTAATAAGTGTATCATATGCTATAGGAAGTAATAATTATACAGTTTCGATAATTTGTAATAATTATTAGAAATTGTAAACAATATTGGAGATGATGAACAGTGGGTTACTTTTCAAAAGAAATCTAAAAAGTTAATTATTTTTGTATCGGTCAAGTACATATTAATAATTGTTATATTTGGTCGGTGACACATCTAATTTTGGAAGAGGGGAATATATTTTCAAAATAGATGCATGGGAGGACTGGACACTATAGATATCTCAAGGGAGCATAGTGTAATTTATTCAAAACAAAATGATAGTAGGTATAATTTATTTTGGTGAGGGTGCCAATGACATGCTTGGGATCTCAAAGGATTATTGATGCCACTAACTCGTTTAAAATCCAAAGACTTAGTTCGGATCCTTTCAACCAATAGAGCCAACTTGTGAAATGTCACTTTCATGAAGGATCAAGATCTTATAAATTGGGGTTTGGCCTGGCTTAACTTTTAATTGAACAACAAAATCCAAGAGAAAAAATCCAAGGGCAAAAGTTATGGATATTGGGAGGTGCTTTTTCATAAAAATCATGTTGACTATGCTTGCCATTTTAGCAATTCAAGCTCATTGTTCAACCGAGGCTCCAAGTCCTTCTGCCAATTCCTTCTCTTCTTCGCATGTCAATCATCATTTCTCTTCTGGTAGGATGGATACAGCAGGGAGAGGTACATATAATATTTTCCATTTTATATTTTGCTAATAAAATTTTTTTTTTCAAGTGGTTTTTTTTTCTTTTTCCTTTTAGAAAAGTCGTCTAATAAGCTTGACATGTATGCAAGGCGTAGTTAAATACAGGGCCATTGATTCAAATCTAACCTCATTATAATTAATAAGTTATTCATCACCTCCATTCTATGGTAACATGTTTAGGGGAGATATTTTTTCACAAAACAAAAAAGATCATATCTTGATTTTTGAAAGATGATGACATTACCAATTTAACGCTTTACATATTATTGTAAACGACATTATTATCTGATTGAGATATTATTTGGTTTCAATTTTACCCATTTGTTCATTTGTTGTTTATATATACTTTAGAAAAAAATGCAAATGCACATCTTTAATTTTAGGACATTGGAAAATATATTTTCAACGTTAAAAATGAAAAATAACCTTTTAGACTTTAACGGTCTAACGTTTAAAATATTTTATTCATTTTGTATTAATAGAAATGCTAATTTACACCTTTTTCTTAACGTATAGCTTGCTTTTATTAGTTCAGAAGTAAATAAGGGTAGTTGATATATATATATATATATATATGTAAAAGCCTTGCGCTGGAGTTAAATGGCCCAATACTAAATCCCAAAGTTCTCAAATGCTAAAGGATGAAAGTTGAGAAAAAAATGTCAAATATTTAAGAGTGCTTAGAAATGACTTAAGTTGAAAAAATGTATCTATATATATATTTTTTCTTGCTTTAATAACCTGAAAGAAGAAAAATCAGAACGAAATCATATACCCCAATAGTAATAAAGTGATACATAAATATACAAAATATCAAATTAATAAAGTTTTAATTTATCTCTTTTTGTTGCCATCTAGCAGTCAGGGATCCATGGCCTCACCTTATTGGAAAGAAAGTTCAGGGGGCACTGATGGAAATTCATGGAATAACCCCTTCTGCGACCATAGTTGTTAAGAAGAAAGGCATGCCATTGATTGTAGAAAATAAGGGACAAAGGGGAATTGTAATTATATTCACCAACAATGATGACATACTTAAGAGCATATGGGCATTGGGAAAAATTTGATGCAAAAATTGACCCCTTTGAGTTCTATTCTCATTGCCGATGTTACGCTAGTTTTACTAAGGATGGTGTAGGATCATGTGTCTGTGTTTTAGCTTTATATTGCTGTTCTCTATCTTTGTTTGTATGTTGCTACTGTTGTTGTGTTAATGAAATACTCAGTTTCTGGCCAATAAAAAAAAAAAAACAAGACGTGTTTATTAGGAGAAATTACACTATGTCGTGATCTATTATTTCAGTTGTAATTTCCTCCCATCAAATAGTTAATTTTAGCAATGAATTACTATTTTTATTGTTATTCTTTATGTGTTCTTGGATGGTTTACAGTCTATTTTATTGTTGTACTAGCTAGGAGCTTTGCTCCTTCTTTCTTGTTCAATGAATACGTTCTACCTTTCATTAAAAAAAGTTTTTCAACCGCCTAAATTGAACACTAGGATAAAATTTCTTCGATCCCTTTCCCTTTACGCATGACATTCAGTTTAGATGGTGAGAGAAGAATGCAATGCGTTGATTAAATGTGGTGATTAATTGCTAAAATTAATTGGTTGCAAAAGAAATTACAACTGAAAACCAAAATTATGGTAGAAAAGAATTATTTTCCTATGTCTATTTCAAGTATTCAGTTTTTAAAAGACAAATAAACTATAGAAAGACTTATATACAATGTTGTTAAACTTGCAAGTTTAAGCAAACTTGTAAAAGGCAAATAGTTGTAACGTAGACTTATAAAAGATTTATCTCTGTTAATAAATAAATATTAAAATATATAATTATATAATTAAAATATAATATACAGTAAAAAAATTATTCAAATTCAATTCAAATTATACTTGTTCAAAAAAATATTTATTCATATTCTATAATTCATAATACTCAAT
Organism: Erythrophleum fordii; assembly: GCA_032878935.1. Lineage (NCBI taxonomy): Eukaryota > Viridiplantae > Streptophyta > Magnoliopsida > Fabales > Fabaceae > Erythrophleum > Erythrophleum fordii. The sequence goes on along the minus strand of JAVQMF010000058.1, from coordinate 24,799,909 downwards.
ATAAAAATTTTAATAAAATTTATACATAAATAATTATTCAACATAAGTACATAACCAAATCTAAAAAATACAAATAAAAATTTAATAAAAATCTTCAAAAGTTTGATTATCATCATCTCCATCATCTTCAATGTCATAACTTGAAAAATTATTTTAAATAGGTTCTCAATTGTGAATAATTAAACTAGTACGGAATTAGAAATAGTAAATGTCAAAATAAAACATTATTTTAGAGTAAAAAAAAAGATTAGTAAATTATAAAATAATTATTGAGCTTTGAAATTTTTTTAAGGACTTAACCGGAATATTTAAAAATGTTTAGAAGTCAAAGTGTAGTTTTACCCAAATTACACAAAAAATCTCCTACTTATCTTTTCTTTCCCGCTTCTACCTTCTCTTTCACACACTCTTGAATATTCTGCAACATCTTTTACTGAGTGTATAGCGCCCTTCTTCTTTCCTTGTTTCTTCATGTGTGCTTCTCCCATTTTCTTGCACCATTCGGTGTTTCCTCCTTGGACCAACCATGACGTGAACTTCGTGAAGGGCTAGTGGAGATCGATAGATTTACCTATAGAGTTGTTGAGGTGAGCTCTTTCATCTTCACTTTGATCCCTTTGTTTTTCCTCTTCTCTCTTCTTCTTCTTCTTCTTCTTCTTCTTCTTCTTCTTCCTTTCATTCTTCTTCTTCTTCTTCCATTGTTACAGCTGCGTTACAATAAACTCACCTAACTCACAGTAAACTCGGCAAGTCAACCAAGTTTACCAGAGTCAGTCACAAGTCCAGGCAAATCAACACTAAATCCGAGTTTACAAAAGAATTGATACATTTTTCTAAAATAAAAATATAAACTCAATAAACTTAGTGAGTCAACTTGCACAATAATATTTATAAATAAATCAATTATACTTTTGAAGAGATCTTACTCTGACGTGCATATACATTTTTTAAGTTGACTTGATTTATCTATTTATGAGAAATCAAGTTTATCTAAAATAATTTTAATTTGTTATTAAAAATAAAGTGGTTGTATTTATAAATAGGAGGATCTATTTCCACATATTTGAGTTCTCTACATTTAACAACTAAATGCATGATGTGCAGTTAAAAATATTATAAAGACAAAAGAAAGTAGGTGAAAAAAAAGGGGCCTTATTCACACTTTTACCCCTTTGTGTTAATCTCTTATATTATTGCATAGATATTACAACAAAGTAAGATAATTATTTAGAATCATAGATAATTAATATATGTAAATTCATTCCCCCTGCACACATATATAAAATAAGATATCAAAATAATAATTTTTCATCATCTGATTGTTAAGTAGTTTTATCCTTATTAGTTACAATGAAGTTATATCTAGGCTTATAAGTCATGCTTCATGTAATTAGTTTCTAAGTAAACTTTTTGTGACATACAACTCTCCCGTGGTTAATTGCATTGTATCACCTAACAATCATGTAGTATTTTCGGTTTTTGATTTAACAATAAATATAAAAGTTGAAATGATAAATACTTTTATTAAAAATATGTTTTACTTATATGTTGAAAAATTTTATAGTGTTTTAAGGCTGCATACTAAACTGATATTTTGAAATTGAAATTGTTTACTTAATTCAATAAATAATCTTAGTGCGTTGTAAAAATTAAAAAAAGTGAAATAATTATTAATTAAGAATAAAACCATTTGTAATTTTAACATTTATGTGATTATTTTTATTAAAAGTTAAATATAAAAATGTCACAAATTATTAAACGGTAATTGGACAAAAAACATAAATCTTGAATTAAATATTTTTAACTATAATGAAGCAAACAAAATTTGAACCAAAACCAATACACTAATATTAATAAATCCTTAAACCCATAATAAAAAATAAAAACAATATATAGCCATTGGGATGCCAAGAGGATAATTAAAGGGATGACTGGTTAATCGTTTGAGCTTCAATATAATCAACTAAAATGGCTGGTACGTTTGTGTAATAAACATTATGTTTATTCAAAAAAGAAAAAGGGGTATTTCTCGCATGCATGCAGCGACCAAGATCAAGAAACCATTGTCAAGCAGGACTTTTTTTTCCTCTGCAAAAACAATACAATTGGCATGCAATGTGAAATATATATTTTATATATATAAAAATTATCCAATGAGATGTTTTAAAGGGAAAGCCACGATACAAGATGAACTTCCATGTGTTGTAAGGTTACAACAAGTATTATAAGCACCGAAAGTTTTGCGGCATGAGAAAACATATTACTAATAATTCAATTAATTAAACTAATGTGATATAAGCTACATTGTTAATTAGAACTAATTTTTAACTTCTAGTTATGCGACATATATAACCAGAAAATATTACTAATGAGTATATCATGTGCTGTAGGACATAATATTATACAGTTTCGATAATTTGTAACAATTATTGGAAGTTGCAATCAATAATGGAAACGATGAACAGTTTGTTGCTTTAACTTTTTAAACCTCATTAAATTAAGATGAAATGCAACTTTCTCTTTTTGCTGCAAAAACAAAATGGCAGTACGTATAAGTTATTCAGAGACTATTGATCAAAGTATTAATCACATGTTTGGGATTTCAATATAATAGGCAGAGACTCGACTCAAAGGATTACTTTTAAGAAATTTTAGTTACTTAAAGGGGCTATTTAACTAGTTATTGGTCAAAAGAGGAATTCCAATCCTTGCACCTGAGGATCTAAAAACTAAATTTGGATCCTTTCAACCAATTGTACCAAGTCAGTAATGCAAAATGTCATTTCCTTGGAGGATCAAGATCTTATAGATTAGGATCTGGCCTGTCTTAACTTTTAATTAAACAACACAATCCAAGGGAAAAAGTTATGGATATCGGGAGGTGTTTTCTTCATAAAAATCACGCTGACTACTCTTGTTATTTTAGTTGTTCAAGCTCATTGTTCAACCAAGACTCTAATTCAAACAAGTTCTTCTGCCGATTCCTTCTCTTCATCCTATGTCAATGACTATTTCTCTTCTGGTGGGATGTATACAGCAGTGAGAGGTACATAATAATATTTTACATTGTTTTATCTTGCAAATAAAAGTTTTTTCAAATGTTCTTTTTCTTTTTGGAAAAGCTTTTTAATGAGCAAGGCATTAATGCCAAGTGTAGCTAAATATAAGGCCACTAATTCAAATCTAAGAACGAGATCCTTTAGAGTTTTAGTCGTAAAGTTTGCTGTAGAGTTTATGCCATCTTTGCCATTGAAAGTTTTAATGGAGATTACCATGCCATTTGTCTTTGCCACAATGTGGAAACACACTGTTTAAATAATAAGCTTCTAATGCTTCAAATGTTCTCTCTCATGAATTATGATTGCAACAACAAATTTCAATGAGATTGAATATTACCAAATAAGCAGCTTGTGGTGGCATTTGAAGGTCTAATATTCTTAGTCACTTATATTCTTCTATCTTACCTGGGCTGGCTAAATTGTAAGTTTTTATCTTGAATGTCCAGAATTTTTTATGACATCAATCACCAATTTACTGCACATATATAATTGTATATATAGCCATATGTGTGTGTGTGTGTGTGTGTGTGAGTGAGTCCAAGTGTAAAGTTTCTAATAGATTCATGGTACATTTTATTGCATAATCTATTTTGCCAGAAATCAATCAACATAGAACTATGCTACAAGGAAGGAGTAGATTCTGAAATACAAATAAATTAATCACCACAATGATTTGAGAAAATTGAAAATAAGAATTAATATGGCCGAGATTACCTCAGATAATGCTTCGATGCTTGGCTCCCTCAGTTTCAATTCTTATGGTTTGTTCTCAAGATTTGATTTTCTTTCAAACTTGTAACTATTGCGTCGTCTTCATTAATGTGTTAGTGAAACATGCGTTTTAAAGGAAATTGGGCAATGTGGCACGGTAATCTCCATTAAAACTTTCAATGGTAGAGGATCTCGTTCCTTCAAGGAATCTAACTTCAATAATATATAGAAGATGCTACTTCATACCATTTATATATATATGAAGGCTTGCACAGGAATTAAATGGTCTAACACTAAATGTCAAAACTCATAAATGCTAAAGGAACAAAGTTTAAGAGGATAATTTATAATTTTGAAAGTTAAAGGAATGTTTGCGAATAACTTAAAGTTAAAGAAATGTATTTCTTTTCTTTAATACCTCGAAAACAAAAATTAATTTACAACGAAATCATTTTCCTTTTGTTGCCATCTTGTAGCCAGGAACGTAAGATCTAATAACCACTATCTTTATGACAGTTGTTTATGGATATAGCGACAGTTTCAACAACTGTCACTAAAAATTTTAGTAGCAGTTGCAAGATTCATTGCTAAAAGCTTCGCAGGGGTGACATTACAATGATTATTTGCAACTACAAAAACAACTGTCGCAAAAGGTACAAACTCTGCAATTACATCTTTGATTTAGCAGTGGTTAGGTCACAATTACTGCAAAAAAGTAATTCCTTTGGCGACACGTTTAACCATTTAATGTAACTAGTTTTTTTATTTTTTCCAAATTTTTGGTTTTTTTAAAAATATTTTTTAATATTTAAACCTTATTATAAATATAACTAAAAATAACTAATACACAATAATTTTGAAAATTATAAAATTTAAATTATAATCAAATATAGAATTAAAAATGAAATCTAATACATGTACAATAATATTGTCACAAAAATAATAGTCCTACAAGTTAATAAATAAGTCATACAAATATAATATCACTTGACAAACAATTTTATAAGTGATAAATCTCCTAATGATTATCTTCTTTATTAAAACATTCTTTTACACTTACTTGATATGCACCCTATTGATCAAGCACCTAAATTTAAAATATAAAATATCATTAAAAACATATAAAAATTAAATTACAAAAAATAAATATTATTCAATGAATTTATTATAAATATTATTGTTAGAGTTTGGAAGGAAGTTTAGAGGTGTACGTGGGTTGGGTCGGGTAAGATTTTGGCATTGCCTGATGCCCGACCCAATTTTAAAAAGGGTTCAACATTGAAACCTTATGCCCAACCAGGCCTGACTCGATTTAATATTGGGAGGGATTGGGCTAAATCGCGTGGCCCGATATTTTTTTATTTATTATAAAAATTATAAAATAATTCCAAAAAAGTTTTTTTTATAAATCTTTATAAAATTGTTTTATCTTTAAAAAAATAAAATTTTGATATAAATATTTATAAAAACATATATTTTTATTTTTTTAGACTTAATTAGACTAATATATTTTTTATGACCAACCTAAATTTATTATTAAAATTATAAAATAATATTTAAAAAAATTTTATATACATTTTCATAAAATTATATTTTATCTTAAAAAAATTAAAATTTTGATATAAATATTTATAAACAAATATTTTTTAAAAAAATAAAATTATTTTTTGGGTCGGGTCGAGCCAACATAGCCCTAAAGGTTGGTCCAATGCCCGACCCGACCCGATTTTGTGGCTCGCCCTAACCCTAAATATTTTTAAAAAAAATTTTTATACCCGGCCTTCAAGCTCGGTAAACACTCTTAAGGAAGCTAACTTAGAAAGGAGGTAACCTAGATAATTTTGGAAAATGAAAGCCATTATTGCATCAAATTTTCTAACTTGTTTAGTCGCCATTATTTGCAATTGAGAAATTTGACTTTCTAGTTCTACAATAGAATGATTTGTAGAACTAATCTCACTATAAGAACAAGTGGAACATCCAAACATTTAAAATGGGAAAACACTCAATCCCAAGTCTTGAACATGTCCCTAATACTCTTAACTTCCTAGAACATAATCTAATGAATCTTCTGATGATATTTCTTAGGACTAAGATATTAAATTAGATTCATGTTTGAAAATCTTTTCCCACCTTACCACAGTACCACCAAATATTACTAATACCACAATTACCAAAATTACGAGTGTTCATTGGTCTGTTAGGTCCTAGGGACCTGCTATAACTCGGCTTAATCGGGTTATGCCAAAAATATAAATAAGCAGAACTTTAAATTGAACTATATTAGGTCAGGCCAGGCCATAGATGAAAATATATTCTACCCAACTAGGCCTAGTAATTACTTTTCTTTAAGTTATCAATATCTTGTCATTTTATATATATATATATATATCTATATATATTATTTCATTTGATTTTCTCTGCATGCTGCAACTTTCATTACCTACCTAAACCCTCCCTACTTATTAATTATTTTCATTATTGATATACATGTTCATTGACATTTCTTTTATTGAATAACAAAAATATACATGTTTACCTAAAGTTAATTATATTAGTATAACTTATATTTTGCTTAATAATACTAAACTATTTTTTTTATTATTGATAAAAATATGAGGGTTTTAAAAGTCTATTATTTTGAAATATATGCCTATACGTCTGCAAAAAGATATTTTTATATTATAAATATCAGTTTATAAAAAAAAAATAGCTCGGGCGACCCTAACCTACTCTAGCTCAATATAAAATCATGTTTGTTCGAGTCGAGCAAGGTCACGAGTATAAAAACAAGTCTAATATCTTAATTGGGCCGAGCATCGGGCATACTAGATGTCTGGCCCAACTCCGCCCATGAATAGCCCTAACCAAAATTGTCAATTTTAAGTAATTCCATACCTATAATCACAATATTATAAATTATTCTCAATTCTACAAATTCAAAGTCACATATTACTAAATCTACAACCCATAATTAAAATATTACTAAGCATGATCAATTCAATAACTCACAATCATATTATTTTCAAATATGAACCTATTATCAAACCATAATTATAATATTGCCATACACCCACCACAATGACAAAAATTGTCAAATACAACTAATTCCATAACAAATATTTACAAGATTGTCAACTATTCCTAATTCTATAAACTTGTAAGTAACATATTACTAAGTATATAAACCTATAATCAATATATTACCAAGCATGGTCGATTCAACAACCTACAATCATAATATTTTTAAATAGGGACCTCTTGTCAAAATTATTATCACCATATTGCCAAACATAAACCACAATTACAAAAATTGCAAAGTAAGACCAATTCTACAACCCATATTCACAATATTGCCCACTATTCTCAATTGCAAAAACCTGTAAACAACATATTAGCAAGTCCACAATACATAAGCAAGATATTACTAAGTAGTACCAATTTAACAATCTATAATCACAACATTTTTAAATATGAACATGTAATCAAAACCATAATTACACTATTGTCAAATGCAAACCATAATTAGAAAAATTGTCAAATATGACCAATTCCACCACTCTAGTCACAATATTACCCACTATTTTCAATTCCACAAACTTTAAGCAACATATTACTAAGTCCACAACACATACTCAAGATATTACTAAGAATGACCAATTCAACAGCCTACAATCATAATATTTCTAAAAATGAGGTTATTATCAAAACCATAATTACATTATTGCCAAACACAAATCACAATTACAAAAATTGCCAAATATGACTAATTCCACAATCATCTAGAAATGATTTAACAATTAGATGATCATACACTACATCTCTAATTTGCCATTGGTTAAACTTACATTTAAGACAGACAAATTATCCTGCCTTCAACCTTTGTTTTAACAAATGCAAAATTTGAAAATCTATTCAATCCTTCCACGTATTTAAGGGTGCTCCTAGGTTTCTCAGGCTAAGATTTATTCATTGCTAAAAATAATAATACTCTATTTTAAATAACATTTTGAATAAAAAACATTTCATACCATTATTTTATAACAACAATAGATTTGTGTTATATATGTAGAAAAATAACTAAATAACATACATATGATTTGACAAAAAAAACTAAAATTGGGATTAAGTAATAAACATAATAAAATAAGATATAAAATAAAATAAAGTGGAAAAAAAAAGAAGAGAAAATTGAGAGATAAATCCGAAATACATACATAATTAACATTTTCCTAATCTAAAATTGAAAATAATTAACTTAACTTTTTCTAATTTATCAACCTAATTTTAAATCCACTACAATTTACAATAGTTAAATATTTAAGAAAATTTTAAATTTGCAATAAATCTAATTGAAAGACTAAACAAAATATGAACATAAATATATATTCTTCAAATTCAAATCAACAACATCAAAAAAGAAAAATAAACAAGGCAAAAATAGGGCTTTAAACAAATATTAAACTAAAATGGGCTTCTAACATCTCAAATCTAAATAAAAAAATGTTTCATATATGCATAATAACAAAAAATTACAAAAATTGCTCACAAATCAACATATAAATTCAAATAATCTAAAATTTCAACACAAGTGAATCATTTTTAGCCAACAAGAAGTAAATACATCTTAAAAAGAGAAAAAAAATCTTGAAAAAATTACCTCAAATTAATTGAAAATAGAAAAAAAAATACAAAAGATGAAGCTAAAACCACCGTAGCAAATGGTGGACTCCACGATAGGTTGGACGAATGGCGACAACTAATAGACATCATTGTGACAATAATGGAATGACATGGCAATAATGGCAACACACTAGCTGGAGCCTTAGAGCATTGCTGCATGGAGAAGCATGTGAGTTTCAAATGTTACTTTTGCAATTCTAAGATCTGATATCATAGGGAGGGCCAATTCATTAATGAATTTAGCAACAATTGCAATCGCTGCTACCTAAACCACAACAACTTTTCAATTCTTTTTAGGGAACTATACAATTTTGTAGCAATTTTGTAAAGCATCATAAAAATCATTTTTTGTGGTAGTTCTTGCAACCATTGCAAAATTCCTATTTTTTAGTAGTGAACAAATTATGCTGAATGATTAGGTCAACTAAAAAAAATCTAGTACATGTATTTAGAACACTAAATAAAATAAATAAATTGTGTACCTAATTTTGCCATGATAGTAGGGTTAGGTCAAACTAGCTCTTCTTGTCTACACCCTAGAGGAATTAGCAGTTTTAGATGGGAAAACACACTAAAATTAAGGTTAGAGAAGGAACCTAGTTTAATCTTAAAATAGTATTTTATTGAACCTTCCCACTATGGGTTGGGTTTCAGTAAAACCTAATGGCCCATACTTTAGTCACTAACTAGACTTAAAATAAATGTGTATCAAGTCTAATAACCTTATGATTACTTAAAATAATTTTAGGCCTTAAATATTTTAATGGACTATTAGTCAATCCATTTTTTATAAAACAAAAATAATACAATTAATGTGAGCCCACTAATAAAATTTTTCAATATTGTTCCACTTGGGCTATATTAATTATTTTTTTAAAATTTATTTTATTTTATAAAATGACTCTCGGGTTGATAAAACAAAACCTTATGTGTGGCATTATTATTATTATTATTTTTAAAAAGGTCTTAAGACGAGACAAAAAACATAATCCGATCTAACATGGCTATCAATATGGGATTATTGCAATCATATATCCTTAATTGACATACTCTTAATCCATAGTCACATATACCAACAATCATGCTGACATGGATTATAAGTCTAGAAGTGTGGAAAGAAATAGCTCCTAAATGTGATTAATAATGCACTACCTTTTATTGGTCTTTTAATTCCTCAATATCCTTTATGCTTAACCAATATAGGAAATCACTTAACTTAAACAAACCTATATGTCTCAAATAACCTATCTTGAGATCACTGCTTACTGTTTATAGAGACATACCACATCAAATACAATGTTCATGCTTAAGAAAAGCATTGCCTCTTAAGATACATGTTGTATTCAATCTTTGTCCATGCACAATATCAATTTTTGCCCATGCAAAATATTTAACAAGATGATGATCATTAATAAAGCATGTTTGATTAATAATGTAATAACATAATATATCGAGTATATGAAAAATTCAAAATGAATTAGGTTATAATAAAAAGATCAAAAAATGCATCGATAGAATCAACATAAAATAAAATAAAATGTACCAAACTCCTATTAACCTAAAAGATCAAAGGACTCCAAAACACCCATGTTCTCAACATGTTTCTTAAATTGAATGGGCCTTACTTCTTTAGTTTATAGGGTTAGCTAACATTGACACCATATTTCAATATTTTATAATAATATCTTCTTTCTTGACCAAGTCTCTAACTATCAGATACTTGATTTCTAAATGTTTAGATCCACTGTTTATCTTGTTATTCTTAACATAAAACACTTGCATTATTATCATAATAAATAATCAGCAATCTAACAATAAAATCAATCACACAAAGTTCTAAGATAAAATTCCTGAGCCAAACAACTTGCAAAACTGCTTCATAACATGTAATAAATTCAACATACATAGTTAAATATGTAGTCAAAATCGGTTTCATGCTTTTCCAGGAAATGGCCCCACTAGTAACCATAAACACATAACTAGAAGTGGATTTCAGATCATTCGAACAACTAGCAAAATCAACGTTTGAAAACCCTACTAGCAGTGTTATTAACTCTCTTGTAAATAAGCATAAAATATCTAGTCTTCTATGGATATCTTATAACTTTCATAGATCCAACACAATGATCAGATTTGAGATTTGAAAGATACTAATCAAGAATACTTACAGCAAATGTAATGTTGGGTTAGGTGTATACCTGTGCATAAATCAAGCTACCTATTGTGCTAGCATAAGGGATATCTTTAATTGCCTATTTCTTGAGTTCATTTCTTAAGGATTAATTTTTGCTATCACTATGAACAAATGGTACATTCCCAAATTTGCAATTATGGATATTAAATTATTTCAACACACAATTTATATAAGCTATCTAAAACCATCCTAAGACATACTACAAGAAAGTAAGTTTTTAGCAGCGACTTTTGTCACCACTAAAAGTCAAAAAGTCGCCACTAATTAATTTTAGTGGCAACAGTTGGTCACCACTAAGTCGACACTAATACCATCGTAGCAAAAAAGTTTTAATGACGACTTTATAGTCGCCACCAAAAAATAACAATTAGTGGCGACTTTTGTTGTCACTTAAACTATTTAGTTGCCATAATTGTCACCACTAAAATTCTATTAATTTGTCTTACCGATCATTAAAGGTACTTTTAAAGGCGACAATGTTCGCCACTAAAGCCTTGTCAGCAATAAAGTGAGACTTACCCTTTTAGTGACAACCTTATGTATCGCTACAAAAAGTTATTTTTAGCGCGACCTTAGTCGCCGTTAAAAGTTTTTCTAATTTAAAAAAAAAATTAGTGACAATTCCAGTTGCCACTAAAGAGTTTTTTTTTTCATTTTTTAAAATTTATTTCATACTTTTTATTGCCCATATAGGGTTTAATCCAATTTCTTGCTCAAAAGTATCAAATTCAAATTTAAATATATCAGGGCAGCTACACTAAAATATATACTTCAATTTTTTAGTTTAGTAATGAAAAAGGAGAAAAAATTAGAATTCAAACTCTCATTCAATTTCATAACATCATCAATTTTACCAATCATCACACAAACTTAAAATGAATTTTCCTTTTGGATTAGAACTTTCCCCCTTACCTTGAATCATTAGAAAGCCTCCCACAAATAACTACAAGAGCATATATGGTATTCTTGATATACCAATACTCTTTCATTATGGTTTCGGCATCTACCATGTGAGACCCACATACACAATAAAATTGTGATGGTAGTAATACTGTAAAAGAACTATTATTCATCTCAATAATTGCAATAAATCAAATGAAATTAGACAGAACATAGAAAAAAAATCCATTACCCAAAAAAAAATTATGCAGTCAGCATAGGAGAAAATAATAACATATTGAGGTGGTGCGAGAAAGAAATTAGATATGACATACTTCTTACTTTAGTATTTTCTGATATAGGAACTGCATCATTAGCCCATGTTGGATAAAGTAATTGTTCACGAAGAGAACCCAAAACCATATATGGCCTTTGAGGAAGAAAAAAGGCTCCAAAAATTCTATTTAAGAATTTTCCATATACTTCGTATGCATCATGAGCTTTATTTACTCTAGGAGTATTTACATCCAAACAAATGGGCTACTGCAGATCTTCTTGATCTTTCACATAGTATGTGATTTTTCTAGTTCCAATATTCCATAGACCAGCCGGAGCTCTTAACAAGGAAGTTTTACCACTTCCACTTGGTCCCATTATCTGTTAAATTGATTAAATTGCAAGTTCATTTAAACAGCCTTAACAACATAGTAATGCCAAATTATTTGGTTTCTTTTTTAGTGTGTGAGATTTTAAATGAATTGCTTACCAATAAATGGTCCTTTCCCTTGATCGTCAATGACAAGTCTCTAATAAGCATAGCTTTACTGGGTGTCTTCAGAGTCAAATTTTCTATCACCAGTAATGTTTCACATTTTTCTGGTGGCATGGATCCATTGGAATCTAATACAGATAAACTTTCAACATTTTTGTATGAAAAACATATCTTTTCTAACATATTAGAGAGAGATTTGGAGCTATTGCTAGTCTCCAGAATATCATCAAATTCACCTATATATGCAAGAGAAAGAATTATCAGTAGTATTCACTATATTCAAATGAATACATCTAATCAATCAAGCATCTCATTTCCCAGGTTCAGCATATAGCATGATCACTCATACCATTCAAAAAATTTGAGAGAGAAAAGTAAATAAATTCACGGTAAATAGACAGATCAAAGGGGAATGCAATATATATATAGTGATCAATGAAAGGACAAAAGATTCTCAACAACATTCATAATATATTTTTTAGCCTTGTCTCCACAGTATATTTCATTCAAATATATAAAAATGAGGACCACTGGTTGGATGACATACAAAATAAGGGATAGTTATAATAGTTTCGCAAATAATTAAACTTCTCATTATGTCATGGTTGAAATTCGTAATAAAAAGGGAAAAAAGCTTTTGAACACTTGTTCTTTTCCTTTCTTTTGTGGGATTTCTTCTTTTTGTCTACAGATACATTAAATTCCACCAAGAAAAAGAAATGGAAAAAATGCAGTACCTAGCCAATTTATAACAGCAGAAAATGCACTAATAGCTTGAAACTGGTACACAATGAGAGAAAAGTCACCAAGGATATGATTAAAAGTAGAGACCGACTGATTAATGACACCAAACTCAATTTTTCCTGAGAAATACATGGGAGAAACAACAGCAACAGGAAGAATTTGAATGAGATAGTGGTATCCATTGGTGAAGAACTCTAAATTTCTAGAAGATATCAACAATTGCTATAAAGCAAGAAAGATGCAACTTATTACAATTCATCAACATATTGTTGGTGCACTGCCTAACTTATAGCCACAAAATATTAAAATTTCAATATAAAGAGGAAAAGTGACACTGCTAAAAGGTTGCATTTTGTAATCAGTGGGAGTCAAAATAGAAACCATTCTATCAATTACGTGAAAACCTGCATGCACCATATAACTCAATAGTTGCAAAATATAAGTGCCTTAATGGTATAGGATGAAGTAAATACTGAAATTTGCATTCCAATCAGCTTAAATTATCCAACTCCAAATGCTTAGGATTTAAGCTTAACTTAATTTTTAATATAAAACCCATTTTTCAACCGAAAAAGGAAGAGTCTTGAGGATCAAACACTCAACTAGGGTTTAACTAGGATCCATGTCAATAAATATATGTAATTGACATTATAATTAATGAAATTATTTGTCTTATATGGTATATATTATTGGTGCTGGATTTGTGTGTGTATTTTTATTTTTTAATTTTTTATAGAAAGTAATGATACTAGAACTCTAACCTTTGTTTTCTTGTTGAAACATTTTCTGCCAGAAAACAATAGCCACGATTAGTTTCACAGATAATCTTGCTTGACCACCAATATAAAGAAACAGTAGGAACGACATACCTTTTGCTACACTATATGCTGAAAAATACATCTATGATTTATGTTGATTTGAGCAATTTAAGAAAAAGAGACACATCATTAAGCAACAAAAACTCAAGAAGCAAAGCAAGTTTTACTCAATAAAATGTCCATGATGTCTTGTATAGAAATTATAATAAAAATGTAAAAATAAAGAAGAATATCTTACAGTTAGATTTTCAAAAGCACTTCTGAAACACTATAAAAGAAGTTTCATTTCACTTTCTTCACTGCCACAGCATTTTCTCAAATTTGCTACAGCAAGAAATTTAAAACTACACCAATTCCTGTTAATGTAACAATCTACCATTAATTAAAATTGCACTATTTTAATGTTCCACATTTTTAGTATTTTCATTGGGCTGGGAGAAGGAGTGGGAAGGTAAAGCTTTTGCTCTAGATTTCAAACTATCAATTAAAAACACAAAAAACTCATTACCTTTCCAAGGAAAACACTGATAGCAGTCCCACCAATGGAGTAAGCAAGAAGAACAACAAAGAGAGGAGGATAGATGCCATACAAGATGTTACTGAATGAGATTAAGCCTACTGCAGCATTAAAAAGTATCAGAGAGAATGAGAGGGCTATCCCCGTAAAAGAACTTAGATCATCAACAATTCACTAGTTTGGGTTATCAGACTATGACTGAATTTTATAGAAAGTCTGATTTTTAAGATAGCGTTCCATGTAAAAGCTTGTCATCCAAGATCTCCATCTCAAAGAAAGAGTTTCTCTAGCATAGTCTCTCAGTACAAAAAAATTGGAACACAATGATGAACAATGGTAGAAACATCTACACAAGAATGAAACAAGGTACAAAAAACTAGAATAGAACACAAAGGCATTGGTAAAGAAGGATGGGGAAAAAAGGAAAATATATAATGTATTACTTATGCATTATACTCCATTTTAAGAAGTGGATTTTACCCTTAGGTGTACATGTTTGATAGACCTACAGAAAACCTGTTACTAAACTTAAAAATCTAACCTATATTTGTCTATAAAGAAACTAAAAAAGAAAACCTAAAATCTTCACTTCAACTCTTAGATAAGTAAGCATTGAAAATCGAACTTTTAATTCTCTAGCTACTCTTATTGAGATCCTATTTTCCAACTCTGCAATTTGATGAGTTTTCTCAATTCAACAGCTAGATATAAATGAAAGCAAATATGATAAAAGTTTGTTGAAAAAAATTGGCCTTACCAAGCCTAGTTGCTTCAAAACAGTCTTCATTGTCCTCAACCTCTTGCAAGAATCAATGAACAAAATTAGCAAAGCAAATGTCAAACTAACATTAACAACAAAGACAAAGGTGACTCTTCTATTAGCAAACATAAATTCCTTTTCACCAACCTGATATCAAAAACATCTTTTATAAATTAGTATCTTTTATAAAAACAACACACTAAATTTTTGTAGATTAATATTATTCTAAATACATCTTTTATAGATCAATACCCATTATAAACTAGACTAGAACATTCCAATAAATTTCAACAAAAAACATAAAAAAGTCAGCTAATTAACGCTTACCATCAAACAAAATAAGATAACATATTATAAGCAATTCCTTATAATCATATAAGGATAGTAGAATAGAGAAAGCAACCAACCATTTAAAATTTTACATCTATGCAATTAAACTTAACAAATGAAGGGTATAACAAGTCATGAAATAGAAAAAGCAACAAACATTCATAAGTAATGTAATTAATGGAACTTTCAATTGTGTAGCTTAGAAACTGCAGAGCATAAAATGGTTTTGATGCAACAATAAATCTAATAAGGATAAAAAATCATCAAAGTCAAAAGTTGGCAGAGATCTACATAACTCAAGCATTTTGATGCATGTTCTAAGGTCTTAGACGAAAAGCTTTCAAGATGATGCCTCAATGCATGCATCAATGAAACATGAATGGCATGAAACAATGTGAGGGGATGAAAGAAAAAAAAATTGTGAGAACTCGATAACTTTATTGAAAAAAAAATCAACAAATCCAAGATTACAAAAATGAACTTCATCTTGTTAAACTCCTGGAATCAACTCACACAGAATGAAAAAAAAAAGGCAAAAACTTTTTAGCAATATTAATTAATCAAATACATAAAAATAAAAATTATTAAACCTTGTAGGAAATAAATTATTAGGAAAAAAAATTCTAGGTATTTACTATATTCATCACAAAACAAATCCATTTCTTCATTTGCCTTTGGGTATTTATTTGATTTGAAGCAACCCAATAGGAATTATAAATCCCCTTTTGGGTATCCTTAAGTAAATAAGGGAAACAAATATGAAGCTCATAATTTTAGAAGAAATTTACTGGAAGAAATCAAAGGAGCAACAAATCACACAACAATAATAAATCATATTAAGAAATCAATTTCCCTAAACGACCAACCAAAACAGAGCTGTTCAAGATATCAAGCGTGGGAAATACTAACTAAGGGGGTCTTTGTTGCAGCTTGGGCAACAGCTATAGAAGAACAGAGCAAAGATTCAAAGAGGAAAAAAATGGAAACCCATTTCATGAACACAAAGCATGCGAAGGTCACAAATTTATAGCTTTCTTTTTCAAGATATTGCACAACCAGATGGAAATAACTTCTATTAACCATGGAAAATTTACCCCCCAAAGATGAAACAACTTCTACTAACGTTTAAAGGAAAAAATACCTTTGATCTCAATGGAGTGAAACACAACCAAACTCAGAAGAATGGAAGAGAAGAAGAATGCTTCATTAATTTGATGAAATTGAGCAAGGTGGCATTGCTCTGTTTGCAGAAGAAGCTTAAACGCAAGAAGACGCTGCAACGGAGAGGAAAAGCAACGTTGCACAAAAATGGAAAGAGCGTGTTGGGGGAGAGAGAGGAAAATTAAGTGATACCCATGGGTAAATGGGTTTGGATAATGGGTAATTAGGTTTAGGTTTTTTGAAGTCCAATAAGATAGATTTTAATATTATATTTGGATTTGTATTCTTTTTAAAACTTTGAATCACTAAAATAAAATTATTTATTTAGTTTATTTTTTAATTTTATTAATGATTAAAAAAATTCATAAAATTAAATAAAGAATAAGTCAATTGAAATTATCGATAATTTATATATAAACAAAAATAATTTAAATGATAAATATATTCTTTAATATTATTTAAATTAATTTAATTTTAATTTTTATGATATTATTATTAAAATTTTAATAAATATAGTATAAATTTATTTTATAATTATCTTTTTAATTTGAAATTAAATAAATATAATAGAATTATCTATTTAATTTATTTTTTATTACACAACTCATAAAACAAGACTAAGAATAATAAAAGAAATCATAAATTATTAAACAAATAAAAAATAGTTTATATGATAAATATATTCTTTCAGATTATATAAATTAAATTATACATTATAAAAATGAATTAATATATTATATAGTCCAAAAATTTGATGATAAATTTAAAAAAATATCCTATTAGTTTTTTAAATCTGAACTTTTAGATCTTAGATGTATGAATTCTAAAATTTAAAATTTTAGTTTAATAATAAAGAATTTGAAATGACAATTAGCTAGTTTTTTAAATAAAAATGGTTATAGAAGGCATGGGGATGCTAAAGTAAGTGAGGAAAATGGTGTTTCGGTAAAAATATTATATGTTATTTAGATTTTTTATATTTTATTTATTTTTATTAATTTATTTAATTTAGTCAATTTTATATTTTTGTTTCTATCCCTTTATTTTAGGGATTTTATCTTTATTATATAGTTATCTAAATCAATTAAGATTAGATTATCTAAATTAATTAGAATAAGGAAAAGATGACTAGTGTCTCAACGACTTATCTTAATTTTGATTTTATTATTTTTATGTTTTTCTTAATTTATTTTTTAAAATTTAAAAAATTAAGATATATAGGTGACTTTAGTTTCTTTAAAAAAAAATTAGTTTCTTATCTATTTTTAAAACATAATTATTGTATTTATATAGTTATATCTTTTCAATGATGAGATTGATGAAGATTGGATAAGTGAATGCCTAATTTCTTTTTTACTTTATACCTAGTTTCTTGGACATGTGTATGATAAAGATAAAGGGTGCGACTAATTAATGACTTGATGCGTGAGTTCGTTTGAAGTTGAGATGTAAGGGTATATGAATGACATCAAGACTAAGATACAAGGGTGCGTAAGCAAGCACCCACTTTTTATTTTTTTTTATTTTGAGAAATGATCAAGTAACTCAAAATTAGATAAAGAATAAATAAAACAAAATTATTAGCAATTGATATAAAAATTAAAAAAAATAATTAAAGTCATAAATATATTCTTTAAGATAATTAAAATTACATTAATCATAATTTGTATGAGACAATTATTAAAATTTTAATTATTTATCTTTTTATTATTAATTAATTATTGGTTTATTTTTTAAATTTTTGATTAATGATTAGATAAGTAAAAAGAAACTGCCACTTAATGTTACATAAATAAAAAAAGTTTATATAATTAATATATTCTTTGATATTGTCTAAACTAATTTAATATTATTTTTTTGAGATAATTATTAACATTTTAATAAATATTGATCAAATTTATTAAATAAATTTGTAATTATCTTGTTAATTAACAATCAAATAATTATAATAAAATTATCTATTTTTTTATTTTTTTTTATTTTTAATTAATGATTAGATAACTCCTACAATGAGATAAAAATAATTTGACTTTCAAAAATTAATTTTAACTTTAAAAAATTGATTAAAATGATGTATAAATACTTCTTTGACAAATTAGTAGCAAGTTTTGAAGAATAAAATTTTTAAATTATTCTATTTAGTCAATTTAGGGGAGGAAAAGGATTTTTATTTCATAAACAGGTATTATTATAAATATTTTTGTCAAAAATATGTCTTTTTTACTCATTTTAGTCTTCATTTTGGATTAGTATTTATCTTAAATAAAATTATCTATTTTGATTGTCTCATAAGATGTGTTTATTTTTTATGTTTAATTAATGATTAGATACTTTCAAAAACTAGATAAAAAATAATTAAAAAAGAAACTATTCATAAATATTATATAAAAAAGGTTTATGTAATAAATATAATTTTTGAGACTATTTAAATTAAATTACTATAAATTTTTATTAGGTAATTATTAATATTTTAATAAATTTGCACAATATTTGTTAAAATATTGATAATTATCTATTTTGATTATCTTATAAGAGGAGAAGAATGATCTATTTTATTACAGAGAAAATATAAATTGGGAAGTTGAGAGAAAAAAATGAAATTTAAGATTAAATTAAGTTTTTTTATATTTTTTATAAAATTATTTCAGAAAAAATATGATATATATATATATATATATATATATATATTATTCATAAAGAATTCTATCATATGATATTAAATTATAAATGAATAAATCTTAAATATGTAATATTTTTTAAATCAGATTGGTTATTGAACTAGCAAAGATATTAGTTCAGGGCTTATTGGTCTCACTATAGTTAAATTATGGTTAAACTGATAATAATTAAATATATTTTTTAAAATTTTATATAATAAAAATCTAATATAAAAAATGAACATTAATAAATTTTAAATGTTTAATTACTAATTGCATATTTTTAAAATGTTTTAAAAGTTATTTTTGAATGAAAAAATAAATATTTTTCATAATTAAAATTTAAGAATATTTAATATTGAACTTTTAGAATTCTCAAATTATATTAAGATTTCATGGTCATTAAAAATAAAGAACAAAAAAAAAAGGCAAAGGGCTTAGAAATAATAAATCATAAAAAAATAATTTATGAACTAAAAAAAATTTAACCAAATATATATTAGTTTTGTTGTTTTTATATATTATATAGTTAATATATATAATTTTTTGTTATATTATTTAATTTAGAAGTTTATATATATATATATATATATATTAAATAAGCATAATATGACTACAAAAAGTACGTGGTACAAATCTACTAAAATGTTAATAATTTGTTTTAAGGTCTTGGGTTTCACTTTTAATAATGCCACTTTTACATATAAAAATGTTGATAAACTTCTATTACAAACATCACTTTTTGTGGTGACTTATTATAAGTTGCTATTAAAAATTTTGGCATAAAAATTCTTATATTTACCAAAAAAAAAAAAATGCCAAACTTTTAATGGTGACACTAAGTCGTCACTAAAAGTAATTTTTAGTTGCAACTCTTATGGGTTGCCACTAAAAATATCTTTTAATGGCAACACATAGTCGCCACCAAAAAGTTTGACCAATTTAAAAAAAAACTAAAAATTTGTGTCAAAATTTTTAGTGGCGACAATATGTCGCCATTAAACGACATTTTTAATGACAACCATGTTAGTGTCGTTACTAAAAGGTATCTTGTGGCAACTTGTTATTGTCATAAAAAATTTTTAGTGGCGACTTTTTTGTGTTGTCACAAAAGGTTTTACCAAGATAAAAAATAGTGCTTTAGTGACAATTTTTAGCGACAACTTAATCATGTTGCCACTAAAAGCATATTTTTAGTGACGACTTTTTTTAGTCATCACTAAAAATCGTCACTAAAAA
Source organism: Erythrophleum fordii (assembly GCA_032878935.1). NCBI lineage: Eukaryota > Viridiplantae > Streptophyta > Magnoliopsida > Fabales > Fabaceae > Erythrophleum > Erythrophleum fordii. Next base: position 24,779,385 of record JAVQMF010000058.1, on the reverse strand, counting down.
TATTTTTTTTTTGTAGTGACACCACAGGATGTGTCACAACGTATCTCAATACCAAGGATAAAAGCAGCATTTCCAAGGTCTTTCATGTCAAAAGCACTAGATAAGAAGGTATTTGTTTCATAAAGTAAATTCAAATCACTGCTTACAAGAAAAATGTCATCCACGTAAAGTATCAAAAAAATAAACTTGCTCCCATTGGCCTTCATATATATGCACTAATCAAACTTATTCTCAACAACATCAAATAAGGTAGTCAAACTTCAAATATTATTGGCAAGAAGCTTGTTTGAGACTATAAATTGACCTCTTTAGTTTACACATCATGTGCTTTCTATTACTCTCTTCAGAACCTTTTGGCTGCATTATATAAACTTTTTTATTAAGATCTCTATTAAGAAAAGTCATCTTTACATTTATTTGATGAAGTTTTAAGTTAAAATGAGTCTCCAAGGCCATAATAATTTTAAATGAGTCTTTAGTGGATAAATGCAAAAATGTCTTAGTAAAATCAATACCTTTTCTTTATAAAAAAAAAGTCTTAGCTATTAGCCTAACCTTTAAAGTCTTTCTTGGTTGTGAATACCCATTTGCAACCAATCGGCTTATGACTATTAAGCAATTCAACAAGTTCTCAAATTCTATTTTTTTAACATAAATGCTATCCTTTCATTACATCTTTCCATTTGTCTAATTAAGAGCTATTAATGGCTTCAGTATAAGTTAAAGAGTCCATAATCTAACTTATATCAAAATTTGCCTCACCCAATTAAACATAATAATCATTTGAAATCACTGGTCTTATTTCTCTTCAAAACCTCCTTAAGGGAACTTTTAGAACTAGACCATATGTTTCTGAAATCAATTCAATTGACTAGGGAATCTCATCCATGACAGAGGCCTCTCTCTAAATAGGTAAGTCCACATTCATCAGCATAGTTCTATTATCTAGTTAGGGCAAAGGAATATGAAATATATTACTCAACTCATGCACTTCAGAAATCTATAGGTGACTCCTTCTAACAACGTCAAATTCTAAAAATTTCCTTGTCCTTTGACAATTCTAGTACCATATAAGGGATATTAAAATCTATATCCCTTTGAATGCTTTAGGTATCCAATAAAGAAATAGCATGTAATTCTAAAATCTATCTTTGTATGGGAAGGATTATAAATCTTTACCTCCACATGACATCCTTAAACATGAAAAAGATTAAGTCTTAACTTTTTATTAGTCCATAATTCAAATAGTGTTTTAGCCACAGACTTTTTGAAAACACGATTAAGAATGTAAGTGGTAGTCTTTATTACTTCTCTCTATAGAAAATTAGGCAAATTAAATTTACTTATCATGACTCCTAATCATGTTCATAAATATATGATTCTGTCTCTCTGCCACACCATTCTGCTTAGTACTTCCAAGCATAGTATACTAAACAACAATGTCATAGTCCTCTAAATACTTAGCAAAATGCCTTTTTTGTTATTTGCTTTCATCATGTTTCCCATAATACTTACCATTACGATCGGATCTCACTATTTTGATAATACATCCCATTTATTTTTAAACTTCCATTTGATAAATTTTAAATATGTCTAGAGCATCGAACTTTTCTTTAATTGAGAAAACCTAGCCGTAACATGAAAGTTCATCAATGAAGGTGATGAAATATCTTTTCCTACAAATAGTAGTTGAATAAGGCCCATTAATATCTATATGAATTATTTCTAAAAGATTGTTATTGCATATTTCATTTTTCTTCTTAGTTTTGGTTAATTTTCCTCTGACACAATTAATGCAAGTCCTTATTTCTCCCAAATCAAGGGAAGGTAGAATATCATCTTTTATTAATCTTTCAACTTTTTTCATTTGAAATGTGACATAAACGTTTATGTCATAATGGAGAGGATTTTTCTTTAATCAAAGGTCTCTTGGCCACAAGATTCTCAACATTAAAAGATAAGCATTTATCTTTTGAAGACAAGCATAATTTATATAACCCATCGAATAAAACATAATTGCCAATAATCACTTTAGAATTATAAGAAATATCAATTCTTTTATTTCCAAAACTAAAAGAGTATCCAACCTTATCAAGCAAAGCAACAAAAACCAAATTCCTCCTAAAAGAGGGAATATAAAAATTATTCTCTAAACAAAGTTGAAAATTAAAATCTGATGTCCAAATAGTAGTTCCAACACATTTGACTTTAACATCAGCATCATTCTTAACTTTAAGCTAGGACTCATTTTCACTTGGTCTTCTGCTATCTCTAAGCCTGTATAAAGTAGATGTAACATGAACAGAAGCATTACTATCAAGCCACCAAGAATTCAAAGGAATATTAACAAAGTTTGACTCAAAATAAACACAAGCTAGCAACTCACCTTGTCCCTTATTCTTCTTCTTTCCTTTCCAGGCCTTAAACTTGAAATAGTTAGCCTTCTTATAACCCCTCATCTTGCAAAAATAGCATTTTGTAGCAGTGATGTTGTCCTTACTCCCTCCATGAGTGTTATCGTGCCTCTTGAAATCCTAAGCATTCCCATTAATCTTAAGAGCATAAGCATTTGTCTTCTTGAACTTTCCTTTTCCCTTATGAAAAAAAATCTTACTATGGGAAACTAAATAGCGACTTCACTCCTTTCTCTCTTCAATTTTTCTTCCTTAGTGACTCATTTGGAAATCAAATTATTAACATAGCCTGAAGCCTAATCTAAGCATACACCATCCTCATGATATACTCCTTAACTCTTTTAATACTATCATCATTTATAGATGTCAACTAACTCATCAATTTTCTGGTCTTAACTTTATTTGGAAATCAAATTATTAACACAACCTGAAGCCTAATCTAAGCATACACCATCCTCATGATATACTCCTTAACTCTCTTAATACTATCATCATTTATAGATGTCAACTAACTCATCAATTTTTTGGTCTTAACTTTATCTAACCAATGATATCTCTTCCCCACAATAGTAAAGAATTATTTGGCATTGTTGGTCTCTAGCAAACCACTCATAAGATATTCAAAATTTGATCCCTTCATTACTATAAGGCAGAGATGGTTAGATTTCTCCCATTTAACATCGTATTCTTTTTCCTTAGCACTACTATTATCTGTAGGTTTTGGAAGTTCATTTACATGTAATGCTAGATCTATATCCATTATTCTCATAGAAAATTCCATATCTTGCTTCCATGTCTTGTAATTAGAACTAGTCAAGGCCTCTATGGTAGTAGCATTGCTATTCAAAGCAAAAGAAGCTTATTCACAAAATGCAACATGGTTAGTATGCAAAGCAATTTCAAAAATAGCTAAAAAAAAAAGCTATCTTTTTAGAGCACTGGGTGCATCATCATAGACTCCCCTTTAGATAAAGAACATGACATATAATTAGTCCCTCTTGCATAAAGCTAAATAAATAAAAAGAGTATATCCAATTTAAAAAATCATCCCTTTTAGGCAAATAATTTAGTTAAATTATATATCTTAGTCAAGGAAATATATGATCTCAAAAGAATCATCCCTTTCAGGCAAATGGGCTTTCTTAACCATGTACCTCCATCCATATGCTTCATGCAATATCAAAATTAATATACATAATGACTTCCTTTGGTTAGGTAATTATGTGCAATAATTCAAACTATTCCATCAACAAGGGAAGTAAGAAATTTTGTAAATTTTGATGGGTGAATTGCTTTGGTAATAAACATCCACAACAATTTACAGAACAATATTCCCAAACTGGAGTAAAATAATTCCCTTATCTCCTATCAACAAGGGAACTAAATGATTTTATAAAACTTTGATGAATGAATGGCTTTGATGATAAACATTCTCAACAATATACAAAACAAAATTCCGAGACTAGGAAAAAATTAAATTTGATCCATTAAATAGGATATTACACTAAATGTATCATAAAAGATCAAAATATGAACCATAATTGCTATTAAAATGTGAACAACAATTCCACTTATGAGTTAAATGTTATATAGTGTATTATTTGACTTTATTGTCTTAGGCTTGAGAGTTTATATTCCATATATCTATCCAAAGAGAGTAAAGCTTGAATTTAAGTTCATTATTTACAAAAGTACTCCCTTAAATTTTTTTCATAATTTTTTGATATCAATAAAAGCTTCAAAACAATAAAATAGTTTATTTTTCTATAGCAAAAGATAAATAGTTTATAATTAATTTTTTTAAGCATAATACAAATGAAATAAAAATATTTAAAAAAAATTATATAAATCAAATGGAGCAAAACGAAAAAAAAAACAACCCAAAAAGAGTTAGGAGTGCTCCAAATGTGCCACCCCCTACAAAGCTCATGCGTGGGCCTTATTGGCTATAGCTAGAGGTTGTCTTCAACCTCGAATAAGTTGACCCATGAGTCTAAAATGGGGTTGTGGACCTATTTTCAATCTAGAAGCATTTTCTCATCATTGAAGTGTTTTAAGCTATCAAAGCAATATTTGTAACTTAAAGAACATTTCTAATGGATTTAAGGCATTAGTCGAATAAAAAGAGCAAGTTAAAAAGGCCCAAAAAATAGATCTAACAATGTGGGTTTCAAGTTATCTGACCCAAGAAACAATGGTCCAATTTTCAACAATTTTAATGGATTTCAATGCAATTAGAGATGTTATGAAAGCTTATAATCATGTAATAAAGTAATTCCATATAATGAATCAAATTAAAACTTCAAAATAACATAATCCAAATTTGATCCAAATGTCAAAGAAAAAGAAATTTCATGGACCAAATTCATCGTACATAGATCAAGTTAATAAGCAAATCATATATCAAAAGAAAGTTTGTAATGTCAAGAACAAAAGCCTAAGTTAGTATTTCATAATCAAATCATTACGTTAAGATATTGTAAATTGAAAATCAACACACATATGTCATGTTTGAAAACCAATCGCCTTCTTTTTTTTATTTTTATTACTAAATCAGGTTAATGGAAGAAGGCCATATTCTAATCAAGTTCTAAAATTATACAAAATCATATACTCTAATAACAACTATAAGATCTAATAACAAATTACATTGAATGACTAGATCAACTAAAAAAGATCTAGTACATATATTTAGAATACTATATAAGATAACTAGAGTACATACTTGATAGAGTTATGTCAGATTAGATCTTTCTCCTTATACCTTAGAAGAATTAGCAGCTTTAGGTGGGGAAGCACACGAAAATTGGGGTTAGAGGGAAAACTTAACCTAATCTTAAAATAATGTTTTACTAGGTCCTCTCACTAGACTTAAATGTGTGTTGGACTCAATACCCTTATCATCATTTAAAATAATTTTAAGTTTTAAACATCTTAATAGACCATTAGTTAACATGTTTTTCAGAAAACAAAAATAATAAAATTAATATGAACGCACTAATAAAATTTTCAAACATTAGAATGAAATCAAATTTTAAAAAATCATATTCTCTGATATTAAAGCGGTATTGTACAAATCCACAAAATATCAAATCAATAGAATATTATTTCTTTTTGTTGCCATTTAGCAGGCAGGAATGGCTCACCTTATTGGGAAGAAAGTTGGGGAGGCAGTGATGGAAATTCGTAGAACGTACTCTTCTGCGACGATAATTGTCAAGAAGAAAAGCATGGCATTGATTACACTTTTTATTGTGATCTGTTATGTCAGATGTAATTTCCTCCTATCAAACAGTTAATCTTAGCGGTTAATTACTATTTTTTTTTTGGTTATTTTTCATGTGTGCTTGGATGGTTTATAGTCCATTCCATTGTTGCGTTTCACCTTTGATTAAAAAGCTTTTCAACCGTCTATATTGAACATTAAGTATAACAGAGTTGTTGAGATTACTAAAATATTACGCTTGCGTTCTTTTACCCATTCCCTTTACACATGACGTTCAATTTAGATGTTGAGAGAAGAATCCAATCAATTACTTTTTATATTTTAAATCAAATCAAATCTTAAAAAAAAAATTTATATATAAGACCGAAAGTAATATATACTTTAATATTAAAAAGTCTTTAAATCCATGTTCAAAAAATAAAAGCAATGGCCATTGTGATGCGAAGATAATAAAATCATCTGAGCTTTAATATGATAACTAAAATGGCTGGTGTGTGTAATAAACATGGTTTTTATTTAAAAAGAAAAAGGGGTATTTCTCGCATGCATGCAGTGAGCAAAATTAATAAACCAGTGGGAATTAATTCTTTGTTTTCCTCAGCAAAACAATACAATTGGCACACAATGTGAAAAATAATGTTTTTCCATCCCTTTCAAACGTCGGTAAGCTATAATAATATATTTTGTATCAAAACAGGAATCTCTATTTCAAATTCTTTCAACCAATTAGGTCTAAATGTCACTTCCATAAATGATCAAGATCTTATAAATTAGGGTTTGGCCTGACTTAACTTTTCATCAAACAACAAAATCCAGGGGAAAAAATAATGAAAATTGGGAGGTGCTTTTTCATAAAAATCGTGTGGACTATCGCTTGCCATATTAGCAATTTAGTCTCGTTGTTCAACCGATCGAGACTTCAATTCCATTCATTCTCTTCTTCGCATGTCAACGATTATTTTTCCTCTGGTGGGATGGATACAGCAAGAAGAGGTACAAAATAATATTATCCATATTATTTTAGTTTCCTAATACAATTTTTTAAGCGTTTTTTTTCTCTTTTTGGAAATGTTGTTTAATGAGCGAGACAAGTGCAAGGTGTACGTAGTTAAATACGGAGCCATTGATTCAAATCTAACGTCATTAATCTGTAATTCATTACAATAAATGGAAGAAAATAACTTGTTAGATGCAAGAAATTTAAATTTGATAGTTGTTCAAACCAAACTCTAGCAAAAGATATTTTCTTAAGACAAGGATGCGTTGAGTGATATTTTAAAAATTGGAAAAAAAATACATAGTTGATCAATCTCTTCTTTTTATATAATAAGAATAACCCTACATCAACTTGCATATTAATCAAGATTAGGTTCTTTCTAGAATAATCTTAAAAGCATACTTCCTTCGTTAATTAAGTACATTTAAGAAAATTAAAATTTTTAAATATTAATTCCAAAATTTGAATCTAAATACTTTAAGTTTTCTCCAGATATAATTGACTCCTCCTAAGTTCTTATGCTATTTCTGTTCACAAAGGGGGAGAGAAAAAATATTACAAATATTACTTAAATAGATATTAAGCCTCTGACTTAAGAAGACCCATTCCAACTGAAAAGAACAATATTTTAAAAATTTCCAAAGCCAGGGGGCAATATTCTAACTTACGACTCTGTGAGATTAGCTTTCCAATAGAATGGCTTGATACAAATGATGAGCACACATCTGAAAAATCACAGGCAGTGACAATAGCGTGACCCGGGTAGTCGATGACTTATGCTTACTTGTACTGAAGCAATCCAATATCGAATCCGCCGTCTATAAATGAGAGCCAAGAATGGGAAACGAAAGAAATTGTGTGTCTTAAAAAGAGAGAAAGAGAAGTTACATTCTGTTTGGGTCATCGGAAAAAGAAGTGGTGACTTTCTGAAGAGATCAAAAGTGAAAGAAAATTCTCAGTGCAATGGGGAGGAAAGGGAAGAAAAAGACGAAAGGTGGTGCAGAGCTTGTAGGAGCGGCGCCAGTGATACCGGAGACGGAGATGAAGGCGGTGCAGAGGTTAAACGAGGTCGTGAACTATACGAAGGAAGAAATCTATGCCGCGCTTAAAGAATGTGATATGGACCCTGACCGTACCCTGGAGATGCTTCTTGACCAAGGTTCTTTCTCTTTGCTATATGTATATATAATTATTATATGCGTATGTTTTGTATTGGAGTGGTTCATTTTTCTGTTGTGTTTGGTTTTTGAGAAGACTGGCGAAGATGAGAAGGAAAGAATATATTCTTTCTTGTTCTTGTTTGCAAATAGCTCTTCCTTGTACAGTTGACATGAGCATGTACTAATTATGCATTTTTTTTATTCTCATTTTCGTTTTGTTACTTTCTGGTTGATATTGAGAGGACTACTAACCTCGGTATTAATGCTCCTAATTCTTTAGAATTCAAAAACGGGAAAACGTTGAGGTGGGAAGAATTGTGGTTGTCATTGGCGCAATTACGTATTATTAGTTTGGTCTGGAGATTAATTTGTGCCTCCGCATTGCAACTTATTGGACGGTGATTTAATTGATCAGCTATGGCCATCTTGTTCGTCCTCCTCCTTCTTTTTTTTTTTTGGAATTATTAAGGATTTTTTTCCCCTCAGATTATCTGCATTTGTTTAGTTTTTCCCTTTTTCTTGCTTCCAATATTTTATTCTTTCTGACAGTATTTAGTTCTATGAACGAGGCACTATTATAATGATAATATTGTTATCTATTGATTATAGATACCTTTCAAGAGGTGAAAAGCAAACGTAGAAGAAAAAAAGAGGTATTCCTGACATAAATTTTGTTAATATTAGTTTTTGCACTTTCTTAATATTGTGATAAGGGTACACCTAGTATTGGATACCTAACCTATGTGTTGGCAACTTCAGATTAAGGAAGCGTTGGGCTCAAAATCTGGGGTTAATACTGATGTTTTGAGTCATGAAGGCGAAACTGGTAGCGAATGTAATGTTGTGCAACCCGGATCAACACTTGTGACCTATGATGGTATGTTCTTTTATTTCCGAACATCATCTAAATTCTAGCTCATGCAGTATTGATGTTATTTTTCGCATTTGCTCACATTGTCAAATATGTTTAACTTGCAGAACTTGACGAAGCCACAGACAAGAAAGATGTTGGGTCAGTTTGTCCTTCAGTAACATCTTCCATGAATAGTGTTGTTAGGGGAAATACAGATAGGTTAGTTCTTCATGCAGTCTGGTGGCTTATCTGAATTTGTATGATTGTAGCTTGGTGTCAGTTTATTTCATGAGATTGTTCATGAGTTGTTTGCTTGCCTAACATATTGATGCTATGTCTTTTTGGCAGAAACTATAATGGTTTTCATCTAAAATTGATCATGTTGTGTAATATTCAATTCACTCGTGCTGGCCAAGTATATTTCCATTCATGTGATATGACCATATTGCTTTTACAAGTGTTTGTGTTGGCCCGTAAGTTTTTAATTTTCTCTTTTGTAACTGAAGTTCAGCAGCCCCACCTTGAATTATCGGGGACATTGATGGTCGGTGGACTGGTTGGAGGCAACTGAAGCCCATTTTTACTAAGTTAGAAACTCTCGTTGTGGACATTATCTTGCTAATGTCTTGAAATTCTAAGTGGTTGAGTTAATAGATTCGGCCAACAGCTGCTGCTATCCATGTTCAGTAATTAACACTTGACATAATGGTTAAGTGACGTGTATCTGTACAAGATGTGAGTGTTGTCAAATTCTCCTGTTTGTGCGCTTAGGATTCATGCAAGCATTAAGCATTCAGATAACTGAAAGTTCGCCCCTGGGATACTAATGCTTGTGGAGCAAGGAAAGTTATTGTTTCACCAATATTTGAGAAAAAGGAAATAAAGATTATTTGTATCTTCCTTTCTTATAAAGACATGCTGCCATAAGAATGTTGCAATGTGGCGTTATTTTTCTCAATTAAATGTAGGTATTCACATTAAGCTATTTCAAAAATTTTGCTGCAGTGATTCTTTTAGTACTGAAAATGGAAGACAGTCAATAAGAGCGGATGTTTCCATCTCCGCATCTGCTGAAGTTTCTCGGGGATTTGAACCAACCAGGCTAGGGGTGAGGAAAGGAAATCTTTCATATGTTGATATTGTACGTATGGGTAGGCCTTCTCAAGGTGGTGTTTTGCATTACCATTCTAAAGCCTCTGAAGCTTCTGCATCTACAATGTTAGAGTCAACCTTACGTCTTCACTCTGAAAATCAATGTGCTTCATCAGATCCTATTGGGCCATCTGATCAGTCCAACTTGCATGGTACTATGGTTAGTTTGGTCAGGATCTGTGAATCAGATGCAGCCCCAGTTTTACAGCAGGATCTTACTAGTGATTGTGATAAACCTGACAAAATTGAACCTTCTTCTCTATCTAGCGGACATACTATTGTGAACAATCGTGGACAGTCATCTCATTCCAACAATAACTTAATGAATATTGGTTCCTCTGAATATCATAGTTCTTTGGAGCATTGTGAAGGTAAACATATAACTGTTGTTTGATATTTAGAATGACTATTCTATTTTTGTATAAAAAATGTAAAATATGATTGCCACATTGTGTGTAGTCTTCCTTATGGCAGAGTTATAATGAAAGTTTTATTGTATGCTGGATAAATATGCTGCAAAATTAGTAACTCCAGTGTTGGGTGCTTTATGTATCCCTGTGGGTATAATAACTCACTCCATGATTGTAAAATGTGAGTTTTCGTTGGTTATACTGTATAGTGTGTACATACTGCAACGTATTTGTCTTTCCTCAATCTGTAGACTATGCTATGAGGTCTTGTTTTTGCTGCAACCTGTCCTTTTCCCTTTCTCCTTCTGTTTCTGTTTATGGGATAACTTTTGGAAATCAGTTGTTTTGAATACACGGTTATTGAGTCTTTTAATGTTATAATAATGTTCTCTCTCACTTTTCTCCCTAGCTTTTCCTCCTTATATTCTAACCTGAGTTGATGAAGGAACTCCTAAAATAAGTCTATAATGTCGTCTTTTATTTGGGTAGATGATAAGCATGCATAATTGGTATGGTAGGGAGGGAAAAAATGGATTTTGAATCTGATCTCAGACAGTTGCAGTATTTCCAATTTGAGCGAAAATTGTTTGCTTTGACAGAGAAGTATTGTTGATATAAGGACACTTTTATGTATACTGCTGATTATTATGATCTGAAATATTCAGAAATTCATTACTGTTGTTTAAAGATTATTTGAATATCTATATCTTTCTTGTTTCAATTGTTTCCTTTTAATTGGCTCTGAATATTCATGACCATGATATATTATAAAGCCTTGATCTCCTTACTGGTTCTTTAAGGAGATGTTTTTCCATTAAACAAGAAAGTTGCTGGTAATTTTTCTAATTTTCATTCTTGGAATTTGGTTGAAGTTATTATAAGTACATATTTCAGCCTTTGTAGATATATTATACTTCAAAACACACTGGATTAATTGTATCCGTGAAAAGGAGTACAATATTGAGGAATTTCTGTAAGAAGCAAATTATATTATTGAGCAACGAATAATGTGTATTGCTGTCTCGTTGTAGTTTTGGAACTTAAGGAAGGGGGGGTGTTAGCGATAGGATGTTTGATGTAGTGCAATTGATGATGGATTAGTAGGGATTTTCCAGACTTTGGGATAAAGCCATTTGGAGAACTGGAAGTGACCATTTATCATGCACTGTTTAATAGGTATACACTTATCCCTCCTTATGCAATGGAGTCATTATTGGATCTATCAGATTGTATAACTAGATATAGAGCCTAAAATTTGTAATTGAGTGCTGCTGATTATGATTTTTATGTATATGAGGTTTATAGAAAGTTGTCTTGCCCTTGATGCAAAATCTACATATGTAAAAATCAATATTGAGACATTCTGCTTTGTACATTCTTAATACATGGAACGATATTGGTCTGTGTAGTGTGTTGGTCATGCACCGTCTATTCTCGGGCTTTTACCTTTTAGGAAGTTGTATCTTTTTCTTACTCTCTCTTAAGAGTCTCAAATGAAAGTTACTGTTCTTTTTCCCCCCTTATGTATTTTCAGGAGCAGATAGTAGCTCAAATTTATCCAACGCAAATCATTCATATACATTGGCTAGCAATTCCATTATAGATGTGCCATCAGCTGCTTCAGATTTCCAACAGTTAAGTATAAGCGACTCCACAGTGGAAGTACCATTGTCTGAAGATAGTTGTGCAGTGGTTCTTCCAAATCATTTTCCACAAACCATTGCTCCGGAGCGCTCACACTTGAATTTTGGTACATATAACCGTGGCCAAAGTTCTGTATCTTCTGCGATGCTTGAAGCTAATCTTTCTAGGAGTGGCTTGAAAGAGAAGACCGCAGCTGCAGATGGCTCTTCAGCTCAGAACTTGAATGCCAGGCATTTCATTATCCACTTTCAACTTATAATAAACTCCGATTTGTGTGTTGTAACTCATTTTCTTCCCCATGTTCCCTCTGTAGCAATGGCGTATATTGTGGTGATGCACAGTCTGTATCTGATGATCCTACAGAAACGGAAAGTGATATAGATTATGACTTCCCTTCATCTCTTCTGCAAAAAGTTCTGAAGCATATTTTTGCCGACGAAACTCCTAGGCATGAAAACCCCACCATGTCATCTGTTCCCAGTTGTAGTTTTCAAAATTCCAAGTGGGGGACTCCTTCACTACCAATTGAAAGGCCAAACTTGCAGAGTAGATGCCATTCCACTTTTCCAAGAGAAATGGTAACACTATGACTTGTTGAGCTTAAGCACCTCAATTTATATTTTAATGATATTGTTGGGCTTCCTATATGATAATGGTCTTGCATGTTGCACAAATCAGCAAATGCATCGGGGCCATTTGAAAAGGCAAATATCTTCTATTGCCGTGCTGGTTTGTTATCTCAAGATGGCATATAAAATTTGCTACAAGCTTACTAACACAGTTTATTTAAAGTTCATCCCAAGGATATATGCATGTATGCATGATTAAAATGTGTCTTGCATGCTGGGGGTGCATTCATTGAACTGCTTTCCACTGTTCTGATTTGTGGTCTATATAATTTGCATATGGTATGCTGCGTGGTTTGGTTCTGCAACTGATGCAATTGATAGCTGTATTGGAAGGAATTTGTTTAGCCTTGAGTGGTTGTCCGTTGTCTGCCTGCCTACTTGCTTTCTTTTGAGCTTATAATTGCTATTTAATGTTGAGAATCGCCTTCATTTAGCCTGACACAGCATGCAGATACAAATTCTACATCTGATTATACATTGGCATTGCTCATGACACCATCACAACATGCAAAATACAGCAATGCATTATCATCAAAAAGCTATGCAGTCATCACCTTACCCGACTCTGGTCACTTTCTCAGTAGTTCCTTCAGCCTATTTTATTGTAATTTAGCCTGCTAATAACTTAAGGGACTGATTTTTTTTCTTGTTAGACCTTTCAACTAGTGATTTTAAAATCACTAACCAGAAAGAAATGGCTCTAGTCTTTAATGATCCCCAAAGCTCTGTATGGTTTATGTAGCTTATGAATGTCTTTTTAAATTACTGTGTTGTTATTGACTTGACATTCACATGTCCTATATCAAGAAGAAATATTGAAGGTAAACACACATATTGGGTTTTGCTGAATATGTGTATATCAGGTTTGCAAGTTCTTTCTCTTGTATCCTCTACCAGCAAAGTGATATCTTTGCTGGTTTTGCCAGAAAAGTGACGGGTTAGTGGGGAGCAGCTCTCAGTGGAGTGGGGACTTATGATTTAGGCTTCTTGCCACAAAGGAAATGGCCTTGTGTTGGTGGTTTTTCCAACCTTCAAAAACCATGTATAACTTGTTTAATCAGTGGTCTGAGATGGAACTATGAATTTGGGTGTCAATTGAATTCAAGTTAAATATTGAAGGGATGTTTATTGTTGCATTTGTTTGGTGCCTAAAAGAAATCAAAGGATCAATAAGCTCTACTATTGATATTGATGAAGTCGTCCTAAGTGTTAATTTAATTGATATTTCTGACAGTCATTAAATCATGCAGGTCATGAAACCTTGTGCCTCTGCTCTACCTCACAGGTCTGCACTTCCCCAGGATCCTACAGTACAACGCTACTTGGAACAATTAGCTGCTGCCAGGTCACACCGGAACCATCAATATATGTCAACCACTAATTCACATCAAGAATTTTTGGGTACTACTGCATATAATCAATCTTGGGCAGACATGAGGTACAACCTTCCCCAAGGTAAAAACCAATTCCTTGCAAATAGATTACCTCCTGCCAGAGATGCATTTGTTTCTGGAGATCCTGGGTCGTCTTCATATCATTCTGAAACCTCACTGCATAATCTTCTTGGCAATCCGATACCTTCAAGTAATTCCGATGAGATTTTACCTTCTCAGTACGGTGGTGGATATAACTTAAGCTCGAATCAACAGGTAAGTTCTATAATAAGTCTGAGGAATAATGAACTTTATTATAAAAAGCTGTTGTTAACAGTTTTAATATGGTTCTTTAATAACGGTTGTCACTTGATTGAATGGTATTGAGTCTATTGACCATAAGTGTATATTGTGAGAAAATGACCTGTAAAGTTAGTTGGTATTTATTGGTGTATGCCTAATTTCTGTGAGCTTGCTTCTTCTGAAAACGGACAAGACATCATGTTGTTCTTACTGTCTGAGAAATTCTATCATCCCCAGTTGCATTTTTTCGTCATACTTTATGCTATGAAGTTGTGGAATCTCTCTGAATGGAATAACCTTTATCCTTGTGTCATAATTTACATTTTTAAGCTTTATGATTATAATTTTATCACTTTCCTTACTAGACTTTATTGGCAGTCTGCTTTGCAGCATGGTGGATTTTCTATATGGGATTATGGGATTGAGCCGAAATCTTCATCTCTCCTGAAAGGCACACATCATAACTTACTTAGACAACCAAGTCGGGCTACATCTCAACTCATAGCTCCTGCATATTCTGATCTTCTTCAATCTCAGGCAGGGGTTGCTGCAGAATTTCAGCAACAAGGGGATTTTCAAGATTTGTCATCTAAGCAGTCACATCAATTTTGGCAGCACAAACACTAGCAGCTCACTTTCTACTCATTTTTGTCCTTTTTTCTTGGCGAGGGATAGTTGCTGCGGCTTTAGAAGGTGATTTAGGTTGTTTGATCATTTAGATGATTGACTGTTAATTCAATTGTACACATCACAGAAAATTTAATATTACTGGGCATAATTTTTCTTTGGGCTCCTTAACTGATAAATTCCTATAGGAGCAAGAGTAATTGAAGTTATCAACTAAACAGAATAGTTAATCGCAAATTACAAACATAAGCTATGTCTAGGAGAGGAAAGCCTCTAATACTAAAGTTTCCTTGTAAGGTAAGAAGGAAGTTGTGAAGAGGAATATTTATCTATGCTATGAGATATCTGTTGAGGAAGGCAATAGACATGATACAAAGTTAGTCAGAGTTAGGCAGTGAGAGGAATGTATTAAACAATTATTTGTGAAGGGGTTGGTGCTACTTAACTCCATCCTAAACATCAATCATTCTTTTGGGATCCCATTAAACTTACTTCTAGAAACTCAGTACTTAAGCTTCCAACTAGTAGACAGAAATGTGCTCTTGGTGACTGAACATTTGGCGACATACGAGCATATAGCATAAGCATACCTTGTTTTAGGTAAAATGGAGAGGGAGCAAGAACAAGATAAGGGGATGAACCAAAATAAGCCAAGCGTTGATGTCCCAAAAGCAGTTTCTCCAGTTTCTTTTGCAGCAGAGGAAGAAACCGTCAGGCGACCTCGCGGCCGGCCTGCCGGATCCAAAAACAAGCCAAAGCCACCCATTATTGTCACTAGAGATAGTGCTAATGCACTAAGGGCTCATGCGCTGGAAGTGACTTCTGGGTGTGATATAAATGAAAGTTTGCTCAACTTTGCAAGAAGGAAGCAGCGAGGGATTTGCATACTTAGTGGAACTGGCTGTGTAACAAATGTAATGCTGCGTCAACCAGCCTCGTCTGGTGCAACCGTGACGCTCCATGGTCGGTTTGAGATTCTCTCACTGCTCGGGTCAATCCTGCCACCACCGGCACCACCGGGGATCACAGGTCTGACCATTTACCTAGCTGGGGCCCAAGGGCAGGTTGTGGGTGGTGCTGTAGTGGGTGCTCTGGTTGCTTCAGGCCCTGTTGTAATCATGGCTGCTTCGTTCATGAATGCTACTTTTGATCGTCTGCCATTGGAGGATGATGAGATTTCTCAGAATCAGCATTACCAAAATGGTCGAAGCCATCATCATCACCTTGATGCCTCCGATTTGTATGGAATGCCACAGAACTTGCTCACGAATGGTACAATCCCCCCTGAGATGTACTCATGGACTCCTGCGCGGAACTTCTCAAAAGCCTGAAACTTAGGCCTATTATTTGTTAGTAGTTCTCTCACTTACACACAATACGCTATACACTATAGTGATGGCAATTATGTGCTAGGATCTTGGTTTATATGGCAAAAAATGATATGCTTATTCTGATGTAGCAACTATTGGTTTAACAAATTAACGAGTGCTTTAATGTTTGGTGTTTCGTAGATGTCAATTTTATTTTATTTTTAGTATTTCAAGATTTATTTATAAATTATTTATCTTCAATAACAAAAGAACGCTGATTTTTTCACATATCTCTTTAATTTTTTCACATATAAACAAGTTTTTAACAAACGTTTATAGCACATTAACAATTGGTATTGGTGAGAAAGGCCTGGATTCAAATTTACGTGGTTTTACCATACACCACGTTTACTAATTTTATTACCAAGGCGTCTGGAAAATTTTGGGGAGAGATTATGTAATATGAACAAAATGATGAAGTGAACTATACCTTTCAATCATCAATTGCACATTATTGGAGTTCAAATCAAGGTTAATTAAAATATAGCCACAATAATCTTAAAGGGTTGGTATAGTGATTAAAGAGGTATGTACTATTTTAACCATTCAAGTTCAAACTTTGAAGTCAGCAGGCACAACAATTATTCCAATAACATATCAATTTGACTCGTTTTTTATTCTATTGGTTTAACAGTGCTAGTTATATGTATCAAAACTCAAGTGTAAGCACTCAGCAGCCTAGGCTTGTAAAAGATTTGGAAGAATCACTGCATAATTATCTTCTGATGGAACCCCGAAATGTGAGCTACTACCTGCTTTATGGCGGAAAAAGAACTTCCACTCAAGGACATCTTTTGAAGCACAGTGCATCAAGGACCTCTTTCTTTCCATGCATTAAGAATGCACAAAGAACAACATTCAAAATAAGATTTTACATCTATAGATTTTGCATCAATGACCAGACAACTTTCTACAAACCTTATTTACAGAAATTTGTCTTCATCTCGCAAGGAGGGATAAGTGGATAAAAAATCACTTCTAGTCCTCCAAACAGCTTTATCTAAAGCCTAATATCCCCTACTAATCCACCATCGTCAAATGCACCACATTAAAGATCCTATAGCACCACCACCACATCATTCAGTAGAGAGTAAATCTCTTGGGTTTTAGGATGCAGCCTCCCTCCAGCTAGGAACTCGTGAGTTTCTCCATGTACTTCAATCAAGCTGCATCCTGGTTCTTTCTCTGTCAAGCTTTCCTTCATCAAAAGCCTTTCCTCCATTGCCTCTTCAAATTGGTTCGATGCAGCATGAACATTTGATAAAAGCACATAACCACCAGAGTCACTTGGATTTAACTCACAAACTTGTTTTGCAGCCCTTTTTGCCATCTCGATATTCCCATACTTCCTACAAGTTGACAGCAGAGACCCCCATATAATAGCATCTGGCTTTATCGACATACCCTTTATTAGTTCTTCTGCCTCTTCTAGGAGTCCAGCTTGACCTAGCACTTCAACCATGCAAGTATAGTGTTTTAATGATGGTTTAATCTCATATTTATCCATCATCAGAGTAAAGTAGTCCCTCGCTTTATCAATTGTGCCTAGATGTTTACAAGCCGTTAAAACACCAATGAAACTTACATAATCTGGCTTTAGATTTGAGGAAGATTCAAGCTCAGAGAAGAACTCAATTGCTTCTCTTTCAAGACCATTCATGGCTAGCCCTATAATAATGGAGTTCCAACATGATAATCCTTTCCTAGGGGACTCCTCAAACACTTGAAGAGCATTTTCAATCGATCCACACTTGCAGTACATGTCAATTATTGCTGTAACAACAATGACGTTTAGCTCAAAATCATTCTTTCTTATATAATCATGAATCCATTTCCCTGCTTGAAGTGCTCCCATGTGAGCACAAGCATTCAACAAGCTTACCATTGTGAACTCACTAGGCTCAATCCCTTCTTCCTGCATCCTGTGAAAAAGCTTTAATGCCTCCATTAGCTTCCCGTTCCTTACATACCCACTAATTATAGAATTCCATGTAACTGCAGTTCTTGTAAGCATTTTATCAAAAAGCTTCTTGGCCTCCTCAATTTTCCTACATTTAGCAAGACCCATAATCATTGAGTTCCAGGCTACAACATCAAATTCCAAGAGATCATCAAACACTCTCCTCGCTTCACTCAAAAGCCCACTACTCGCATACATATGTATGATACAATTACGAATAAACCCATCATTTTCAAGACCCAACTTCACAACTCTCCCATGAAGCTGAGCTCCTTCATGGCCAAGACCCATTTGAGCATAAGCTTTGAAAACCGAAGGGTAAGTCAATCGTTGAGGTTGAATCTCTGAGTACAACATTTCAACGAAAAGCGAGATTGCACTTTGTGGGGTTGAGCTACGAGAGAAGCATCTGATGATAGTATTCCAAGAATAGAGATTTGGGTTCGGGATTCGAGTGAAAAGCAAGTGGGCATAGTTGGTGTCGCCAGAAGAAGAGGCGCAAAAGGTCAAAACGCGGCTAGCAGCAATGGGGTCGTCGATTAGGCCAGTTTTGATGATTTGAGCATGAATCTTTTGGAGGTCTTTCATGGTGGAGCATTGCTTTTCTAGTATGGTGAGGCATGGATGGTCTGAGATGAAGTTGGATATGGAGGGTGACGATGGTGTTGCTGGGGAGAGTGCGCAACAGAGTGTTGCCATTTTCTTCTTGTGGTCCTCGTATTCCTCAGTGCAGTCCACTTCTTATCTTCTTCGGGTTGTATTTTATATATTTATTTTTTAAAATTTATTTTTATTTGTAAGTTTTTATTATTTAAAAAAAATATGTTTGTACTTTGTTTTGTGAAATTAAAAACATTTTGATCTTTTTTTAATTAAATTCACTTAAATAAATATAAATTTCATTTAATTTTTTAGGTAGATCATAAAAAATTGAGGTTCATATGGGTAGAGAATAACAAGAGTACACATTTTATTTGGGGGTTAGAATTACAAATATTTCGGAGGCCATCTAGTGGCAAAGCTAGCAACTTGTTTTAGATATTTTCTGTTTTTAACCTATATTAAAAAAATGTTATTTGAAATTATTTTTTTTTATCTTTAATAAGAATAAACAATGTTTTTAAAATTAGATTGATCATTGAACTGGTGAAAAAGTACTAGTTCACGGTTCATTAGGCGAAATGTGATCTAATCGGTAATAATTAAATATATTTTTTAAAAAATTTATATATTAAAGTTTTAATATAACAAATAAATTTTAATAAATTTTAAATATTTGATTACTAATTCAATATTTCTTAAGATATTACAAAAATTATCTATGATTAAAAGTTAAGAGTATTTTAATATTAAAATTTTAAAGTTTCTAAATTATATTAAGATTCTACTTATCATTAGAAAAATTAAAAAAATAAATAGTAAATAGTAATTTTAGCTAAATGCCTTGATATTTGAAAAAAATATCATTAGGAAATGAAACATAACTCCTTAAAGGTTTATTATATGTGTCTTTCTTTGCAATTACATTTAATTAAAGAGAATCCTAATCTACCTATATGCTATGTGATGGCTTAAAATTTTTTCTTGTTGAGTCTATAGATATATTTTTGGTAGAATTTATATAACCAAAATTAAAGAATTAGGTGCATCAAAGATATTAGCAATGACTTTTTAATGCGTTAGTCTAACAGTTGTTATAATGTATTAATAATTTTTAATTAATGTATTAGTAACTAACTATTAAGGATAATAATATATAATTATAAAAACTTTAAGTATATAATTACTAACGATTTTTTTATTAGTAGTTGGTTGTTTAAAGTATCATTATCAACATATTATAATAATCATCATTAGCATAATAAGAGGCCATTCACTAATACACTTAAAATATTAACGTATACTAAAGAATTAATGCACCTATAAATCTATGTTGAATGAGAGAATTAATGATTAAAATGATTGATAATGATATGTTGGTGGAAAATTTCTTGAGTTTTCATGTCTTCCAGCATAATTTCAAAAAGCCCCTAACATTTATTATTATATAAAAAAATAAAAAAAAAATAGGCTCAGACCGATTCAAATAAATTTTGACTAGTTTTAAT
The DNA here is from genome assembly GCA_032878935.1 of Erythrophleum fordii. Classification (NCBI taxonomy): domain Eukaryota; kingdom Viridiplantae; phylum Streptophyta; class Magnoliopsida; order Fabales; family Fabaceae; genus Erythrophleum; species Erythrophleum fordii. The sequence continues at coordinate 24,759,159 of JAVQMF010000058.1, read as the reverse complement.
CGATTCTTGCCTGATTTGATAGATTTTTTATGGGGTCGATTTTTCGTACCAACCAAACTAAATTAAGGATCGGTTCCCAGTCTGATTCGGTTTTTAAAACCATAAGAATAAAGTTGTTTAAATAAACTTTTAATCTTTCAAGTTTTATAAAAAAATTAATTAAAATAAATCATATCATCATCATATTTTTTAAAATAATTTAATTTTTTTGGGTCTCATACTCTATACAAAATTTAACACCAAACTTAATAATTTTTAGACTTTATTTATTTATTTATTCAATACCATTAACTCACACTGGGATTTGACACCTAAATCAACGTATTGTTAAAGCTGACATTAAATTTTGGATGGATTACAAGAATTTTTATTACTGTCATTAGTTAATGTTGGCCAAATGCCATAGTTCAAATACGGGGAACTCATGAATGTGTAATAGCTTTAAAATTAGTAATTTAATTAAATTGATGTAATACTTGGTCATTAAATTTATAGGATAATATAGGAATTTCTTGAATTTTGAAGACAAGGAAAATTGATCAATTAATTACGAATATAATAGAATTTTATAGGGGCAATTAAGGATTTAATGGGAATGGTTAGGAATTTTTAGGAATTAACTAGAAATAATAATAAATTAGTAAATCATGGGAAATTAAATAATAAATGCTAAAAAAGAGTTTTTAGCAAATTCCTTCGAATCTAAGAAAATTTAAGTCAAGTAATATCTCACATAATTCTCTGAATAAGAAATAATGTGAAGACTTATATATGGACAATTGAATTATGAACTATTTTCATGCATTGATGACCTTGGCAATTGAAGTACCTTGATTTGGATTTAATTCTTATATATGGATGACTGAACCATCAACCATTCTCTTGTATAGATGACCTTAACTATGGAGTGCTATGATATAGGCTTTTTAAGATAATGCAAACACTAAAAGATATGATGATAGAAAGAGAATTCTATTAGAACTTATTCATGCAACTAATGATTAAAAGTTTATAGTTTCAACCTAGAAGCATCTATGATTTATATGATCAATATAATGATATAATTTAATTACTTTTTTATTTAATATAAGATTATGTTCTTATTAGTCATTTGTAAATTATCTGTGACTTGCCTATGCTTTGCTAAATGAGGATTTACAATTATGTTAGTTAATGCATTGTTATTTATTTATGTCTAACGAAATAATTATATTGACAATGAAACATCACTTGGATAATTTAGAATATAATTGAATGAAATGATGATTATGCATGTGATGTTGATTTGATGCCAATATTAAAAAAAAAAAATCTTAAGATGGAAACAAGGCTCTTTAGGAATGGAATCTTGGTAAAAGATGGTCTCTAGGAAATGAGATTTTTGGATTCTAATTTAGAAATAGTCTTTAAGAGAAAGAGTTTTTGAAGGGTGAAGTTCTAATAGGAAATGGCTTTCATAAGCAAAGGTAGTGTTTTCAGAAGGCTAAGACCATATAAGAAACTATTTATAAGGAAAGAAAGATATTATCGTATGGGAATAAATAAGGTTAAAGTCCTTTTCCAATTAAAGTCTTATTCTGTTAGGGACAATATTATTACAAAGGGTTCACTGAAAGTTGCGAGACCCTTATATGATTTCAAATTTCATGTTAAGGTTTGTGGATCTACTAGAAGGGATGCCCTATCAATATTTACTCCCATCTATGAAGTAATGATGCGTTCCAATTATCATAATGATTAAGGAAAATGGTTTTCTTCCTTGATGGTATTAAAAATTTTGGTCTCACATCAAATAGCATGGGATACTTTTGCTTATATACATCTCAATGTGTCTATATATGTATGATCCTCTATCTATATATCGTATGTTATGATGTGTTCGTCATTTTTATATACTACAAATAGAGGGATATAAAAAGAAAATTTTTCTACATAATGGCTGTTGAACTATTATTAATTTTCTAAAACTGATAAGTGTTCTTTATGAGAGTGTTTATTTTTATTATACTTAGTAATTTGTTCAAACAAGAATTCCAATTTTGTTGATTTTATGCTAGTAGTAGATTAAAGTGTTTGAAGTAGACTAGACTCTTAGTATTTTAGATCATAGGGTAATGTAGATGGAGGAACCCTATTTATTCTATTTGATAATTGTAATAATAATTAAGAGACATCAACTCATGTTCAGTTTTATAACTTAGGAATGAATTGGATACTAATGTGGGAATGTTATTAATGTAATTTTGAAATTTTAAGAATATTAGTTATATGGAATTAGCTATTCAAAATACAGTTAGTTAAATGTTTATAAAATCTATTTTAAGAATTGTACAATCCAATGTAAAATTTAAAAAAAAAAATTGACAATCAAAATTTTGCCATAACTTTGCCGCTCAAATAAAGTAATAGATTATGTAACATTTTGAAAACTAGGGAGTTGCCGGATGCGACCATCCTCTAGTCTATCAATGATCTCTCATCTACACTTTTTAGATTTGAAGCGACGCCAAACATAGATATTGTAAATTTAACAAATATAAATATAAGATTAAAAAGAAATCCCACACATACATTAACAATTTTATTTATCAAAATGTCACCTTTCAATTTCTTAAACAAATGTTATCAAAATTCATCTACATGCCACAAATGCAAATTCTCCTAAATTGTTTTTTTTTGGGAGGGGGAGGGGAAGAAAACGTGTCCCTTGTTTTCAATGATGTAGATGCACAAAATTTTCAAACGGAAAGGCAAGGTTTTGTGATGAGTGGAAGATTTATTGGTTATGAAGGAATAGAACGTGGCCTCCAATAACATGGCTATAATTTAATTGGACCAATGTTCAAGAAGTGGCCTTAATAAGAAAATAGAAAGGGGCCCGTAACTATATTATATGATTATAGGGATTTTTCAGATGCAAATTGGTCAAAAAGTGCAGCTAAGGAATAAGTTTTGGACGGTTAACTTTGAGGATGAACTTTCACTGACTCAAATCAGTTTGCTTTACAAACATATGTTATTCCCATGGTGACGTATGGTCCACCCCCATGAGCTGCTATAATTCCTCCCAATTATAATGACAATAAAAAGCTAAGCATATAAGTGGTTTCTATTTCCTTTTCCATGTTAGTGGTGATCAATTTTGCAAAATTGATTCAATGTTCACATTACTCAGGTTCCCAATTGCTCTTTTACTTCTCACTTCTGAATTTTACATATAGGATTTTTTTTCAAGACAATGTTTCTAGAGAATGAAATATAAGTAGTTAACTTTTAATTAAAAAAAACTGAATTCTCACATATTTTATAAATTATTATTTAATTACTTGTATGGTGTATAAAAATAGTTAATTTCTTTATTAATAATTATTTATTATACATTTCAAATGGTTAATTATTTTTAAAATAATCCAAAAATTAAGCTTTTGTCTATAAATAACAAAGGGAACAAAATAAAGATAAAAAGAGGAATTAAAAAGAAATAAAGTTTATCTATTCTTATGTATCATGTAAATAGAAGAATAAAATTAGGAAAAAAATTTCAAATTATATATTTACCAAAATATAAATTTGGTTAAGTATGCCATTTTAAGAAAAATAAATTCTATAGTTAAAAAATGTTATCACTTGACTTTTTTATTCACAATCTTTTCAATGTTGCAAAACTTAATTTTGGTACAACCTAAGCGAAATATTTCACGTTAAGAACTTAGGTTTGAATTGTTTAGAGATTGCTATGAAAAAAAAACTTCTAGATGCATTAAGTTGATACAAAAAAATGCACCCTTAAAATCATCTAAAGAAAAGATTTAGCCTAGACAAACTGTGAAGATGCCTAACCATAATAACTAAAAAAAATTAAGTGAAACATTCTTTCATATTATTTTCCATAAAGTTTTGTATGTTTCCCAAACAATATCATTTTTTATAATTAAATTTTTTCTTAAATTCATTCTCACCACACTCATCCGACATAACAAAACTAAATTTAGGTGTAATTTTTTAAATATGTATTATCATTGTTTAATACAAATATGATATATATATATTAGTTTTAATACCTATGATTGTCTTTTTTTTAAAAAAAAATAATACATATAAACAGAAGAATGAATAATAAATAGTAAAAAAATTTTGTGAATTCAATGACTAGACTAGACACGCACATGGATCTTGGCAGTAGGTAAGGGGATCTGTCTTGTAACATCCTGTAAAGGCAATTCCAACCCCTCCCCCCTCTCTTTTCCTTTTTTTTCACCTTTTGGCTTTAAAGATGAATATGAAAAATAAAAGTTATAATTTTGAAAATAAAAATTTTAATTATCAAAAGATTATATTTTAAATTTTTTAATCTTACGAAATTTAAAATAAAAAGTAAAATCATGTTATAGGACGTTGTTGCACAAATCCCTTACTAGACACAGTTGGGTCGATGCAAAAAAGATTGACTAAAAAAAAATTATAATTGAGAATCTTAAATAAAAAATATTTATATTAAATAATTTTAAAATTTGAAATTATTTTAAAAATTTAACAACTAAAAATTTAAATTGCATAGAAAAATTATAATTTAATATTCTAAATTAAATTTTTTTTATCTTTAAATTTTTTAAAATAATTTTAAATTTTAAAATATTTTAATATAAATATCTTCAAATAAAAATTATGTAATTTTTCCTTTGACTTATCCGCTTGGGAGACAAATTGTGACATAATTCATGAGTTGGGCTGCAATCTAATGGTCCCTCCTGTTTACAACAGACAAAGGAATCAGATAAAGTAGTGGAATTTTTGAAAAAGATCGGACTAAAACCAAATAACAATAATAACTAATGACATTTTTTCCTCCTCTACATAATAAACTTACAGTCAAATAACAACCCAACCATATCAGACCTGGATTTTAAAATTAAAATAATAATAATAATAATAATAGTAATCTCAACAGCAAAGAAACGAAGAGACTGTTGTTTATTCCTTAATTGATGCAAATCCTTAACAAAGAAGCAATCATTAATTTGCATGGCATATTACTTGCAATGACAAGACTAGAATATGTATGAAAGAGAATAGCAGAAGAGGAAGCATAAAATTTGGAATCTAAAAATCACCTCATGTTATATGTAAAGAGAATAATAGGTTTTCACCAAAAAAAAGAAAATAATAGGTACAAAACCTTTTTTTAAAGCAAAATATTCTATTTGATCCTTTGGTAGTTGAATGTGTTAGTGTCTGTTTTTTTTTCCTTATATAATTATTGTATCGCATGATATTATGAAAACTTTAAAAGGAAAAAAATACGTATGCAACTTTTTATATTTTTGTTATTAGATTTTTTTATTCTAAAAATAATGTGACAAATATATTATTTTTACAAATAAATATATAATTTTTTAATTAAAATATATACTTGTTATGTTTTAATTAAAAAATAGTATATTATTATATTTTAATTAAAAAATCTGATAACAAAATATAAAAAATTACATTTAATTCAATTTATTTTAAAATTTGTAAGCAAAATATTTAGAGTAAATTCTACAAAATTTTTTTAAATTTTATTGAAATTATACAAATATCTCTTTTATTTTTAAATATATTTACATATATATACATTTTCTCTGAAATAAAAAATTATGCTATAATTTAATTCAATTTTAATTTTTTTAATTAAAATACTCCCTATTAATCTAAATATTTATTTTATAAAACTAAAAAAATTAAATAGAGGGCATTTTAGTTAAAAAATTTAAAATTTAACTAAATTATAAAATAATTTGTTGTTTCAAAAAAAAATTATGTATATTTTAAAAATTGAAAATAAATCTATATAATTTACTCAGGTATTTAACGCAGAAGCTTATTAAGACCAAATAAACTTGTAATTCATATAGCATTACTTTAAAACTAGAGGATTCAGGTGAATATGATGTGTTTGCAATTCTTGTTTAGACAGTTCGTTCTATCTATATATAATTTTTTTAATCTAAGATTTTCATTCTTCTATATTTCTGCAATAGCATATTATTCTTTGGGGTTAAAGTCCAGAGTATTGAAGTAACAGGGATTTCACAGTTTTATCACCCAATTAATTTTATTTTACTTAGGTCTCATCTAATTTATAGAATAATTTTTACGAGAATAAAAAATGAGAATGAGAATGAAAGTAACTTTTAATTTAATTTCACATTAAAATTGTATTTAAGTAAGAAAAAGAAGTGCGTTATTAAAATTGTTTGAAAAAAGAGTAGAAAGAGAAGCAGAAAAGAGAGGCAAAAATGCGGACATCAGGGGCATGATTACAATCATCACGAAGCAGCCCACACGCCGAACCTGAATTCCAAACAGTTGGTCTTCTTCCTTTACTTTCTTCTCAACCTTCTTCCCTTCTTTTCGCTCCTTCCTCTCTCTCTCTCTCTCTCTCTCGCAAATATATATAGTCTTCCTTCCCCTTTCATTTCTTCAAAAGCACAGCTCTAGCATTATAACTTGAAACCACATTGAGAAACAAGCAGGAAAGAGGAGGCGGAAGAACCAAACAGGAAGATCAAAGATGGGAAGGAGGGTAAATTGCTGTGTTATACTTCTTCTACTGACCGAATTCCTTTCTTCTGGTAACTCCCTTTCTCTTGTTTCCTCTGTCTTTCTTCTTCCCTTTTGTTCGTTTGCCTTTTTCAGTTCAGATTCTGATATGGGTATGCCACACAAGCTTCTTATATAGCATCATGATTCTCCCCCTTTTCTTTTCTTCTTCATATCTTCTCTTTGTTTTCTAGTCTTTATTTTTTCTGCATATATTCTGTTACTAAAAAGATTCCTTGGAGCCCTGAACATGTTCTGAATTCTGAAACCACAGATTGCATTTCTTGCACGAAATTAGGCATTTGAATTGCAGTTTTTTTCTCTTTCAGTATGATTTGAATGGATGTACATGTTGGACCAACTCGGTGCAATTCTTTTTCTCAAATTGATTTGTCCTCTTTGGATTTTCTCTGTTGTAATCTAGTTTACTGTTTGGACATTTTTTCGCTTTCCATGAAAATTTTACGAGAAAATTATAATTAAAGAACTCAAATTAAAAATTTTATACTAAATAGCCTTAAATTTTAAAATTATTCTTAGAGATCAAGAATTAAATTTTTTTATTTAGAGTTATAATTTGAGTAGTTTAAATTTTTTTAATCTTTGATTTTTTAAAATAATTTTAAAGTTTAAGATTTTTTAATATAAATATTTTTAATTTAAAATCCGTATCTAATTTTCTCGAATTTTAATGAATAATAGCTGTCATTTTTCAAAATGTTGTCTCTTCTGAAATTTTCGTTGATTATTTAACTTGGCCAGCTTGGCTCATTTTCATCGAGTCCTTCAAGCAATTATGGGGCTACTACTAAAATCTTCAAATCTTTTTCCTGCTCATCTTTGTAGGTTTCACATTGAGCAAAAATTTATTACAACTCATCTTTAATTAGTATCTCTCCCAAACCATATTTTTACAAAGTAAAAAATTATTGCTTTTAGTATATTGCAATTTGCCAAATGTAATTTTAGACTTTTTCAACGTATATCCAAACATACTTTTAGTCTTAATCGTTCTAATCCATTCAAAAGGTATTTTAGTCCTTTCACGTTCAAATATAGTACTGTTTTTCACTTGATTAATTCATTATCTCAAAACAGCTAATTTTTGTTTATTCACAAATATAATTTAAATTTGTCTTAATTTATTTTTTTAAATAATGAGGGGTGCAAGATTGATCTAATCAAAATTGGAGCTTATATCACTCTAATAAATAAATTAATTAGAGAGACAAATATTCTTTTATTTACCACCTCAAGGACTAAATTACTTTTTTGAATAAATTAGATAAACTACAAGTGCAAATACATTCAAATTTTACTAACCAATTTAAGGAAGAGGAAGACAGTTACAGGGTTCATTCTCAGGTTAAATATTATAGGCACAAATTGAATTCAATTAGATATTCCAGAATAGAATCTTTGATGGTAATAGAAAAGATCATGTGAAAGATAGAAAAAGTGGGTTTTACATACTTTTTATTTCCTTTATTTTTTTAAGATAAAAAAAATAATGGATTTAGATCCTTTCTCATACAACAAAATATCAATTGGTTTCATTTATATTTTTCTTTATCTCTCTTACATATATTTTTTTAAAACTATAGGAGAGAATCTGAAGTTATTGTTTCTCCCCCTTTAAAGAAGGAAAGAAGTTCAAATTTTGATTTCAAAATCTATATCTCTGTTCCTCAAGCTTTCAAACACAGAAGAGAACAAGCTACAGGCTTTAATTTCAAAACTACAGGTTCAAGCAGAAGGACAAACAAGGAAGCACATGGGATTATCACAACAGAAAAGGACATTACTACCCCCATAACCACAGTTCCAAACATAGTCCCCACAATTCCCACAGTCTCAACATCCCCAGTTCTAAACCTTAATTCCAGTCCTGACACTGTTTCTCCAGCTTCAACACTTCCATTCACTACCAGTATTCCAAGCAACACACCCAATAATTCCTCAGTTTCTTCTTCTGGTGTGAGCTGGTGCATTGCTAGCCCTAGTGCTTCTGAGATTGCTTTGCAAGTAGCTTTGGACTATGCTTGTGGGTATGGTGGTGCTGATTGCTCTCAGATTCAGCCTAATGGAAGATGCTATAACCCAACTTCTGTGAGGGATCATGCTTCTTTTGCCTTCAATAGCTATTACCAGAAGAATCCTGTTCCTAATAGCTGCAATTTTGGTGGAACTGCTGTCCTCACCAGCACTAACCCGAGTAAGGACTTTGTCATATTATAGCAGCAATATGATTATTTGGTTCTTGAATAATTAGATTTTTTTTAGTTTTAATTTTTTAAAATTAGTAAATCTACAAGTTAATTATTGAGGATAATAAATTTATGAATAAATTATATAACTTTTTTAAAATTTTGTTGAAATTACACAAATTTTTAAAAAATATATATATAGACTTCTTTTGAAATAAAAAAATTATCTTATATTTCTTAATTTAATACAATTAAAAAAAGACTATATAATTTATTATAAATTCATTGCATGTTGGTATTTGTGGCAGTGGTGGACCACTTGGCAAAATAACTAACAAACAACAAATTTGTTACTTTCAAATATTAAACTCACTAATTTTCAGTTATAAAAGCTAAATAGATATAATAATTTAAGAACTAAATTATTAATTTAGTCAATTTGCAATATTTTCAGTGATTTCAAATGCATTTTAAAGCAATCGAAAAGGGGCCCAGAAAAAGTAGAAGTGCGAATCCAGATAAAAAAGGTGTTGATATATTATAAATATTTTTATGATTAGTTTAATTTAATTTTTTATAGATGAAATTTAACTAAAACTTTTTTCTCTAGGAGAATTCTTAGGTTTCATTCGGAACGTAGACGGTAAAGAGTAACTTTTATTGCATATTTAAGGTTTAGAGTGAATTATATTATAAGATTTGGTTAAATTATAATTTTTTTATTTTAAAAGTACTATTTGATTTTTTTGACATTTAATCTATATTATAAAGATTTTTTTTTTTCAACTTATTGTTTCCTAGTGAAGTTAACTTTGTGTACAATATGATATTGTAAATTTATTAACTAATTTTTTTAAAAGAAATGTATATTATATAAAAAAAATAAAAAATTGTAATATATATGAAATATTAGTAGAGTCAGATAATTATTTAAATAAAAAATATCAAATATAATTTAATTAAATTTTATAAAAAAATTAATATAACTTACTCTAAATTTTATGTATAGATTGCCTTTAGATGGCAATGAGAAATTTTTAAAATAAATTATATAATCATCTTTTAAGTTTTGCTTAAATTATACATTTTTTTAAAACAAAAAGTTATATTATATTTTAAATTAATTTTAAATTTTTAATTAAAATATCCTCTATTAACTTAAATATATATTTTTATAAACTAAAAAAATTAAATAAAGAATAGTTTAATGAAAAATTTAAAATTAGACTAAAATGTTAAATAATTTTTATGAGAGATTTGTATAATAAAAAAAATTTGTATAGTTTATTTAAATTTAAAAATAAATATAATTTATTTAATAAAATTAATTAATTTAGTTATTAATAAATATATAAACATATAAAATATAACTTTTAACAAGGCTTACTTTTCATATTTATTCATACTTAATTTAATCGATTTATTTTGACAACAAATCTACCAAAATAATTTACGTCAAACATATCCCAAGCAAGCACGATTCTTGGATTTCATTCGGCACAGACAAAAGACGAAACTTTTGCAAATTTCCTTAGGGGATATAGGAGCTACAAAAGTGCCACCTGAGTGATGTAGCCGAAAGTCGAACTTTTTGCTTCCTCTCTTTTTCACCTTTTGATAGGAGTCACGAGTCTAGATCTTTTTACAATGTAGCAACCACAAATTAATTATATATAATCTAATTAAAAAATTAGTAAATGTGAAAATAAAAAAATAAATTATATATATATTTTTATCTGTCACTTTATAACCACAAAATGTTGAACTTGCCTCAAAAGGCCCTAATGCCCTAATCCTATACCAATGTCCACTTTTCACCATTTTTGTTTCGCAATTCCTCCTTTTTTTTTTTTATTAATTTATGTGTCTTTTTGCTTTTTTGACAGGTTCTGGGTCATGTCAATATCAATCCACTAGGTGATCTCCTCTATCCATACATGCTTTCTTTTGTTTTCTTGCCACAAATTGAATCAGAAAAAGATAATACCTAGGTGAAGTTTTCAAGGAGATTCTTATGTAAGTTTAATTTAAATTTAAATAAATTTTGATTTTTTTAATATTATAAAAGTTTTCTAATGTGGTTCTTCTGGTTTTTATTGGGTTAAAATTAATTTTCAATATTTGAAAATTATATAATTAAGTCCTTTCGTCTTAAATTTTTTTATGCAATAAGAATAATGTGGTATTTCAGTTAATTCATTTGCATAAATATAGCTTAGGCCATGTAAATTTAGTAGATAACAAAAGTAACTAAGTGTGATCATGTTTTAATAATTTTGTGATCTCCCTCAGTATATTTTTCTTTCAAATCTAAGTAAAATTTTAGAGTGATCTAACTTTATTATTGTTCTCTAACAAATTTGTGTGGTCCAAATCATATGCAAGCTAACCTTTGCAATTTCATCATTTTGTTATCTTTTTTTTATTTTTGGCCACCATCATTTTGTTATCACAAGACCAATATTAAGGCGAAAGGACCTAATTGTTTTTTTTTAATATTGAAGGATAAAATTGACTAAAGAAAGATAAGAAGGATCACATTGAAATTTTCACAATATTAAACGGACTAAAAGTATATTTGATTTATAAAAGATGGATCGTTACATATAAACTTGTTACTTGTGCTTTTTTATGAGATTCACCTCTATGATATTTATTTGTATATTAATGACTCGTAAGTCTATCTATTTTTACAAAATAAATTATTTAAAAAAATTGTTGAGTTTTAAAGTATTTATTATTAAGTTTTCTTATGTAGTTTTTTTTTTTATATTTCAACATCGTATTATTAAATTTTTTTTAAAAATCACTTACTTATCATAATTTTAGTAAATAAAACAACCACTAAAAAACTATACATTTTTTCTTTAAAAAAAAAATTCTCATACTTGGTGTCTTAAAATTGCAGTACTAGTTCATCAGTGTTGAACACAACAAACTCAATTGGTGCAAATGTTTTTGGTTCTGTTCCAGTGCCCATGGATCCATCTCCCTCTGCTGCACCAGCCCCATCAAAATCAACTAGCCTTCCACAAATTTATGTGATTCTATGCTTAATGGCATTTTTGCCAAACATTTGCCCCTAAATTGGATCAAATCAGATTTTGCATTTTTGCTTCTCTCAGCAAATTAATTTTGGAAAAAATTACAATTAAAGACACTAAATTTAAAATGTTTATATTAAAAAAATTTTAATTTTAAAATTATTCTGAATGACTTAAAAGATAAAGAAATTCAAACTGTGTAGAAAAATTATAATTTAAAATTTTATGTCAAAATTTTTTGTTTTTGAATCCTTCAAAATAATTTTAAAATTTAAAATTTTTAAATATAAATATTTTTAATTTAGAATTCTCAATTATAATTTTTTCTTAATTTCGCACCGTTATGTGGGTTTTTTTTCCCCCCTAAGAATCACACGGAAACAAGACCACCAAGCAGACATAGTTGGTGGGATCGAGATTTTCAAAATTTTTTTAGGGAATTAACATTGTTAATTTTCAAAAAATATAGACACAAAAATATTTGCAGTTACATATGTGTGTGCACGCCGTGTTGTGTAAGTGTGCACACAAGCACTTTTTGCGCTTACAATATCGCGTTGGTTGTGAGTGTTTGCACATGTGGGCACGTGTAGTATTGTGTCTCATGTTTGTATGCATGTACACAATGGTGTGCCATGTGTGTTAATATATGTATACATTCATGTTATGTGTGTGTGTTTTATAACTTTTTGAAATTTGAGGTCTTAAAAATGTGTTTGAAAGGCTGAAACAAGGTTAAGAATAAAGAAGATATTATGGTTCATAAAAAAAATCAATATAAAAAATATGAATTAAAATATTATGTAATATTTGAAACTAGGTTGTCCAAATTTTGTAAATATTTAATTTACTAGAGAAATCAAGATTTTTAAATTTCTCAATTAAAAAACATATACTAAATATAAAAAAATTTATTCTTTCAATTATAATTTATTGGAAAACCTAAAGGAATCTCCATTCTAAATAGGATTAAACTCAGATATAATTTTCTTATTTTTTATTATCAAGTTTTCTAATTAAAATATAATAAGTATATAATTAATTTTTAATGAAAACATAACAAAAAATAATTTAATTAAAAAATTATATAGCACCGCAATCATATGTGCAACGGGCCAAACTCATTTTATAGCACCGACCATATTGCTTGTTTGTCAGATCATATGGTTCTTCAACTTCAAATTCCGAAGCTCGCCTATCAAATCGATGTACAGCCAAGGTAGATGCACGTTGGATCAAACATAATAACTTTTTAATCACATCTTCCGAAAAAATAGCACCAGCCTCAAGTTGTGCGATGATCGTTTGTGAACGCTCTACCCAGTATTTGTTCAGTCTATACATAGTTGCTTTTACCAGTCCACTGATAGGTAAGAACCTAACCCCCTTCAACATACTGTTGATACATTCAGCCAAATTTGTAGTCATGTGGCCCCACCGTCAGCCTTCAACGTCATACACACGAGACCATTTACTCTTAGGAATATCCTCGATCCAGCATACAGCTTCCGAATGAAGTTGACGTAATTGGGTCAATTGTTCATCCACCTGATGCTGTTCATATAAGTAACCTGCATGAATAATTATCCATTAATATGTATTTTACCACAATAACCATTTAAAAAATTTACAAAATCAGTAAACTATACCAATATTAATGCATCTTTTCTTCAACCACTTGTTTTTGAACATTGTGTTCAAATTACTTACAATGTGTCCTAAACAAAACACATTATATGCTTGCGGTGGCTGCCACCCAACTTCTGGATTGGAGACAGCAGCTAATAGTCCAAGATGTCTATCAGAAATTAGGCAAATTCCCAACTTATTTGGTAAAACTCGACGCCGGAGTAAAGAAAGGAACCATGCCCATGACTCATGTGTTTCACCTTCGAAAACTGCAAATGCTAGAGGAACAACTCTGTTAGCTCCATCTTGTGAGCTAGCAATTAGCACAGTCCCCTTATACTTTTCATACAAGAAGGTTCCATCAACTTGCACCATTAGTTTCAGATAATCAAATGCGTCTATACATAGTTTGAAAGTCCAAAAAACTCGACGAAACTTCGCAAAAGAAGCGTCAGTTGAGTTACTCTGCGGGAACTCCCTATAGACAAATTCATAATATGACCCAGGCATAAAGTGATCAATCGCTGCTAACCACTTCGGTAAAAAGGCATATGATTGTTCCCAATTTCCAAATGCAATGCCGATTGCACAGTGCTTTACTGTCCATGCCTTTTTGTATGTAACAGTATAGCCAAATATGTTATGCATTCTTTCAATGATTTGCCTAATTGACACTGAAGGATTCTCAGCCACCATTGACACAATGTGCGATGAGATGACGTCAGAGTCAAGCTTTGGATGATCTTGTGATAATGACGGAGAAAGACATGTGTGTGGCCCATTGTATCTTGTTATTTTTCAACGTCTGTCTCTCTCATCTCGACTTGTTCTAACTCTCCAAGAACACTGACCACCATATTCTGGACTACGATATTCTTTGTATTTCTCTGACGAGTAATGCACCTTAAATGTGTGGTGTTTTCGAACAGAGTATATCTTTACTGCACAGCGCATAGACTATTTATCTGGGAATCGCATACCAATATATAACTCTTGACTACTGTTCAGATCAATATTCTCATTTATCTCAGGGATCTCAATAGAATTTTCACCATCCGAATTAATCTGTGACAACATGGCATATGCTGGGTCCTCATATTGACCCAATGGAGTGACCCCAACCTCGTCAACATCGTCGCCCTCAGACTCATCATCTCCATGGTCATTGATATTAGGCAGAATATCATACTGATCTTCCTCTTCAAAATCATCCATAATATCCTCTGTTTCATTTGGGGGTGACGGAGGACTCGCATTGAAAATAGACTGATGAGATGAGCTTGATTGGCTAATCATATCAAAGGTAGGTTAAGCAGCAAAGTGCCTAACACTGGCCATGTCAGTATCAAATTGTGAGGTATAATCATTGGAACTTTGGATCTGTCTAGTTGATGGAAGGGATGGCGGTACATAAATCTCAACTTGAGACTCTGGTAAATTTGCGCTAATAGTTGATATATGCGCATATATATCCAGTGCGCCTAATTGACTTGGAAAATTTCGGTTGGCTTCCCACATGGTTTGGATATTATCATCATCTTCTAAAGTACATGCCAAATATCTTATGGGATTACGAGAATGAGGGTACCTATATACCAACTCGAACACAGATTGATTTGGAGCCAATCGCAACTTTTCACCCACCACTTTTTTCAATCCATTTAGAGTAATGCAGGCATCAACTCTTAATACTTTAGGTTTACCACAGATAAATGTTGCACCTTCTTCGCTATCATAAATTTTTTCATTTGCATATATGCATATGATTTCCTGTCTCACACTCATTGTGATCCTATTATACAACAAGTGTAATGACACGTGCAAAACAATCATTAATATCATCTAGATACATATATCGAATCATATATCTAAATTTATACACCTACTTTTACAATGCCACATACAATAATAATCCTCCATGTCTACATTGAAAATTATTTATCTCATTTAAAAAATATATATTTATATTTTACTTAAATATAAATATAAATATATATTTATAACATTATTTTTATTTTTTCATAAAATACCTCCATCATGAACTATGTTATATTCATATTATAAATATCATTATACACACACACACACACATATATATATATATATATACAAATGAATTTTTATATAATTCTTAAAGGAAATATATGTAACCGCTTTTCATTTATCTTTGTTTTATCTATATTATAATATATTTATTCATATATAAAGTCAGCTCTTTATCATCTATATTTTTTTAATATATGTTTTCTTATTTAATTTTTTATCATTTATTTACAAATAAATATTTTCTTTCATACTTTAACTTATTTTTTTTAACATTTTTCCTTCTCCCTATTACGTATTATGCATTATAAAGATAAACAAAAAAAATTTATAATCATTTGCTTTCTTCAGTTTGACTGTTTGCTAGTTAATAACAAATTTTTATTCCTTCATTTATAACAATATAAATTCAACTTATTCTCAGAACTACAGAATACTAAACTACATACTAAATACTAAATACTTACAAATATATATATATATATATATATATATATATATATTCAAATCATTTTTTTATTGCATGCCAGCGAGTTAAAAATATACTCAGCACATTCACTGCATACATATAAAGATAAATGCAGTAAATGTGCTGAGAATAAAACAAATAAACTAAATATATGAAACTCTAAATTTATTTACAATTATTAAATGTTTATTACACATTAAATAAAATTAATTTAAAAAAGATATTAAAGAAACAAAATATTCAGTAGTAGTATAATAATTTTTTAACTTCACTATGTTTATGCTTAACATTCATACCTGAAGATACTTAAGTGATGATCTGCATTTTTGTTTGTTTTTTCTGTGTTCTCTTCTTCCTTGCTTGATCTTTTCTAAACATAATAAATGATAATCAATAACAAAAGTGTGGAGAAATTGTGGTATATAACAAAAAAAAAATTAATAGATGTAAGAACGGCAATGGTAATAAAAAAATAAGGAGGAGAATAAAAAAAAACTTACAATAATATGGGATTAAAATAAACCAAGCCTCTTCAAAATAGGGAGAATGAATCAAAATGGAAGAAGAAAAAGGTTAAAGTGCAACAAAGGAAGTAAAAAAAAAAAAATACTAGAACGAAGGAACAAAGAGAAGAGAGAAAGAGAGGAAATAAAGGATGGAAATTGCCATTTTTTGAGGGAAGAAGAAAGATGGAAAGTGCAGCCGGGGAAGAGAAGGGGGAGGGGTAATAAACCTGTAGGAGGAGAGAATTGTAGCTGTAGCTTTGAGGTGCAGCTTTGCTGCACTGCATGCAGCAAAGCTGCACCTGGTCACGGGTCAAATGACCTGTGACCAATGACCAAAGGGTCACGACATCAGGGATGTCGCGACCCTTTAATTAATAAAAAAAAAATTTTAAACATTTGGAGAAATAGTTTTGGCGGCATAACATATGAGATATTACTTTATATTTTTTAAGGATGGGAGTCAAAATCCTGATCTCCTCTACCCGTACATGATTTCTTTTGTTTTCTTGCCACAAATTGAATCAAAAAAAAAGATAATTCCTAGATGAAGTTTTCAAGGAAATTCTTATGTAAATTTAATTTAAGTTTAAATATGCTTTTCATTTTTTTAATATTATAAAAAGTTTCTAATATGGTTCTTCTGGTTTTTATTGGATTAAATTTATTTTTCAGTATTTGAAAATTATATAATTAAGTTCTTTTGTCTTAATTTTGTTTATGTGATAAGAATAATGTGGTATTTCAATTAATTTATTATGTAGACACGACTTGGCAAATGACAAATGACTAAGTGAGATCATGTTTTCGTAATTACGTAATCCCCCTTCATATGTTTCTCTTTCAAATTTAAGTAAAATTTTAGAGTGATATAACTTTATTACTTGTTATCTTAGCAAGTTTATGTGGTCTAAATCATATGCGAGTTAACCATCGCAATTTCATCATTTTTTTTTTTGGCCATCATCATTTTGTTATCACAAGTCCAATATTAAAGCGAAAGGGCCCAATTGTATTTTTATAAAATATTAAAGGATAAATTGACTAAATAGAGATAAGAGCGATCACGTTGAAACTTTCATAATACTAGAAGGACTAAAAGTATATTTAAGTATTTGATTAATAAAAAATGGGTTGATACACAAAAACATGTTACTTATGCATTTTCATGAGACCTAACTCTTTTATATTTATTTATATATTAATAATTTATTAATTTTATCTATTTCTATAGAATGAATTATTTAAGAAATTTGTAAGTTTTAAAGTATTTACCATTAACTTTCCTTATGTGATTTTTTTTAATAATTCAAGATCATATCATTAAATTTCTGAGTAAATTACATAGACTTTTTTTTTTAATTTTATTAAAATTATATAGATATCTCATGAAATAAAAAGTTATCTTATACTTTAATTTAGTTTTAAATTTCTAACCAAAATATAATCTATCAAGGCTAAATATATTTTTGTTAACTAAAAAAATTTAAATAAATGATATTTTTGTCAAAAAAATTTAAAATTAGGATGTAGTATAAAGTAATTTTTTGTTAATTTTTTATTTTAAGAAATATTTGTGTAATTTCAGTAAAATTTAAAAAAAAATATGTGATTTACTCTAAATTTAAAAAATTATTTACTTACCATAATTCTAGTAAATAAAACAACCACTAAAAAACTATACATTTTTTCTTTTCCAAAAAAAAAAATTCTCATACTTGGTGTCTTAAAATTGCAGTACCAGTTCATCAGTGTTGAACACAACAAACTCAATTGGTGCAAATGTTTTTGGTTCTGTTCCAGTGCCCATGAGCCCATCTCCCTCTGTTGCACTAGCCCTATCAAATTCAATTAGCTCTCCACAAATTGACGTGATTTTTATGCTTTATAGCATTTTTTTTTTCAAACAATTGTATCTAAGGTCATGTTTGGGAAGAAAGTCTAAAAGCAGAATAAAAGAGGAAGTGGGAGAGCTGTCTCCATCAAACTTTGGAATCTAGTCTAGAGTTTCATTCTCTTTAGCTGAAAGAACGATGGATGGAGTTCAAAGCTCCAGATTCACGCACAAAATGGAGTTTAACAATTTTTTTCGTTAATTCTAACTAAAAATAATAATATTTGATTAATTTGTTACGTAGGAATATTTTAATCATTTTCTCCCTCTTCTTTTCATTTCATATTTTGTTTCTATCTTTCCAAATATGAAAAAACAAAAGCATTTATATTCTTTTATACGCTATATCAAACATAATTATAAATCATAGGACCTTTTTTCATTTTTAATCTATATTCAATTCTTATTTAAAAAAAAATTTATCTTGCATACCAAAGAATGCCTAAAAGTAAATCTAAAAATTTTACATTTTTACTTCTCTCGGCAAATTAATTTTGCCCCATTTATGTGGTTTTTTTCATTTCTTTTACTTTTCCTAAGAGTCAAACAGGAACAAGAACACCAGGCGGGCATTGTTGGTGGGATTGAGATTTTCAAAATTTTTTAAGGGAATTAACAATGTTAATTTCAAAAAATATAGACACAATATATAAAATTTGATTATTAATTTATAAATTTTATTTGTGATATTAAATGAAAGATACGAAATTCACTATTAAAGCATTTACACTTAGAAAATGACACATTTGTCTTGTATCAGCGTTTGACACATTACTCACTTTTTTTTTTCAAAGTTTCATATATGTTTTGAGTAAAATTTCATTCTAGTCCCTTATGAATACAATATTTTTTAATTTAATCCTTCATAAAATTATTTTTTAATTTGATCAATCACAAATAATGTATTTTTTTAATTTAATCCTTCATAGAATTGCCTTCTTAATTTAATTCTTTAAATATTGTTATTTTGAATTTAATTCCTCATTCATAAAATCATTATTAATAATATCATTTTATTAATCTACTATAAATGAAATAAACAGATATTATGACATTAATATATTTTTTAATAGGTTGTAAATAATATCCTTATATTAATCTACTATTAAATACCGTGGGAAATCTCAATTCCCAAGAACAAAACTTATACCAGACAATCAAACATCATAATTTTAGTTTCCTAACTTAAATTTCCTTAAAATTTGTTTTAAAAAAATTCTTACCAAACATCCTTTGAAGAAATCCATTCAATTCAATTACTCTTAGGTGTGGTTTTGGTAAGAATTTTTAATTACCTTATAGAATTAAATATCCAACTAATTGAAATCCATATATCAGTTACGTAGGTAATTAATGAAAAAGGTGTTTAGAATGGGTAGAAAAATATAATTAATAAATTTGTGTATTGTCCAAAATATTCATTATCTTCTCCATTTTACTTTGTTACAATTTTGTTTGTCTTTAACTTTGTGAGTTAATGTGGGTTTGCATATACATATGTGATGTTATATCCACTTATGTTCATAGTATAATTTTGTGTTGTGTGTATGTAGGTGTGTGCAAGTGTGTGTGATGTCATATGTATGTGTACACACATGTGCTTCATGTGGTGTCATATGTCCAATGTCGTATCATGTTTGTAGATGTGTAAGCATGTATGCTCAATATTGGGTCGCATGTTTGGTGTCATGTAGTGTGTGTATATTCACAAGCGCATGTGTGTGTGTGTGCACCATGTTGTGTATGTGTGGACACCCGCACTTTTGTGCATACAATATCATGTTGTGTGTGAGTGTTTGCACTTGTGGGTATGTGCAATAATGTTTCACGTGTTTTTATGCATGTAAGCAATGTTGGGTTATTATTTGTTCGTACATGTATGTGTTCATGTTATGTGTGTGTTAGTGTTCTTTTTTTTTTTTTTTAATGTTTGATGCGTTATAATGTGTTTGAAAAGCTGAAACAAAGTTAAAAAAAAAAGAAGATATTTTGATCCATAAACAAGTAAATATAAAAAAATAGGATAAAAAAAATAAGGCATTATATAATATTTGAAAATAGGTTATCTAAATTTCGTAAATAATTAATTTATTAAAAAAATAAAGATTAGATTCAGATGCAATTTTTAATATTTTTGTTATTAGATTTTTCAATTAAATTATAACAAGTATAAAAATTTTTAATTAAAATATAATAAAATATATAATTTAATTAAAAAATATACTTAACATATTTTGATTAACAATTTTAACAATAAAAACATAAAAAATTACATTTAAGTTTTTTTTTTCTAAATATATCTTTAGTCTCTAATTTACCGGTTTAATTGGTTAATCTATTTATTACACCCAAATAGGCCCGTCCGGGTTTAAATTAATGATTGAAACAACAAAAAATAAAGTGAAATTTGTCGTTGCATGTATAAATATTCGGACCAATTCATGATTTATAAGAAGAAAAACCTAGCCTTTGAAAAACAATCGGTATGAGTATTGGTGACACTGACCAAAGCTGGGGCTCATCATGGAGTTCACTGTGTACACAACCCTTGTTCTATTCTGCCCCAACAGCCCGTGAATTATTGATCAATTATGTTCAAGTGTGCTTGTCAGTTTTTATGACAGAAGGACAAGTTTTAGGCATATTTTTGTTGACTCATATGATTCACAAATGTCACAAACGATCTAGAAAGATATGAAATAAAGCTGGTCGGTAGCAGGTCATAAATAAATTAAAGTAAATTATTTTTTAAATTGTCAAAATTTTACTTTTTTATTAATGATTTTATAGTTTAAAAACTTATACCTGAATTCTTATGACTAATGGACAGAAAGGAAGAAAATCAAACATCAAATGAAATTAATCACAAATTTATGTGTGTGTGTGTGTGTGTATATATATATATATATATATATATAAGAGCAAAATTACTTGGCAATTTAGAGGTAAAAACTAAGAAACATTTGAAGCTTACTAATTGATTTATTTTTGGTTTCTAAAACAAAAAAGGGAAACAAATAAGAGGGTCCATAGAGGATGAGAGAGAATGCTGTAAGCGAGATTTCATGAACTAAATTTCATTTGCTCAGATTTATTTGGATATTTTAGATTTAAAATTTTTGTTTTTTTTTATTTTTTTAATATCAATAATTTTTTTTAAAATTAATAGTTAAAAGATTATTTTTATTATATATTTTACTTTATTCTAAATAAAAAATTAAAAAATAATAAAATATAAACAATATAGATTTGGTCTAGATGGTCTAAATTGTTAGAAGCACCATCTACTCCTCTCCTGCAAAAAAGAGGATTTGCTCAAAGCTTTCATGGTTGTCTTTACTTAAGAAAATTAGGGGAAATGGAGGTAAAAGTCCATCATGTCCACATTTGTCTTATTTGCTTGTTCAAATACTACATGAACATAAGATTGATGAAGGGTTTTTATGATGGTTTTAATTGTTATTAAATTATTTTTAATTTTAATTTTAATTTTTTTTGGTTTTGAATTGTGTTCCCTTATTTATATCAACAAATATCTAAACCTATACAACTAAACTCTCGATGAAGCAAAACCAATTTGGCATTGAAATCCCAAATATATTCAATTGAAGATTTAGTAAGTTTAAAATCAATCACAAACACAATTAAAATCTATTTAAACTACTTATTCGAATTATAGTAATTTGGGGAATGAGTTATTACTCCAGAGGGAGAGAGGGAGGATGTCTATTATCTTAATCACTTGGTATTTAAAATTTAAAGTAAAATGATGTTAGTAATAAATTAAAAACCAAAAGAAGCAAACAAAAAAGAAAACAATGCATTCATATGATTCAACTAGAATGAAAAGTTATAAAATTATCATTTGAGCTTATATAATAACAAGTTTAGGTGACACTTAATCTCAAAAGTTTTAGAGAAGGATCATCATAGTAGCTTCCATCTATTATTGTCGTTGAGCCATTTATACATCCCTCTCTTCCATTTGCAATTTAAGTTGTTTCACCTCATGTTGTAACACGGAGTAAGAAGGCTTAAAAGGTGAAATCCCACCATTGAAACAAGTAAGACACTTAAATGATTGGGGTAGGAAAGCATCTAACCCCAGTCCTCAAACTCAATAAGGGTGCTCTTAGTTTTCTAAAGCCAAATCCAATGACTCTTAATCTAAAATCTCTTGACAACAAAAGTGCTTGGCTTAATGCATTGAAATCTTCTCCTACAAATTCAAGCAAAGTAGAAATCAATAAATCATTTTAGCAATGTATCTTTTCAATTAAATCTAGACTTGACACTTTACTCCTACATTATGAAAACACTTATATTAATAGCTATGGCTTCCTCATTAATAAAAGATTTATTAGCCCTTTTATGTGTGGTAGTCCACACATCTCTTGGATGATTGGACCCCCATTCTTAACCTTCTACAAAGTTTAAGACAAATGTAACATATATTTCAAATTACATTAAAAGTTTAGTTGTATTGTTTACCAAAGTGAACTTATAATTTTGACCTTTTTTCATGGCAAGCTCTTTGATCCACTAATGTGTAAAATCATTTACTTTTATCTATTTTGTTTATTTTCTCCATAGTCATATGGTGAATGACAAAAACATATTTATAATATCAATCAAGATTACTGAAAGTATTGTTAAAAAAAAATGTTGTTATCATAGTCTTTATGTCAATATGATATTCTATGCATATAACCTATTGATCCTTCAGAATGCCCTTTAGGATGGTAAGGAATAGCTCATCATTAGTTTATGTGGCATCCTATCTTTCATTGTACAAATCCTATAACCACTTGGTTTTGATTGACTTAAAAATGTAGCTGTTATGTTCATCATTGACAACAAATTCAGCCTGCAATATAAAATTCAGCTATTAATAAATAAACATAAACAAGCTATAAAAGAATTGAATAACCAATGTACTACTACCTATATAATATCCTTAAACGTGTCATTCTTGCAGTTAGCTGGAACTATCTTCTAACTCTTGTCAAGCCTTGTGTGCCCAGGAAGCTTCCTATCACCATTAACTAGCCAAGTTTGTCAAGCTTTTTGCACCCATAGAGCTTCCTCACATTTATAATAAAATTCTAGCTCCATTCGGGTTTTCTTTTTCAAACCTGCAACTTCTCCTGAATGAATCTGCAATTGACAATCCTAACGCTTATTTTCTAATAGCTTAATTTTATTTTATTTTTGAATGTTTCCCACTTAAGACTAATTTCAACTCTTTAGATCTGAGGTAAGAATCAAAGATACTGAGTTTTTGATGTAGCTTAAAAGCATGCATTTTAAGTTCAAATAAGATGTCAATGCATGGCAACTTGGACTCACTCCACTTTAGATAAGTAAAGCCTATGACATGGTACTGAAGTAATGGAGGAAAGAGAATTGCTTTCCAAAGTGGAAAAATAATCTAACTTCATGTTTTGTCAGTACATACACGAGGCCTGTAAATGTAGAATGAGCTTCGGTTTTTTTTTAATATAAATATAATTTTTGGAAGACTTAGATTTTTCTTCGTGATCGTAAGTCACATTTTAAAATTGATGTACTCCATTGATGTAAATATTTATTGGTAGACTAAACTAATGCGAAATGTGTCTTTAAAGAATTAAAATAAGAATTTATTAGAATATTGCCCATGCCAACTTCACGGGCAATTATAAAATCTGTAAGTCTCAGAGCAAAAATTGCTAAATAAACAAGGAAAAATAATAATTCTCCTATAACTTATATATATATTATTACTTGTATTTTTTGTGCAGGCACTTGTATAACTATTAGATACAAGGCATTAGTCTCCATGACTTTATTCAAGTATCAATAATTTAGCTACAAAATTCACGTCGAATCCCAACAAGTGGAGGGACCGTCAATGGGGGCTTGAAGGCTTTAGCAAAGCGATCAAATAGCATTGAGATAGTGATGAAACTCCAATTGGAACACTATATCAAGTTATTAAATATGAGTTTAGATTTTTTTTAATTTTTTATAAAGTTAAAAAAAGAATAAGTAGGCCTTATATACTTTCCCCAAGTTTGGAATTTCTCATTTTCTTATTAATTTAAAAAAACAAATACAAAATGTATAAAACTCATCACTTAAATGATTTCACATATTTAAATAATTTATAAAAAATTTTAAAGAATTTTTTTTTAACTAAACACACTACTTTTGCAGTATTGGTTGAAAAGTGTCCTCATTCGTTTTTAATTGATAAAAGATTTCAATCAAATCAGCAATTGTCATTTAATAATGTTAATTTTCCTTTGATAAAAAGATTTGATAAAATATTGAAAACTTTTATGAGATAATATATGGTTCAGCATTCTTAAACATAAAATACAGCAACATTGGGACATTCCAATGTGGATGACCAAATACTGGAGAGCTGGATAATAGAATTTAGAGAGACAGAGAGACGATCAACAATATTGTGGCACATCAGTGAGAAGAAAATTCCATAGCAGCAAAATATGTCAATATACATTTTCCATCCAAAAAATTCAAACCTGGCTTTTTCATTATGCTGTAATATCTATCCTCTCCACCCATCTTTGTTTCCTGTTGTGACTAAAGGCGAGGATATTTCCATTGCTAAAGAAAAATAAACTAACAAGCAACAACAGAATAAAGCATAGAGAAACAAGAAAAAGCAACATAAATTAAATAAATAATAATAATAATAATTAATGAAGCAAGCCCCACAAGTTAAAAAAGTGAGATTCTCCGTCTTTATGTCCTTCCCTTCGTTGTTTTATATTTAATCATTCATCTCCCCTTCCCTCCCCCGCTTCATTAATTTTGTCCATCTTCTTTTCCCACACAGCCAATACCACGCGAACTCATTTCGCGTGAAAATAACCTG
The DNA here is from genome assembly GCA_032878935.1 of Erythrophleum fordii. NCBI lineage: Eukaryota > Viridiplantae > Streptophyta > Magnoliopsida > Fabales > Fabaceae > Erythrophleum > Erythrophleum fordii. The sequence continues at coordinate 24,733,902 of JAVQMF010000058.1, read as the reverse complement.
TATGATCCAAAATCGCAAATCACAAATCAACAGATTTTCACTTCCATTATTTATCTGTATCATCCTTCGCCATAACAAATTTCTAGCTCCAACCAACAATATCAGAGAAATAATAACTAAGAAATCAACGGCTTTTTTGAAACCTTGTTTTGGATCCCCTTGGAGCATGAGACCGAGAGAAATCACGATAAGCTATGCCTCGCAGGTTGATCATGAAAAAATTTCCTTTGACAGTTATAATTCAAACTATTGTTAGAACATTGTGCAAATCTTTGTTAAGACTACAGTTTTATGGAGGTCGGCTTAACTACCGTTTTGTCACCATTGTGAAACACACAATTTTCTTATAGTGAAATAATTTGTTTGGATTTTTTTAAAATATTTTTGATGATATATTTGTTACTAAATTACTTTAAATTTTCAATTTTTTTAAATAATTAACCAAATCAAATATTTTTATGTTAAAGTACAAATGCTCTAAAATTATATTTCCTTCTAAAGCATATTTCATCCAAACACACTTAAATGATAAAATGCGCATATCCTCAATGTCGCTTTTGGCGAAGCATCAAGGAATAATCATTATATCAATGCTCTGAGTCCGTAAGTGATCATTATATATATATATATATAAAAGACTGCAATTAAATTTAAAATTTAAACTATCTAAATCAATTCTAAACAATTCAAATCACTTCTCAACAAAAAATGCACGCTAGGCACTTCTCTAAGAAAATGCAATGAATTTGAACTACATATGTAGTTATAGCATGAATATTAATTTTTGATATAATATATATAGTTAAATAATTATAATTTTTTAATAAAAATATCATATATTATTATTTTCTCAGACCTCATTAAAAAAACCAAAACAAAACAAAATTTCTTCCACTCCCTCTCCGTCTCCAGCCTACTTGATCACCTTCTATCAAATACTACATCCCTCTTTCCTTCCCAGTTTCCACTCAAATGAAGGATCAACATTCCGTCCTCCAACCATTCCTACCCATTTCTGCCGCCGCCGCCGCCTCTTCGTCGTCGCTTCATCACAATATTAATGCTTGCAATGCCAAAGATTTCTCCTCAAACAATAAAAGTGTGATCATTAGGTTGCTTTTAGTTTTCTCACTTGCAGCTATCTCATTATGGGCAAACTATGAAGCCTCCAAAACCTTTGAGATAACCCTAATAAACGACGCCAAGGATTCCCCAGCTGGCCGCCGTTTTTCCATCTTTTACGTCTCAAACGACAGGGCCACCCGGATACTTCTCAACGCCAGCTCCTTCGTCCAGCACCTTCTTTATCCTAGTCCCCACCAATACCGCAAGAAGCACATAGCCCACGTCACCCTCCGCCTTGCCAGCCTGAATCTTAACGCCACCGCCATCGTCTCCGCCGGAAGAAAAGTCAACCGTTACGTTATTGACCTGAGCCCATCGTTGCTCGAAGAGGCAAACTATAAAGAAGCAATTGTGCCAGCTGTCTTACGTGCCATGGTTCGACTATGGCTATGGGATGGCCAGTCTAGTGCTCCATCGAGGCTCATCGACGGCGTGGTGGAGTACGTGGCGGAGGTGGGAGGATTTTCCCTTGCAGAAGTCTACAGCGCCGGCCAGGGGTCGCCGGAATGTAAGGACGTTGACGATGGTTGGTGGGAGGATAAGGACCCACGGGACGTGGCACGTTTCTTGCACTTTTGTGAAGCACACAATGAGGGGTTCATCGGACGGTTGAATCAAGCCATGAGGGACACGTGGCATGATCTGATTGTAAATAATGAGTTGGGGTTCCCAGCAAGGAAGTTATGTGGTTTATTATATAATGCTTCTTGGGGCCCCACAAAGTAATGATACGATGCTTCCATCGTGATCTGAAAATTTGTTTTATTTAATTTATTGTTTAACTGGATATTATTATTTTGGTTTAATTTGAAATTTGGTTTGTGGAAGGTAATGCTATTGATTTCATACGTTGCTTATTACAGAAATTGAAAGTGAGACCAAGAAGGACTCCCGGGCCTGCGTTGGCAAATATTGATTATCGACCTAATTCGCATCGTTGTTCGACGCAACATGTGCGTTTGTGGAGTCAGCGCACCTAATCATATGCTGTAACGAATCTTGATTCTAAGAAAACAAATGAGCCTTGCAATAAAAAATAAAATTATAATTAAGATTAGATTTAAATGTAATTTTTTTTATATTTTTGTTATTAAATTTTTAAATTAAAATATGCTTAAGTACATAATCTAATTGATTAATCATATAATTGTTTGTAAAAATTATATACTCCTTCCGGTCTATATTATAGGACACTTCTGATTGTTTTACACAATTTAATAAAATTACCTAACTACCTTAAACTTTTTAATTGTTTTTTTAATTTTACCTTTATTAATATAGGAGAGAGAAAAAAAAAAAAAAAATATATACTAATACTACCTACTCCACCTTAGACGTTCACTCCATTCGGAGTTAGGAAAAGATGAAATAGTACAATTTTTTTTTTAACTTTATCAATCACTACAACTGTTATAGACACCATGTCAGCGAAGAAGCTCCCGATGATCTCCTTTTCCACCACATCTGACTAAACACAATGGAGGCGCATGGAGCCACATCCGATTGTTGCTTCTGTGCAGAGGAATAAAGAAACTTTCAAGCCAAAAAAAAATGGTAGGCAATCAGAATCCGAACGTGCAACTTGGAGGCTATAAATAGCAATACTCCCTCATTAATCTAGATACGTTGAACACCTGAAGAAAGAAGCCCCTATTCTCAAAGAAAGAAGGCATTCCCCTATTTTTCATTTGTCACTGTGGACGACGATAAGGCAAGCTTCAAGGGGCAAGAGTAAACTAGTCATTTCATGCTTGTTTTAAACCTCAAGCCATGCTTTGTAGAAGACGATAGTTCACCACTGAATGTCACGAGTTGTCAAAGGAATTGCTAATATTACACCCTGTTTTTTTGAGTTTGTGGATGTGGCTCTATTTGGAGGAGACATCAGGACGCAACACAATCCTAGCAACTTGAACCTTACTTAAGCTAGTTTAGATGGAAACCATATCGTCAAGGAAGAAGACACTAAGGAAGAAGACACTAAGCAGATGATTCATGGCGAGGACGATGTCGACTGTGAGGATAATGAATTACAAAGCATCATCAGTTACAGCGTGTATTTCATTTTTGGTGGAAATACATTTTTCTTTCTCCAATTACGTAGCAATATCTTGTTCAATTTTTAAATTTTGTTTTCCATTAAGTAGTAATTTTAGCATTTATTAGAATTTTTGTTGTTTAATTAAATTGCAATATCATAATTTATTTTGACCTTTGTTCTTAAATTCTTGTATTATTTCAATAATTTGCAATAATTTTGAGCAATTTAGTGGTCATATTTGGTAAATTATTTTTGTTGTTAAATTCTCTTTTTATATTGAATAGTAATTTCAACATTTAAAATTATTTTTGTTGTTTAATTAAGTTATCATTTTAGAATTTATTTTCACCTTTGTTGTTAAATTTTATTTTTATATGTAATTAATTTTGCCTCTTTATGGTGTAGGCCAATCTTTACCTGAAGCATCAACCAAGCAACAAAATTTTTTGAGCAATGATCAAAGAGATTTTATTGCTCGTTATCTTAGGCGCTTAGTGCATTATGGGAAGCTTAAGCCTAGAACAATAAAGGATCTCATCATAATGTTTAACACTTCCAAACGCACAATTGAACATATTTGGCGTCAAGTTAGGAATACGGGTGTCTCCTTACACAATAAGACAAAAAATTGTGAGCGAAAGAGGATTGAGTTAGACCTTGAGCGAATACGTGAGGTTCCTTTATCACAACGGACCACACTCCAATCATTGGCCTGTGCACTGAACACCAACAAATCCGCCATAATAAGGAGAAAGAAAGAAAGGACTATTCGACGGCACTCTAATGCCATTGAGCCATTATTGAAGGAAGATAACATGGTTGCTCGCCTTAAGTTTTGCTTGTCCATGATTGAGCCTAACAACATTCTACATGATCTGATATTCAAGCCTATGCATAACATTATTTATATAGATGAAAAGTGGTTCTACATGACGAAGAACATGGTGAACTATTACTTGCTATTAGATGAGGAAGAATCACTTTGAACTTGCAAAAATAAGAACTTCATCACAAAAGTATGTTTCTGATTGTTATTGCACAGCCTAGATTTGATAGTGAAAGGAATGCAACTTTTTTTTTGGCAAAATCGGTATATTTCCACTTGTAACTAAAGAGTCTGCAAAAAGAAACAGTGCTAACAGGCCTGCAGGAGCACTTGTCATTAAACCCATTACTTCAATTATGAAGGATGTTAGTAGGCAGTTCTTGATTGAGAAAATGTTACCTGCCATTAAGGAAAAGTGGCCAAGGGAGTTTTCTAGTGAAACAATATACATCCGGCAAGATAATGCTCCTTGCCATATTGATGGAAATGATGAAGAGTTCCGTTGAGCTACAAGCGAAGGTGGGTTTGACATACATCTTATTTGCCAGCCACACAATTCTCTAGATTTAAATGTTTTAGATTTAGGGTTTTTCAATGCTATCCAAGCATTACAACACAAAGAAGCACCAAACAGTATAGAAGACCTTATTCAAGCAGTTGAGAAGGCATTTGAGACTTATCCCCTCAATGAGTCAAACAAAATTTTTCTAACTTTACAGAGTTGTATGATGGAAATTATGAAGAGTAGAGGTTCGAACAAATACAAGATTCCACATATTAAGAAAGGGATAATGGAAAGGGAAAGAGCACTACCAATACAAATAAAGTGTGATGAATCCATTGTGCAAGAAGCCTTGGGTTATCTGAGCTCAATTGGAGTTTGAGAATGGTGGCTATTTCTTTTTGGAGATTAAAGATATTAAGTGCTGGCTGTTTCTTTTTTTGAAGAATGAAGATATGTACTATTTCTTTTTTGAAAAATAAAGATATCATGTGCTATTTTTTTTATAAGAATTAAGATATCATGTGCTATTTCGTTTTTGAAGAATGAGTTTTAATGGTCAAACTTTCAATTTATACATTCTGTTAAAAGTAGCAATTGCTATATAGTGCTAACTCAAGTCCTAAATGAAGATATCCATTGTGTTTTTTCCATTGCCATAATTGCTGTTGGTTTTTTCATTGTACTTTTTTTGCCTTCTTATCTGCCTTCAAACTGTATCGAAGAAAATGACCAATTTAGAACATGCAATCACATTACACACAACCAAATTATTAGACTGTATCGAATTCATTAGGTGTTGAAGTCTATACGGGTTTGAAGATTATGCACCCTGAATTCATTAGGTATCGAAAAAAATGACCTATTCATAACAGAGATGAAAACTAATGTACCCTGCTTGGATCAAAACACTTATTACACGCAGATTATATGCAAACAACATCCAGTATCATTGTCCCATTTGACTAATTAGAAAACAATACTCCAGTTTGACTAATTAGAAAACAACATCCAGATTAGCAAAGAAAAAAAGAAAACAACATCTAATATCATCACAACATTTAGAACAATGACACATATTCGGCTAATTAGAAAACAACATGATGATAACCAAAAACACAGTCCCTTTTCGTCTTCCTAACAATCTTCACAGACTCCACAGAAATTTGCAAAAAATATGAAATCTCCACAATCCCTTTCCACAAAAATAAAAAGCACTGGACAACAGAGATAGAATGTATCAATAGAATAGAGACAGAATGTAAATGCGCAAAAAACTCTCAATGAACCTCCTTATCTCTACTTCCTTATCAGCCTCTCCATCTGACTCAAGATCTAGTAACTCATTCAGATCGAAATCTTGTACTCACAAGTCATTTCCACTATCGCTCTTCATCTTCTTCGGTGCATTTTGTTCTTCTTCCTCTTCATCACCATCGAACGAATCAGCCACCGCCTCCAAACCATCGAAGAACTCAGGAGCTGCAACGAATGGGTCCAATGAATCAAGGATGACACCGAACTGGTCCAACGAATCTGGGCTGACTGCATAAGGGTCCGAAGAATCTAGGGCCACCACCGAAAACTTCTCCCATATCATGGTCTCGCCTCTGAGTTCTTTGATTTCCTTGCGTGGACATTGAAGGTTGAGCCCCAAGTTCTTTGATTTCTTTGAGTTCTCCATAGGGTGAGAGGAAGAAACACAAAAATGTCATCTCGCATCTGTGGCCGCTACTCGCTATTTGAGAGGGAACTTGAGCTCTAACCATGCTAAAGCAAAATAGAGTCAGACGAAAAGCCCTCGAAATGTTATCTCCATTGTAGTATAATGGGTAAAAAAAGATCAAACAAAGATTTTCTTGGTAAGTATAATGGGTGGTTGTTTTTTTCCTAAAAAAAAAAACTTTTATTTTCTTAAAGAGGGGCACTTTTGAAAAGTTTGCATACAAAATACATAGTGCCTTATATTTTGGACCAAATACACCTTTTGGGAAGTGCCTTATATACTGGACCGGAGAGAGTATTTATTATGATATTATCAAAAATTTATGTACTTGTTATGTTTTAATTAAGAAACTTAATAGTAAAGATATAAAAAATTATATATAAGTTTTTTTTTCTAATTATGCGATGTTATTATATGGCAAGCAAATCTTGTCCAATTTAAAAAAATATTTGTTAAATAAAAAAAGAGATATAGAAAATGTGTAGATTTTCTACACATTTAGCATGTACTTCCTTAAGGTGAAATTTCAATTTATTAAATTTTATATTTTACATTTTTGTAATTTAAATAATTATTATTTTTTAAGTCTACACTTAAAAAATTTTTTTATTTTACATTCAGTTTCATTTAAAATAAAAAAAAATTAAGATCATAAAAAAAATTTAAATCATCTAAATCTAATTTGAATGATTCAAATTAAATGTCCAAGAGATCTAATTTGGACACAAAAAGGGCCTAACAGAACCCATTTATGTGACCCCCACCTCTCCATATCTCTTTCTTTCTCATACATACATAGGTGGCAGAGAATTCATGTCCATATTTTTAAATTTATTTATTTTATTGAAATTAAGAAAATGTGTTATACTTGATTTTTTTTTACAATGAAAAATAAATTATAATTACATTTATTTTAACAAGAATATCCTTATATCTATTATTTATATAATATAATAAGTATTAATATGTATTTAGTCAAAATAAATTGAATTTATATCTTTTAATATAAAATAAATAATATTGAAAGAAAACTTAAAAAATATTTTTTTTAATAAGTTATAAATTTACTTAAAAAATTAACATTATTTTTGAAGTTATTTTAATTATATCTTATTTTTAGAGAAAATTGTATACATTATCATAATAGAATGAAGGGTTGTGTAATTTAAATATTTCTTAAAAAATAAACATAATTTACTCTTATATTTATGTACATGTATGATATTTTTACGTGGCTTATTTGAAAACAAAAAACAAATGGTTGAATTGCACGAATATTAAATGAAGCATTTTTGCAAAATAAATTTACACAATTAATGTAAAATTATGTGAAATAATGTTATTTGTATGATTTTTTTTTCCTTTTATAATTTTCAACAGCGGAACTGATTTAAGGGCTCACCAAAAAAATATATTTAAGTGGAGCCAGAACTTGAATGGGGTCATTTATAATAAATGAGAGTTGTGATTCAATTATAGTTTTCAATTGTATGAATAATATTTTTGCTATTTAAATCTAAAATATTTATATATGCATTTTTTAACATTTAACTAAGCATAATTTCTTATATTTTTATTATCAATTTTTTTTAATTAAAATTTAATAAATATATAGTTCTCTAATAATATTATATAATAAATATATAATTTAATTAAAAATATATGTAATTATATGTAAAAATCATATACTTATCATAATATTATTAAATAATCATATATTCATCATACGTTAATTAAGAAAACTGATAATATAACATAAAATTTTTATATAAGTTTTCATCTTTTATGTGATAAGAGAATATGAAGATTCAGGCCAAAAAATTAAAAAAAAAAAAGAACAAAACAAAAGGAAGAGAGAATATGAAGAAATGGGCCATAGGTCCACACCAAGCTGATGCCACTCATCATTTTGCTTTATTATGTTTCGTGGACCCCCAAAAAAAATCCTATTATATTTGTCCAAAAATATTAGAGTTAAACCTTATTTTAATTCTTCATAGATAAAATATTTTTTAATTTAATATTACATAAAACTGTCTTTTGTCTTTTATAAAATTATCTCCTTAATTTGACTACTCATATACAGATGCTTTTCAATTTAATGTTTATAAATAAAACCATTATCAATTATGGTCTTTTACATATAGGCATTTTTCAATTGGATAGAAAAATATTATTAATTAGTAATTTTATTTGTAAGAAATCAAACTAAGAAATAATTATCTGTGAGAAACTATATTAAGAAAGCAATTTTATGGAAGATTAAATTGAAAAGGTAATTTTATCAAGAACTAAATTGACAAATACATTATCTATGAAGAACTAAAATAAAATTTTACTCAAAAAATATTATATTTATTCTTTCGCGCTCTAGGGGAATGGAATTTTCACAAGTAGATGTTGATATGTAAGTATATTTGTTTAATATACTTTAAAATACCATGCATATAACTATAGAGTTAACTCTTATCAAATATTTTTAAAAATACATAATATGGTTTTATAAATTTGCTTTTTTCTCGTGTCTCGAAAAATATATAGAATATGATGTACCTAGAGGCAAAAATAATTTTCTACCAATTAATAATAATAATAATAATAATTAATTCTTATATGTATAACTTTATAGTTGTTTTCAAAAGGATAAAAGAAAATAAAATGAGACTCTTGGGGTTAAAATTTGCTTTTTCATCTGAGAGTTTTCGTCCAATTGATATTTTTCCAGAAATAAGTGACAAAAAAATCTGATACACATAAATTTGATCTCAGTTGCATCTTTTGGTCTACTCCCAAAACCTTTTACATTTTTTGAATATATATCTATATATATAATTGTGGCATGTAATAATGAATTAAGACCTATGAGACGTATTTGTATGATTTACCAAAAATTTCTTCTAATTATAATGTTGCAACATAATAATTAAGCACGGTAAATTCTTTAAAATTGTCTTAATAATTAATAAGCTGTATTTTCTATTTTAAATATTCGAAAACTAATTCTATTATGATAATTATATAAAATTTTTATAATGCACTAGAATCCAATTATTGGAATTTATAACATTTTTTTCTCTTCATATTATAATAGTAGAATTTATATGTGTTTACTCATTTAGAATTAAACTTTTCTAATCCCAAAAAGGGAAATAAACTCCTCGTAACATTTAATTAAAATAAAATTCAGTAAATTGGATAAGAAATGATGGTAAAAATACCTTGTATCATCAACATTTATCCAAATGCATTGTTAATATATTAGCTATATATATAGGCACAGACTACTTGATCAAAACAAGTAGAAGTAGAGCGTTCAGTTAAGACAGTTCAGCTAACTTAAAATTCCCTGACGCTATCATTCAACAGTATCATGATCATCATATGTAAAATCTAACAAAAAAGAAGCAAAATCACAATCGGGCTAACCAAAAAAACATATAATACCAAAAAAAGCACATACTTTTTTCTCATCATTTTTTGCTCATCTTTTCTTGAACAATGCCTTCATTCCCTGCAAGCATCATGTATTTGTCCTTCCTTGTAAGACTAGTACACTCAAATCTCAAAGCATCCCCTAACCTTCTTTGTATGTAATTAGCCACTTCAAAGCTAGACCTTCCACCACTACATGTGAGATTTCTAGGCACTTTCTCAAGAACCTCAATGTAATAGCTAGGCCTAGGATTCATCAAAAAGAAAATTGGATCCAAACACTTAAGCCCACTAGCTGTGGTCCCATAGAACATACTCACATTAGCATTAATGGCCACAGGAACAATCTCATCAGCCAATTCAGCAAACAAAGAGCTAAATCTCAACAAATATGGCTCCCTACAAGTTGTTCCTTCAGGGCATACCACCAAGTCACCTTCTTTGAGAAGAATTTCCATGGCTTCCCCATCTTTCTTTCTGTCCCTTGTGAGTCTCACCGTTCTTATTGGGGCTATTATCTCAGACACTCTGCTTAAACTATATGTGACTGCAGTTAATGGCTTGCCCAGACATGTGCTGAGAAACACAGGATCTAATAGGGTCCTGTGGGTACAAACATATAGTACCCCTTTGGTTTGGTATGATTTTTTGGGGTTATGGCCTTTGAAATTGATGTGTACACCACTAAAAGTGGCTAGAGTTATGGCTAGTTTGTAGGGCAGGAAGATTCCCAGGAGGATTCTGTAAATGGCCAAGGGTATTCCAATTGGAAGCCACAGGAACATGTAAAGTGTTGCTGATGGAGTGGGCAGGAATGCTAGCCTACCATCATGGAAAATCAGAGGCTTTGGGTATTTTTCCCTTGGCATCACTGAGCCTTCATTTTTCACCACATAAGCTTCCTGTCATGTCATGGAATTAAAACCATTAAATGCAGTGTATGTGGCTAGATTCTATATTGTTGTACCTGCAAAATTTAACATGTCAGAAGGTGAAATCATACATACACAGTGGGTTTATAATTGTGATTGCTTGTTGTTTGTGTTTTTGTCTAAATGATCTCAATTTCTATTTTACCGGCTTCTGAGGGTTCCCAGGTACCTTAGTGGGCAAAAGAAACAGGAAAAATATAAAACATAAAAGACAACAGTCAAACAGTAACACATTTAAAGCTTGGTCTCCTAGGTCCTCCTTTTAGGCATTTTCATATTTTTCTCCAAGAGTATCATCTGATAGCTTAGGAAAACGACGTTAATACTGGAGCCTCTCAAAAGAGCCTTCAATTTCTTACCTTGCAATGGGAGATGAAGAGATGATCATGGACATTGTGACTACTTCCAAGTCCAATGTCAGGCTTTCTGTCTCCAAAGTACTCCTTAAGAGCTCCATGCTTCGCAACCAAACCAGACCCAGACACCAAACCAGTGAAGTAGCCTCCAACACCGTGCAACTCTGTGCCTATAACCTCATCAACACTCAAATACTCCTTCAGAAACCCTTCCACCATTACCCTCGGCACACTTGTGACCACAACCCTACAGCCCACTGAACCCAACACCTCACAAGCCTCAAGGTTCAGATTCTCCAGATAAAACTTCGGTAAAACTGCCCTTGAAGTTTTTTCCATGTCCTTTATTCTGAGCCCACAAAAGGTTATAAAGGTCATGACCCTTAGCTTCAGGCCATAGTCTAGAACCCATAGTATAGGACATGAGAGAAGCAAGAGGAGGGCTCTGAAGATGCTTCCACCTTCAAAGGCAACAAGCATGAAGAAGGGAAAGAAAGAGTGGGACCTTAGGAGAACTCTGTGAATGTCACAGGCTAGTGTGTGTGACTTTCTACCCTCCAAACTACATTTGGTAATGCTAGGAAAAGATGGAGAATGTGATGGTTTAACTGACACAATATTGCTTAAATGGAAGCCATAAGTGCTCATTTTTCTTGCAGCTCTATGACATGAGGTAGCTAGCAGCCAGAGGACTACCATTAGAAGCACCATGGTGATTAATTTAATTTCTTTGAAAATTTTCCTCTCAGTAATGATGATGGTGGTGGTACTGGAGAATAGAAAGTGCTAGAAACTAGAAAGGCTACGCTTGAGGACAGAGGGAGGAGTAAATGGGTATTTGTGGGGAAAAGGAAGAGGTTGCGGAGAATATTTATAAGAGTCATTAAAAGGGCGCAGGAAGAGAAGGTTGACCGTGGCATTTGGTTAACCACACCACTGGCATTAACTTCACCTTTCACATTTTCTTTTGTTTTCCTCTTAGATTTTGTTCCCTTTTGGCTTTGTTCGTAGCATTTTCCTTCATTCATGCAAGTTTCCTCTACATTGTACCTCTTTCAGATTTTGTTCCTTCCTGGCTATGTTTTTAGAATGTTCTTTCATTCATGCAAGTTTCCTCTACATTTTGCACTATCTTGAACTTTTCAAGGAGAAATGTTGTATAAAATACCATCTAAATATTATGAAGTCTGAGTAATTTTCTGAAAAGCTCTCAAGAAATTGAATACTTTGATTATTAGATCTTTGAGATTCTCATTCTATTAAAAAATTTCTGGTAAGAATCTCAAAGAAAATCTAATGAGCAAAATGCTCAATCGCCCAAAAAATTTTGTTATCTACAATGAATTATCTAATCTCACATCATACCTTTTAATTTTTATAAAATACTGATAATTTTTTTTCAATAGTAATTTCCAATTTTCATAGAAATATAAAAATCTTAATTATTTCATCATATATTACTATTCAAAATATTTTAAAAAACAAAAAAAAAAAAAAGAGATAAGCTCCTAAAAGGGTTTTCGCTTGGCCATTGACATATAAACTGTAGGTAGGTCGAAATGTTGGTGACCGCCATTGATAATCTGAATTTATTTTTTGAAAATTGGCGTCACCACCCCCCCAAAAAAAAAACAAAACCAAAAAACCCAAAAACACATACACACAATATAGCTATTTGTTTTTTTGTAGCTTTGGAAAGTGTAATCTTTTGAATTTTTCATCTTTCATATTTCCAATAATCAGTACATGCGACAGGATACGTAGTATAAATTTAGTAGTGTGACGATATACTAATCGAAAATTGATGTACTTGATTTTATACTTTAGCTAATTAATCAGTTGTCTATGAAATAACTAATCACAGCCTTCTATAAAGCAAATAAATGTTGAATGAAAATATTAAAAACTTAAAATCTATATATCTATAAATTTTGTAGAAAGTCGTTACTGTTCATCAATTTTGGAATAGCAACGATTTCCTCTCTTGAGCTTCATGCCTTTTTTTTAATCTATTTTTAAATTTTAAATTTTTTTACTGTATTAAAACCTGTGACATAGGCCCCTTCTAGTTTGGGTATAATCATACTTAAGTTATAAAAGAGAATTTGGATTAAAGTTAAAGAAGATTATAAATTCAGTTAGCGAAGGGTTGCAAGTAGGAAACCCCCCAAGGCAAACTTTTTTTTTCCTTTTTGGTTATGTGGTGATAGAAAAAATCTAAGTATAAGAATTAATATTTTCTTTTATATTTAACGAATTTAGATCATATGCATTTAGAAAGTAAATACATGACATATGATTGGAAAAAGATTAAAAAAAAAAGAAAAAAAATAAGTAGAAAGAGAGAAAATGAATCCCATACACATTCTTACTTTTTTATATTATTCTCTCTTATTGTACACAATGCAATACTGTAGAAGATCTTGGGGCATAATTGACTTAAATATTACTACTAAATCACCAACGTAGATCCTATGTAGTGATTACACAAACGTTGTTAGAGAGAAAAATGAATATATAAAAAAAAATTCTTAGATGCAAATATACTTAATAATTAGGATCTACTTCTTACATATATGGACTAGTAAAAAGCAAACTTTAACCGTTGAGTGTACATGTACACAATAATTTTTTATAAAATGTGTGAACATACGAATGAGATCTGTTGGTGAGCAAATCCTCTCTTAAGGGGTGAGAAGTGGAAGGTGTTTTTCATAATCTGGACTATTCATATTTAATTTGAGCAGTTTAGATTTCTTTTTGTTTTTTAAAATTTTTTTAAAACAAAATGTATAATAAAAATAATCTTTCAACTAATAACTTGATAAAAGATAATAATTTTAAATCTGAATTATTTTGATTAAATTTGGATAGTCCAAATCTAAATAGATATCTCTTAAAATGTAGAAAAATCAGTTCAATCCCCTACTTTTTTTTTTCTCTCTCTTCAACTTTATCTTATGAAGTATCAAAAGATCTTGGCCTAAATCACACATAGCTAATGGCTTTTAACTTACTCAAATGTTAATGGCATGACTATATGGGTTAGTGTGTTACAAAATCTTCAGAGAAAACTTATGGAACACCCATGTTTCTGTTTGCTTGTTTTGTTTGTGAGGTGGTTAGAAGACCAATTCATGTCATTCTCATTTAACGGTTTGGTGAACACTCAATCATTTGATATGTCTGTTCAATATATGCACATAGTTTGCATGCAAACAGTAGGAAGATTTACATATCTTTGGCCCTCTTATTTTGTTTTTCTTTCCTTCCCTTTTAATTGTTTTTTCAAATAAATGAAAGAGTAAATTATTCTCCTATTCCTTAAGGGGTGTTTAAATTACACAAGTCTCTCATTTATTATAAAAATATACACAAACCTACTTGAAACTAAAATATCATCCCAAAAAAAAAAACTCTTAACAATAATATTGATTTTTTTTATTAAAAGCATAAATTATTAAAAACACATTTTTAAAAGTTTTATTTCATTGTTATTCATTTTGTATTGAAAATTATAAATGTAATTTATTTTAATTTTAAAAAATTGACTATTTTATTTTGAAGAAATATATATTTAATACTTTTTATATTATATAAATAATAGATATAAAGGCATTTTGATCCAAATAGGTGCAATTATAGCTCTTTTTGCTACAAGGGAGGTGAGACATCTTTTAATTTGAGAGGAAAAAAATATAAATTTTTAAATTATGAAAAAGGGCCGTGCAGTTTAAATATCTCTTAAGAAAAGAGAGTATAATTTACTCTAAATTTATTATCCTATTGTTCATGCATTTATAGTTAGATGGTTCATTTTGAATTAATTGGGTATTAATATCTGGGCATGCAACTTAATATGGTTCATTATAGCTTCTCCATATATAGTTTCAAAGTGTTAAGTGGAAATCAACCCGTCGCCCTTGAGCTGTCAATGAACGGGGTGGTTTTGCCTATGATAATGTATGTCACGGTGATCTTGGAACCATGTAAAGTAAATGGTAATTAATCAACAATAATTTAGCTTCAACTACATTAATCTTAAATCAAACAAATAGACTCAAATTATAAAAATTACGTGGACCAAATCAATAATAAAAAGCAATGTTTTAAAAACCGGACCGGTCATTGAACCGGTAAGGTCACTGGTTTACGGTTCATTGGTCGAACCGTGGTCGAACCGTGGTCGAACCGATAATAATTAAATATGTATATATATTATATATTGTTAAAAAATTAAGATAATAAATAATAACTAATAAATTTTAAAATATTTTATGATTAATTATACATAAAAATAAATCATACATAACATAATTTTTAATTTTTAGTTTATTTAAAATATATTTACATAGTTTTAATAGAAATTATATGAATTTTATTTTTATTTGTTATCTATTATATTAAAACTTTATAATTTTAAAAAAGCTAACAATGATAATTTAATAGAAATCAAGTTGGTTATCATATTCATGGTCAAGGTTTGAATCAATTTTGGTTATTTTATTTTGTTAAAATAGAATAAAAAGAAAGATCTTATATTAAATATTGTGCTAATTATACTAAAGGTTTAACTTGGATTGGTGGTTGGAATTGTTTAAAGTTATTGAAAGGACCAGGGTTCGAGACCGTAGCTGCCATTTTGCTTTGGTAAAATATATTATATCCATGAAGAAGCACTTATATCAAATATTGCCCATCAATGATAATAATGCAATGCGGCGTGGTGGAGCAGCTGTGAGTTTGACACTGGACGCGTGCGGGTTCGAGACGTGGGAGAGATGATTTTGCAAGAAATATGCAGACCGGTCCAACCACTCATTCAAGCACCGGTTTTCACTCAAAAATGCCCGGTCCAACCCGGTTGTTGACCAACTTTGACCGGTTCTGACCGGTTTTGAAGTTGCTTTGGACCGGACAGGAGGCCGGTTCACCGGTTTTCCGGTTGAACCGGTCGGTCCGGTCCGGGTTTAACAACCATGATAAAAAGACGTATACGTATATATTAAGTATATTTTTTAACGAAAATGTGCTACAAAAAAAAAAGTATTGTTTTTTGTGACGATTTGTCCCAACCGCGGCTAAAACATTAAATAGTTGCAATTGTTATTGCCACTAGTATTTAGCAGCAGTTGTAGCAATAAATGCTGCTAAATAGCGACGGTTGTAAACAACCGCAGCTGTTCAGCAGCGGCAGACTGTTGAATAACTGCAGTTTTTGAATAAATGCTGCTGTTAAATAACTGCAGCTTTGGAAAACCACTTTTACTTAACATCAGGTCCGCTGCTAAATGAATTGAGTAACCCAGCCCAACCACAATCAGAATTACATCTGTAGAAATTTCAAAACTCTCACAGCATCGTTTTCTTACTCTTAGCTGCCCCTCCAGCCAGGGTTCTAGTCAACTCCAGTTGGTTTCGATCAATTGCTGTTGATCCCATTGATTTGTCACCATTTAAGCTGCCCTCCACCATTTTTAAGCCATTTTGAAGTACTTTCTTCAATGTTCTTCCATTTTCTAAGATGTAGGGGGCAATTGTTAGCATAAAAATTTTTGGGTTTTGTTGAAATCCTTGACTTTTGTAGTTTTTGATTCTTGGGTATTTATGAATATGTTGGGAGATTATATATTTTTAAATTTGTTTTAATTGAACGTTAGTGAACTTCTTTGAAAAGAGTTAGTTTTTGTGAGATTAATCATTAAAAAAATTTTATGATATAAATAGTATTTTTAAACTTAAAAACCAAAATTATAGGAGGAAAAAAGGAAAATAATTCAAGGAGAATAATTTTTATTTACTTAATGAGTAGGGATTTGTGGAAACTAAGTAAACACATAACACAAAGTTTTACTTGGAAATTTATATTTTATTTAACAAATTTCTAAGTTTACATAAGATATGTCACATTATTTTTTTCTTTCTCACAAAGAACACCTACTTTAATTTTAAGGCAATTATTATAATTTAATGTGCCACTTGAAATTAGAATTTCATAGCAGTTCTAATTAATTTTTTTTGGTTTAAAATATTGTTTCAAAGTATAGAATTTTCAAGAAAGATTTGATGTTAGACATATTGTTTTTAGAAATAAGTAAGTCTTGGATTGAAAGGCCTAAAAACAACAATGAATAAGTGAAAAGACTTAATAAATTTTTAAACTTTGCATTTGCTAATAAAAATGTTAAAAGTCATAGGACCTGTATAATATAAGTGAAGATGATGAAGATACTTTCTATGAATGTAAATTTTATCAGTCTCAATGCTTGAAAATATTATTTCTAAATAAAGAAGGAAATATATCATTGGCAAGGTGTTTAAATATTCATTCTTTTGTTGTATGTTAAATCTTGTTTATATACGCCTAGTGTTTGCTAACTAGTAAATATTGTATCATACTTGTTTGAGTCTATCACAAAATTATGTGTTTCTTGGTTCATTTAGTTAATGAAATCATTATCTATTGCACAAGAATTCGAAAGATGAAACAATTCTTTTGCAAAACAACTAGCCCAAGCCAATCTCATGGTGCCTAAGACAATGGTCCTATTGCACCATTAGATGATAAGGGTGCCCATTCCACACAAGGTCTAACCAATCCTACAAAGGAAGCTACCCAACCAAGTATAAGCTTCCACCTAAAATGAATGTCTACAATGATGCTGATAATGATGATAAAGAGGAAGAGGGTAAGGGAAATGATGCACCTAAACAACTTACTAGTTGCAATAAAACTTTAATTGTTGATGTTGTAAGTATATCTAGGAATTTCAATGCATTAAATTGAGTACCTTCAAATTCATGTGTTAACCTTGGTTTCATAGATGAGCATGGAACTATAAAGCCAACACACCTCACGATCAACAATGCTTTGTTGTTTCTTTATGGTGAGAAGGTTGTCATGCAATGGAGGAACACTAATCAACTAATTAGGGATAACATTAGACTGTTAGGTAGATTTTTAAGGACAATTAAGGAAGACTTCGCTTTATTTTCTATTAATTATGTCAATTAAAAGATAATGTCCAAAGAGTGCAAACAAAACATATGTGAGAAGATTGTTCAGGTAATACTTTTATGCATTTAAACTACTTCTAGGATTTTGTTTTTTCCATAATCTTTGTATATGATCCTTCCACTTAAGTCCAATGGATCTTAAAATATAGCTCTTATGCCCATTAGTGTGAGCATCAAACTTAGCCTTCAAAGTAAAAAATAAAAGTTAATAAGGATATATAAACTAAAGCATAAAAGTAACTTAAATGCATAAAAGTATTACCTGAACAATCTTCTCACACACAATTTACTTGCACTCCTTAGACACCATCTTCCAATTGGCATAACTAATGAGAAATAAAGCAAATTCTTTCCAAACTGTCCCTAAGAATCTACCTAGTAGTCTAACGCTATCCTTAGTCAGTTGATTAGTATTGCTTTGTTACACAACAGCCTTCTTGCCATGGGAGAGTGACCAAGTATCATTAATTATGAGGTGCCTTTGCTTTACAATGCCATGCTTATTAGTGAAACCAAGGTTAGCACATAAATTTGAAGGTATTCAATTCAATGCATTGGAATTTCTATGGTACAAAGGTTACATTCATGATGTTTAGTTAGACAACTTTAAGCGTATGAATAAAGCTATGGTTGAAAAATGAAGCCTCCCAGCTATTACAAGCATAGTGGTAGAAATCATTTGATTATTGATTTGGAATGCAAAATCCAACTTGATTTAACTTTGAAAGCATTTAGATTGTGTAATAAATAAAAAAAGAGATAGAATCACACTCTAAATCACTAGAATCATGTGAGTCATGCAAGAACAGGTGATCCACAATGGTTTACTTATTCAAAAAAATACAACTTTATCGAGTCACAATGTCAAGTCCTTTATGACCTAACATGACCTGTTCTTTAGAAAAGACAATGTGATTGTTTTTTTTTATTATTATTTCTTACTTACTAATGTGATGTCATTGAGCTAAAGTACTCATCCTTTAATATTAGATGGGCAGAGAACATGTTTGGCTAGATATTGGTAGCATATCTAACCAAGCAAATCACAAAAACCCATGCAATGTCATTGTCTTATGTGAAACTCAATTACTTGTGTTCAATTGAATTTTTTTTATTGTTTTCCTATTAGATATAGCTTTTCTATTAGGTATAGACTATTTGACTTTGAATAAAATACAATTTTCAATTGAAAGTCCCAAAAAATCTTAAAGTTATTTAACCTATATATATATATATATATAATAGAAGAAACTTATTAACTATTTACCCTTTAGTTCAGTCATAAACTTTGTCTACAAGGGACAATATTACCCTATGCATTATCTTTGGTTAGTTGGACTAAGTTTGGAGTTTTGATGTGGTGAGCTATTATTAGGTGAGAAAAAATAATATAAAATTTCTTAGTTATATTTTCAATTAATTTATGAATTCTTACTTTTTTTTAATATAGATTAAGCTATGGTTCTTAAAAAGAAAGTGAAGAAAGATGTTACTTGGGATCACTATAAGTCTCTTGAGACTCAATTACATGTTAAATATAACTATTATCCCAAAACAATATAGGGAGGAGCATTTAGGATGAATCATCATCTAATTGGAACACACAAGGAAGTTGCACCTTATGAACAAGTATCGAAGAAGTACAAAATTTATTTAAAGAAAATTTAGATGATGTAAACAAGGGTAATGATGTTTTTGTTGAGTGCTTTGATGATAAAAGAAATCAAGACCATGAGAATAAAGGGTCTATAAGAGTCTTTCTAATAAAAGGAAAAGGGGAAAGTGACTCTGGCTCTTCTAAATCTAATATGAAACAACAAACTATGAATGTAATGGTAAAAGATAAAGATCACGTGGTTAGGGATATTTGTAGATACATATATGGTAATGCATTGCCATTTACTTTGGTAAGGAATCCATTATTTATTAATATGATGAAATTAATTATTGAATATGGTAGAGGCTTTAAAACACCTACTTAGCATGAAATGAGAGTCTCATTCTTGAAGAAAGAGGTTAATCTTGTTAATGCCAATTTGGATAAATATAAATTTGAATGGAATAAAAATAATTGTACATTAATGTCAAATGGATGAATCGATGGAAAAGATAGGTCCCTTATTAATTTTTTTGTTAATATCCTTAAAGGGATATATATTTTTTAAAATCTATTAGCACTAATAGTTTCATTAAAGATGTTAAAAAATTATTTAAATTATTAGATGAAATGGTGATAGAAATCTAAGAGAAAAATGTGGTCTAAATAGTGATAGATAGTGCTTCAACCTTTTTATCTATAAGAAATAAGTTGATGGACAAAAGAAAACAACTCTTTTGGTATCCTTGTGCTACCCATTGCTTGATTTGATTCTTGAAGATATCAATGACATCACAGTATTCCATAATACCATTGAAAAAGTGAAAAAAAAAAAATTATGACTTTCATTTATAGGCACACTTGGCTACTTAATATGTTCAGAAGCTATTCCAAGGATAAAGAGTAGTTAAGTCAGCAATAACAAAATTTGCCACATTTTATTTGAGAATGAAGTCCATTTTGGATCAAAAGATTATGCCCCGATCTATGTTTGTATAAAAAAAAATTGGGCCAAAAATGCATATGCCTCTAAAAATAAAGCTAAAATTGTAGAAGATATGATTCCAGTTGATTCAAGGTTTTAAAAGTCCATCAAATACTACTTGAACTGTGTGTCTCCTCTTGTGAAAATCCTTGGATTTGTGGATAGTGATTCAGAGCTGGCAATGGAATATATTTATGAAGCCATGGATAGAGCAAAGGAGCAAATAACAAATAATTTTAATAATGTTGAAAGCATATATAAAAAAATTATGGGAAATTATAAACAAGTGTTAGGACTATCAACTCCATAAGCCTTTTCATGCAGTGACATATTTTCTAAATCCTAAGTAATTTTTTCTTAGAAACAATTTTAATTTTTATGTAATATAATTACTTTATGTTTTATTTATTATTATATCTTACTTTATCCTAATAATTTTATAGGTTTATTATGATCCAAAGTTTAATCCGAATATTAAGGTAAAGGTTAGATTGTATAAAATATTGGATAAGATGTATCTTGATATTAAGAATTGAATTGAAATTGATTTCTAAATTGAGAAATTTAACAGGGCAGAATGACTCTTTGGATATAGTTAGCAAGTACAACTAGAAAAAAAGAAGCAACTAAGTAATTATTTATCTAGTAACGTATTTTGTTACTTTATTTATTTTAAACAATATATATGATAATTAAACAAATTTTTATTTATAATTTCTTTTTGCTAGCTTTATGGTGGAATAGTTTTGAAAAAAAGTGTAAAGAGCTATAGACACTTATCATTCACATCCTAAGCCTCACTTGTAGTGTTATAGGATGCGAGAGAAATTGGAATGTCTTTGATCATATTACTTTAAGAGTTTGAAACTGCTTAGAATAACAAAGGTTGAATGCTCTTGTATTTATTAAATACAATTTTCAACTTGAAATTAAACAAAAACAAAAAGAGATTAAAGGAGATACATAAGATCCTATTTGCTTATCAAATCTTGAATATGAAGATAAGTAGATTACTAAACAAAAAGAACATTGCTTGGAAGGGAACTCTTGGATGGATGTTCATGAATGTTTCGATATTGATGAAGGAAATCCTAATAAAAAGAGAAAGAGAAGTATTGCCCTTGCAATCTTAAACCTCATGTTGTTGCTATAAGATGCGAGAGATATTGGAATATCTTTGATCATATCTACTCTAAGAGAAAAAACTGCTTAGAACAACAAAGGTTTAATGCTCTTATATTTGTTAAATACAATCTTCAACTTAAGATTAAACAAAAACAAAAAGAGATGAAAGGAGATACATAAGATCCCATTTGCTCATCAAATCTTGAATCTGAAGATAAGTGGATTACTAAACAAAAAGAACATTGTTTGAAAGAAAACTCTTGGATGGATGTCCACGAGTGTTTCAATATTAATGAAGGAGATACTAATAAAAAGAGAAAGAGAGGAATTGCACTAGCAATCTTAAATTTCTTTTTGTAAATTTTCAAATTATTTTTTCTCATTTAGTCACTTGCCTTATATAATATAATTACATATGCCTATTTTTAAGTCCATGAAATCTTAATGCCAACAAGAAAGATAAAGGAAAAGTATTCAAATACTAGGTAATGTTGTATTGGATAAAGGATTGAACAAGAAGGAATCATCATGTTAATGATGACAAAGATAATAGTAATAGTGGTAATATTAGTCTTAATGAATAAGAAGATTATTAGTTTTGAACTTTGTTATTTATGATTTTTTTTTTCATTAAATAAAGTTATCAGTGAGACATTTATTAATTTATAAATTATAAATTATAATTTTGTTTTGTGAGACTTATAGTTAATTTTTTGTCAATTCTCATTTAAATTTAATATTATGAACTTTTTTATGACATACATAATTTATCTAATATATTTTAAACTATTTTGAAATATGTATATGAGTTGTATAATTTGATATGATTTATAATGTATAATTCAAAAACTAGTTTTTCGATTCATGATTTGAATCGGGATTCAATCACTATGATTTCGAGTTGAAGTATACTCTTTGAAAGGGGACTTACAATATGTAAAGCATAACTGTCCCATTAGGTCAGATGCATGTATTTATTGAAAGCAAGGAATCATAATTAATTTTTTGGTGAATTGTTCATCTAGGACAATGTTTATGAAGTCTATTGAAGCATCTTCTTTGTGAAATCTGGGAACAAGTTACTTTTGTTACTTGATGCTTTTGTGGAGCGGATTGGAGAGAAAAATGTTGTTCAAGTAATACCGATCAACGATTGCAACTCTGCCTTAGCTGGTAAGTTATAGTTTTATTTACTTCTGTGGTTGAGTGACCATAGTCCGCGTCATACAGTGGGACATTCACCTAATTTATTTGGTTTTACGTAAATTACTAGAAGCCAAAAGAAGCCATTTGTATTGGACTCCATGTGTAGCACAAACATATATATATCAGCATCCTTTGCATGCGGCGGGTTATAGATCGAATGGTAGTCTTGATGAAATCCTTGAATCTTTGATTAAGATGACATGGTGGATGTAGATGAGGACCAGTTACAGATTATCTGTAGTTTTGTAAGAAAAGAAAGTTATATCTTGGTTTGGTTGTGCATGGATGTTTTGACGCTGTCATGACTAAATTTGCCTTGAAATCTTATTTGGTGATGATTTTTCGTTAGCTGAATCTCCTTAGTTGCGACCATTATGCGTCATTAATAAATGTCTACTTCTTGGCTGCTAAAACCTCACTTGATCTCAGCAAATGCTATTATAAACCAAATAAAATAAACTCTAGAACACTCATAGTTTAATACTTTCTGTAAAAAGAAGCTGAAAATAAATATAATGAGAAGAAACAATAGACTGTTACAGAACATCTGTACATTCAATTCGTTCATCATTTGTCGGCTACAAGACAACACTGACAAACAGGACAGTTCCTTGTTCTCCCTGCTTCTATACAACATTTTCACTGTAAATTGGGATCCATATACAAAATAGTCATATATGCAAATGGGGGAAAAAAATAGCAAATACCAGAAGGAGTCATCTGCACAATCTGGCATGAATACATACTGCTGAAGAAAGAAACTTAACTACCTAGCAATATGCTCCACCTTATTCATTCCCTCTGGTTCAATGACAATTGTTGCTCTACACCTCAACAAAATGCTCTATTCTTTGCCTTTGCTGATTATTATGAACTATAAAAATATTGAGACTCTTTAGTCTCCTACCACTCCTTCACCTTAATACACCCTCTCTTCTTTTGTATTGATTTTTATTTCTTCTTTCCGGGGGTATAGATCGAAGTCTGTACACCTTAAGATACCCCTATGCAGCAGTTAGCACTCCTAGACCCATTTCTAGTGGCTAGGAACAAGACATTTAACAAATAATTAATTTTATCCAAACTTTTCATCCAGATTATCCTTTGGGCTGTCCAACAAATCACCCGTGTACGATCCATCTGGTTGGAGAATGCATATATTCAAATTGCTTGATAGGAAAGATTCCTAGAAGGCAAGAAAAGAGAAATAATCAGCAATTTAATAGATGTAGCTTTTTACACAATTTAATGAAGTATAGTCTAACAACTAAGCAATTTATTGTTGAAATTGGTGTGAAATTAACAGCTCAATGTAACTTCAAAATTATGACCTGCCCTCAAAACCATTTAAAAAAAAAAAGTAAATAATAAGGAATTTGTATAGATCATAAATAAGAGCCTACAAGGATGCACTTCCCCAAACAAATTCCTCCAATAAACAATGTAGACACATGCAGCCGTTTTCTCTGAATCTCATGTACATTCCAACCTAGTAAATCCCTCCACGAGGAGTCTTGTTGAGTATACATGTGGCTCAAGGTCTGCCCTGTTTAGTAAGTATTATTCAAAAAATCCAGTTAAACGAATAGCCATTAGCCACATTTTCCCCCATAGTTATTGTTTTGAAACACCAAGATCAGGCTACAAATGCTTTCTGCTATCTCAGCCAAGGGAAAGCTCAGCTTTTTGATAGCCAAGCTCATTCTATAGAGACAGAAATTAAGCTTGAGCTTTGTCCAATTCATACCAAGTCGTAGCCTTTATACCCAACTTTGACGTAGTCTAATGTAGGTTTCATCGTAGTCAAGGTAATTATAAGTTGAAGGGGAAAAGGGATGATCCATATCTAATTCCAAATATATTTTATATTTTTATGATTTGCAAAACCTTTAAACTCAAAGGAATAATGCGTTCAGCATTCTTGTAGTTATAACCAATTGTAGCCAAAAGTTACCCGGTCACTAGTTTCTTGGCCCCCTGAATGAAAGAGAATTGGCCGGCACCGCTTATCCTCATTCATTAGGCTTGAATTCTGAAAGTGCATCACCAGTGCAGCCTTTCCCTGGATTCGTGCGTATGCCAGTGAAGCAACTTTTTCACTATTGAACTTCTCCCACTTCCTCCCATTAAATGCCTACAATTATTTCCGTGATAAGACTTATTAAAGTGGTACAAATGCTTCTTCAGACCAGTACAAGTGTAAATGATTGCAGATCACCAGAAAGTACCAATGAAAATAATTTTCTCCTTCTTTTTATATTTTAAAAATGAAAAATTAGAATAACTCCATAAAGATAGCCATTTGTCCTCAAAATGAAACATCACATTAAGAAGGCACACATCACAATCCAAGAACAATGAAAACTTAAATGAAGTAACAGAGAAATATGACTTGAGACGTCCAAGGGCGCAGAACTAAAACCTTATAGAAGGGGATGATGTGCGAAGGAGACATCATATTGATGAAAGCATAACCCACATTACATTTGTTCTGCAAGCAAAATGAACCTTAAGAAATAAATCATCTTGAAGAAATCCCTCATCATCAATCAAAAAGATTTTTAGGATATTTATACCTTAAAGTCAATTGGCAAGTAGAGAAAGTCGTAGGTACCCCGGTGATTCTCATCGATTGCAGCCAGCAGCATCTTTGAAGTGTACCTAAGAAGTGATAAGAGGCAAAAATCTTTAAGAAACTTATAACTTACCCCACTACTCAAACTGTGAGTACAGTAACCATGGCACTGGGGTATTTCTTCTTACTTGTTAGGAATGTTTTTAAGCATTAAAGTAGTCCTTGAATCTTCCCCACTAATAATTTTGTCCAGATCAAGCTGATACTGCTTCTTGCTATCATATAAGTTCCCATTGTTTTCAAATCGCCGACTTTTACTGTATTCAGCTAATCCCTCACTGTTAGTTGCTCTTGGTCCAGAATAGGAACCATTTCCAAGGAAAAAGGAAGCATGCCTAGGCAGTGGCATCATTCTGAAAGCGGGTGAACTAATTTCAGTTGTATTTCCTGAAAGGCCATCACCAACTCCAACAGTTCCACGGGCACCCATGTTCATCATAAAATTTCCATCATGATGAGTTGAACTCCCAAATGCAGCTGGATTCATGAAAGAAGCTTCTGAAGACCCTGGAAAGTAGTTAAAATGCCTATCAAGAGGAAGGCCAGATGGAGCAGATCCCATACGATGATGGGGATGGGAACCAAGAAGAGAATTAGGCTGACTAGTATATGGGAAACCATGCCTCTCGTCATTAGATCTATATAGGAGCCCCATGGAATATGAAGACCAAGCAGATGCATTTGAATTTAATGGGTCACTAGATTTGTAAGGAGCTGGACTTCCCCAAAGAAATTGAGGACCAGACAGTGTTCCAAGGCTTGACAAGCTAGAATTTAGTTCTCCAAAAGTAGATATTGGTCTAGGAATTGCATTTACGTTTTGTTTAGAAAAGGACAGAGAATGCTGAAAAGGTGCTCCCTGTGTTGATCCAGAATCTGTAAATATCTGATTTGCATCATTGACACTTCCAGTGTCCTTGCCAATAGGCGCAATCTTTGTGGAGGTTGATGCATGCGGGGAAAGAACTGCGGTCAATCCAGGCAATTGGTGGCTATTCGGGCTGGAATGACCCAAACCAGGTAACTTGTTAAAAGAACCTAGAGGATTATGTTCAACTGGACTGCCAAATTGAGCCCAGTTACCTGTGTAAATTTGCCACCTGGTTTAGCTTGTGAATAAAAATTCCTTTAAAAAATGATATAGCTAGAACTGTGCATGATACAGAAGGCTATATTCAGAGAAATCTACCAGGAGGAGAATTGGCCACTGGTGATCCCACTTGATGTCTAAAAGTCCAAGCTTCATCTTGTTCCAGCTCTTGGCTCAGCTGTTGCACTAAACTGAAGAGGAAAAAAACCCAGCTGATTTTTTCAGGCTCTTGCTTATGTGGATAATAACATGCAACTCAATAAAGAAATATGTGACATCATAATAGCATAAACCATATAAAGGGAAATTAAATGCTAATACACACACAGCTGGAGTTCCTTATAAAGCTGGTGAAAGGCAGACGATGACAGCAATAATTAACTCAGGTCCGTTACAACCAGCCAGAGTGCATCTTTCAAGCAGCAAAAAACCATAAATGGAAACGCTTTACAAGAGTAGAAGTTTTTCAATTTTACATATATTTTCTTCTTTAAAAGAATCACCAACTTATACTTACATGTGCTTAGCTGTTTACAGATTCCTTTTGTTTACTCAGAGCCTCAGATTCACAAGAAAATTCAATGAGAGTACGTAAACCCAATATACTTATGCTTTTCACCCTGAAGATGAAATGAAAGTGACAGGAATAAACCCAATATACTTATGCTTCTCAGTCATAGAATGGCTGAACAAGATCCACATGCTGACTGAAAGTTGCTAACATAGATGGAACTTATGGAAGATCCCCGAAGAATGTAAAATTTTACCAGATATCAAAATAGTCAATCCCAACTTCAAAATTTCATACATTTTCCAGATAGTTTCTATGAGTTGCTTGACTTTGTCATTCCTATAATGAAGCAAATTGTTGGAAATTACCATTAATTTTAATTGTTATTTTTATTTATTTTATTTGTTTTATTTTAATTGAGGCTTATTTGTTTATTTAGTTAGTTTTGGATAACCTTTTTATACATTTAGGATTAGCTTAAGTCTTTTGTTTTAATTAGGATAAAATTAGTTTAAATTTTCTATTTTAATGAGGATAGAATTATCCTATTTTGATTAGGATAAAATTATCTTATTTTTTAGAGTTACATATTTTAGTTAGAATAAGAGTCTATTCTCATTTTTCATCATCTATAAATATAACATTACTTTTATCTAATAAAATAAGTTTAGAAGATTATTAAACCCTGAATTTCCACACAACTAATAAAATAAGTTTAGAAGATTATTAAACCCTGAATTTCCACACAACTTCAATTAGCTATCTGCTTACAAGCAACTTCAATCATCTCAAAGAATATAAATTTATAAAATAAAGAAATCATGGGGTCTCCCTCTCTTAAGTTCGGTGTAAAATCAAACCTGGTTTATGCCTTGAAGTGACTTTCACAAGGCGCAGTTGTAACAAAATATACTGTAAAACTTTTAAGCCCTCATCACATTGTTCATGCTCATAAACTTCATACCAATTAGAAAATACGTATTATATCACCATTACTTAAGATTAACATACATTAGAGTCCATTTCAAAATGAAGAAACTACAACAAAAAATGGTCACTGACGTCTGATTCATATAAAATTAGGCAAGCAAGAATAATACAAGAAAAGTCTAGGTTTTTTCAAAATGTCACTAGCAGCATTTTCTTGATAGTAGCTTTAGTTAAAACTATAGTGGGGAAACCTTATTAAGTACTGAACAATTTCACACTTTCAAGCATTGACACTATTTTTCTACAGTGTGTTTAAGAGTTAAAAACCACCAGTTAAAAGGTGAACAATAATTTTTATTGGCAAACCGTACAACATATCTAACTGGTATGAAATCCAACTTACTTTCGACGTGCTCCACCAGGGCGGCTGGGTTCGAGCTTGATGCGCTTCCCAGCGATATCACTTCTATTTAATGCTTTAAGAGCTGCCTCTGCTGCTCTAACATCATAATATTCAATAAATTTATGGTGTCTCTTATGTGGCGTTTCCCTTATCTGCAATTTGAACACAAGAAATTACAACTAATCCATGCATCCTATGAAAATATGCAGAGATTTAAAAAAATGAAATAATAGCTAAACCATATATGTAATAACTTGACCTCTTTGACCTCCCCATAAGCACCAAATATTTGACGAAGGTCATCATTTGATACCGATGGATCCAAATTGAACACTACCAGAGTTCCTTGGTTAATATCCTTTTCCGAGGGGTTATCCTGCAACCAGAAGCAGAAATGAATAACACAAAGACAACAACAATATTCAAATTAATAAACACAGATGACATGTCGCAAGTTCAGTGGCCCCATATGGGTCTCTCTCCCTCCTGACATGTGTGTAAAATATAGATTTAATTTAGAAACTTTGCTCCATTAATTTCTCCTCTGTGCAGTAAAGAGATGCCTGTGGAATAAGCTCTTTGCTATTTTTGGTGTTGGGTCTGTCCTAATACCCTGAAACAGTTTAACCTTATTCAATTCAAAGGGTTGGGTAACAAGAAGGAAAACAAAACTTTGAGGCCAGTGCAGTTTATGGAATTCCGTGGGTTGTTTGGTTGGAAAAGAATGCATGCATCTTTAAAGGCATATCCTCTCCTTAATTGTTTTATGGGATAGAATTGTGAATATGGCTTTCCTTTGGTGTTCAGCACATGGTCTTTTCAAGGGGAACTCTTTATCTAATATGCAAAGAGACTGGACAGCTCTTTTACACTACTAGGCTTTATATTACCATGTACTGTTTTGAGCTTTTCTTGTATCTTCTGATTTGTGGATCTATTATGCTCCAGCTAGTTGTAAATTCTACTCTTTTTAACAAAATTTCTTCTTTTATCAAAGAAGAAGAAGAAGAAGTTAAATCTTTAGTATAGGTACATTAATCAAACCTTAGGAATGGAAAAATGAATGTCCAGTTTTCTTCGTCTCAAGGGCTTGTTTTGTAAAGCACGCATTGCAGTGCGAGCAGCTCTAATGTCATAGTAAGATATCATCACAAAGCCCCTGTGCTTGCATGCTGTGTACAAAGTTCTGATATCCCCATATTGCTAACAAAAGTGACAGATTAAGAAAGAAAGAAAGAAAGAACAAAAGAACCAGCATATAGGTTAGCAAAATAAAGGAAAGGCATTAATTGCTGATATCTTCTGCAAACAAAGAATAAAGCATCCTTCAAAATATCAAATAGATTCCATTTACAGTTGTTACTAACTATCATCTAAAAGCATCATTAATAATTTTATCCTTTAGAAAAGGTCCAGGGAGTTAAAAGAAAAGTAAACCTAGCATCCAACAAACCATCACCTTTAAACTAATTGTTTGAAGAACTTGAAGTTTTTCCCTTATCATTTAATGAAATTTAAGATTAGTGAAAATTTGAGAAAATATTTTTTTTATTCTAACTTCTAAGAAGCTTACAGAGTAAAAGGGGAACTTGGAAGTGACTTATCATACCTAGCTTAAACCTAAACAGCTACCACCTAAACAACCACACGATTTTTTGACTTGGGAACTTATTTTTAAAACATTAGGCAACAAAGTTGTAAGTAACAAGTAAATAGCCCGAGTCAAGGAAGATAACTGGAAAAGGCAAAAGCATGATTACCAAACACAAAATATTGTGTTAAAGTTGGACAAGCTCTATTACTTAATGTAAAATACCTCAAATAGTGATCTCAATTCAGTGTCCTCAACATTACTATTGATGTTTCGAACAAATAATGTCCTTGATGGGTGCTCTCCATAGGGATGCTCCCCAGCCACTGTTCCCACACTATTTGGAAGTGCATAATGACCAATAGTACCATGTGAAGCAGCTCCATCAGATATGCCTATCCTTGACACACCAAAACTAAGGCTCTCTTGGGGTTCAACATCCATTTCAAACCCCCCTCCACTACCAAACAGGTCATTTTCATCCAGATCCTCCAGTTGGCTGGGCAACCTACTAAGGTCAAAGTCATCCATTATACCAGCAAATAAATCTTCATCATCAGGAAGCATGTTCCCAATTGCATTGATTTCAACATCTTCAAAAGGATCATGTCCCTCGTCTTCCTTTTCATTGTTTAATATTGGCAAGTTATCATCAGTAGATTGACCATAACGCTCTGAATCAGTAATACTTACTGCATGTTGAGAATGAAAAAGACAAAAGATCTCAATAATAAATTGGGGTGATTCCAATATCCGATATCAGTAACAGCATCTCAAGCTTACACTTTTTATGTGGAAGAACAGGCAGTGAACTAGAAAACAAGCTAACATCACTCGATGCGTGATATACATCAGTCCCATGGAGTATACCCCATGCACTGCTTTCCACTCTTTTAGA
Source organism: Erythrophleum fordii (assembly GCA_032878935.1). NCBI lineage: Eukaryota > Viridiplantae > Streptophyta > Magnoliopsida > Fabales > Fabaceae > Erythrophleum > Erythrophleum fordii. The sequence continues at coordinate 24,702,974 of JAVQMF010000058.1, read as the reverse complement.
ACCATTAAATGGGGAAATCTCAGATGGACCTATAAAACCAGCAGGAATAACTTATTAAAGGAAATGACTTGAATGTCCTCACAAGAATGTATGTATTAATATTAAGAGGAAGCACCTGCAGGCCCTGCAGCACCATGACTTGACATAGAATCCCCAAAGTGTTTGTCCATTTAACCAGCCTCTAATAACATAGTAAAATGAAAGAAAATGGAGAGTCAGGAGGTTTAGTCTCAATTACTCAAAGTTGTTATAGAACAATGGTGAAACATATGTGTCACGAATCATAACAAAAACTACCACAGAAAAGCAAGTGAGGATAAAAAATTAGCCTCCCAAAAGACAGCAAAGATTTTCTCATAATTGTATCTCATTCATGACTTTGTCACGTCTAATAAATGCAGTCCAAGGAGAAAGACACAATCATTTGCATACCCAATGGGACACAGGACGCAACCCCGCCTAAATATACCAAATTGAATTAATTAACTTCTTTGGGTTTGATGGAGTTGAATAGAATGAAACATATAATGAAGGAAGGAGTTGTCCATCCAACACTTTGATAGTTGTTCCTCTCATTTTTAATTGTTTTCAGAAAATGGGGAGGCGGCGACCATATTGCGTTAAAAAAGAAAAAAGAAAAACAGTTATAATAGTTATTTCGAACACTTCCTTTCAATTCTATATGTCTCCCAACAAGAGCCCTTCAATTTCCTTGCCTTTCCCTACCATAAAGAAAAGTTCTTGAAATAAAAAGAAAACATCATCGCCTTTCCATCCTGTTCATTCTTGTAGATTCTTAACAGACAAGTTACAGCTCTGAATTGATTAAAATTCAAAGAGATCATATGCGTCGAGGGCATAAATGCACAAACCTACAAGATAGTAAGGACAAATTAAAGAAATCAGAAAACAAGAAAAATAACAAGAGAAAGTTTATCAGCCGATGCATTTTATTTCACAACAGAAGACAGACTATAAGGTCAACTTAACTTGCAAAAACCACAATTATCAAGTGAATATGATCAATTTGAACGAACCCCATAGGGAGAAAATTTACAGTCATTGCCTTACCAAGAACACCGACAGCTAAAGTCTTTTGGCCGAGATAAATATACCAATTTGCTAGATAAGCCGATCAAAAGCAGAAAAAGGAAAAATTACGGAAAAGAAAATCGAAACTCTTGAGTTAGCTGGAAGACTTGGGAAGCAGAGGGGGAGTGAGACTAGAAGAAACAAGAGAGAGGCGTTAAAGGCAGTCCATGGAGAAGAAAGAAACAGTAGTGAGGACCACGGAAGTAGGAGAGGGAGAGTTTCGTAGAAGCAGAGAAATTTCTTTCTTTCACTCTTCTACTTCCTTCTCTGTCGCCGGGAAACCAGAGTACGAGAAAAATTCACAGAAATGAGAAAACAATAAACCCACCCCAAAAAAAAAAAAAAACCAAAGTGGGGAGGAGAGGAAAATGATTGGAGTGAAGGAGCACAACTGCGGGAGAAATTTATATAGATTTTCTTTTATAAATATTGAGGTTAAATTATTTTTTTATCTCTATGATCTTAATTAATTAATTTTGAAATTTATAATTAAATATAGTTTTAAAAATTTTTAATTTAGTTTATATCATTAAATTTTTATAATAATTTATTAAATTTTAATAACATAGTGATCATATATTATTTTAATATCTTGAATATATATGATTTATATAAAAATAAATAATTAAATGAAATTATTTCATATATATCACATATAATAAATATTGCATGGAACGCAAGAGTGTAATTTAAGAGAAAAATTAAATAATTTTAATATGAAGAGCTATTTTTAACTTTAAAACTTATTCGACTCCATATTTTTATTTTGTCTTTGTATGTCATATATTTATTTAGTAAATACAAAATTTTTTATTAAAAAGTTTAACAATGAAAATTAAATTAAAAATTAAGTAAAAATATAAAAATTAAAAGAATAATTTTCTTAATATTTATATATAAATAAGAAATAAATAATGATATTATACCACTCAACTCTTTGCCTCTTTGTCCTACTCTGGGATTCTGCCAAATTTGAGTCTTATTTGGCGTCCGTTCACCCAAGTCCCTGGGAATTCAGATCTTCAAATTTATTTAAAAACAAAAAACAAAACAAAAAAATTAAAAAAAGCAAAAATATATAAGTCTTTATTAAATATTTATTTTTATTGTATTTAAATTTGAACGACTAAATTTTATAATTTATGTACATGCTTTTTTATATGCTTTAGAGAAATTCTTCAGAGATTGGTTATAAAAGATTATATCTTCTCTTACATATAATTTATTTATAATTTATATACCTGCCTCAGAGATTGCTTATAAAAGAGTTAACTCCTTTAATTATTTACATGCATCTTATTTAAACTTGTCATTTAATTTAGTCAGGAAAATAACAAAAGATTTATGAAGAAGCATGTTTTAAAAGAATTAAATTATAACTTAGCTAATCATAATTAGTGGAAAAATTATATTTTTTATTGACATAAAATTTTGTAAGAAAATAATTCAATAAATAAAGTAAAAGTTTCATATATAATTTCAAGAGTCAATCTATTCTCTTTATATTCCAAAAAAAATTGGTCAGACTTTGTATTCAAAATTTTAAAATAATTATATTGGACAAAGTAGGATGATGCATGGTAGAAAATTTGTATATTGATGTGCACAACTATGATATGTTTATATCAATCAACTTACTAATGTATATATTTATTATACTACTCTTGACATATGTATAATGAAAATGAATTAATCACTTGAACAATTATATATTTAAATCACATTTAACAACGATCTAAAAGTAAACATTTTATTATTTCTCTACTATAATTTTAACAAATTATATAAAGTTCCTCTACGAAGCCACCAATTTTCTATGCCTGAGAAAGAAAGAGAAAAATGCGAGAATATTGCTGCTCAAGTATGAAAATTATCTAAGAGGCATAAATGATTATCTATTTTCGTAAAAAATAAGATAGAGCACAATAAGAAAATTTATAATAAATTAATAAATAAAATAGTTTATACCTTTTTATTTTTAACTATTTTATTTTTAAAAGAAAGGTAATTGTGATTCTAAAATTTAATGCTTTCCGTGAAAAGTTTGCAATGTGCAAAGTCAAAAAGTCAATGGTAAATATTTTAAATTTGGAATAAATGGCCAAAATAAAGAAAGAGAAAATTAAAAAAATGAATAAATGACCTAAACAATTTACTAATTCAGCGAACATTTCAGAAGAATAATGAGAATATCCAAACAAGAAAAAAATACATAATAGTTTTCGCAAAAAATAAATTTAATTAATTTTAGCATTTGATTCTTTAGGAAAATAAAATAAAATAGAAATAGTGACATCTACTTTTACGTATTCTACAAATAGACATAAATATAAATTATTTAAAATTTAACGAGCAAATTATTTCAGAAAAAAATTCTTATTTATATTTAATGTACCACGATATTTGTAAAGTATTAAAAAAAATAAAATTAAATCGCCTAATTAACGCCACACAATAATATGTGAGTGCTTTTGCTGGTGGACACTAGGGTCTTCTTCTAAATAATATAAATGCTTTAAGTGTCTCCTCTTATTTATTAATTAGTTTTATTTACCTATACTGCAAAAAGTAAAAGCAGTTACGTAACAGATGTCTTTATCAATAATTTCTTGACTAATTTATGTATTTTGCTCACAAATATTAAGATAGAAGATCATACAGAAAACCCACACTATAACAAACGAAGAATATATAAATAACTCGTCAACAATTATAACAAAAAATAACTTGACATGCAAAATTTTGTGACTATTTATTATTATTAAAATAATAAAATAATTTTTAATTGATTATACTTTATATGAGGTATTTTAAATTTAAAATTAATAAAAAATAGTGGAAATTATAAATTATCAAATAGTTACTTACTACTTTTTATAATTAAATTATATGTGTAATAAGTTATTAAATCCCTGCAAAAAATTTTGATTTATTTTTTCAAATTATTTTTAATATTTATTGTTAGGCTAAGATACCAATAGACTTCAAGGAGATTAATATAGAGAGTAAAATTCTATTTTAGTCTTTCATAGATGCTATATATATTCAGTTTAGTCTCTCACAAAATTATTTTCTTAGTTTAATCTCTCACATTTGGATATTTCTTAATTTAATCACTTACAAATAAAATCATTATCAATAATGTCTTTCAATCAAATTGAGAAATACCCATAAGTGAAGGATTATTATTAATAACACATTTATTTGTAAGAGGCTAAATTGACAAATATTTATATATGAAAGACTAAATTGAAAAGACAATTTTATGAATGACCAAATTAAAAAATATTTTATTTATGAAAGACTAAATTAAGAAAAAAATTTATAAGAGACTAAATTAAAAAAATTCCTTTTTTATGAATGACCAAAATAAAATTTACTTGTATGGAGCTGGTACCTCCTATTTTTTGTCTCTTTTTTTAACTGCAAAACTTGCAGGTTTTTTATTTGAATTATTTCAATTTATTAAAAGAAAATGAGTTGTTTTGAACAAAATCTATCTGTCTAGATAATCCGTAATTATTCTAATAAAAATAAAGATCCTAGTCAAATCTACTACATGGCAAAATGTTAGACGGTTAGTATTTGCATTAAAATTACTTATCTGCCCTCAACAAATTAATGGAATCTGAACTTAATAATTTTTTTTATTGTGCAAAAAGAAAACCATATATATATATATATATATATATATATATATATAACTCCAAATTCTATCACCCTTTATAAATACTATTCATAACTGTTCACATCAGATTTATTATTTTTTTTAGCTTTTAACTCTTTTTTTGTTAATTTGACCGATTTGCACAAATATATAAAGATAACAGAAATGTACAAAGTAGGTAAGTAAAAATAATTGTGATAGGAAATGATTTTTATTTTTATTTAAAAATAATAATTTAATAATTAAAATAATAATTTGATGAATTGAATAATAATTATAAAAATATAATAAATATCATATAAATTATAAAAAATATATATATGTTTGCATCGTAACAAACTAAACGAGTTGTTAATACATCTAGTTGAGTCTCACTCTAATATATGTATAGTAAATTGAAATATTGTTTATCAACATTGATCATAAACTCTATTTATATAAATTTTTTCTATTTCATTTTTTAAGTATGACTAATTGATATGAATCTCCGTACATCTACGTAAAGTCACTCCAGTTTCTTTCAAAATAAAAACAAGCAACATTTCATAGCACCTCAAGATCCCTTCCAACCATTCTCAGGAAGTACACGGAAAGTACAGTTTTAGTTTTTTTGGGATTTTGCCATAGACAGGCACCGTTGTGTGTTAGACTGAACAAAATGGATCATTCTCTGTTTGGCAGGCATATACGACAGGAATTAACGGTTTTTTGGTGCACCCAACCATCCCCAAATCCACACCTTTCTCCATAAAAAGGAAAAATAATACTTACGTTAATTATGTGTATGTGTATATATATTCAATAAATCCAAAAGGGCCTTTACTTTTCTTTTCTTTTTTTGTGTTTTTGGGGCTGTCCAAAAGGGCCTTCACATGTAAATTCAATCTTAGAACTTGAGGACCAATTAAAGGACACTGCCAAGTATAAGGTCTTGTCCACCCTAATCAAACCATGTTTTGTTTTTTTTTGGGGATAACTTTCTTTTGATGTCGTACCAAGTTTTTCGTTGTTATCTTATAGCTATTGGAAGTAGAAAATATTAAGCATGAAAATAAAATTAAATAATAAATAGAATAAAAAAATAATTGTTTACTCTTACGTTATAAAAATAATAAAAATATTAAACAATAATTATAACAATATAATAAATATTACAAAAATATATATGTCCAATTTTTCATTTCAAACGACCAAAATATTAAAAAGAACCAAAAGTATCTTGATATCTTTGATATATTGAATAATGTCTCTAAATTAGTTTTATAAATTAAGGATATATTTGATTAGAGGATGTAATAATAAAAAGAATATAAAATGTGAGTAGATGAGAATGGATAAAATAAAAAATAATTATTTTATTTTTATTTTTTTATTTTTTAAAAAAATAATTTAATAAATAAAATAATAAATATTATATAAATTATATAAAAAAATTACCATCGTAATTCCAGAACCAAAACGAGCCTAAATAAGTTTTTTCTTTGTAGTGGAAAAGATGTTTCAGGATTGCTTCAATTTAAAAAATTGTACGGTTAAGTGAAATTGTCCTCTACGCTGAGGGATTGTTGACATTTTTATAAGCTAAAGTCTTTCTATATGATATGACAGATTAGGCTGCAGGATATCGATGTTAGATATTGCCGCTGCTTGCTGGCCATTATTCCCCCTTCCTGTGAAAGCGATTGATACTAGCTTTTATAAATACGAAAAATTATAATGGGATGTTAAATTTCGAGTATTTATATTTAAAGATTTTAAATTTTAAAATTATTTTTTAAAAATATTTAAAAATAAAAATTTAACTTGTAATTGTAAATTATAATTTTCTTACTTAATTTAAATTTTTAGTTATTGAATTATTTAGAATAATTTAAAAATTTTTAACATTTTTTAATAAAATATCTATAATTTATGGTCTTTAACTATACTTTTTTTCTTATAAATAGATTGTATTTTGCATCTCATTTTAGTGAAAAATATTTTATAAAAAAATATTCCTTTAAATTAAATTACTTATAACTATTTTTGTGAATTTTGAAAATTAAAATTTAATTTTTTTATTTTTATAAAAATAAGTTATTTTATCAATTTTTTTCACAACAATGTTAATTCATTTGTTATCTTAGACATACTTATAATTAACATGTTAATATTAAAAATAATTAAAGGCTTGTCACATCAAATATAAAAATATCTAAAACAACAAAAAAAATTATCTTGTTGAGATTTAAAAAAAATAAGAAGACTTATATGTGAAAAATAAAGGACTTAATTTTAAATTTTAAAATTTTATAGGATTATTTGTAAATAATTTAAAATTCAAACAGGTTTTTTTTGGCCTTTCTCCCTATTTTAAAAAAACATAAGACTGAAAAATTTTACCTACACAAGCTGTAAATATTTCATGCTTGTGATATAAGTTTCATGAAATAATATGCTGGTATTTTAATTTTTGTAGCCACCTTTGAGTCTTATATAATTTTTATATTTTATTTTAAACTTTAAACTCTTAAAAAATTTAAAAAAAAAAGCCCAAAATTGGAGTACTGCACCCTGCAATAGGATCCCCTACTACAGGAGATCCAAATTTTCTAAGATCTTTTCACGTGTCTTCACAGGAAAAAAGTATAATTAGGCTTGAAAAAGGCAGTTTTATCTTTAAAAGAAAATACGAATCAGTTTATGATTTTATGATCAGATCTACCTTAGAAATATAATTTTTTTAATGTTTATATTCAAACCTTCAAAAGGAAAGGATCGTAGAAACCTTGTGACTACACACACACACACACATATATATATATATATATATATTTTAATTGTGAAAAAAAAAAAGCATACTTTTACACAGTTAAAATTTTTAAAATATAATGTTTTCTCACAATTAATTTTTTTTATTCCCACAGTTGTAATTTTCATCTTTTATCTTAAACTTAAAACCCTCAAAAGTACAAAATTAACACACACACAAAAAAACCTAAAATTGGGCTATTGCATAGCATATAGTAGGATCCCCCATGGCAGAGAATCCTATTAGGATCTTAGAAGTGATTCTTCATCAATGAACCTTTTTTTATGGGTCCCCTGCTACCTTTTTATAAATCTTGCCTCATTATATAGAAGATCATTTATTCCTTTGACTAGTTATTTTTATGTTTCAAGTTTAATTTTTTGTATTTCATTATTGGCCCCATTATGTTTCAGGTTTTTAAAGCATACGAATCATATGATGAGTTGCCTGAAGATGCTGATGCTTGAGTATCTAATGACATTTTAATTATATATATATATATATATATATTGGTATCACTTTCCATGACACAATTTGGAAAGAGAAAGCTACTATTCCATTTAACAATCGATGATACTTATTGGTAGATTCATTAGCTAATTAAGCATTAATTACATGGTAAACTTGCTTTGGAATGATAATTTTCTGGTTTATCATGCTGATTACATAGGAGGAAATTATTGAATTATAAGGAGATAGAAGGTCAATTATTTTCTTAATTTTTAATTTGATGAGAAACTTTTGCACAAAGACAAATTAACCTTTCTTTAACATATTTTCACATGCGGCAAAAAAGCCATTGATTTGTGCCTATATTCTCTCTTGCTCGATGCAAGCATGATATTATATTGTTAAAAAAAATTTAAAAATGAATAAAAAGAGAGAGAATAAATTTCATTTTCACTCTCATTCTTTTATGTGTGTGTGTGTATATATATATATATATATATATATCTTCAATAGAATGATGCCTTGAATAGGACAGAAGTCAAATTAGATCTTGTTCTATACTATTTAAAATGCATTAATTAAGGAGTAAAAGTGTATGAATTTAAGACTCTTTGTAAAATATTAATACTCCCCACTATTAATCACTAGAACACAGAAAGTGAGTTCGATAGCACAACTTATAAATGGACTTTAACGAAGAATTCAAGAGCTGATGTTGAAAGTGAGGAGAGAAACACACTTTAGCTTCCATATTTAGAGTTACTTTGCTTAGAAGGGGAGAAATTTGTTAACTGTACTTTTCCACTTTGATTTATTAGTTTAATTGCACTTTCTTCCCTTATCTTTCACTTTCAATGTTGTATACAGTGTGCTCTCTAATGGCATCCTCACAATTTAAATTTGGTTAAATTACTATTTTCACTTGTAAATACCATCTTTTGTTCAAACTTTTTCTTTAAAAAAATTCAAAAGAAAAAAGATAAATGGAAAAAATACAAAGAAAAAGAATTGAAATTTTGTTTTGTTTTGAGTTTTTCGTTTGTAATTTTATTCAGTTATTCTCAATTTAGTTTTTGATCACTTTTTTTTTTTTTGGGTCTTCATTTAATTTATAAGGAATTTAGATTAGTTCTTGAATTTTATTTTCCACTTTAAGTCCAAAACGATTTCCCTGCTTACCAAGGATAAGGAGCACTGCATGCTCTTCATTTGCACAGTTTTGGATTGACAATATCTAGACAATTCAAATTTAATTTTTTTTTTATATCAATCATCATTTTTTGAAAAGTTACAAATTAAAAGATTATTTTTATTTTACATTTTACTTTCTCCTGAATATAAATTAAAAATAATAAAATCTAAATTATTTAAATTTAATTTATAACGAGCATCCTTTGCTCCTCACCCCTAAGAAGCAGAGGATTTACTTACCTTTAAATCATACGTATTTAGATTTTACTTGGAGTCATTTCTTTTGTAGTCTTCTTACTTTAAGCCTAAACCCATTAAAGAACCCAACCCAATCTTTAAAAAAAAAACGTCAAATTCTTCCTCCTAACCCATCCCAATTCATTGCTGTTTTCACAAAACATATAATAATAATAATAATAATAATAATAATAATAATAATAATAATAATAATAATAATAATAATAAGTTTTTAAAATCCCCAGAAATTCTCTCCGTCAACCAGGACCTTCTTCCTCAAGACTTTCCAAAGATGTGGTGTGTATATATATATATATATATATATATATGGCCCAGAGTTTTAAATTTATGGCTCACGAACGAATAACGCTTTTCAATGTTTCTCAAATAGCTCCTGCTGCATCATATATATATTATTTTAGGAAAAATTTATATATTTTTTAAAAATAAAAAGAGATATATATAATTTTAATAAAATTTAAACAAGTTATAAAATTTATTTTAAAATAAGCATATTTTTTATGACAATTTTTTGTGACAACTTATAATTATTGCCACTAAAAATTATTTTTTTAAGTGTGTGTTCATAGTTGGATAGCATTTTAGTGGAATTAGTAACCTTGAATGCCTGTGGGGTCAAGTGTAGATTGAGCATATTGAGGGGGTACATTGCTATGTTATTTTGATACTCTACATTAGGCTGTGTAACATGCTAAATGATTGGTCCTAAAATGAAAAAAGAAAATCAATTTTCTTTCCTTTTGTTTGTTTAAGTTCTTATGAGAAGTCCCCAAAAAAAAGCTCCTTCATGATCTTTTTAAATAATTTCTTTGGGTTGTTTCAATTCATTGAATGTCAAATAAGACTTCACTTAGATTGAATTGTTTTCTTAAATTAAAAAATCAACAAAAAGAATTGGAAAAACTAAGAGAGAAATAGGCAAGGATAAATCGAATTTCAAACGTAATATTCAGTTATCAAATGCAAATAACCTTTTTTTTCCATCCCGTTTATGACATTGTTTCTTGAAAAAGAAAAATTAAAATCAGCTCATCATTATTTTTAACTGAATTATGTGAACTTTGATTCTCAACCACCAAAACATTGCTCATATTGTTGTGTTTGCGTGAATGATTACGGAAATAGAGACGTATAAAAGTCAAAACGATGAATATTTTGTTCTTTAGTCATGAGAGCATTGGGTTACATATTTTAAACGTCAGTGAGAGAATTTTAATTTCAATTGACGCATAAATTGATTAAAAAATATCTTTACTATAAAATTGAAAAAAAAAAACTCCAAAAATTGTAAACCTTCGAAAACATAAATCAAACCAAACTCTTACTAAAAAAAACATAACTGAGAGGCGTTGTGTTTTGTTGCAACTTGCAAAGTAACTAATTAACATTATCTTCAAGGGAAAAAAATCTAAAATTTAAAAGATAGTTTATATCCACCTGTGAATAGTAATAGATAGATCATATAGACATGATTTGTGTGTATAATTGGGCTTATTGTGTTGTTAGTACTTAGTCTTACAAACACACACGCATATAGTCTTCTCTTTCACTTGGTCATAATTTATTATTCCAAAGTGCTTACTTGTCATTATATGGTTACTTATTTGATTGCTACTATATCTAAATCAAATCAAGAGGATTAAGGTGAGCCACAAACGTGTAAAACCATACAAAAATTCTTTAATAGAATAAGAAGAGTTTAGATATTCTTAATTAAGAAGATGGTAAAGTAGAATTCGAATTCCTTCAATTGCTCAATTGAGTAATTTGGGTTGTTCAAATTTTAAGATTATTTTATTTACTTATCTTTTAATTACAGTCATCAATTTTTTAAGTTTGTAATTAAAAAATTGTTTTTATTTTGTATTGTATTTCTTTTAAAATAAGAAAATTGTCAAAATAAATATAAAATATAAAATATAAATAGTTTAGATTCCCTCAATTGAGCAGTGAAGGAGGAATTTAATTGAAGGGATCCAATTTGTAATAAAGGATTTCTCAATTCAAGAGAGAAAAATATAAAAAGTGAGAGTATATCTAATGTCTTTTTATATATATATTTTTTATTTCTTTTCATTTAAAATGATTTTACTATTTACTTATTTTTTAAAAAAATATAAATCCTGATAAGAACGTGACAATTCAACTTTTATTCTTACTAAAATTTGACACACCACATGTCCATGGGGCTCCACCCATTATAATCATGCGACATTATAAAAGTTAATATACTTTGTCTGTGCGGCCAGCTTTTTCCTTGATCTTTTTCTTTTTCCTTTTTTCTGTTACTGATTGTGATTTTTTTTTTATGCGAAACTAAATCTTTCGTTTTAACAATCTTGATGAAGACACACGTTTGCACAATATTGTTTTCATTAGTATATGTTTGTTTTTGTTGAAAATTATTTTCTAAGAAATAGTAATAAAATATCTATATATAATAAGTAGAGAGAATTATAATAAAAAATTAAAAAATGAAAAAATTTATTTTTAAAGATTAGTTACTATTTATTTTAAGATGATTATCATTGAATTTAGTAACAATTAATTAAATTTAATAATAAAAGTTTTTAAAAATAAATTTTTTTATTTTTTAGTCTTTAAACATAATTTTTCCTAATAAATGTTTAAGAACTTAATGAAAATGACATATAAACACTAACAGCTTGTTTGGTAACTTGATGCAAAGTGAAAGTGAACGGATTCAGACGCTGAAGCTGTTTGGTAGCTTGAATCTCTAGTAGAATAGGAAAGTTGATTGCAAATATATTTTTTGGTATGGTGGCGCGAGAACAAAGGTGATTTTGGAGGCAATTTGGTGAAATATCACTTGTGCCCCTCTTCGCCGTACAAGACTCGATAGGTTTGTCATTGTGTGTATGGTTCTTTTGTCTTGTGTCCTATACCTTGTACACTTCGGACTGGTCTTGTCACCCATTGCCCTTTGTTGCGTCTCCGTTAAGAGAACCCAAGATGAAATTTCTCGAAATAAGAGAACCTAAGATCTTACAGTTGAAACCTACGCAGATCCACGCCCTTCTCTTCATGCTACACGAACGGGGCAAAGTATGAAGAAGGTGCGACAATGAAAGCTTCAAAAATGGAATCACGAAGGCTAAACTAGACGAAGAGAACAAAGGCAGCAAATGAAATGGGAAAAAAAATGGAGAAGATGAGACCCAAAACATAATAAAATAAGGTCAGTTTCGAAGAGTCTGAGCAAAGAAGGAAAGTACCAAGACACACCTCTCTCTTTTCTTGTTTACGTGGGCCTCACAATTTTTTTTTTGCTTTTAAGTTAAATCATTGAAGGGCAATTTAGTCTTTATATATAATTTACCTTCCATTCTTATATTATTTTCATTATACCAAATATACTATTGTAAAAGTATTCTCTTCCATTTTACTATCATACCAAACATATTTTTTTTCGTTACATTTCATTTAGTATTCAGTTTCTATTTTTATCAAAACATGTTTTATGTACCAAACGGGCCGTAAAATATCTTTCTGAAATGATCATCACCATATTATCTTTAATTCCTTTATTTTCAAGAGCAAACAGTGCTACCAAAAAAGAAAACATTTTACTCACTATAACCTTATATCTATTTCTCTACTAACTTGGGCAGTATATTTACGTATGAGAAAAAGGGAAAAACAAGTATAAAGAAAATGGTGCTAAAAGTGCGTTAATCTGGTTAATTTAGACTTTATAAGTGATATTAATTACTATTTCTTCAAAGATAATATCTTTTTAACCTTTATTAATTTAACGATTTTTCTTGCCATGTAATGGTGCACCAATTATTTAATCGTTGAAAAATCATTTTAGTTTTTATTTAGTTTTTCAAAGATTTTTTTTTAATTTAGTCTCTAAAATTTTTTTTTAATTAAAATAGTCTATTATCTATCGGACAAAATTACAATCACTTAATAAACTAACATATGACATAAACAAAAACTCAAGTGGCTACCAATACTGATGATATGAATTTATCTAGATGTTTTAAACCCTCAAAATGATGTTATTTTGTCTAATTTCACAAAACTTAGAGCTACAACAATGTCATTTTTGGTGATGGGTCAGTTAGTTTTTGGTAAAATTAGACAAAACCAGGTTGTTTAAAGGGGCTTAAGAAATCTTGACAAGTCCATATCTTTACATAATCACGTGAACTCCCATTTATTTCATATGATAATTAGTTTATTAAATGACATGATTTTGCATAATAGAAGAACCAATTTAATTGAAAAAAAAATGTTTGAGAGACTAAATTTACAAAATTTTATCTTTTAGGGACCAAAATAAAATGAGAGAAATCTTGTATGAAGTAAAAATCATTAATTTAATCTAATATATATTAATATTAATAAAAATAAAGAAATAAATAAAATTAATTGCTATGGTTAAAAAAATCAAACCAAACCAATTGGCCAAGCTAAAAAATTACTGAAACGACTATAATTCTAGTTTAGTTGATTTAAAAAATTAATTAAAAAAACCAACCAAATTATTAAATATTTTGGTATTAAATTAATCAAAAATTAATTTTGTTGCCTAAATTAAAATTTTGATATTCTATAATAAAAATTTATAATATTTACTCAATTCTATTTAACTCATATTATATAAATTTGTTGTCATCTATATATATTTTATCTAATTTTTAAGTTTGCAAATGTTTATATTTATTTTAAATATTATTTTATAATATATTTATTATATATATTTATACCTTTTCTCTAAATATTTTTAAAAATATTTTAATTTTACAATTAACTATAATCAAATCATTAATCTATAAATCACCCCTTATCACACACAAGACGGATTCGAATTTTAAAATATTCATGATTACGCAAAGTCCAATTAAAAATCTTGGGAGGGAGAGAAGGAAGGAAGTACCACAGTAGAGATATGAGATGTGCAAATGGTGGAGCAGGGGGCGTGTGGTGTAATCTGCAATTCCAGAATTTAATGGGGCAGAGCAACGACAATACGTCACGTTCCTACTTTGTCCGGTAGGTTCAACCAAAGACAAATGTGGGTCCCCTCGGGGGACTGTGGGGGCCCACGTCCCTGTCTGAAGGAAGAACCTTCACGTGCCCACGTTGGGGTTTGGTGTCGCGGTGGGTATACTCGGTAAGCATATGCCCTATTCTTTTTTTTTTTTTTTTTTCTTATGTAGTATTTATTTTAAAAAAATTAAGTAAAACACTTTAACAATGTGTTTTGAATTTTAAAAAAATAAAAATAAAAATTCGATTCAAACATTTGATTCACATTTACTATTCAGTTAACACTGGCTTAACTCGATCAAAGTATCTAACTACACTTATATTTAAAGAGCTTCTTTATCAATAATATTTACTATTTAGGCATACCTTCATATAGTAATTTAATTTTCAAGTCTTTTAATTTAACTAGTAAGTCTTTATCTCTCTGTCCATATTTTTACTTAGACACCAAAGTTTAAGACGAGGCTCTAAATCCTTTCTCGTGACTCTAACCAATTCAGGACTTACACAAAATCTCATCATTTGTAAGAAGCCAATTGGATCAAACACAGGCTCATCACAGAGCATATTATATTAAATTAAGTTGAAGTGTGACTAAATTATACCTAATATGCTTTTTTTTGAATATATCATCTGACTACATGATATTTGGTATAATTGCAAAGAATTTTTATAGTATTTATTTTATTATAATAAAATTAATTTTTTACATAATATGAGAATTGATTTTATTCTTAATATAATAAAGATAATTAAATTGGTATTAAGATTCAAAGTAAAACTATAATTTTATTCTTAATATGACAACAAGAATAATTAAGTAATTTTATTTTTTAAAAAATATATATTATGTACAAATTTAATTTTATTAATAAAAACAAATTAAAAAATTATGATATATATCAAATATTAAAAAAATAGAATGATATTCTTAAAATAAAAAAGATATCAAGTTTAACTTGATCAAATTTTAAGTAGGATAACTATAATTTACTCGAATATTTATCATTTCTGATAAAATATAAAATAAATAAATACATTTGTTCAAAGATTGAATTATAGTTCAATTGCTGTTGTATATTTATTTAAAAATTTAATAATATATACTTGAAAATTACCCTTTTGCCAATTTATATAGGTTGTATCCGGTGTATGCTGGAATATTATATACGCTTAAAGGTAGTGTTGAATTGAATAGGGGTAAACTTGTAAATATACAAGTGTGTCAGAATCGACGTGGAAAGAAACTTACGGATCCGTGCAGCACGTGACAAAAGAAGTACTACCCAAGTCTCTTGGGGTTGGGGCTTTGGCAGCTTATGGGTCTGATTAGGAGAAAATTATAATTGAAGATTGAAAATTAAAAATATTATAAATAATCCAAAAATTAAAAATTTTAAATATATCAAAAATTATATTTTAAAACTTTAAATTAAAATTTTTGTTTTTAAGTTTCTTAGAATGATTTTAGGATTTAATTTTTTTACTATAAATATTTTAATTATAATTTTTTATTAATTTTGTTAACCTATCATGACAAAAAAATTAACTGTTCCTTCCCCCTCCATAATAATTTAATATTTATCTTTTAATTTATTGTGACGGTGAATTATGAAGGGCAAGAAATGATTGAAGATGATAAGAGAGAGAAACAGAAGTGACAATAACTATGGAGAGGAGGCCAACTAAGCTATTTCTGATTTTTACAAGGATTATTTTTAGAATTTTTTTAAATACTTACTATCCGGTTTTTTATATAAATATATAGTATATAAGCATTTTTAAAAGATGTAATTATTTTATATTAAATTATAAAATATTATTGATTATATTTTATTAAAAAAATAAATAACAAAATCCTAAAATTACTCCTAAATTTTATGCTTTTTACAATTATTTTTTATTTTTTTTATAGGTTTCTACATCCCATTTTTAGTTGTAGATACGAAGAAACAAATAATAAATGAAAAGTTGGGGAGAAAATGCATATAGTCGTATGACTTCATATTTTTCTTTTTTAAGAGGTTGAGCATTGTAAATTTTTTATATGAAAAATGTTTTTTTTTAATTTTTTTAAAAAATAATGCGCTTATCTTCAATCTAATATTTTTAGTTTTCTTTTAATTATATGAGATGTGTCATCTAATATGTTTAGATAAAAACAATTGTGTAAAGCTTTCTAGTCATTTTACCTCAAAAGTCAAGTAGTTTTTTTTAGGCTTAATGAAGATTTGTTTTAAAAAAAGAAAAGGTAGAAGTACATTTTTTGTTATTTAATTTTGTACTAAGTATGAATTTTATCTCTTAGATTTGTTTAGTTTCACTTTGATTCTTTAATTTTCAAAGATCAATAAAAAATTTCTCAATCTTAACACCATTAGTTTACTCACCAAACAATGTTGAGTAAGATCCAATGCACCAAACAAATAATAAAATTCTTACCAATTCATTGCCACTTCAATTAATCATTAATCAAATGTGGAAAAAATAAAAAAGAATGTTTTGAAAATTGCTAAAATAGAGAAATTTTGTATGCATCTTTTCTTGCATGACTCCCAGCAAAAGCTTATCAAATATAGGCAACAAACCCTAGAAAATATTATAATGTTACTAATAAATATATGAAATTTAAAACATCACTTAGACATATTTAAAACTAATATTTTTCATTGGTTGGTCTAAAATAAAAGTGTAACATTTGCATACATTCATCCCACCAACATCTTCAATAAAAGTAGATAAAATCCAAGTTCATGAATATTTTGTCTTTGCCTTTATAACAACAACAATAAGAAATATTTGATCATTGAAATCTCTCCTAATTGCAGTCAATAATTAGCCTTCATATGACCTATTGAGAAAACACCCATCCAATCTGATTATTGGTCTTGTCAAGAAGCTTTTCTTACAAGCTTTGAAGGAGATATAAAGCCTTTCAAATGTAGGGAACATGGTCTTGGGTGCAATAGGAGTATCAAGCTTTACATTATAATCAGGTTCCCTATTCTCCTTTAACCGCACTAAAAGATTGGACCTTCTTAGCTTATGACAATAGTCATATATCCCTATGAATAGCTTTTTAATAAACCTATGAAAGTGATTCAATGCTCTCTACTTTACTTTGTAAGCCATCGACTTTGAAACACTTGCATTCCACTTCCACTTAACTCTATAAACAACTCCTTTTAATTTATACTTAGGGTTTTCTTTCACCCTTTGTGAATACTCCTACTCAATTACATGTATGTTTGTTGTTGGTCTTCTTTAATAGCTATGTCTCTTGTCCTTTTAACTTCCCATAAATACCATCGAATCACAATTAAGCATGGATTTTACTTTGACCTTAACCTTGTTATACTTGACAATCCTTAGCCCCTTATCAGCATGTACAGCGTAAGACATTATTGCCTCTTTGAAATCCTCTCAAGTGTTATAAAGGTTTGTTAGCTCCTACTCGTATCCATTCATGTTCATTTAATAACCTATGTAAAGGAACATTTTCTTTAGGGATCCATTTCCATCTAAGTCTTCCTTACAATTAGGTTTGTCCAATTCTTCACTCTCATACTCATCATTTGAAATTCATCTACTTTGCTTCCTTAAAACACTTTTAGTTTCCACATTAACCTTATTATTGTCACTATTACTTATATATTGTTCAACATTTATGTTTTTCTTAAAGCAATCATAATTTTCATTATTTGCAAAACAATGGGCAAGTCTTCATTAGTGGGCCCTTCTCGATTAGTAGGTACCTCATGTGTAATGGACCACACTTGATTGAGTACTTGATCAAAACTATCATCTTCATACACTACTCTTTCATCATTGTCATTAAAGTGGATGTTTAATGCACTATCTTCCTCTTCATCCACTAATGCATCATCTTCACTTTCCACTCCCTCATCATCTTTTATAGCATCCATTATATATAGCTCTACTATTCCAAACTTAATATTTATGTTGCCCATGTTCATGGCAATATGGATATAAGAAATGAGTCTTACCCCATCATCATCTATACTAATGACATGCAATTTGTACTATATTTTATTTATACTATGACACTTGAAGTCTTTTAGACTATTATAGATCTTAAAATAGCTCTATTTATCAATCTTATATAACTTCTTACTTACATACATATTGTACATTGAGTGAAGTGGCAAAATCCCTAATGATGCATTTCAACTTTGAACTGTTCCATGTCTAATTTGTCTTAAAATATCATTAAAAAAAATATTGCATTAGTTCTAGATAAATGCATTGAATAGTTCAATATTAAAAGAAAAATAAAAGCTTTTCACACAAACTATATATTGAAATAAATTAATTTTGAAATTCACTTTATTAACATAAATTAATTTTAAATTAAATCATACTAAAGTATTGTTTGGGAGATTCATAATTGTCTTTAAAAACTATGAAAGAACATCCAAATTTTAACATACTAGAAAAGCTACTTGATTGCTAAAATTCTAAAATATTATACTTGGTTGTCTTTATCTACGTGGGTCACTTTACTATTGAATAGCAAAAATAAAAAAAATATCGTAGAAAGTTCCACTTAAGAATAATCAAACAATGACAAAAGGTCCAACCTTCCAATAGGAACAGTTGGAGAATTATTTATTAATACAAATTAAACAAAAGCAACAAAACAAAATGAGTCATGCACAAATATAGACAACATTAAAACAGGTTTAAAACTATAGGTTCAACAAGTAATATAGTATACATTGATTTTACCTAGTGTGTAACAAAGTTTCAAACCAACAATTCATTTGTTATTAGAAAAGAGAAACAAAATCATACAACATAGATTTAAGAAATAAATCAATAGAGTACACTTTTGCCTTTTGGATTACATAGACTCACTTTGATATCATGACATTGGTTCAATACTTCTCATTCTCATATTATACATGAATAAACAAATTTCAATATAATAACAACAACAATAAAGTCTTTTCCTATTAAGTGAAGTCGGCTACATGGATCAATCGACGTCATAAAATCTTATCGTAAATCGTATTTTTAGATAAACCGTTTAAATCTAAATCATTTTTAATAATTTCTCCTATAATTTTTCTTGGTCTCCCTCTACCTCTGATTATTTGACTACTTTTCATCTGATTTACTTTTCTAATTAGGGCTTTTATATATCTCCTCTACACATGCCCAAACCATTTAAGTCGTAATTCTACAATCTTTTTCACAATAGGTGAGACCTCATCTTTCTTTCTAATATATTCATTTCTAATTCTATCTTATTTAGTGTGTCTACTCATCTATTGTAACATTCTCATCTTTGCAACATTAAACTTTTTCTTTATTGACTTTTTATTACCCAACACTCAATTTAATACAATATTGTAAGTCTAATAGCTGTGTGGTAGAATTTACCCTTAATTTTGAATGTTACTCTTCTATCACAAATAACGATCGAAGTATCCCTCCATTTTATCTATCTCGTTTGAATATTATGTTTTACATCTTTCTCGATTTTCTTGTCATATTGTATGATGGATTCAAAATATTTAAATTGTATAACTTATGGTATGGTATGCTTTCCAATTTTTACTTCTGCACTATAACTAGTGCATCTTTTATTAAACTTAAATTCTATACTCTATTTTATTTTTATTTAAATGAAATTCATGTGCTTTCAAAGCTAGTCTTCACATCTTTAATTTCTCATTCATTTTGTCCCTCGATTTTTCATCTAAGACTATGTTATCTGCAAAAAGCATGCATTGTGATATTGGTTCTTGGATATGTTCAGTGAATATATTTAAAACTAAAGTAAAAAGATAAAGATTCAAAGTTAACCTCTGATGTAGACTAATAATTATAAAAAAATCTTTTGTAAGTCTATTTTTTATTATAATACTAATTATAATCCTATCATATATATCTTGAATTACTCGAACATAAGTCATACAAACTTCTTTTTTTTTTTTTAGAACTTTCCATAAAACCTCTATTAGCACCCTATTATATGCCTTCTCCAAATTGATGAACGTCATATGTAAATTTTTTTGATTCCTTTGATATCTTTCCATTAATATTAGCAACAAATATATCACTTTCATGGTCAACATTTTTGACATAAAATCAAGTTGATTTTCAATAATTCAAACAAATCATATAATTAATATTATCAAATATTTCACTTTAAAGCTATCAAATAATGGTAAAAGGTTTAATTTTTCATAAGAAACAATTAGTGAATTGTTTATTCATATAAAGTAAACAAAAACAAATAGACAAAATATTCACTAACACATCTATGGATAATATCAAACAAAACCAAATTGGCAAAATCACTCACAAGGTTAGAGCTATTGGAATCAATCCATTTTCAAAGTATCACACCACGCAGGGACCATGAGAAAGCAAAAAAGCAAAAAGGAAGCAATAAAAAATTCCTAATTTTATAAGAAAGAGCATCTAGTATTGTTGACTTTTAATCATATGAAAGTCTTGCTTGTCACAAAGATTGGCTTAGTGTTAAATGCATCTTACTAGGCAAGCTAATTATCTCATCTCAATTCCAAGATTGCTCCTACACTTGTAGTGTTCATGATTAGTCAACTCAATTATGTATCGATTGAAAGGCATGGTAACACAACCCTTAAGGGAGTGGTTTGTGCATAATTGACTTAGGTTTAAATTTTCTAATAGAACTTAGGATATTGCATTTAATTTGAAGGCTTTAAGATGATTTTACATGTATGATTAATGGATAGGCGATGATGGTAATGACTTGCATAAAATTTACATGTCAACATTTTTCATTAAGTAAATTAGTGGTCTTAGAAGTAAGGAAAATTTTCATTAATTTTGTAAGCTTAAGGACTAAGGTGAAACCAAACAAATTTAAGAAAGAAAAATGAAGCCTGAAGTAAAGTTAAGGTACCAAAAATGCATTTTAATCAAAATGTAAAGAATCTCTCTTAATTTAGGGAATTGTTCAATTTATTTGCTTCAACTTTAAAAGTTGATCACATTCCTTGCAAACATTGTTTTGTGTAACCTAACTCTTTCTTTGATTTTTTTTTCATCTAAAATCTTAACAATACTTATCCATGTAGGCCAAAGAAGGTCAAGCTAGTAAAAATACATCGAACTTGTTATTCTAAAGGTAGGCTCTTTTTCCTATAAAAATATGGAAGGAAATGACAAGAAAAGGCTTATCTTTATTATTGGGAATGGCAAATTAGATATATTTTTTTATTTTACCTTTTTAGCCTTCAAAATGGAAAAGTGATGTTAAAGTTTTAGACAAAAAAGTTAATAAGAGATTATGTTTAAAATTGAAAGTTTATGAGCCTATAATTAGCCTTTAAAATTAAGGAGGTAAATTGTACATAGTTAAATTGCAATATCTTATAAGCTAAGGGAAGTTCTTTACATTTTGAAAGGGAAACAAAAACTAATGTTGCATACCACCATTGATTTATGCATACTCGTAGCATCTAATAAATGTGGTGCCTTATAAAAATTTAGGGAAAGTATTTTATTGTCATAAACTATTAGCTAAATACAATATTAGTATATGAACTTTTTTTTTGGGTAAAAAAAATGGGGGGAAGGAATGGCACTCTCCGTTCCTAGCAGGGCTCAAAATTCCAACAATTGGAGGTCCATTCTGTACTTTTGACCGCCACTAACAAATATTCTCTTCATATAACAAATCATCTTTATGAAAAATAGTATTTCATGTTTGGTATTTAGGAGGTCTTTTATTATATTTTAAAATGTATGAGAATGTTTTGTTAAGTTTTGAAGTTTATGTATTAATTTTGTAATTTCTTCATAGTTGATAGAACTAAAATGTATTTTTTTCTCAATATAATTCATACCAATTGAGATTAAAAATGAATATATTTATATAGTATGAGTAACAATAGAAAGTTTAATATAAACATTAAGATTTAAAACATTAATTAATAAGATATCATGTTTAATAAGAGGGATTTGACCAAAAAATCACAAAATTGACCTTAATTATTAGTTGCAAGCTGCATCATGCAAATTACCTCATAACAAAATAATCAACATAACATCATATTATTATTATTATTATTATTATTATTAAAGTGTGTGTAAATATTTTTTTATAAATTAATCTTTAAAATTTTCTAAATAAATATTAAATTATAATATTTTTAAAATTTGAAAATAATAAACAAAGTAATATAAAGTTAAATAATTTCTTACCGTCTTTCTTTTTATATATATATATATATATATATATATATAATTTTTTATCTAATTTATATTTGTTTTAAATAATATTATTTTTATATTAATTTGGAAAACTAGAGAAACCAAATCTAAAGATGCCAAAAAATATGCTATAATATAAATTATTGTAATAATTAATATATGGTTGCACAAATACCTGCCCAAGTCATGCATTGGTCTAGTTTGGTGCCTAACATGATAAAAATTGTAAAATGATGGCAAAAAAATATTCTTATATAAATTTTTGTAAAATTATATTGTATCTTTAAAAATTAAATTTTTATATAAATTTTTATTAATTTTTTTTTAAATAAGAGCACTGAGCTAAGTTGAGTTACATTAACAACATAGTCGGCTTAGTGCTTAATTTGGCTCAATCATCTGACTTAACTTTATCCTGTAACTAGGTTGAGCCACATCCTTCTGATTAGACTAAGCTGGACTTTACACATTCCTAATTAATAATGCACCGCAAACATTTGAAGCCTTTTCTTTTCAAACAACACCCCCCCCCCCCCCCCCCCCCCCAAAAAAAGTCAAAGTCCCTGTTGGCACTAATTTATAACACATGTAAGAAGGCGAAAGATACAGGGAAAGAAACAGTTGGTTGCACTAGCACGTGCCAATCAATACGCTTCATGGTTGATGAAACGTCCATATTTGGAGGTTGTGGACTACTTTTCATGTACCAAAAACCTAATATTTAATATATCATAACTCCTAAGTTCTAATCATCAATATGTTTCATATTTAGGGTAAAATCACTATTCAATTCTATTTTAATATTTTGAGAGGTATATAAGTTTTGCATTCAATTCAACGCCATATATAATATACAATACATAAAATAAACCTTAAGTTCCCATTTCAAATCTGTATATACTAATCAACTTCCATCAAATGTTTCTTATTAATTTCGCATATCACAAGTTGTAATATATATTTCAATGCTTTCGATAGGTCGATACACAAATTTTTTATTCGACTTAATTCAATCTCATAAATATCAACTTTCATATTATTATTACATAATAATATTATTTACAAAACTCTCATAATTATTATGAAGTTTCTATATTTAAGTTCTTTAAATTCCACTTAGCTTATTTTAAATGGGTTCACAAGAAATTTAAATGCAACTACATTTTAATTATGAATTATGCATAGAATAAAATTACAGCATTAACACCTTTTGTTTAACAATAAATTAAAGGATTGCTCTTGATTATCTTGTATAAGATTATTGTTTTGTACACGAAGTAAAGTTTTTTAAATCCAAGAGTTCTTATTATTACACCTCTCTTCGTTAGATCGCGCTTAATGGCTTATAAGATATTATCTTATTTGAAAAAGTATGAATGATCTCTAACATCACCGACATAATAAATTTTGTATTTTATTGTGACGTCAGTGTGAATAAAACTTTTCTTGTGCTCAAACCGAGATAATTAAGACAATTGTATTAATCAAAATATACCAAGTCAATGTAAAAAATGTGCCCTTAACATTGATATGAGAATAAATTAATTCGAATTAAATTTGAAGATACCTTAAACATAATTAAAAAACAAAAAACTACATTAACTGTTATAAAATCCATGGCTAATTTGCTTCTTCTATACTTTACTTTTATTAAAAGCCTTTTCAAAAAGAAAGAAAGGAAGAAAGAAAGAAATAAATAAAAACTAGTCTAGATCAAGAAGAAATAAATAAAAACTTTTGCGTGTCGGTTGAACATCTCGGATGGTGTAAAAAGCACGCGTTGCACGTGTTAGAGTAGAAAGTACTATTTCGATTCATTAGTTTTTGTCCTTAACTATAACGCTATTGACCTAATCTAATTTTTTAAATAGGTTTGAGTTAATCCACGTCTTATGAAGAATACGCAATGTGCGAATGTGTAATTTACTTTCGATTTTATATACGAAAAATGTCAACCACATTTCAAAAAAAAATTATTTAAGGTAAATTTGATTTATTAAATCTAAGTAGATCATATAAATTATGAAAAAGTGTGTACCCACCACAAACATATATATATATATATATATATAATTAACTTTTGAAGTATTTATGTAAGATTAATTTATTAATTGGAATTGTTTCTATCATATTTTTGTTAGGGTTGGCAAGTCTCATGCATGAGAAAAAATATGGTTTGACATTTATTATTGGTGCGAAGAAGTATACTTACAAATTTGATATTATCTTTTGACCAAAAATATAAGGCATTAAGTTTATAATTTTTTTATTTAAATACGCTTTATTTAGTCTAATTCTATTTTATGTTAACTTTTTTTCTTATTTTTGCTTTCATTTGAATCCAACAATTTTAGTTTATGAAAAAAATCGTTTCTATTCTAAAATTTATAATTTTCATATTACAAAATTTTTTTTAATGAGATATTAATGGGCAAACTAATTTTAGTTACAAAGTATAGTGTCCATTTTATTAACAAGTTTTTTTTTATGGCAAATCAAATTTTTTAGTAACTATTGAAAAGCATATAAACTTGCAAAATTGAAGTATAAGTTATTATATATCTTAGCTAACAATAATTATTCTTCATCAAATTGGTTAATAAATGTGAAAACCATTATCTAGATTTCCACAATAATATAGTATACATAGAGGCTAATAAAATGACCAAATTTCCATGGATGAAATTCAGCATGGCGTGCTACACATGAAGTTGGACCTTCGTGTTGTCAAATCCACCATTCATTGTTTGAGGTGTGCCTAATAGATTATACAATTATTAAATCTCTTTTGTAATATCTGTAAGCCACACGCTTTTTGTCCTTTTGTTTGAAAGATGTGAACGTTACGCTCTCAACTCTTTGGTATTTCAAACCTCACTTTCATCCAATAAAGTTTCATCTTTGCTTTAAGCTACAAAATGAGGTGCTGCATTTAGTGCTATGCTAAGTTGGCCACCAAAATCAATACAAGTGAGAAAAAAAAAGTAATTTTATAAGAGTAAATTACATAATTTTTTTTTAGAATTTTGTTAAAATTAGATAAATTTGTTCTATTTTTAAAATATACATAACTATTTTTTAAAACAAAAGTTACCCCACATATCCATTATTAACTTAAATATACATTTTTGAACTAAAAAAATTTATATAAAAAGTATTTTAGTTAAAAAATTTAAAATTAGATCAAAATATATGATAACTTTTTATTTTAGGAGAAATTTATGTATATTTTAAAAATAATAAGAATGTTTGTATAATTTCATCCAAATTAAAGAAAATTTTGTGTAATTTATTCATTTTATAAAATAGCTCTGCTTTATTTATTGTTTTGAACAAAAATTAGGGTAGAGAGTGCAAGATTTTATACATAATAATAGTTCAAATAATTTTTAGTTTACTTTTTATGATTTTTTTAAATTTGGTTTATTCTTTCTTTTATGATTTAAAATGTGCCGTTAAACTTGTTAGGACTTCTTTTGTTTTTTGATATCTTAAGTACTATATTATAGCATTTTTAGTCATAATCTAACAAAAATAAATGCATAAAAATTATTGTTAGGATTAGTATGCCATTTGGAGATTGATTTGATAGCTTAATTTTAATAAAATTTTTTGTAAGATTAGGGATATTATTTTGAGGGGAATGAGGCTATACACCAAGAGAAATTTTAAAGAAAATAAGAGAGATGATTTATTAAAGATATGGCAATAATATAAAAACAAAGATATAATTTTAAATGCCTGAGTTTTGTCCTCTTAACTTTAAAGGGGCTTGTATTTATACTTTTTTTGAAGGTGAATTAGTGTTGATAATAAAATCAAATAATCCTGTATATACAACTTGCTAGATTGTGGCCATGGTGCTCTTTTTGGATTTAGATAAAAGGAGTTGATTTGTGATATGTTTATGAAGGCCTTAAGCATGGAAGGCACATATAACATATATAAAATAATATTTATATTTATATTATTTATTATTTTCAAAATTTCAATAAAAATTACTATAAATAATTAAGTGAAAATTAAGAGAACAAATCATGAGGAGTAGAATGATGACTTTAAACAACATTAAAACAAATTATAGGAAATTCAAATATAATTTATCCTAATGATAAAAATTTTTCTTCATTTCTCTTTCTGCATATATATATATATATATATATATATATATATATAAAAGGTATGTACGTTTATGAAAATTTACACAAGGCCCCAAAAATGGTACTATCGGAATTGTGTACGTCTTGTGAGGGGTCGCTATCAAGATCTTCGGTAACAGTGACGGATATGATATTGAGCCATCACCATTTGTAATTGTAAAGCACAAGTGGATGCCAAAAAAGATTAGCATTATTTAAAGGAAGATATTTATATATAATTTTTTTATAATTTTATTATTAAAATTTTTAATAAAAATATAATAGGTATGTAATTTTTTTAAAATAATTATATGATTTTTCAATAAAACTATTCACTTATCATATTTTTAATTATCAAATAATATATATATATATTATTTTAATTGCATCTAAATCTATTTTTTATTTAAATTGATTGCATCAACCTTTATTCCTGTGCTTAATAAGCTTTTCACAATGTAGATGGTGATGCGAAGCTTGTGCATTTTAACACAATTTTTCTTTATTAATTAAAATTTTTTCTTGAAAACTTATATTTGTTTAATTAACTTGTGAAAATAATATTTCTTTATTAATTTAAGTTTGATTTTATTAAAAAATACCTTGAAAATAAAATATTAAATTTACTAGTCAAAGTAAAAAAAAAAAATTGCTCTTAAAATCATCCAAAGAATATATTTAGCTCGGATAAAAACTTAAATACTTAAGCTTATCAATCATCCAAAGAATTTTTCTTAATTGTAATAATCATTTTGGTTCATATATAGGTCTTTAAATACTTAAGCTTATCAATGTACAAAATTGCTTAAACATGAATGAAATTATCTTCAAGCTGTTAGCTGCAAATGACTCAAGCACTTATATGATCAACTAGAAAGAATTTCAATATGAATGTGAATGTGAATGCGATATATGATACACATAATATTTGGTACTTTGATATTTTTTGGCACCAATATCATAATCAAATTTTAAATTTGTCAACCTACATTTTTTCAAATATATGTGAATTTAGCTACAAATTTATTAAGTATTTAAAATGATAGTGGTGTTAAGAGTTTAATTTTTGACAAAATCATACTTTCTGGAATTTCCAATACATAATGCTAGTTTTGTATTAAGAAAATATTAATTATTAATAATAAACTATTAACATATCTACGATTTTTTTTCTTAGTATTACAATTAAATAGTGTTTAAGTTAATTGTATTCAAGGATAGACTATTCACATTAGAATTATGATATTTATAAATTTTTTTTAACAACTTAAAAAAATAACTAATATATAAGCCTAAATTGCACAGAATTTTTTAAAATTTAGATTATATACAAATAAATTTTTTATCTTTTTATAACTTGATAATAAATTTTTATAAACTTTTAAAATTGTGTAAATAACTTCTTATCATTACTTAATCTATTGTTTTATTAATGAAATATAATACATTAGTGGTAATAAATTTATAAACTTTAATTTTTTTGCAAATAATTTGTTTAAATTTTAAATTATGTGTAAATAGTCTTTCAAAATTTTAGATTATTTTTTGAATAACTTTTTAATATGTCACGTTGCATTATTGAAATATTAAATTAACTAATTACAAAAAGATAACTGCACAAATTTAAAAATATAATTGTCTATTTTTAGAAATTAAAGATTATTTATATATAATTTAAAATATAAAATATTTGTATATAACTTAATTTATTATATATATATATATATATATATATTACAAATCATATAATTAATGTCGATGGAGTGATCCCTTTTGGGGGCGAAAGAATCTGCCCCTTGGGATGCTGTTATATGTAACAGATTAATAATGCAAAATTTGGTGGCACCAAATCATTTTACACAGAGACAAAAGCAGATAATGTGAAGATGATAGACCCCACAATCTTAAAGTATTCATACTTTAAGTTCCACTGCCACGTGGGCCCTCCACCAACCACATTCGACCTCTAGAAAATTGCCACGTGTATTGCACATGCCTTGCCTTACATGCCACCTGTAACTGAAAGAGGGGACAGGTAATTCTAGATAAAGGGAAACCCCCCGAGAGCGGAAGAGAATCTCCCTTCTCTCTTTCTCGCTTTGACCTAAATGACTAAACTACCCTCGCACATTTCTAAAAATAACAGTATACGCCACTCTCGTATAAGAATCCCGCGTATACCGTATTCATACGATCCGGATTATATCACTCATCGTCTTTTCTTTTCTTTTCCTTTCTTCCCTAGATTTAAGCCTCAAAGCTTTCAAAATTTTGACACGACGATAATATTCATTTTCAATCTTTCTTTCTCTCTTTCTCTTTCTCTCTCTCGCTCGCCCTCAGCGTGTGTCGGTGTACAGATCTTGCGCACCATACGCTCTTCTTCTCTTTCTACTGTGTGATTTCTTCATCTACTTCTTCAGCTGCACCTAATCCTGGTTGCTTTTTCTTTTGGTGGAAGCTAGCGATTAGGTTTTCAGAACGCAGATCTTGGGGTGTGAAAATGAGAGAGTTCTCGTTTCTTATGGGTTGGAGCCTGGTCGCTTTATGATTGTGGTTGGTGGAGGTTGCTGGTTGGTGGTGCGTGCGGTATTGGGAATTGGAGGGAAGGTGCATGTGGGATTTCATTTGGATTCTATGTTTCGTGAAGGATTTGGGGAAGAGAATTCGCTGGGATTGTGGACTTGTGATCCGGAGCAGGGGTAGGTGGGGCAAATGTGGCTGAGTTTTGAGGCGAATTGAGACCTCGGTTTTTGTTTTATGAGTTTGTGTCATCTGATCTTAACTCCATAGGACGTTTTTGGAGACTGTTTTGGTGTCGCCAGAAAATGCAGCAAGATCCCAGGAAAAAGGTGGATTATTAATTTATTGCCCTGCTTGATATCGTTTCAAGCCTCTTTGAAATTCTGTAATTTGAAAAATTATTATCGCTTGCTGAAGTTAAATCTGAATAATGAAGCTACCTGTTGTGACAAACTGGATCAACGGAGTGATAAAGTCATGTTTATGTTGGTTGGTACCTAGAATTTTCGATCCTCTGAAGCTAAGCGTTTGGATAAGCCTAAGGCCTAAGCCAAGTTGGTTCAATGGGGTCTTGTGAATTATCATTGCGTGCTATGGTTTCTCTTTCCGTCTCTCTTTTTTACCCTCCTTTTTCTGTTACTAATGGAGGATTCCTTCCGTTGATGAAATTACTTGCTTATTGGGGTTGTTTTTTTCCACCCCTTCTTCCTGCTTCCCTTGCTCTAGCTTTTGAGATGTGTTTTCCGTATTTCTTCTCAATAGAAGAGAGCATTTCTTTATTAGATGGTTATAGTTTTATTCCGCCATCAGATCAGAGTTTGTCTGCTAATGTTTGTTTTTTCTTAACAGAAAATATTACTGAATATAATTTATTTACTTGCTCCCCTTTTTTCTGCTTTCCATTTCTTTGCCTCTGCCAACGATTCCTGTTCTTCCTGTCTCTCTGTTTCCTTTGAAACTTCCCTCGTGATGTGATTCCTTCTTTCCACATATATGATCGGGTTTTGCTGATCATGAATTATGTATAACTGCACCTGACTTTCAAAATTGCCATCGAAGTTGTAGAAATACGAAATATAGTTACATTATCCATGACATTGACCCTCAAAAATCACTCGTGTGTTGCTGCTGAGTTCAAAAGAAATTAGCAAGTGCCGTTTGGCTTAATTGAAATCTTTAATACGAGTGAAATGGGGAAAAATGGTATACTGGATAAGAGAGAAGTTTTTGGGTCTTGAAGTAGAGATTGGTATCTCATAAGAATTGTGATTTACTTAATGGCTTAAACACTATAATAGTGTTACCAATGAGTCTATTAATTTAGGTACATTATCCATGACTTACAAATTTGTAAAATGCCTATTAATTTTATCAATGAGTCTGAAATTTCTTCAATCTAAATTAATATCTTCCCGTGAGACAGTTCAGAAAATTTCCATTTTGTTGTAACTTATATGAGCAAAATTTGCTTCTCATTTGTTGCTTTAGCTTGATTTGTGGAAGTTTCCACACGGTCAAATTTGTGCTAGCCTGATTTTACCTAGTGAGATAACTTTATATCTCTGCTACAGAGTTCAACAGAGATGGAATTTTTCTCTGAATATGGTGATGCCAACCGGTATAAAATTCAAGAAGTCATTGGGAAAGGAAGCTATGGTGTTGTTTGTTCAGCAATTGACACTCACACTGGTGAAAAAGTGGCGATAAAGAAGATACATGACATATTTGAGCACATCTCTGATGCTGCACGTATTCTTCGTGAGATAAAGCTGCTCAGACTTCTACGACATCCAGATATTGTTGAAATTAAACACATTATGCTGCCTCCTTCTAGTAAGGACTTTAAAGATATTTATGTTGTTTTTGAGCTCATGGAGTCTGATCTTCACCAGGTCATCAAAGCTAATGATGACTTAACGAAAGAGCACTATCAGTTTTTTCTTTATCAGCTACTTCGAGCATTGAAGTATATTCACACTGGTATTCTTCAATATCTTTTTATTTGGCCATTTTGGTATCTAATACTTGTTGATGAATATCTTACTTGAGTTCATATGGTCGTACTCATGGGTATAACTTTTGTTTTTCACATTCATAAATCATTATATTTTTAATCAAACCCCTTTTTTAAGTTATACATGAAAAAAAAATCATTCTTCGTTATATTTTCTTCTATCACTATGGAAGATTTTGGGATAGTGCATACTGTTTTGTCTGAATGTCCAAGTGTTCCTGTTTCTTCAATGTAGGCTTTGCTTCATCCTGAAATTGCATACTGTTTTTTCCCCCTCTTTTAAGCTATTCATTTGCCCTTTTTGTGGTTGATTTTTTCTTTTCCCGATTTGTTTTTGCTAGTATTAATTTCAGTATTTCTTATCTGATACATGGCTACATGGCAGCAAATGTCTATCATCGAGATCTGAAACCAAAGAATATACTGGCCAATGCAAACTGTAAACTCAAAATCTGTGATTTTGGGTTAGCTAGGGTTGCCTTCAGTGACACACCAACAACTATATTTTGGACGGTATGCCATTCAATCCTTTTATCTGTTTGTCCCCCCCCCCCCCCCCCTCTCTCTCTCTCTCTTTTTTTTTCTTACCTTTTTCTCTGCTTTACTTGATTTTCATTTTTAATTTTAAATATCATTTTGGAAAGTAGGAGCTGGTGTTTTCTTTCTTACTCAATATGCATCTGTAGGATTATGTTGCTACAAGATGGTATAGAGCTCCGGAGCTTTGTGGATCATTTTACTCAAAGGTATGTCTTCGTTCAGATTCTTTGACATTGAGAGACAAACATATGTGGTAGTCTTCTTGACTCACCCTACCTTAGTTCAAGATCATTAGATTTGCATTTAAAAATGGCACACACATGCTTTGTATTACTTTCTTTCCCATCAATTAGCCAACTATATGACCCAAGACCTATGTGCTATTCCTTATCTATCTACTAGTTATATATGTGTATCACTATATGTATGCTGATTTGCTAACACTAGTTTTTATTATAAGATCATAGTCTCATGCAAGAATATATGAGACAAATGTGACTTATTAAGTCCATGTGATCTTTATGTATGTGTGACTGTATTTTTAGATTTTGCTGCATCACAATTCTTTGATGTTATTGATCAAGTTGTTAATATTTGGTAGCTGCACAAAGTTTGATGTTATATATTATGTATTGTGTGAGTGCAAGCAAATTGCAGATAGACAGTAGTTAAATGCAGTTATTTTTGTTCACATTCAACTTGGGGTTACTAGTCCATCTAAAAATTTATTTTTCATGATTATAGTAATATCTGAAGTTGCCATTGCTGCGTTTGCAATTGACCTCGTAGTACATGGAACTGCTTGTTGCATTCTTTGTGGTTTATCAAATCTTAGATGAGGAAAGATTGTGCTACTTTTTGTTACTTCTCTTTTTAACTTTTTCTTGGACAAGGTATAAAAGCATATATATATATATATATATATAAAGCTGGACAATTAATTAATATTTGTTCAAATAAGAATAAAATGAATATAGGAGTTGACTAAGCATTCATGTAGTTGTTGAAGAAATCGATAACAAAATAGAAGTTATTGTTGCAATCAATTTATTTTTATGCCTTTCATCAAATTCAATGTGCTACTCATGCAGCAAACTGGTGAGAGGTGATTAAAATCCTATGGAGTAACATTTTGACACAATAAAGTTATATGTGTCTATGTTCATGATTGTGCATATGACAGACATTTGAAGTTAGCTAAAGAGAAAGAGAAGATGGCCTATAATCTTATCCATTTCTTTGTTAGTTCCTTTTGTCCCAGCAGAATTGACGGAAGTGTAGAAGACTATTTGAGATATTCAGTAAAATGAAAAGCAATAAAGATGACAAGTAAAAATGATATATAAACTTGTAGGTGAAAGACGAGTTTGTATTATAATTTATAAGTTTTGTATCATATATGGGACCTTAAAAAATGTAAAAACTTCACTTTTTTATTTCTTGATGCAGTATACACCGGCAATTGATATTTGGAGTATAGGTTGCATCTTTGCTGAAGTGCTAACAGGAAAACCACTTTTTCCTGGAAAAAATGTTGTCCATCAGTTGGATCTGATGACTGATCTGCTTGGAACTCCCTCACTTGATACCATATCACGGGTAAATTAATTCTCCCTCTAGTGGTGGTGGAAAAAATATTTCTATTGATTAACTTAGTCCTGCTTTAGTCTTGTGCCAAAATTGTTTTCCACATGTAATTCTTCTATTTTGGATGTAGGTTCGTAATGATAAGGCAAGGAGATATCTAACTAGCATGAGGAAAAAGCAACCTGTGCCATTTGCACAAAAATTTCCTAATGCCGATCCTTTAGCACTACGTCTACTGGAAAGATTGCTTGCTTTTGATCCAAAAGACCGGCCTACTGCTGAAGAGGTTTGTTATCTTGTGCGCTGTTGCTTATGTATGTGCATTGTGAAGTATTGTAGGTTAATATTTAACTGCAACTCAGTGTTTTCCAATTCCCTTGGACAAAAGAAGGCCTAATGTATTATAGAGATTGTACATCAACCTGGACAATGTTACCTTCAGTTTCTTGCTCCAGATGCTTAAAGGTTTTGGATCTTTGGTGTCTTCAGGCATTGGCTGATCCTTACTTCAAGGGACTGGCGAAATTTGAGAGGGAGCCATCCTGCCAGCCTATCACAAAAATGGAGTTTGAGTTTGAAAGGCGAAGAGTGACAAAGGAGGAAATACGAGAGCTAATCTTCCGTGAGATTTTAGAGTATCATCCACAACTATTGAAAGATTACATAAGTGGAACAGAGAGAACTAATTTTCTTTATCCAAGGTTTTTATATTCTTCGATGCATTTCAACTGTTATGTCATCTTCTTTCTTTTGATAAATTTCTATTCAGATTTCAATTTTTTATTTTCTTCTAATACTTTCTGGGTACATATTCTTCACAGTGCTGTTGATCACTTCAGGAAGCAGTTTGCTCATCTCGAGGAAAATAATGGTAAAAATGGCCCCGTTATGCCTCTTGAAAGAAAGCATGTTTCTCTTCCAAGGTAATAAATAAATGCAGTAACTCATTGCATTTCTCTAGTTATTTGTTGATACTGTAGCTTCATTGCTGAGAAAGATTACTTTTGATTTTATTATACTATGTTATGATAGGATAAATATTCTATGATAAATAATAAAATCTTTCATGAATTCTTTAGAACATAACATTGGATGTATATGCATAAAGAAAACTGATACAGAGCAGCTTACTTTGATCTGAATTAGCTCTAACCGCATAAAGAAACTACGATCAAGCACATCAGCTCTAACTTTATTTATGGAATGTTGTTATGAAGTATAATGTCAAAAGTAGTTTTTATAGTCAATGGTGTGATTGAACATAGTTGCATATGGGTTTTCTAAGATTTATCTACTCTGGTGTGGATGAGTATTACTAAGAGTTAGATATTTTTTTAGGGAAAGTAATTATTTTGTACTGATTTCTCTGAGCTATTGGTAGGTCGACAATGGTACATTCAAATATGGTTCCGCCAAAAGAGCAATCAAATATTACTTCCTGCAAAAACAGGCAAACAGCTGAGGAATATAATAAAAACTCCAGAGATACAGAAATTCCTGTGCCAAGGTCAACGCAGGGGCAGCAAAGAATTCCACTAGGTATGGATTTGTTATCGTCATGTTCAGTTGATGTTTTACATTTATCAATAACCGATTTGCTAATGTTGTTTTACTTTTCAGCAAAACCCGGCAAAGTTGTCGGGCCAGTTGTTCCGTATGAGTATGCAAGTGTTGTCAAGGACTCCTATGATCCAAGGACATTTATCAGAGGTTCTGTGCTTCCTTCTCAAACTGTTCACCCTGCATATTATTACCAAAGATCGAGCCCCGGAAATCAAGAAAGGTCAGCTACAACAGAAACTGATAAGGGTGTGTCTTTGCAAGCCAAGCATGCCCATTGTGAAGTTCGTGCCAAAATGGCGCCAGATATAGCTATTAATATCGATACAAACCCTTTTTTTATGACACGGGCAGGAGTGAACAGCATTGAACATGATGATCGAATAGCTATTGACACGAACTTAATGCAGACAAAGGCTCAATATGGTGGGATTGGTGCTGCTACTGCTGGGACTACTGCTCATAGAAAGGTTGGTCCTGTTCAGTATGGTATGACTAGGATGTTTTAGGAGTTATCACGTGAATATTTTGGCCGAGTGGGGAGAAATCGTTGTAGAGAAAGGTCCCTTTTGGAGAAGGCGCTTCAGTCTCTTGTAGGTTGTGTAACGTAAGTGTGGGCGAGGCCGTTAGGCAGTGATTCCCGTCATGGAGCCAGCTTTTCTCTGGTCAGATGCTTTAGACTATGGTATGAAACTGTATAATTGAAATTAACTCCTACTGATACCCTCCCTCCCTCTCTCTCTCTCAAGTCAATTATGATTAATAAAAGGATAAAACTTATGTAAATTTCTATTGTATTTGTTATTAGTTCCCTAAAAAAAAAATTGTAGAGATTTTTTTTTTTATTCAACCTATATTTTTGACTTAGAACTACATTTGACTCTTGAAAATGAGTTGTTCTACATGTTACAATTCAATAACAAATTATTGTATGCAAACTTTTCCTTAATAAAACGCATCAAAATTTTTTTCCCTTAAATAGTAAGAACCGGCAAGTTTTCGGCCTCATAAGGGGATCATGAGCTGATTTGATAGAGATTTGGTAGATGACTTCTGTAGTTAATATGATTAAGGAAAATTGTATGCTGGATTGGTTTGTACATTGGGAATTAACGGGTCGGGGGGTCAGGATCTCATCATAGAGATGAGAGTCATTGGTAAAGATAATATATTCGTGGACAAATTGACTTTTGTACTATTTAATCTCATTTGGGTTAGAATCATATATTATTATTTTTATGATTAATTTATTAAGAACAAGATTTGCAATGGGAGTTAGTTCTGAAGAAGTAAAATTTGTTGTCAACGGTTCAAAGAGAACAGGACAACGCTGTACATAAACAAAAACTCTAGAGGGAGAGTGTATGATGAAATTAAGAGAATTCTCATTCGTATGTCGAAACAACAAGAAGTCTCTTTCTTGGGCGACAATGGCTTCTCTAAGTCTTACAGATTTAAAATTTTCTGATACTTTACATAAATTTTTTTTAAGGGTGTATTTGGTTGGGAGTTTTTGGAGGGGAAGGGAAGGTGATAAGATGTTTGGTTGAAAAAAAATTGAAGGGGAGAGGAGGAAAAGGTGATAAGATGTTTGATTAAAAAAAATTAGAAAGCAAATTTTCCTTCTCTCTAAATTGGGGAGTTTTGGAGGGGGAAGAGAGGAGAGGTGAATTTTTTAATTTTTAATTTATTTTTTGTCCCTTAATATTTAATAAAAATTAAGATAAATATTTTTTTATCAGAAATAAAAATAAAAAAAATTAGAATTTATAATTTTTTTAAAAAATATTGATATAAATAATTTTTTTATAAAAAAAATAAAATAATATAAGAATAAATTTATCCAAATATAATTACTTTTCTTTCTCTCTCCTCCCTTCCAATCAAACAAAATTCATTAGACTTCTTCCTTTCTCCTCCGTTGAAGCAAACAGAACCTAATTTTATAATAGGTGATATTATTCTGTTCAAACTCTAGGATCATTAAACTAGTATTTTTTATGTACGTGTTCCTTGTCAAAGGCAGTGTTGAGCATATTCATATCTCTGTATGATTATGTGAATATGTAAGAGAAGATTTTAGGAAGAGAGAATTTGAGGAGAAGTCATGGGGAGATAGCGCTTAGGTTATTTTTATTCAAACTTCAACTTGCTTACAAAGAAGGAGGGCTTCAAAATATATTAACAAACAGACAAATGAGTTTGATGAAATAATTTTAGAAAAGCTATTTTAAGCGCACACAATTTACATGTGACACAAATTGTTACAGACATTTATGATAACAACATAAACTTTGAGTACAACACTTATTTTAATAAAGTAAAAAGATGACAGCTGACTTGGACATTTTATCCTTTTTTTTTTTTTTATTGGCTCATGTGATGAAGAGAGATTCGTATAATCTTCTTTAGCATCAGATTCTTCATAAGATGATTCCTTCTTGTTATTGCAATTGTAAAGCCATCGGTCTATGTCTTGTGTGCTATGAGTATAGGGATTTTGATTGCATGTGAACATCTGGTGATGGAATATGAGAATTTGTAAAAATGAGAGATACATGACTCTTGAGACAACTTAGCAACTGTATAATTATATTCTAGCTTTCATTGTAGTTTAAAGAGATACTAAATGGGCTGATAGATAATTTTCTATCCAATTAACCAGCATCATTCAGTCACTATTCACCCGTTTGCCACTTCTGGTTGTTTGTGTTTTGATCAAATTCAACCAAAGATGGCAAAGGTGAAATGTTCCACTTAGTTCTTTGTTTTGAAATATTGTTGCTGTAGTGATTTTTTGTTTCATTTCTCCCTGTACCTAACCGATGAAAAAAGGATTAGTAGATAAAATCCTTACTTCGTCTTTTTTTTTTTGGGGGGGGGGGGGTGGTCAAGTCTTCAGTTCAATTTAGAGATGTTCATAATTTAAAGATTCAAGTAGTTCAAGAATTCCCCAACGTTATGAAGACTAATTCAGTTTATGTTCAATATAGGACACGATATCCTTTTCCAAAACTGGAAAAACTCATGGAATATTGAACGATTTGCAGCACAAAATTGAACATTTGACAACACTAAGCACCTTTTATAGTATGACATAATTGATTTGGAAATATTTTGAATTTTTTCTTTTGGGGAATAACACAAGTCTATACAGCAGAGTGCTGTTCTCTGGTACATTGGTGGTAAGAAGAAAAATAGTGCGTACTGGGAACAGGATCCTTTGAAGTGAGGATCTTGTGAAATTTCATGAAGTAAGGGACAGCAAAGCAAATTTTATAAATAAAAATAAAAAATATATATTAAGAAAATAAAAATAAAAATACATGTGAGAGACACTTCATCACTTCAGGACATTTGCACTCCAGAAGATCTATTTCTGTGTAATGGAGTGTGAGAACATATTGGTGTTGCCCAATCTCATGACCCAATCTGCCTACTCCCTTCTTGGAAGCAACATCACCACCATCCCCTGCTTCCTCCTCTCATTCTTCACCCTTCAGTGCACCCTAGCTATAGTCAAGGTCACCATCTTTAAATAGGGGAGATTTGACAAAGCAACTCAAAATTAACACAATTTTCTTTACTTTATTATCTGATTAAGTAAGTTTGATATGTAATACTCTCAAACCTATAAATTTAAAGTCTGTAGTAAACTTTTTTGTCTTAAATATTTTTAGTTGTATCAATTTTATCTTATATATTTATAAAAATTTTTTAATGTCTTTTTAATTTTTAATGTCATTCAAATTGTTAACAAAGTTTTTTAACTTGTCAAATATGTAGCAATCAACAAATTTCAATATCTGACTCAATAGCTCATAAAAAGTTACAATACTCCAAAAAAATGAATATTAATCCA
This sequence comes from Erythrophleum fordii, assembly GCA_032878935.1. Lineage (NCBI taxonomy): Eukaryota > Viridiplantae > Streptophyta > Magnoliopsida > Fabales > Fabaceae > Erythrophleum > Erythrophleum fordii. The sequence continues at coordinate 24,664,043 of JAVQMF010000058.1, read as the reverse complement.
AGAAAAAAACTCGATAAAAAATATGTTTATTTTAAAAAAACCTGGATATAAATCTTAACAATTAAATATATAAATAACGTGGCGCACCAAATATACGTAAAAATTGTTCATCTAAAAAAAGCTTGAAATCATTGACCCATATTGAGCTAATTCACTTGGAAGTGACTTATTAAAAGAAAAAAAATTAACTACAAGTTTAACTTATTATATCACATAAACTTCATAATTTTACTTTAACCTTTGATTGGTTAGTTTATTTATTTATATAATTGTTATAGTCATAAAAGTTGGAGAAGTTTAAAATATGCATATTTACAAAAGAAGAATGTTTAGGAATTTTGAGTTTTTTTAATTAAATTAATATATTTTTACCTCAAATTATATCTGATAAAAATATTTTTTTATATTTTATAATTTAAAAAAAGTTGATGAGACATGTTTTAATTTTTATTTATTTATTTATTATGAAATGACTTTGACATTCCTTACTTGCCATGCCGAGGATAGAAGGGGTGGGAGAGAGAGGAGAGAAGAATGAGGGGTGAAAGTTGAGGGAATTTTAATATAATATATCATATATAAAATAATAAACATATATAATATGTTACTTGATTTTTAGTATAAAACAATAAAATATGATTAATAATAAACCTATAAATTTTAATTTTTTATAAGGTAATATTTTTAATTAAAATTTAATTTTCATTATTTTTTTGTATTAAATAATATTTTTATTCTTATTAATAATTTTATAAAAGAATCATCTCAATTTATTTAGAATAATAGATTGGCTTATTCCAATACAAAAATTAATAATGTATAATATTATTTGATTAATAAAATAAATAAATTAAACATTGGAGTTGAACTATTATTCTAAATAAGTTGAAATAACTTTTTTTTTGGTATAAGATTTTTAATAAGACTAAAAATATTATTTTATACAAATAAGTTAAAGAGGAATAAATTATAATTAATTATGTAGTAAATAAATAAAGATAACACTACTAAGTCATTCTAGATGTTTGGAAAATATTACTAAATCATTTTAACTTATTTTAAAATAATCTAAGTACTCACACTTTTTAAATAAAAATAAAAATTTAATTTTTTGTAAAAACTTTAAAAAATGAGTTTATAATTAAAATTAAAAATTTTAAATTGTACATGTATTGATCTATTTTAAGCAATATTACAAGTGCAATCCAAGCTCTTCCAACCATTATTCATTTACTCTTATTTTGAATTTCTATTTTTCTAGAGTTAACTAAGTCTAAGAGAATCCATTTTCAAAGAGCTGTATCCTATCTCCACTACTCTTTCAAAAAATAGGAATTAAGATTATTATTTGATTCCTTGTCACGGCTAGACAATTTCGGCTGATCAGTTGAGGACACCAACACTTAGCAATTAAAATGATATAAAGAATCTTTATAAATATGTTGGATGAAATTTAAAAAAAAAAAAAGTAAAAGAAAGAAAGAGACCAAATTCATGTGATCGCATGTTTTCTCTCTCTCTCTCTCTTTTTCCTTTATATTGTGCCCTCTGGGAGTGGGGACATTTTTTCATGATATTTCATCTTATAAGCTTGGGCTTTTTTGTTTTTATTCTTGTTTTTTTGCTAATACTTTAGAAGTAGGATTTTAAATGTATTAAAATTAAAAAATTATAATCAAAGATTCATACTTTAAAAAATTTATAATAAATAATTTTAAAAATAAAAAATATTTTAAAAAATTATAATTACTATTAAAATTTAAAAAATTTATTATTGAATTTAAGACATTTGCCACTGGGTTTATAAGTGTAAAAAAATATAACACTTTTCTATAATCAATGGTAAATATTCTAAACTTAATAATAAATTTTTTAAAATCTGATAATAATTATGATTTTTGATGATAATTTTAATTTTTAAGATTTTTTATTATAAATTTTTTAAGATATGAGTCTTTAAATATAATTTTTTTAAAATTAATATATGTGAGTGCACTATTAAATTTAAACCCCCCTTTAGATCCTTACCTTTAGGACCGTAATAACATACTTCCCATCCCTCCCCTCGCGGGTACCTGTCTGTCTTATCCCAAGATTCCTTCCAGAGTTACATAGGAGTTTATGCAACGGTCCTAAGATTTTGTTACTACTTATTGTTCTAGCTCATCCTAATTGCCATTTTAAAGAATAACCAAAAATCACATGATGTGCATTGTTGAATTTAATTTCATGTACACCAAACAAGACAATGCCTTAAAACTTGTTTGTATTGCATTCTACACCACATTTTTGCGGCAACCCAAAATCCAACGTGGGACCAGAGCTTCGTTGGCGTTGACATTTCTGGAGCTGAACAATAATTTTGTTTTGCTTTCTGTTTTTTGTTTTTTCACTATGTTTTTCTAAATTTCAAAGTTGAAATTCGATGCTCCAAAGTTGGTTAGCACAATTACTATATAAGCTTTCTGCACTTGTTGTGTTGTAAAAGATTTCGCATCGATGTAATTAGTGATTTTATTATCATGGGAAAAATGTCAGTTTAAGGTATTGATAATTACTTCAAATTACGTTGGTCAGCACTACTACTGTATAAGCTTTCTGTGTATTGTAAAAGATATTACATCGATATAATTAGCAACGTTTTCTAATCGAATTAATAATATCAACTTAAGAAGTTGGTAAGCATACATTGTTATTATTAATGGTTGATTAATATATTAGTGAAACATTATTAGTACATTACAGAAGCGCTAGAAGCTATTGCTAATTATATTGACATATTTTATTTCTTGATATGCCACTTTATATAATTTATTAAATTATATAACGATGAGCATCTTAAAAAATAATACTTAAATTTTGTCCATCTTATTCTCAATCTATTCCATCCAGAGAGTTGTGTTAGAGTGGTCGGATGTTCATGCCATTATAGTGTGCCTGGTGTGGGCCCGAACAAAGATCCGTGGATGATTTGGTAAAAGATTAGATTTAGGAAATTTTTTTATATATTTATTATCTAATTTTTAATTAAAATATAATAAATATCTAATTTTTTGATAATGTTATAATAAATATATAGCTTATTAAAGAGTTCTATAAATATTTATAAAAATTATATATTTATTATAATATTATTAAAGAACTATATACTTAATATATTTTAAATAAAAATTTAAGTAACAAAAATATAAAAAATTGTATATAAATTTTTTTTATAAATATTTATTTGGTTTTTACGTTTATACATATTGCCCCTTAGAGGAATATATAATTGCTGATGGATTTTTTCTTGCTTTTTCTCTTAATCAGCGCTTACCCCAATCTGCTTTATCATACAGTGATGCAAGTTTTTCTTTTTTTTTTTGGTTATTTTTCTTTTTTTTTTTTTCAGAGAAAAACTTTTTGTTTGTTCTTAGTTTGATCTTTCTGAAATTTTGAAATATCATTTTTATTTGTAAAACAGATAATTTATGACGTTGCCATATATCATCATGAATGTATATGAAGGAAAAAATGTAAAATTCTTCTTAAATTTTAGATCTTTCGCAAATAGTCTTTTAAATTTTTAAAATTAAGAAAATAAATCCTTAACTTTTACATTTTAAAAAATAGATTATTCTGTTTATTTCACTTTTAATGCAATTATCTCATGCAAAACATTCCTACAATGCCTTGAATTAAACATGTTAGCATTGGTAACAAATGAGAAAAAATTTGTCACATTAATTATGGGAGAATTAGAAGTGACGTAAAAAATGACTGAGTGTTAAGATTAAAAGTATAAAGACTTGTTTTTTAGAACATAAAAGTTAATAAGAATCTATATTTTAGTTTTAAAAATCTAGAGAATCATTTGTAAGTAAGCTGAAGTTTAATAAGAGGTTTTCCATCTTCACAAAAGAAAAAAAAAAAAAGAGGCTTTACATTTTTACAGAAATATATATAAGTGATGGCGACGGTGCCCATGATAATTATTGAAAAAATATTGAATATAAGAGTGGTATGTGATGAAAAATTTAAAAGAAATATATAATATAAAAATAACATTAATACTAGAAGAGCTATACAATTATAAGCACTATTGAATTTGTTTTTGAACTTTTGTTTATTTTGAATTTTTTTAAATGGAGTTCCATGGAAAGCATTGGAAGAAAGAACTTGTTTGTGTTGGCAAAGTCTTTTTGGCAAACACTTTTATTAAAATATTTTTTAATAAACTACTTCAAAAGACATATATTTAAGGGGATAATAAAAAAATCTCAAAAGTAATTATGATAATAAAGATTTTGAATTGGGATACTTTTGCCTCCAAAAAGATAACTCTCTGCTTTTGCTTTATAAGGGAGCTCAATCTGTTGAATTCTTAATTATATATATATATATATATATATATATTATAGATCCACTCTGTAATTACAATACATTTTGTAAATAGGATAAATTGCTCTCTTTCTAATGATACTTCTCAATTTTAAAAAAATACAAAACTTCTTAAAAATACAAATGATCAAAATATTCTTGAAAAATAATATTAATTTTTGTATTAAAAATATAAATGATTAAAAATACATTTCTTAAAATTTTTAATGCTATTTATTTTATGTTAGAAATTAATTTTTTTCTAAAATTTTATTAAATTTATGGTCATGTGTATATTTGTTATTGTATTTTTTTGGGCCAAAATATTATTGTATATTTACTAAAAATATTATTGTTATAATAAATTATTATCTTTAAATTGATTAATCTTAATAACTTATTTTGTAAATATGATTTTTATTTTTTATAATTATTTTTATCAAATTATTTTATAATTTATTAGATTTGAAAATAAATATTTTATAATCCTTAAATACATATATATATATATATATTATTTATTATATTTTATAAGTAAATATAAGAATATCTTAGGTAAAATATATATTACTATAGTATATATTCATTGACAAGTAAAAATATATAAAATAAGAGTTGAATAATTTGAACAAGAAGGGAAGAATAATTTATCTTTTTAAATACCATTTAACATAGATATTTTCTATAATCATGATTTAAATATTTAGGTGTGCTTGTTGGCACTGAGTGCGTGTTTGGAAATCCGATAACTTCCTCTAAAATTATGTTTCCTTGAAGTAATAAATTTAAGTTTTTACACAAACGTGATTTATTATTGAGTTTTCAAACACACCATGAGAAACATTTCGAATCTCAACTGTCTATCTACCATTTTTCTTGTAGATTTCACATTTTCAGCTTTTTCTCTGAAAAAAGTGTAATTATTAAAATTTTCAAAAATTATATTAAAAATTTTAAATTAAATATATTTATATTTAATTATTTTAAATTTTAAAATTACTTTAAATAATTTAAAAATAAAGAATTTAAAATTATATAAAAAATTCTATTATAAAATTTTAAATTAAAATTTATGGTCTTTAAAATATTTAAAATAATTCTAAAATTTAAAATTCTTTAAAATAAATATTTTTAATTTTACTTGTAATTCATGAAAATAACTCATTAAAAAATATAATTTTTTTAATATTTTATTACTTAATTAAAATCTGACGCATATATTGTTTTTCAATAACATTATGGCAATCGTTGTATAATTTTTTTAAATAATTATTTAATTTTTAACTAAATTATATATTTATCATAATTTAATTAAAAAATCTAATAACAAATATACAACTGCACCAATGTTTAATCTCAATTATTATTATTATTATTATTATTATTATTTTTGGGGGGAGGGGGGGGGGGGGGAAAGCATCGGAAACCCAACTCGTGCGAGTCCAAAGCCCTCCAAAAAGAAAGGTGCAGCTTCCTTTGTTGCCTTCTCGGAAAATCTTCTCACAGTTTCCCGGAAATCCGCACCTGTCCTGGATTTTCTCGGAAACTTCAGCGCTTATCACTGACTCATTCTCTTCTACTTCGAGCACCGCCGCAGTCCTCAGGTTTTAGTCTCCCTATCTTAAATACTGCATCTTACTTTGTTGTTTGGTTGGTGAGAAAAATATGGAAGCTTATTTAAAACTTCAGTTTCTGTATAATTCTGTTATTGTTGATCGTAAGTTCAATCTCTTCAATTTTTCTTTCTTTGGCAACCTAACAGCGTAGTAGTTTTTCAATTTTCAGTATCTCAGCTGGTTTATCACTTAGATTATCGTTCCTTGTTCTTGTACAACTAACAATGGCGGAAGACAAGGTCGTCAATGGGGTGACATCCGCGGGGGTTGATGATCAGACCGGCGAGGAATTTTTTGATCGAGATTTACGCGGAAGTAATGGTCATGTTGTGGAATTGACGAAAAACATCGATGCACTGGAACGCGAGAGAGACGGATTGGTGAATGAAATTGCAGGGAGGAAGGAGGAAATCAAGAAACTGACTCTGGAGATTGACGGCTTGAGAGAAGATGAATCGAAGATGCGAGAGAAGATGGAAGGTATGGAGAGAGAGGTCGAACGGTCACAGGAGGCCACGAAGGCAGTGGAAGCTATTGCGGCGAGAGCGGCTGAGCTCGAGACCGAGGTCGTGAGGCTTCAGCATGACTCAATATCTCAGATGAGTGCTGCTGAGGAAGCTAGAACAGAGTCTGCAGAATTGAGGAGGGCTTTGGGAGAGAAAGAATCGAGGGTTATGGATCTAGAGAGGGAAGTAGAAGGGTTAAAGCAAGCGAAGGCAGAAAATGAGATGAAGGCGAGGGACTTAGAGAGGAAAATTGGGGTTCTTGAGATGAAGGAAATTGAGGAAAAGAGCAAGAAGATTAGGGTCGAGGAGGAGTTGAGAGAGAAAGATGACGAGAAAGAGAGGGAACTTCGTGGGTTCAGGCACAAGATTGAGGAGTTGGAAAGGGTTGCCTCGGTGGGGGGATCTGAGTTGGAGAAGTGGATTCAGGAAAAGCTAAATTTGGAGGAGGCACTGAGAGAATCAGAGGAGAAAGCGAGAAGTATGGAATCAAATATTTTTAAATTGCAGGAGGAAGTTGAGGAAGCAGAAAAGGTTATCAGAACACTGAAGGAGAAAGCGGTTGAGACAGTCAATGGAGCTGTAAATGGAATAGATAATGAAGTGAAGGGGTTGAATGGGTTGAAGTTGCAGTGGCCTGTGGTAGCAGGATCTACTGGAGCTATTGCTGCAGCAGCTGCTGTAATCTATGTGTGCTATGGAAAACGTACGTGATTTTCTGTGAAACGACTGACAAAGGAAGGTGGGAACTATGAATTGGGAGACGAAGAGTAGAAGCTAGGATTTTCCAGTTTTAGTAACGAAAATACCTCAATTTTGTTAGTCATAAATCTAATGCTTTTCTGGCTTTGGTTTTTTTGAGCCTGTAAATTTTGATTCATATCAAAGTTGGCACACTTGTTATGTGGTTTTTAGTTGGTGGTTGTGAGAACTAAAACCATTTTGTGTATTGGAGGAATGCGCTGGCTTGGCTAACTGCAATTACTAGGCTTTTGTCGTGTTGATCAAGAGTATGATATAGATGCTTTCTGAGTTTGGATTTGATCACACAAATTGCAAAAGTGGGACTACATGTCTGTCTTTGTTTAGTATGACCCATGGCTTGAATAATAATGGCAGCAATACTGACGTTTTAAGATTAAACTGGTATTTATATGCCATGTCTTTAGAGATGATTCTAGCCAGCCATATATTGAGCTTGGCTGGAAGGAAATTGAGATGTAAGTTGTCCGTGATTGTATTACCTCTTACCAGTTTCTTCAGGTTTTGAAGTCATCTTCTATGAGGGTAGTCTTTCACATGGTGAAATTCGCACGCTCCATCTGGAACCCAGCTTAATAATATTTGATGTCTAGTCTCTAGATGATTATTACTGATTTTTCACTTTGGCTGCTGGTATTCTGGTTGGTGTTAGTGGGTTTGGTGCAAAAAGCTGGGATGTTCTCAGACACAGCTGTTTATGTTTTTGCTGGTCTGTTTGGTTGCTTGTATCCTATATGTTGTGATTGTAACTGATAATTTGTGCTTGGTTGAAAAATTTTGTTGTTATCTGGTCTGTTTCATGTCTCTGGTATAATTTTCAGTATCTTTTATCAGCTTCACATCTTTTCTGAAACGTTTCAAACGTTCATTCCTCTACGCTTGGGCTTTCAGCAAGTAATTTGCTAGGAGATTGAGTTGAGTATGGGTAGACTGATAGTTGCGAATTGGACGAGGACGGACACTGGATCAACGTACTCAATAAGGTTTCACCACAAGCTAGGCTAGTTTCACCAGTGTTAACATGCCCAAGTACGGTATAGAATTCATCATACACCAACCTGGTGCATTCTAAGAATTAAGAACTTTGGATTCAATCATCAATCATCCATGATTTATACGTAAGCATCATGTACAATGCGTTTATAAATTGGGTATTGCAATTTAAAAAAAAATGCTTTTTTCAGTTTATTTATGTTTATATAGATTTATATATGTCTCCTCATACTTGCAGGTGACAAATACTATTTTAAATCGTCGGTGAGTTATATCGCCTTTCTTTCTGCTGCATATACTTTAGCAAGTGCCTCAATAACATCTTGATGTCACAGTACACATTATCAAAGGCCAAACGTTTCTGCTCTTTCATATGTGCCGAAGAACAAATTCGGTGATTTATTATGTATTTTGATCTGTGAAGGGTGTTTTTACAGTGAAATTTTATTATTAAGGTATGGATATAATTGCAAATTTAATTGGCTTTTCCTTCCTGGATTTGGTGATTCAATGATCCATGCTTATGCTTATTTAACAACAAGGTGGATTCATATCCTAGAATGTTTAGCTTTACTACATGAGAATTTCACATGTTATTGTATCTTATATCTTAATATTTTAAACTAAAAAAATTTTGGGCCTTTAGTTGCCTATAGTCAAAATTATCTTTTTTTCATCCCTTAAATTTGTGGTTAATTTTAATTTTTTAAATATTATTTTTATGTCAATTTTGCCTTATATAGTTACAAAAATTCTCAACATTTTGCTCATTGCAAATGCCATCCGAAATATTAACAAAACAGTTGGACTTGTCAAACACATTGCCAAACCATCTTAATTGAAAAAAAAAAAAGGGACTTCTCACCTTATTCTTTTTCTTTCAAGGAAACCACAGGTGAAATTCTCACCAGTATCACTAGAATAAGTACTTGTTTCATTGAATTAATCTTCACTTTTTCATCATCTAATGGGATATGAATGCTTTGTAGTGATGCATCATATACCTAGGATAGAAAGTAATATAAGAGTGTGAGTGTGTATGAGATTTACTTTTTTTTATACCAATTACTTTTTTTTTTCCTCTTCTTGATTGTGTGATTCTTCTTCTTCTTCGTAGGCCACCAAATGAGAGTCCTCCCAATCGCTAGGCTACTCCAAACAATTTACAAATGTAGTTTAGGTGGTTTAACAATTATCTTCCTAATTCTATATCATTTAACAAATTCACATTTTCCTAAGGCAAAGAACCACAAGCCAAACTTTTAAAAATTTTCCAAAAACAACTTTGTAAAATGGTTACCTATAGAGCTTCTTCTCCTTCTTCCTTGATTAAATCTCCTTCCTTCCCTTTCTTTTCATTCCTTGGCCCCAGAGGAGACATGGAGAAGATTTTGACCACGGGTGACCAATTAAAATGAAGGACTTAGGCAAAAAAGTCAATACCTTAATTTTCCTAAGCTTTTTGACTTCAAGAGAGCCACATGCAAAGGATTACTTTCTCCTCTCTCTTTCTCTCTAGAAAACTTGCTAAAATTTCCCCAGTCCTTTTTTTGGGCCACCATGGAGAAATGAAGAAGATGAAGGTAAGTGATTGTGTCTTGGCCAAAAATGCAACTATAAGTATGGGATGGTGTTTTCCTCTTTTTTTTTTTTTTAATAATAATTAGTGGAGGTAGGCAACTCTTATATTAGCATTGACTAAAGTCAATTCTCAAATCCCTCATTCTATCTAATGGTCAATCATGTAGGTCCTTTTTTTTTTTTTGGGTATAAGACCAACTAAGTGAGACAAAAACTTATGTAATAGTGGGGTTAGGCTTATTCCAAACACACATAAAAAAAAAGGGAACGAGTGAGAAACTAGGTCCACTAAGGTTTGAATTCATGCATAATCCAACCATAGTTGAATTCCTTGAAAAAAGAGGTGAAAGTTTTGATATCTAATCAAATCATCTATAAGTGAGTAGCCTAATTAAGGGACTGATTCAATGTGGATACCATCTTCCTATGAAGGAGTAAGAGTTGTAATTTATATTGGTGATGATCTGGTGTAATGTCCATATCCATTAACATTGTTAGCAAATCCCTAATGAACAACAAATAAGTGAAACGTTTGGGTTGGGAGAAAGGAGTTGAATTTTTGTAGCTTCTAACAAAACATTGATTTAGTAGAATCATTGCATTCCCATGTAGTGTTTTATTAGCATTCCTCTTCTTAAGTTGGAGCTTGGTGATGATTGACTAACCATTGTTAAAAGGGGAGAAGGTTTGAGGAGAGGTGGAGTTTGGGGGGGAGTTATCATGGGCCTCTTTTGCGGAGAGGTCTTTTTACCAAGATAAGGAGGTAAAATGGATGAAAGTTTTAACTTTTTGTTTGAGTGAAATGGGTTAGCTTGAGTGCCCTCATGGATAGCTTGGTTTCTTGCCTTCAAATACTAGGGAGTGAAATGATGATAAATTTGATCAAAACTCCTAATGTAGAGACTAAAAGAACTTGAAGTATTAAAGAATAAAAGAGTATCAAAAGTTCTCTATTTTCTGTTTAAAGGCAAAATTCTTAAGTAATAAGAACTAACAAGGTGATAGAGACAACAAGTGAAATTGGTAACTACTATTTTTCCCTTAATGCTCAAATCAACTTTATTTAAAGGATATATATATATATATATGTATATGTACTTGAATGGCCAAAAAAGTAGATATGCACATGCAGTTTCCTATCAAGCACAGAACCCCAAGATGAAAATGGTCTAACCCAAGTTCTTTTCACCTCTCTGGTTTCCTTATAATGGAATCACCGCTTTCATTCCCTGATTTATTCTCAAAACAGGTTAAGCTCCTTACTTCCAATTCACTTTGGATGGCTAAGTTTCTAAGGCCATGACTTTTGCTTGGTTTATGGTTCTTAATGATATTGATAAGTGATAATAATTATCTATCTCTAGTTTGGAGACCTATTTAGACTTGGTCCCCTAACTATTTGGTCAAATGTTTTCAGACAAGTACTTTTCCATAGACGGAATTATTCTTTAGAACAACGTCCTTGCTGACTTGACTAGAAACAGGGCTAACATGCAATGCTTTGCCTTTTTTAACTTTTCCTTGAAGATCTTATTATAGCATCCAGGTAAGCCATAGGATTTCAAGTTGTTGATAGGTAGCTTTATAGGTTTGAAAAGCTTTGAATAAAAGGGCTTCCCTTGTCTCCTCTGTCTTTAAATTTTAATTTGTTGATATGGTAAATTCTTAGTAACTTCATATTTATGACTTCCATATCTTGTCTATTTATATTTAAATAAAATGCATATTACCAAATGAATCACCGTTAAAATTAAGTAATCCTAATTTGTTTACTATTTAATTAGTTGTGACTACTTCTCAAATTCCATGGATTATTTTGATTTTTGATATGAACTAATGTGATATGGAATGACACATTTTGATATCGAGTAGTATAAGATTATTCAATGAGATATTTAAGTATAGTGATTTTTCAACTTCAATAGTTAGCTTTTAGGAATGAGTTTCCTACTTTACTTGGATACTCATCAATCTTAAATTTTCTCATGTGATAAGTATATTTTATACACTTAAGTAAATATAATTTTTAAATTTGAAATAATATAAATTTTAGATATTATATGGATAATAAGTTCATTATATATATATATATATATATCTTTCTATAAGTTACTTAAAGAAAATAAAGGGAATTCTGTTACATAGCTTATCCATATTCCCTTTTGAGATTTTAAAAAAAAGATAAAGATAAAGATAAAGCGCAAAAGACTTATAAAAGCAGAGGTTGAGAGTGCATAAAGAACAACTGAGATTTAAGATCTATTCTTATTATTCTTTTCTCATATATTCTTTTTATCTTCTTTCTACCTCTTTACAAGTATAATTTTTTTAGTTCCTAGTCAAGGTTATTAAGGGTCTAGGTCAATGAACAATTTGTGAGAGTTTTGATTTATTTATTTTTTCTCTTCTTAAGTATTGAAATATTTTCTATTTTCAAAATATTATTATTTAATTAATTTAAATTGGTAACTTATTTTAGTTGAATAATTACTGCTATATGAATTTGTGAATCCATAATTATTCATTAGATTTAGTATAACAACAATTCTTTTTGTATTGATAAAAATATTTCTTCTATTTTAAACATACGAATATATGTATTGTTGAATGGTGATTGGTAACTTTTTTTTTTCTTGACGTCATTCATGATTTAAATTCTAAGAGTTTATTTGGGATTAATTAATGAATATGGTTTAATAGGAGAGCTTGTTCCCTTTAAACATTTTTAAAAAAGAGTAGAATATCAAAATTTATTGATATTTATAACTGATTTATTTTAAAAGATAAATTATTTATATTTCTTTTGAAATTTCGATGATCAAATTGGTTGAGTTAGACCTAAAATAAGTCTTGGTTTGGAGTTGTTTCTAAAAATATTTTTTGAATTCATTTATTGCTATTTTATTATAAAGAAAAATTTTCTTTATTTTATTTCATATTTTAATTTTAGATTAAATAATTTGATTAGTTCCTGCAGAATACGATTCTACTCACTCTATTTACAATAAAAATTAATTTAGGAGTAGGAAGTTATTTTTTATGGTTTCAAAATTTATCAAATTTTGGCATGGTTTGCTGGAAATTGGTGCCATTATTTAATCTTAATTTTTTTTAATTTTATGCCTCGTTCTTCTCGCATAGGTGAATTAATATTTGATTTTGAAATAGAGAAGATAACTTGAAGGTTAATAAAGGAGACAAAGCAGCGCAAGACAGCTTCTACATCTGTTCCTAATAATGATTTAGTTTTTGATTTGTCTAAACTTAAAAAGATGGTTGAAGCTGAACCAACTTTGAGAATCATGACTAATCTAGATGTGGATCAGCAACTCCTGTGCATAGAATTTCCAAATATAGAGATAAATTTCAAACTCAAATCTGGTTTAATTCATTTAACACTTACATTTTGTGGGCTTGCAGGTGAGGAAGATTGGAGCACTTCACTAGATGATGCTCTTTGGGCATACAGAACTGCATATAAAACTCTTATCAATATGTTTTCGTGTCTTCTAATTTTTGGTAAACCTTACCACCTTTCTGTAGAATTGGAGCATAAGGTTTATTGGGCTATTAAATAGTGTAATATGAACATGGATGATGTAGGTACATGTAAGAAGTTACAGTTGCAAGAGCTTGATGAGATAAGAAATGAGACCATGAAAATTCTAGAATATATAAAGAGAAGACAAAGCTCTATCAAGATAAACATATTTTTAGAAAGAATTTTGAAATTGGTTAAAAAGTTTTTTTATTTCATTCTAGACTTCAAACTTTTTCTTAGAAAATTAAGGTTTTGTTGGGTTAAACCATTTGTTGTTACTAAAGTGTTTCTTTATGGTGTAGTTGAAATTCATAGCCTTCGTTGATAAAATATTTAAGGTTAATGAACATCATCTAAAACCTTATTATAAATGATTTCAGCTGAGCAACTTAAAAGTAATTGAGCTGCAACTTCTAATTTATGGAAATTGAGTAATGAGGCATTCTGTTTAGCCATAGATATTAAATAGAGGTGTTTATGGGAGGCAACCCACCATTAAAAAATGAAAACCAATTTTTTCTTTATCTTTTTAGTTTTATCATATTTTCTGTTTATTTAATAAATTCCTCACATTTTAAGTAATGTCTTGCTTCTTTATTTATTTTCTTGTCCTCTTTATTTTGATTAAGAGTTATTACTCTTCCCTTCTAGACTTGTTATAGGTAAGCAATGGGAAGTTTTAAGGATATCTAACTACAACAAAGCCGTCCATAAACTAGGGGAGTCTCAGTTCTCTCTTCTTTTTACCTTTATATATGACTACAATATTGATGACAGTGTTGATTTAAGTGTGGGGGAGGGGTTTTGTTGATTTTTATAGTTATAATTGTTACTCATTTTGGTAACTATATTGAGTTGGAGAGAATTTTAATGATTTTTAGAAAAAAATAATTTTTTAGTTACTATTTCTCATTATTCTCCTATTTTAATAAATTAGTTGTTATTTATAAATTTTTGAGTTATTTAATTTTAAAATTAAGTGGTAAAGCAATTAACCCATAAGTTATGAGCATAACTTAAGAACTTAATTTGAGTACTATTGTCTGATTGTGTGCTATGTGAATAAGTAGTTGAGTAGAAAAAGTCGCTTATTATATATTTATCTTTGAATTTATATGTTCAAACCAATTTTTGCATACTTAATATTGTTAAAGTGAATATATGATTTAAAGCACTCAAAAACCAAAGAAAAAAGAAAAAGAAAATAAAGTCAGCGAATTCCCACTTCACTAGCTTAAGCTATACTTACTAACTGAGGGTTTTTATCATCAATGTTGACACTTGCATCAAACAGTGCAATTAAGGCCATGAGTGTGCAAAGCATCTTGGTGCAGCGGGTTATGTGAGTTTGAGTAATTGAATCTTTGTATCACCAACATGAAAATTTGCATCAAAAGAGCTTATAATGTTCCAAGAAGGAGATTTAAAAAAAAATTTCTTTTACCTCCACTAAGTAAAAAATAAAGAGAAAAATTATAAGTGTGGTAGAGTTGAATTTAAGGACTCTAACGATCTCTATTGTGCAATTTGTATGTATACTTGATTGATTGGGGCATTGTAAATTTTTAGATAAATATTGTAATTTTTAGTCCTTTTACTCACCAACTATTTGCATTGATTACAATTTAGACATACACACAGACACACTAGAATTACTTGATGATTGTAGGTGATGAGTAGGTGAAAGCTAAACTACAATTTTTCTTGATTGAATAACTCATTTATTTATTTATAATAGTTTGTTATTAATGAAGAGTACAGGAAATAGTGCCATCTCATTGAGCTAAATAATAAAATCTCTAACTCTAATATAGTTGCTTAAGGACAAGTAATGATTTAAGTGTGGTAGAATTTGATGAGTATATTTTACACACTTAAATAGATATAATTTTTAGATCTGAAGTAATATAAATTTTAGATATTATATGGATAATAAGTTAATTTTATATATATTTCTTTCTATGAGTTAGTTAGAGAAAATAAAAAGAATTCTGTTACATAGTTTATCCATATTCCCTTTTGAAGTAATATAAATTTTAGATATTATATGGATAATAAGTTAATTTTATATATATATTTTTTCATGAGTTAGTTAGAGAAAATAAAAGAAATTCTGTTATATAATTTATCTATATTCCCTTTTGAGATTTTAAAAAGAAGATAAAGATAGAGAAAAGACAAAGAAGACCTATAAAAGTAGAAGTTGAGGGTGTACAAAGAACAATTTACATTCAAGATCTATTCTTATTATTCTTTTCCTACATATTCTTTTCATTTTCTTTCTACCTCTTTACAAGTATAATTTTTTTAGTTCATAGTCAAGGTTATTAAGAGTTTAGCTTAATAAACAATTTATGAGAGTTTTGATTTATTTTTTTTTTCTCTTCTTGAGTATTGAAATATTTTCTATTTTCATGATATTATTATTTAGTTAATTTAAATTGGTACCTTATTTTAGTTGAATAATTACTGCTATCTGAATTTGTAAATCTGTAATTGTTAATTAGATTTAGTAGAATAGCAATTCAATATCTTTAATAAACCAAAATTATTTTTGTATATTGATGAAAATATTTCTTCTATTTTAAACATGTGAGCATATGTACTGTTAAATTGTGATTGGTAACTTTTCTTTTCCTTGATGCTGTTTGTGATTTAAATTCTAAGAGTTTATTTGGGATTAATTAATAAACATGATTTAATAAAAGAGCTTGTTCCCTTTAAACACTTTTAAGGAAGAGTAGAATATCAAAGTTTATTGATATTTATAACCAATCTATTTTAAAAGATAAATTATTTATACTTCTTTTAAAATTTTGATAATCAAATTGATTGAGTTAGACCTGAAATAAATTTTGGTTGGAAGTTATTTTTAAAAATATTTTTTAAATTCATTTATTGTTATTTTATTATAAAATATTTCTTTTTTTTTCATATTTTAATTTCAAATTAAATTTAGCTATTTTCTATGAAATACGACTTTATTCACCATATCTACAATAAAAATTATTTTAAGAGCATGGAGTTATTTTTGGTGATATCAGCACCCATCATCATGCTTGAAGTATTTGGTATGCTTAATTTATTGCCATGAATAATTTTCAGGCCCCACTATTGAAGAGGCATCCTGCAAACCTATCTGTCACGGTATACTCATGCTTATTTGGAGCTGTGCTAATGGTGACAGCAGCATTCTTCATGACCAAAGAGTCAACTTAGTGGAGCTTGACGCCATCTGAAACATTTGCTGTTATTTATGCCGTGAGTCAACCTTCAATCTCATCAACCATTATCAGTTATTGTTGATCTTTCTACCCTTGTCAGTTTTGGTCCATTTTACTTGATAAAGTATTTTAAGTGGCCTTATAATCACTGGCCACTATTCATTGTTTGAAAAGAAAAGTGACGACAGCCATTTTTGGAAGTTATGAACAGTCCATAAAATCACTCAAGTTTCCGTCAAGCATTCATACTCATAAGACATGTTCAAGTTTATTTATAGCTGTCAAGCTAGTGTTACCCTTCTCATTTGTATGAACTGTAATACACGTTTTAGTGAACTAAGAAACTTGGCCTGGCATAGGCATTATTAGGAAGAATTATTTCTCTATGGGAATAGCAATTTTTGAGAATAAGATGGGATTTCTCTGGTATGGCTTAGTGGTTTGTTCTGGCTGATGAAGCCATAGTGCTAAAAGGATGGAGGTCAAAGATGACTTACACGGAAGTTGAAAAGAACGCATATATTTTAATGCAAGAATGTGTTGAAGTGTATGCCCCAAGGTGAGAAAAGGAATGAACTAATTCATCAACGACTCAGGTAAAGGGTTAAAGGCATGTAATGAGGGTGTGTTTATTTGAGCATGAAAGGTGTGCAAGTTGTCTATAATCTTGCAATTTAGAACAGGAATTCAGCTGACTTTGTATTAGTCTGTTAATATCATTATAGTATTTTCAACTGGTAATATTTTGGTGTGTTAATCAGGGAACTATTGCATCTGCCCTTAACTATGGACTCTTGATATTCTGCTACAAGATTTTTGGTCCAGCTATGGTTGCCCTTTATAATCCACTTCAACCTGCCCTCCTGTCACGAATTTTCCTTGGAAGTCCAATTTTCCTGGGAAGGTAGATTTCCTGTTATTTATTGATACATCTATTTTAATATGATTAAGTGGCCAGGTAGAGGCCTATTCACCAACTGCTAACCCAAAAATCCCTTATTCACTTGTCCATTTCTGAGCAAAGTTTTACCAGTTCAAACCTAATAAAATGTCTTATCATGTTGCACTTACTGAAGTTCTATCATTTCTGTCTAGTTTCTGCAAAACACAGAGGTGGCATTCTGGAATGTATTTTTATTTGAGTTTCTTATAATTTTTATTTTTGATCCATCGCAACAGTGTCATTGGGGGATCTTTAATCATTGCTGGTCTATATGCGGTTACTTGGGCATCTTATAGAGAAAGACGAGCAGCTGTTGGAGTTATTCCTCAGAGCTCTTGGGTCTCCGAACAAATTATTCATACAGAAGGATTCATGAGCAAGAGTTTATACCACATAGTTCACATTTTTTCAGGGCCACCGAAGTCTTCTGATTAAGGAAATGAATTATGAAATTCCTTGTAAAGCTTTCTGACAGTTTTTCATCCTGTTACAGCTTACATTTAAATAGGTAAAGCTACATTGATTTTGTCTATGTGGATGTTGATAGAAAGGGCCCTGTTAGTGTTATCAAATCTTATGAAGCTGGTTCTTATTTCAAAATTGAGTTTTGAAAATGCAATTTTTGTCCCATGAACAGCATACTACTTTATTTATGTTATGCTTTTTAAAAGTGTTCAACTGGATTTTTAGTGTGTGTTTGGTTGAACATTAAGGGGGAAGAAAACGTGATTTGAGAGAAGTAACAAATTGTTGCTTTTGAAAAAAAGAAGCTGCAAACATGGTTTTGTTTTTTCCCACCGCGCTGCCAAACACACGGTTAGACATTTAGATAGCAATTGCACACACACCCACACCTAGGCTATTGTTGTTCAGCCAAAAAAAAAAAGGGAGAAAGATAAATGCAGTGAAGTTGGCTGCATGGAGAATATCATAATCATTTTTTGTTTAACCATGTTTACGAAGAGAGTAATTTCAAGGCAAGTTCACGTAACGTGATTAATCATGGATTGTCTTATAGATTTTACGCTGTGATTTCTTCTTCTTGCTTATTCTTTTATTTATGTAAAAAAATAAAATAACAACACTCCAGGAAGAACAAATACATTGTATGGTGAAATATTTATGATGTCTTAATTTTTTTAAAAATTAGTCACATAATTATTAGTACAAACGCTATATCATTCTCATCATCAAAGAAAAAAGAATCATTCAAAACTATATTTAATTAGATCATATGAAGTTTATAATTTCACATTCGTAGGTAGTCATAGTAAATTAATAAAGATTTTTTTCTCTAGCAAGAAAAATATAGTGCAAATATTTTGCTCAAATATTGTTGCCTTAAATCAAAGTTGAGAGAGATTACTACAATTTATTTAAGAGCTTCCCACTAGTAAGTTTTGAGAGAATTTCTGAATGTAGTATTTTCAGTGAATGTTTGGTTAGGTTACCTTAACGGTTTAAATCAAACTTCAAAGGTCACGATTTTATCAACAAATGTGTCAAAAAGGATTGATTTGATCTTATGATCAATGTTGAAAGATACTTTTTTAGGTTATATGTGATTAAATCGTAGTTCAAGCTTGGGTGTGCCATGAAGCTCTAAATGGGTGTCTTGAAAAACATTCAAACCTACACTAATTGGATCAATTTTTGTGGGATTATGGGAGACTGATGAGTCATTAATAATCATGATAAAAATCAAAGAAAACAAACCTAGAATGTGTGGAAATCATCACTGAGAATTTTCTAAAACCCTATGAAAAATAGAGATAGGAGAGAGAAAGAGGAGAAAGAAAAGGAGAGAAGGACGGGATGCTAACTAAGTTCTCGTGTCATTAACCTAATCTCCATATAGCCTCTACATAAAAGATTTTTGTTTAGCATGCAAATGTTGTTAGGAAAAAATAAACAAAAGTTGGAACCTTGTTAAACTAGAGAATTAAATTCAAACAAAAATAGCTTAAAAGATTATATTAAAATATGGGTCAAATTTAAAGGACGAAACTAAATTTTTTTACCAAAATTTCTTGTGAAGAATATGTTTTTTGTAATTAAAGAAGAATGTTGGAGTACTTGAACACAATTGAAATATGAACCTTTTAAGACATTGAAATCATTAAAAGATATGATAAAAGAAAAAAAAAAAGATTCTATACCTATAACTATTGTGTCCTATAGCTAGATGCATGTGTATAATTGATATACTATATGCCTGATTTGATTTGGAAATTGATATATGGACTGATGTTGTTTATGATGATTGTATTCAGCATATATGATGTCCAAGATTTGGGCTTTAGCATGTATGATGTCAATGATTTGGCAATAAAAAAGGAAAATGAAATGATATAACAATATTTTTAGTGCTTGGGAGACAAGATTTTCAAAGAATTATATTTTTGATAGGAGATGGTCTTTGAGATAGGATTTTCGAGAGATAAAATCTTGATAGGAGATGATCTCTCATATGAGGATTGCTATATGTTATAAATTTACTCTAAGGGATATCTTAATATGCACAATCAATATTTCTTGTTTATGGTTAAGATTATACAAATATGTATAAATGAATTTCATGATTTGTGGGATCAATACAAGTAGCTCTTCCTTCTTAATCATGTTGAAAACTTTGGTCTGCTTTAAGTATTAGTGTGACACTCATGAAAATTTTTTCTTATAACTAGCATCTTTAAGAAGGGATTTGTTGTTTCCTTAAAAAGAATAAGATTGCCTTGAGATGCCCAAATGTGATATTAAGCACACTATTTTTATCATGAGCTGTATAATGTTTATGATGAGATACATATGATGTTGAGTGTGCAGATTATTTTATGACTAGTATGAGATTACCGTGTTAAGGAACATGATCCTATATGCATGTAATGTAATAGCATTATTCAATATGATTTTGTGTGTGTGTATATTACTGGCTATTATTCAAATAGATAAGAGAGAAAAAAAATTCTGCATATTAGTTTTCAAAAAAATTCTTATTACAAATTTTATAATTCTCAGCTATTATGACAACGTGGTCAAATTTAGATGACAAGAATGCTGAAGATTTAAATTTATTATTAAGATAGAGTGATCACACATTGAAGTGCCTAGTACAAGGCAAGGCCAAATGATCCTAAGCATAGAGTATACGGCAATAAATGCGGAAAAGAAGGTCCTACTTGCCCTTTAGGTACACAATGAGCATGACTAGAGATTGTAGTGATCACGAAACTTCCTATTGTTATATGCATATATATGTCTATGTGTATATACATAGTTGGATGATCTAATTCAAATAATATTGCAACTAATATACGTAAGAACTAACCCTACTCCATGTGTCCGCTAATGAGACTAAAACTTATTAAAAAGTTTAAAATAACTTATCAAATATAATATATAGTCATGAAATATCCATAGTCTCTTTACTTTCATACTGCAATATAATAGCTTTCACAACACACTATTACACACTAAAATAAATTAATTGAGTAAATTAAAAGAATAAGTAGCGTTTCACAAAACATCTTTTGTGGCAACAAAAGTTGCCACGATATCTTCGTTGATTCACTAAAACTAGGCTCTAAGAAAGCAGTATACTAGCGGCGACTCCCAAAGGTTGCCACTAATGCAAATAACTTGATATTTCCTTTTAGATGAAAAGTAAAGATACATAATTATCGTTACCCCTCGTAAAAGATAGGTATAAACCCAAAAAATAAAAGTAGGAGGCAACCAAAAAAAAAATACACATTCAAAATGTGTATTTAAATTACTTCTCTTCTACTTTTTTCGACCCTTATTTCGTCTATTTGAAACTACAACCCATCCATCATCTGCTTCAGCTGCAGCCTTG
This sequence comes from Erythrophleum fordii, assembly GCA_032878935.1. Taxonomy (NCBI): domain Eukaryota; kingdom Viridiplantae; phylum Streptophyta; class Magnoliopsida; order Fabales; family Fabaceae; genus Erythrophleum; species Erythrophleum fordii. Next base: position 24,642,665 of record JAVQMF010000058.1, on the reverse strand, counting down.
GGCGCAGCCCCATTAACTGCCATGTCCACCGATTTCAAGTTTGATTCAGATTTTGGCATGTCCACCATCATGTTTGAAGAATTATCATCCCCAATAACTTTGCCTTCACCATCATCGTCGTCCTCATCATCATCACCATTCACAACCTAACAAAGCAAATATGTCTATAATTACTACATTCATAATCAAGCCATCAACCATCTGATTATTTTCTTTGCACATATGACGACAAAGGGAAACACTCAGCATGCACCATCCAAACATAATCAGTGAACAAACATAAATGGCAACTGGCAAAATATCACATGTATGAAAGCAGATTATGAGAATCACCGTACCTATGAATATAAATCTTTTACAAGGGTGAGAGCAATGCCATTTCTATCCTAATTTCACCTCATCATGCAATAAGATCATTACTTTCATCAGGTTAATCAGGGTAATTCGTGACTTTGTTTCAAATTAAAGTAAGGGTGATAATTCTTAAACTATTTTAAATCAATCCTCATAGTATCTGATGATATATGCCATGGAAAAAGGAATACGGATGCTAAAAGCACCCACAAAGATGTAAAATTTAGGACTAGAGATTCAAGCGACTAAGACAAAAGTTTCGAGATTTTCAAATTACAGGCAGGGCAAAAAGATTGCCACTAGAACATGACATGCTGGCACTGAAGCACACAGGATTTTCTAATCCTAATTCTTACATATTCCACTTCCATTTTCTATTTACAAGAAAGAAAGAAAAACAAGACCAGATGATAAGATATCCTCGCACTGCATTGCATAAATAAGAAAAGATCATTTCTCTAGAAAAGAAAAGCAAAGTGCAGCAAAATGCCAAAGCCTTTGAATCTCTTGAAATACTTTATAACCCTTTGAAACTTCACTCCCAGACTCCTTGAACACTAAAATGACACAAAGATCATCCTATCTATACAACGTGAAAAGGCCCAGTCCTTTAATTTTCAACCAAATTACAAATAAACATTGCATTACCCCACAAAATCTTGTCATTTCATGAAATAGGGCATACCAAATTCATGCATCATGTCAAATGATAACTCATTGCTCCTCCCTCCCCACCTACTCCATCATGTAGAAGTTGTAAGAGCTAAATTCGTTATATATAACCCAACAAATTAATGTAATCAATCCCATAATAAAACATTAATTTTGTTCTAAAAATGTTACTATAATATACCTGTATTACATGAGGGCATACAGGTTGCTTGAGATCAGCTTCCCTTAGAATCTCAATAGACCTGAAGTTACCTTCCAGACATTCTTCATGCATAATCATTAGTTTCTCAGCTATCTGCAAAATTATTAACATGAAGATAGAAGGATAAAAGAAAAAAGAACAGCTATTGCATACCACCACTGCATGTGTATGTGTGTGTGTGAATTAGAAACTAGTAATCAGAAGTGACATATAAAAATTTATTCGCCAAAATCCCATCAGCAGGCATCTCAATAATTCAAGTTTAATTGACAACCCATGGAAATAGATGGAAGGGATCTGACAGGAAATTGGCTAACAACAATTAAGCACTGATTCGCTTGGCATGCATCTGAAAATAAGATCCTAAACTGTGGTCAGCAGACATCACATGGTATTAATTATTAATGAACTCTGATGAAGAGGGGTTCCAACAATTCAAAAGGGCAAATATGCTTTAGAAATACTACAACAACAACAACAGCAATAACAACAGGCCTTTTCCCACTAGGTGGGATCGGCCATATAGATCAAACGGCGCTATAAAGTTCTGTTATGTATTATGTCTATAGATAAATCATTTACATCTAAATCTTTTTTAATGGTTTCACCTATAATTTTTCTTAATCTCCCTCTACTTCTAATTATTAGACTATTCTCTATTTGATCTACTCTCCTTACTAAGGCTTTTATAAGTATTTTTTACACATGTCCAATCCATTTAAAATGCGATTCTACAATTTTTTCCATAATCAGTGCGACCTCAACTTTCTCTCTAATGTATTCATTTCTAATTCTATCTTATTTGATATGTTCATTCATCCAACGTAACATTCTCATCTTTGCGATATTAAACTTATTTTCCTGTTAGTTTTTTACTACCCAACACTTAATCTCATACAATATTACTGATCTTATAAATGTACAGTAAAATTTACCTTTAATCTTGAGTTGTACTCTTCTATTTCTAATAACACTCAAAACACTTCTCCATTTCATCCATCCAATATATGCTTTAGGAATAATTATGCAAAAACAACGCGGTTCATGTACCATGTTATGTGACTCATTCTCGAAAGAGCATTATCTATTATATTATTGGGAATAGAAACAAAACTATGTCCACATAAGTTTGTTTTCCCATTCAAATGTTGGCAATATAATGAAATAAAAATTAGTTGATACCACACATATGCTCGTTATTAACGTTAATAACAGATTACAATTACAAATTATAACTGATGTGAGAATCTGAAACCAACTATCACAGAAAAATACCTCTTCAATGCTGCCATCCTCAACCTCTACATTGAGAGAAAGCATACCTTCATCAAGCATGTTTTCCAAGTCATCAATATACAGAGGCTCTACATAGCAAAAGACAATAAAATTAGTAATTAACTTCAAAAGTGAATAGTAGGTCAAAAATCCTCAAATATACTTTTTAAAATTATTGCTCTTCTCTCTAAAGAAAACCATAATCAACTTCAAATCTAACTTCTAAATAACATAAATATAAAATTTTACAACTTCATCCCTTAATCTAGCTTAAATATAAACAGATTCTAAGCCAAATAATACTAACTCAAATGTTTACATATACCCCCAGATTTTGCATTTGATAAAACAAACCAGGTAGTTTTTTGGGGCCCTATTGAAGGAGAAGATAACCTTTTGATTGGGTGAACCAGGAGAGTAGGTCAGTGCCAAGTTGTTCAGCCTTAAGGCAAGAGTCACGGCCTCCCCATTCGTTCTCAATGGCTGTACGAAGAGCCGACCATCGATAGAGAACAAGAGCAATCCCTTCGTTGAAAAGAGGGATCAAATCTGCTGGTAGCTTTCTCTCCATCTTTCTCTCAGAATATTATGTCCACACAGAAACACTTGCAAGCGCAATCTACCTGAGTCTTGATTTTGGAGCAACAATCAAAAATAAGAAATTAATATGTCAAATAAATAACAATAATATAATAGTACATTAGTTTTTAATTGTTATTTTACATGACAATTTACAAATTAACATGATTTTTTCTAGATTCTAAATTTATTAAATAAAGAATTAGAGTGACTTGGGATCTTTGCAACTTCCACGTTAATCTTTAGTTAATAAAATTTGATTGATACCAGCATATAAAATTAAGATTGTTATCATGTTAATCCCCTCCAATATCCTAATTTTTAGTTTAATTATTTTAAAATAATGGTTCATATTGCCTTTGATTCGTGAAATGAGTTTGAACTACTTGGATCTTAAATTCACAAACATTACTTCCACCATGCTTGATCATTTGATATTTCCTTTAAGATGAAAAGTATAGATACATAATTATAGTTAGCCCTTCTAAAAGATAGGCATAAACCAAAACAACAAAAAAGTGAGAAGCAACTAAAATGGTATAAACATACAAAATGAGTATTTAAACTATTGCATCTGTAAACTACAACCCATCCATCATCTACGAAGCTGCTGCCTAGTGTATAGGCCCATTAACTGAACAAAGCTACTAAAAGGAGTTACTAAACTTGATATTTTAAAAAAAAAAAAAAAATCATTAGACTGAAAGAGAGGACAAATAAACATAAATCTTTCATTGAGTTAGTGAGAAATCAATTTTTCACTAAATCAAATCCTATAAGTAATCGAACGATTACACTGGCAGCAAGTCCTTCCATCTGGCAAGTTCAAGTTACTTCATTTTATTTCCCGTATCACTATGTCCGAGTGTTTACTTACAATAATGACAACATCAAGCACAACATAGAAGAATGGCAATTTCCTCAACTCACCACATAAATTTCACCAGACATCAGTTCATGTGTTGTGTTTAACATCCAAGCTACAGGATTACTTTATTAGTCATTTCAATTAACTAGCGTTTAGATTGGATTTACTTCACATTTTGCTGTCACAATAGAGAAATTTAAACTGTGCTATAAAAGTTAAAACAAGCCAATTCTTGTTCAATTATAGCTCGCAATATAAGAACAATAAAGACATTGAAATTTCAACTAAATGGCACCAAAATCAATTTAAGATTTACCACAATAGTAAAAAGCCTTTGAGCGATACAGGGAAGAAAATGAGGGGCTAAAAATTCTATGTTTGACACAGGGAAGAAAGCATCCACTATACCTTTGTCTATCTGTGAACCCAGATGGAATCACTTCGAAATTTTGCTTTAGAAGTGGGGGGAAACAGTCAGAATTAAGCACACCCTTGCTCTCCTAGGGTTTGATACAGAAAGGAATCAAATTAGAAAAATCACCAAAGCGAGGGGAATCAAGAGATTGAGGGAGGCTGTAACAATGAAAGAATAGAAGAAGAAGAAGGAGGAGGAGGACTGAGGGTGGACGAAGAAGCCTGGATGTGTGGTGGGACTGAGGCTGCTCAGTCTCAGCTTAGGGTTTGCTATTGAAGGGTGGGGGGACACCACTTGGAAGATGGAAGAATCAAGAATTCGAGATATTTACTTTCAACCAAAAAGACCTCAGCATCATCAAATAATATATTTAGAGTCTTCAAATTTTGTTATAGTTGCAAAGGAAACAGGTTCACCATCTTAATGGTCAATTGGGCTGGGCTGGCCCAATTCCAGGGGCTGTAACAGGCAGGCTAAAAGCTTATTTTAAAATGGGACAATAAAAACCCAGCCCAACCCATCCCATATTTTGACCCAAAAAAAAAATCCACCCTATATACAGGGTTGGACAAAGCCCATTTTGAAATCTCTCACATTCCAAAGGTTCCTATGAAGTGAGCACAGAAATGGGTTGCTACACTGTTGAAATATTCGCAAAGTTCATATTTGCAATGCTTTCAACATCCAATGAATTAGATAAGTTTGATGAGAAAAATGTACTTTTCAGTCCTTGAAAGATACATGCTTTAACTATTTAATCCCCAAATCTTAAGAATGCACGATTCAATCCATGAAAGATACATGCTACAACTATTTAAGGACTGAATTTAGTTCCAGGAAGGTTGGAAGTTTTAAACTCGATATTTGTCAGTCCCTGGAACATGTTCTGATAGGGACCAATGAGCATCAGGTAAAAAACTTTTAGGGAACTGGATTGTGTGTTTTTAAGATTTAGAAACCAAATAATTGGAGGTATGAATCTTATAGGGACTAAATTGTGTATTTTTAGGATTCAGGGACCAAATAAATAGACATTAAAGCTATCGCAGAAAATGGTTTTCAGTTGGTTCTAGATAGCCATCAAACACTGTCCAAAATAACACTCCTGAGCAAAAATAGATACCTAAGCAAACAAAATGAAAGATGTACGAAGCACATTCAAAATAAACTTGTTGATGCACATAGCTAGACCCAACCTCAAGATAAACCTGCACAACAAATAATAACATTTGTTTTTGCCTTTGTGCTTTGAACATTGGCTTTCTATCGCTGCCTAGTGATGCATTCAACAAGGATAATATCATATGCAGAAGCGCATACCACATGAAGGTAAATACAACAACCAAATGTAGTATTTGCCACATAAATACATAAACCAAGTGTAGTATTTACCCTCTTCGATTGGATAAGTACAATGAAACTAAATGTAGGATTAGTTTGGATATATTGAAATATTTACTTCCATTTAATCCACAAAGGAGACAACATTCTCCTGTAAGATGAGAAGGAGTCATTAAAACTAACTTCAAATTGTTTGATTTCACTCAACGGAAGAAAGTTTATTTGCGTGCTAAGTTCTTTATAAAAAAGAAAAATAATTTACCTTCTTAAAACTTCCAAATCTTAATTTATTTATTTGATTAATTTAGTTTAAGTTTCTTATTTAGGCTTCCTTGAAGTCATCAAATATCTTCAACCCTGTTATGCATATCACATTAACTACCACACGCTCACTGGTCCTGCATTCCAAAACTTTCACCTCTCTCTGTTCTGAACCCAAACAGACGAATATTATTAATTCCTCTAGAGCTTTGTCTCTTATGAATCCAATTCCCAGTAAAATTTCTTCTCGAAATGCCACAAGATAATTTCTGAAAAGGTTAACAACCTACTCAGACAACCGCCATGCAATAAGATCAACTATATGGCATTTCCATCTTCATCACACTACTGACCCACTCTAGAATCTTTAACAAAAAAAAAAAAATCAACAATTTCAACCCGAACTCGGCATCATCAACAAATTTACAAAGCCAGGAGAGGGAAGAAGCACTGAAAATTAGGAATCCAGGGAAGGAGAAGAAGGGAAGCACGAGAGAAAGGGGTCAGAAGAGATCTATATAGTGCGTCTAGAATAAAAACAGAGAGAAGTGAATTGTGAAAGAGAGAAAACGAAGAGAAAGCTTACAGTGAATGGAGGCGAACTAGATACGACTTCCACCGGCGTCGTCGCTTAGCTTCGATGCATTTAGAAGGAGACCACGCAGCTATGGAGAAGATCACTGGCTGGGTCTGGGTTGGGTATTCTCTAAATTTCAGAGGGCAAAACACAGCAACGACAAGAATTTCAAGCTAGCTCTACTCTTCAATGGAACGACAATCCCGTTTTAGCAATTGGTTAAGTCACTGCACAGAGACTCAATCTGGTAAAAATTTCCACCAATACCAGTGACCTGATCTGCAGAAGAGAGAAGCGCGAATACAATCTTTGAACTCTGAGGCTGCTCGACGTCCAGCGGTGGTGGCGGGACTGCGAACTCCTACGGCTGATCTACTAAGCGCCGTCCAGGGAGCAAGGCAAGGGTTTGCGCATCGGATGAGTGTATCATGCGGCTCACTGTGAGGTTTTTTAATTAAAATATAGGACAAATCAATAAATTTTTAATAATAACATTTATAATTTAAGTGTGTATATATATATATAATTTATTTAAAAATTATACATTTGAATATCCTAAAGTAGAAAATCATATTGCACTATAGCAAGGCGTTTTAATGACTTTTTTTAGAGATTGAAAAATTTAATAAAAAAAGTAAAAATTATAATTGTTAGGATACAATTTTTAATTGTGGGAGAAATTTTTTATTGCATAATATAATTAAAATTCTTTCTTATTATTAAAATTTTTATTGTCAAAATTATAATTTTATTTTTTTTATTAAACTCTAAACTTAAAAAAAAATTAAAAAGGCATTAAAATGTCTTACTATATGTGGCGCAATATGATCCTCCGCTATAAGGGATCCAAATGCAAAAATCATACAATTATTTATAAAAATAATATATTTATCTTATTATTATTATTATTAAAGAATTATATATTTATCTTATTTTAATTAAAAAAATTGACGACAAAGATGAAAAAAATTATATATAAAATTTTTCCTCTAAGCATTTGCTAGAGTAAGATAAAGTGAACATAATATAATTAATAATAATATAAAAAAGGTTATATAATATAGGTTAGATTTGAGCTAAGTTAAAAAAAAAATTAAACTTTGTCCAATTTATATTTGGACTTTTTAAAAGTGTATCTATTTTTTATTAATTTTTTTATCAAACTCATATTCTTTTTTTTTTAATTAGGCAAATTTTTCTATCAAGTTTAACTAAACAAATAGTGATTGAACAAATTGAAAATTTAAAGTTTTGTTATGTGATCCCCAAAAAAAATAAATAAAGAGGTTGAAAGTCTTAATTATTTGAGGCTTTTTTTAAGTGAATAATGGAAAATATGAAATTACAAAAAAAAAAAACACTAACTTGTCAAATAATTTCTCCCTTAATAGTTACCCCATCAAGAATTGAACATACTACCTTAACTCTTATGTTAATTATTAGATTGAATACCTATTATTAGGACAATCAAACACATGACCTTGACTCTAATATTAATTGTTCCATAGAAAATCATACATGTAACCTCTTCTCAATAACCTCAACTCAATTTTTTTTTTGGGCATTATAAGCAACAAAAAATTAGGGGATATAAGAGTTACAAACCAACTCATTGGGGCTAAAGTAAAAGATCCAAACAAACAATTATAGTTATTGTTGTTGATGTCATGAAAGAATATCATCTTCTCAAAGGACAACCTTAATGGAACAATATCCAGGACAATAATCTCTAGTTTACTCTCAAAGCCTTCCCTTTTATCTAACAGTTGGACAATGCTTTTATTAGGAATTTTAACTTGGATTATACCTATGGTGAAGGATTTTATGATTTCCCAATACTCTTTTCACTCCTTTGAGATATACTATATAAGCTTTCTAGTTTCTAAATTTAAAATAAATTAAATTTAAATTTTTTAACATAAAATAAATAATATTAAAATAAAAGTTTACAAAATATATCTTTTAATAAGTTATATTTTTAATATAAGAAATCAATATTATTTTTGATAATATTTTAATCATATTTTTAACTTTAGATGAATTTGTGTATATTTATATAATAGAAGAAGAAAACTATGTAATTTAAACATTTCTAAGGAAAAAGAATAATAGTTTATTAAAGATAATATCATCTCTTCTTTGCCTACATGACATATCATTATGCATGTTATTTTCAATATGAATCTTTGTGTAATTCCCTTTGGTATGTTTGAGAGGGTTAAAATTGCTATTTAACTCTCTAGCCATTACCACTTCTAACATGACATTCGTCGCAACCTCCAAAGGTGTTGATGATGTAACCTTAATCTCTTAGAAAAAAAAAACTTTAATATTATGGAAACAAAAGCACTAGCACAATATAATCAATTCTTCCAATAATTGTACTTTTGGATGTGTCGTGTTCTCCTTATACTCAACTAAGAACTTTTCACAACTATGTAAAAGGCAGTTAGTCCACGCCACTACAAATTGAGGTTGGCTAAGAGATGATGGTTCCAATTCTTTTGGTTATGCAAAATAATATCCGCTATAGTAGTAATTTATCTGTGTTGATTTGATTGCATAGGCCACGAGAAAGAGTGGTTGATGGGATAGACTTTCTTAATAGGATTACTAGTAGAATTTGGCACTCTAGTAAAATGGGGGTTCAAAACAAAGGATGGGACCAAGTTACATATTCCAAAAATGGAAAAAGGTCTAGAATAGCTTCCTAGCACAAACCCTACACCAGAGAGTGTTTCGTACAAAAAGGCACTTTCTAGACAAAGTGGTGACTAAAGAATAAAAAGAAGATAAGAGAAAGTTTGAAAGCTTGAAAATGACCATGCAACTATATAATAAAAGAAGGAACATGAAACATCAAACTAGGTAGAGGTATAGGTCGACTCCTTAGGAAAAGAGGGACGTCATGTAATACATGGGAGGATAAATGGCAATAATAGCCAAACATAGTAAACGATACACAAGGTCTATTTTATAGATAGGTACAGGGAATGATCTTTTAAAAGATATTGAAAATTATTAAGTTACAAGAGCATTAGATGCTTAGTGAGTGGGAAGGGATGGCAATGGATAGAGATGAGAAGAAAGGAAGATGAGAAGGCTATAGAGCCAAGCCCCAAGATCCTCTTAGATTAAAGAGAGAGGCAAAAGTTTCTCTCACTAATAGTGCTTTTTATTAACAAGAGATGTGTTACTAATGAATATAATCATGTAAGTCTTGATCTAACAAGAATTGATAATTGAAGTTAGCTAATTGATTTGGTAACATGGTGGTAGGTAAGGAAAATTGGCATTGACTTTTGGTCAATGATCCAATTACTTTGATTCACTTTAGTTTAAACCTATTTTGATGCCATCTCATGTTTAGTTTTTGTATATGTATGCCTATTAAGATTTAATCTAACAATAATCTTAATGAGATCAATAATAATGCTAATATTTGTTAAATATTGACTTACTTTTAATACTAGAGTTACTAATTGTGTGGATGTTATATTAAAAAATCAATTTCTTTCAATTTGGTTTCTCCAAGATAAAATCTTTCAATTTAATACCCAAACTATATATATATATATATATATATATTCAATCAAAGGTCCCTTTATGAGGCAATTAGTCTTTAACTTATAATATGAACTTCCTTAAATATTTTCCATTTGCAATCAAAACTAGATTTTAGTACATTAGAGAACCTATAAATGCTTTTCAATGGAATAATTTTGAATAAGTGAAAATATTTGTAGGACTAATAAAAAATTGAAAAGTTATATATTTAAAAACCAAATTAAGATGAAAATTAATTTTCAAGAGCTACATTAGTGTTTTATTTTTAAGTTTTTTTTGTTTTCTTTATTTTTTTTATTAACTTTTTGTTCCTTTTTATTATTTGATCTTTTCCTTTTGACCCTTTTTTTCTTTTTTTAGGTATTGGGTAATTTAGATTTAGATTATTTGGGTTTTGGGGTTATTTAGGCCAAAGGAATTGAATCATTTAGGACATTTGTTCTTTATATTTTGTTCTTCTTTTAAATTTTATTCTTCTTGAATTATTTAGGACATTTGTTCTTTATATTTTGTTCTTCTTTTTCTTCTCTTTTTTTTTTAATTATTTAGAGCTTAAGGAAAAATTAACTGTGATCATGATTCTAATGAGTTCCTATTTTATATTTGTTTTTTTTCTCTTTTTATTTTTTTAAATCTTTTTCTTAAAATCTTTGCTTTCTTTATTCTATTTTTATTATTTTTATTTAAAATTTCTTATAACTTTTTTTTTATTTTGCATTTTATTTTTTTGGCTAGGGTTTGAAAAGTAAAATTAACTAATAACTCTTTTTTTATATTTTTATTTATTTTGTTGATTTAATTTTGTTATTATTTTTAGAAAATATCTGAACAAAATATGATGTTTACACTTTTCAGGGAAATACATTTCATTTAACAGGTAAAAATTATAATGAAAAAGAAATAATAATAATAATAATAATAATAATAATAATAATAATAATAATAATAATAATAATAATAATAATAATAATAATAATAATATATTTAAATTCTATTGGCAATATATTATAACAAAACCTTGAGAAAAGTATAATAAAAACATAAACATCCTCCAATAAACTAGATAATTCTATCACAAATGCATCATCTAAAAAATTCAATAACCTAGTTATATACAAACATATCGTAGATAACATATAGCATTACTTACGAAAACCATGACTCTCTAAATTATACTTTTAGTGATCTATTTGATTTTGGCATTGCAAAAGATAGATAGCCAATTTATTATTTCCTTACCAAAATTAAATTTTTTCAATGCCACCTAAAGGAAATGCTGAGCTAATGGTATTCAGAAGATAGTAAGTTGGTTGAATAAGATTACTATACATATTATCTTCCATACAAACTTCATGAATTTTTGTAAATCCATACTAGAAATGAGCAATTGGATCCATAAAAACATCAATTTGAATTTTGATCATTAGGCATGCACACCATTATTATTATCAATAGGCACTGGGTGTCAATGGCCCAAAACATAGAAAGGAGAAAGAATTGAATAACCTAAAAGGCTATTAATATTTTCATCCCTTCCAACTACAAATAGAATAGTCTTTCTTCCTCTTTTTGCTTTTTAATTAATTCTGAAAGGTAAATCATGAAGTGAGATGGTGGAATCAATGTTTTTAAGATCATACCAATTAATGAATTGGTAAAATATTGGTTCATAGTTTATTAATTTAATCATAATCCAATAAGTGATAATTAAATATATACATATATATAATAAATATATTAATTTTATATATAAAAAATTAATACAATAAATGTTAACAAGTTATTTGTTTGTTTTTATGCATTGAAAAAACTAACTACAAACAAACATTTTCGTGCCTTTTGTTGATCATTTTATTAATGCTATATATCTTATATAAACTAAGGAGTATTGGCCACGTGGTATCCTTTTGAGTGCTATTTAAAGAACCATTTCCCTTTTGTATAATTCTGTCCTATGTGCTAACTACTAATCACAAGAAGGAGAAGCAACAAGGTTGATAATGGTAGCACAAGAAGTTTCGTTCTTGGTTTTTTGCTCTCTATCTACCCCTCCCTATTTGTTTTACTCATCACTAGGTAACATATCTACTTATCTCTATTTGTTGCCTTTGTTATATTCTTCTATCATCTTTTATTTATTTATTTTGGTTTTGATTTCTGAGGCTATTTATATCTTTTAAGAGCTGTGTTTGTTTGCAACCTGATCTTAATTTTCCCTTGGCAACTAAAAATAACATAAAGCTTAAAATACCAATTCTTGGACTCTTTAATTCTCTTATACTTTTTTTTAGTAGCCATAGAACACTTAAAAGCAAAAGACAAAACACATGCTTGATGAGGTGGCAAGAGCAACTCACAAACTATAGCCAAGAGGATTATTAAGTGAAAAGAACAAAGATTTCACAGAACAAGATCTTATAAAGTGGAGGTTAAGCATAGAAAATGAAAATACTAAGCTAATTGTCTCAGGTGTATGGAGAATGAGCTACTTTTTTGCTTCGCTTTTGTTAGACAAATAACTCAAGAACAGCAAAAGAAATGCATTGGTCTAAAGAGAAGTTCTTGAATGTTTGTGGAAGATAATTAAAGTCCCACATCAAATAATAAGTAGAAGATGAGCTAAGTCTTTCATTATAATCTCATTATAAATAGAGAGTAGAGAGTTAACCTTAAGATGCATCATGTTTCTTTGGACTAGACTAATATTTGAATAAGGCCAATGTTCTTTCTATTCAAAATAGGTTGATTTGTTGACCCATTTGATTTTAATAAGGTTTGTTTGTTATTTATTGATTTTATCAATTTTTTTATTGATTTTGTAGGTTAAATAGATTGGACTAATGGCCAATTTATTGGTTTTTTGGTTAAAATAATCTTTCTGATCCAATTTTCTAGTTTTTTAACTATGAGTAGGACAAATGACTTTCCAAAACCATCATATCATAATATTCACACGCGCGCACGCGCACACACACACACATTGCAACGAAGCTCCCTTTAAAGCACATGAGACTTAACAATTACACTAATCTGAATCATTAAATATGACTTGATTAAGAATTCGAAAGTTCACTTAGTTTGATTAGTTTGACTCAAAAAAATAAAAAATATATGAGTCCAAAAAATAAAAATTGATTAAAAAATAGGCCCGCTTAGGAAAAAGAAAAATCATGTCTTGTAGTTAATATACTCTATTTTTTTCTTAAAGAAGATCATGTTTTGATTTTTGTTATATTATTTTAAAATTTATCAACATTCTTTAAATTATATCTTGTTTTAAGCATCAAGGTCTTATAATTTAGTTTGTTCTTGTGCTTCTGTTACATCTTATTTATTGCGGTTGATTAATTTTAAAAATTTAATTAATATACTCTATTTTTTCTTGAAGTATAAAATTAATCTCGCTACGTCCCATTACTAACAACATAGAATAACTATATATTATTATCTCTCTTTCTTCTTCTTCTTCTTTTTTTTTTTTTTCACTCACTCATATTTTACTTTCCTGAACTCAGTCAAGATGAGTCAGGTGGGGAAGATGATTGGGATATAGAGGAAGAAGATAACGAGAATGATGAAATGAGCAATGGAGCATTGGTGGACAAGAAGAAAAAGAAAGGAATTAAAACTGATATGAGCTAAATAGTGTAAAAGGATTGAAGAATTCAGTCAGTGACTAGGACAAAAGTAAGAAAGAGGGGTTGTCTTCTAAACGGAAGAAGGAAAATATTACCATTCATAAGGAAAATGATTTCGATGCTGAGGTGGAGAGTTTGGCGAGAAGAAAAACAAGAGAAGTGGAGATATGAAAGTAAAAGCTAAGAAATTAAGTGCGTGTTTGGAACTTCGTCTCAAAATCACGTTTATGTAAAAGCAACAAATTACTACTTCTTGGAAAACGTGATTTTGTGCCTTAGAAATGCAGAAACAAACACATCATAAGAAGGTTGCATAAGTTGAATAAAGAAGTCAGTATATTTGCTTATAGATTCTCCTGCTCGATAGACCTCAGTGTCATATTATGGTTTTTGTTGTTGTGTCTTCCAACAGATTTTGTTTTGAGCATATTATTATAGCATATCTTTCATCCTTTTTGCTGATTTAGTAGTTATAAAAATTATTTACATTGTTTATGGTGAGCTTGCAAATGCTTCTCAGCAGAAGATTTTGTTTCTCATTTCTGATTAATTAAAATATAATTGGTATAAACTAGGGAAGGAATATATTTCATGGTAATTATAATTTTAGTTCATATCATTAAAAACAAGCCTATAATTTCGAGAGATGAAAACAAGTGCTTCAATTAAGCTAGTAAAAGTGGGTGGTAAATATTGAAGTTAACAATGGAATTGATATGAGAATGTTGAGAACAAAATTGAACATTCTTTGTTTCCATTTAACCTTTTGACTTTTGTTTCTTTGAAATGTTCATATTTAAGTGCTATGTTCTACTTGCAATTTGATTCATGTATGTCATGATCTAATTTTTGAGTTACGACTGGTGCATAGACTAAACTAATCTGATGATTGGATTAGCCTAGCAAGTATTAAAAATCTATATTCAACTATTATATTATATATTTAAGCTAACCCATATAACTCATTAGTTTTAAAAATTTAAGTATTTATTTCATTACGTCATTAGGGGGCTACCAAAAATCCAACAGTATCTCTCCTTAAAATTGAACATCCCAACCTGTAAAATAAATCAAACTAACATTAATACCAATAACAACAAATTACATATAACCAAAATACTTAGCTAAAGAAGTATAAATAATATTTACACCTTCTAAGTAACCATATAACATACACAATTCCAAAATACTTTCTCTACACCTAAGTGCTATCACATTATGGAGTTTGACATAATCTCACAAAACTAAACACATACTCTAAGAGTTTGGTAGCTCACGAGCTCCCAGATCACTTCATTCTTTTACTTGTTGGTCTGAAAAATAAAGAGAGAAGAAGAATAAGCCTACCACTGACTTAGTGAGTGTATAAATAATAAAGTGCATAGGCGGAAAAACAAGTGCAAGCAAGAGTTCTTTTTTTTAGAAATTAATGATTATTGAATAATTTAAGTAATTAAAATTTTAGTTGAAATGAAAAATAGTTATTTAATAAATAAATAAAATAAACTTTTAGATAAGATTCATATTTCCTAAGTATAAGAAAAATATTATGGGAGTGGATATCTTAGAGAGGAATCGAATTATCAACCCGCGGCATTATATATCTTGACCTTTCTTTGGATCCATCCCATTTTATCATTTTCACAGTATACATATAGTATATCAGGTCACAGCACTGGATACATCACATCATAGTGTTATCATAATTCACAATTTATTCTAAGTGCACTTAGACTGTTACTTCTTCTAACTAGATTCCATCTATAAAATAAATACATAAATAAGTAAATAAATAAATAATTTGCTAAAAAATATTTAGCTAGCTAAAATAAATAAGAGATTAAGGGAATAATTAAATAAGGAGATTCACTTTCAATAACTTCAATGTAGCATATGAAACTACAAAACAATATAAACATTTCTCTCACAAATAAATACATGTACACTACTACTTCTTTTCCATCCAATTCCTTCTTTTGTATTTTGCAAAGATGTATCACGTCACATTTCAATTATCTATTTGCTTTAATAAATTCATTAAATCATTATCTGAATATATATACCTATTCTAAAATTTGAAAATACCAATTTATTTTTTCAAAGAGTAGAGCACATAAATCACATACTAAAAAGTTTCACCATAGAAAATATAAAATGGGATAAAATAAATATGTCACTCCATTATTTATACACTCACCAGTTGGACTAACCCTATGTTTGGTTTAAGGAGAGGTTTGGTATGCATTTTTAAAGGCCCCTCTCTCTTTTTCCTTCAATCTCCAATTTGGGAGGATTGAGAGGGAAAATTACAAAAAAAAAAAATTTGGACTAAAATGCCCTTATCTTTATCACTAATTCCAGGTATGGTTGACATCAATATAAATATAAAGTTTTCACAGGTATGATTGAAGGGAAATTTTAATGTACCAATTAACATGGATATATTGTCATATTGAAGAAAAAGTAAACATGCCAATGTTCTCAACTCAGATGCGTTTTGATTTCATGAAATAAAACATATTAAATTATACATTTGTTAAAATAATTGTTAGTTAGTTTCATTTGTTTACAAATTTTTTTTAAATAATTATAATTATAGATAATTTCTGACATTTATTTAATTTGGCGGTGAAAATATTAAAATTTAAAAAATAAAAGAATAATTAATTGTATTGTCATTGCTTTTAAAATATATAAGGGTAAAATGATCTATATGTTATTATTTTCCTTCCCTTCCCCCTCTGAACCAAACAATGTATAATTAAAATCCTTTCCCTCCCCTCCATTAAAAAATAAAAGAATAATTAATTGTATTGTTATTGCTTTTAAAATATATAAGGGTAAAATAGTCTATATATTATTATTTTCCCTTTCTTCCCTTTCTGAACCAAATAATGTATCATTAAAATTCCTCCCCTACCCTCCATTAAAATCCCTCCCCTACCCTCCATTAAAATCCCTCCCCTTCCTTCCCCTTCCTTCCTTCCCTCCTCTCCCTTCTCCTCCATTAAAATCCTTCCCCTCCCTTCCATTAAAATCCCCCCTCCTCTCCTCTCCGTTAAACCAAACAAGGTCTAATAGTATAAGTCCCAAATTTTCTATTGTTTAGCCTCAAGTCCTAGTTATTACTTAAAATTATAACCAATATAAATTATTTTGACTATTCTAATAACATTTATTATTATTTATATAACCTAATATACTTCCTAAAATATAAATTTTTATATTGATATATATTTTTATCTTAAATAACAACCCTAATTTTTTTTAATTTTTTCAATCTAAGCTTTTATAATTCTAATTAAATTTTAAATTTTGAAGGTAGAAGTGTCAATTTATTATTTTAGAAATTTAATAGTGAAACCCCCAATGTCCAACGGCAACCACTGTATGAAAGGAAAGAATCGAAAATTTTAGAAAAGAAATTGAATGAAAAAAAACATGAGGAACAAAAAGGGAAGGAAACCATTAGCACAAGAAAGAACGGAAACCAACATCAATTGCTTTCTTTTTTCCTCCACTTCCTCTCTCTCTCTCTCTCTCTCTCTCTCTCTCTCCCTTTTTTTTTCCTCTCACGGTGGTTCACGGTCAGCCAAAGTAGAGAACTCACCAATGATTAGAGCTAGTTGGAACTTGATGGGGGTGGTTGCATAATGGTTGGAGATCCACCATTGTAGCGTTAGAAAAAGATTGAGGAGAGAATGAGAAACAGAGCAAAATGGGAGAAGCTCCAGGAAAAGATGCTGAAAGTGGCAAGCCTCGGGGGGAATTAAATGCATGAAATGGTGAGATACTAATATTTTAATGATCTTTGGCTATAATTGTATTTTAGCCCTTAAAAGTTTAATGTGCTTTAATTTGATATTTAAAATGATTTAAAACGGTCTTATAAAATTTTATAAACTCCAAATTAATTTAAAAAAATTAGGCAATTTTTATTTTAATAGCATAAAGTAACTTATTTTATTTTATTGCTTTATTTTTTTTTATTTTAAAAGTATTACAGTGTAGTAGACTTGAATAAGAAGATATTGAGACTGGAATGATCTAGGAGACATTTGGTGCACTGGTATCTTGCTTTTCGGGTATTTTATATTCCTTGGGATAAGATGCATAGGTATTTAAGATTTAGTTGTTCTGTATAACAATTGATCATAAAATAAGGAACAAATTGGCAATTTATGAAAGTTGGTAGAGGCTTTTACACAAGCACTCAGATTCCTACATTTATAACAGGTAAAAGATGATTGTAATCTGTAAGAATTATATTCTTGTAGGCATCTTGGATGTTACTTTTGCATCCTCCTTTTCACATATGTGTGTGATATTTAAGATATCCAAAAGTTGTAACAGTGTATACCTCTATAAAGCAGCTCCCTTGAAAGATCAAATATCAACAGGTCAATTATTATTGGGAGGGGTTACGGGTTTTAAATAGTTAATAGGATTTATTGAATTGTAATAACTTTCTGTTCGACATTTTAGTTGCTGTGTTAAATTTTGATTAATACTGTTTGAATGAACAGAGACACTAATGGTGCATATCCTGCATGCCTTGGTTAGTTTACCTATTCAAGTAATCGGTATTACGAACTGACAAGCATTATTAGTTTTATTGACTAAAAACTTTTTCTCATATTGATACACAATTAGTTGTAGAAATTACTAGTTGAGGCAAGTATCATGCTAATAATGTGTGTTCTTTTGTTGGGTAGAAGCTTTGGTTGAATGGATCTCTGCTTCATATATGGTTGTACCTTCAATATTGACCAGTCTCTTTCTTGGTGGATTTTTTCTTCTATATTTATTTTTTTTAGAAAAGAGCTTAAGTTAATTACTGAACAATTTTTTCCAATGACTTAATGTTTACATTCTGACATCTGTACAGAGTGAATCCTCAGCAATGAATTTTATTGCCAATATATGTAGTTTCAGAAAGAGCTATCTTGTTTTCATATACATTGAATGGAGGAATAATCACAGTCAGAGTCACAGGAGAAAACTGATATTGTATATTTTCCAAACCCGTTTTCCCAATACCACATATTTAGTTAATCGCTTTATAAAATTATAAATTCTTAACAAAGATTATAAATTTTAAGATAAATGAACTTTTTTCTCATACACTCAACAGCATTAGAGTCAGAAGATGAAGCATGCAAACATTGGCCTTGAGATCTTTGAAAGACGTTGTCAAAGAGGCTGTCATCCAATCGGTCTTCGAACAGAGAAACATTGCCCACTATCTGCATTTCAAGTGAGAAAAAAATTTGCGAACACCATTTAATGAGAATGACATGTTACGCAATCTGGCTGATAAACCAAAGGTAAACTCGCGAGTATGGTTTATTTGTAGTAATTTAGTTTAAGGTTTTCAAATATATATTGGAATCGGCATATCATGTTAATGGGTTTCATTTTTAAAGCCTAGAACAATATATTAGAGAACTAGAGAATTTTGTGTATTCATACGGCCACCACCAGAGAATTTTCCTACCTTTAGATAGAAAGATATGTATAGATAATACAAGGGAGGTATCAAAAATCTAAAATGATGAGCTAGCTCTGTATTCAATTGGATTAAGTATAGATATGAGTGTTATCTTTACCTTTAGAATTTAAAAGCCTGTAAGGGCTATATATAGGTAGCAAGTGGCGTGTAACAATTGAAAGAAACCGCAAATTTTGGCTGAGTTACGGACAAGTGTTCGTAACATGCTAGGTTTGCTTCTGAATGAATTTTTATTTAGAAGAATACTAGTACTAGTGTGTTTCCTCGTTCTGTTTTCGGGACAAAACCCGTGAGGTAAGGTAGAAATTTGACGATTGGTATGGTGGAAATTCCCACGTAATGTTCATGAATCGTATAATTAGTAGCGGTAATTTACAGACTAAAGGTCAGAAGAAGAAACATAATCCCTCTTGGTAGAACCAAATTATTGATGTAAAATCAATGTTTCAAACACACAATCACACGTCGAGCAGAGTCCTAAAACAATAAAACATAGATATCAAACAATTAAACTCAGGTACCCCGAAAACAAAAAAAAAATAAATTAAATTCAAATACCAAGTCATTGCATTACATAAACGGAGCCTTCTAGTATATGCACTTGGTTCTGTTTTCCAAGGATATTATTAAGCAACAAACAGAAATAGGGAATCACAACACTGATGAATATGTTTATAAACAAGAATAATTATGCAAAAACAAAAAACTTTATAACTGACGTCGGCTGCAACTTGTTCCCATTCAGCAGAATTTTTGAAGCTTTATAGCCACAGCGACATAGATTCGGTCTACCACGCCATCAAAGAACCGAAAATAAGTGTGCCTCCATGCTCTGTTGAGAAATACAGAACCACAAACTACCCAGAAGCCCACTGCAAATCCAACTCCCATTCCAAGATACAATGACTTCAAAAAAGTGTCATCATCATTTCCTTCAACCAGCTTTGTATAGTTTTGCTGTTCTTGTATTGTGCAGTTCTTTTGGAGAGGAGCTCCACAAAGTTCAGGATTGCCAGTGTAACTCCATGCATCAAAACTTTGAAGCTGGGTCCCCAGTGGAATTTGTCCGCTGAAATTGTTGTATGACAGGTTCAAAACACTTAGAAAAGACAAACTGGAGATGCTCTGAGGAATTTCCCCATGAAGATTGTTATGGGAGAAATCAAGAGACTCTAGATCTTTCATCTTTCCGATCTGCTCTGGTATCTTTCCTGTCAAATGATTATAAGACAAGTTCAAGGATTGCAATTTGTTGAGCCAGAACAATTGTGGAGGAATTTCTCCAGATAGTTTGTTAGCTGAAAGGTCAATACTCCGCACAAGTTTCAGGTTTTTCACATACTCTAATTGTTGACCTGTTGTGTGCAAATCAATCTTGAATGTATATCCAGTCTCTCTGGACATTTCAGCTAGACAACCAGTTTCGCTACTTAAAGCATTATTCAAAAGTCCTGAAACCACGCTAGTTAAGTTGTGGAGACAATGAGGGATCGGTCCTGAAAGTTTGTTATTTGCAAGATCCAATACAATTAAATCAGAGAGGCTGCATAGCTCTGGTGGAATGTTTCCAGTAAATTGATTGGATCTCAATTTCACAACTGATACATTTTGCTGCACCCATTTTGGTATACTTCCAGAAAAGTTGTTTCTTTCAAGATTGATGAGCACCAAAGATGTGCAATTTCGGAACGTCCATTGTATATCTCCAAAAAAGCCATTATTATGCAAATCTAGTGACCTAAGGTCAAGTAATGAGCCCATTGTTGGAGGAACTTCACCGGCTAGCTTATTACTCCCTAAGTATATGTAAGACAACTCTCTCCAATTGCTCCAACAATCAGGAAGTTCCTCAGTTAGAAAATTCTTTGATATATCCAAATACATCAAATGATTTTTCTCAATTTCAGAGTGACACAATAGAGGAGATAAAGGTCCTGAGAAAGAGTTGTGAGCCAAATCCAAAACACTAACACCAGCTGATATTTGAGGAAGCCGTCCTTTGAATTTATTAAATGACATAAATATAAATTGACAGGTTAGCAACAAGTTTGATAAGTCTCCACTAATTGAGTTGTGAGACAAGTCCAAAAAAATATGGGTTTGCTCAACGCTTTTTGGAAGAGTACCATTCAAGTCATTGAAGCTAATATCTAAAATTGATAAAACTGATGAGTTTCCGAGACTTGAAGGAATGGAACTGTGAAGTAAATTATTACATAGATCAAGATATTCTAGGTGATCAAGTTGGCCTAACCAATCTGGTATTGATCCTTTTAGTTTGTTGTTAGATAGAATTAAGGTTGCCAAGTTTCGATAGCCTGAAAAATCTGGAATTTGACCGCTTAAATTGCACTTTCTTAGATCAAGATAGGAGAAGTCGTTGCTAAGATTAAATAACCAATTAGGTAGTCCATATTTAAAATCATTTAGAGCAAGATGAAGCGTTGAAAGTGAGCTAAAATTGACATTCTTGACAGATGGAAGGAAGCTGGTCAAATGACAATCTTCCAATCCTAATTGATACAAGAAAGGTAACGAAGCCAATGATTGAACCCAATTCGTTTCCATATGAAGATGAATGCCATTGAGATGGAGACTCTCCAGGGAAGAAAGTTGAGAAAGCCAATGAAGATTATCAATGTGAAGATGAATATTGTATGACAAGTCAAGGGCATAAAGCTTAGAAAAATTTGCGGGTGGATGGCTATGAGCAACAACAGAATTATTGAGAGATGGCATGCTTATGCGTTCAAAGTCATTAAAGCTCAAGTCCAGGGCTTCCAAAAATTCAAGATCAAGTAATGAAGATAAGTTGACTTCACCTCTCAAGGATTCAGAACCATTAAGATTTGGGTTTTGTAGAAAAAGCTTTATAACTCTACTCGTGTTGAAGTCACACCAAACTCCTTCCCATGCACAACAATTTTGCTCAGTAGACCATGAGGAGAGGCGATTGGA
This sequence comes from Erythrophleum fordii, assembly GCA_032878935.1. NCBI lineage: Eukaryota > Viridiplantae > Streptophyta > Magnoliopsida > Fabales > Fabaceae > Erythrophleum > Erythrophleum fordii. The sequence continues at coordinate 24,620,446 of JAVQMF010000058.1, read as the reverse complement.
AGAATCTAAGACGCCTTGTTTGAAGATTGACAGTAACCTTCGATCCTTGTCATTGCAACAGCTGCATCTGTTGAATGTCACTGCACATAGCAGCATCAACAAAACAAATGAAATTTGTGAAGTGAAGCTAACCATGATATATGGTAGACTAATTACACTGTAAGTGAAGCCCTGTTATATCTCCAGCAAGGTTTATATAGGTCAGGTGGTGAATTCCATGCTTCGCAGTTTATTTTTAAGTAAGGAAATTCTTGAAAACTTAGGTCTAAATCTAGTGTGGGGTCAATATTATGACTATTTGGACGCGGAAGCCGGAAAGTTGGAAATAAGTTTTCGATGTCTGCATTGAGAGTGTCACAGTTCACAATACATGAAAATAAGAAATGCTAGTGCAATGCCTTGTGAATGATTTTTTGTTATTTTGTTTTTGTTTTTTTTTTTGTTTTTGGTAAGGATGTTCTTTTGCTTTTTGTAAATGTGGCTTTCATCGCTCGTTTAATATTGATTAAATTATTTTTTATCTCTATAATTTGACTTAATTTTTAATTTAATTTCTATAATTTAAAAATCTAGAATTAAACTTGTATCTTAATTATCGTGACCTTGAAGAAAATTATATTTCTTCTTAGCGTCTGTCATTATTCATCTTGTCTTTTCTCAGTCTTATACAAACATAGAAACTATATAAAAAAGTGCATTCCATGATCAATGTTGTGATTGAATGAACTTTAAATGTAAATAATACAATAAACAATGATAGTTAGGATGAAAATAGAGCACAACATGGGAAACGGTCAATATTGGTGTGCCTTCGACGGCACCAAGTGAGTGTGTGGTGGGGAGGTTTTTTCTTTGGAACCTTCCTTTCTTTTCGACCCATTGGCCACCAAGTGCTTTGGTGGTAACAAGTTATTGATAAAATAATCATTTGGTATATTTTTATTGTATGCCTGTCTCATGGCTACCAGCTCCTAGTTTTTCTTGTTCAGTGTATCTTCAGTATATTTTTCATTTACTGTAATGTAGTTAGAAAGAATGTATTATTTTAAGCAAACTATACATACAAGACCTTATAAAGGAGACTGCAATTAAAGTTTTGACAATTTGTGTGTACTTGTAGTTTGTGATGGTTGATCATCCAAATTTCTCTCCTTTCAAATTTCATAATTGCAGGCTTCAATAAAGAAAGGACGATTGCATTATTGTGATTGTCGTATTTATACATAGAAGTGCAGTTGTTTATTTCCATTATTGACGTCAGAATATTGAAATTTAAGAAAACCAATTCAATAGCAAAGTTACGCAATTTTCAAATTGCGAAAAACATAATAATTTGGAGAGTTGGTTGAATTTCAAATATTTTCTAAGGGAAGAAAGTGTGACCCTAATCAACTAGCAAGGATGTCAGAAGTAATATTGTGTTTGTACCCAAATAATGAAACTTTTCCAAACGATCAAGATTTCTGAAAAATCATCCCAAATAAGCCAAAAGGAGAAGACGCTCAGTTTTCTACCCAAGAGTACGTGGCGGAAGAAGTAAGTCAAGGAAAAACCATAATGAACTTCCAAAATTTCAAAGCATTGTCACCAAAGGAAACTAAAGAACGTAGAAAATGTTCCGTTATCGTCAACTTGATGCAGCATCCTTCGTTTGCTCACTTTACAAATTTCGTTGGATTTTAGGATCAAAACGGGGCCCATGAACATACCCAAATACCATCGCATTAGTTTGGACGCATTGCAATTGCAATTGCACTGCCCTGCACAAATGGCATATGAGACTTTGAAACAGATACACAGTCTTGGTGGTCTGCTCTGTTATGGTAGGGTCATTTACTCATATCTCAAAGCTACTTTCTACGAGGAACAACGTATTCTATTTAGTAACCACACCAGCTCTTCTTTTATCTTTTTCAATTTCAACATTTTTTATATTTCTTTATTTCTAAAGTGCCTTCTATAATTTCGTCTATGATCTTTAACCTTTTATTACATGCGTAATCACGAGACTCACTTGTAGATAACGTAAGGTCTCACTTCCAAAAGCAAAACGGCGCCGAGGCATTGTCTTCAGCTCAGAAGTCAGGTCAAGTTACTTTAAATCATTTAGAATTTTCATTTGACTTTTTATTGGACAATGCACTTACCATTCGTTCTAAACTCTCTCTCTCTCTCTCTCTCTCTCTCTCTCTCTCTTTCTCTCACATTACACACACACACACACACACACACACACACACACTCTAGAATATGTCTTCGCTTCGTACCAGAGAAACCATAATGGAATGTGGATTGATGGGAAAGCTTACCCTTTTCGGAAGCCACCTTAAGCACTTACCTCTCGCGATCATCGGTCAAGGACTAGACGTGCAGGTTGAATATGTAATTGTTCTAATTGCAAGGAAATTTTTTATCTTCTAAGAGGGAAAGGGGGACTTGTATATTTTAAGTGAAAATCAGATTGTATCGATTGATCAGATTAAAAAATTAAAAAATTAATTATGGAACTAGTTCATTCGATTTTGAAAACTAATTAAAAAAAGGATAATTTAAATCGATTGATTTAACATTAAATCAGTCAAAAATTAATTTTTTTATTTAAATTAAAGTTTTGACATTTTGTAATAAAGATTTATGATATTTTATGTTTTAATAAATTTATTTTATATAAATTTATTGTCATATATAAAATATTTTATTTTTTATTTTTAAATATTTATATATATTTTAAATATCAATTTATAATATATGCATTAATTTAATTATATAACATTGTATATATTTATGTTTTTCACATATATATTCAAAAATAATTTGACCTTGGTTTTACCATGGTTAAATTATTAAATTGTAAATTTTTTTATTCTTGATCAATATTTAATCTAATTTTTAAAATATTACATATTTTACTTGAATTGAAAATAGATGATGGGAGATGAGAATTGAAAAATGTGGGAGGGTCGTTGCATTGGTGTGCATTAGAATCCCAGGATCAAAAAGGATGTGAAGAACCAGTGGAACTGGATTCCAATCCCGATTTTCTGCTTTCATTTTTATTTTTTAATTTAAATTTGTAATTGAAATATTATTTATTTTTTAAAATAAAAAATTAAAACTTCAATATATATATATGTCATAAATATATACTTCCCCCGAGAAAAGTGCAAAGAATTACAACTGTACTTGATTCTGTTCTGCAAACTGTGCAGCAACTTCGGTTTTTGAATTTCGTTTTTTTTTATCTTAGAATTTTTCTTATTTTTAAAAATAAAAATATAAAATAAAGATAATTTTTTATTTTTATTAGTCATATAAAAAAATTTCAAAATAGAATATTAAAGGGCACGTGTGAAAGGGGTCAATCAATATTGGTGTGCCTTAGACTTGTGTGGTGGGAAGTTTTTTTATTTATTTTTTGGGATCTTTCATCTTGACCCTTTTAACACAACACATATCTTAGTTAAATTCTACTTTCACTTCTTTTTAAAGATTTTTTCCCTTTACCCTCCTTTACTCGTTGATGTAATGCAATTAATAATTAATCAAAATTTCAAATTAAAAAGAAAAGTCGTTGATGGTGTACAAAATTCCTCCAAGATGAATTTGTATAATCTTGAGACTACAATAATTGAACTGTTTTATCATTATTATAACTAGTAAGGTACCTCTGCTATGCACGAGAATGTACAAAAAAGAAATAGAAGTGCATTACAATGGTAGAAAATGACAATTGCAAAAGAATCCAACAAATCAAGTACTCTTACAGGAGAAGCCCAACATTCCAAAAATCTCATGGCTAATAAAAGTCCATCCCGATAGCAAACCAAATGATAAGTTTAAAAGATGTGGTGCGAAACATGTTATACCAGAAATGACAAGTTTTGGTGGAATATTTAATAAGACATGATAATCAGAGAGATTAGTAATTCATCTCACTCCAGCTTCTCTTGTTTTATGACTTTTGATGGTTTTGTACTTGAGTTCTGCAATGTACTCATTTTTGCTAGTCCTGGGAATTGGATATCTGCACTAAGTGCACTTCTTCTAGCTTTCTGTTTCATTGTGCGAATAGATGCTTCAGGTGTTGAGAAGGAAGCATGTGTGGCATCATTCAAACACACAGTATCATCTTTTATAGATTTTGACGGTGTGATTGTGTTTGAAGAAGAAATGTCTACCTCACTTTCTTCTACAATTGAGGATGTTTCCTACCATGGATTGTAAGAATTTATTCAGACAAAAAGTTCAAATTGAATCAAGAGATAATATGTGAACATTGGTGTAAGTGAAGGCAAATGAATATACTTGCAGGCATCTTGTGCTTGAAGCTGCCTTTGATACTGAGAAGCTATTCAACGATGCTTCACCGTGCTCATGTCCCTAAGTGTTAGTAGTCCTTTTGTCAGTAACATGATATTATTGTTACACATAGATTTCAAAAGAAATGTAGATATTATTTACCCTTATAAGTGGGGAATGAAATTGGACTATGACATATTCATTGTCAGTCATATTTAGAACAGTATAGCTGGCATATTTTTGTTGGAGGTTATAGTTAGTAACTCTGATATTCATCAAAAAGGTTTGGTCCAGGAATTTATTAAGTTGTACAGGAAAAGCATATAGTTTAGTGTCCTGTTATATTAAGTATGATGTCAGCATTATTAAGAAGGAAAAATTCAGTAAATTATGAATGAAAGTCATAGAATATATATTCAAAGTATAGATATCCAGGAGATAAATAAGATCAAATTAAACATCATTACCATTGGTGAGGGATTTTCATATCAAATAATAAAAATACATGGCAATATTATAAAAGGTGCAGAAGATGATTAAGTTTAATGTGGCATGGATGCTTATGACAAGCGTTGAGAAATTGATACCATGTGAAGATTAAACAATCAGAGAATAATCTAGGATTTAATATATACAAGTTGAAAGAAGTTTGAGTCAGACAATTATATTTTCAATCCTTCAATACATTTATTAATTTAGGAGCTAATAAATTGAAGCTAAAATAACTAATAATTGTTTCTTTGGAAAGTATTGCGTATTTTTGAAGTTAGCACGGATAATACCTATATAAGCCTTTTCTTTAATGTCTTAGCAGATATACCAACAAAAGCTATGCCAAATCATCAAATACACAGATTGATGTTGTTCCTATACTATTAGAGACTGCCAAATGGACCTTGTATCTATTGTTTTATAAAGTCACATATATTAGGATATTTGTAACACTTAAAGCATTTATGAGGTCAACAAATCAATTTAAAAGTGCAAAATAACACTAGATCCCATATACATGGTAGGAGTAATAAAAAAATGTGCCAAAGTAATGTCTTACCTATACCATTCTCTAGCCTGAGCTTTAGCTTATGGTTGTTGCATGATTCATATGCCCAGCCAAAGTTTGTCTGGAGCTTTTGAGTTCTTGCAATTATTATGACAACTCCAGGCTTTAAATGTTAAACATTTATGCAGTAAGAAGAAAAATCATATATAAGTAAAGAAATAGTAAATGAGAAACACTTAAGGAATGAGAAAATTTACATGACTAAGTTGTAACAATTCAGTTGTTGTTATAATATTGGTTGTGCAGGAGAATTCTTTTTGAGAGTTTCGAGAGGATTGGGATGAGAGTTGACTAAATGCCTGAGAACTTGACGCTTTGGATAGAGCCAATCTGTGTTGAGCATCAAAGTTTGTTTTATAATTAAGCTAGATATCAAATATATTAGTAATGAGAAAAAGAAATGTGAAAGAAAAGGGAATATAATGTACTTGTCAAGCAATTGTTTAACTTCTAAGATGTTTGGATTGCAGAGGATCTTTCTAGCATTCCACGAGTTTGCAAGTTAAACTTGTCCTGCTGCAAGCATGAAAAATAGGAAATTATTAGACATACATATATATATAGGTTGTTAATCCCAAAAAGGAGTATGATAATGTATTGATGGAGAGACAATTGTTTGCTTTAATCCTTGCTAGTTAGAAGACAACAATAATTCTGGCATCCATCTCCTGCTTTATAAGTTGTGCAGTTGTTGGGGTACAATCACCAAAGAGTATGCATTCAACTGCATTGCCAATGTCATGAGAACAACAACATTAAAAATAGGTAAATAATATTAGGTAATGTAAGTTAACTGATGCAAGTAAAGATGCAGATGTTGTGAAATTGATTGTGAAAATACCTTTCATCCTCAAGGGTAAACTGAAGCAATTTGTCAATACCATTACCTCTGGAGAAATCTCGAACATTTCCCATGGAAGTAAGTACTCCTATTACATCTAATGGTATAACAAATTATTATTGAATAAACTCATGAATAGATATGACTAGGTAAAGGTTAATTGTGTTGATAAACACAAACCAAATAAAATAGAATATGATCGAGTAGATCTCTTTTGAAACTCAATGGTATAAATATCTGATAAAAAAGCAAGAGTCAGAAAATAGAAGCAAAAGATATCTGCTTAGTTTACCAATAATAATAACTTGAATGAACAGGGCATAAACAGGCAAAGCATAGGCTCATTGGCAATAATAGTGCCAAATGGTTTCTTTTGCTTGAGGAATTGCATTAAAGATTGAAGCTTCAATTTAAAAATCTTACAAAGTATGTCTGGATGATCTGCTGGCTGAAATCCATTATTGTCACAAAAGCGCTTGATCTTAGGCCAAGTGGGATTGCATGTAAATGTCAAGAACAGATCAGGATATCCAGCCCATCTACATACTGCCATTACATCCTGATAGTTTTGAATCATATATCGTGCACCTCCAGTAAAACTTGAGGGAAGGATTACACGTTTGCCAGTACCAGCTGCAATATAATCTCCCCTAATAATAGCATCAGACCATCCTTTATAGACTTCTACCCTTAATTGTTTTTTATGTGATCTGATATAGTTTAGCCTCTGTGACTCAATCATAATATAGCCATCAACAATAAATTGCTGTAACAATCGCTGAGCTTGAAGTAAACATGAAGATTCATATGGTCGAGCAAGACAAAAATTCCTGAATAGTTACCCTTGTTTGCTTGCTACATCTTTGCAAAGAAGCATTGTCATGCAACACATCATCTTGATAGCCATCCTCCCTATAAGGAAAAAGAAGAGGGTACTGCAAAGGAAGATAACATGAATGAAGCTCACTTATATGCTGGAGTGAACCAGATTTTATTTCAATAATGATATCTCTCTCGGTATAGCTAAAATCTAGATCTCCAACAATTAATGTGGCAACCTTAAAAGTTGATGGGAGGTTGTATAGCCTACCATCATGATATCATTTGTTCAATAAGCATAGCCTGAGATTGATGGACTTATTGCAATGTAAAGTTGATGCTGCCATATGAAAACTCTAAACAAATGGATTACAATGATCTAGCATTGATTTCAAATTAAAGATAATTTTAGGTTGTAATCTTGTTTTAGTATCATGAGATCTACAGCACACAGGCATGAAGGAAACAAAGAATTTTACATAGAAGAAAATACAAAGTAATCTTGCATAAAGGAAGGAAAAAACACCAAAAAACTATTATATTGATCAAAAGGGATTATCATTTTCACTTGATGACTGATAATCTATTACTAATTTCATGGTCAGTATCATAGATATAAAGTTAGGAATACACTAGACGGGATCCTTGACTGGGTAGCAAGCTGCTTATGCGGTGGTAATTCTGTCCAGACAATACATAACTATAAGGACTAGATGACAAGCTTACAAACTTAATAATTTTTCTTCCCATTGATGTAAAAGAAAAGATAGTGTTGTAAGCCTTACTAATATGTAAAAATGACTTAGATTCTATGAAATGTCTGTTGAGGAATAGTTGTTGCAAGTAAAGAGGGGGATCCTTCATAGGGGTAATTTGATTTTTCCTTGATAGCAGCATAGGGAGAATTCTATTGTAGTTGACTTAGGTGATTTCTTGATTCTCTCATTATACCACATCATGGCCTCACAATACGCACAAATATAATTAAGATCTCTTTCATCCAGATACTCTGCATAATATGCAAAGAAGAAAAGAAACAACTAAGCCATGTGAAAAAAGAAGATATTTAGATTAATACAAACTAAACAAAGTAGAGTATAGTACGATCGGAAGAGGAGGACATAGTATTATTAGGAATTGTTGGATCATTAGGAAGGTGTTGACCTAGAAATCATAAAATAAAAAAGAAAAGTTTGTTACTTAAAGGAGAAAAATTAAACAACCCAGTCCCATTTCAAAATTACTTATGGGAAAAGATAATTACGATAAGTCCTTTATAAGTTTAAGGAAGAAAAAAGATAGAAGAAAGTTTAAAAGCTATTAACTAATGTGTCTTACTGTTATACTGTGTAGCCGAGGATATAACAGTGGATGCAGGCACACTATTGGAATCATCGGTGAACCGATCAAAATGCTTATTCAGATTAATAGCAATGTTAGTAATATCCGCCAAACATGCATGACACTTGACAATAGTTACGCCCTTGCTTTGCAAACAACTTCCGTGACTATTGGAACAAATCCCTAAATGACTTGGATGCGTATTAAGGTCAGTTGTCCCATCATTAACAAATGATTGATTCTCATCTTGTGGTTGGGTAACAAGACTTGATACTATGAGAAATAAGGGAAAAAAGACTGCTAATCACACCAAATAGCAAAGAAAAAAGGGAACTAAAAACATAAAATCAAAACATCAGAACAATGCAAAAGAAGGCTGGCTGGGAATCTGAGTTGACGCTGCTTGCATAGCCAGCCACCATGAGCTATTCCTTGATTGTTTGAAAGCCATTAATGGAACAACAAACTAAGGGCTGTATGGTAGTGTAATAGATATATTGTAATGAAGCTAAAAAATAATAGGCATACAAGGACAAAAATAATTTCAAGTACATAACAATGAGACAATAAAATGACCAAATGCGTAGCTATAAAGGCAAGACAATAGTAACAACAAAGCAGCACAATTCTGTATGTTTAATAATGTTACACACCTAAATGGAACAATTACAACTGCAAACTGTATTTACAACAGGGCAATCAATAAATAACAAAAGTAAAGTAGAAGGTCAATTTTTCGAACTAAATCTCAAAAGGTTTAAAACAAAACAGTAAGAATCCATGGGCTTTAATGTTTATAGTTCACTCTTTCTTAGTCTCCAACTATCATTTTCAACATTTGTCAGCCATAAAAGAACTAATTGCAAAAAAACATACCAGAAACATATGAAATCATTAACTCTTTGCTCTCTAATGTCATTTAAAAGATTTCAATATTATGTCACTAAACTAAAACAAATCAGCAAAGAAGGGAGAGTTTATGGTTACCTGTCCAATTTAAGTAAATATCAAAGTTGAAAATCCCACATCCTTTGAGGTTATTTGAACATTCAAACCAGGTTCAACTCCTAGCCACAATCTTAAGAAAGCTTGATGCCAGATGACTCTGGGGCTTTCGGAACCTATTTCCTCTACGCAAATAAGCAGAGCCCCCTTCCCTCAAAGCCTATGGGTTCTTGTTGCTTTCTGGGTTCAGTAACAGGGGAGAAGTTAGAGTGAAAATCTAACCAAAGAAGATCTCCTTGTATTACATATAAGTAGGCAAAGAGCCTTGCAATTTCCACTTTGATTCCAACCTCAGGATTTTCCCCTCCACGCAAGATGCAATGAAAGCTAGACAGAGTGCAGATTGTAGAGAGAATCCAATTTTGAGAATCGAGTTACTGTGCTTGAACGAAGAAGATCCAGCTACTGGGCATTTGAAGGGGGGTGTACTGTTTTTGATAGAAAGCCAAGAAATTAATATAGCAAATGATCTAGCCACGCCATCAGAAAATGGAAAAGAAGGGTGCAGATTTAAAAATAACTGCATTGAAAAGGAAGAAATAGTATTTGTGATCTGATGGTTACAAGAACAGCACAAAGCCAATTGCACGCCGAATAAGAAAGTGGCTTAGGGACAGTAACGGGGAAGCAAGAGTTTATATATATATATAATAGATGTGCTGAAATTTATAGTTCGGATAAATATTTCTATATCAAGTGAAATTAATCAACATTATAATAATGAAAAAGCAATTTTTATTCTTTTATTACCACTAAAAAAGTAATTTTTATTATTAATGATCTATATTTTCATATCAATTGAAATTAAGCAACATTATAGATCTTAATAGAATCACTACAAAAAAATTTCTTTATTCATGGTATGAACAGAAATTTTTTTCAAACAATTTAAAAGATAATATATATATATCGCAAGAGCTCAAAGGTCAAATATATACTAGCCTTGTTCGTTTATCAAATTTTATTGATGATAATTGGCATGTTTGATTTTTTATTTTTAAAATAGGTTTTTATTTTTAAGAACAAAAAATAAAAAAAATTTATTTGATAATGTGTTTTTAATAAAGTGTTTTGTAAAACAAAAAAATAAAATAAAATTATGTTTTTCGGAAACAGAAAAATTAGAGTATTTTTTAAATAATTTGTGACTTTTGTTCTATATAATAAGAAAATAAAAAATAAAAAATAATGATTTTTTATATTAATGATTCAAATAAATTTTTTAATTTTTTTGTTTTTAAAATTTATTTTAAAAAATATCTATTTTAAAAACATTAAAACCAAAACAAAATCAAAATATAACTTGCTAGCTATTTGTATGAGTTTTTTTGTTGTTGCATTTATTATTTGGTTGCTATTAATTCAGGGTTCTTTTTTTTTTTTTTGCCAAAATTAATTCAGGGCGTTATAGTATCTAGTATCTAAACGTCATATAATTTTCAGGTACCGTAACATTTGGAAAGAACTTTAGTAGGTGAACAGATTAAATTTTCCTCTTAAAACAAAAAATATTGTTCAGACAGAAAAGACGGGGATCGAATTACGGACACAAGATGGCAAATATGGAATAATCCAGGTACTAGACCTTTTGATTTTCCCTATTAGATTGAAGTTTAAGGTTCTGATATTAAGTAACTATATAGACTAGATTCAATCTTTTTCCTTTTGTTGTACGTTTAATACTTAATGGCATAGGGATTTATTGTGAAATACTAGATTTGAATCTTGTGAAATTCCAAATTCTTTGAAATCAATGTAGTTAGAAAGAGATTAAAAAAAAAAAAAGTAGAGTGAGTGTAAGAAAATAAAAGAAGTAAACTCTCTATATACTCCCATTCCTTACGTTATTATTATTTTTTACTTTAAAAATACTTTACAATTTAAAAGATTCAAATTTAAATGACTAATGTTGGGATTAATGGTTGAATGTATATAGAACATGTTACATTTAGTTCGTTCTCTCAAATGATATTTTTTAGAAAAGTATTTTTTATATCTCTAAATTCATTACCCGACTTAAGCTTCATCTCTTTCTCATTGAATACTTAAATCTCTAAATCCAGACCTATTATCAAAATGTTTTAAAAAATGAACTTTCTCTTAAGTTGAATTTCTTCACATAAATTTCATTCATGTAAAATCACTACAATAAATAAAATATTTCAAAGAATTATAAACATAATTCAAAACACAGAACATACGTCTCGGATTTTTTCTTATTAAATTCACCCCCCCCCCCCCACACACACACACAAATAGTTACTTGATATGCACTACAATGCATGTTAATATTTTTAATTAATTTTTAAATTAGTTAAATTCTAATACATTTTTATATATTAAAAAAAAAGTAGCGGGAAATTAAATAATTTCTCACTCTTTTATATATATTTTAACTTCTCTCTTTTAGATCACAATTTATATTTATATATTTTTTTAAATTATTTTTATTTCTCAAGTTAGTTTCAAACCAAAAAAATCGATGAATCAAAGCCATATCACACACGCCATTGAAAGCTAGATCTTTGCTAGTGTTTGTTCATCATTATATTCATTAATCAATAATATTTGAGACTTGGAAGACTTTGATTTAGCTACCCTCACCTTACTAACCTTTGACCCACAATGGTGGTTAAGATGTAATGTTAGTTACGTAAAAGGACCAAAATACTAAAAACAGTGAATGAAATAGATAAAAAATAGTTTTTGTATATCTACTTTTAAAAAATAATAAAAATAAATAATTATAAGAATATAACTAATATTATAAAAAAAAAGTTACATCCTATTTCACTTGATAATTTTGCAACTAAACATAATATGAGAAGTCCTCAATTGGCGAGACTAATGGATTATACATGTATTCAAATTGGAATTGTGAAATTTTGATTTTTGATCAATTTGATTTGTAAACTTATTTTTGGTTAAATGTAAGTTTGCATGGCTGTAATTTATATTTAAAAACTTTTATCTGAAAAGTAATTTTACATCCTCCATTGGAGATGCAGGTCATGAGAATATGGAAGAGAATCAACCCCTTTCCAATGCCATTAATTTTCATTTAATGGACAATGGAGCGTTTGACACAACGTCTCATTAAAAGACGAGTTTTTATTGTTTCTTTATCTCAGGATAGGACATAAAACTTTTCATTTTGTACTTGTTATCAGACCACTTTTTGATTTCAATTTCGTATAAAAAGGGTTACATAATAGCTCCAAGCCCTCCCATATTCATAAATGTTGGGCTAGAGACAAAAGAGACAAAATGAATAAACAAGTTATTTCTCTTTCTCGGCAAAAGGTAGAATAGATAGAAAGCATATTCATTTTATTTAAAAAAATTTAAAAAAAAATCCCGCATCATCAAATTTTTATAATAAAAAATTTTAAAAATTAAAATTATTAATAAAGACTATCATTATCATTAAATTTTATGATATTTTATTATTAATTTTAAAAAATTTATTATTATTTATAAAAAATTTATTAAACTTTTTTATATTCAATAATAAATCTCTTAAAATTGACAATATTTAAAATTATCAATAAAGATCATCATTATCATCAAATTTTAAGAGATTTTATTATTAATTTTAAGAGATTTATTATTATTTATAAAAAAGTTACTAAATTTTTTTATAGTTAATAATAAATTTTTTAAAATTAATAATAAAATCTCTTAAAATTTAATAGTAATAATGATCTTTAAAAATAATTTTAATTTTAAAAATATTTAATGAGATGGACTTTCATTATAATTTTTTTATTTTGTTTCCTTTTCGCAAGTTACCGTATTTTTCTCTTTCCGGAGAATGGTACGGCAAAAAGGTGCTGCGACAAAGGTCATTGTACTTTTTCTTTTATCAAGAAAGTTGATATATACCAATAAGAATTTGATAAAATAAGCCTAATAAGGTTTTGCAAGGCCTATATATATATATATATTTTGTCGAATATGTACTTGGTGAATTAGGTCCCTATATAATCTTAATTAGTTAAGTTAAATAAAACTTTTTAGGCTCAAATAATATTTTTTTACTTAATAATTTTATGGATTAAACTTAATAGCTTTGATATTATCAAAATAATTAAGGATTAGTTGTGAAACCTTGGGGCTAACAATCTGATCATCTATTAGATCAACTTTGTTGGTGGGGCTCTAGAGTTCAAAAGGTTCTGTTGAAAATAAGGAGCAAATTTCAGCTCAGTTAAGAGAATAATATTATTTGTTATCATTTATAAAGTGTCATTTTCCTTTTTGAAATTCCATATTATCGTTTATTGTTTAATATATACTATCTCTCGGAACCAAGCGCAGCAACAATTCTAGTTCGATATTCTTGAAGAATAGTTTTATGTTGTACAAGGGCTTCCTCAAGTTCAATTCTCATATTCGGTCGCTACATCCCAGAGCTCTTATGATTTGTTCTGAATGTCCTTCCTTTATCTTAAACATAGTGAATAATGACAAAAGAACTTGTCATAGTATACTAGTGTGTTGCCAGTAAGCCTTTGTTGAATGGTTCTGCCACAATTTGCATATTTGATTCTATGTTACATCAGTTTCTCTTTTAATAATGGAATCTGTCATTTTGTTTAAAATTAAAAAAGTGAAAAAAGGTAATTAGTATCCTTTTCAAAATGAATCCTTTTTTTTCCTCTCTTTATATCTGTTAATTTTTCTTGGTGCCACAAATTCCATAAATACAGTATACATTTCCATATAAAATGAATGGATGAGTGATTAGTGTTACGAACTGACAAACAGTATAAGTTTTGTTGATTAAAAACTTTTTCTCATATTGATACACTATTAGTTGTAGAAATTAGCTGAGGCTGCAGGTATCGTGCTACTAATGATGAATAGTGAAAGCAAAAGAAGCAGTGGCATCTCCAGAATAGAGGAATATTGGAAACTGAGATTGGTGGGTCAATGAAAAAGCTCATTATTTCAAATCCAATGGAAGACAAGGAAATCGAAGCTTAACTTGGCATTAAATATAAATACTTCTAGAAATAAAAGACAGGTTTATTTGTAATGACAATGAGATTAAATGTAAACTTGTGAGTCAACTTCTTAGTTTATGGGACACCTGTAATTAGGTTCTTTTCCTTCTTTGGTTTTTTTGAATCTCTTGTAAGGGAGCCTTCTCTTAAGCTAGCTACTACTACAATGCCTTCTCTCAAATTGAAATCTCATATTCTGCTTCAAGGAATAGGAGCTTTGCTGCTGTTCTTATGTTTATCAGTGACTTGTGACATAAGTAAGGATGTGTGTTCTTGTATTGGGTGGAAGTCTTGCTTGAATAGTTCTCCGCTTCTTATACGCTTGTATCCTACATATTGATCGTCAATTTCTTGATGGATTTTTTCTTTTATGTTTAACCTTTTTTCTTTTTTAAAAAAGAAAGAGCATAAGTTAATTACTGAACATTTTACTCCAATGACTTAATGTTTGCAATCTAACGTGTACAGAGTAAATCTTAAGCAATGAATTTATTGCCTATATATATTGTTCCAAAAAGAGCTATCTTGTTTTCATATACAATCAGAGTCAGAGTCATAGGAGAGGACTGATATGTATATTTTCTAAACCCGTTTTCCCAACACTACATATTTAGTTAATCGCTTTATTGAAATATAAATTCCTCACAAAGATTATAAATTTTGAGATAAATGAACTCTTTTCTCATACTCTCAACGGCGTTTGAGTCAGAAGATGAAACACGCAAATGATGGCCTTGAAATCTTTGAATGACGTTGTCATCCAATCGGTTTTCAAATAAAGAAACATTGCCCACTCTCTACACTTCAAGCCCTTCCAAGTTCTGACCATGGAAGCACTGTCTTTGCCTACATACCCGACTATTCAAGCTCTAATGAGTATTTAGATAAATACATCATATCATGTCACGTATTAGTAACAATTGAAGAGATTTTTTTCTAGAAAATGAAAAGGAAAAAGTATATTGCGATTTCAATATAATAATTGTTTCATGATGATAAAGCATTCGATCTTTCAACATAAAATGCCCACGCTTGTGATTATATTTAGTGGGCCTGTGGGCTTGGTGTTAAGATATTGGGCCCACGTCCACCTTAACATATTTATTAAATGTTAGATAATAATGCAGCCTTCATCCAAAAGAAAAAAAATGATGACCCAACAACCAATAAATCCCCAAACACATGGGTTGACCTTTTGGGAAACTAAGTCTATCATTAGCAGATTTTTTTTTGAAAAATTTATTTGAGCCATATTTTTTAGTCTGGCTGCTTATCTTAGACAAATACAAGAAAAAAATATTAAAGTTTTACAATATTTTAGAATTAAACACACTCTAAATGAAAATTTTATTTACACATTGTTGTACTCTTAAAATGATAAATAAATTCTCAAATATTATTTATTAATATTTTATATTTAATAACTTATTGTGTTAACTAAGATATATATGGTAAAACTAATTTCATAAGATCATTACCCCATGCACCTACAATTTAATCCCAAGGAAGTAATCTAATCATTAAGGAAATGTACTTTTTATTTTAACTAGTCAAGTTCAAAATTTGGGACTAACAATTATGAGAATTTATCTTCCTATATGCACTAAGTTAATATGGAGAGGTACGCCTTTAAAATTATTCAAGAAAGAATCTAGTTTCAATTAATGTACAAATTAATTCAAAGACAACCTTACTCTAAATTTTATTATTTGTTTAATATAAATCTTTTAATATGTGGAAGTTTTACATTCTTTTTTTTTTTGGAGAAAAAAAGAACTAAAGCAACACAAAAAAGCCAACAAAAGAGGGGAAAGAAGCCTAGAAACATCATTAGTCATAATGTAATGACATCTTTTAAGGGGATCTTTATAGTAAACAACACTTATATCCATGGAATAAGCTTGACTAGAGAGCTAGTTAGCAAGCTTGTTGCCTTTATGATGCATGTGAGGGATTTTGACAAACTAATTTCTTTGTAAGAAATCTCTTATTTGGATAATAAGTTGGCAAAAAAGGTGAGTTAGCTTGCAACCATTAATGATGAGAGAAGTTGCAATATGAGAATCACTTTCAATCCAAAGCTTCTAAATCTCTAAATTTTAAGCAAGCTGAATACTAGTTAAGATGCCTTAAAGTTCAACATATAGGACACCTCTTATTATAATGTTTTGAATGAAGTCATCTATCCATTACCCTGCAGAATTGCAAAGAACCCTTCCACAACTACACTTGAGGCTTGCTTCCTTTACTGACCCATGAGAGTTGAATTTGATCTAATCCCTTATAAGAAACTTCCATCGAATAGTGATATCTCTATGAGAGTGAAAAGCAAGAGTGTGACACAAATAAGCTTTAGCGTGTTCCTTTGTAGCCATAGGCATGTTAATAAGAGTTAGCCCACACTCTTCCTTAACATCATTAACCACCTATATGTTATGCTACAACCGAACTTTCCAAACACCTATTCCAAACCATGAAGCCCAGTTAAAATAGTGATCCTTTCCTAATATATTCATAAGACTTAGCATGATCTAATTACGATGCCCAACATTAAAGAACTTATGCTGATGTTAAAGCTTAACATTAGCCAACCAGAAACCTTTCATGGCTTGGCAATCACGAAGGCCATAGAGAGCAGTCATAGCAACCATATGACAACATGGACATAGACTAAAATTAGTGAAGCCACATTTTAAACATATTTCATTTATCATGATGTGATTGTGTGCCATAACCTAAATAAAGGTTAAAACTCATTAAGGTATTGGAATTTCCAAATCTTCTACTATTCAAAGTGGAAGTTTAAGTAGGAGGCATGATAGAGGCTTATGTTGTTTTCAAAGAGAAAGTTTAATTATTCATAGGTGTCCAATGTATTAGTGGAGTTGTTGTTTGGAGGATGAAAGAAAGCTATTTTAGACTAGGAAGCAACCTCCTAAGATGGTTCCAATTCCACCATATATTACCAAACACTGAAACTCATCCAATCCTTGTTTATGGGGAGTAGAAGATTTTGAATCAATGGCCTTTCACTAAGTGACCACTTATCTATCCAGAACTTCATCTCAGTGCCTTGCCTAATATTCCACTTAATGCCATTTTCAACAAAAGGCCAAACATGACATAAACTTTGACACAAATTAGAGGAGGTGGGTTTATGTTGCACAATGGGCACTAAATCATCACAATACTTGTATTTAGATTTGAGAACCTAGGGCATTATTCCTCTTAAAGACCCAACCAACCTTCATCAAAATTGCCATATTCATTGATATGAAATACCTCACACGAAGACCCATATTTGCTTTAGGAAAATAAATTTTGTTCCAAGCAACCCAATGTGTCTTTATATGTTCATCATTTGAATTCCAAATAAAATCCTTAATCTTAGACATATCTTCATAAAGACTGGTAGGGAGAATAGAAGTTTGCATATAATAAAGGGGAATATTATTAAGCACAAATTGAGTAAAAGCACTACGCTTGGAAAGAAAAAGTTTGTGGGCCTTCCAAGTGCTAAGCTTCGTATGCATTTTTTCAATTAAAAAATTATAAGTAGCCTTGGAGACCCTTTTACAATGAAAGGGCACACCAAGGTGCTTACCTAAATCATAAGAGCAAGTGAAGCCTGACATAACTAAGTTGAAAGGCCACATTATGGTTAGCATTGTTAGAGCAAAGCATATAAGTTTTCTTCTTGTTGACTTTCTCCCCTGAGCTAGTAGAAAAAAGATCTTGGCATTTAAGCATCATGTCAAGTTGAGTCATTAAAGCCTTACTGAAAGGGATTAAATCATCTATAAAAAATAAATGTAAGAGAAGTAGTCCCTTTTTAGCAAGGGACATCACTTTCAAACACCTTGCTTGATTGCTTCATCAATTAAGTGACTAAGGCGTTCTATACATAAAATGAAAAGATAAGGAGAAAGAAGATCTCCTTATCTAATACCTTAAGACATACAGAAGCTTTCTATCACATTACCATTCCATATCATCTTCGTACTACAAGAATTGAGATGTTTCATAATCAAATTAGAAAAAGCTAGAGATATCCTAATATTTTTAAGTGTATTATGTAAGAAATTATAGTTAATTCTGTCATAGGTTTTTTTACAAACCACCTTAATAGCAATCATCCTTTCCTGCCCCCTTTTTTTTTCTCTTATAGAGTTAATCATCTCCTAAATGATGATGATGTTATCCAAGCTATGTCTACTAGGAACAAAGCTACATTGATTAAGAGCAACAAGATTATCCATGTAAAGCTTTAACTAATAAGCAATTATTTTAGTAATGACTTTGTAGATCACATTTGAAGTGCGATAGGTTTCAACTGCTTAAGATTCTCAAGATTATTAACCTTTAGTGTAAGAACAATGAGCATATCATTGACTTGCTTAATTAACTCTGAATTCCATGAGCATTTTTGAGAAAATCACAAATTGTTTTTCCCATAGTGTCCTTTTTGCTTTGAAAGAAAATAGTATAGAGACTGTCTAGTCCAGAAGCTTTAAATAGCCCCATTTTGAATGAAAAAAGTGTGCTTTATTTCCTCATTAGAAAAGGGAGCTTCAATTTCTAGGATAACTTCACTAGAAAGCTTAAGGAATAAAACCCTTAAAGGGTACTCAAAATAGTTGTTGATTTCATCCTTGAAGAGCTTTTTAAAATAATCAATAGCCATTTTTTTTTGTATAAGCTCATCATTATTGATAGATTTCCTATCATCATCAACGATTTTAGTAATATGATTCTTCCTTCTTTTCACCAAAGTAAACACATGAAAAAAAATTTATATTTCTATCTCCAAAATTAAGCCAGTTGCAGAAGGATTGCTCGTACCATGTGATCTCTTCTTAGAGGATTATTCTTCATAGTCGTGGAAGAGATCTTATTGAAGATGTTAAAGATGCTAATCATTTCTCATGGTAAGTCATTCATCAATGCCTTCCTTCATCTCAAAATATGGTTTTTTTTTTGTTTTGCAATACTCTAAAAAATGTTTTGATTCCATTTAGTAATTGCATGAGAAAAATTATTGACTACAGTGCCCTAGTCCCTCTGAGCTAGCCAGTTATTTCTAACGAGGCCTAGGAAGTCATCATGTGTTGGCCAAGTAGTGATAAATTTAAACTAATGTTTCTTTCCACCATTTCTTCACCTTTATGAGTAAACTAGACTTTAAGAGGCTTATGGTTAGACTTTAAAAAACTTAAACTTAAAATCATCACCTCTGGTAGTGTTTCAACCTACAAAACATTCCTTAAGCAGTTATTAAGTCTCTTGTAAACCTTTCCATTACTCGAGCTAAAACGAGGCCCATTACAACCCATATTTAAGAGACTACAAGTTTGAATACATCTCCAAAAGTTTTCCATACTATGAAAGGAAGCAATAGTGCCACCTTGTTTCTTATTGTCAAAAGTTAAAGCATTGAAATTGCCAATCCAAATCTATAGAAAATTGTAGACAAACAGAGCATAATTAGAAAGTTATGTCGATAACTTTCCATGAATAGCATAATTTGGGTTCCCATACACATCTGAGATTAAAAAAAAAAAACTAGGCTTATTTTCATAATAGGCTTTTAAGTGAACCACCTATGTGTGAGACTTATAAATCTTAACCTTTTAGCAGGAAGAATCCTAAAGAACTTAGATACCTTTGGAAAAGCTAAAAGCTTCCATATTAAGAGAACTATTAAGACCAAATTTCTTCACAACTTGAAAAGCCTTTTTGACATTAGCATGTAGTATAGTGAGGAAAAGTAAACCCGTATCATGCCTATTTTATATGTCTTTAAGTAAGAGTGATAAAGGTCATACTACCTCCCCTTATGGTGTTCTAAGCAATGATATTCATGAATAAAAATTAAAGATAAGAAGAATCCAAAACAATATCAATTAAAACCATGGAACAATATGATGGCTCTTAATCTTTCAAGGTATTAATTGTTAATTCTGCCATATTTTTCCTAATAATATGCATAAGGTAAAGTGTTTTATTTTTATTTAGAGGTTTGCTATGCTTAGGATCCCTTATAAGTGACACTTCTTGTGTCTTATCCTACATGCTTTTGACTAATGTAACACATGGGTTAGAATTGCTCATTTTAAGAAGTGGTCCCTTTTGTTTCATGGTAAGATTTGTGATAAGCTTTAGTGGGCCCACACTGACCCTTATGGTTTTGACTTTAACACCTTTCTATGAACTCACTTCTTTAAATCATCACTCTTTGGTTCACTACATGTGGCCATTGCATTCGAGTGTTTGTCTTTAGAATTAATGGGTCCATTATCTTTGACTAACATATGATGGGTTGGACCCACCACCAGCCCACCAACATGAGATTTATTCTCCACCCTAAAAAACCTCAAGCCCTTGTGGTTTAATAGCAATAGGTGCAGACAATATGTGGTCTCTCCCTTCAACTGACCATAATAACTCCATGACTTATGCCAAGTAAAAATCTTCCAAATGATCCTTTATTAAATTCTCATCCTCATTTTCAGAGATAGCAACAAAATGAGAACTTGAGGATTGTTCTTTCTATTTTAAGAGGGGATTCAACTATTCAAAATCTTGCCTTTCATGCTTCCATTTATCACTTAACGATGTTTCACAATTTCTGCTTGATCTTGGCCTTGGATTTCTCCATACAATCATCAATAAGTTAAAAGTTTCAAATAGATCAATGTTTGCTTGAAAGTTGCTTTGGATGTTTCTGCCATCAACTACATGGCTCCACCGTTCTTAGTCATCTTCTCCATAAAGAATTCAGCATTCTACTTAAGCCCACATTGGTCACGATGATAACTGTATCTATTACATCCAAAACAAATGAGATTCAAACCTTTGTATACAATGCCATGGACTTGCTTCCTCACTTTAACCTTTGACACTAGTGCCTTATCTAGGTCAATCTCCACACAGATTCTAGCATATTGACCATATTTTATTAGTTCTATATCTACCTTAAAGTCTTGATCTTATTTAACATCCCAAAATTAATTAAGTGAACTTATAGAGATTAAGGATTTAATTTGGGAAAATAAAAAGTTATCATGAGAATTAAGAAAAATGATTATTTTGGACATTTTTAGGTAAATAATAATTATTTGGCAATTTTGGTGAAGAATAAAAAATAATTATAGATTTGAAATTAATTAGGAGAAAATTTATTAATGGATGTGAAAATTTAATTAGAACTTCTTGATTAATTTGACAATGTTAAGAATAATTTTAGAAGATTAATTTAAGTTCTAACGAAGATCTAGCTTATTTAGACTCAATAGACTATAGCTTAATTGGACAAAAGTGCCCCTAGGTCAGCCACAATCTTACTAAACCCTAAATGTTGAGTTGCCTATTTCATTTTGTAAGTTAAAGCATTTTTGGACAACCAAGGGATAGGAGAAAAATGCACTAAGGAGAAAGGGCAAGGGTTTTTAACTTCTTAGCCTTAATTTACACATTCAGAAAAAGATTTGGTCAAGGTAAGTGATATAAAAGTTTATCTTTTTATCTCTCTCATCAGTTTGGTTCAATTGGTTTTCAATTTAATGGAGTTTCACCCAAACCTTAGGTCTGAAATTTGTATTTTTGATGTGTTCTTGTATGATTTTTGAAGCTTGGAATTAGTGGAACTATTGGATAAGTGTTTCCATTCATTTTATAGTAACTACATGTTTAAATTTTATCTTATAAGTTGATTTTGATATATGGCTATCTCAACATGCGAAAATGCAAGGATTTGGTAGTGATCCACTATTGTTTCAGAGTTTTTGAGGCTACAATCAATACATTTAATCTATTGAAGGCTTGAGTAAATGCTTTTTAAATGATTTTTTATGATTGGAATGAATGGGATATGACCCTTTTAATGGATGATAACTAAAAGCTATATTTTGGTTGGTTTAGGACACCTAGAGTATTGTGGCCCTTGTTGATAACTTTTGAAGAATTGACAATTAAATGAGGTAACCAAAGATTTTAATTCCATGTATATGTTAATCTTATATTTGCTACACATATATATTTTCTGCGATAAATGACTAGTTTGGCTACTTGCTATTTTGGACTATGATCGTGTCCTTATGTGGAGTTGCGATTATGCTTCCACTTGGATATTGTGATGTAATTGTGCATTGAGTTATAATCATACTTTTTGGAATGCATCAAGCTATGATTGTACTTAATAAGGAGTTGGTGTTGTGGTCATGCCCCTTTGCCTTTGTTTTTTGTCATTAACATATTATATATGATTACTAGTATGAGATTGTAGTTAGTGGTAGTCAAATTTGTTCATTTGTTGAGTTACATTGCATGCTTATAATATTTCTCCATATGAAAAGAATTTATATTGATTAAATTGTACATATAAATAGAATCTCTCTTAGTTACTAAGATTCATATCTCATCCTTATTGTAAGCTAACATTTTTAGGTAAAGGTTCTTTTACCAAAGATAAGGCCGAACGAGTGGATGAAAACCCTTAGTTTGAGGACTTGTATGGGATTTTGCACTTCGCTACTTTTGGTTTAATGTAAATGTTCAATTTTGTATAGCATCATATTGCATTCATATATTATCAAGTATAGAAATTTTCATGTCTTGTAAAATTGGAAGTGAACCTCATAAGGCTAGGTTTTAAATTTTATTTAACTTGATAATTGTAATTGAGCAATTATGACTTGCTATGTGAGTATGGAAAATTATCTCATCCAATGAAGAATGTAATTACTATATTTACTCTTGTTGGTGGCATTGTTATCATTAAATGGTGGATTTATTGTCATATATGGTGAGTCTTCAATAATAGTGTTTATGTAAATGTGGTTCTATTTGGGATTAAGGAGTAGAGGCTTTAAGAATATATTTAGGTGTCTTAGTTGTGTGAAATGTGGAATGATCCAACCCCTAGGTTTTATCATAGCATGTTTTGTTGTCATAGGTCTCTAATGTGTAATTTTGGGATATGCCATAGTCATATATTTTGAATTTGAGGTTGTGCTAAGGTTTTAAATATTTTAACCAATTTATTTTGTCAATTGAAACTTGCTTAAAGTGGTTTAAGGATATTAGATAGTGTATTATGGATTTTATATTGTCATTTGAAGTTCCACCTTGCCATTTGCTGTCATGGAAGAGCTCATATATTGATATAATTAAAATTATAATGGTGTGGTTAACTTTTAGATTCTTGGTTATGTAAGAATATCAGATAATGACTATAGAAGGGTAAATCTTCTAAAAGCCTTGTATTTTAGCTATAGGAAGATTCTAGGAATGAGTTGGAAGTGATAACAACTTATTAACTCGCATAGCTAATTGCTTAGGATCAGTATGCATTTAAGTTGCGAGCAAATTCCCTTAAGTCATGGCCAAAATACACCTAGAGGATTAAATAGGCTAAAAGCGCAACAATGCAAAATTTTTGGCTATGGGATAGCTCTTAGAAATTCATGAAGACTCACTTCAAAGAGTAATCTTACCATGACGTAGGTTTAACTGCATCTAGAATTGGGTTTATATGTGAAATCTGGGTTTTTTTTAGTGTTTCATTACTGTGTAATCTTTCTTAGTCATGGCGAGAATCATGTTTTACTAAAGTTTTTGTTCCAAACCCATGTTTGGCAGTGGTAGAGTTCCCTATATTGCAGTAAAAGTGTAAAATTATGGTTTTAAGAGTTCCAAAAGCTATTTTAGTTGTGGCCTAATCCTTTTAAGCCACGACTTGAGTCCTATAGTCCCTATTTCTTTTATAAAAACTTGTTTTTCATTATGTTAATGATAAGTAATGACTAGTGGTTCAATATATATGAGTTTTCATACTTCTTGAAGGCATTTTGAATGTGATAACTAGGTTTAATGAGAATTGTGATTCCATATGGATATAAATCTACTTTTATGTCTTGGTAGTGAATATTATTGATATAAAAATTTAAATTTTCCTATATTTTCATATGTTGGTAATTCATTTTCTAAATTAGGTCTTAATTACAACTGATTAAGAACCAAATTATGTACGATTAGCTTAATTAAGAGTTAAGAGTGTTGCACTTCACATATGTTGTGAATATCAACCTTTAAGGTTTTATTGATAGCATTCTTGGTAAATTAAAGGATATGTTTGTCATAGAATTTGATTGGAAGTTCTAGAATATGGATCTATATAGCCTGCTTTCTAAACAAATCTTTTAAAGGTTAAAATTCTAGTTTCGACCTTTGCATGAGTAAATAATGGCTAGCTATCATCCAAGGCCCATTGTGGAGAGCAAACTAGTAGTTTTTAGTAAGTGAAAAAAGAACTAAGAAGTGATCACCCTGTAGATTAATGATTTTAAATACCCCTAAGGGATTCTAGCTTTTGTAACTTGTTGAGTAAAAAATGGTATCCAACCTTTATCCCCAACATCTTTATGAGCAAGGTTCTCTTTTAAGTCTTCCATAACTTTATCTTCTCTTCCCTCGAAATAGCCATATCAGGACAAAGCATTTTTTTTGTCTCTTTCTTTATCAAAATTTCCATCATCATTAGAGAAATCCTCTTCATCCCATTCAAACTCATTATCACTTCCCTCATTACCACCATTGTCTTTAATACCTACAAGAAGATCCTTCTAAGAAATAAGACATAGAGCTTTCAACTTATGGAACAAAATCACCTAGCATTGGCCTATCTTTCATAGTCACTTTCATGGCTTCCACTGGCTTCGCTTTTTTCATATTCCTAGGAATCAAATCTTCTTTGTTGGTTCAAAGCCTTAAATGACCCTTATTATCTCCATTTCCATCACAATTCCATTGGTAGTTGCATTCATAGTTGCTTTCCATCATTTTTCTATTTTATTACTTCTTGATGCCAAAAAAAATTGCTTTTTGGAAATTATTCTCTTATGTTCATTTTCATTCATTATCATTACCTGTATTGGATAAGCACAACACATTTGTGAAGTTTTCCTTCCAATTTTTATTCTACTCATTAATGGAAAAACTTATGTTCTTATCTTTTTAAATTTCCACAACTAATATATGGTCTAAAGGCAAAAGATGAATTCTCCAAAGAAATAGCCATCACACCAACTATGGTCTGAAAAACAAAATTTAATCCTTATTAGTCAAGTGAAAGGGATCAAGTAATGATTATTTGATAAATAAAAAAAATTTTAAAAAATAAACCTATTTTTTTTAAGGAAAAAAAGAATATAGCTTCTTCAATTTTAGATTATTTGCAAGTACTTCCTTCAAATTTTGAAATAAAAAAATATCCTATGATTTTACTTAATTTTAGTCTACTTATTAATGAACAAAATACCCTATCACACTTGCAAAGTCTTGCTCCTAAATTTTACTCAATTCTAGTTTGCTCATCGATGGAACATATTGATGAGCTTCCATTCTTATCTCCTTCTCCAATTTCCTATGGTGAAAAAGATCTCGTCAATTTTGTTATACAACATTTACTTCAAAGAATATGTAATTGCATTATGTTAGATCAAAGGATTTTATTATTTTACTTATGCCAAACATTTTATATAATGTGATTTTTAGAAAATGGTTCATTTGGGACAAAATTAAAATTATCGAAAATATTGTTTTAGGTCAAGGTTGGTTTGTTAGGCTATATATTGTTTTATGAGCTAAAATATATTTTATTTAAATTATTTATAACAAAAGATATAATATGATTTGATTAAAAAAGAAAGTTCTCCAAAGGATTCATTTATTAAGTCAAAGCGTTTATGGAAAGTTTTCAAATTACCATCAATCACAATTTGCAAAGAACTTATATGGAAAGCTTTCAAATAATATTAATCATCATTTAAAAAACTTATGGAATGTTTTTGAATAACAAGGAGAAAGTTTTTGAATGATTTGAACAATTTATTTATAAGGAAAGTTCTTAAGAATCCTTAAAAGGAAAGTTTTTGAATTGCTTGATTATTTGAGGCAAAGTTAGTAAAAAGTGGAAATATCTTTATTGACTCTATGATGGGAATATTATGCATTAATAAAGATTTGATTACACTAATGTTTATTGATATATTATTGATTAGGGAATAAATAAGGCAAGTCTAATATTTAAGGAAAGTAAATAAGAAAAACTTGTTGTTTGAAGAGAGGACAAACGAATTTGCATTAATGAAGAATGATTTAAGTCTTATAGCTTCTAGAAGGATTACACTCAATGATCTACACATTACAGACTATTTTTCATGGAAAAAAGTTGTTGACAATATGAAATATTGATCTAAAACAATAAAATTGGAGATTTTTTTATTGTTGGAGCATATATGTGCATTTAAAGAAAGTTTATGATCTCAATATCATTTGTTGAAAGCTACTTTATATAAAGAAGACCATTTTGAAAAGAAAGATAGGAAGAGAGAAATAGAACATTGAACACTTATACTTTAAATTTATCCCATCTATGCTTTAACAAGTTATTGCTCTATGTGAGTTAGCTATGTATTAGAGAGAACTTTCAAAGAGTTTGTGTGCTTAATTTGGCTCTTTCTTTTGAATTAAGTTTTTTTGGATATCTTATGAGAAAAACCTATTGAGAGAAAGGCTATAAAATCTTCAGGGTTAAACCTGTGTGAGGTTTCCATGTGTTGTTACTTTTAGAAGTTTGTGAAAAACCTAATGTTGTGGGAATCCTAGTGGATTGAGATAAACTGAGAGTTGTATACTAAGTCCTATAAGATTGCCTTGGGATAGGTCGTAAAAGTTGGAGAGATGTGTCTTGTTTTGTTAGTGATTGTTAAAATTCCTTGCTATGTATTTGGGGATTAGACGTAAAACACTTTGGTTCAAACGAGGATGAGTTGGTTATGTGATTTCTTTCTCTTCCCTACTCTTTTTGTATTATTGGTTAAAATATCCTTTAAAGGAGTATGCATTTGATAATTAGGAATTTGACAATTCCAAAGGAATCAAAATTTTTTAAAGAAAAATATTTTTTAAATCTAAGTCAAACTCACTCTCTAAATTACTTTTAAACTAATTCATTAATATTAGTTATAATATATATGTGACACATATTTTGTTACAATGGTTATAATAAAATTCTATAAGACCTCTATACTGACCTAGGAGTGCTCGGTCAAAATATGTTGATAATCTCTTTTTGTATAATAAAACAAATAGAGGTTATGAATAATTTGTAAATAATAAAACAAAATTGGTATATCACCAAATGAGCCAATATGTGTTTGTAATCTCTCTCTCTCTCTCTCTCTCTCTCTCTCTCTTATATGTTTCACTATTTTGATTTGGAAAGTTAAACTCATGCTTGGCCAATATTTATTATATACAAATTTTGTTTAGTTTTGAATAATTTTTTTGGCCTAAAAGTTGCCTAAATGTAAGAGTATTTTTTACTATGTAGTTATATATATATATATATATATTATTAATCTAAAAATGAATTTTTCTTTATAAAAGAGTAAGATATAGTAAAATTTAAAGAATATGAAAAATGAAAATAATACAAAATTTAAAGAGTAAAAAAGTAACTATATTGTTTAAGGCTTTAAACTAAAAGTACTACTGGAATCCAATACTCTTAGGTCAGTACAAAGGTCACATAGAATTCTATTACAATCATTCTAACAAAACATATATCACATATATATATATATATATATATTATAACTTATTTTATTGCAATTCCATATTTCTTTTAAGTAAAAGATTTTGACAAAATTGACAAGATGTCTTTTTCCTGAGGAAATTGAAAAGGGAGATAAGAATGGAAGCTCATTTGTGGTTTCCATTAATGATCAGACTACAATTTGGGAGTAAGACTTTGTAAGCGTGATGAGGTATTCTGTTCAATATATCACTTCCACAGATAGTTTATAGGATATTTTTTTATTTTAAAATTTAACAAAAGTACTTGTAAATGATCTAAAATTAAAGGAGTTATATTTTTTCCTTTAAAAAAATTGAGTTGTTGTTTAAGTATTTTTTTATTTGTTAAAGTATTATTTGATCCCTTGCACTTGATTAATGAACATTGACTTTTTGTTTTTTAGACCACAGTAGGTGTGATGGCTATTTCTTTAGAGAATTCACATCCTTTGCTTCTGTACCACATATTGGTTGTGAAAATTGAAAAAAATAAAATAAAAACAGAAGCCTATAGTTTTATAAAAGAATATAGCATTTAATCAAACATACTTGTTTGATTTGATTACCATGCGGTTTTCTATCAAATGTGATCTTAAAAAGTGCCGGTGGCCCTGTGGCAAATATGTCAGGTGTATGACGTGTAGCATCCACCAATAAAAAATGGAATATGAAGGATGTAGCCAACACATTCATACTTGTTTGCTTGCATTTTAGGAAGGTTTTCGTTTGGAATTCATCTTCCTCTTTTTTGTCAAGCTGGAGATCTCTTTATTAGGGTTATTTTTATTTTATTTTATGGAAGGAATGATATTTTGACTGATGAAGATGGTCAAATTGATCAAGTTAGGGAAATCAACCAAGTCAATCCATTCGATATCAATCAAATTAATGAAATCAATCAAGTTGGTTCAGTTAGTTGTTCAAATCCAATTGTCCTTTCTCTCCATTTCTATATTCTTCCTTAATTTTCACAGCTAAGATGGCCTAATGGAAAGTGGAAAGCCATCATGTTCAACCTAAAGATCTTATTTGACTACTCATTTTATTGCTTTTTACGGCTACTTTTATCTTGGTTGTCATTCTTAGGCGCACCATTAGCTATCAATTTTGGATGCTACCAATAGTATTATATAATTTTTTAAGAAAATTACATTCAAAGATTCAAATTTTGCAAAATTTATAATAAAAGATTTTAAAAATTAAAATTATTTCCGATAATTATAATTATCATTAGGTTTTAAGAGACTTATTACTAGATTTAAGGAATTTATTAGTGTATGGAGGAAAGTTTAGAACTTTCCTGCATCCAATAGTAAGTCCTTTAAATCCAATAATAAGTTTCTTATAACTTGATGATAATTGTAGTCTCTAAGGGTAATTTTAATTTTTAAAATATTTTATTACAAATTTTATAGAATCTAGGTCTTTAAATATAATTTTTCCTAGTTTATTTAGATTAGTGTTTAATTCTGCTTGCACCGCATGCTTTATTAAGGAAGGGAGAACCACAAAATACTATCATCTTCATATCCTTTAGCCACCTTTTTCTTGTCTAGCTTTTCTTGCTCTGAATTCTCAATAAAGCTCTAGGCATCAAGGCTCTCAAGTTGGGTCCTCATGGCATTTGTCTAGTGAATTCATCATATCCAATTTTGTGCAATATTCTAATGGTAATGTTTTAGAAATATAATAAATTATATTAACAAGTACCTCTATCACAACTCAAAATCTCAAGTTATAACCAATGCATAAATTAAGTCAACTTAGCCTAACAAACTAAAGATTCATACACAAAGAACATAAGAAGTCATAGATATCACAATAGGAACACCACACTTTAAAGTAGATATTTCAAATCTCATATTTCATTAATAATACTTGGGAGGTTGTCTAAAATTCAACAGCACCTCCACTAAATATAAGATATGCCAAGTTTGTACAAATAGTGAAACCTATGCTGTGTTTGAGAATGCGTTTAGAAATTTCAAAACCACGTTTCGCAGAAAGCAGAAAAATGGAGCTTCTGGGCAAACGTGGTTCTGGACGTGTTTCCAAACACGCGGCTAATATACTTTACAAGTTCTCAATAATGTAAGGAATGTAGTAATCACAATGGCCTATACACAGCTTACTAAACATCACCACATTTGCATAACTCAAAACATTTGACTACTTATAGCCACAACACTAGAGTTTGACCCAAACATCTACTAATCAAAGAATATACCTAAAGCTTTTGGGAAGTTTGTGAGTTCTATAATACTTCAATTTAAAAAATAAATATACAAGAGTAGGATGAGTTTATTACTAACTTAATAAATGTATAAATAACAAAATGCACAAAAAGACAAACAAATACATATTAGAGTTTTTCACAACATAGCATTTAAATAAACACATAATTAAACCATATTTCATTTTATAAATATAATAAAAATATTTCAAAATACTTGAATAACAATTCTACAATTTAAAATATAAGTTAAAATATGAAAATATATAGAAAAATAGGTTTCATAAGAAAGAGCCATTACTATTATCGAGTGCCGTTGCATAGTAAACATTTTACAATTAGTGCCACCACATTTTTACCATATCATTTCACAACCAAGTGCTGCCATATGGTATATTTATCATAGTTGGTGCAACTACACTTTTATCATGTCATCATATCTCGTAATGCTACCACACTAAATATACCACATCTCAATCAGGTGCACCTATGATTCTTATCAAATCCCCATCCATCACTTCCAAATAATAGTAAAAAAAACCCCCAAAAATGAAAAAAGTTAGAAGAAATACTATAGAAGTTTAATCATAGTTAAATCATGATGAATCACAAAATCACATAAAAGGGTGGTTTAGAAAAATAAAACAGACCATAAATTAATAAAATAAAAAAAAGAGAAACCTCAATCCAAATAAATAAATAACATTTACGAAGAGCGAATTATTGATAGGTGGCATGAAGATGTGAAGAATATTTTTATGATGACAAATTTTATTATTTATGTATGAATATAATTAAAATTTCAACTTGTTTTATCAAATAAATAAGTTGCCTTGAAAATAAAATAAAGGATCAAATTGTAATCTTGCAAGGCTAACATCTAGAGGTAAGCAAGAATAGGCTTAACAATATCTGAGCGATTGGTAAGGTAGAAATTCCCAAATAATAATCATGAATTGTATAATTAGTGGCAATAATTTATAGGTAAAAGGTCAGAAGCAAATTATTAAACTCATTTACTAGGACAACAATTAACATAAAATCAATGATTCAAACACACAATCACACATCGAATAGAGTCCTAAAACAATAAAACATAGACATCAAACAATAAAACCCAGATACTAAGCCAATGCATTACATGAACAGAGGCCTCTAGGATATTATGCACTTGGTTCTGTCTTCCAAGGATATTATTAAGCAACTTACAGAAAAAGGGAATCATTACAACTTTGATGAGTATATTCATAGACAAGAATAATTATGAAAAAAAAAAACCCTGAATTTAAATAAATAAATAAAAACTTTAACTGACATCAGTTGCAACTTATTATTCCCTTTCAGTGGAATCGTCGAAGCTTCATGGCCACAGTGACATAGATTCGATCTACCACGCCATCAAAGAACCGAAAATAAGTGTCCCTCCATGCTCTGTTGAGGAATAGAGAACCACAAACTACCCAGAAGCCCACTGCAAATCCAACTCCCATTCCAAGATACAATGACTTCGAAAAAGTGTCAACATCATTTCCTTCAACCAGTTTTGTATTGTTTGGTTGTCCTTGTATTGTACAGTTCTTTTGGAGAGGAGCTCCACAAAGTTCAGGATTTCCAGTGTAACTCCATGCATCAAAACTTTGAAGCTGGGTCCCCAGTGGAATCTGTCCACTGAAATGGTTGTATGACAGGTTCAAAACACTTAGAAAAGACAAACTGGAGATGCTCTGAGGAATTTTCCCCAGAAGATTGTTATTGGAGAAATCAAGAGACTCTAGATCCTTCATCCTTCCGATCTGCTCTGGTATCTTTCCTGTCAAATGATTATAAGACAAGTTCAAGGATTGCAATTTGTTGAGCCAGAACAATTGTGGAGGAATTTCTCCAGAGAGTTTGTTAGCCGAAAGGTCAATACTCCGCACAAGTTTAAGGTTTTTCACATACTCTAATTGTTGACCTTTTGTATGCAAATCAATTTTGAATGAATACTCAAAGTCACTGCCCCTTACAGCTATATGACCAGTTGTGCTACTTAAAGTATTATTCGGAAGTCCTGAAACCAAGCAAGTTAAGTTGTGGAGACAATGAGGGATGGGTCCTGAAAGTTTGTTATCCGCAAGATCTAATACAATTAAATTAGAGAGGCTACATAGCTCTGGTGGAATGTTGCCAGTAAATTGATTGGATCTCAATTGCACAACTGATATATTTTGTTGCATCCATTT
The DNA here is from genome assembly GCA_032878935.1 of Erythrophleum fordii. NCBI lineage: Eukaryota > Viridiplantae > Streptophyta > Magnoliopsida > Fabales > Fabaceae > Erythrophleum > Erythrophleum fordii. Next base: position 24,587,979 of record JAVQMF010000058.1, on the reverse strand, counting down.
TGGTATACTTCCAGAAAAGTTGTTTCTTTGAAGATTGATGAGCACCAAAGATGTGCAATTTCGGAACGTCCATGGTATGTCCCCAAAAAGGCCATTATTTTGCAAATCTAGTGACGTAAGCTCAATTAATAAGCCCATTGTTGGAGGAACTTCACCAGATAGCTTGTTACTCCCTAAGTATATGTAAGACAAGTTTGGCCAATTGCTCCAACAATCAGGGAGTTCTTCGGTTAGAAAATTATTTGATATATCCAAATACTCCAGATGATTTTTCTCACTTTCAGTGTGACACAATAGAGGAGATAAAGGTCCTGACAAAGAATTGTGAGCCAAATCCAAAACAATGACACTATTTGATATGTGAGGAAGTTGTCCTTTGAATTTATTAAATGACATATCTATAAGTTCACCAGTTAGCAACAAGTTTGATAAGTCTCCACTAATTGAGTTGTGAGAGTACCACTCAAGTCATTGAAACTAATATCTACAATTGATAAAGCTGATGAGTTTTCGAGACTTGAAGGAATGGAACCATGAAATAAGTTATTGGATAGATCAAGATACTCTAGGTGATGAAGTCGGCCTAACCAATCTGGTATTGATCCTTTGAGTTGGTTGTTAGATAGAGCTAAGACTTCTAGGTATGGATAGCCTGCAAAGTTTGGAATTTGACCTCTTAAATTGCAATGGCTGAGATTAAGATGAGAGAAGTGATTGCTAAGATTAAACAACCAATTAGGTAATCCATATTCAAAATCATTTCCAGCAAGCAAAAGAGTTGAAAGTGAGCTAAAATTGACATTCTTAACGGATGGAGTGAAGCTGGTCAAATGACAGTCTTCCAATCCTAATAGATCCAAGGAAGGTAGCGAAGCCAATATTTGAATCCAATTCGTTTCCAAATGAAGATGAATGCCATTGAAAAGGAGAGTTTCCATGGAAGATAGCAGAGAAAGCCAATGAAGATTATCAATATGAAGATGAATATTGTATTGATAAGTCAAGGAAAGAAAGCATAGAAAAATTTGTGGGTGGATGACTATGAGCAACGACAGAATTATTGATAGATGGCAAACTTATGCGTTCAAAGTCATTGAAGCTCAAGTCCAAGATTTCCAAAAATTCAAGTTCAAGTAATGAAGATAAGTTGATTTCACCTCTCAAGGAGTGAGAGCCATTATGATCTGGGTTTTGTAGAATAAGCATTGTAACTCTGCTCGTGTTGAAGTCACACACAACTCCGTCCCATGCACAACAATCTTGCTCAGTAGTCCATGAGGAGAGTGTGTTGGAAGGATCTACAACGCCTTGCTTGAAGATTAACAGTAACCTTCGATCGTTGTCATTGCAACAGATGCTTCTGTTGAATGTCACTGCACATAGCAACATCAACAAAACAAATGAAATTTGTGAAGTGAAACTAACCATGATATATGGTTGATTTATTACAAGGAAACCAGTGTTCAAAAGGGTTTCTGTTAGTGAAGCCTTGTTATATCTCTAGCAAGGTTTATATTAGTCAGGTGGCGTAGTCTATGTTTTGTGTTTCTCTGGAAGAAAGAAAACTCTTGAAAACTTAATTCTAAAAAAGAAATAAAGAGTAATGAAGTAAATTTACTAAGAAAATTGCTTTGTCCCCGTTTCCTTTCCAACGAAGTAATCATACTTGTCAAGTCTTCCCCCTTTTTCTTCCCTTCGAGTCTTTACTTGTGCGAAACGGTGCAGTGAGGGGTCAAACATTATTTTGACAATTTGGACGCGGAAAGTTGGACATAAGTTTTCGATGTCTTTGAATTATCGCAATTCAGAATATAAGAAAATATGAAGTGCAAGTGCAATGACTCATAAATGATTTTATGTTTTTTTTTTTTTTTGATTCTTTGGTAAGAATGTTCTATCATATAAAATGACTACAATAAATAAAATATTTTAAAGAATTATAAATATTCAAAACACAGAACATACGTCAAGGGTTTTTTCTTTTTTTTTTTCTTTTATAATTTTTTTACTTATTAAATTCATTTATATATATACACGCACTAGCTACCTGACATGCACTAAAATGCATCTCAATATTTTTTAATTAATTTTTAAGTCAAATTTACATGATAATACATTTTATATATTAAAAATAACAAAAAGAAGCAGTAGAAAGTTAAATAATTTCTCACTCTTTTATATACATTTTGACTTCTCTCTTTCAGAAAGTAATCATACTTGTCAAGTCTTCCCCCTTTTTTCTTGGCCTTTTTTTTCCCTTCAAGTCTTTACGTGTGCGAAACGGTGCAGTGGGGGGTCAACATTATTTTGACAATTTGGACGCGGAAAGTTGGACAAAAGTTTTCGATGTCTTTGAATTATCGCAATTCAGAATATAAGAAAATATGAAGTGCGAGTGCAATGACTCATAAATGATTTTATGTTTTGTTTTTCTTGATTCTTTGGTAAGAATGTTCTATCATATAAAATCACTACAATAAATAAAATATTTCAAAGAATTGTAAATATTCAAAACACATAACATACGTCAAGGGTTTTTTCTTTTTTTTTTAATGATTTTTTAACTTATTAAACTCATTTATATATATACACGCATTAGGTACTTGACATGCACTAAAATGCATCTCAATATTTTTTAATTAATTTTCAAGTCAAATTTACATTATAATACACTTTTATATATTGAAAATAACAAAAAGAAGCAGTAGAAAGTTAAATAATTTCTCACTCTTTTATATACATTTTAACTTCTCTCTTTCAGATCATAATTTATATGTGTATATATATATTTTTTAAAATTATTTGTATTTCTTAAGTTAGTTTGAAACCAATAAAATCAATGAACCATAGCCATATTACCCACGCCATTGAAAGCTAGACCTTGGCTAGTGTTTATGCATCAGTATATTCATTAATCATTAATGTTTGAGACGTGGAAGACTTTGATTTAGATACCCTCGTCTTACCAATCCTTGAGTCCACTGTCTTGGGTAAGATGTAACGTTAGGTACATTAAAAACAGAAAAAAATTAAAAAAAAATTGAATGAAATAAATGAGAAATAACTATCATATTTAAAAAAAAAATTAAAAAAAACCATCAAGTAATAATTATAAAACATAACAGATATTAAAAAGAATATTATATTGCATTTCACTTCACGATCTGGCAACCGAACATAGCATGAGAAGTCCTCAATTTGCAAGACTAATGAATTGCACATGTATTTAAATTAGAATTGTGTAAATCTGATTTTTGACCAACTTGATTTATAACTTGATTTTGGTATAATGTAAGTTTGCATGTTTGTAATTTATATTTGAAAGCTTTTATTTGAAAAGTAATTTTCATCATCAATATAGTTCATTCAGCGTAAAAGTAATTTTTTTAAACTTTATGGAAGACAAATGTGATTTTGGAAGAAAATCTAACGCCAAACCAAACGAGTTAGATATGTAAGGCAAACTCACATTTTAATATGCAAATAGACTTTTCAATCTTTCAATCACCAAATTAAACCCACCCTCCACCAACTAATTGGTACCAATCTAAACAAGAGATTCTATACTGCTAGGCAATTAAATTGTTTCCTCCTTTAAATCATCCCACTTAGATAATCCAATTAGTCTTTCTTCCTCTTTTTTCTTTTAATTAATTCTCAAAGGTAAATCATGAAGTGGGATGGTGGGACAGATGGCTTTCCGAAACCATCATAATATATAGACATATATATGAGTTTTAAAGAGATTTTAAACCGGGGAAGAACCAAAAAATTTATTATTATTAGTATTATTATTATTATTTTAGAATTTTTTTGGATTGTTTGCGAAGAATGAAGGTGGTATGGCATATGTACTTTTCTCCTTTTAACAAGCAAGCATCTTTTCCCGTTTTCAAAGAAGACATGGCAAAAAGGCGATGGGTAAAGGTGATTATACTTTTTCTTTTATCAAGAAAGTTGATATATCCCAATAAGAATTTGATTAAGTAAGCTCATTAAGATTTTGCAAGGTAAATATATAGTTCAATATCTACTTGGTTGTTTAGACCCATATATAATCTTAATTAGTTAAGTTTAATGAAACTCTCTAGGCTCAAATAAAATTTCTTTAACTTAATGCTTTTATGAATTAAATTTAAGAGTTTTGTTATTATCAAAATCATTAAAGATTAATTGTGAAACCTTGAGACTAATAATTTGATCATCTGGTAGGTCGACTTTATGTGTTGGTGGGGCTCTCGAGTTCAAAATGTTCTATTGAAAATTGGGAACAGATTTCAGCTTAGAGAATGATATTATTTGCTATCATTTATAAAGTATCATTCTCCTTTGTTTAAATTTAGTGTTTGTTTTTCTTCTTGTTATTGTTAAGCAAATTCAGTTTGTTACTGATTCCACATTATCGTTTATCGTTTGATACGTAATATCTCTCAGAACCAAGTGCAGCAACAATTCTAGTTCGATATTCTTGAAGAATGGTTTTATGTTGTAGATTCCTCAAGTTTAATTCTCATATTCGGCCGCTACATCCCAGAGCTCTTATGTTTTGTTCTGAATGTCCTTCCTTTGGCTTAAACATAGTGAATAATGACAAAAGAAAAGCTTGTAATAGTTGTCATAGTATATCTGTATTACTGTGTTGCCAGTAAACCTTTGTTGAATGGTTCTGCCACAATTTACACATATGATTCTACATTACATCAGTTTCTCTTTTAATAATGGAATTTGTCTTTTTGTTTGAAAGTCAAAAAGTAAAAAAAAAAAAAACAAGTTGTAACTAGTGTCCTTTGGAGATGACCGCTTTTTTTCCTCCCTCTTTATCTGCTAAATATGTACCTGCACACTTTATTCTACTTTATTCTTGGTGCCACAAATTCCATAAATATAGTATACATTTCCATATAAAATGAAATGGATGAGTAATTAGTGTTATGAACTGACAAACACTATAAGTTCTGTTGATTAAAAAGTTTTTCTCATATTGATACACAATTAGCTGTAGAAATTAGCTGAGACTACCGGTATCGTGCTAATAATGATGAATAGAGAAAGCAAAAGAAGCAGTGGCATCTCCAGAATAGAGGAATATTGGAAACTGAGATTGTTGGGTCAATGAAGAGGCTCATCAGTTCAAATCCAATAGAAGACAAGGAAATTAAAGCTTAACTTGGCATTAAATGTAAATACTTTTAGAAAAAGAAGGCAGGTTTCTTTGTAATGAGAATGAGATTAAATGTAAACTTGTGAGTTAACTCCATAGTTTGTGGGACACCTATAATTAGGTTTTCTCTTTCTTTGATTTTTTTGAATCTCTTGTGACAGAGCCTTTAGTTAATCTAGCTACTACTACAATGCCTTTCTCTCAAATTCAAATCTCATCTTCTGCTTCAAGGAATAGGGAGCTTTGCTGCAGTTCTTATGTTTCTTAGTGATTTGTGACATAAGTAAGAATGCGTGTTCTTGTGTTGGGTAGAATCCTTGGTTGAATAGTTTTCCGCTTCATATATGATTGTACCTCAAATATTGATCGGTCACTTCCTTGACGGATTTTTTTTCTTTTATGTTTAATTTTTTTTAAAAAATGGAGCATAAGTTAATTACTGAACATTTTACTCCAATGACTTAATGTTTGCAATCTGACGTATTAAGAGTGAATCCTAAGCAATGAATTTATTGCCTACATATATTGTTCCAAAAAGAGTAATCTTGTTTTCATATGCAATGAATGGAGGAATAATCAAAGTCAAGGTCACAGGAGAGAACTGATATTGTATATTTTCTAACCTGTTTTCCCATCGCTAAATATTTAGTTAATCACTTTATAGAAATATAAATTCCTGACAAAGATTATAAATTTTAAGATAAATGAACTTTTTTTTCCTCATACTCTGAACAGAATTTGAGTCAGAAGATGAAACATGCAAACATTGGCCTTGAAATCTTTGAATGACGTTATCATCTAACTGGTCTTCAAATAAAGAAACATTGCCCATTCATCTGCATTTCAAAGCTCGTCCAATTTCTGACCATGGAAGCATTGTCTCCGCTTACATACCCGGCTATTCAAGCTCTAATAAGTATTTAGATAAATACATCATATCATGTCACATATTAGTAACAGCTGAAGAGATTTTTACTAGAAAATGAAAAGGAAAAAGTAGATTGTGATTTCAACATAATAATTGTTTCATGATGAAAAAGCATTCGAGCTATTGTCCGTGCATGGCATTTATGCCCACGCTTGTGATTATACTTAGTGGGCCAGCTGGGCTTGGTGTTATGATATTGGGCCTAAGTCCACCTTAATATAACTATTAAATGTTAGGTAATGAGGCAGCCTTTATCCAAAAAGAGGTAATGACCCAACAAGCCCAATAAACCCCCAAACACATGGGTTGACCTTATGGGAAACCAAGTCTATCATTGGCAGATTTTTGAAAAAATTATCTGAGCCATATTTTTTAGTCTGGTTGCTTGTATTAGACAAATACAAGAAAAAATATTAAAATTATATAATATTTCATAATTAAGCACACAATAAATGACAATTTTATTTATTCATTGTTGTACTCTTAAAATAATAAACAAATTCTCAAATATTATTTATTAATATTTTATATTTAATAACTTATTGTGTTAACTAAGATTTATATGGTAAAACTAATTTCATAAGATCATTACCCCATGCACCTATAATTTAATCCCAAGAAAGTAATCTAATCATTAAGGAAATGTATTTTGTATTTTAACTAGTCAAGTTCAAAATTTGGGACTAACAATTATAAGAATTTATTCTCCTATATGCACTAAATTAATATGAAGAGGTAAGTCTTTAAAACTTGTAATACCTTAAAACTAATAATAATAAAATAAAATAATAAAATAAAATATTTTAGCTATTAAAATAAAAATTAAATATTTTTAAATTAATTTTGGAGTTTATACATTTTTTTAGGGACTTTAAAAATATCTTAAGGATTTAATTGAGGCAAAAGCTTAGGGCAATAGTGCAATATGGGCCAAAGAATATAATAATCCTTCACGTACTCTCTCTCTTCAACTCCTTCATCTTTTGCTTGATGTCGCATGTCTCATCTACGGAAAGAGAGGGATTTGAACCACTCGGGCATCTCTCCTGCATAATGATTATGTCCCAGAAACCAAGCACCTTTGAAGTTGTGCTTTTTTCATTTCCATACATTCCCACGGAGCTTTACATCTTTGTTCAAACATTTTATCACATCAATTGCTCAACCATGATTTCACTATCGTTCTCCCATATTTATCATTGGCTTCCTCTACATTTTTTAGTGGGATTTCATGGCTGAAGGTTAGTGTGCCATTACTATTTATATGTCTTCATCTTATCTGTTCTTTTCTTGGTTTGGTGGTGATTCTTGGAGGTTTTATAAATTTGACTTCTCATCTTGCTTCTTTACTTACTCCTTTTCATTTTCCCCCTCTTCTTTGATTATTATTGAAGCATGATTCCTTGTATAGCTCTCTTTCTTCACACCACTGTGGGTGAGCCTCAAAATTGGGGGTTTCTTAAATTGCAACATTAAGGCGTGAATTAACACTTTCCACTTCATCCTTCAAGTTCCAAGAAGTAAGTTTCAAACTTAATTTAAATTATGAAAACTTAAATTGAAAAACCTAAATTTAGAGTTTGTACTAGAATAGTAAAGTATGTAAAAATTTAGGAGTTTATATTTTAGAGAATATATTAGGTTATATAAATAATTGTGGATGTTAGTTGAATAGTCATATTATTTAATTTATATTGATAATAATTTTAGGTAATATTGGAGGACTCCTTCAACTGAGACAATAATAGGAATTAGGGACCTCTACTATCGATTCCCATCGATCAGTGTATAAATAATGGAGTGACATCCTTATTTTATTTCGTGTTATATTTTTATAGTTAGAATTTCGTTTTGTCATTTATATGCTTTGCTCTGTGAGAAAACAAATCAGTGTTTCAAAACTTCAAAATAGGTGTTATAATGCAAGTATAGGTGTATATATATATATATATATATATATATTCATATGATAATTTAATAAATAAATCACTAAGCAAATAGATGATTAAAATGTGGCAAAGGTATATACTTGTGGAATATAATGGAAGAAATTGGGGAAAAGAAAGTACTGATGTATGTGTGTATATATATATATATATATATTTATTTATTTATAAGAAGTGTTTTATGTCGTTTTGTTATTCCATAATTTATGGCAATTTTATTTGAAGGGTAACTCATCTTGTTTAATTATCTTCTTATTTCCTTGATTTCCTTGTTTATTTTTAGTTACCTAAATGTTATTTTAGTGGAATTTATTTTCACTTCCCTTTATTTTAAATAATGGATGAAAATCTAGTTAGGACCTTATAATAGTTAGTGGAGATAACGGTCTAAATGTACCTAGAATAAATTATGATTTGTGATAGTATTGTGATATGATGTATCTACTGCCATGACTTAAAATGCTAGACATGTACTGTGAAAGTGATGAGATGGAATATATCTAAAGTAAATGACAAGGGATATGATGTTGTTGTTTAATGGTGCAAAGACACTTGGTGTTTGGTTCCTATTTATGATACCTATTTTCATAATATTTTCTAAACATTTAGAAAATATGATTTTTATTTGCAAGTTTCTTGTTTATTAGATAATTGCTTTTCATTTTGACTTTAAAATATTATTGCTTAAATTATTTGATTTCTAAAAATCTCTAATGTGTACTTGTTTTTTCTCTGCACACTTTGTTATTTATATATTCACTGAACTAGTAATAAGCTTATCCCTTTCTTTTATTACTATTTCACAAACCAATAAAAAAAAATGAAGTGATTTAGGAGTTTGCATGCTACTAGATCTATAGAGTATGTGTGCAATTTTGTTCAATTAATGTTAGACTTCATGATGTAGTAGTATATAAGTGTGGGGAAATATTTTGGGAATGATATGAGTTATGTCTTTTGCGGGGGTCTGTTATGGCCACTTATATCATGTGTATATGTTACTCATAGTTTCTTAGCAAAGCATTTTATTTCACGTAACTTGTTATTGCTAGTACCATTGTTGGATTGATCTGTTATACAGATTAGAATGTCTAACTTTTAGGGGAGACGCTGTTGGATTTTTAGTAACCCTTAAATGAAACAATTGAATGAATGCGTATTTACAAAACTTGTGGGTTACATGGGCTATCTTAAAATTATGGTATTATAGTTGAGTTTGAATCTTTGAGGCTTGCTAGGTTAAGCTAATCAGTAAATTGGTTTAGTTTATGCAGGGTTATAGTTCAAAAATTAGGTCGTGACAAAACTATTTGAAAAAGAATCTAGTCTTAATTAATGTAAAAACTAATTCAAAGACAAGCTTATTCTAAATTTTATTTTATTTTTATATATATCTTTTAATATATGCAAATTTTATAATAATTTTTTTAGGAGAAAAAAGAGCTAAAGCAACCTAAGAGCCCATAGATTAGTGGAATGAAACTTAAAAACATCATTAATCATAATGTAATGACATCATTTAAGAGGATCTTTATAGTAAGCAACACATGTATCCATGGAATGGGCTTGATTGGAGAGCTAGTTAGTAAGCTTATTGCCTTCGTGATGCATGTGAGAGATTTTGATACACCAATTTCTTTGTAACAAGTCTCTTATTTGGGTAATAAGCTAGGAAAAAAGGTGAGTCAGCTTGTAAACATTAATGATGAGAGAAGTTGTAATTTGAGAATTACTTTCAATCCAAAGCTTCTAAATCCCCAAATCTTAAGCAAGCTAAATACCAGTTAAACTGCCTTAAAGTTTAGCATGTACAACACCTCTTGTTCTAATGTTTTGAATGAAGTCATCTATCCAATACCCTGTAAAATTACGAAGAACCCTTTTACAACCACACTTGAGGCCTCCTTCCTTAACTAACCCGTTAAAGTTGAATTTGATCCAGTCCCAGATAGGAAACTTCCATTGAACAATGATATCTCTATGAGTGTGAAAAGGAAGAGTGTGACACAATAAACTTCAGCATACTCCTTTGTAACCATACATGTTTTAGTAAGAGTTAGCCCACACTTTTCTTTAATGTCATCAAACACTTATATGTTAACTGCAGCTAAACTTTCCAAACATATATTCCAAACAATGAAGCCCAATTAAGCTGGCAATCCATTCCTAATTTACTTATAAGATTTAACATGATCCAATTAAGAAGCTCAACACTAAAGAACTTATGCCAATGCTAAAGCTCAATAGTAGCCAACTAGAAACCTTTAATGGCTTGGGAGTCACGAAGGGCATAGAGGGTAGTCTCAATAACCACGTGACAATATGGACACATACCAGAACCAATAAGGCCATATTTTAAACATCTTTCATTTATCACGATGTGATTATTAGCCATAAGCCAGTAAAGAACCAAACCTATTGAGGTATTGGAATTTCCAAATCTTCTGACATTTAAAGGTGGAATTTTAAGTAAGAGGCATGATAGAGGCATGTGACATTTTCATAAAGAAAGTTTGATTGTTCATAATCCTTTAGATAAGCATGTCAGTGGAGTTGTTGTTGTTTAGAGGAGGAAGGAAGCTATTTTAGCATAAATATGACTACGAAGCAACCTCATAAGTTAGTTCCAATTTTAGTCATCATTCACCATGTACTGCCAAACACTGAAATTCATCCAATCCCTGTTTATGGGGTGTTGAAAATGCTGAATTAATGGCCTTTACCAGGCAGCCACCCTTCTGTCTAGAACTTCACCTCAGTGCCTTGCCCAACATTCCACCCAATGCCATTTTCAACAAAAGGCCAAACACAATATAAACCTTACCATAAATTAGAGGAGATGGGTTTATGCTATGCATTTGGTACTAAATTGTCACCACACTTGTATTTAGATTTAATAACCCAAGACCATAGGGTATTATTCCTCTCAAGGACCTAACTAACCTTCATTAACATTGCCACATTCATAGATTTGAAATTCCTCACATAAAGACCCCTATTTGCTTGAGGGGAACAAATTTTGTCCCAAGTAACCCAATTTGTCTTTTGGTGTTTGTCATTTGAATCTTAAATAAAATCCTTTCAAATCTTAGACATATCTTCACAAAGGCTGGCATGGGGAAGAGAAAATCTCAGAGCTTTAAATGGCTTTGTGTTGAATGAAGAGAGTGTTTTTTATTTCCTTGTTAGAAAAAAGAGCTTTAATTTAGCTTCACTAGTAAGCTTAAGGAAAAAAAAAACCCCTTAAAGGGTACTTATAATAGTTGTTGATTTCATCCATGAAAAGCTTTTTAAATTAATCTACAGCCAGTTTTATTTTCATAAGCTCATCATCAATGATAGATCTCCCATCATCATCATCAATGAATTTAATAATGAAATTCTTCCTTATTCTCACCAAGGAAGATATATGAAACAAAAAAATGTATTTCTATCTCCAAAATTAAGCGAGCTGCATGAGGATTGCTAGTACCATGTGATCTATTGTTAGAGGATTATTCTTCATACTTGTGGAAGAGATCTTGTTAAGATGCTGAAGATGCCAATCATTTCTCATGGTAAGTCAATTATCAATGCCCTTAATTCTTCTCAAAATATGATTTTTCTTCATTTTGCAATACTCTAAAAAAATGTTCTAATTCCATTCAATAACTTCATGAGTAAAATTACTAATTGTAATGCCTTAGTCCGCTTGAGCAAGCCAATTATTTTTAACTAGACCTAGAAAGTAATCATGTTACCTAAACAATGATAAGTTTAAACTAATGTTTCTTTTCACCCTTTCTTCACCTTCATAAATAGATTGGAGTCTAAGAGGCCTATGGTTAGACTTTAAAAAACTTAAACTCGAAATTATTACCTCAGGGAACGTTTCAAGCCATAAAACATTTCCTAAGCATATATCAAGCTTCTTTTAAACCTCTCCATTACTCCAGGTAAAATGAGGCCCATTACAATCCATATATAAGAAACTATAAGTTTGAATACATCCCCGAAAGTCTTTCATATTACAAAAGGAAGGAATAGTGCTACCTTGTTCTTCATTATCAAAAGTCAAGGCATTGAAATCGCCAGCACAAATCTACAAAGAATTGTAGACAAACAAAGCAAAATTAGAAAGTTGTGTCCACAACTTTTTATGAATAGCATAATTTGATTACCTTACACATTTGAGAGAAAAAAAAAAAAAGCTAGGCTTATTTTCATAATAGGCTTTTAAGTGAACCACATACAAGTGAAACCCATAATCTTAACCTTTTAGCAAGAAGAATCCTAAAGAACCCAGTTACCTCAAGAAAAACTAAAAGCTTCCACCCTATAAGAACTATTAAGGTCAATTTTCTTCACAACCTAATAAGCCCTTTTGTCGTTAGAATGCAATTTAGTGAGGAAAAGTAAACCTCTATCATGCTTACTTAATATGTCTTTAAGTAATAGTGGAAATGTCTTATTACCTCCTTTTTTGGTATTCTAAGCAATGATATTGATGAATAAAAATAAAACATAAGAAGAACTAAAAACAATCTCAATCGAAACCATGGAACAATTTGATGGCTCTTAATCTTTTTAGGCTATCAACCCCTAACTCTGCCATATTTTTCCCCATAATATGGATTATGTAGGGTGTCTTGTTTATATCTAGAGGTTTGTTATGCTTAGGATCCCTCATGAGTGACATTTTGCATGCCTTATCTTGCATGCTTTTAACTGAGGTAACATAGGGTTAGAATTGCTTCCTTTGCGAAATGGTCCCCTTTATTTCATGCTAAGATTTGTGATGAGCTTTAAAGGGCCCACACGAACCCCCATGTTTTAGACTTTGACACCTTTTTATGAATTCACTTCTTTAAATCATCGCTTTTGCATTCACTACATATATCCATTGCATTCAAGTGTCTGTCTTTAGGATTAATAGGTTTATTATCTTTAACTAGCATATCATGGGTTGGATCCACCACTGCCTTACCAACATGAGATTTATTCTCCACTTTAAAAGCCTTATGCCTTTAGTGGTTTAGCAAAAATAGGTGCAAATAGTATGTGGTTTCTCCCCTTAGCTAACTACTTGACTCCATTACATATACCAAGTAAGAATCTTCCAAATCATCCTTCGTTAAATTCTTATCCTCATCTTTGAAGATAACAATGAAATGAGAACCTAAGGATCATTCTTTCTATTTTAGAATAGGGTTTAATTATCTGAAATCCGACCTTTTATGTTTCTATTTATCACTTAATGATATTTCTCGATTTCCACTTGATCTTGGCCTTGGATTTCTCTACACAATCATCCATAGGCTAAAGTTTTGAATGGATCAATGTTCACTTTAAAGTTGTTGTTGGACATCACCACCATTAGTTGCATAGCTCAATTGTTCTTAGTTACCTTTTCCAGAAGGGATGTAGCATTTACTCATGGTCACAGTAGTGGCCATATCTACCATATCCAAAATAAATGAGATTCAAAACTTCGTATACAATGCCATAAACTTACTCTCTCACTTTAACCTTTGATATTAGTGCCTTGTTCAAGTCAATCTTTATATAGATTCTAGCATATTGACCATATATTTGTCAATCCTGTATCTCCCTCGAAGTCTTGATCTTTATGTATCGTGTGAATATCAACCTTTAAGATTTACCGATAATATTCTTGATACGCTAAAGGATATGTTTGTCACAGTATTTAATTGGAAGTTCTAGAATATGGATCTATATAGCCTACCTTTTAAACAAATATTTTGAAGGATAAAATTCCAATTTCCACCTTTGTATGAGTAAATAATGGCTACCTATCATCCAAGGCCCATTATGGAAAGCAAAGTAATAGTCTTTAGTAAGTGAAAAATGGATTAGGAAGTGATCACCTTGCAAATCAATAATTTTAAATACCCTTAAAGGATTCTACAGCTTTTGTAACCTGCTGAGTTAAAAATTTTATCCAACCTTTATTCCTAACATCTTCATGAGCAAGGCTCTCTTCTATGGCTTGCATAAGCTTATCGTTTCTTCCTTTAAAATAGACATACAGGGACAAAGCAACTTTTTCTCTTTCTTTGTCAAAATTTGCATTGTCATTAGAAAAATCCTCTTCACCCTACTCAAACTCATTACCACTTCCTTCATTACCACCATTGCCATTAATACCCATAAGAAGATCCTTATAAGAAATAGGATGTGGAGCTTTCAACTCATAACGAATAGAATCACCTAGCATAGGCCTATTCTTCATAGTCACTTTCATGTTTTCCATTGGCTTAGCCTTTTTCATATTTCGAAGGATCAGATCTTCTTCATTGGTTCAAGGCCTTGAATGACCTTTACTATCCTTATTTTCATCACAATTTCATTCGTAGTTGTATTCATAGTTGCCCTCCATCATTTTCTATTTTATTACTTGTTGATGCAAAAAAAAAAATTCTTTTTGGAAAATATTCTCTTATGTTCATTTTCATGCATTACCATTTCTTATACTTGATGAGCACAATACATTTGTAAAGTCTTCCTCCTAATTTTTAGTCTACTCATTAATGCACAAGCTTCTGTTCTTATCTTCTTATTCAATTTCCATAACCAACATATGGTCCAAAAGTAAAAGATGAATTTTCTAAAGAAATAACCATCACACCAACTGTGGTCTAGAAAATAAAAATTAAATTTTTATTAATCCAATGAAGAGGATCAAATAATGCTTTAACAATTAAAAAAATTCTTAAACAACTATTCAATTTTTAAAAGAAAAAAGAATATATCTTTTTCAATTTTAGATCATTTGCAATCACTTCCTTTAAATTTTGAAATTAGAAAATATCCTAAGATTTTACTCAATTTTAATCTGCTCATCAATGAACAAAATACCCTATTATACTTGCAAAGTCTTACTCCCAAATTATACTCAGTTCTAGTTTTCTCATTAATAGAACCGATAAATGAGCTTTCATTCTTATCTCCTTTTTCAATTTCCTATGGCGAAAGAGATATTGTCAATTTTGTCAAACATCATTTACTTAAAAGAATACATAATTGCATTATGTTAGATCAAAGGATTTTTTTAATTTTAATTATGCCAAACATTTTGTATAATGTGATTCTTGGAAAATAGTTCAACTAGGCAAAGATTGAAATTATCGAAAAATATTGTTTTTGGTCAAGGTTGATTTGTTTGGCTATATATTGTTTCATGGGCTAAAACATGTTTTATTTAAATTAGTTATAATAAAAGATATTATATAATTTGATTGAAAAAGGAAAGTTCTCAAAAGGATTCATTTATTGAGTCAAAGCTTTTATGAAAAGTTCTCAAATTATCATTTATCACAATTTGCAAAAGACTTATATGGAAAGCTTTCAAATAATATTAATAATCATATAAAGAACTTAAGGAACGTTTTTGAATAACAAGGAGAAAGTTTTTGAATGATTTGAACAACTTATTTGTAAGGAAAGTTCTTAAGGATCATTAAAAGGAAAGCTTTTGAATTGCATGATTATTTGAGTAAAAGTTTGTAAAAGGTGGAAATATCTTTATTGACTCTATTATGGGAATATTATGCATTGACAAAAATTTGATTACACTAATGTTTCACGTGTTTTTATTGATATATTATTGATTAGGGAATAAATAAGGCAAGTCCAAGATTTAAGGAAGTTAATTAAGAAAAGCTTGTTATTTGAAAGACGGAGAACGGAGAAACAAATTTGCATTAATGAAGAATGATTCAAGTCTTATAGCTTCTAGAAGGATTACACTCAATGATTTGCATATTAACTAATTTTCATGGAAAAAAGTCGTTGACAATATCAAAGATTGATTTAAAACAATAAAGTTAGAAATTCCTGATTTTTAGAGCATATCTATGCATTTAAAGAAAGTTTATGATCTAAAGATTATTTGCTGAAGGCTATTCTATAGGATTGCTTTGGGAAGGTAGTAAAAGCTGGAGAGTTATGTCTTGTTTTGTTAGTGATTGATAAAATTCCTTACTATATACTTAGGGGTTGAATGTAAGATATTTTGGTTCCAATTAAGGTAAATTGGTTATGTGATTTCTCTCTCTTTCTTATTCCTTTTAATTTTTTTGATTAAAATATTCTTTAAAGGAATATATATTTGATAATTAGGAATCTGACAGTCTTAAAGGGATCAAAACTTTTTAAAGAAAAAAAATTTGAGTCCAATTTAAACTCTCACTCTAAATAACTTTTAGACTAATTCATTAAAATTAGTTAATGTGATACATGTTTTGTTATAATGGTTGTAATAGAACTCTATAAGGCCTTCGTATTGACCCAAGAGTGTTGGGTCAAAATGTGTTTGTAATCTCTCTGTGTAATAAAACAAATAGGGGTTATGAATAATTTGTAAATAATAAAACAAAATTTGTACACAACCAAATGAGCCAATCTCTCTCTCTCTCTCTCTCTGACACACACACACACACACACACACACACACATATATATGTATGTTTCTCTAGTTTGATTTGGAAAGTAAAACTCTCGTTTGGCCTATATTTATTATATACAATTTTTTTTTAGTTTTGAATAATTTTTTTCATCTAAAAGTTGTCTAAATGTAAGAGTATTTTTAACTACATGGTTATATATATATATATTTTAATTAATCTAAACAATGAATTTTTATTTCTAAAAGAGTAAGATACAATAAAATTTAAAGAATATAAAAATTAAAAATAATACAAAATTTAAAGAGTAAAAAATTAACTATGTTGTTTAAGGCTTTAAACCAAAAGCACAAGTGGAACCCAACACTCTCGGGTCAACACGGAGGCCGCATAGAATTCTATTATAACCATTATAACAAAACATATATCACATATATATGATAACTTATTTTATTGCAATTCCATATTCTTTTAAGTAAATGATGCTTCACAAAATTGATAAGATCTCTTTTGTCAGAGGGAATTGAAAAGGGAAATCAGAATGGAAACTCATCTATGGGTTCCATTAATGATCAGACTAAAATTTGAGAGCAAGACTTTGTAAGCGTGATAGAGTATTCAATTTAATACGTCACTTCTATAGAAAGTTTATAGGATATTTTTTATTTTAAATTTAAAGGAAGTACTTGGAAATGATCTAAAATTGAAGGGATTATATTTTTTTCTTTAAAAAAATTGTGTTATTATTTAAGTATTTTTTATTTGTTGAAGTATTATTTTATCCCTTATACTTGATTAATGAACATTGAATTTTTGTTTTCTGGACCATAGAAGGTGTGACGGTTATTTCTTTGGAGATTTCACATCCTTTGCTTCTGGACCACATACTGTTCGTCGAAACTGAAAGGGAAGATAAGAGCAGAAGCTTGTCCATTAATGAGCAGACTAAAGATTGGAAGGAAGACTCCGCAAGGGTGTTGTGTCCGTCGTGTATACGTAATGGTAATTATTGCATCTTATCACCCAATTTCCATTGAAAAGGATCGTAAGAGTTGTACATAATAGAAGACTTACAACAATAATTTTTAGGGTATGGGTGTCTTTGAATTATTTATCTGTTAATTGAGATCATTTTTTTTGGTAATAATTTTAAGGGTGTACCTCCCCATATTGACTACTATATTTAGAAAAATAAATTTTCTTAAATGTTAGTCTCAAAATTTGAACTTGACTAATTTAGATAAAAAGTACATCTCATTAATAGTTAGATTACTTCCTTCCGATTAAATTGCAGGTGCTTGGGGGTAATGATCTTATGAAATTAGATTTATGATAAATCTTAATTAACACAATAAGTTATTAAATATAAAAAAATAATAAGTAATATTGGAAAATTTTTTTTATTGTTTTAAGACTACAAACAATGAATAAATAAATTTTTCATTCAGCTTAATTCTAAAATATTATTTAATTCTAATATTATTTTTTCTTATATTTGTCTAATATAAGCAACCAAAGTTTTAAAAAAAAGGCCCAAATAAATTTTTCAAAAAATTTTTTTTGATAGAATCTCCTAATGATAGACTAGGATCCTAGCAGACCGTAAATAAATCAGGAAATAAGGAGTATTATATATAGGAGCTTCGATTTCTATATTCTTTAATTTCCACAGCTAAGATGGCCTAATTGAGAGTGGAAAGCTATCATGTTCAACCTAAATATCTTATTTGACTGTTCATTTGACTGCTTTTTTTAGGGCTAATCTTATCTCGATTGTCGTTCCTAGCCGCACCATTATCTATCAATTTTGGATGCTAACAATAGTATTATATAGTTCATTTATATTAGAGTTCAATTCTATTTGCCCCGCATGCCTTATTAAGGAAGGGAGAACCACAAAATACTATCATCTTTATCTCCATGAGCCACCTTTTTCTTGTCTGGGCTTTCTTGTTCTGAATTCCCAATCATGCTCCAAGCATCAAGACTCCCAAGTTGGATCCCCAATGGCGTTTGTCTAGTGAATTCATCATATCCAATTTTGTGCAATATTCTAATGGTAATGTTTTAGAAATATAATAAATTATATTAACAACAACCTCTATCACAACTCAAAATCTTGAGTCATTGACCAATGCAGGCTTAGTTTAACAAATCTAAAGACTCATACACATATACCACCAGAAGTCATAGATATTATAATAAGAACAATACATTTTAAAATCATATATGTCAAATCTCATATTTCATTAACAACACTTGGGTAGCACCTCTCTTAAAAATCAGAGATGTCAAATTTGTACAAATATTCAGAGTTAGTATACCTCACAATTTCTCAACAACGTAAATAATACAGTAATTATAATGCCTTATACATGGCTTACTAAGCACCACCACATTTGTATGACTCAAAACACTTGACTACTTATAATTGCAACACTGGAGCCTAACCCAAACCTCCACTAATCAAAAAACATATTCAAAGTTTTTGGGAAGCCTGTGAGTCCCATAATACTTCAATTTGCTACCTGCTAATTTGAAAAATAAACATGAAGGAGTAGGGTGAGTCTACCAATACATAAATAACAAAATGCACAAAAGAAAAAATAAATACATATTAGAATTTCTTACAATATAGAGTATTTAAATAAATAAATAATTAAACCATATTTTATTTTTATAAATAATAATAAGAATATATCAAAGTACTTGAATAATAATTCCACAATCTGAAATACAAATTAAAATATGAAATTATATGTGGAAATAGGTTCCATAAGAAAAAACCATCACTATTATCAAGTCTTGTCGCATAGTAAACATTTTACAACCAGTGCCATAACACTTTATCATATCATTTTACAACCAAGTGCCGCCACATGGTATATTTATCATAGCTAGTGCCACTATACTTTTATCATATTATCATATCTCATAATGCTGCCCGCTAAACATATCACATCTCAAGTAGGTGTACCTAAAGTTCTACCCAGAACCCCATGCATCACTTTTAAATAATAGTAAAGGAGAACAAATAAATAACATGAAAAAAGAAGAAATACTATAGAAATTCAATCATAGTTAAATAATGATGAATCACAAAATCACATAAAGGGTTGGTTTAGAAAACTAAAACAAACCATAAATCAATAAAATAAATAAAAGAGAGACTTCAATAAAAATAAATAAATAAATAACATTTATGAAGATTTGAATTATTGATAGATGGCATTAAGATGTGAATATTATTTTTTGGATGACAAATTTCATTATTTGGGTGTGAATATAATTAAAATTTTAGGTTCGTTTACCAATTAAATAAGTTGCCCTGAAAATAAAATAAAGGTTAAAGTTTTAATCTTGCAAGGGTAACATCTAGAGGCAAGCAAGAGTAAGCTTAACAATATTTGATGATTGGTAAGGTAGAAATTCCCAAATAATGGTCATGAATTGTATAATTAGTAGCAGTAATTTATATGTTAAAGGTCAGAAGAGGAGGCATAGTCCCTCTTGGTAGAACCAAATTATTAAAGTCAGTTACTAGGACAACAATTATTAATACAATATCAATGCTCGAAACCCGCGATCACGCATGGAAGAGCCCTAAAACAATAAAACATGGACACTAAACAACTAAACTCAGATACTTGGTCATCGCATTACATAAACAAAGCCATCTAGTATATCATGCACTTCGTTCTAAGGATATTATTAAGCAACAAACAAAAATAAGGAATCATTACAACATTGATAAGTATGTTTATACACAAGAATAATTCTAAAAAAAAAAAAACCCTGAATTTAAATAAAGAAAAAATGTACTTTATAACTGACCTCAGTTGCAACTTGTTCCCATTCAGTGGAATCTTCGAAGCTTTATGGCCACAGCGACATAGATTCGGTCTACCACGCCATCAAAGAATCGAAAATAAGTGTGCCTCCATGCTCTGTTGAGGAATAGAGAACCACAAACCACCCAGAAGCCCACAGCAAATCCAACTCCCATTCCAAGATACAATGACTTCAAAAAAGTGTCACCATCATTTCCTTCAACCAGCTTTGTATTGTTTAGTTGTTCTTGTATCGTGCAGTTCTTTTGGAGAGGAGCTCCACAAAGTTCAGGATTTCCAGTGTAACTCCAGGCATCAAAACTTTGAAGCTGTGTCCCGAGTGGAATTTGTCCACTGAAATTGTTGTATGACAGGTTCAAAACACCTAGAAAAGACAAACTGGACATGCTCTGAGGAATTTTCCCCTGAAAATTGTTATGGGAGAAATCAAGAGACTCTAGTTCTTTCATCCTTCCCATCTGCTCTGGTATCTTTCCTGTCAAATGATTATGAGACAAGTTCAAGGATTGCAATTTGTTGAGCCAGAACAATTGCGGAGGAATTTCTCCATAGAGTTTGTTAGCTGAAAGGTCAATACTCCGCACAAGTTTCAGGTTTTTCACATACTCTAATTGTTGACCTTTTGTATACAAATCAATTTTGAATGTATATCCAGTCTTATCAATCAATGTAGTTTGACGAACAACTTGGCTTTTTAAAGCACTATGCAAATCAATTTTGAGTGTATATCCAGTCTTCCCTGCACCTTGGGAACCAGTTTCGCTACTTAAAGCATTATTCGGAAGTCCTGAAACCAAGCAAGTTAAGTTGTATAGACAATGAGGGATCGGTCCTGAAAGTTTGTTATCTGCTAGATCCAATATGATTAAATTAGGGAGGCTACATAGTTCTGGCGGAATGTTGCCAGTAAATTGATTGGATCTCAATTGCATAACTGATACACTTTGCTGCATCCATTTTGTTATACTTCCAGAAAAGTTGTTCCCTTCAAGATTGATGAGCACCAAAGATGTGTAATTTCGAAATGTCCATGGTATATCTCCAAAGAAGCCATTATTACGCAAATCTAGTGACTTAAGCTCAAGTACTGAGCCCATTGTTAGAGGAACCTCACCGGACAGCTTGTTACTCCCCAAGTATATGTAAGACAACTCTCTCCAATTGCTCCAACAATCTGGGAGTTCTTCGGTTAAAAAATTATTTGAAATATCCAGATACTGCAAATATTTTTGCTCACTCTCATTGTGACACAATAGCGGAGATAAAGGTCCAGAGAAAGAGTTGTGAGCCAAATCCAAAACAACGACACTAGCTGATATATGAGGAAGCTGTCCTTCGAATTTATTGAATGATAGAAATATAAATTCACTAGCTAGCAACGAGTTTGATATGTCTCCACTAATTGAGTTGTGAGACAAATCCAAAAACACAGAGGTTTGCTCAAGGCTTTTTGGAAGAGTACCACTCAAGTCATTGAAGCTAATATCTAAAATTGATAAAGCTGATGAATTTTTGAGACTTGAAGGAATGGAACCATGAAATAAATTATTAGATAGATCAAGATATTGTAGATGATCAAGTTGGCCTAACCAATCTGGTATTGATCCTTCGAGTTTGTTGTTCGATAGAATTAAGGCTGTCAGGTTTCGATAGCTTGAAAAATCTGGAATTTGACCTCTTAAACTGCACTGGCTGAGATCAAGATAGGAAAATTCATTGCTAAGATTAAACAACCAATTGGGTAATCCATATTTAAAATCATTTAGAGCAAGAGAAAGAGTTGAAAGTGAGCTAAAATTGACATTCATAACAGATGGAATTAAGCCGGTGAAATGACAATCTTCCAATTCTAATCGATCCAAGGAAGGTAACGAAGCCAATGATTGAACCCAATTCGTTTCCATACAATGAATGCCATTGAGACGGAGACTTTCCAGGGAAGAAAGTTGAGAAAGCCAATGAAGATTGTCAATCTCAAGATGAATATTGTATGATAGGTCAAGGAAAGAAAGCATAGAGAAATTTGCAGGTGGATGACCATGAGCAACAACAGAATTATTGATAGATGACATGCTTATGCGTTCAAAGTCATTGAAGCTCAAGTCCAAGACACGCAAAAATTCAAGTTCAAGTAATGAAGATAAGTTGAGTTCACCTCCCAAGGATTCTGAGCCATTGGAATTTGGGTTTTGTAGAAGAAGATTTGTAACTCTGCTCGTGTTGAATCCACATGCAACTCCTCTCCATGCACAACAGCCTTGCTCAGTAGACCATGACGAGAGACGGTTGGAAGGATCTACAACGCCTTGTTTGAAGTTCAACAGTAACCTTCTATCCTTGTCATTGCAACTAATGCTTCTGTTGAATGTCGCTGCACATAGCAGCATCAACAAAACAAACGAAATTTGAGATGTGGAACTAACCATGATTGTTGTTTAATTACAAGGGAACCAGTGTCCAAAAGGGTTTCTGTAAGTGAAGCCTTGTTATATCTCTAGCAAGGTTTGTATAGGTCAGATGATGAAGTCCATGCTTGGCTGTTTATTTTTAAGTAAGGAAAGTCTTGAAAATTTGATTTTAAAAAAGAAATAAAGAGTAATTCCCATAAAATAAATTTACCAAGAAATTGCTTTGTCCCTGTTTCTTTTCCAAGAAAGTCACATTATACTTGTTAAGTTTTCCCCATTTTTTCTTTGTCACAAGGGTTTACTTGTGCAAAACGTCGCAGCGTGGGGTCAATATTATGACAATTTGGAGCCAGGAAGTTGGAAATATAGAACCATTACAGCGAAACATATGTGATGTACAACATATATTAACTTATTTTAATCTAATTCCATATTCCTTTAAGTAAATGATGTTTGAACTGACAGGGTCTCTTTCACCAAAGGAAATCGAGAAAGATCAGAATGGAAGCTCTTCTGTGGGTTCTATTAATGACCAGACTAAAATTGAGTATAATTTGGGGGGAAGACTTTACGAGCGTGATAGATAGGATATTGTGCTCGATATATCACTTCCTGAAATTATAAAGTTTATATATTTGAAACGGATGATTATGTGCCGTTTACGGAGTATAGTTAATGAATGCTTCTTACTAATTTCCATTGAAATATATTGGAAGACATGGGAATAGGAAAAGGAAGGAGTAGGCAAGAATGGAGGCAGAAAAAATTTTTGAGGGCCACATGTAGTTTTACGAGGATATATGTGCAAACTTTATTATTTTTTGGAGTTATATGTAATTTTAAACTTTATTATTTTTTGAGTCATACTAAAAATTTAGCAAAATTTTTTATATACATAATAATTATCTCCCTAATAGCGAGAGGTCAGGGCTCTTACTAATCCCCAGCCTTCGTCCTTGAGTGGTTATAAAAGCATTGTCTTACAAAAGCCTTTGAGATCTATCAAGAAGGCAAATCCAAAGACTTCTCTTGTATCTCTCATAAAGTCAGACAAAAAATTTTTATTTGTTAAAAAAAGTGAAAATGGAAAAGGAAAAAAGTGAGGAGGATGAACTGTAACTTGTAGCAAACTATTGGGGACAAATGAAAATTTTCACACTTTAAAAATAGTTATGAAGAAAAATAACCCACAAAAGAAAAAAAAAAAAAGAAACTCTGGTCTTAAAGCATGAGAAACAGTAAACTTATGATATATTAAAAATTTATTAGAAGGTATTAACAAAATATTAATCTGCACATTCCTTAGCTAAAATAATTAAACAAATAAACCAAATTCACTTATTAAAAAAATGCAAATATCCCTTCAACTTTGGGTTGTTTGTAAATATTCTCTCATCTTTTGAAATCGAAAAATATTCTCTAAACCATCAACATTCAAGACTTAGTTCACTTTGTATATTCACTCTTTAACACTATTAACTAAAATGTCACTTCAGATGGTTTCAATTGTCACATAGCAACTTCCCATTGTTTGCAACTATTGTTCCACGCCTTGAAAGTGTATGCCTGGCTTTTAAATTGATAGAAATTGTTGGATTGCTAAGTTCTTTCGATATAGTTAGAACAATTTAGAGTACGAAATTTGGTAAATTTTCTTTACAAACTAACAAGAACATGCCACATGACAAATAAAAGTGTTTGAAGTGTTGTCATCAATTGATATTAGGATCTGAATCCTAAAGAGACATTAGTCCCTAGATTATCCCTACTATAAGATGAGGACCTTGTTATATAAATTTGCTTATGAGAGAAAAATGTCTTACATAAACCAAACTCATATAATAAGTTACAATTTGGGTTAGTTCTTCATAAAAACCTTAGGAATTACAAAGCTTTATAAAAAGATCAATATAAATATCTACTAATCTTGGATGCACTTAAACTTATAGGGCCCAAAATATATGTGAGGTAATATGTATTAATAACGTGTGTCAAGAGAGCATTTATATTTGTTGCCTTATAAGACTAACCAACCCTTATCTATTGGACAAATTAACAAAAAAAAAAAAACATATGAATAGATAAAGTCACCTACTATAAAGTTTTATTTCACAAATTATTTATTCTAATACATGTTATATACACAAACAATGAAATAAAATAAAATAAATACATAATAAAATAAGATATGTGAATTGACAAAAACAAGTTATCTACACTAATCATGTGAGAAAAACAACAAATAAGAAAGTAATTAAAATAAAGAGAGTGACATATTATTTTGCAATGTCAATTTAAATTGAGCTTGCTTTTGAAAAATCTTCAACAGAGTTGCCCAACTGTCACACTTAAAAATCCATTAGAAATCGAGCATAATGCGAATAGTTAGAAAGAAAAGAGAAAATAAATTACTTGAATATCTAATTTATTTAGAGTCATTACCCAGATTTCGATTGAAGGTAAAATTTTGCAAAAAAACAAAACCATTTACAAAATAGAAAAGTGAAAGGTGATCTACGCATTAAAGATGGATTTGGAAGTTTATTTGTACTATGGAGAAGATTTAAACATTTTAAAATATTTGTTTTTAAATACGATTATCCTAAGTTAGTTATGTAAAATAAGTATAGCGTTAATTTTATTTAAACTACCTTAATAAAAATAAAAAAATAAAAATAAAAAGTTTATTAAAAATAAATAAATAAAATATTTACAAGGATGAATAAAAATAAATGACCCTTGCCTCTTATCAACTATCAAGCTAATTTTTCAAGCTGTAGTGTAGTCCCTCTTCTTAGGCCTTAATAAATTCAACATCTAAAGTATATAAAACATATTACACATTCAATCAAAATAAAGACCCATATACAGCTCCAAGATACAGGCCCATCGCCCAGCAACTAATGCGGTACAAGTTTCCAAATTTACACACACACTAACGCAAGTCAAATGCATAATGTCAAGCACGCATAATGGGCCCCACGTGATGAACAATTCAAACAACTATTCAAGCCGTGTTGAAAAAACTCATGTGCCAAAGAATGGAGCCCCCACTTAATCAACTTAAAGAAGTGTTCCTATTGGCACGTGAATTAGAGCTAAAAAGGAAGGATCCCAACCCCAATATTGATACACAGGCAACTGTAACTTACCCAAGCTTTAATCAAGTCCGAACACAACAAAAAGGCAACACGTTATTCCATTGGAATCCCAATAGTAAACAGCAAGATGGGCACAACCTGCTCAAGGATTAATCAAATCCAAATATACGACAGGAAGGCAGCGTATTATTCCTTTAGGATCTCAAAGCTTAGTACTAGAATGTATTATAAAAGAGCAAGATGAACAAATCATATTATTTCCCACTCTGGACATTCAACGAGGCAAATTGGATTGAAACCATCTTATTAAGAGTGAAATGCAGGCCTGGAGCGTGTAAGCAAAATTTGGACTATGGTTTATGTCTGAGACAGAATTTCACCATCAGCAAACATTAACTTACTCCATATTTGGTATAACTTTGGAAATGGAAGAGGAAACAGATTCAATTTACCTATTGGTAAGGAGAAAGTTTCATGGAAAGAAAAATGCAGTTTCCATTGCCATCTCCTTCGCTGACAGTGGGAAAGTGATCGATACATGGAGCTGAGATGGACAAAGTCTATTATGCCCTTCGTGATCGTACAGAAGTCACCAAAACCATTTATACTTTGAAACTGACTAGGAAGAGTAGTATTTTAAATGCTTCACTACTTTCTCTTAGGAATCGGCATAATCAACAATCCAAAGATAAAATTGCAGGTAACACAAACTGGAATGAGATAAAGGCATAGCACAGTTGAAACTTTGGACGTAAAATGAAGGAAAAGCTTAACATCTCCTTCTAAATTACCTTCTGCTATGCCCTGATTTCAGTATCTAGATCTAGAGTGGCGAAGATGAGCATCGGCTGCACTGGATGGGCTTTGCCCTTCAGCACTACAAAAGGTCTCCTCTCCACAATGGGGTATTGTGATTCGTATTTGTTGTACAGACGAGTGGGATAAGTAGTTGCCTCTGGAGCGTGCATCGAAATAGGGAAAGGAAATGAAATATAAAACCCTGCAACGTCGGTTGTTGAGCTCTTTTATAAGTAAGGACAATTTGGTATTATATTCTAACGTACTTTTCATTCTTCCAATATTTTCAGCATACCAAACGAACAAAGCAAATACATTTCATTTCCTTTCTGTGTCATACTAAAATGAAATTAATTCTTTTCCATTTCATTTAACATTCAGTTTCTAATTCCATTAACATATTTTCTAATGAGCGGTTAGTTATATATTTGTCATTCCCCAATTCAAAACACCATTCTTATGGGACCATCACACATCAAGCATGCATGTTTCAATAACATCATCAAAGGAGTTGGGCTAAAATAATGAAACACAACAAGAACACGTGTAAGCAGGGAATTTTGCCAAAGTTCATATCAGGGGCAGGGGAAGCATAAATCCAATTTTAAGCATGTAAAACCAAGTCCCAAACACTCCCACAAAAAGACTTAAATCCTCTTGAATTCCTTCTAATCGAACTACCATATAAATTTCAGTATTCAACATTAAACATGCCATTAAAAAAAAGAGAGGGTGATTTCCAAAATTCAAACAAACTCATTATTCAGCATTTATGAATATTTGAAGGTAAAAATCAAATTGGCAGATTACCTTGGCAGAGGCTTCAATATTTGAATCCCATAGCTTTGATTTCAGAGTTTTTTTTCACCCAATTCTCTCCTACATCTCGACTTCTCTATTTTGGGTTTTCGGAAAAATTGGCTGCCAACCCTTCTCTGTTCTCCTTCTAACTTTTATATCCAAATACTTCTTTTTTCTCACAAGGAAATTTTAAATTATCATTTATTTATCCCCAATGAACAGACACTGTGCTATTCTGAATCAGATTTGCTCATGTTTGATATGGACAACTCAGATTCTTTATTTTTGTTTTGAAGGATACAAAATAGAAACAATCTTTTTACAGCCAACTTAAAAAATTGATGATTAATATTCGGAAAACCCGAAAAAATAAAATCTAAGCCATTTAAATCTAGTTTAAAAGCAGCACGATGCTCCTTTGCACCAAATCCGAGTCCTAAGGTTAGGACTAGTCTAATATTTTTTTTTCTTTTTAAAGTTTTCTATTTCCAACACACATTACTTCTCAAAAAAGAATGAAAGGGATACCTTAACTTTCAAGTGACGGATCTTAGGCCACTTTTCTTGCTTCTTCTTAAGATGAATTGGGCTTAAAAACAAAGTAGAACCTTTGAGCCACCTTTTTTTTTTAATCTTTTATGAATTATTTTATTTACTCAAAATTAAACTAAGATTAACCCAAAACTTAAACTTGACTTAAATGAGTAAAATGACTTAGAATTAAATTAAAACAGACTCAAAAATGATTATCACTTAAATGACTCCAAAATTAAAATGAAAATGGCATTAAATAAAAACTTAAGATCAAAAGCTTTTTAATTTAATGTATATTTTTTATTTGTTAGAAGATGCCCAAACAAAATATAGTGGTTATAGTCAATTCAACTACTCATTCTTGACTCTCTTTGTTTTCTTTTTAGCTAATCATGTCTTGATTGTCATTCCTAGTCATACCATTGTCTATCAATTTTAAGTGCTAACAGTAGTATTACATAGTTGTAGCATTACATAGTTTATTTAGACTAGAGTTCAATTCTATGTACACCTCATGCTCTATTAAGAAAAAGAGAAGCATGAAAAATTGTCATCTACATCTCCTTTAGCCACCTTTTTCTAATCTGGCTTTTCTCGTAGCTTCAAGCATAAAGACTCTTAAGTACCCAATGGGGCTTGTCTAGTGAATTCATAGTATGCCAACTCTGTGCAATAGTCTAATGGTAATGCTTTAGGAATATAATAAATTATATTAACAGGTATCTCTGTCATGAACCAAAATTCTAGGTCATGCCACTAAAAGTTCTTTCTAAATACTATATATTGTTTTAGTGACCATAATTGGTGACAAATTTTTTTTTCGTCGCTAAAAGTGTACTTTTAGTGGTGACATTTTTTTAGTCGCCACTAAAAGCCGCCACTAAAAATCAATTTTTTTGTAGTGATTAGTCTAAATTTGATCATGAGCCAAGCTCATATGGAAATAGGCTAGGTTCATGAAAAAAAGTAATCAAAAATGAGGTTTGGGCCTTTGAAAAATGGGGTGAGCTTGACATGGTAAAAAACAGACCTAATGGCCTGGCCCATTAAACTTATTTGGATCTTTTTCTTTTGCCACACTTTTACACTTCAACATATACTTAAATAATTAAAAAAAATCTAATTTATGCAAATTTATTATAGCATTATTATATCTAAAAAAATTTGAAGAAAAATAAAATTTAAATATAATTGACTCTAAATATAGTAGTACATACTTTTATTATTTCCTTTAAGTTATCATTACAAAGCATTTGTATGAAAAAAGGAAATTCATCATGCTAAACCAATAGAGTACTTAAATTTAACAATAGAAGAGAAATGCATAAAATTTTATAATATTAATATAATCATTAAAAAAAATTGGGTTGGGCTTAAGTTGAACTAGGCTTTAAAAAGAGCTTGAACTTGACGCATTTTAGATAACAAGCTTTTCTAAAATAGATTATTTGTTTAGACTTATATCTATATTTTTTAGACTGGGCTTATCATGTTAAACAAGCTTTTTGACCTATGATTAGGTCTATGCAAGCCTAGCCTAACAGGTCATGAACATCACAATAGGAATACCACACTTTAAAATCAAATCTTTCAAATCTCATATTTTATTAACAACACTTGGAAGTTGCCTAAAATCTCGTAATCGAACATGACAAATCTATGCAAACAACCAAATTTAGTTTACTTCACAATTTCTCAATAATATAAACAATACATTAATCACAATGGCCTATACATGGCCTACAAAACATCATGCACTTGCAAAACCCAAAACACTTGACCACTCATAGCCAAAACACTAGAGCATAACCCAAACATCCTCTAATTAAATAACACACCCAAAGCTTTTGGTAAGTCCATCAGTCCCAAAGTACTTCAACCAATTAATTGCTAATATGAAAAATAAACATAAAGAAGTGGGTTAAGTTTACTGTTGATTTAAGCAGTGTATAAATAATAAGGTGTATAGAATGGAAAATGAACATACATTAGAGTTTTTTTATAATTGAACATTTGCATGAATAATTAAATCATATTTCAATTTACAAATAATAAAAAATACATCAAAGTACTTGAATAACAATTCCTTAATTTGAAATATAAAATAAAATATAAAAATATACATGGAAAAGGGATTCTATATGAAAGAACTATCATTGCCATTGAGTGCCGCCACACGGTATACATGCCACAAATAGTGCCACAGCACATATATTATAATATAATCACTACCAAGTGCCATCACATAGTAGACATCTCACAATTAGTGTCACCACACTTTTATCATATAATTTCACTACTAAGTGTTGTCACGTGGTGCATTTATCATAGCTAATGTTGCTACACTTTAATCATATTGTCACATCTCATACCACCATCATAATAAATATAATACACTTCAATTAGGTGCACCTAGGATTCTAAACAAATTCTCATCTATCACTTTAGATAATAGTAAAGCAAAATAAAAAAATAACTTAAAATAACTTAAAAGAAATAGTATAAAAGTTCAATCATAGTTAAATAATGACAGACAACAAAATCACATACAGGGTTGGTTTGAAGAACTAAAACAAACTATAAATCAATAAATAAATAAATAACATTTTCTGCTGAAGGCAAAGATAATTTGGGAAAAATATAAAATAAATATAAAATGATAAATTAGATTTTCACCCATGCACACGTATGTACGCGCACACACATGGATGAAGATTTTAAGATTTACAATTTGTTTCCTTTGAGATGGTAGAGCATGAAAACTTAAAAATGAAAGATGGGCAAGAAGACATAATTAAGGAATGAAATGAAAATTGTTTTTTTATTATTTATACATTCACTAATTAAGATCAATAATAAAGGTACCTTTTTCTATTGGCTCAAGTTTAAATTATGTGCCTTTTTTTATTGGCTCAAGATTAAATTCTGATTAAAAGAATATTCTCAATGTTATCTAAAAATCATATTTCACATAAAATTTATAATTTAGTTATTCAACTAACATCTATAATTATCCATTTAACTAAATATATTTTCTAATATATATAGCCCTAATTTTTGTCTAAGTTTTCTATCATTGCAACTAACCTAAGGTTTTCAAATCAAGCTTCCTAAATTCAGATTAAGTAGTGTGGGCATCACACTTTTAGAGATAGAGACTAGAAATTCCCAATTTGAAGGTTCATTCATGGCAATAATATAAAGGAGAGTAAGCTACAGATTTCAAACCAATCCATATTTACATAAATGCCCAATTAAAGTCTTTGGGCCCTTGTGTGAATTTTATATGATTTAATTGTTTCATGATTTATGAAGCTTTTAGTTGCAAAGTCCAAATGAACTAATAAACTAAATGACAAACTAATAATGCATAAACAACAAATAAGCTATGCCCTTTGCATAAATAGAGAATGGAACAAAAATGCTTTTTGCTACGACAGTCTCAGATTATTACATAAAAATGAACTGTCTATCTAACCCATGTTTTGTGTTCCATAATAACATTTATAATGAATTGACCAAGAAGGTTATAACGCTAAAAGTTTTTTAATGTTAGAAGCAAAATGAGATTACTCTAGTAAAAAAGAATGTTGAATTTCATGACTATCTCTAATGGCTAGAAGATGCAAAATGTTTGTAGATACAAAGCGAATTCAACTGAACAAAGGGTAGACAAAAAAAAATGTAATTCAAAATTTTTGTAAAATATACTCACTTAATATTTGGTTTATTTGCTTATTAGAAGCAAAAATGTCTTGAGCTTGAAAGTGTGTCAAAAGAGATAAAGTCATCTTAATGAATCTAAAAAAATACTAAGTGATAAAAGTCAATGATTAACTATATAAAACCTGGTAAAAGTTTGTAGTGATATGTGGAAGCTAGTGTTAGTGGTGAGTATGAAGTAAAAACTATCCTCTTTCTAAGTTTGTTGTTCTTTAGTGACGAAAATCTCTTAAGAATGTTAAGGCAATTAGTTGTAAGCCAAGAGACTAAACTAGGATAAAATTTTTGTGTGTACTATTTCTTTCTATTATTTCTTTAAATTTGCTAAGCTTACTTCCTCCACTTTTGGAGGATCACGTTTGAGTTACATAGTTGCATAATTACTAATTTTGTTTTGCTTCATTTTCATATTGTTGCTCATCTTTTATCATTAACTATATTTAATCTTGGTAAAAGTCATTAATTTACATATTTATTTGTTATAATTATTGAACTCATTTTCTTGTGTTAAACTTTGTTTACATTCTTTATTTTTTAAACAATTATTTTTAGAAGGCAGTTAATCCTTCATTTTTGTAAAGGTAAAAATCTTTTTTTTTTTTTGCACAATACACTTATTTATTCCCTCTAAATGTGTTTATCAATATAATTAGTGGCAATAATTTACAGTTTCAAGTCTTTGTTTACATTCTTTATTTTTTAAACAATTATTTTTAGAAGACGGTTAATCCTCCATTTTTGTAAAGGTAAAAAATCGTATTTTTTTACACAGTACACTTATTTATCCCCTCTAAATGTGTTTATCAGTATAATTAGTAGCAATAACTTACAATTTCAAGTCAAAAGAGCAAAAATAGTCCCCCGCGGTAGAACCAAATTATTAAACCCAATTGCCAGAATAACAATTATTAATATAATATCAGTGTTTCAACACCCACAATCACACATTGAATAGAGTCCTAAAACAATAAAACCCATAATCACACATCGAACAGAGTCCTAAAAAAATAAAACATAAGACATCAAACAAACTCAGATATTGAGTTAGTGCATTACAAAAACGGAGCCTTTTAGTATATCATGCACGTTCTGTTTTCCAAGGATATTATTAAGTTACAAACAGAAAAATATAGGGAATCATTACAACACTGATGAATATAAACAAGAATAATTATTATAAAAAACCTGAATATAAATAAAGGGAAAAAAACACTTTATCACTGACCTCAACTGCAACTTGTTCCCATTCGGCAGAATCTTTGAAGCTTTGTGGCCATAGCGACATAGATTTGATGTACCACACCATCAAAGATCCAAAAATAAGCATGATTCCATGCTCTATTGAGGAATAGAGAACCACAAACTACCCAGGAGCCCACTACAAATCCAACTCCTATTCCAAGATACAATGACTTCAAAAAAGTGTCATCATCATTTCCTTCAACCAGCATCGTATTGTCTAGTTGTTCTTATATTGTGCAGTTCTTTTGGAACGGAGCTCCACAAAGTTTTAGGATTCCTAGTGTAACTCCATGCATTAAAACTTTGAAGCTGGGTCCCCAGTGGAATTTCTCCACTGAAATTGTTGTTTGACACGTTTAAAACACTTAAAAAAGACGAACTGGAAATTCTCTGAGGAATTTTCCCATGAAGATTGTTATGGGAGAAATCAAGAGACTCTAGATATTTCATCCTTCCAATATGCTCTGGTATCTTTCCTATCAAATGATTATAAGACAAGTTCAAGGATTGCAATTTGTTAAGCCAAAACAATTGTAGAGGAATTTCTCCAGAGAGTTTGTTAGCTGAAAGGTCAATACTCCGCACAGGTTTCAGGGTTTTAAAGTACTCTAATTGTTGATCTTTTGTATGCAAATCAATTTTGAATTTATAGGGAGTCACTATGCCATCCCATGCAGCTAGATTACCGACTTCACTACTTAAAGCATTATTTGGAAGTCCTGAAACCAAGAAAGTTAAGTTGTGTAGACAATGAGGGATAGGTCCTGAGAGTTTGTTATTCGCAAGATTCAATAGAATTAAATTAGAGAGGCTACATAGCTCTGGTGGAATGTTTCCAGTGAATTGATTGGATCTCAATTGCATAACTGATACATTTTGTTGCACCCATTTTGGTATACTTCCAGAAAAGTTGTTTTTTCAAGATTAATGAGCAACAAAGATGTGCAATTTCGGAACATCCATGGTATATCTCCAGAAAAGCCATTATTATGCAAATCTAGTGACCTAAGCTCAAGTAATGAACCCATTGTTAGAGGAACTTCATTGGATAGCTTGTTACTCCCCAAGTATATGTAAGACAGCTCTCGCCAATTGCTTCAACAATTAGGAAGTTCCTCAGTTAGAAAATTATTTGATATATCCAAATACATCAAATGATTTTTCTCACTCTCAATGTGACACAATAGAGGAGATAAAGGTTTTGATTGTAATACCTAATATATATATATATATATATATATAATATAAATAAATAAATAATATATTTTAGGTTAAAAAAATATATAAATAATTTTTAAATTTATTTTAGGTTCATAGAAAAAAAATTTTAAGGACTTTTCTAATTTTTTTAAATATCAATTAATGCATATTAAGCTTTCTAGGGGGCAAAAGTGTAAATTGAGCTAAAGATATTTTAATAACCCAAAAAGCACACTCTCTCTCCCTTTTGCTCATATGATGCAACATCCTTCTTCTTCTTCATCTTTTCTCTCTCCCGAAAGCAACCACTCCAACATCCTTTTCAAGCTTCCTTGTCTCCTTTGTTTTTTTCATTTTTCCATTCTTCCTTCAACGACACAACGTTGGATCTCCACCCATTATGCAACAACCTTCAGCAAGCTCCGATTAGCTTTAATCATCGGTGAGTTCTCTACTTGGCTGACCATGAACCACCACGAGAGGAAAAAGAGAGAGAGAGAGAGAGTGAGAGAGTGAGAGTGGAAGTGGAAGAAGAAAGAAAGCAAATGGTGTGGGTTTATTTTCTCTCTTGTGCTAATGGTTTCCTCCCCTTGTTGTTCCCCATTTTTTTTCCATTCAATTTCTTTTCTAAAATTTTGATTCTTTCATTTTCATATGGTGGTTGCCGTGGCTGGACATTCAAAGGGGGTTTCATTATTGAATCTTTAAAATAACAAATTATCACCCTTACTTCCAATTATCATGTACTTTAAAGTAAGTTTTAAATTTAATTAGAGTTATGGGAGCTTAGATTCAAAAACCCCAAATTTAGGGTTAGTATTTAGGATAGAAAAGTATATAAAATTTATGGATTTATGTTTTAGGGAGTATATTAAGTTATATAAATAGTTATAGATGTAATTGGAATGGCCAAAATAATTTATATTGGTTATAATTTTAAGTTATATCAGGAAAACTCATTCAACTGAGACTCAGCATTAAAGAATAGGAATTTGGGATTTATACTATTAGTCCTAACTGGTGAGTGTGTAGATAATGAAGTGGTATATCTATTTCATTCCACTTTATATTTTCTATGGTGAAACTTTTAATTGTGTGATTTATGTGCTCTATTCCTTAGGGAAACAAATCGATGCTTTCAAAACTTCAAAATGGATATGTATATATATTCTTATGATGATTTAATAAATTTATCAAAAGAAATTAATAGTTGAAATATGGCATGATATATTTTTGTGAAATGCAAAAGAATGAATTGTATAGAAAGAAAGTGGTGGTGTGTATATGTTAATTTATGAGGAGAGTATTTTGTGTTGTCTTGTGATCTCATATGTTATAGAAATTAAAATAAAGGTTAACTTACCTTAGTTAATTATTTATTTACTTCTTTAATTCCTTATTTATTTTTTATAACTAAATGTCATTTGAAGAAATTTTATTTTAATTAATTTTATTTTATATAATGAATGAGAATCTAGTTAGGATCCCGTAACCGTTAACGGAGATAACGGCCTAGGTGCATCTAGAATAAGTTGTGAATAGTGATGGCAATGTGATGTGATGTATCCAGTGCTGCGATCTGAGGTACTAGATATATATTGTGAAAGTGATAAGATTGGATGAATCCAAAGAAATGCCATGATATGTGATGATGTGGTTCGATGATTTGATTCTTTTCTATAATACCCATTCTTATAATATTTTCCTTATATTTAGAAAATATAGATTTTATCTAAAGGTTTCTTTTTTATTTAAATAATTATTTTTCATTTTATCCATAAACTTTATTGCCTAAATTATTTGATAATCATTGATTTTTTTTTTTAAAACTCTGGTATACACTTGTTTTCCCTTTATGTACTTTATTATTTATACACTCACTAAGCCAGTGGTAGGCTTATCCCTCTTCTTTCCTTATTTTTCAGACCAGAGAGTAAATGAGTAAAGTGATCTGGGAGCTCGTAAGCTACCAGACTCTTAGAGTAGGTGTTTAATTTTGTGAAATTGTGTCAGACTCCATGATGTGGTGGCATTTAGGTGTAGAGAAAGAGTTTTGAAATTGTCCATGTTATATGGTCACTTATAATATGTAAATATTATTTATACTTTCCTAACTAGGCATTTTGATTATATGTAACTTGTTGTTGCTGGTACTAGTGCTAGTTTAGTTTATTTTTCAGGATGGGATGTCCAATTTTTAGGAGAGATGCTGCCGAATTTTTGGTAGCCCCTAATGACATAATGAACTAAATATTAAATTTTCTAAAACTTGTGAGTATATGGGTTAGTTAAAATATGTGATATAACAGTTGACTTTAAATTTTGTAAGGCTTGCTAGGCTAACCCAATCTCCAGATTAGTTTAGCCTATGTGCCGGTCAGAATTTGGGTCGTGACAAAGTTGGTATCAGAGCCGGGTTATGTCTAGGTCCTAGTAGCCACAGGATTGGGAAGTAATAGAATCTTGTGTGTAATTGTGTACCTGGCCAGCACACTTTACATGTAGGAGGCTATTATTGCCAAATCCTAATCA
This sequence comes from Erythrophleum fordii, assembly GCA_032878935.1. NCBI lineage: Eukaryota > Viridiplantae > Streptophyta > Magnoliopsida > Fabales > Fabaceae > Erythrophleum > Erythrophleum fordii. Next base: position 24,551,349 of record JAVQMF010000058.1, on the reverse strand, counting down.
TGGAGTCTCATATCATAGTCAGTGTGTAGTTTATATTTAATTTTTATGTTTCTATTAAAATTATCAATTGTGTGCATATTACTTTTATTTTAGGACGATGTCGCCAAGAAAAAGGATGGCGCCTAGGAGATATATTCTTGATGAGGCTTCTAACTTGCCTCATGACACTACTCCGGCACCTAGAGGCCGAGGGCGAGGGGGTGGTAGAGGTCGCGGATGCAGTGGTGGCCGTAGACCTGAAAAAGATCAAAGAGTTGAAGCCGCTAAAGTGGCAAGAATTGAGGTGCTTGAAGCTGAGCAAGCCAATCCAACATTAGCTGATGTTGTAGCTGGGATGCATGTGATGCAGCAGACTATGATTGTAATGTTAGGTATGATGCAGCAGCAGCAGCAACAACAGGAGCCAGAACAACATGTAGACCCTAGGCCTAAACAAGAACTTAGGCCACAGGGGGAGCAGCTAGTTCTACAGGAAAAGGGTAATGAGGTTCGGTTGGCTGAATTTATGAAACTCAAACCTCCTTCCTTCTTGGGTATAGAAGCAAGTGAAGATCCACAGTACTTTTTGGATGAGATAGGCCAACTTTGTCAGGCACTGGGGTGTGCGTCCACTAGATCAGTTGAATTAATAGAGTTTCATTTGATGGGTATGGCTCGGACATGGTATAAGACCATGATGCAAGGAAGGCCACGAGATTCACCTCCTCTGGGTTGGGGGGAGTTTTCAAAATTATTTATGAGGTGATTCCTTCCACAGACTGTCAAAGATGATAAAGCAAGGGAGTTTGAACTTCTTAGACAGACAGAGGATATGACAGTTTCAGAATATGATATATTATATACTCAAATGTCTAGATATGCTCCACACCTGGTGGCTACTGAAGAAATGTGGGCAAAACGATTTGTTCAAGGTCTTCTAGATTATTTATTTTGATCTGTAGCGAGGACCCATTATGATTCATATGAAGAGGTGGTTGAAAGTGCTAAACTATTTGAAACTCGTAGTAAAAGGAGTAAGGTATTACAAGAGCCGCGTAAGTGGCAACACACTGAGGGTACTCGAGGTGGCTATCAGGGCCAAGGTAGTGGTAATAGATCAAGAGAGATTGGGGTAAGCTATCAAGGACATCATCATCAGGGTTCTCGGTATCAGGGAGGCTATAGTAGCCATCCATCTAGTATGATACCAGTTAATGGAAATGATCAGCCATGCTCCTCTCAGATTAACCGTGACAGAGGGAAATCTTTTAAGACTCTTCCCTCTTGCCTTACTTGTGGGAGAGTTCATACTGGAGTTTGTTTTGGACCAAGGAAGTGTGTTATCAGTGTGGTCAGCAAGGCCACCTCAAAAAAGATTGTCCTACATTATCGACTCGACCATCCTTTAGTTACGCGTCAAACCCTTCAGCGTTATCATCTTCTCCAATACCTGCAGCACCTTTAAGATAGATTGGGGGTTCTTAAGGTCGAGGTTCTAGTGAGGCCCAGTCTAGTGGTAGAGGGTTCAGAGGTAAAGGTCAGGGACAAGTTGGGAGAGGTCAAGCTCATGTTTTTGCTATGACCCATCAGGATGCTTAGACATCAAATGCAGTAGTTGCAGGTATACTTTCGATTTTCTCTTTTGATGCACATGTTTTATTCGATCCTAGGGCTACACATTCTTTTGTATCTCCATTCTTTGCATTACGGTTTGGCAGAGATGCATCACCTCTTGACGAGCTATTAGCAGTGGCTACACCTATAGGAGATGTAATTATAGCTGATTGTGTGTATAGATCATGTGAAATTCTAGTTGGAGAAAATCGATTACTAGTAGACTTAATAATCCTCGACATGACGGACTTTGATGTAATCTTAGGTATGGATTTGTTATCATCTTCTCATGCCATACTTGATTGTCATAATAAAGTTGTGAAATTTAAATTGCCAGAAGGAGGAACTATTACTTATCAGGGTGATCGAAGCTTGGCACCTAACAATTTAATCTCTACCTTGAGTGCTAGAAGGTTATTGCGAAAGGGGTGTAAAGGCTATCTAGCAATGGTTAGCGACACATGGGTGACAGAAATAAGTCTAAAAGAAGTACCTATAGCATGTAAATTCCCTGATGTTTTTCCAAAAAAGTTGCTAGGTTTACCACCGGATAGAGAGATTGAGTTCTGTATAGATTTGATTCCTAGCACCTCACTTGTGTCTATACCCCCATATTTTATGGCTCCAGCAGAACTTAGAGAGTTAAAAGAACAATTGCAAGATCTTCTTGATAAAAGCTTCATACGCCCTAGTTCTTATTCTTGGGGTGCCCCGGTGTTATTTGTGAAGAAGAAAGATGGATCTATACGGCTTTGTGTTGATTATAAGCAATTGAATAAGGTGACAGTAAAGAATAAATATCTATTGCCACGAATAGATGACTTGTTTGACCAATTTCAAGGAGCTCAATGCTTCTCTAAAATTGATTTGAGGTCAGGGTACCATCAATTGAGGATCAAAGGAGAAGATATTTCAAAAACAACTTTTAGGACTCGTTATGGGCATTACGAGTTCTTGGTCATGTCTTTTGGGCTAACAAATGCTCCAGCAGCTTTTATGGACTTGATGAATTGAGTCTTCAAATCATATTTAGCCCACTTTGTGATTGTATTTATTGATGATATTCTTGTATACTCGAAGAGTAAAGAGGAACATGAACAACATTTATGAATGGCCTTGCAAACCTTAAGAAAGCATCGTTTATATGGTAAATTTTCAAAATGCAAGTTTTGGTTAGAAAATGTGGCTTTCTTAGGACACACAGTATCCAAAGTTAGGATTAGTGTGGATCCGAAGAAAATAGAGGCAGTCTAGAATTGGCTTAGACCTACTACGGTGACGGAGATACGTAGTTTTCTTGGATTACTAGGATATTATCGTAGATTTGTTAAAGATTTTTCTAAACCTGCAGCTCCTTTAATCAAGTTGACAAGGAAGGGCATAAAATTTCAGTGGTTTGATGCTTGTGAGCATAGTTTTCGACAGCTAAAAGATTGTCTGACTTCCGCACCGGTGTTAGCTCTTCCATCGGGGAGTAGGGGTTATACAGTATATTGTGATGCTTCAAGAGTAGGTTTGGGTTGTGTCTTAATGTAACATGGGAAGGTGATAGCTTATGCATCTAGACAACTTAAGAAACATGAGCAGAACTACCCTACTCATGATCTTGAAATGGCTGCAGTGATCTTTGCTTTAAAAATATGGAGGCATTACTTGTATGGTGAGACCTGTGAAATTTACACTGATCATAAGAGTCTCAAGTATATTTTCCAACAACGAGATTTGAATTTAAGGCAAAGAAGATGGATGGAGCTTTTGAAAGACTATGATTGTAATACTTTGTATCATCTTAGAAAAGCTAATGTGGTTGTAGATGCATTAAGCAGAAAATCAATAGGTAGCTTGGCCCACATAGCTGAAGTCAAAAGGCCAATGGTGAAAGAATTCTAAAAGCTTGAGGAGGGTGGAGTAAGATTAGAGATTATAGAATCTTGTGCTTTAGTAGCTCATGTTCAACTCCGTTCTAGCTTAGTAAATAGAATCAAGGCTACGTAAAACCAAGATCCTCAGATGAAGAAGCTCATTGAAGAAGTTCAGGAAGGGAGGCTACAAGAGTTCTCAGTGGACTCTGAAGGCATTTTAAGGTGCGATTATAGGTTATGTGTGACGAATGTAGAAGACTTACGAAGTAAAGTGTTAAAGGAATCTCATCATTCAACTTATACTTGTCATCCAAGTTCTAATAAAATGTACCAAAATTTAAAAGGGTTATATTGGTGGAAAGGGATGAAAAAGGATGTGGCGGAATTTGTATCTAAATGCTTAGTGTGTCAACAAGTGAAGGCTGAGCACCAAAAGTCTGCAGGCTTGCTTCAGCAAATTGAAATACCAGAATGGAAGTGGGAGAGAATTACGATGGACTTTGTAACTAGATTACTTAAAACTATCAGGGGTTATGATTCAGTATGGGTGATTGTAGACTGCTTGACCAAGTCTGCTCACTTCTTGCCTGTGAAAACTACTTATAGTGTAGCTCAATATGCTAAACTTTACTTGGATGAAATTGTTTCTCCTCATGGTGTACCGGTATCCATTATTTCAGACCGTGGCCCACAATTTATGGCTAAGTTCTGGAGGTCTTTTCAAGAAACACTTAGAACTAGATTGGATTTTAGTACTGCCTTTCATCCTCAAACAGATGGGTAGTCTGAACGTACAATTCAAATATTAGAAGATATGTTATGTTCATGTGTCTTAGACCTTGGTGGGAGTTAGGATAAATACTTGCCTTTGGTGGAAGTTGCTTACAACAACAGTTATCAATCAAGCATTCAAATGGCTCCTTTTGAAGCACTATATGGTAGGCATTGTAGGTCGCCTATTGGATGGTTTGAAGTGGGTGAATCAACACTATTAGACCCAGACCTAGTTCAGGAGTCAGTAGCCAAGGTAGAGCTGATCCGTGAAAGGCTATTGATTGCTCAAAGTAGACAAAAGTCTTATGCCAATCACAAGAGACGTGATTTAGAATTTGCAGTTGGAGATCTTGTGTTCCTATATGTATCGCCAATGAAAGGTGTCTTAAGGTTTGGTAAGAAGGGAAAGCTAAGCCCTAGGTACCTTGGGCCATTTGAGATTCTTGAAAGGATAGGAAATGTAGCTTATCGTTTGGCTCTTCCACTAAACTTTGCAAATGTTCATCTCGTCTTTCATGTATCAATGCTTCAGAAGTATTTACATGATCCTTCTCACGTGCTTCGACCACAAACAATACAATTAGATGAGCAACTCTCTTATGAAGAGCAACCCGTGGCCATAGTTGATAGATAAGTCAAGAGATTAAGGAACAAAGATATAGTTTTAGTAAAAGTGATGTGGCAGAATCATTCCAAGGAGGAAGCAACATGGGAAGTTGAGGAAGTTATACGTGAGAAGTATCCATACCTTTTCGAATCTATTGGTAAGGAGCTTGCTTAAAATTTGAAGGATCGAATTTCTTAAGGGGGAAGAATGTAATACCTAAAATATATATATATATATATATAATAAATAAATGAATAAATAAATAAATAAATAAATAAATAATATATTTTAGGTTAAATATATATATAAATAATTTTTAAATTTATTTTAGGTTCATAGAAAAAAAAATTTTAAGGACTTTTCTAATCTTTTTAAATATCAATTAATGCATATTAAGCTTTCTAAGGGGTAAAAGTGTAAATTGAGCCAAAGATATTTTAATAATCCAAAAAGCACACTCTTTCTCCCTTTTTCTCATCTGATGCAACGTCCTTCTTCTTCTTCATCTTTTCTCTCTCCCGAAAGCAACCACTCCAGCGTCCTTTTCAAGCTTCCTTGTCTCCTTTGTTTTTTTTCATTTTTCCATTCTTCCTTCAACGACACAACAGTGGATCTCCACCCATTACGCAACAATCTTCAGCAAGCTCCGATTAGCTTTAATCATCGGTGAGCTCTCTACTTGGCTAACCATGAACCACCACGAGAGGAAAAAGAGAGAGAGAGAGAGAGAGTGAGAGAGTGAGAGTGGAAGTGGAAGAAGAAAGAAAGCAAATGGTGTGGATTTATTTTCTCTCTTGTGCTAATGGTTTCCTCCCCTTGTTGTTCCCCATTTTTTTTTCATTCAATTTCTTTTCTAAAATTTTGATTCTTTCATTTTCATATGATGGTTGCCGTGGCTGGACATTCAAAGGGGGTTTCATTATTGAATCTTTAAAATAACAAATTAACACCCTTACTTCCAATTATCATGTACTTTAAAGTAAGTTTTAAATTTAATTAGAGTTATGGGAGCTTAGATTGAAAAAACCCAAATTTAGGGTTAGTATTTAGGATAGAAAAGTATATAAAATTTACGGATTTATGTTTTAGGGAGTATATTAAGTTATATAAATAGTTATAGATGTAATTGGAATGGCCAAAATAATTTATATTGGTTATAATTTTAAGTTATACCAGGAAAACTCATTCAACTGAGACTCAGCATTAAAGAATAGGAATTTGGGATTTATACTATTAGTCCCAACTGGTGAGTGTGTAGATAATGAAGTGGTATATCTATTTCATTCCACTTTATATTTTCTATGGTGAAACTTTTAATTGTGTGATTTATGTGCTCTATTCCTTAGGGAAACAAATCGATGCTTTCAAAACTTCAAAATGGATATGTATATATATTCTTATGATGATTTAACAAATTTATCAAAAGAAATTAATAGTTGAAATATGGCATGATATATTTTTGTGAAATGCAAAAAAATGAATTGGATGGAAAGAAAGTGGTGGTGTGTATATATTAATTTATGAGGAGAGTATTTTGTGTTGTCTTATGATCTCATATGTTATAGAAATTAAAATAAAGGTCAACTTACCTTAGTTAATTATTTATTTACTTCTTTAATTCCTTATTTATTTTTTATAACTAAATATCATTTGAAGAAATTTTATTTTAATTAATTTTATTTTATATAATGAATGTGAATCTAGTTAGGATCGCGTAACCGTTAGCGGAGATAACGGCCTAGGTGCATTTAGAATAAGTTGTGAATAGTGATGGCAATGCGATGTGACATATCCAGTGCTGCGATCTGAGGTACTAGATATATATATTGTGAAAGTGATAACATTGGATGAATCTAAAGAAATGCCATAATATGTGATGATGTGGTTTGATGATTTGATTCTTTTCTATAATACCCATTCTTATAATATTTTCCTTATATTTAGAAAATATAAATTTTATCTAAAGGTTTCTTTTTTATTTAAATAATTATTTTTCATTTCATCCATAAACTTTATTGCCTAAATTATTTGATAATCATTGATTTTTTTTTAAAACTCTGGTATACACTTGTTTTCCCTTTATGTACTTTATTATTTATACACTCACTAAGCCAGTGGTAGACTTATCCCTCTTCTTTCCTTATTTTTCAGACCAGAGAGTAAATGAGTAAAGTGATCTGGGAGCTCGTAAGCTACCAGACTCTTAGAGTAGGTGTTTAATTTTGTGAAATTGTGTCAAACTCCATGATGTGGTGGCATTTAGGTGTAGAGAAAGAGTTTTGGAATTGTCCATTTTATATGGTCACTTATAATATGTAAATATTGTTTATACTTTCCTAACTAGGTATTTTGATTATATGTAACTTGTTGTTGCTGGTACTGGTGCTAGTTTAGTTTATTTTTCAGGATGGGATATCCAATTTTTAGGGGAGATGCTGTTGAATTTTTGGTAGCCCCTAATGACATAATGAACTAAATATTAAATTTTCTAAAACTTGTGGGTATATGGGTTAGTTAAAATATGTGATATAATAGTTGACTTTAAATTTTGTAAGGCTTACTAGACTAACCCAATCTCCAGATTAGTTTAGCCTACGCGCTGGTCATGGCTCAGAATTTGGGTCGTGACATTGATAAAAAGTTGTAAGTCAAATCTAAAACAAGAACACTAGCTGGTATATGAGGAAGTTGTCATTTGCATTTATTAAATGACATAAATATAATTTGATAGGTTAGCAAGTTTAATATGTCTCCACTAATTGAGTTGTGAGACAAATCCAAAAACAAATAGGCTTGTTCAAGGCTTTTTGGAAGAGTACCACTCAAGTTATTGAAGCTAATATCTAACATTAATAACACTGATGATTATTCAGTATAGTTATCATTTAATACCGCCACATAGTGATTATTTATTATCTTAACTAGGTGCATCTTGGCTATTATCCCCGCTAACGGCTACGAAATTCTAACTAGATTTCCATCCAAACTTTTGAAATGAAATCGTTTAAATAAAGTAAATATTGGTAAGTAAAAATTTAAATCAAGTAACGAAAGTAATTTAGATAAAATAAAAACAATAAATCAATGAGATTAAATAATAAAATTGTAAATAAAATTCACCATTTGAAATTAGGAATGGAATAATGAGATAACAAGCATTGAATTTAGCAGTCTATCATTTCCCCACACTCGTTTAGAAATAGGTAATACCACTACTTCCATATTTCATACTTTACACTTGCACTTCTCATAAAACATGATTTTCCTCTCCACACATACACATACTTCCACACACAATTTGCAACTCAAAGTATAAAATATAAGATTATTTTCCTTGACAACGCAAATAATTTAAATCACTAAATATGAAGTTTGGGCTAGCAATACAAAAACATAGAATAAAAAAAAAAACTATCACATTGCTATTTATACACTCACCTATGGGAGCCAATAATAGAAGCCATAAATTCTTACAATTTTGAATAGATCTCCAATTGAATGAGTAGTCTCAATATCATCTATGATTATATTGGGCATAAGAAAATTACCTTAATTACTCAATTAGCTTCTAATACATTTAATATAATTAATTTCACCCTCTAGAACCTAAACCCATAATTATAGCTTTAAGTTTTCTAATGCCACTATTAATCCTAGGTTTTAGATTTCACAAATTAACTATCATAATTTAATTTAAGCTTATAAAATTTAATTTGAGCTTAGAATATAAATAAGCAAGTTAGAAGTGTCAATTCATACTTTAAAGGTTTAAATAAAAAAAAAGCCCCAAGTTTGAAGCTCCGCCCACGGCGAAGATGAAAAAGAAAGCTGTAATTAAGGTTTTGGATCACTGTTGGCATTAAAATGAAGCAAAAATGGAAGCTAAAACCAAGGAGAAGGAAACCCATACACAAGAGAAGAGGAAGTACAAAAATGGAGCTTACCATATATGGCTCTCCCCTCTACGCATCATCCACAACTCCATAGCGTTAGGTGATCAAAATAGGAAGATGGTAGCGGTGTTACACGATGAGGCATGGCCAGTGAGCAATGAGGAAATGAAAAAAAAATGAGAGAAGGAAAAGAAGAAGGGGTTGCATGTGGAAGATTGTAGAAATGTCAAAGAAAGAGAAGAAAAGTAGGGAAGGGACATGTTGCGTTGGATAAGAAATAAGAAGAAAGAAAAGAAATCATATTATAAAGAAAAAAGAAAAATTTATAAAAGGCATCTAAAGTTTTCTCTAATGGAATTTATTTAAGGAAGGGTTATTTCTACACCTCTAAAATGAAAATAAAAACTCTACAATATTTAGAATTTTCATGCCAACTCATTTTTAAAATTTTGAGAGATAAAATATCTCCATAAATATAAGAGGGATATCAAAATAGCTCCTTAAAATAATTTTAAATCTCTAGAATTATTTTTAAAATTATCTAAATATTATATTTATCCTAAAAATAATTTAATTGAATTTAATTAATTATTTTACTATTATTAATTTTAGTTTGGATTATTACACTAGTACATTTCACAATTTCTTAACAATGTAAACAATGCAGTAATCACAATGACCTTTGTATGGCCTACAAAGCATTACCACACTTGCACAACTCAAAACACTTGACTACTCATAGCCACAACATTGGCGCCTAACCCAAACATCCAATAATTAAACAACATAACCAAAGTTTTTGGAAAGTCTGAGTCCCAGGTTACTTCAATTAACTACATGCTAATTTAAAAAATAAATATAAAAAAATAAGGTGAGTTTACTATTGACTCAATAAGTATATAAATAATAAAATATGCAAAAAGAAAAACAAGTATATATTAGAGTTTTTTTATAATATAGCATTTAAATAAATAATTAAACCATATTTCATTTTATAAATAATAATAAGAATACATTAAAGTACTTGAGTAACAATTCTATAATTTGAAATATAAATTAAAATATGAAAAAATATATAAAAAATGATTTCATAAAAAATACCATCACCACTACTGAATGCTATTGCACAGTAGGCATCTCAGAATTAGTGCTGCTGCACTTTTACCATATCATTTCATAACCAAGTACCGCCACATGGAGCACTTATCATAGTTAGCACTTCTACACTTTTATCATATTATCACATCTTGTAGCGCCATGACACTAAATATATTTTACCTTAACTAGGTGCACCTAAGATATTAGGTGGAATCCATCACTTTTGAACAATAGTAAAAGAGAACAAATAAATAAAATCAAAACAGTTAGAAGAATACTGTAGGAATTCAATCATAAATCACAAAATCACATAAAGGGTTGGTTTAGAAAACTAAAACAAATCATGAATCAATAAAATAAATAAAAGAGAAACCTTAATATAAATAAAGAAATAAATAAGATTTATGAAGAGTGCATTATTGATAGATGGCATGAAGATGTTAAGAGTATTATTACAATGACACATTTTATTATTTAGGTAATGAATATAATTAAAATTTTAACTTCATTTACCAATTAAATAAGTTGCTTTGAAAATCAAAATAAAAATTCAAATTTTAATCTTGCTTGGGTACCATCTAGAGGTAAGCAAGAGTAGGCTTGACAATATTTGACCATTGGTAAGGTAGAAATTCTCAAATAATGGTCATGAATTGTATAATTAGTAGCAACAATCTATAGGTTAAAGGTCAGAAGAGGAAACATAGTCCCTCTTCGTAGAACCAACTTATTAAACTCAGTTAGTAAGACAATAATTATTAATATAAAATCAATGATTCAAACGCACAATCACACGGGGAACAGAGTCCTAAAACAGTAAAGCATAGACATTAAACAATTAAACCCATATACTAAGTCATTGCATTACATAAACAGAGCCATCTAGGATATCATGCACTTGGTTCTGTTTTCCAAGGATATTACGAAGCAACAAACAGAAATAAGGAATCATTACAACATTGATGAGTATGTTTATAGACAAGAATAATTATGAAAAAAAAAACCTGAATTTAAATAAAGAAAAAAGTACTTTATAACCGACCTCAGCTGCAACTTGTTCCCATTCAGTGGAATCTTCGAAGCTTTACGGCCACAGCAACATGGATTCGGTCTACCACGCCATCAAAGAACAGAAAATAAGTGTGCCTCCATGCTCTGTTGAGGAATAGAGTACCACAAACTACCCAGAAGCCCATTGCAAATCCAACTCCCATTCCAAGATACAATGACTTCAAAAAAGTGTCATCATCATTTCCTTCAACCAATTTTGTATTGTCTAGTTATTCTTGTATTTTGCAGTTCTTTAGGAGAGGAACTCCACAAAGTTCAGGATTTCCAGCGTAACTCCATGCATCAAAACTTTGAAGCTGGGTCCCCAATGGAATTTGTCCACTGAAATTATTGTATGACAGGTTCAAATCACTTAGAAAAGACAAACTGGAGATGCTCTGAGGAATTTTCCCCCGAAGATTGTTATGGGAGAAATCAAGAGACTCTAGATCTTTCATCCTTCCGATCTGCTCTGGTATCTTTCCTGTCAAATGATTATAAGACAAGTTCAAGGATTGCAATTTGTTGAGCCAGACCAATTGTGGAGGAATTTCTCCAGATAGTTTGTTAGCTGAAAGGTCAATACTCCGCACAAGTTTCAGGTTTTTCAAGTACTCCAATTGTTGACCTTTTGTATGCAAATCAATTTTGAATTTATATGGAGTCATTACGCCGTCCCATGCAGCTAGATTACCAGCTTCGCTACTTAAAGCATTGTTCGGAAGTCCTAAAACCAAGCAAGTTAAGTTGTATAGACAATGAGGCATGGGTCCTGAAAGTTTGTTATCCGCAAGATCCAATACAATTAAATTAGAGAGGCTACATAGCTCTGGTGGAATGTTGCCAGTAAATTGATTGGATCTCAATTGCACAATTGATACATTTTGCTGCATCCATTTTGGTATACTTCCAAAAAAGTTGTTTCCTTCAAGATTGATGAGCATCAAAGATTTGCAATTTCGTAACGTCCATGGTATATCTCCAAAAAAGCCATTATTATGCAAATCTAGTGACCTAAGCTTAAGTAATGAGCCCATTGTTGGAGGAACTTCACCTAATAGCTTGTTACTCCCTAAGTTTTGTAAGACAATTCTGCCCAATTGCTCCAACAATCAGTAAGTTCCGACTAGAAAATTATTTGATACATCCAAATACTCCAAATAATATTTCTCATTCTCAGTGTGACACAATAGAGGAGATAAAGGTCCTGAGAAAGAGTTGTGAGCCAAATCCAAAGCAATGAAACTAGCTGATATATGAGGAAGCGGTCCTTTGAATTTATTAAATGACATAAATATAAATTCACTGGTTAGCAACAAGTTTGATATGTCTCCACTCATTGAGTTGTGAGACAAATCCAAGAACAAAGAGGCCTATTCAAGGCTTTTTGGAAGAGTACCACTCAAGTTGTTGAAGCTAATATCTAACACGGATAACGCTGCTGTGTTTCCAAAACTTGAAGGAATGGAACCATGAAATAAGTTATTAGAAAGATTAAGAGAAGTTAGGCGATCAAGTTGGCCTAACCAATCTGGTATTGATCCTCCGAGTTTGTTGTTAGACAGATCTAAGACATGCAGATTTCGATAGCTTGAAAAATCTGGAATTTGACCCCTTAAATTACACTTACTGAGATCAAGATAGTGGAGGTCATTGCTAAGATTATTAAACAACCAATTAGGTAATCCATATTTAAAATCATTTAGAGCAAGAGAAAGAGTTGAAAGTGAGCTAAAATTGACTTTCTTAACAGATGGAATGAAGCTGGTCAAATGACAATCTTCCAATGCTAATTCCACGAGAGGTAACGAAGCCAAAGATTGAACCCAATTCGTTTCCATAGGAAGACGAATGCCATTGAGATTGAGATTTGCCAGGGAAGAAAGTGGAGAAAGCCAATGAAGATTATCAATGTGGAGATGAATATTGTACGCTAAGTCCAGGGAAAGAAGCATAGAAAAATTTGCGGGTGGATGATTATGACCAACAATAGAATTATTGATAGATGGCATGCTTATGCGCTGAAAGTCATTGAAGCTCAAGTCCAAGATTTCCAAAAATTCAAGTCCAAGTAATGAAGATAAGTTAACTTCACCTCTCAAGGATTCTGAGCCATTAGAATTTGGGTTTTGTAGAAGAAGCTTTGTAACTCTGGTCGTGTTGAAGTCACACCAAACTCCTTCCCATGCACAACAATCTTGCTCAGTAGACCATGAGGAGAGGCGGTTGGAAGGATCTACAACGCCTTGTTTGAAGATTAACAGTGAACTTCGTTCCTTGTCATTGCAACAGATGCTTCTGTTGAATTTCACTGCACATAGCAACATCAACAAAACAAATGAAATTTGTGATGGGAAACTAACCATGATATACGTTTAATTATAAGGGAACTTGTCACACCCAAAATGCAACCGCACGATGCTTAAACGAAGAAAATTCTTGAAAAGATGTTTTTGATTCAATTTTTAAAGAAAATGAAAATTGAAATCAAAATTAAAATAAGTAGTAGAGTAACCATCAAAATTTTAATTTTTGAAAAGTTAAAACTTTGGAAAAGTCTTTTTATTTGGAAAATGAGAAAAATGGTCTACGAACCAGAAAATAGATTCGGGAGTCGATTGTGAGTTGGGAAGGTGTTAGAGGTGTTAGGCACCCCACAACACCCGTTGTTAAGAACGGTTACCCTAAGTCAGTTATGCAAAATCAATATGGCCTTTAATCTATTTTAATTCTCCTAACAAATTACATGCAAGATAAAAAATAAAGATACAGAAAATAAAGTTGAAAAAGACAAAGAAGAAATAAATTAAAGAAACAAAATTAGAAACGACAAAATGAAATAAAAGAAATTAAAAAGATGAAAATTGAACAGAAAATTTTATTTACAAGGACGGACTTGACTTAGGGTGAGAGTCTAGGGCCTACGTATCTTTCAGAGGGATCAAAGTCCACGTAATTCGACTGATTGAAAACTATGTTTTGGTTGGGTTTTGTTTTTGTTTTTTATTTATTTATTTATTTTTTTTTATTTGGATTTTGTTTGATTTTTTTTTATTATTATTACTTTAGAGAGAAAAAGAGTAAGAATCATTTGTACTTTTGCAAACAAAACGAATTTAAAGTTAGTTGAGGTATTTTTATTTGCAAAAGGCAGAACCAATTTTACTTCTTTCCTCTTCTTTTTTGTCTTTGTTTTGTTTTTTCTTTTTTTTTTGTTCTTTGTTCTTTTTTTTTTTTTTGCTTTGTTTTTTTTTATTATATTTTGGTTGAAAGGGAAAGGAATATAAAAATAATTTAAACTCTTGCAATTGAAACAATTTTGGAATCAGTTTATGTATTTCCATTTGCAAAACCTAGATTACTCCTATTTCATAATCCTTCCTTTCATTTTGATTTTTTGATTTTTTTTATATTTTTGATCTTTATCTTTCTCACTTTTCTTATACTTTCAATTTTTCTAAATCTGCATAAGTATGAAAAACTTGCTTATTTCCCCTTTTTTTTCTTTTTCCTTGTTTCTACATTTGTTAGTTGCTCTTCCTTTCATGTATAGTTTATTTTTTATCATATTTTTCTTTTTTCAAAAGACATACTACACAAAAAGAGGATAATTATTTTTTGAAACTCTAACTCCTTATTTTTTAGAAGAACCTTAAACCTTTTTTTTTTGTACACTAATAACCAATGATTGAAAAAGATTTCTTTGTTTCCTTTTTGATTTTTTCCTTTTAAAAACATTCTTCTAGAGAAAACTATCCATATTTTTTTAAAAAAAACTTCATTTGATTTTTTTTTTTTTTTTTTAGACAAAATTAATTAGATAGGGTCATTGGAACCCCCAAACTTGCACATAGATAAATAAATAAAATAAATAATAAATAAAACCAAAGAGTACCAAGGGGACTTATTGTCACACATGGCATTCCAGTTGATCCTTGTGTACCTTAGGAGATATAAAATCTCATACGCAGCTACTAAAAAAGGGGTAGAAATAAAATAAAATTAGAACATAAACATCCACATATTTGTAGCTTTTTTGTATTGTGTGTGTCTTTGTCTCATCATGATCCATTATATTTTATACACACATTTCCTTAGAAAAATAGGTGTACAAAAAATCAGTGAAGCTCTTCCTTCCTCTTTCTCAGCCACCTCCTTTTTTTGTCTTCAACGAAGAAGGCTCCATGTATTCTCTCCACCAAATTACCCAGCCCAGGTACAAATGCAATAAAGATGATTTAGGAGCAGAAAGCAAACTAAAATGCAAAACCCGAAAGGCAAAGTAAAAGCCGAAAATCACATGAATTTGCGATAAATGGAGAACATGCTCAGCAACATAAAAGCATAAGTATATGATTACCAAGACCAAGCCATACTTGTTTATGAAGGGACTGTGTCACAACATAACAACGGACCTCAACAAGCACAGAAAAACTATCAGATGACTCATATCGACATGAATAAATGAGCAGAGCCAAGCACATTCACAAAAATTTCTCACCATCGTTCAAATATGGTAACAGATCTCAAAAAATCGTAAAGCAAAGTCCTAATGTCACATTAATAGCAAATCACCTCCATTTAAACTGTGAAACCCTCTAACAATATCCCTAGTTCTAACAACTCAGAACGCACAGTCATATCAGTACTCAGGACTCAATCCAATAGCTTTTGGCCTAAAACATGGGACGTTCGTGTGAGCATCAATTCGAAATATATGTGACAGCAGTGGAAAAATCAACACTAAAGTCCCATGGGACCGTCAGACTCAACATAGCAATTCTCACTGATAAAGTATAATAATCAAATGCCCCTGCTTGTTTCAAACTTCTCTTAGGCATTTTATCGAGCACCTAGTGTGCATACCTCCAAGTATACAATGAATCATAGCATTTCAAACTCCAGTTTACCCATTTCAATTACAGATCACCAGCAACCTCAAGCAAAATTCATTAGAAGTTAGAAAAGGTTTCTAGTACCTTACCTGTGGGGGGCGACGGCAAGAGGACGGACCCTTCCTTCAATCGCAGCTCTTCTCCTTCAACATGTTCCCGGAATCAAGTCTTGGTCCTCTCTGTTTTACTTAACCTGAAAATTCCCTTTCCCGATTTTTCTCAGTTTCTCCTTCGTCTCTAGGTTTTTTCTAAAGGCCCCCTCTGTCTATTTCTCTTTCGGTTCGCCCTCCCTCTTCCGTTCTTCTTCTCGATTTTTTTGAATCTGGTCCCTCTCCCTGTGATTCTTGTTCCCCGAATCCTCTGCTTCCTATTTCAAAAACCCTTCCTTTTTTTTTTTGTCTCCCCCCTCTTCTTCTCGCTGCCTCTCTATATATTCCCAAAGACACCTCACCTCGAATAGGATCAAGCACGCACTCCTCCTTGATCCTCGCTCTCTAAATCTCATTTCCATCTTCGTGATATTGCTCCACTGCCCCTTTGCTGTCTACCTTTCTTCATCGATTCGCGTCCCTATCTCCCTTTTCCATTTTTGCATTTCCTTCCCTCGGCATGCGATGGTGAAAGGGAGATGAGGGGGAGGTCCATTCCTCGAGCCCCTGGCCGCGAGTTACTCCCCTCAAGCCTGCTGAACGATTTTTCTATTTTCGTGTTTTGTCCTCTGCGTCCCTCACGCTGTATGGTCAAACACTTGGGGTTGGGTCAATGGATTCATCGAAGTGGGCTGGGTTGAAGGAATGGGCTTCACCCTTTTTTCTATCTTTGTTTTTCGGCCCATATCCTTTTCATGTTTGGGCCTTTGGGGCCTAGAAGAATTTGGGGTGGGGCTACATTTGTTTGGTTTAATTTTCTCTTTTTTTTTTTGGATCACGTTTTATTTTTATTTTTATTTTTTGGTATTGGGCTTTTGTTCAGAGGAAAAGGGAGCAAGGTTATGGCTTATTTTTCAATTGATTTTTCTTTTGTTTGTCTCTTTTTTTTTGGTATTGTGTCATTTTTTTTTGTTTTTTTTTTGGTTTTTTTTTTGTGTTGGGCTATCTTAGGTTGGTGGATTCTATGGGCTTAAAATCATGGGCCTTGAAATTTGAAGGAGGAAAAATATATACCTTTTTTTAAAAAAACTTTTTCTCCTTCTTCTCTAGTTTTTTTTTTTTCCATTTTTTTCCATATCTCTTTTCCTACTTCTTTTTCTTTATTCTTTTATATTCTACTGTTTTGATTTTTGTTATGTCTGGACAAAATACGGTGTTTACAGAACTAGTGTTCAAAAGGATTTCTATAAGTGAAGCTTTGTTATATCTCTAGCAAGGTTTATACAGGTCACATAGTGAAGTCTATGCTTCTCTGTTCATTTTTAAGTAAGTAAATTCTTGAAAACTTAATTCTAAAAAAGAAATAACGAGTAACTCTATTGAAGTAAATTTTCTAAGAAAATTGCTTTGTCCATGTCTCTTTTAAATAGAGTCATTATACCCATTAAGACTTCAACCTTTAACATTTGATTAAATTTTTTTTTATCTCTATAATTTGAATTAATTTTTAATTTAATTAATGCAGATTAAAAATTTAGAATTAAACTTTTATCTTATCATGGCCTTGAAGAAAATATATTTCTTCTTAGCGTCCGTCATTATCCATTTTGTCTTTTTTCCGTCTTCCACTAATATAGAAACTATATAAAAATGCGCATTCCGTGATCAATGTTATGACTGAAGGAACCTTAAATATAAATAATGCAATAAACAATGATAGATGGTGCGTTAGGATAAAAATAGAGTACAAGTTTGTCATTTAAGAGGTTACGGTATATAGAAACATAAAATGTAAAAATAATCACCTTTTTTATAATAAAGTAAATAATAATAGCAGAAGACGATTAAAGTAGTAGCAAAGTAGATTTACAATATGAAACCAAGAAAAAAAAAAAAGTAGGTTTACATTTTTGTTTTGATACCAAGAACGAAGCGAAAAATACATTACAAGATAACATTATAACTACTATCAGAGAAGAAATGCAATAGCTGCCGAATTTGGTTCTTAGTGCATGGTATGGGGTCCACCGGAGGCAGACACGGGCACTGTGGGGTCCGCCGGAGAAATTATGTAGGAAAACGGCACATGTGTGAAAGGGTCAATATTGGCGGGGCCAAGAATGTTAATTTTGTGGTGAAATTTTGTTCAGTGCATCAGGTAATACCGATCTACAAAAATCAACAGATAAAATTGAATTTATATAGATGAAATTTATATGTAATATAAGTTAAGTTTACATATAAAATAAATTTTAATTATTAAATGTATAAATCACATGACATATTATAATTATAAGTAAAAATTAAATTTTGTTAAGTGCATTAGGTAACACTAACCTAAAAAAATCTTTAAAAAAATTAATAAATAAAATTAAATTTATATAAATAAAGTTTATATGTAATATAAGTTAAGTTTACATATAAAATAAATTTTAATTATTAAGTATATAAATCACGTGACATACTGTAATTATAAATAAAAATTACTCATTTGTGATGGGAAGGTTTTTTTATTGGGACCTTCTTTTCGTTCGACCCTTTTAACCCACGACACGGCACCTCTCAGTCAAATTCAATGTTTTAAAAATTGGATCGGTCATTGAACTAGTGGAGGTATTGATTCACGATTCATTGGTCAAACCGTAGTTGAACCGTAGTCGAACTGATAATAATTAAATATATTATTTAAAAAAATTTTATGCATTAAAATTTTAATATAACAAATAAATAGTAGTAAATTTTAAATATTTGATTACTAATTCAATATTTCTTAAGATATTACAAAAATTAATGTTTAGTTTAAAATAAAAATTATCTATAATTAAAAGTTAAGAATATTTAATATTAAATTTTTAGAATTTCTAAATTATATTAAGATTCTACTTATTATTAAAAAATAAAATAATAAATAATAATTTTAGCTAAGTATCTTGATATTTGAGAGAAATGTTATTAGGAAATTGAACATAATAAAAAGCAAGTATAAAAAATAATTAATTATGCATATTTTATTTCTCTTATATTCTCTTTCTTTTTTTAAAAAAAAATTCATATTTCAACTCCCTCATTTTTTTATTACCTTCTATTTTTAATTTATGAAATTTATTTAAAATGAATTATTCTATTATATAAGAAAAAATAAAAAAAAATTGCTTCAGATCGGTTCAACCGATTTTTCCAGCCCAATTTTCACTAATTTTTGACCGGTTTGACCGGTTCTTTGATTGGCCGGTCTTTCAGCTCAAATCGAACCGGACCAGGGATTAGTTTCTGGTCGAACTGGCCGGTCCCATCCGATTTTGGAAACTATGATCAAATTCAATGGCCCCTCTCCGTCATCTTTCACTTCTTCCTTTCGTCTTTTCCCCCTTTACTCTTTGATGTAATGCAATTAAAAGACTAATTAAAATTAAATATTAAAAAATAATAATAATAAAATCTTGATAGTCTACAAAATTCCTCTTGCAGCCCCAAGGGGAAATTGTACAGTCTTCAAAGTACAATAATTGAACAGCTTTGTTTGTGTCATTACTATTATAATGTGCTGAAATTTTTCTAGGTGCTTTTAGGATGAATAAAATTAAATCAAATCAATTAAATTAAACTAAATCTAATCAAACTATCAAAAATTAAATAAAATTGATTAAAAATTAGTTTGGTTTGATTTTTGTGATTGTAAAACTAATTAAATCAGTTCAGTTATCAATTTTCTTCATATCTGGTTCGGTTAATCGAACCAAACCGAACTATTAAATTTGTAATTAATTAAAATTTAATATTTTATTTTTTAATTAATGGGATCTTTTGTCAATTAAATTTGTATCAAAATTATATTTTTTATGTGGTTCAAGAAATATATAAATTATTTGTACTATTTTATTATAAGATATTGCTCTTATTTTTTTTCACTTTTTAAAATTTTTTTGTGAATGTATGAAATTTTTTTAAACAAAAAAGAAAATAAAAATAATAAATTATTTCAAAGTTATTATTAGTCAAAATTTTAAGAGATGTAAAATATTAAAAGTTAAATTCTACATATTACAAGAAACAAATTTTTTTTAGAAAAATTATTTTTAGACAAAAAAAATATGAATTAAATTGGATTAAATCGAATCAAACCGAATAAAAACTAAACCAAATTAATTAGAATTTAAAATCAACAAGATTTAACAAAATATTAAATTAATTAAATTAGTTCGATTTGATTTTGATTCAAAATCAAACCAAACCAAATCTTTGAAGACCTTAAATGCTTCACGCAACAACGACTATAGTTTGAATATTTCTATAGCATCAAGTGCTTCCTATTGGGTTACTTTGTTTGCATGCTTTCAGGGTTAATGGATATTGGCCTTATTTATCAGATTTTCAATTTTATTGGACCCTCCTTGCTAGGATGATATACGGGTTATGTTGTTGGAATTTGAGCTAGACCGCTAATTGATTCATCTGACCCGTTAAAATGAGTTGAATTGGCATATTGATAACCTGTTTTGAAGTGGATACATGTGACTCACCTTGCCTAACCCCAAAAATCACGGTACTTATTTTAGGACATAATTAATTAAAATTTTGTCAAATTTAAAGAACCAAGTTAAAACTTTGTTGACTTTGTTTTCTTCACGTTTGCATCCTTTGTTTTATTAGTGTGTTGCGAGTAAACCTTTTGTTGAATGGTTCTGCCACAATTTGCATATATGATTCTATGTTATATCAGTTTCTCTTTCAATAGTGGAATCCTTCTTTTTCCTTAAAACTAAAAAAGAAAAAAATAATAAGTTAATTAGTGTCCTTCCGGAAATGACCCTCTGTTTTCCTCTCTCTGTATCTGCTCAATATGTAGCTGTACACTTTATTTTACATTATTCTTCGTGCCCCAGATTGCATAAATATAGAAATTACTAATTGAGGCAGGTATCGTGCTAATAATGTGCGTTCTTGTATTAGATTGAAGCTTTGGTTGATGGTTCTCCATTTGACATATGATTGTACCCTATATTTCTTTATTTCTAAAGGGCCTTCTATAATTTCGTCTGTTATCTTTAACCTTATATTACATGCGTAATCGAGAGAGGCAATTGTAAATAACATATAGACCTACTCCCAAATGCAAAACAGCCCGAGGCATTATCTTCAGGTCAGCAGTCCGGTTAAATTACTTTAACTCATCTGATATGTAATAAATTAAGAATAAAAACGGAAATAAAAAATAATTTTATGAATAAAAATAATTATTGCATCCCTGTTTTTAAAAAATTTATAAAAATAAATAAATATTATTAAGTAATAATTATAAAAATATAATAAATATTTATCAAACAAAATTTTCTTTTGCCCTTCTTTCCTTCTACTAAACATGCAAAAATCATTTGCAATTTTCATTTGACTTTTTACTGAATAAAGCGTTTACCATTCGTTCCCCCCACCCTCTCTCTCTCTCTCTCTCTCTCTCTCTATATATATATATTGAAACAGGATATACTCTAGAATACGTCTTCGCATTGCACAGGAGAAACCATAATGGGATGTAGATTGATGGGAAAGGATAAGCTTATCCTTTTCGGAAGCCGTCTTAAGAACTTACCTCTTGTGATCATTGGTCAAGGACGAGACCTGCAGGTTGAATATGCAATATTCCTAATTTGCAAGGAATTTTTTTTATATTTTAAGAATTGAGGGGAGAGGGGGACTTATATTTTTAGTGTTTAGAAAATGAGATCGAATCAAATTTAATTGATCATGGAATAAGTTCGTTTGCCCTTCAAAACTAATAAAACAATACTAAAAAACTATCTAAATCAGCTAATTTGATATTAAATTAATTAAAAATTATTTTTATTTAAATTAAAATTTTAACATTTTGTCATAAAAATTTATAATATTTTATAGGTTCTAGTTAATTCATTTCACATAAATTTATTATTATATATAAAATTTTTAACTATTTGTTATATTTTAAATATTTATATCTATTTTAAATATTATTTAATAATATATATGTTAATTTAATTATAAGATATTATATATATTTATACTTTTACATATATTTAAAAAATGGTTTAATTTCACTATAATTAAATTATTAAACTGTAAACTTTGATTCAAAGTTTAGTCTGATTTTTAAAACATTATATATTTTACTTGAATTGAAACTGGTAGGTAAGAATTGAAAAATGTGGGTGGGTCGTTGCAGTGGAGTGCATAGAATTCCCAGATAAACAAGGGATATGAGGAAGTGGGCGAACTAGATTCCAATCCTTATTCTCTGCGTTTTTTGGAGATGCGCATGCAGTGTACATTTTAAAGAACTGACTTGCATAACTTATATTTAATTTGAATAGTTGATATTTTAAAATTTTTATTTTTATTCTTTAATTTAAATTATTACTTTTTTAAAAAAATTATAATTAAAAAAATATTAAAATTAAAAAATCTAAATTATCGAAATAAAAAATATATGGTATGCACTTTCCAAAAGGACTGCAGAGAATCAATACTGAATTTGACTCTGTGCTTTGGTTTTTGAATTTCTTTCTTTTTATCCTGGTTATTCTTTTTTTTTTTTAATTTTAAAATATAAAATAAAATAATTTTTCAATTAGACAGGTAAAAAATTTTCAAATTAGAATAAGAAAAGACACGTGTGTGAAAAGGTTTAGTCAATATTGGAGTGCCTGAGACGGGTGTGATGGGGAGGATTTTTCTTTGGGACCTTCCTTACTTTCCGACCCGTTTAACTCAACATACCGCTCAGTCAAATTCAACTTTCACTTCTTTCTTAAGATATTTCCCTTTACATTGCTATACTCTTAGATGTAATGCAATTAATAATTAATCAAAATTACAAATTTGAAAAAAAATAATAATAATTTTGATAGTGTACAAAATTCTCCTGAGATGAATTTGTACAATCTGGAAACTACAAGAATTGGACTGCTTTGTCATTATTATAATGGGCTGAAATTTTTCTGTACACTTCGCACAACGTCTATAGTATAAATATATATTTCTATATCAAGTGAGATTCAAGTGAGATTAAGTAAAATTATAATAATGACAAAGCAGTTTTTATTATTAATGATCTATGTTTTTATATCAACTGAAATTAAGCAACATTTTATATCTTAATAAAATCACCACAACAAAATTTCTCTGTTCATGGTATGAACAGAATTTTTTTTTCAACAGTTCAAAAATGATGAAATATATATATATATATATATATCGCAAAACCTCAAAGGTCGAATATATACTAGCCCTGTTCACCTATCAAATTTTATTGACAATAACATAGCTAGCTATTTTTGTGAATTTTTTTTGCATTTATTATTTGATTGCTATTAATTCAGGTTTTTTTTTTGGGCCAAGATTAATTCAGGGGGTTAGAGTATCAAGTATCTACACTTTATAATTTTCAAGTACTGTAACATTTGGAAAGAACTTTAGTAGGTAGACAGATTAAATTTTCCTCTTAAAACAAAAAAATTATTGTTCAGAAAGAAAAGAAGGGATCTAATTACCGGACACAAGATGGCAAATATGGAATAATCTAAGTACTGGCCCTTTTGATTTTCCTATTAGATTGAAGTTTAAGGTTATGATATTAACTAACTATGTAGCTTAGATTCTCTTTTTCCTTTTTTTTGTACGTTTAATACTTAACGGCATACGGATTTACTGTCAAATATTAGATTTGGATCCTCCAAAATTTTAAATCATCTTAAGTTGATAACGAGAGAGATATAAAAAGAAAACAGAAAGTATAAAAAAGAAAAAGAAAAAGAAAAAATAAGTAAATTTTGTGCCCAGTTTCACTCCTCATATTACTTGTTTTATACTTTAATGACACTTTACTCTTCATTCAAAATACTAATGTTGAGACTAATGATTGAATATATATAGGACATGTTACACTCAGGTCATTCCCTTATATGATATTTTTTAAAAAAAAATATTTTTTATATCTCTAAATTTATTAACAAACTTAAGCTTTGTCTCTATCTCATTGAATACTTAAATCTTAAGCGCAGGCCTATTTAACCAAAATATTTTAAAAAATGAAATACTATTTCCTAAGTAGAAATTCTTCACATAAATTTCATTCATATAAAGTAAAAACAATAAATAAAATATTTCAAAGAATTATAAACAAATTCAAAACATAGAACATAAGTCAAGGGTTTTTTATTTTATTTTATTATTTTCTAACTTATTAAATTCATCTACACACGCACGCACTAGTTAATTGACATGCACTAAAATACATGTCAATATTTTTTAATTAATTTTTAAATCAAAGTTAAATTATAAGACATTTTTATATATTAAAAATAACAAAAAGAAGTAGTAGGAAGCTAAATAATTTCTCACTCTTTTATGTACATTTTAACTTCTCTCTTTTAGATCATAATTTATATGTGTATATATTTTTTAAAAAATTATTTTTATTTCTTAAGTTAATTTCAAACCAATAAAATCAATGACTCAAAGCCATATTACACACGCCATTGAAAGCTAGACCTTGGCTAGCGTTTATGCATCATTATATTCATTAATCATTAATATTTGAGACTTGGAAGATTTTGATTTAGATACACTCTCCTTGCTAACCACTGAGCCCATTATGTTGGATAAGATGTAATGTTAGGTATATAAAAATAAAGAAAATTAAAAAAGTGAATAAAATATATGAGAAATAATCCTCATATTTCTACTTAAAAAAAGTAATAAAAAGAGAAATTTACTATTGAATAATAATTATAAAAACATAATAAATATTTTTAAAATATTAGATCACATTTTACTTTGCGATCTTGCAACCAAATTTAGCATGAGCAGTCCTCAATTGGCAAGACTGATGGATTACATCTGTTTGAATTGGAAATGTGTAAATCTGATTTTTGATCAACTTGATTTGTAAATTTGATTTTGGTTAAATGTAACTTTGCATGGCTGTAATTTATTTTTGAAAACTTTTATCTGGAAAGTAATTTTCATCATCAATATTGTAATTTATTCAATGTAGAAGTTTTAATTCGATGCAAATAGGGGTTTGGAAGACAAATGTGATTTTGGAAGAAAATGTAATGCCAAACCAAACCAGCTGATATATAAGGCAAACTTATATTTTAATATGCAAACAAACTTTTCAACCCTTCAAACACCAAATGAAACACACCTTGCACCAACTAATTGTTACCAATCTAAAAATAGAGATTCTATATTCCTAGGCAATGAGATTGTTTCCTGCTTTAAATCATGCCACTTAGATAATCCAATTAGTCTTTCTTCCTCTTTTTACTTTTAATTAATTCTAAAAGGTAAATCATGAAGTGGGATGGTGGTACAAATGGCTTTCCGAAACCATCATAATATTCATACATATATATGAGTTATAAAGAGATTCTACACCACGGAAGAACAAAAAATTATTATTATTATTTCAAGATAGAAGTAAAAACTGTTCTTTTAGAAGTCTTTTCGATTGTTTGTGAAGAATGAAGGTGGTATGGCATAAGTACTTTCTCTTTTTATCAAGCGAGTATCTTTACTCTTTTCAAAGATGATATGGCAAAAAGATAGTGGAACCAAAGTGGTTATGCTTTTTCTTTTATCGAGAAAGTTGATACATCCCAATAAGAATTTGAATAAATAAGTTCATTAACATTTTGCAAGGTGTACACGCACACATATTGTCCAATAGCTACTTGGTTAATTCGGCCCTAAACCCATGTATCATCTTAACTAACTAAGTTAAATAAAACTTTTTAGGTTCAAATAAATTTTCTTTAATTTAATATTTTTATGAATTAGAATTAAAAGTTTTGTTACTATCAAAATAATTAAGAATTAATTGTGAAACCCTGGAGCCAACAATTTGATCTTCTTGTAGATTGACTTCATGTGTTGTTGGGGCTCTTGAGCTCAAAAGTTCTGTTGAAAATTGGGAACAAATTTCAGCTCAGGTAAGAGAATGATATCATCTGTTATCATTTATAAAGTATCATTCTCCTTTGCTTAAATTTAGTGTTTG
This sequence comes from Erythrophleum fordii, assembly GCA_032878935.1. Lineage (NCBI taxonomy): Eukaryota > Viridiplantae > Streptophyta > Magnoliopsida > Fabales > Fabaceae > Erythrophleum > Erythrophleum fordii. The sequence continues at coordinate 24,525,452 of JAVQMF010000058.1, read as the reverse complement.
CTTTTCTTATTGTTATTGTTAAGCAAAATCAGTTTGTTACTGATTCCATATTATCATTTGTTGCTTAGTACGTAATATCTCTTGGAACCGAGTGCAGCAACATTTCTAGTTCGATATTCTTGAAGAATGGTTTTATGTTGTACAAGAGATTCCTCAAGTTCAATTCTCATATTCGTCCTCCACATTCCAAAGCTTTTGTGTTTTGTTCTGAATGTCCTTCCTTAAACATAGTGAATAATGATAAAAGAAAAATTTGTAATAGTGTTTATAGTACGTGTGATTTAGTGTGTTGCCAGTAAATCTTTGTTGAATGGTTTTGCCACAATATGCATATATGATTCTGTTTACATCAGTTTCTCTTTCAATAATGGAATCCGTCATTTTGTTTAAAATTAAAAAGGACAAGAAAAGGCAGTTACTGTCCTTTTGGAAATGAACCCTTTTTTCCTCTTTTTATATCTGCTCAATATGTAACTGCACCCTATATTTTACATGAATTTTTATTTATAAAAGAGTAAGATACAATAAAATTTAAATATAAAAAATGAAAATAATGCAAAATAATACAAAATTTAAAGAGTAAAAAATTAACTATAATGTTTAAGGCTTTAAACCAAAAGCACAACTAGAACCCAACACTCTTGGGTCAGTACGGAGGCCGCATAGGATTATTTTACAACCATTATAACAAAATATATATCACACATATATTATAACTTATTTAAATGCAATTCCGTATTCTTTTAAATAAACGATATTTGACAAAATTGACAAGATCTCTTTCACCCGAGGAAATTGAAAAAGGAGTTAAGAATGGAAGCTCATCTGTGGGTTCCATTAATGATACTAAAATTTCGGAGCAAAACTTTGCAAGCGTGATAGGTGTATTCTGTTCAATATATCACTTCCATAGATAGTTTACAGGATATTTTCTGATTTTAAAATTTAAAGCAAGTACTTGAAAATGATTTAAAATTGAGGAAGCTATATTTTTTTCCTTTAAAAAAATTGAGTTGTTGTTTAAGCATTTGTTGAATTATTATTTGATCCCTTACACTTGATCAATGAACATTGAATTTTTGTTTTTCGGACCACAGTACGTGTGATGTCTATTTCTTTGGAGAATTCACAGCCTTTGCTTTGGACCACATACTGTTTGTGAAAATTGAAAAAGAAGATAAAGACACAAGCTCGATATAGTTTGAAAAAACATAGCATGTAACCACACTGAGAGCCACTGTGACATTTGCAGCTGGTTTCACAGTACCAGGTGACGTATACCTTCCGGATGACCCAGTCCTAAAACGAAGAGACATGGTAGTTTGGTCAATCAAACATTATTCAAGGTATTCATGGCTTTCAACATGGGCGCTATGTATAGCTCCACCCTCCGTCCTATTATTCTTCTAGGGGTCCCGCTCGGTGATCGTCGTTTTGCAAAAGTAGTACGTGGTTTTGCTAAAATTTTTGTTTATTTGGCTCTTATAACCATGCCTGTGGCATTTATGGCTGCTATACGTTTGGTTGTGAGCACTGAGCAATGACACTTTGCTTGTAGGCGTCATAAGTCTCATTGGATTCATCTTCATTTTCTTCATCTTGTTTGCTCGAGATCTCTTTATTAGGGTTATTCTAAAATTCGAGCAAGTCGATCCAGTTGGTATCAATCAAATTAATGAAGTCAATCAAGTTGGTTCAGTTAGTCGTTCAAATCCAACTGTCCTTTCCCGCTATTTCTATATTCTTCTTTAATTTCCACAGCTAAGATGGCCTAGTGGAAAGCGGAAAGCCATCGTATTCAACCTATAGATCTTAATTCATTGTCCATTTGACTGCTTTTTCGGCTAATCTTATCTCGTTTGTCATTCTTAGCCGCACCATTAGCTATCAATTGTGGATGCTAGCAATAGTATTATATAGTTTATTTAGATTAGAGTTCAATTCTGTTTGCGCTCTATTAAGGAAGAGAGAACCACAAAACACTATCATCTTCGTCTCCTTCAGCCACCTTTTTCTTGTTTGGCTTTTCTTGTTCTGAATTCCCGATAAAGCTCCAAGCTCAAGACTCTCAAGTTGGGTCCCCATTTGCATTTGTCTAGTGAATTCATCATATCCAATTTTGTGCAATATTCTAATGGCAATGTTTTAGAAGTATAATAAATTATATTAACAAATACCTTTATCACAACTCAAAATCTCGAGTCATGACCAATATATAAATTAAATCAACTTAGTCTAACAAATCTAAAAACTCACACACACAAAACATTAGAAGTCATGGATACTACAATAAGAACATCACACTTTAGGGTGAGATATTTCAAATCTCATATTTCATTAACAATATTTGGGGGTTGTCTAAAATTCAATAACAACTCTCCTAAAAATCAAATATGCCAAGTTTATACAAATAGTTAGACCTATACCTTACATTTTCTCAACAATGTAAACAATACAGTAATCACAATGGCCTATATATGGCCTGCTAAACATCACCACATTTGCATAACTCAAAACACTTGACTACTTATAGTCAAACACAATCGTCTACTAATCAAAGGATATACCCAAAGCTTTTGGGAAGTCTGTGAGTCCCATAATACTTCAATTAACTATCTAATAATTTGAAAGTTAAATATAAAGAAGTAAGATGAGTTTAGCACTAATTCAATAAATGCATAAATAATAAAATACGCAAAAAGAGAAACAAATACATATTAGTGTTTTTCATAATATAGCATTTAAATAAATAAACAATTAAACCATATTTCATTTTATAAATATAATAAGAATATATCAAAATACTTGAATAACAATTCTGCAGTTTAAAATATGAAAAAATATATAAAAACAGGATTCATAAGAAAGAACCATTACTATTATCAACTACTGCCACATAGTAGACCTTTTAAAATCAATGCCACCACACTTTTATCATATCAATTCACAACCAAGTGTCACCACATGATACATTTATCATAATTGGTGCTACTAAACTTTTATCGTATCATCCTATCTCGTAATACCAGCATACTAAATATACCTATGATTTTAATCAAAACCCATCCATTACTTCTAAATAATAGTAAAGAAGAACAAACAAATAACATGAAAAAGTTAAAAGAAATAATATAGAAATTCAATCACAGTTAAATAATGATGAATCACAAAATCACATAAAGGGGGGTTAGAAAACTAAAACAAATCATAAATCAATAAAGTAAATAAAAGAGAAACCTCAATACAAATAAATAAATAAATAAATAATATTTTTATGAAGAGTGAATTATTGATAGGTGGCATGAAGATGTGAAGAATATTTTTACAATGACATTTTATTATTTAGGTATGAATATGATGAAAATTTTAACTTGGTTTACCAATTAAATAAGTTGCCTTGAAAATAAAATCAAGGTTCAAATTTTAATCTTGCAAGGGTAACATCTAGAGATAAGCAAGAGTAGGCATAACAACATTTGATGATTGGTAAGGTAGAAATTCTCAAATAATTGTCATGAATTGTATAATTAATAGTAATAATTTATAGGTTAAAGGTCAGAAGAGGAAACATAGTCCCTCTTGGTAGAACCAAATTATTAAACTCAATTACTAGGACAACAATTATTAATATAAAATCAATGATTCAAATAGACAATCACACTTCGAACAGAGTCCTAAAACAATAAACATAGACATCAAACAATTAAACCCAGACACTAAGTCATTACATTGCAAAAATTGAGCCATCTAGGATATCATGCACTTGGTTCTGTTTTCCAAGGATATTATTAAGCAACAAATAGAAATAGGGAATCATTACAACATTGATGAGTATGTTTATAGACAAGAATAATTATGAAAAAAGAAAACCTGAATTTAAATCAAGAAAAAAAATACTTTATAACTGACCTCAATTGCAACTTGTTCCCATTCAGCGGAATCTTCGAAGCTTTATGGCCACAGCAACATAGATTCGGTCTACCACGCCATCAAAGAACCGAAAATAAGTGTGCCTCCATGCTTTGTTGAGGAATAGAGAACCACAAACTACCCAGAAGCCCATTGCAAATCCAACTCCCATTCCAAGAAACAATGACTTCAAAAAAGTGTCATCATCATTTCCTTCAACCAGCTTTGTATTGTTTGGTTGTTCTTGTACTGTGCAGTTCTTTTGGAGAGGAGCCCCACAAAGTTCAGGATTTCCAGTGTAACTCCATGCTTCAAAACTTTGAAGCTGGGTTCCCAGTGGAATTTGTCCACTGAAATTGTTGCATGACAGGTTCAAAAAACCTAGAAAAGACAAACTGGAGATGCTCTGAGGAATTTTCCCATGAAGATTGTTATGGGAGAAATCAAGAGACTCTAGATTTTTCATTCTTCCGATCTGCTCTGGTATCTTTCCTGTCAAATGATTATAAGACAAGTTCAAGGATTGCAATTTCTTGAGCCAGAACAATTGTGGAGGAATTTCTCCAGATAGTTCGTTAGCTGAAAGGTCAATACTCCGTACAAGTTTCAGGTTTCCCGAGTACTCTAATTGTTGACCTTTTGTATGCAAACCAATTTTGAATATATACTCATAGTTTCCACTTGCAATTTCATACCCATTTTGGCCACTTAAAGCATTATTGGGATGTCGTGAAATCAAGCAAGCTAAGTTGGATAGACAATGAGGGATCGGTCCTGAAAGTTTGTTATACGCAAGATCCAATACAATTAAGTTAGAGAGGCTACATAGTTCTGGTGGAATGTTGCCAGTAAATTGATTGGATCTCAATTGCACAACTGATACATTTTGCGGCATCCATTTTGACATACTTCCAGAGAAGTTGTTTCCTCCAAGATTGATGAGCACCAAAGATGTGCAATTTCGAAATGTCCATGGTATATCTCCAAAAAGGTCATTATTACGCAAATCTAGTGACTTAAGCTTAGCTAATGAGCCCATTGTCGGAGGAACTTCACCGGATAGCTTGTTACTCCCTAAGTATATGTAAGACAACCCTCTCCAATCGCTCCAACAATCAGGAAGTTCTTGGGTTAGGAAATTATTTGATATATCCAAATACAACAATTGATTTTTCTCACTCTCAGTGTGACACAACAGAGGAGATAAAGGTCCTGAGAAAGAGTTATGCGACAAATCCAAACCATTGACAGTAGCTGATATATGAGGAAGCCGTCCTTTGAATTTATTAAATGACATAAATATAAATTCACTAGTTAGCAACAAGTTTGATAAGTCTCCGCTAACTGAGTTATGAGACAAATCCAATAACCCGAAGGTTCGCTCAAGGCCTTTTGGAAGAGGACCACTCAAATTATTGAAGCTAATGTCTAAACTTAAAAACGCTGATGAGTTTTCGACATGTTGGCCTAACCAATCTGGTATTGATCCTTCGAATTTGTTGTTGGATAGAAGTAATGAATTCAAGTTTTGAAAGCCTGAAAAATCTGGAATTTGACCTCCTAAATTGCAATGGCTGAGATCAAGAGAGGAGAAGTTATTGCTAGGAGTAAACAACCAATAAGGCAATCCATGTTCAAAATCATTTAGAGCAAGACTAAGAGTTGAAAGTGAGCTAAAATTGACATTCTTAACAGATAGAGTGAAGCTGGTCAAATGGCAATCTTTCAATTCTAATGTTTCCAAGAGAGGTAACAAAGCCAATGATTGAACACAATTCATTTCCATTTGAAGATCAATGCCACTAAGATAGAGAGATTTCAAGGAAGAAAGTAGAGAAAGCCAATGAAGATTATCAAGGTGAAGATGAATATTGTATGATAAGTCAAGGGAAGAAAGCATAGAAAAATTTGTGGGTGGATGACTATGAGCAACAACAGAATTATTGATAGATGGCATCCTTATGCGTTCAAAGTCATTGGAGCTCAAGTCCAAGGATTCCAAAAATTCAAGTTCAAGTAATGAAGATAAGTTGATTTCACCTCTCAAGGATTCTGAGCCATTAGAATATGGCTTTTGCAGAAAGAGCTTCGTAACACTGCCTGTGTTGAAGTCACACCAAACTCCTTTCCATGCACAACAATCTTGCTCAGTAGACCATGAGGAGAGGCGGTTGGAAGGATCTACAACGCCTTGTTTGAAGATTAACAATAACCTTCGATCCTTGTCATTGCAACATATGCTTCTGTTGAATGTCACTGCACATAGCAGTATCAACAAAACAAATGAAATTTGCGATATGAAACTAACCATGACGGTTGTTTGGTTTCAAGGGAACCAGTGTTCAAAAGAGTTTCTGTAGGTGAAGCCTTGTTATGTCTCCAGCAAGGTTTATATAGGTCAGGGGGGTGAAGTCCATTCTTCGCTTTTTAAGTGAGAAAATTCTTGAAAACTTCACTATAAGAAAGAAATAAAGAGCAACTCTAGTGAAGTAAATTTACCAAGAAAACTGCTTTGTCCCTATTTCTTTTCCAACAAAGTCATAATACTTTTTTTTCTCCTTTTTTATAACTCTTTGAAGTAATGCAATTAATAATTATTCAAAATTACATAATAACTCTTTTTTCTATAATGAAATTAAGCTTCAGGAAAAACACCACCCGAAACTTGCTGGAGAAGTTGATAACATTACATATCCATTCGTATCTCGTATTTATTCTAAGGCAGCAAGGGAAATAAATCAGGATAAAAGAATTATGGGAAATTTTAGTAAATATAATTAAAGAAAAATTATAGAAAAGGATTTAAAGTTTAAAAAAATTATTTTAAAAAACTTATTATTATTATTTTAAAATAAATTATTATTAACTTTAAATAAAATTTTTAAATTTAGTGATAATAAATCTTTAAAATAATTTTTTTAATATTGATCTTTAACTGTAATTCTTCCAATAACTATTTATTCATATGTTAAGCTCGTGGAATATGGATCACATATTGGCTGAGGAAATTGAAAAAGAAGATAAGAACGGAAGCATGTCCATTAATGAGCAGACCAAACATTGTGAAGAAAACTTCCCATGCACGTTGTACGTCAAGGTAATGGTAATAAATGCATCTTACCAAACAATTTACACTGAAAAGGATCGTAAGACTGGCACATATTACAAGACTTGTAGAGAAATAAATTTTAGGGTAATGGTATCTTTGAATTAGATTGTACGTTAATTGACACCAGATTCTTTCTTGAATTATTTTAATGGCCTGCTTTCTTATACAGATAGAAAATATCCTATTTGATGTGACACAAACACAGATATTTTTTTATATAATAATATAATATTTTATTATAAATTATTAAATAATTTTTAAAAAAATCAGATATAAAAATATATTTTTTTTCAACAATTTTTATCTATTTATTTTTTATAATTTTTTTTTTTTACTTTATCATACTAAACATATCGAAAATTTATTTAGATGCCCTCGCCTTAACATCCTTGAGCCCATAGAGCAAGACAAATCCTCACTTCGCACTGGACTGATGGATTATGTTTAAGTCTGAAATGGAATTGTGCAATCTTTCTTTTTTTGTTAATTTAATTTGTAAACTTGATTTTCATTAAAAATAAGTTTGTTGAATTATGATTTGTGTTTAAAAATTTTTATTTTAAAAATAATATTTGTCATCAATATAGTTCGCCGAACAGAGAAGTAAGTTTTATTTTTTTTTCTTTTTAACTTTGATTGAAATGAAAGTTTAGATGATAAACGTGATTTTGAAATAAAAAATTTTTTAACGTCAAACCAAACGAACTAATTTATAAAGCAAACACACTTCTTGGTGGGACAAATGGCTTTTCGAAACCAACATATAAATGAGTTTTAAATGGATTCTAAACAGGTTATGAACAAATTATTATTATTATTATTATTATTATTATTATTATTATTATTATTATTGTACTTATCTCTTTTAGTTAATCAATTAATTAATTTTTTTTCTTTTTTTTTTGTGCATTACACTTCTCATTGCAATGGAATACCATTTAAAAATTCAAATTCTCTAAATAGAGAAGATATCTCAATTGCTTGTTTAAAAATGATTTGGATGATGAAGAATTCATTTTTTAAATTTATTTTGACATTTTTAAAATGAAGCAAGACATATAATAAAAAGAGTCTTTCAATTATAAACTAAATAATAATAATAATTGAGATCAACAAAATTTAAAACTTGAATTGTCTAAATTAAGTATGGATACTTCAAACTGCTCAATTTGAGTAATTTAATTAAGAGGATTTGAATTTACCCTAAGAAAGTTGCTGTGTTTCTGTTTCTTTTTCAGCAAAGTCATTATACTTGTCTTTAAAAAAAAAAAAAACTCTTTGAAGTAATACAAGTAATAATTATTCAAAATTACAGATTAGAAAAAAAATTTGTAGTAATAATCTTTTATGGATCCTATGAAAATGCAATTAATTATATAACAGGTAGCTTTGAGAGAAATTTTTAGATGCACCTAATGTGCGATCTTATTTATAATCTAACTAATAAAATAAAGACAACTTACATAAAATGGACCTACACCTAATACCACATAATAAACTAAAAAATCACTTCTAATTAAACCAGAATGGCAAAATTTTTCTTAATTAAATCACTCTATTTATTACTTTATTGTTAGGTCCCGCTTCACATAAATGCAAAAGTTTTACTTCTTATTCTAATTAATTTTTTTATAAAAAATAATTTAAAATAAAATAAAAAATTTAAATCCAAGAATAATTTTATAATGTAATGATAAAATTAATTATACATCTTAAATTAATAAATGACAATATAAATAATTAATTATACATATATAATAATAATAATAATAATAATAATAATAATAATAATAATAATAATAATAATAATAATAATAATAATAATCCAAATGAAGCTTTAGTTGGCTGACACTTTATATGTATAATAGGAATACATAGACACCATACAATAGAATTATGCTTCAGGAAAAACGCCACCCAAAAACTTGCTAGAGAAGTTGATAACATCACATTACATATCCATTCTTATCTCATGTTTATTCTAACGCGGCATGAGAAATAAATTAGGATACAAGAACTATGGGAAGTTTTAGTAAATATAGTTATTTGATATTATTATTATTATTGTATAGATATATGTATAATTAATTTTATCATTACATTATAAAGTTATTCTTAGATATAAAAGTTTTATTTTATCTTTAATTATTTTTTATAAAAAGAAAATAATTAGTGAGAATAAGAAATCAAAATTTTTACATTTATTTGAAGTGAGATCCAACAATAAAACAAAAAATAAAGTGATTTATTATTAAAAATTATATATTTACTATATTTAATTAAAAAAATTTAATAATAAAAATATAAAAAAATTATATATGACTATGTAGGTGTTACCCTGATAGTTATTTTTTTTTCACTAATCTAAAAGATGAGTTTTTATTTTTAAAAGAGTAAGATACAAAAAAATTTAAAGAATATCAAAAAGAAAAATAATGCAAAATTTGAAGAGTAAAAAATTAATTATGTTGTTTGAGGCTTAAAACCAAAAACACAACTGGAACCCAACGCTCTCATGTCAGTACGGAGTTCGTATAGAATTCATACCTTAAGCTTCCGGACCATATATTGAAAAAGAAGATAAGAAGGGAAGCATGTCCATTAATAATGAGCAGACTAAACAGTGGGAGGAAAACTTCGCAAGCGCGTTGTATCCGTCAGAGTATAGGTAATGGTGATGAATGCATCTTACCAAACAATTTCCATTGAAAAGGATCGCAAGAATTGCGCTTCTTACAAGACTTACATAGAAAAATAAATTTTAGGGTAATGGTGTCTCTGAATTAGATTGTACGTTAATTGACGTCAGATTCTTAATTTCTTGAATTATTTTAGTGGCCTACTTTCTCATATTGACTTGGTATACGTATAGGAAAATCAATTTATTCAGATACCCTCGCACTTTCGGAGGACTAGAGGATTATGTTTATATCTGAAATGGAATTGTGCCATCTTTCTTTTTTTGTTAATTTAATTTGTAAACTTGATTTTAGTTAAAACTAAATTTATGTAATTATGATTTATGTTTGAAGAATTTTATCTGGAAAATAATTTTTACTGTCAATGTAGTTCATTGAATGAAAACGTTTTTTTCTTTTTAAACTTTGGTGTAAATGAAAATTTAGAAAATAAACATGATTTTTGAAAGAAAAGCAAACGTCAAACCAAACAATCTGATGTACAAAGTAAACACACTTCTTGGTGGGTAAACAGATTCTAAACAGGGTATGAACAAATTATTATTATTATTATTATTATTATTATTATTATTATAATTATGTACTTATCTCTTTTAGTTAATTTTTATTTTTATTTGCTGTACTACACTTCTCATCGCAACGAAGCACCTTTTAAGAATTCACATTCTTTTAATAAAAAAGATATCTCAATTTCTCGATTCAATAATTTAGAATGTTTAAAATTAATTTAAATGGTCAAAATTTTATTTTTTTTATTTGTTTTGACATTTTTTAAAGGAAATAGAATGTACAATAAAAATAGTCTTTTAACTTTTAAAAAATAATAATTAAAATTAAAAAACCTAAAATATGAACTGTTTAAATAAAGTTTAAATAGTTCAAAGTGTTCAATTGAGCAATTGAGAAATCCTTTTAATTAAGAGGATTCAAATTCACCCTTTAGAGCATGCAACACCTGACAATAGCACTAATCTTAATCATCAAATATGATTTGATCATGAGTTCAAAGGCTTGTTCAGGCTAATAGGTTTGGCTCCCAAAAAAAAAAAATGAGCCTAAAAAATAAAGCTTGATTAGTAAAAGGCCTGTTTAGAAAAGATTGAACCAATATTCTTTTCTTAACATATTAATTATAATATTAAGAAAGTTTTTAATCTAAAATGTTTCATATATTCATAATAACTTTTTTAGTATATAAATTATTTTATATTGTCATTATTCTTTACTGAGATCTAAATTTTTATATTTTTAATTTAAATAAAAATGGTCTACATTTATTTTTTAACTCAGTATGAGTTTTCAAAAAATCATGTTTGTATAAAGTTTAACAATTATTTATTTGATTTTAAATTGTAACTTTTTGTTTCCTTAATTATAGTTCTTAATTTACTTTTCAACCTCTCTATTTTTTAAAAATTAAATTCTAAGAGTGTATTACAAGAATTAATGAGATTCGTAAAATATTTTTATATCTATATAAAATATTATAAATTCTTAACAAACTCAAAAGGTTAGAGAGAGATAAATAGTAGAAAGTATTGTCCAAATTGAAAAAACCTTTTGCAAGAAACAAAGGCTCGGTCCAGCTAGGTTGGATTGGGAAGAGGGAAATTGGGGCCGGGTCCATTTCCTTAACTTTTTTTTTTGAAAATAGCCTGGGCTTTAAAAGCTAAAAACAGATCAATTTCTTGTTAATAAACTGATTTATTTTCAGTTTTATTCATTCATGCATGCTAAGTGTAAGAATTTTTTTTTATTTCTTTTCATAAATACATTAATTGATTATTTTTTGATTTTAATTATTTTTATTTTAAAATTTATCAACATTCTTTAGTTATATATTGTTTTAAACATGAAAGTCTTACAATATAGTTTGTTCTTATGCTTCCGTTACATCTTGTTTATTGATTAATTTTAAAAGTATAATTAATATACCCTATTTTTTCTTGAACTAGAAAAATTAATCGTTGCTACTTTCCATTACTGCAGATGACAACATATAATAACTATACATTATTATCTTTTTTTTTTCTCATTCATATTTTACTTTCGGCTACGAACTTCCAAGATCATAATACATATCTGCTTTCGCTTTTGTTTCTGGGTCGGGTAATTTGGGCCTCTAGCCCAGTCCAATGCCAGTCATGCCGAAGGGATTTAAAAAAACAACAGTAAATAAACACCAAAATCAAATTACACAAAATGACCATATACCCCAAATTGTTCCACTAAACCCTAATTCTCTTGGCTCCGCTGTCTTCTTCTAGGTTATCTCTAAACCCTCGGACATCATTCTCGAACCCCTATCGCTCATGGCTGTGGCGAACCCAGCAGCCGCACCATCCACAGCTATCGAAAGGGTAAGCCCCAGAACGGTGGAACAAGCCGTGAATTCACTCCTCAAATGGAGGAATTCCAAGTCCCAGATCGAGAAACCCAAGCTATTTGACCAAGACGATGAATTCGTCTACCTCATCCTAACGCTCAAGAAAATCCCTCCGAAGTCTCGTGTCAATGCTAACAAGATTCCACTTCCGCATTCCCTTCTCTCCGAGTTCACCGAGCCCTGTTTGATCATTGATGACAGACCCAAGTCGAATCTCACCAAAGAGGACGCGCAGAAGAAGATCAAATCGGAGAATATTCCCGTTGCTAAAGTTCTGAAGCTTTCGAAGCTCAAGTCCAATTATCGTCCCTTCGAGGCCAAGCGGAAGCTCTGTGATTCTTACCACATGTTTTTCGCCGATAAAAGTGTGATACCCCTGTTGCCGCGGCTGTTGGGTAAGCATTTCTTTAAGAAGAAGAAGATTCCTGTGCCGTTGGATTTGAAGCATAAAAATTGGAAGGAGCAGATTGAGAAGGCTTGCTCGTCGGCATTGTTGTTCCTCAGGACGGGTACGTGTAGTGTGGTGAGAGTTGCCAAAGTGTCAATGGAAAAGGACGAGATAGTCGCGAATGTGGTTGCTGCAATCAATGGGATTGTGGAGCTCATGCCAAAAAAGTGGGGGACTGTACGGTCTTTTCATTTGAAGTTGTTAGATTCGCTTGCATTGCCGCTTTATCAGGCCGTTCCTGATATGAAACTGAAGATTGAGGGAGCTAAGAACAAGGAAGCTGCCGAGAAAGAAGATATTGTTAAAGATGAGGCTAAGAAGGATCTTAAAGTGCGTAAGAAGAAGGGGAGGATTCATGAAGTTCGGTACATGGATGATGATGTAGGTCACGAACTCAGTCAAGATGAGTCAGGTGGTGAAGAAGTTGGGGATATGGAGGAAGAGGATAATGGGAATGATGAAGTGAGTAGAGGAGCATTGGTGGACAAGAAGAAAAAGAAAGGAATTAAAGCTGACAAAGGAGTTCTTAGTGGGCTGAATAGCGTGAAAGGATTGAAGAAGTCAGCCAAGGACAAGGATAAAAGTAAGAAAGATGGGTTGTCTTCTAAAAGGAAGAAGGAAAATGATTCAGATATTGTTAAAGATGAGGCTAGGAAGGATCTTAAAGTGGGTAAGAAGGGTAGGATTCATGAAGTTCGGTACATGGCTGATAATGTAGGTCACGAACCCAGTCAGGATGAGTCAGGTGGTGAAGAAGATGGGGATATAGAGGAAGAAGATAATGGGAATGATGAAATGAGTAGTGGAGCATTGATGGACAGGAAGAAAAAGAAAGGAATTAAAACTGACAAAGGGGTTTTTAGTGAGCTGAATAGTGTGAAAGGATTAAAAAATTCGGCCAAGGACAAGGATAAAAGTAAGAAACATGGATTGTCATCTAAAAGGAAGAAGGAAAATGATTTACATGTTAAGGATGGAGAGTCTGGCAAGAAGAAAAAGAAGAGAAGTGGAGATGTGAAAGTAAAGGCTAAGAAAATTAAGAAGGCTGCATATGCTGATTAAAGAAGTCAGAGTCTTTGCTTACAGATTCTCCTGCTTGATGGACCTCTGTAATGTTGTATGGTTTTTCTTGTTGCGTCCTCCAGCAGATTTTTTTTCTTAAGGATATCATTGTGGTATTTCTTGTTACCTTTTTGCTCATTAGCAGTTATAAAAATTTATTTACATTACCGATGGCTTTGCTTATAGATTTTCCTGCACGATGGACCTCTATGTAATATTGTATGGTTTTTCTTGTTGTGTCCTCCATCAGATTTTGTTTCAAGGACATCATCATGGTATTTCTTGTTTCCCTTTTTGCTCATTAGCAGTTACAAAAATTTATTTACATTGCCCAAGGTGAGCTTGCGAATGCTTCTCAATAGAAGATTGTGTCTCTTGTTTCTGATTAATTGAAACATAATTGGTATAAACTAGGGAAAGAATATATTTCAAGATAATTATAATTTAAATTCATATAGTTATAAACTAGCGTATAATTTTGAGATATGAAAGTGGGTGCTTCAGGTAAACTTGTACAAGTGGGTGGTGAATGCTGAAGTTAATCATGGAATTGATTAGAGAATGTTGAGAACAGAATCGAACATTCTTTCTGTTGAGAGCTTGTTCCTACATGCCGCTTTACTCTCCTGCTTCCCTTTCCTGTTTTGAGACATTTACTTCAATCTTGTGTTTCTTTGTTTTTATGTAACCTTTTCACTTACTTCTCTGAAATGTTCTTATTTAAGTGCTATATCCTACTTTCAGTTTCATTCATCTAGTAGTTTTCTCGAGTAAGAAGATGTTTGGACTGGAATGATCTAGGAGACATTTGGTGCACTGGTGTCTTGGATTTTCAGTATTTTAGATATCTTGGGATATGATGCATAGGTATTTAAAATTTAGTTGTTGTGTGTAACAATTGAAATTAAAAAAAAAAGGGGGGGGGGCACAAATTGGCAATTTATTAAAGTTGCTTGAGGCTTTTACTTAAGCACTCAGATTCCTGCATTGACAATTGTTATAAGATGCTTGTAATTGGTTAGAATCATATGCCTGTAGGCATCTTGTATATTACTTTTGCTTCCTTGTATTTGTTTGATATTTAAGATATCCCAAAGTTGTAACAGTGTAACTCTATAAAGCAGCTTCCTAGAAGGATCAAATATCAATAGGTCAATTATTTTTCTTATAGAAGGATTGGGAGGGTTACGGGCTGTAAATAGTTAATTGGATTGGATTTATTGTATGTGATAACTTTCTTTATGACATTTTAGTTGCTCTGTTACATTTTGGTTTATACTGTTTGAAAGAACAGGGACATTCATGGTACATACCCTGCATGCCTTGTTTAGTTTACCTATGTAAAATCTGTTTACATAACTTAAAGATGTTGGAAAATTTTAGTTAATGTACTAGCATTAATT
Source organism: Erythrophleum fordii (assembly GCA_032878935.1). Classification (NCBI taxonomy): domain Eukaryota; kingdom Viridiplantae; phylum Streptophyta; class Magnoliopsida; order Fabales; family Fabaceae; genus Erythrophleum; species Erythrophleum fordii. The sequence goes on along the minus strand of JAVQMF010000058.1, from coordinate 24,510,436 downwards.
AATTATTAAATTAATTAACAGATTATATTTTACTAATATCGAAATAGTTTAGTAATTAATTATTGTATAAATGGATTGGATTTTGTATCTTATGAATAGCAAGTGGGCTGCACATAAGTTTATTTAGGGAAAAGGAGCCTAATTCGCAGTTCACTTAGAGTTAGTAGTCTTATTTAGTATTAGCTAGGGTTAGGTTTTGTGATATAAGAGATTCTGACCTATTTTCTGTTTTTTGTTGGGTATTGTGAGCTGTACTTTATCTCTCTTAATTAGCCGTTGCCATCTTCTTCCTTGGTTTCTGATCATACCGTAGATTCAAGCTTTGACTGGTATGATCTAACCTAGTCTCCCATTATTTTATATCAAAAGAATCTCAGATATCATGATAAAATCTCTGCTTAAGTTCCCTGGAGGAGGGCCATTGCTTGTCATGTGTGCCTGTATTTTCGAGGTTGGGTGTATCTATTTTATTAAATTCTATCTTTAGTTGAAAATGGCAATGCTAACTTGTTACTTAACAATCGAATGCGGTAGAAAGGTTGCATGATCTAATTTCTTGGGAGAACCTATTTAGAATTCAGATTGCTCCTTTTGGATTAATTTGCTTACTTGCTTTCAGGAATGATCATCAGAATTCAAGGTCATTTAACAAATTGTTTCCGTGCTGATTAATGGATATTGGCTTTATTCATCTGATTTTTCGATTTTATGGGACTCTCCTAGCTATAGGATGATATTTGAATTATGTTGTTGGAACTATTCTCGACTTACTAACTGTCAATCTGTAGCTCCATCAGTGATTGTCAGATCAAGGTTGCAGATGGTCAAATGCGGATTGATTTGCAAAGCAATCATAATAATTATTATAGGATGAAGAAAACTGGTTGATTTGGTTTGTCCTATAAATTAATTATTCATGTGTGCTTTGTTCTGCCAAATTTACCATATTCTAGTTTTAATCATTTCCAATCCAACTTATCAAATAAAAATGTATCAAGCTTAAACACCAAGTGAATAATGCACCTTTCTTCGTAATTCTGAAGGGGAGGGTGATAATAGATACAAAGCCAGCGCTTTAATGCTTCAACTAACGAAAAGCTGAAGCGTTAGAATTAAATATATATATATATATATATATATATATATATATTAATGACCGGTTTGGGGTGGTCCCAGCTAGGGGTGTTCATGGGCAGGCCCGGACAGGGCATCTAGTATGCCCGATGCCCGGCCCGATTAAGACATCGGGCTTGTTTTTATGCCCGTAGCCCGGCCCGACCCGAACAAGCCCAATTTTAGGGCAGGTTAGGGCGGTCCTAAACCGTCCGAAATTTTTTTTTTATGAATTGATACTTAATATAAAAATATTTTTTTGTAGACTCATAGGCATATATTTCAAAACAATAAACTTTTGAAACCTTCATGTTTTTATCAATAATAAAAAGATAGCTTAGAATTGCCAAGCAAAATATAACCTATACTAACATAATTAGCTTTAGGTAAATACGTGTATTTTTATTATTCAATAAAAGAAATGTAGTAAGCATACACATCAATAATAAAAATAATTAAGAAATAGGGAAAGTTTAAATAGATAATAAAAATTACAGCATGTAAAGAGAATCAGATAAAATAAATATAAAATATATATACCCGATATATTTTTAGCCCAGCCCTGCCCGATTATATTTTTAGCCCGACCCTGCCCGGCCCGATTAGGCCGGGCTAGGGCGGGCCCCTAGGGCCGTCGGGCCCAATGTACACCCCTAGTCCCAGCACGCCTTCGGGGTCCTTTCTTCGCACAACAAAATAATCAAGTTTGGATGCAGAGAAGGGTGGAGTAAAGTGAAGAGGTGCGTACCCATCCAATACACAAAATTCTGGTTCTGAAATGACTGCGGTTCGGCCTTGTAGTAGAAGCAGCAGCAACACTTGTTGTAGCGATGCCTATGCGAAGGGCAGCCATCGATACCACTGTCTCGGCCTTGCAGTTTTTGCTTTAGGATTAGATTATGCACTGGATGGATTGTAACCTTGCGCGGTATTATCCCTTGGAATGGCGCAGAGTGAAGCTGATCTGGACCCTGCTTCCCAAATCAAAATTTTCATTCCTCATGGGCCACATTGGGTTGGCCCATTTACTTCCGCATAACAAATGCTGCGCAGGTTCTTTATTCTGAGGCTTTTGCGACTAAAATGACCCCTTAAAAAAAAAAAACTTAAATTTTGAATTTGAGAATCGAATTTAGTTAGAATTGAGAATGACTTCCTAACTCAAGACTGACGTTTGAGCTTTGCAATGCCTTCAAAATATAACTTTGAAATGTTAAAACAGAGCATAGTGCCCCCTCAGTCAAGCAACCCAAAATATGTTCAAATTCACCGGAGAGCACAAGCCAGGTATAAAGCCAGCAACGGAACATAAAAGCCGAAGGCAAACATTGGCCTTGAAATCTTTGAAAGACGTTGCGAAGGGGGCTTGTCGTGCAATCCGTTTTCACAACCCCATTTTGTAGTTTGATTTTTCTTTATATAAAATTTGCAAAATACTTCTGAAATAAGAGAGGCCATAAAAAAAAAAAAATTGTATATGTAATTTTTTTTTTCTTGTTATCTTCTCTCTCTTTATTTTCCATCTCTTTTGCTTCAGAGGTATTTTACACGTTTTACACCTTAGGGTGTTGCCTACTCATCTGCATTTTAAGTAAGAAAAAAAAAAATTATGTACACCACATAATGAGAATGAGATTTCATGCAATCTGACTGGAAAACCAAAGGTAAACTAGCGAGTTTACTTTCAGGGTTTGAGTTTATTTATATCAATACTTTCACGCACTTGATCTCTGGTTTATTTATGATAATTCAGTTTAACGAGATGTAGGCTTTCAAATATATATTTATGGTACTCGGCATATCATGTTCATGGGCATCAGTTTTAAAGACAAGGACAATGTATTAGACATTAATTAGTCATTTAGTTCACAAAGGATCAGAGACTAATCTTTCGTTTTGGACATTACAATTTTCCTCCCTCGTATGCCCCCAGCTATTAAATGTTAGGTAATGATGCAACAGACCCAATAAATCCCTGAATGCTTTGATCAACCTTTTGGGACACTGCACCAGACAAGTTGAAGAGGGCTGATTCCAAACTACGTCGGACCTCCATGGCTGCACCTGCCCAAATTGGAACATTGTTTAACTTGGGAGACCACATATCATAAAACCCCAAATATGAGCTTGTGTCTCTCAATGTCATAACGGTCTTTATACCATATTTCTTTGAGCCCAATTAGAGGTTGAAACATACCTCACTCTTTGTCGCCATTCAATCCCATAAAGTTGTCCTCATGCCCTCCAAGTTCTCAGCAATATAAGGCCTAGAGATCCCTCAAGGAGGGTTTAGGCTCTTTAAAAGCACCCTCCCCAAGCTCAAGATTTATACTGACCTAGGCGTTGAAGTTTTCAAAGAGGTCATCGACCTCTCTCTCAAGTTTAGGCGAAAAGTCACTTAGGTCACTGGACTTAACATAGCAGCAAGAATTATTCTATAAAAGAACCTTGGTACGAAATTACTAGTTATGTTCCAAATTAATATTAAAGGTATAATAACTCAATAAATTAGGAATTTAAAATAACAAGAGAATTAAATAAAATTAATAATTAAATTATAATGACGACGATGACGTTGACAACAACAACAACAAAATAAATAAAGACTAAAATAAAATTTAATTAAGCAGAAATAAAATTCAAGCATAGTTTTAATAGTCACCCAAAAAATCAAGTATTTTTAAATCCAAAGGAGACCATTTCCTTTTTAGCATAATGGAAAGGTGAAGAGAAAATGAAATTTTTATATAATTTTTATTTTATTCTTATAATTATTATTTAATCATTATTTAACAATATTTATTAATTATTATTTAATCACTAAAAGTAAAAAGGTATTATTATCAAATCATTTTCTGTATATAAAATTATCTTTTTTTCTTTTTATTTTTACTTTTATATCTAATTTTCTACATATCAAACAAGTAACTAATTTTGTTATAGGTGCTTGGAGTGGATACCAAGCTGCAAATTTTGAAAGTATTTTTCTTGATGTTTATCTATCACTAAATTGATAGTTTTTTTTAAATGAAAAATTTTAATTGTGGTCACTAATTTATCACTAATTGAAAATTTTAGTGATGAATATATATTTATCTGTTACTAAATGTAAATATTTAAAAAAAATAGTAATCATCACTAATTAATAAATTTAATAAAGATTTTAATCCAACACTAAATTAACATTTTCTTATAGTGAATTAATCTGAAAGAGATCAATATTTATGAAATCAATTCATCCCATAAATAGAGGGCACAAATATAGGGTAACAAAACAAGCAAGACATAAAGATCTTAAGTGGAACACAATTTTTTGTCGGAAGACACAGTTAATAATTGTAAAGTCTGCGGTTAAATTGATCAAAGTCATAACTCATATATATGTATTAGTTAAAAAGTCCGTGAAATATGTATTCCATAAATTAAGACAAGTTTTCTTTGTTAAAAGAAGAATAAAGTCTTCAGAGTAGAGAATGGAAAAGAGGCAACTTATAAAGAATTAAATTGAGTATATTAAAATTTTTTGACACATTTTTTTAAAAGTCATTTTGGAGTCAAGGCTATAAGGCGACACACTGTCTTTTCTATATGTAATTCATTATCATTGGAGTTTTCCAGCTTTATTTTATAGTAAATTAATGAAACCTTTAAGAAAGGAAATCTGACCTGCCAAGGCCATGATTATGTTCTAGGCTTTTAGAAGCATAGCCAAGGAAAATATTGGCTGTAGAAATTAAAGAATAAGATTGGAAACTTCTGTATAGTTTCGCTTAGCCAAACGAAAAAAATTCAGTAACTGGGGTAGAAGACTTCGTCAGCGTGATAAATGGGGCATATGCATTTTATTTTCAAGATAAAATAATATATGCCAATGTTATTCAACTTTATTTCTTTTTGAAATATGTCATTTCTAGATATAGGGACCCTATCTATCTTATTTCAATGCAGAATCACTGAATATTGAGTATACATTACGGTGTGGTGATTTCTTATGTTGATGAGTAAAATTAGTACATTGGAGGGAAATTGATAAAGTCAAATCCCTTGCGAAGGTTTATTCCAATTTCGAATATTTATTGGCATTGGCATAGCAATAAATCTGACACAAAAATTGTGCATCACAAAATTCAAGTGATGAAATAAGATAATACAATATGTTTTAAGGGACGAAAAAATTTAAAAATAGGCATAATTATAAGATTAGTATATGAAGTTTTAAATATAATAAAAATTCTTTTTAAATTTTGAATAAAATAAAAATATTAATTTTTTATTAAAATTAATACCAAGATATTCATAATCTTCATACAATCTCTTATACCTATACTTTATATTTTAATTAATTTGATGTTAGTTGTTCAGGAAAAAAAATATAGTTAATTGCATAATTCATATATATATCATATAATTCGTTATGTAAAGCACAAAAATGTCACAAAATCAAATAAACATATTTACTCAAATTTTAATTCAAATATATTATCATATATCACACAATTTACATAATTTATTTTAAATAGTGATAATTAATTATATAAAACACATAATTCAACAAGTGATGAATCCTAATTAATAAGTATATAAATTCGAATATATTCAGCACAACTTATCATATAATTTATTTCACACAATTGTAGTTAATGAGATAAAACATGTTATGTATCTATTCATATACATATCTTAAGTTGTTTCAATTTTATGCAGTAATTTCATAAGTAATACATTCACTGAGTCATTTATAACATATTATTAGCAAGTGGGTTTTGTGATTCATTCTGGCCGCCACAAGAGAATTAATTTTCCTACCTCATATGCCCCACCACCAAAGGAAATCGAGAAAGAAGATAAGAACGGAATCTTCTGTGTAGGTTCCATCAATGACCAGACTAAAATTGACCATAATTTGGGAGCAAGACTTTACAAGCGTTCATTTGAGTGAGACCAAGACTTCACAAATAGACCAAAGTTATGATGGAATTTGGGGCATTTTTTCTACAACTGTAACTTCACAATTAATGCATCATTCGCTTTAAAAAGGAATTTCTGATACTCTAAACAAATATTAATAACCACACATAAAATATCTGCCTCACTATGCATCTTCCTTTTAATTCACAAAATTAGGTCATCAAATGACGCCATTATCTCTGACGACACCACAACTTGAATTATACGAATAACTATTTATATTTTGAGTTTAATATTCTATCTATAAAACTTACAAAAACAATCAACCGAAGTTTAAAATATGTCAATAAATAATTAGGCTGTAATTTAGTGAACCGTAGAAGTAGATTATATTACTCTACTTTCATTATTAGGCTTGAGATATATAAATTTTAAATTGTTTTGGTAAACAAATAACAAGTTCAAATTATAATTTTTTTATTAAATTTATGTATAATTTTTTATATCTTTGATATTAGATACCTCAATAAAGTTGTAGCATATATGAAAAATTTTTTAAAATGAGAGTTGTGAGACAAATCCAGAAAAAATGAGAGCTTGCTCAAGGTTTTTTTGGAAGAGTGACACTCAAGTCATTGAAATTTGTGATGTGAAAAAACCATGATGGTTGTTTAATTACAAGGGGAATCACTGTTCAAAAGGGTTTCTGTAAGTGAAGCCTTGTTATATCTCTAGCAAGGTTTATATAGGTCAGGTGGTGAAGTCCATTCTTCACTATTTATTTTTAAGTAAGGAAATTCTTGAAAACTTAATTCTAAAAAAATAATAAATAGTAACCCTAATGAAGTAAATTTACTAGGAAAATTGCCTTGTCACTGTTTCTTGTCCAACAAAGTCGTTTACTTTTTAAGTCTTCCATTTTTTGGTCCAAGTCTTCCCTTGTGCGAAACGGTGCAGTGTGGTGTGGGGTCAATATTATGACAAGTTGGGGCCGGAAAAGTTGGAAATACAGAACCATTATAACAAAACATATATAATATATTATAACTTATTTTAATCCAATTCCATATTCTTTTGAGTAAATGATGTTTGACAAAATTGACAAGATCTCTTTCTCCGAAGGAAATTGAGAAAGATCATAATGGAAGCTCCTCTGTGGGTTCCATTAATTAATGATCAGACTAAGGTTGAGTCTAATTTGGGAGCAAGACTTTACAAGCGTGATAGATGGGAATAGTTCTGTGTTCAATATATCACTTCCTGAAATTACAAATTGTAGATATTTGAAACGGATGATTATGTGGTGTGTATGGAGTATAGTTAAAAAATACATCTTATTGGAGGACATGGGAATAGGAAAAGAAGGCAGCAGGCATGAACGGAGGCAGAATTTTTTTTTTTTTTTTGGAGAGGGGGTTTAATATGTAATTTTACGAGAAATTATATGTAAACTATATTACTTTTTGAGGCTATATGTAATTTTACAAGAAATTATATATAAATTTTATTATTTTTTTGGGGCTATACATAAATTTTACCAATTTTTTTTTTTATAATTCAAACTTATGATGAACAAACATTTATTCGAAGATATTAATAATATATTAATTTGCTCGTTTCATAACTAAAAGAAAAACAAATAAAACAAATTCACTTTTATTTCAAAAAAGAAAAAAAGATATAAATATACGCTTTAATTTTGAGTAATTTCCAAACACTCTCTTATCTTTTGAAACGAAGAAATCCTCTGAACTCCTGGCTTTCAAGATTTATATAATTTTGTCTAGTTTTTTCCTAACTCCATTTATGACTTCAAACTCTTCTAATGATCAGACAGCATGCTCTCACCCTTCAAAAGTTTCTTTTGACTTTCGAAGTACTAAAAAAATGTTAGATTGTTTGGTTTCTTTCCATATAATTAGAATGATTTAGAGTCTAAAATTTGGCGAAATTTCTTCGCGGACTAATGAATGAGCTATTTGCAATTTTTTTCCTTAAAAAATTTGAGTTGTTGTTTGAACGATTTTTATTTTTGGAAGCATTTAAGCGATTTCATCCCTTTCACGTGATTAATGAAGATTGAGTTTCCGCTTTCCGGAGCACAGTTTGCGTGATGGCTATTTCTTGGGTTGTGGAAATTGAAAAAGAAAATAAGAACGGAATCTTGTCAGTGCATGGGTTCCAGTTCCACCAATGAGCAGACCAAAACTTGAGAGGAAGTCTTTGCAAGTGTATTGTGTCCAATATGTTACTTCTTGAAATTATGTGTATTTTTTTTTTGGTCGAAATTATGTGGTGTTTGTGAATCATATGTTTACTTCTGCTTTTCCAATATTTTCTTGAAGCAATACCTTTTTTGCATCGATTTTTACAACTTATATATTATATATATATATACCATGTAAGGACTTCATTCTCTTCAAATCAACCACGATGGCTAGCTTCACTCCACAAACTTCTTTTGTTCTGCTGTTGCTGCTATTGGCAACAACATTCAACAGAAGCTTATGTAGCAAAAACAGGGTAGTGCATTGCAATGAGAATGATCAAAGAATACTGTTAATCTTTAAACAAGGAGTGGTAGATCCTTACAACCAACTCTCCTCATGGATTACTCAAGAAGATTGCTGTTCATGGGTTGGAGTTCAGTGTGACAACATCACAGGTAGAGTTACAGAGCTTCATCTAGCCAATTTTAATTCCCGGGGTATAGAGCTTGATCCACACCATATTAATCGTCCCTTACAAGGTGAGATTAATCTATCTCTGCTTCAACTTGAATTTCTCAACTACTTAAATCTGAGCCACAATCGATTTGAAGCTGTGAGTATTCCACCTAGTCAAGTCTCCAATTTTGCTATAGATAAACACAGTTATGACAACCAATCACTTGTTGCCCCTTCTAATCAATTAGCAAATTTCTTTGCTCTACATTACCTTGACTTTTCACATAATTATGGTTTGCGCATAAATGATCTTCATTGGCTTTCTCGACTTTCTTCCTTAAAATATCTTGACCTTAGTGGCAATTATATTGGAAATGAAACCAAATGGCTCCAGTACATGGCTATGCTTCCTTCACTATCTGAGTTATACTTGAGTAATTGTGCACTCAGAGTAATTACCAAATTCTCCAAATCTGCTATAGATAAACACAGTTATGACAACCAATCACTTGCCATCCCTTCTAATCAATTTGCAAATTTCTCTGCTTTGCATTACCTTGACCTTTCACTTAATTTTAATTTGCACATAAATGATCTTCATTGGCTTTCTCAACTTTCTTCCTTGAAATATCTTGACCTTAGTGGCATTGATGTTGGTTATAATTTTAATTTGCACATAAATGATCTTCATTGGCTTTCTCGACTTTCTTCCTTGAAATATCTTGACCTTAGTGACAATTATATTGGAAATGAAACCAAATGGTTCCAGTACATGGCTATGCTTCCTTCACTATCTGAGTTACGCTTGAGTAATTGTGGACTAAGAGATTCTCAATCTCTCAACTTTGTCAATTTTACATCACTTGTAACTCTTAATCTTTCTGTCAACTATTTCAACTCAGAATTATCAAACGAGTTCTTTAATTTCACCTATGATATCTCTAATCTTGACCTTAGTCGCAACAATTTTTATGGTCAAATACCAATAGCCTTACATAGGCTTCGAAACTTGAAATCTTTAGGCTTGAGGGATAATAAACTCAATGGATCAATTCCAAATTGGTTAGGCCAACATAAACTTTTGCAGTATTTTGATATCTCTGAGAATTTGTTTTATGGTTCAATTCCATCATCTCTTGGAAATCTTTCTTCCTTAATTCACTTAGTTTTGTCAAACAATCACTTGAGTGGCACTCTTCCAGAAAGTCTCGGTCAACTCCATAACCTGGTAAGTTTAGATCTTGATGGCAATTCCTTGGTGGGTGTTCTTTCGGAAAAGAATTTTGCCAACCTCTCAAACTTAAAATACTTGTACTTAAGTACAAATAGTTTCAAATTTGACTTTGATCCTAACTGGGTCCCACCATTTCAACTCAATCATTTTGATTCGAGTAATGCAAGTCTAGGTCCCAATGTTCCAGCATGGCTATATACACAGAGGTCACTAGAAAAGCTAGACATTTCTAGCTCAGGAATTTCAACCATTGATGCAGATATATTTTGGAGCTTTGTAGCGAGAATTTATCATGTTGATTTGTCAAACAACTTAATCAGTGGAGACTTATCTAGTGTGACACTAAACTCAACATACATAGATTTAGGCCATAATAATTTCACAGGAGGCCTTCCACGTATATCAGCGTATGTCAGCATCGTCTCGGCATCTCACAACTCTTTTTCAGGATCTATTTTCCCACTGTTGTGCCATCCAGGGAGTAGTGTGAAAAACATGTTGTCCCATTTGGACATATCATATAATCATCTAATTGGAACGCTTCCTGATTGTTGGGCCAATGGGAAGCAACTAGGATGCCTTAACTTAGGGAGTAATAAGCTAACAGGTGAAATTCCTCCCTCAATGGCTACATTATCCAAGCTTTGGATGCTGGATTTGAGTAATAATAATTTCTTTGGCAAATTTTCTCTAGACTTATCAAGCTGGACAGGGTTGGAATACCTCATTCTAGAGAGAAATAAATTTTCTGGAAGTTTACCAAACACAATGCCGAAGGACTTGAAAGGTCTCAAATTAAGGTCCAACCAATTTATAGGCAATATACCACCAGAAATGTGGAACCTCTCTTCTCTAATGATACTGGATCTTGCTGATAATAAGCTTTCAGGATCTATGCCTCATCGCATATATAACATTATGGATCCAAGTACAGTAGGCGATATGTTAAAAGAGACAATAAACATATCTGCTAAAGGAAGAGAATTAGAATACAAAGAAATTTTTTGGGTGCGGAGTATTGATCTTTCGACCAACAATCTGTCAGGAGAAATCCCTCAAGAATTGTTTAGACTAAATTCATTGTGGTCCTTGAACTTGTCTCGAAACCATTTAATAGGAAAGATTCCAAAAGAAATTGGAGGCATGAAAAACTTGGAATCTCTTGATCTCAGTTACAACAAACTTTCAGGACAAATTCCTCAGACCATTTCTAATTTGTCTTTTTTGGATTATTTGAACCTATCACACAATAGTTTCACTGGACAAATCCCATTGGGGACCCAGCTTCAAAGTTTTGATTCATGGAGTTTTGTTGGCAATCCTGAACTTTGTGGAGATCCTCTTCTAATGAAGTGCAAGAAGCAAGAAGAAATTGACTACTCAAAGTTGGCTGAAGGAAATGAAGATTACAACTTTTTAAAGTCATTGTATCTTGGGATGGGAGTTGGATTTGCAGTGGGCTTTTGGGGAGTTTGTGGTTCTCTCTTCCTTATCAGAGCATGGAGGCACAAATTTTTTCGATTGTTTGAACATCTTAGAGATCAGCTTTATGTTGCTGTGGCCCTCAATCTTAAAAGCTTCTGTTGAAAGACAAATTACTAGTTGTTGAGGTAATAAATTAGCTCTCTTATATTTTAAAATTACTATTCTCTTTTATTTTAATGTGGGTTTATTTTCTTTTCCTTCTTCTTGTTGCTAAACAATTTTTGTTCTCAACTAATTCTGTATTATATTGTTTATTGTTCAATATGTTTTGTCTATGGGATGCAAGTGTAGCAGTAAGCATTCCAGTACAATATTTTTGAAGACTGGATTTATCTATCTGTCTACTATGACAATGCCTTCCTCTCAAATTTGAATCCCATATTCTGCTTCAGGGAATAAGGAGCTTTGCTGCAGTTACACTTGGCCAGGGGCTCTAATGTTTCCTTTTGAATGTCCTTCCTTCATCGTTTGTAATAATAGTTACCAGAGTATCCGTGGGTTTTTGCGTCGCCAAGAAACCTTTATTGAATGGTTTTTTGTTTCATATATGCTTGTACTCTAAACTTTGATCAGTTTCTCTTTCATTGGAATCCTTGCTTTGTGATTAATATATATATATATATATATAAATCTAATTGTGTGCTTTTGAAAATGATTATCTCTGTATTTGTGTGAATACTCAATTTGTACTTTTACACTTTATTTTACTTTATTCTTGCTGCCACAATTTGTATATACATTTTCATATACAATGAATGAATGAGTAATCAGAGTTATCTCTTTGATTTTTCAAACCTGTATGATTTGCACCTGGTTTAGTTTTTTGTGGTCAGTTTTTGTAAGTACCCAAAGAATGAATGGTTTTAGGGACAGAAAATGATGCAGGACCAACACACAAGGATTGGACCTTCAAGTCTCTGACATCAGATGCACCGAAAATGGACTTTTGTGCAATTGATCTTCACCAGCCCACTCATCTGCATTCCGAAGAAGTATATTTTGATTGCAAAGTGATACCTCAAAATAGTGTAAGGAGAAATCCGAACAATAATTTGGATTAAATATACCTAAGAACAAGTACATTTAGTATGATATTTGAGGACTTCATGGCTCAAGGTCCATGGCTTTTATTTGGCCCTACTGTATAAGGTTGGGAAATTTTTCATCACGGGCTATCTGTTTTTGGTCGTGCCTGTCCTGTCTTCGCATTGGGACAAATCGATTCCTTGTTCTTCAGAGTTTTGATATTGAATTTTCATCTAACGCTACTTCAACGTAAGTTACTGCTTACAGTTATACAAACTTATATAAGATAGAGTAAATGATATTAATTTTTTTTAAAGTTATCTAAATTACATTTGATGCTCAAAATTTGTCTAATTTACTCGACAAATATGAATGGTTTTTTCTTCTTTTTTTTCTTCCACCCAATTATATGAATAATTAAGAATAAGCGTTGGTAGGGTTTGACACAAAACTCAAACCAAATTTGATTCAAATATGGTGGTCAACGTATATAGGGGAATTGAGTGGAGGAAGCACCGTAAAGGGGTTTTGCAATTCGGAATTGGGATGGAATTGGTAGAGGGAAATTGTTCAAGTTTTTACAGTGCTATAATTTCTTGACCGCCAAAAAAGGTTCTGTAAATGAGAGTAAGAGTTATCAATATGCAATCTGAGTGAGAACTTCATCCTTTTTTTTTTTTTTTTGATTTGCACACTAACTCCTTCAGTGGTTATTTATCTTATAAATTTATATAAGTAATTCAATAATTCTTTTAAATAATTTTTAGGTTTATTTTTTACTTCTTTCGTTGTCATTTTTTATCTTTTTATCAAAAGTTTGAGAAATTGAAGTCACATTCAGAGCAACTTAAATCAGTTCTCTGTCAGTTTTACACATACATGATGGATGTAACTTCATATGATTTTGGTAATGCATGTTATGGTCTTTTTTTTTTCTTGGCATACAGAAGTTAATGATATTAAAAGTAGGTTACTCTAGAAAAATCAGTATGCTAGTAACATGTTTTAGATCCTAGAAGGTTAAATAAAGGTCCAATTGATGGAATTACCTGTGAGGATCTTTTTGGTCAAATTGTCTCCAATGATTTTTTTGGTTCTTAAAATAGACAACTCAATCATTATTAAAAAAATTAAATTTTGTGATGAATGAATCCACTACTAAATCCATAAATTTATCACTAATTTTAAAAATTAAGTTGAATTCGTTCGTCGCTAAATCTAAATCAAAGTGTGCATCATCAAATTCAAGTGAAGGAATAAAATAATAAAATACATTTCAGGAAAAAAAAATTAAAAAAATTAAAAAGTAGACATAATTATAAGATTGCTTAATAATTTTTAAAATATAATAAAATATCTTTTTTGATTTTGAATTAAAAAATTTTAATTTTTAAATAAAATTACTACTAAGAGATTATGTAATCTTCATATAATCTCTTATATCTATAATTTTTTATTTTAATTCATTTGATTTTTTTGGCCAAAATTCATTTGATGTTGGGTACATGTATCTCATTTGTGGTGCCAACTAATTTGTTGAGAAAGCCATTTCATTATCTGCATTTATAATTTCCAATTTTGGTTACAACTTAATTAATGGGCATGGCGATATCCACACGAAAATTTTGCTGACTGAATTTCTCTTCTTCTTTTTTTTTTTTTTTCTTTTATTCTTTTTTTCATTCCTCTAAAGCTTTCTTATCTTATAAGATTTCTTTTTGGAAAAAATGAAAAACTCAAAACTTTTTCTTTAATATAAAATAAAAAGTTTATTTTTCTAAACAAAAATTTCTCCCTTAAAGTAAAATAATATATGCCAATGTTATTCTTTTTGAAATATGTCATTTCTAGATATGTAGACTCTATCTATCTGCAGAATCAATGAATATTGAGTACACATTAGAGTGTTGTGATTCCTTATGTTGATGAATAAAATTAGTGCATCGGAGGGAAATTGATAAAGTCAAATCCCTTGCCAAGGTTTATTCCAATTTCGAATATTTATTAGGCATTGCCATATTATGTCTTTTGTGAATTTCGTTTTTGGAAAAATGTGAAAGAAGGAAAAACATTTATTTTTACTTCCTTCGTTGTTTTTAAACGCAATAATTTCTATCCATTTACCAAAAGGTTTAGAAATTAAAGCCATGTTCATCCATCAGTAATTGAGTAAATTCCAAATTTTATTTTATTTTTTTATGATCGTCACTAATTCATGGCTAATGAAAAATTTTAGTGATGAGTTTTAGTAATATGGCTATGCTTCCTTTACTATCTGAGTTACGCTTGAGTGATTGTAGACTGAGAGATTCTCAATCTCTCAACTTTGTCAATTTTACATCACTTGTAACTATTGATCTTTCTGATAACAATTTCAACTCAGAATTACGAAATGGATTCTTTAATTTCACCTGTGATATCTCTAATCTTGACCTTAGTGGCAACAATTTCTATGGTCAAATACCAATAGCCTTGTTTAGGCTTCAAAACTTGAAATCTTTAGACTTGAGATATAATGAATTCAATGGATCAATTCCAAATTGGTTAGGCCAACATAAACTTTTGCAGTATTTTGATATCTCTAAGAATTTGTTTTATGGTTCGATTCCATCATCTTTAGGAAATCTTTCTTCCTTAATTCACTTAGATTTGTCAAAAAATCACTTGAGTGGCAATCTTCCAGAAAGTCTTGGTCAACTCCATAACCTGAAAAGTTTAGATCTTGATGGCAATTCCTTGGTGGGTGTTATTTCGAAAAAGAATTTTGCCAACCTCTCAAACTTAAAATACTTGGACTTAAGTTCAACTAGTATCAAATGTGACTTTGATCCTAACAGGGTCCCACCATTTCAACTCAATTATTTCAATTCAAGAAACACAAGTCTAGGTCCCAATGTTCCAGCATGGCTATATACACAGAGGTCACTAAGACAGCTAGACATTTCTAGCTCAGGAATTTCAACCATTGATGCAGATATATTTTGGAGCTTTGTAGCGGGAATCGATTATGTCAATTTGTCATACAACTTAATCGGTGGAGACTTATCTAGTGTGACACTAAACTCAACATCCATATATTTAGGCCATAATAATTTCATAGGAGGCCTTCCATATATATCAGCACATGTCGACACCCTCTCGGCATCTCACAACTCTTTTTCAGGATCTGTTTTCCCACTATTGTGCCACCTAGAGAGTAGTGGGGGAAAACATGTTGTTCCATTTGGACATATCATATAATCATCTAATTGGAACGCTTCCTGATTGTTGGGCCAATTGGAAACAACTAGAAATCCTTAACTTAGGGAGTAATAAGATAACAGGTGAAATTCCTCCCTCAATGGCTACATTATCTAAGCTTGCGATGCTGGATTTGAGTAATAATAATTTCTTTGGCAAATTTTCTCTAGACTTATCAAGTTGGATATGGTTGGAATACCTCTTTCTACAGAGAAATAAATTTTCTGGAAGTTTACCAAACAAAATGCCAAAGGACTTGAGAGTTCTCAAATTGAGGTCCAACCAATTTATAGGCAATATACCACCACAAATATGGAACCTCTCTTCTCTGATGATATTGGATCTTGCTGATAACAAGCTTTCAGGATCTATGCCTCATTGCACTTATAACATTATGGGTTCAATTACAGCATTGTTGGTGTCAGGAGAGACAATAAACGTATCTACTAAAGGAAGAGAATTAGAATACAAAGAAATTTGGTGGGTTCGGAGTATTGATCTTTCGACCAACAACCTGTCAGGAGAAATCCCTCAAGAATTGTTTAGACTAATTCTATTATGGTCCTTGAACTTGTTTCGAAACTATTTAACAGGACAGATTCCAAGAGAAATTGGAGGCATGAAAAACTTAGAATCTCTTGATCTCAGCTACAATAAACTTTCAGGACAAATTCCTCAGACCATCTCTAATTTGTCTTTTTTGGCTTATTTGAACTTATCACACAATAGTTTCATTGGACAAATCCCATTGGGGACCCAACTTCAAAGTTTTGATTCATGGAGTTTTGTTGGCAATCCTGAACTTTGTGGAGATCCTCTTCCAAAAAAGTGCAGGAAGCAAGAAAAAATTGACAACTCAAAGTTGGCTGAAGGAAATGAAGATGACAACTTTTTAAAGTCACTGTATCTTGGGATGGGAGTTGGATTTGCAGTGGGCTTCTAGGGAGTTTGTGGTTCTCTCCTCCTTATCAGAGCATGGAGGCACAGAATTTTCCGATTGTTTGAACGCGTCAGAGATTGGCTTTATGTTGCTGTGGCCCTCAATCTTAAAAGCTTTTGTTGAATATTGGGGACAAATTACTAGCTATTGAGGTAATAAATTAGCTATCCTATATTTTTAAAGTATTGTTCTCTTTTATTTAAACGAGGGTTTATTTTCTTTTTCTTCTTCTTGTTGCCAAACAATTTTTGTTCTCAACTAATTCTGTATTATATTGTTTATTGTTCAATATGTTTTGTCTATGGGATGCAAGTGTAGC
Organism: Erythrophleum fordii; assembly: GCA_032878935.1. Taxonomy (NCBI): domain Eukaryota; kingdom Viridiplantae; phylum Streptophyta; class Magnoliopsida; order Fabales; family Fabaceae; genus Erythrophleum; species Erythrophleum fordii. Next base: position 24,493,505 of record JAVQMF010000058.1, on the reverse strand, counting down.
AGTAAGCATTCTAGTACAATATTTTTGAAGACTAGATTTATGCATCTGTCTACTACAACAATGCCTTCCTCTCAAATTCAAATCCCATATTCTGCTTCAGGGAATAAGGAGCTTTGCTGCAGTTACACTTGGCCAAGGGCTCTAATGTTTCCTTTTGAATGTCCTTCCTTTATCGTTTGTAATAATAGTTAGCAAAGTATCCGTTTGTTTTTGCGTTGCCAAGAAACCTTTATTGAATGGTTTTTTTTTTCATATATGCTTGTACTCTAAACTTTGATCAGTTTCTCTTTCAATGGAATCCTTGCTTTGTGATTAAAATATATATATAAATCTAATTAGTGTGCTTTTGAAAATGATTATCTCTGTATTTGTGTGAATACTGAATTTGAACTTTCACACTTTATTTTACTTTATTCTTGCTGCCACAATTTGTATATGCATTTTCATATACAATGAATGAATGAGTAATCAGAGTTATCTATTTTATTTTTCAAACCTGTATAATTTGCACCTGGTTTAGTTTTCTGTGGACAGTTTTTGTAAGTACCCAAAGAATGAATGGTTTAAGGGACAGAAAATGATGCAGGACCAACACACAAGGATTGGGCCTTCAAGTCTCTGACATCAGATGCACCGAAAATGGACTTTTGTGCAATTGATCTTCACCAGCCCACTCATCTACATTCCGAAGAAGTATATTTTGATTGCAAAGTGATACCTTAAAACAGTGTAAGGAGATATCAGAACAAGAATTTGGATTAAATATACCAAAGAACAAGTATATTTAGTATGATATTTGAGGACTTCATGGCTCAAGGTCCATGGCCTTCATTTGGCCTTACTGTATAAGGTTGGGAAAACTTTCATCACGGGCTCTCTGTTTTTGGTCGTGCTTGTCCTGTCTTCACATTGGGACAAATCGATTCCTTGTTCTTCAGAGTTTTGACGTTGAATTTTCATCTAACGCTGCTTCAACCCAAGTTACTACTTACAATTATACCAAAACCATTCTTAAATATGTTTGGAAGAAGTTTCTATACAAGCTTATATAAAATAGAGTAAATTATATTAATTTTTTATATTTATCTAAATTACATTTGATACTCAAAATTTGTGTAATTTACTCGACAAATATGAATGGTTTTTCCTTTTTTCCTTCCACCTAATTGTATGAATAATTAAGAATAAGCGTTGGTCGGGTTTGACACAAAACTCAAACCATATTTGATTCAAATATGGTGATCAATATATATAAGGGAATTCAGTGGAGGAAGGACCGTAGAGGGGTTTTGAGATTCGGAATTGGGATGGAATTGGTAGTAGGGCAATTGTTCAAGTTCTTACAGTGCTATAATTTCTTGACCACCAAAAAGGTTCTGTAAATGAGAGTGAGAGTGAGAACTTCATCCTCTTTTTTTTTTTCAAATTACCCTCTAACTCCTTGGGTGGTTGTTTATCTTATAAATTTATGTAAGTAATTAAATAATTCTTTTAAATAATTTTTAGGTTTATTTTTTACTTCCTTCGTTGTTTTTAAACGCAATATTTTTTTATCTTTTTACCAAAAGTTTGAGAAATTGAAGCCACATTCGAAGCAACTTAAAATCAATTTGTTTGTCAATTGTATCCATACATGATGGATGTAACTTCATATGATTATGGTATTGCATATGTTATGGTCCTTTTCTTTTTTCGACTTACAGAAATTAAAGATATTAAAAGTAGATTACTCTAGAAAAATTAGTATGCTAGTAACATGTTTTGGATCTTAAAAGGTTAAATAAGGTCCAATTAATGGAAGTACTGGTAAGGATCTTTTTGGTCAAATTGTCTCCAATGAGTTTTTTGGTTCTTAAAATACACAACTCAATCATTATTAAAAAAATTGAATTTTGTGACGGATGATTCCACTGCTGAATTCATAAATCTACCACTAATTTTGAAATTTAAGATGAATTCATTCATCGCTGAATCTAAACAAAAATGTGCATCATCAAATTCAAGTGAAGGAATAAGATAATAAAATACATTTTAGGAGAAAAATTAAATAAATAATAATAAAGAAGTAGGCATAGTCATAAGATTAGTTAATAAATTTTAAAATATAATATTTTTTTAATTTTGAATTAAAATAAAATTTTTAATTAAAATTAATACCAAGGGATTATGTAATCTTCATATAATCTCTTATATCTATAATTTTTATTTTAATTAATTTGATTTTTTTTGGCCAAAATTCATTTGATGTTGGTTTATAAAAGTTGTTAAAGTAAAAGAATATATATAGTTAATTTTAATTAAAATTTAATTTTTTAAAAATTTGCACAATTAGTGAGAGACATTCATTCATCACTAAATATGTAAATTTTAAAAAAATAATTTTTCTAATAGTCACCCATTAAAAATTTATGTGACGAATTTTAGTAATAGATGTTTATCTATCACAAACTTTATAGGTTTTAAAAAAAATGACAATTTTTAGTTATGGTCACTAATTCATCACTAATTAAAAATTTTAGTATTAAATATCTATTCATCACTAAATATGGAGATTTTTTATTAAAAAAATTATTAGTAACTATCACTAATTTGTCACTAATTGATAAATTTAGTGATAGATTTTGATCCGTCACTAAATTAAATTTAGCCAAAAAGTCCATGAGATGTGTATTCCACAAATTAAGGCAAGCTTTCTTTGTTAAAAAGAAAGAACAAACTTTTTGGAGGAGAGAATGGAGAAATAGGCAATTTAAGAATTAAATTAAGTATATTAAAAAAATTTTGTCACATTTCTTTTTTTTTTAAAAAATAATTTTGGATTCAAGGCTATAAGGCGACAAAATTTCTTTTCTATATATAATTCATTATAATTGAAGTTTTATTTTATATTAAATTTATCAAACCTTTAAAAAAAATTCTGACCTGCCAAGGCCATGATTATGTTCTAGGCTTTTAGAAGCATAGCTAAGGAAAATAGCCGTAGAAATTAAAGAATAAGATTGGAAGCTTCTGTATGGTTTCGTTTAACCAAAACATGAAAAATTCAGCAACTCGGGTAGAAGACTTCGCGAGCGTGAAAAATGGGGTATATGCATTTCATTTGTGGTGCCAGCTAATTTGTTGAGAAAGCCGTTTCATTATATACATTTATTATTTTCAATTTTGGTTACAACTTAATTAATGGACATGGCAATATCAGCTGAATTTCTTTTTTTTAATTCTTTTTTAATTCCTCTAAAGCTTTCTTATCTTATAAGATTTCTTTTTTTAAAAAAAAATTTAAAACTCAACTTTTTCTTTAATATAGAATACAAATTTTATTTTTCTAATAAAAAATTCTCCCTTAAAAATAAAATAATATATGCCAATGTTACCCTTTTTGAAATATGTCATTTCTAGATACGTGGACTCTATCTATCTTATATCTATCCAGAATCACTGAATATTGAGTATTTATTACAATGTTGTGATTCTTATGTTGATGAATAAAATTAGTACATTGATAGGAAATTGATAAAGTCAAATCCCTTGCGAAAGTTTATTCCAATTTCGAATATTTATTGGCGTTGACATATCAAGTATTTGCGAATTTCGTTGTTGGAAAAAAGTGAAAGAAGGAAAAATGTTTATTTTTTTACTTCCTTCGTCGTTTTTAAACGCAATAATTTCTATCCATTTAACAAAAGTTTGAGAAATTAAAGTCATGCTCGGGCAACTTAAATCAATTTCTTTCTTAATTTTATCCATACATGATTGATGTAACTTCATATGATTTGGGTATTGCATATAATGGTGATTTTTTTTTTTGGGGCTTACAGCAATTAATGATATTGGAGGTAGGTTACTGCAAGAAAATCAATAGGCTAATGAGGCATCCGAATCCCCTCCCCCTCGTGTCCATACTCAGCGCCTATTGCTCCGCAAAACGTTGTCATTTGGCTGCTTCAATCCTGATTGTTGGAGGCATCAACGCTTCAACATGCAACACATGGCCTCACTAATCCAAACGACGCCATTTTGTTCAACTGATTTTGGTGTGATCTTAGCCTCTATCCCGCACAATCCTAGTGGTTTTTTGAGCTAAATCCGCATCGGGAAAAGAAAAATACACCAAATCCATGTTGAAGAAAAAAATTACATGCAGATGCTATAGATTCATACGAAGTCGGATTCATGGAATTTGATTTACGATTAAACTTTTTTTTTTTAAATAAAAAACTTGAAGTCTGAACCAATGGGTCTGATTTCAGTTATATTATTTTTTTATAAAAAAAGGTTGTTATGAAGTCAGACCATGGCATCGTATATATATATTTTTTTTAATGCTTGAAGTTGGAACCATTGGTTCTGACTTCAAGCTTTTTATTTAAAAAAAAAAAGGTTAATCGTAAATCGGACCCCATTAATCTGGCGTCTTCTGAATCTATAGCATCTACATGTAATTTTTTTCTTTGACACGGATTTGGCGTATTTTTCTTTTCCACACATGGATTTAGCTCCAAAATCCCAATCCTATTTGTTTGGTTCATTATGAATGAGGCTAGAAAACTCAGAGGCTCTGAACATTGCTGGCAGTCGTGAGAAATCATTTTCATCAACGTTTTTGGCTATTCCAAACAGGTGGGAAGCTGAATAGCTGGACCAGTGGCTTCATCTTCTCCAACATTTTCTCTTGAGCATTTTCTTCTATTTTGCAACTCTGTATCTTGCAACTCTCCAACTCTCTACATTTTCTTCTCTAGCCATTTGCATTTGGATGTGTATATATATTTGTTTAAAGCATATATGATATATGTATTTCATTTATATATATGTAAAGATATTTAAAGCTTAATATTATTTAAGTTTATATATATTTAAAGTAAATATATGTAAAAAAAATATACATATATATATATATGTAAATATATTTAAAGTTTAAAATATATGTAAATATATTTTGCAAAGTATAAGGCCTTTCATTTGAATTTTATAAAGTTTAACATTATTTATACCGAAATGATGTAAAAAAGTTGTAGTAAATAAATGCAAAGTTTTTGTTTTGCAAAGTTTTGGGCTTTTTATGAAAATGAATAAAATTGATAAAAGAATAAATGCATATAAATAAATAAATAAAAGAACAAAAACATATAAGAAAAATGAATGCCACACTTTGCATATCCTATTTTAGCACTTGTTTTTATTGTAATCCTTGATATAATAATTAATCATCACTATCTTTAACTAAATTGTCTTTATTTTTGAACCTTAGTTATCAATTTGTTTCCTCAAGTATATTTCTTTAACTATTATCTTTTTATTGAAATAATATTTATTTTAGTATATTTGTACTTCATAAGTAACTTTGTCAACTTTTTTTTTTTTTCAGGGATCATTATATGGAGGGTAGTTTGATCCCTAAACTAAGTTTAGAATTTGACAACCTAAAGGAAGCATGGAAGTTTTGGGTTGCTTATACAGGCCAACCTAGATTTAAAGTAAGGAAACATACTTTTACTAGAAGTAAGGAAGATGGGGAAATAATAATGTATAGATATGTTTGTTCTAAAGAAGGAGTGCAAAAACAAGACAAAAGGGAGTTTCAGATGCACTATCCAGAGACTAGGACCAGTTGCAAAGCAAGAATATGCATCACATAGGTTGATGGAAAATATAGAGTTAATGCATTTGTTGAAAAACACAATCACCCACTTCATCTTCCAAAAATAGTCCACATGTTGGCTTCCCAATGCAGATTAACTAAAATTCAAGCCCATGAGATCAATTTGGCTGAGGATTCTGGGCTTCAACAAAAATCATCTTTTGAGCTTATGGTTATGCACGCTAGAGGTAGAGCTAATCTTGGTTACACCTAATTGGATGCCAAAAATTACTTGAAAACCAAGAGGTGAAGAAGTATGATATATAGAGAAACTAGATGTTTGTTGTGCTACTTCCAAGATCAGTTAGCAAAAAATCTATCATTTTATCATACCTATCAAATGAATATAGAAGAACAGATTATAAATGTCTTTTGGGCTGATATTAGGATGCTACTTGATTATACTTATTTTGGTGAATTAGTGTCAATGGACACTATATATAGTACAAATCTTGATCATAGACCACTAGTTATACTTTTAGGTTTCAATCACTATAAATGTGTGGTCATTTTTGGGACAGTGCTGTTATATGACAAAACGATAGAGTCATTTAAGTGGTTATTAGCGACTTTCTTAAAGACTCAAACAAAAAAAGCCTCTTATAGTGTTTCTAATCAAGATTAAGCAATGGCATGAGCATTTGACAAAATACTTCCAAAAACAAAACATGGTTTATGCACGTGGCATTTGATGCAAAATGGCATAAAGGATATGGGAAATTTGATAAAGAAAAGATCAAACGTTCTAAGTGATTTTAAAAAATGTATGTTTCAATATGAAAAGGAGAGTTAGTTTGAAGAAGCATGGATCCAGTTGATTTCCACTTATGATGTGAATGAACAAACTTGGTTGACTTCAATTTACAGAATAAAAGATAAATGGGTGTGGTATCATATAAAGAATGCTTTCACACTTGGTATGCAAAGTACATAGGTAAGTGAAAGTTTGAATGCAGATATTAAGAGCATGACAAGATCAAACTTAGATATTAATCAATTTTTCAAGCACTTCGAACAAGTTATAGAGGGTAGGAGGTATAACGAGTTGAAACGTAAGTTTAAGTCATGAGACAAAATACCCAATTGATTGTGCAAAGTACTCCTATGCTACAATAACTTTCTCAAGTTTATACAACCCTTATCTTTGACTTGTTCCAAAAATAATGAGATCTATGTGCAGTTGCTTGTATCAAACATAGGAATGAGGGAGATCTATTGTCTGACTACATCATTACTATGGTTGATGAAGAGGAAGAGTGGAGAGTTCAATTTGATGCATATGATAGGTCAATTTCATGCAACTATCGAAAATTTGAAACTCATGGAATACTGTGCTACCATGCTTTGAAAGTATATGATGTGAGGGATGTAAAAAAACTCCCAAAGCAATATATCATCAAGAGGTAGAAAAAGATGTAAGGAGTGGTATCATACATGACATTAAAGGAAATGAGATCCAAGTAGGTCCTAGACGAGAAAGTATATAACGATATAGACAACTTTGCCTAATAATGATAAGATTAGCAACTGAGGTGGCTGATTGTCCAGAAGCAGTCTCATTTGTATATAAAGGGATTTTAGAGTTAAGTAAGCAAGCAACCAAGATTTGTTTGAATCAAAAGAGTCTAATCACTAATAGCAATGCAAGCACAGAATCACTAAAGGCAAAATGATTCAAAAAGAGGGATGGCAGACGAAAGAAGAAACAACCAAAAATTTGGGTAGAGCATTTAATTAAGAGAAGAAGACAAACTACTTCACTGGATGGAGATTCACAAAGCAACCAATCTCTAGTATGAAATTATGCATGTCTCTATTTTATTATTAATGTTTAAGATTTTAATAAATACTATCTCTTTTAGGACAATCAAATGCAAGGTAGCACATCCAGCATTGCATCTCAATTATCATATGTGCCTCTATTTGCATTCTAACCACCATTTGCACCTTAATGTTATTGGTAAAAGAAGTAGATTCTTTAATACTTATAGCTCAATTTTTGTTACTATGTGATTATAATATAATTAATGTTATTTTGTAATGTAGGTACTACTAGGTACTCCCATGTTGTCACTTGATTCCTTAGAGCTTAGTCAAGATATTTCGCATGACCACAACTAAGTAAGCATTTTTTCAATTTTATCATAAATAATTCAAAAGAACAGCAATAAAATATAATATTTTATTGAAATCAATATGTTCATGTACATTAAGCTCTTTGATACAACATAAATGAAGTAAAATTACATATTCTTTGGATTGAAACTATAATATAAATCTTTAGTTGTTCAATGTACAAGTCCTTTTTCACTAGCACTAAACTAGATTCCTTGCTTATTTTCCTAAGATAGAATCAATCACATGATAAACCTTTCTGAAGGGGTTGATGTTATGTTGAAGAAGGAGGCAATTATAGTTCATGGCTTTGTTCAGTGTACAAGTCCTTATCTTGTTCATGCTTTGTTGATACCTGTTTCTTGTTCTTATACTTAATCTTGGTTTTTGCAAGATGTTCTTTTTATGACATGCTTCATGATTCATGCAACTTAAACACTACAGTATAATATCCCATTCAAGCAACAAATTGTATAGCATAAAATCCCAAACTTTGCTAACTTCTTTGTTATTGTACTGGGCCTTAACTTCTTTTCATTGATTCCAAACTTTGTGCTTTCAATAGCTTCCATTATATCTTCTCTTGCCATAATTTCACTGCCTGCAAAGTTCAAATGCATATGTTTGATATTACTGACCACTATTATCTTCAATAGAGATTTGAGGTCAATATTTTCAAGGTTTAAAAAAGAAATGTAGGTTGTAACAAACAAAACTATTAGTATAAATTGATCTGAGTTGGGCCTGAGGACACTATTCTTAAGAGTTATTCCACCATAAGTCAGCAACTCCCCAAGATTAAACGGACCCTTCCTGAACGGAACAGCAAAACTGAAGTACTCAGAAAAGCGAAGGGAGAGGAGAGGAGAGAGCTTCGAAGATGTCTGAGAGTTCGGTGTGTCATGAATTGCACCATGCACTACCTTTTATAGGCCAAAGACAGAAACAAGAAACGTTGGGAAATTAAAAAATAATCAATAGAGGCTTAATCATGGTTTAATGAAAATCCATTTTGAACATTAGGATTAAAAATGGCGGCCGTTTCTGAATGTTGAGATTAAAGCCAGTTAATAAAAAAATTAAAGTAGATAAATTTAAATTCTCAACGTTCAGAAAATTAATAAATTCATGGTCCCAATTTCAAAACGGCTAAAAACAAGGTCTTTCCGGTAAGCCTATTTATAAAATATTTTTGTTAAATACAAAAATAGTTGCAACAAAAAATACCCAGTTTCGCCTCTAATTCGTGCGCCAGGAGGGGGTGGAATAAGATATTTTCAACTGCATTATCCCTGCGTTAGCATGTTATTGTGCGCGTGAGCCCACTCCTCTTCTTAGCCCATTTACTTGCCTAATATCATATCTTAGTATATATACATTAAGTTTCTCTTTGTTCTAGGCAATGTGGGACTTAGGCTTTTGACACACCTACTCCAACAATCCCCCACATGTGTCAAAAGGATATTATCATATGAGTTACACGTATGAGTATAACCATTTCGAATCTGGTGTCTTTTGGACTATGAATCAGACCTATACCAATAACACTTAGTACATAGAAATGTCAGTGAAACGTACGTTTCTATGAACCAATAAATCTTTGTTATGTACTAGAGGTTTTATTAGTCAAAGTATACTCTCATAGTTTTTGCTGTTAATGGCAATTTTGCGCTTTAAACGGCTGGGTGCGTGCCTGGTGTTCAATGAATGCTCTAGAAACTTTGCCACGGTCTCATAGAAGCGACCCCACTTCACATTATCTCGGTGATTTCATCAAGTTTATCTGCAATGAATACACCATCCATAAGGAATATGAAATCATTAAGAGCTTTGCTCAGCCTCTCCAATAATGCATTCTAGCACTTTCCCAAACTATAGAAAGGGACAATAATTTTAATGCTAGTAGAATTAACATATGATTTGTTCTTACCCATATGAACCTCTTTCATGGGATCTCCAATAACAGAGGTTGGGTTACCATCATTGTTAATTTCATATTAGCTTAAATCTCATTCCCTTCGATGTGTTATCAATTTGTTTCTTCCCCAAGGGTTTAGTTAATGGATCTGCTAGATTTACTTCTGACCTTACAAATTCGATTGAGATCACTCCATCTTCTAGTAGCTGCCTTATAATATTATGTCTAAATCAAATGTGTCTACTTTTGCCATTAAAGGTCTTATTTTTAGCCATAGCTATCACCGATTGGCTGTCGCAATGCAAAGACACTGATGGTGTTGGTTTAATGGAATATTTGCTAAGAAGTTTTTCAACCACTCAGCCTCAGTACCAACTAGTTCCATAGCAATAAACTCTGAATCCCTTGAGAATTTTGTAATAATACTTCGTTTGGATGATTTCCAGGATACTGCACCACCACTAAGAGTGAATACATAACCACTAGTGGATTTAATTTCTTTTGAATTTGAGATCCAGTTAGCATCATTGTATCCTTCTAGTATAGTAAAAAATCCACTATAAAATATACCATTGTTCATAGTACCTCTCAAATATCTCATTAATCTAATCATAGCCATCCAATGCTCACTGCTTGGACAGTGGGTATATCTACTCAATCTACATACAACATATGCTATATTAGGCTTGGTAAAATTCATCAAATGCAATAGACTTCCAATAATCTATGCATATTTAGATTGAGCTACTGAGTCACCTTTATGTTTTAATAATTGTATGTTAGAATCATAAAGAGTGCTTCAAGGAAAATCATCAAAATGGCTAAACTTTTTTAAGAATTTTCTCCACATAATGTTCTTGAGAAAGTAAGATGCTATTTTTACTCCTTATGATTTTAACACCCAAAATCACTCTTGCTTCACCCATATCTTTCATATCAAATTTAGATGTAAGAAAGCTCTTAGTTTCAATTATAACGTTCATGCTAGTACCAAAAATAAACATGTCATCCACATATAGCCAAATAATCATATAATCATTATTTACAAGTTTTGTATAAACACATCTTTTTACTTCAACAGTAACAAAGCCATCACTTATCAAAACTTGATCTAATTTTTCATGCCATTGTTTAGGTGCTTGTTTTAATCCATATAAAGATTTAACAAGTTTACACACTTTATTTTCTTGTCCAAGAGCGACACATCCTTCAGGTTGTACCATATAAATTTTTTTTCTAAAACACCATTTAAGAAAATAGATTTAACATCTATTTGATGAATATAAAGCTTATGTATTGAAGTTAAAGCAATCAGAATTCTTATAGAAGAAATTCTTGTAACCGGAGAAAATGCATCAAAATAATCAATATTTTATTTTTGATTAAAACCTTTAGCTACTAACCTAACTTTATATTTATCAATAGATCCATCAGGATTAAGTTTCTTCCTAAAAACCTATTTACAACCAATGGGCTTAGCTCTTGGAGGCAAGTCTACTAAAACCTAAGTTTTATTTTGACTAAGAGACTCAATTTCAGCCTTAATAGCTTCTTTCCAAAGATGAGTATCCAAAGAAGAAATAGCTTCATAAAAATTTAAAGGATCATCTTGTACCATATAAGTATAAAAATCATCTCCAAAAGAAAATTCTTTCCTTTGCCTTTTACTTCTTTTTAAATATTCAACCAAATCTTCATTTGTATTTAGTTCAGAGGAGTAAGTGGACATTTCCAAATTCCTAGGATTAGGTTCAATTTTCAAAGGAAAGATATGTTCAAAAAATTATGCATCTTTAGTTTCTATAATAATGTTATGATCTAAAACATCACTTTTCAAAACCAGAAATCTATAAGCTACACTATGTTTAGCATACCCAATAAACATGCAATCAGAAGTTTTAGACCCAATTTTTCTTTTCTTAGGATCAGGCAACATTACTTTAGCAAGACACCCCTACACTTTTAAATATTTTATGTTAGGTACATAACTTTTTTATAGTTCATAACGTGTCTTATTTGTTTTCTTATAGGGTATTCTATTTTGCAAAAAATAGGCAGACAACAATGCTTCAGCCCATAAATTGTTTGGTGCAGAAGAGCTTATAAACATAGCATTTATCATTTCTTTTAAAGTTCTATTTTTCCTTTCTGCTACACCATTAGACTCAGGTGAATATGGAGGAGTTACTTTATGGATAATTCCTTCTTTTTCACAAAAATCATTTAATAAAACATATTTTCCTCCTTTATCTGACCTTACTATTTTAATCCTTTTATTTAATTGATTTTCTACCTCTTCTTTATATAAAAAAAAATTCAAATACTTCATCTTTATTTCTCAATAAATATACTTGCGTATACCTTGAAAATGGATCAATAAAAGTAATATAATATTTTTTACCACCTCTAGTCATTGTTTGTTTTAAATCACCTAAATCAGTATGTATTAAATAAAACAATTCAGTTTCTCTTTGTGTAGAAAAGTGTGATTTTTTAGTTATTTTAACTTTGGCACATACTTCACATTGGTTTAAACAATCATTTTTAATTCCAGAAATTAAACCAAGTTGTTGCATTTTCTTAATATAAGATTTACTAACATGTCCTAATCTAGCATGCCACACATCAAATGAATCAATCATATAAATAGGCAAGTAAGCAGAAGAGGATGCATTTTCATTCATTTCAACAACATTTAGTACAAATAGTCCCTGGTTACAATATCCCTTTCCCACAAAAATATTATTTTTTATCATTACAATTTTGTCAGATTCAAATGACATTTTAACCCCAGTCTTTCCTAAAAGAGCTATAGAAATTAAGTTCACTCTAACATCGATCACATGCAGAACATCACTGAGAGCTAAGGTCTTTCTAGATATGAGTTTAAGAACCACTTTTCCTCTCCTAAGAACTTTTGCAGTTTGGGAATCAGCAAGATAAATGCGGTCTTCTCCTTCCTTGATAGGATCATAGGAGGTAAACATTTCTTTATTTGCATAGATGTGCTTGGTAGCCCCAGAGTCTACCACCCATTTTCTCACATCGAAGACAACGAGAGCTTGAGAAATAACTACCACAATGACATCATCATTGTTCTCATCTCCTTGAACCAAATTTACATTCGGTTTAGGAGGATTATTATTTCTAACTCTCTTTCTACATTGTACAACATGGTGCCTTGGCTTGCCACAAATAAAGCAATTGCCTTTCTTTTTGAATTTGCGGTTAGAAATCTTGGGATTGTAACCAGTTTTTTATGAGAATCATGCCTCTTGTTGTGCTACTTTGTTTCCACCAAATTTGCCTTTGAGGCTATTTCCCTTCCTTTTGTAGCTCGAACCTCTTTTTGGTTAGTGTCTTCAATGATGATATGAGTGATAAGATCTGAAAGTGACAGTTGCTTTTGCTTATGTTTACGTTGTTATTTGTAGTCTTTCCATGAATTCGACAGTTTCTCAATCAGGATCCCAGCTACAAATTCATTTAGAAGGTTAATCTTTTCAGCTCGAAGTTCTTCCAGCAACTTGTGGTATTGATTGATTTGCAGCTTGATGTCTTTATCCTCAGACATCTCCCATCAGTAGTAATTTCCAATCACAAATTTCTTTTTTCCAGCATCCTCAACAGTGTACTTCGTGATTAGTGACTCCCAAATTTTGTTGGCCTCTTTGTAAACATAATACACATCGAACAGAGTGTTAGATAAAGTACAAATAATTGTATGTCTACAGACCATACTGGCATATTCCCAAGCAATTCTTTGGTTTTGGTCAGCATCAGGGACAGGTTTAGATTGGGTCAGTGCCATTGCAACTTCGTGCATGTCTAAGATAGAGAAGATCCACTCTTGCCACCTTCTAAAGTTTTCCCCATCAAACACCTCAATCTTGGATATATCTAGGAATGGCTTGGGCAGCATCACAACAGGTACTGGATTCGAAATGAAGGTTGGAGTAGTAGTGCCACTCCCTCCACTGGAACTTGCAGTAGCAACATTAACATGATCATCAGAATTAACTCAGTGTGGCTCCATAATAACTTTTAAGATTGTAGGCTGCAACAAACAAAACTATTATATAAATTGATCCAAGTCATGCCTAAGGACACCGTCTTTAAGAGTTATTCTACCACAAGTCGGCAATTTTCCAGGATTAAATAGACCCTTCCTATTATAGGGGAATAGAACAGCAAAACTGAAGCACTCAGAAGAGTGAAGGGAGAGGAGAGGAGATAGCTCCGAAGATGTCCGAGAGCTCGGTGTGTCATGAACCACACCATGCACTGCCTTTTATAGGTCGAAGACTGAAACAAGAAACGTTGGGCAATTAAAAAATAATTAATGGTGGCTTTATCACGGTTTAATGAAAATCCATTTTGAACATTGGGATTAAAAGCGGCGGCTATTTCTGAATGTTGAGATTAAAGCCGGTTAATAAAAAAATTGAAGTAGATAAATTTAAATTCTCAACGTTCAGAAAATTAATAAATTTATGGTCCTAATTTCAAAATTGCTGAAAACAAGGTTTTTTCGATAAGCCTATTTATAAAATATTTTTGTAAAATACAAAAATAGTTGCAACAAAAAAGCCCAGTTCTGTGTTCAATTAGTGCGCAGGGGGAAATCAGAGATTTTCAACTCATTTCCTGTGTTGGCCTGTTATTGTGCGCACGAGCCCACTCCTCTTCTTGGCCTATTTGCTTGCCTAATATCACATCTTAGTATATATACACTAAGTTTCTCTTTGTTCTAGGCAATGTGGGACTTAGGCTTTTGACACACTTTTGACACACCTACTCCAACAAGAAATACCCAAAAAAAGAAGAGTTATCCAAACACAATACATCAAGGATGAAAAAATTGGTTGAAGTCATTTCCTATGTATGCAAAAGAAGAATACTGCCTAGCACCAATGAGAATTAGACAAAAGAAGCACTTATTGGATTTTAAATGTATTTATCATACATCTATCATTTTTCATTCTCCAGAGATTAGAGGAAATGCATAAGATCTATTAGATATTATCACTAGCCACTTACTCTAATTCCAACAGATGGAGCAAATGGAAAATGAGATGTAATACCAAGAAGTGCATAATTGTTTTGGTACAAAGTCCTCAACATCTTTTCTAGTAATGTCATAGTATAATCTCAAAAGCAACTTCATGACTGCAATCTCAACGGCTTCTGTCTGTGTGTTCCAAAACCATTTTTGCATGTTATATATAACAGATTTTGGAGAAAAGAAAATACACAAAAAAAAAGAAAGGATATGTCTTAGGTTAAAAGAATAAATACTTCTAGAGCATAGCCATGTTATGTCAAATACTCATATCAGACACGACATAAAACAAGAAATTGCAACTGAATATTTAATACTTGCTAATTGTATTGTGTTGTGACTTGCATTTGCATTAGTGTCCATTCTTATTGGGTCTTAGGCATGCAGCTCTATGTATGACACTGCCATATCCAATACAATTAAAAAGGGGTACACCACTAAAACACAAAAATTCATGCTTCCAAAATGCAGGGTGTTATCAAAAGACTCATTGACCATAACTCCACATGAAAGGAAGAACAAATGCTACTGAGGCCACAAGAAGCCAAGTACCAGGGGAAATAACATATTTATGAAAGGAAAAACCTTAATTGTAGCTAGTAGCTTAGTTATCTATTAACATATTAGGCATGTTAAATCATCTAATGTTGTTAATAATGTTTATTATGGTCTTAATTCCATAAGGTCAACACTACTTAAATTACATGACTGAAATGAACAACTTCAGCTAACCATTGTCATCACTTTCTTCATTAAAAATGTAGGTCAACTACTCTACTTCATTGCTAAAATGGTTAAAGAATTTAAAACAAGTTTTAGAACATTTTGTTAAATAAAATGGTTACTCTCTAGTGTCCATTTCCCAGTCTCCAATTTCAACAAATAGAAACACATGAACATAGATTCAGATAGCAACAACTTGGTTAACAGAAAAAATTATTAAGTTTTGAACTTTGATGCTGATTTTGATATGAAAACTTCTGTAGCAGAGAAGGAGTTATAAACTAGAGATTTAAACATGTCAAAAATGTGTTGATGCTATTAAGATATCTAAATTCAATTCCTATATGAAACATAGAAACTTAAAACAATGATGATAAGTCCCAATACCTAGGTTTCCCTCAAATTGGTTACTATCTATAGATTAAAGCTGAAGATTTTCTTTACTCTCATTTTCTTTTTTCCTCTACATGGAGTACAAAGTGAACCATAATCAAGAAAGGGATTAACTCAAAGGTACATATACTTGGATTTTAGAACAGCATTGACCCTTATAATTTAGTTCCCAACATGGCAGATTATGAATTAGTAATTACTCTAAGTTAAAATTGCAAGTTTTTTAGCCAAGTGAGATCTGAATGCATCTTATAGACACCAAGTTATTTTCATACCAAATATTATAGCCACCAAACAATACACGGACAAATAGACATTACCAGAACTAAGGAAGAGCTCTAGATGTAATCAAGAACAAGTATAAAGATGGGAGACTGATGAGGATTGGAGATCACAATGAACAAGAAGAGGATCCTCTCGTCGCATATTGCTGGAGACAAAGATAGAAGATTGTTGAAGAACACATCTCATGGTGTTGAACCAATGGCCAAGATTGCATGGGATAGACGTCCGAGATCGCATCAAAATTAGCTAAACAAAATAGCGTCGTTTGGATTAATAAGACCCCATGTTGCATATTTGAGTGTCGATGCCGCAAACGGTCAGGATTGAAGCAGCCAAACAACTTCATTTTGTGGAGAAGTAGACGCTAAACATAGACGCGAGGAGTAGGGGATCTGGATGCTATCTTGGATCTCAAAAGGATAAATAGAGGTCCAATTGATGGAGTTACTTCTAAAAACCCTTTTGGTCAAATTGTTTTAGAGATTTTTTGGTTTTTAAAATGAACAAGTCAATCAATACTAAAAAAATTGTTCCATCACTAATTTAGAAATTATCATGGATTTGTCCATCATTAAATCGGACACAAAAATGTGCATCACAAAATTCAAGTGATGGAATAGGATAATAAAATATATTTTGTGGGAAGAAAAAATTGAAAAAAATTTTAAAAAATAGGCATAATTATTAGATTAGTATATAAAGTTCAAAATAGGATAAAAATTCTTTTTAAATTTTGGAATCAAATACAAATGTTAATTTTTAATTAAAATTAATACCAAAAATTACGTAATCTTCATATAATCTCTTATACCTATATTTTATATTTTAATTAATTTGATGTTAGTTTATAAAATGTGTTAGGGTAAAAAAAATAGTTAATTTTAATTAAGATTTAATTTTAAAAAAAATTGCACCGTTAGTAGGGATGTTCATCCATCAGTAATTGTGCAAATTAAAAAAAAAAACTTTTCGTGATCATCGCTAATTAAAAATTTTAGTGATGAGTTTTAGTAATAAATGTTTATCTGTCACTAAATGTATGGATTTTGAAAAAAAAAATGATAATTTTCAATAGCCATCACTAATCTGCTACTAATTAAAAATTTTATTGACAAATATCTATCCGTGATCTATTACTAAATGTGCAAATTTGAAAAGAAAAATAATTTTTAGTAGCCATCGGTAATTGATAAATTTAGTGATAGATTTTGATCCGTCACTAAACTGACTTTTTCTAGTAGTAAATTAGTCTGAAAGAGATCAATATTTGTAAATCAATTCATCCCATAAATAGCAGGCACGATTGTAGCTTAATAAACCAATCAAGGCACAAAGATCTTAACTGGAACACAATATCTTTTCTAAAGACATATTTGCTCATTATAAAGTCTACAGTTAAATTCATTACAGTCATACATGTATGTATTAATTAAAAGGTCGGTGAAATGTGTATTTCATGAATTAAGACTGAGTTCTCTTCTATAAAAAGAAACAACAATATCTTTGGCGCAGAGAACGGAAAAAGAGGCAAGTTAAGAATTAAATTAAGTATATTAAAATATTTTAACTCTTAGTTTTTTTTAAAGTCATTTTGGAGTCAAGGCTATAAGGAGACACAATTTCTTTTCTATATATAATTCATTATACGAATAACTATTTATATTTTGAGTTTAATATTCTATCCATAAAACTTACTAAAACAATCAAAAGAAGTTTAAAATATGTCAATAAATAACTAGGCTGCAATCCAGTGAATCGTAGTAAAAGTAGATTATATTACTCTGCTTTCATTATTAGGCTTGAGATATATAAATTTTAAATTGTTTTGGTCAACAAATAATAAGTTCAAATTATAATTTTTTTATATTTTTACTATTAGATACTTTAATAAAATTATAACATATGTGAAAAATTTTTTCAATGAGAGTTGCGAGACAAATCAAAAAAAAAAAAAACAGAGAGCTTGCTCAAGGCTTTTTGGAAGAGTGCCACTCAAGTCATTGAAATTTGTGATGCGACAAAAACCATGATGGTTGTCTAATTAGAAGGGGAACCAGTGTTCAAAAGAGTTTCTGTAAGTAGACTCGTTTTATTTATATAGGTCAAGTGGTTAAGTCCATTCTTCATTTTTTTTTTTAAGTAAGAAATTATTGAAAACTTAATTCTAAGAAAGAAATAAAGAGTAACTCTGATGAAGTACATTTAATAAGAGAATTGCTTTGTCCCTGTTCCTTATCCAACAAGGTCATTGTACTTGTTAAGTCTTCCATTTTTTTGGTCCAAACCTTTCCTTGTGCGAAATGGTGCAGTTTAATATGTTATTTTATGAGAATTTATATGTAAACTACCTTTTTTTTGGGGCCCATATGTAATTTTAGAAGAAATTTTATATAAATTTTATTATTATTATTTTTTAAGCTGTACGGAAGTTTTTCCAAAAATTTTTATGTGCATAATAATTATCTTCGAAATGGCAAGGGGCCAAGTCCCTTACTGCTTCCCTGCCTCGGTCCCTGAGTGTTTATAAAAGCATTGTCTTACAAAAAGGCTTTCTTATCTATCAAGAAAGGTAAATTCAAAGACTTCTCTCGTATCTTTATAAAGTTGGACAAATAATTTTTATTTGTTTATAAAAGTGAAAATGAAAAAGAAAAAACCAAGAAGAGATCAACTGCAACTTGTAGCAAACTATTGGGGGAAAAGAAAATTTTCACACTTTAAAAATAGCCAGGAAGAAATATTATACCCACAGAAAAGAAATAAGAAAAGCTCGTCTTAAAGCATGAGAAACAGTAAACTTATGATGCACAAAAATTTATTGGACGGTACTAAGAATATATTATTTTGCACGTTCCTTAGGTAAAATAATTAAACAAATAAACAAAATTCACCTATTAATAAAATGAAAATATCCTCCTTCAACTTTAGATTATTTGTAAATACTCTCTCATCTTTTGAAATCGCAAAATATTCCCTGAACTATCAATATTCAAAAATTTAGATCATTTTGTCCATTTCTTCTTTAATATTGTTGACTAAAATGTCATTTCAAATTCTTTCAATTATCACAGAAGTTGGAAGAAGTGTTTAAAAATGAAAGGAATTATTTAGACTCTTTTGTTTAAAAAAAAAAAAATTGAGTCGTCGTTTAAGTGATTTTTATTTTTATTTTTATTTTGGGAAACATCTAAGCAATTTGATCCCTTTCACGTGAATAATGAAGATTGAATTTTTGTTTTCCGTACCAAAGTTGTGGAAATTGAAAAAGAAGATAAGAAGGCGAGCTTGTCGGTGGCTTCCAATGTGTCACTTTTGATAGCACTAATTATGGGATTTCATGTCTGTGGGTTCCATTAATGGTAATGAATGCATTTATTACACAAATTTCGTTCAAAAGGATTGGAAGACTTGGAAAAAGAAAGGAATATGATGTTAGGCATTTGAATTTCTGTTTATTTTTTCTTTTTCAATATTTTCTTGAAGCAATACTTTTTTGCATTGATTTTCATAACTTGTATATATATCATTTAGAGACTTCATTCTCTTCAAATCACCCACGATGGTTAGCTTCATTTCACAAACTTCATTTGTTCTGCTGTTGCTGCTATTTGCAACAACATTCAACAGAGGCATATGTAGAAAAACAGGGATGTTCGTTGCAATGAGAATGATCAAAGAGTATTGTTAATCTTCAAACAAGGAGTGGCAGATCCTTTCAATATACTCTCCTCGTGGACTAGTCAAGAAGATTGTTGTTCATGGGAGGGAGTTTAGTGTGACGGCATCACAGGCAAAGTTACACATCTTCATCTAACCCCTAATAAATTCAACGGATCAATTTCAAATTCGTTAGGCCAAATTAAACATTTGCAGTATTTTGATATCTTTGAGAATTTGTTTTATGGTTCAATTCCATCATCTCTAGGAAATCTTTCTTCCTTAATTTACTTAGATTTATCACACAATAACTTCAAGGGCAATCTTCCATCATCTCTAGGAAGTCTTTCTTCCTCAGTTAACTTAGATTTGTCATACAACAATGGCAATATTCCAGAAAGCCTTGTTCAACTCCATAACTTGAAAAGTTTACATCTTGATGGCAATTCCTTGGTGGGTGTTCTTTTGGAAAAGAATTTTACCAACTTCTCAAACTTAAAATCATTGGGCTTGGGTTCAAATGGTTTCAAATTTGACTTTGATCCTAACTGGGTCCCACCATTTTAACTTGATTTGAATTTGAGAAATGAAAATCTAGGTCCCAATGTTCTAACATGGCTATATAAACATAGGTCACTAACTATGCTAGACATTTCAAGCTCAAGGATTTCATCCAGATGCAGTTATATTTTAGAGCTTTGTAGCAAGAATTCAAAATATCTATTTGTCGTACAACTTAATCAATGGAGACTTATCCAATGTGACACTAAACTCAACATCCATATTTTTAGGCCATAATAATTTCACAGAAGGCCTTCCACATATACCGGCGCAAGTTTTCATGCTTTGGGCATCTCACAACTCTTTCTAAGGATCTATTTTCCCGCTATTGTGCCATCCAAAGAGTAGTGGGGAAAACATGTTGTACAAGTTGGACATATCATATAATCATCTAACTGGAGCACTTCCTGATTGTTGGGCCAATTGGAAACAATTAGGTTAACTTAACTTGAGGAGTAATAAGCTAGCAGGTGAAGTTCCTCCCTCACTGGCTACATTATCTGAGGTTGTAATACTAGATTTGAGTGATAATAATTTTCTTGGCAAATTTTCTCTAGACTTATCAAGCTAGACAAAGTTGGAATACCTCCTTCTAGAGAGAAATAAATTTTTTGGAAGTTTACCAAACATAATGAAGAAGGACCTGAAAGTTCTCAAAATTGAGGTCCAACCAATTTATAGGCAATATACCACTACAAATATGGAACCTCTCTTCTCTAATGATACTAGATCTTGCTAATAATAAGCTTTCAGGATCTATATAACATCATGGATTCAATTATGGCATTAACTGAGTTGGAAGAGACAATAAACATATCTACTAAAGGAAGAGAATTAGAATATGAAGACATTTGGTTGCTACGGAGTATTGATCTTTCAATCAACAGCCTATTAGGAGAAGTCCCTCAAGAGTTGTTTAGAGTAATTCCCTTCTGGTCATTGAACTTGTCTCAAAACCATTTAATAGGAAAGATTCTAAAAGAAATTAGAGGCATGAAAAACTTGGAATCTCTTTATCTCAGCTACAACAAACTTTCAGGACAAATTCCTTAGACCATCTCTAATTTGTCTTTTTTGGCTTATTTGAACCTATCATACAATAGTTTCATTGGACAAATCCCATTGGGAACCTAGCTTCAAAGTTTTAATTCATGGAGTTTTGTTGGCAATCCTGAACTTTGTGGAGATCCTCTCCTAAAGAAGTGCAGGAAGCAAGAAGAAATTGACAACTCAAAGTTAGCTAAAGGAAATGAAGATGACAACTTTTTAAAGTCATTGTATCTTGGGATGGGAGTTGGATTTGCAGTGGGCTTCTGAGGAGGTTGTGGTTCTCTCTTCCTCATCAGAGCATGGAGGCACAAATTTTCCAATGGTTTGGACATTTGGGAGATCGGCTTTATGTTGCTATGGCCCCCATGCTTAAAAGCTTCCACTGAATATTGGGAACAAATTGCTAGCTTTTGAGGTAATAAATGGCTATCATATATTTTAAAAGTACTGTTCTCTTTTTATAAATAAGGGTTTATTTTCTTTTTCTTCTTTTTGTTGCTAAACAAATTCAATTCTTATCTAATTTTGTATTGTATTATTTATTGTTCAATATGTGTTATCCATGGGATGCAAATGCAGTAGCAAGCATTCTACTATAATATTTTTGTAGACTGAATTTATTTATCTATCTACTACTACAGTGCCTTCCTCTCAAATTCAAATCTCATTTTCTATCTGTGTGTTTTTGTGTCGCCAAGAGGCCTTTGATGAATGGTTTTCCATTTCATATATGATTGTACTTTAAACTTTGATTAGTTTCTCTTATAAGGGAATCCTTCTTTTATGATTAATATATATATATATATATATATATATATATATATATATATATATATATATAATTAGCATGCTTTTAAAAAAGATTGTCTCTATATTTGTGTGAATATCAAGTTTGTACCACACTTTATTTCACTTTATTCCTAGTGCCACAATTTGTATATACATATTCACATAGAATGAATGGTTGAGTAATCAAAGTTATTTCTTTGAATTCTCAACCCCATTTAATTTGCACCTGTTTTATTTTTTTGTGTTCATTTTTTTAAGTACCCAAAAAGGGAGTGGTTTTAGACACAGAAAATGATGAAAAGGACCAACGCACAAGGATTGGGCCTTCAAGTCTCTGAAATTATATGCAATGAAAATAGATTTTGTGCAATTGGTCTTCATAAGCCCACCTCTGGTGTCCCACTCATCTACATTCAAAAAACAAAGTAATGAGATATTAGAATAAGATTTTGGATTAAATATACCTAAAAACAAGTATATTTAGTGGCATATGATATTCAAGGACTTCATAGCTCAAGGTCCATGGCCTTTATTTGGCCTTATTGCACAAGTTTGGGAAAATTTGTAACATTGGCTATCTATTTATGGTTAAGGTTGTCTTCAAATTAAGGCATATTGATTCTTTGCTCTTCAAAGTTTTGATATCAAATTTTCATCTAATGCAACTTCAACCTAAATTACTGCTTACAATTGTACTACAACCATTATTAAAAATGTTTGTAAGAAGTTTCTATACAAGCTTAAAGTAGAATAAATTGTATTACCATTTTTTTGTGAGATTTGACTAAATTACATTTGATACTTGAGATTTTAATTTACTCGATAAAATATGAATGGTTTCCCCCTCTTCTAATTGTATGAATAATTAAGAATAAGCATTGGTCAAGTTTGACACAAAGCTCAAACTGACCAACCAATATTCAAGTGAAAAAAACTATGATCTTAGTTTTATGGCTTGATTGAGAGTTTTTTTAAAAAAAATTGAGGTGGGGTGATTATTGATAGATAGAGTGGAGTGGAATAAAGAAGATAACTCACTCCATTGATTAGAAATTTAATGAAAAAATAGATAATATTCTACTTTTACTAATTAGATGTCACAATGTAATTAGCAGTGGACAAGGGGAGAGGTTTAAGTATAAACTAATTTAGAATAATGAAATTTTTAATATTGTCTTTGTGATGTTAACTTTTTTAAAATAATGGACAAGTGGAGAAGGTTAAATAGAAAATTATAAGCAACCCAAATCATTCCATATCCCCACCTTAGAGGGATTTAGAAATTAGAATGTGACATGAGCTAGGATGTTTTTGAAACTATTTTTACCCACCTGCCGCATTAGCTTTGGGTTTGGACATCTTTTTAAGTCTTGCTAGATTTGATTACAATGAATGAATTTGAATTTTACATAAAAGTATTGAATTATTTTATTTTATTTTATTTCCAAACCCGATCAATTTAAATGGATTAGCTAGTTATGAAAACCCTGAGGACAATAGCATCATACTTGTAATATGAATGCTATTATATATTTTAGAGTCTGTGTAGTTTCACAATTTATTTGACTTTAACGTTAGCACCACGATTTCACCAGTATATATATATATATATATATATATATATATATATATATATATATATATATATATATATATATATATATATATATGCATATAAAATGAATAAATGTACAATCAGGTCACTCGAAAAATTGCCTACCCAAAAAGAAATGCAAATTTAACTCAGATAGTCTCCTCATGATTAGTTTGTTAAGAAGATAACTACACGAATATTTTCAATATATTAGATAATGGAAATTTTAAAAATATGGATATGAATATTTTCAAGTACATAATTGTGGGATAGAATAAGAAGGAGAGCAATTGTTAAAGTCCTCATGGTGGTATAATTTTTTGACCACAAAAAAAGTTCTATAACTAAGAATGAGATTTATCAATATGCAATATGACTGAGAACTTTGTCTTTTTTAATTATGCTTTAACTCCTTGTATGGTTATTTATCTTATATAAGTAATTAAATAATTCTTTTAATTAATTTTTAGGTTTATTTTTACTTCCTTTGTAGTTTTTAATGCAATAATTTCTACCCTTCTACCAAAAGTTTGAGAAATTAAAGCCACATTTAGAGCAACTTAAATCAATTTCTTTATCAATTTTATCCATACATGATGGATGTAACTTCATATGATTTTGGTATTGCATGTTATGGTGCTTCATCTTTTTCCTTTTTAACTTTTGGCTTACAAAAATTGATGATATTAAGAGTAGGTTACTCTAAGAAAATCAATAGACTACTGACATGTTTTGGATCTTAGAATGATAAATAGAGGTCCAATTGATGGAATTACTTCTAAGGATCCTTTAGTCAAATTATGATTTTTTAGTTCTTAAAATAGACCACCTAATTACTATTAAAAAATTGAATTTAGTGACAAATGAATCCACTACTAAATCCATAAATCCATCACTAATTTTAAAGTTCTTAAAAGATTCATTTGTTTCTAAATTTGCCACAAAAATGTGCATCATAAAATTCAAGTATAGGAATAAGACAATAAAATATATTCTAGGGGAAGAAACAATTAAAAAACTAAAAAAAAATTAGGCATAATTATAAGATTAGTATATGCATTTTAAAATACAATAAAAAAATTTTTTAATTTTGAATTAAAATAAAAATATTAATTTTTAATTAAAATTACCAAGTGATTACATAATCTTCATATAATCTTTTTGTTAAGAAGAAAGAATAAAGTCTTTGGAGTAAGAATGAAAAAAGAGGCAACTTAAGAATTAAATTGCAACAAATAACAACAAGTCTTTTTTCGTTACGTGTGGGTTAGCTACATGGATTAAATGATGTTATAAAGCTCTAATGTGAATCATATTTTTAAATAAACTATTTAAGTTTAAATCCTTCTTAATGATTTCACCTATAATTTTTCCTAATCTCCCTCTACTTCTAGCTATTAGATTATTTTCCATTTGATCTATTCTATTTACTAAGACTTCTATAAGTCTTTTCCACATATGTATAAATTATCTAAGACTCAATTCTACAATTTTTTTTATAATACGAGTGACCTCAACTTTCTCTCTAATACATTTATTTCTAAATCTATTTTATATAATATGTCTACACATCTAATGCAATATTCTTATCTCTGTGACAATTCTCAACTATTCATGTTATTGTTCATATTTTCTCTCAGTAAAGATGATGTTAGCCTCCAATTATAAGGTAAATAATACTTTTATAGATAAAATAAATATACGTAAGATGAATAGCTCTATACTCAATTTTTACTTGGAAATGATAATTTATGTCTTAACTTTGAGTATACTGATAACTGATCACACTTTGTTCTTGTTATAGGATGCATGTTTCAGAGAAGATTGAGTAATCTCAAGTGAAAGAGGTTTCAAAGTTGGTTTTTGCAGTATTTTTGAACTCTCACCGCAGCTAAGAGTTCATCACGCCGCAGTTGAAAGAGAAGAAATCAAATAGCAGCATGCTGGGCAACTTGCGCTGCAGGGCATCATATTATCATTGCGACAAAACTCAAACTAGAAGTTGACAACGCTGCGGTGAGAGCATGCTGAGCCACGGCGTTAGTCGAGTAAAGCTAAGTCCATGACAAGAGTGTGTAGAGCCGCAGCACAAAGTCACACAGAAGCCAAACTCGCCGCGGTAGAAATGTTGTGCTCCGAGGTGAGGAGCATACATGCCATCTAGAAGCTTTCTAGAAGCTAATCTCGCTGCAGCGCATAAGAATTAGGCCACAGCGCATATTCACTCAGAACTCAACTTGACCATGGCACAAAATGTTGAGCCGCAGTGCAAAACAAATTAGCTAAATGCAGCATTTTCTTTGCAAACTTTTTGAGGGTCTTAGGCTTTATATGAGAAGGGGAGAGGGAGGAGCCGTCATTCTGGATTGTATTTGCTTTGTTCCAAGTGTGTGGAGGCTGGATAGAGCTAAGAAGGTATCTTGGAGAAGACGGAGGCTAAAGATTGAAAGGGGAGGCTGAAACAAGCTCCATTTCTGAGTTTTTTCTTCTTTTATTTTGTTCTTTTGATTATTTCTGATGTATTTGACTTTCACTTCAAGTTTGCCTTTAGTTTTTATTATCATATATAGCTAAACTCTCTAATCTAGGATTACTAGGAGTTCTTGTATAGATTTATGATTATTCTCCACTTTAACTTTGCAATCAATGGTTAATATCTATTCATTCAACTCCATGCTTCATGCTCTCTAATTGATTGGCCAACATTTAGGGTGATTTGATGCCTTGCTTGAACTTTGGAAAGGGAAAGAGAGGTTAGATCAAGAGTTAAGTGGTGTGAGCACTGGAAACTTACTAGGGTAGGTGGATGGTTTAGTTAATGAGATAGGAATATACTCATTAGCCTCACATGGTCTAATTAAGTATTATGCTCTCAATTTAATCCCTATTGGTTTTATAAGGAATTATGAAATTGATTGGATAACCCTATATGAGATTTAGAAGAATACTTATAGGAATAAATGAACCCTAGACCAACACGTATTATCATTGAGAGCAAAGATTCTGAATGTTGAGTAATTTGTTATGAAATATAAGAGGAACTAATAATCCTATATGTACTAATCACCCAAAACATCCAAATACTAATCTTGAACTCTGTATAGCTTCTTATCCATAAACATTTCTTTTTAACACTAACTATTAGAAATTGATTCACTTGATTTAAGTTAGGGAATGAATTTCAGTACTTGACATTTTTTTGACAATAAATCCTTGAGGGAATGATATTTTTGTATCACTATATTACTTTCATGATACGTATACTTGCATGTACGCTTCAAAGAAAGCAACACTTTACAATATTGAACTTATTCTCTTGTTAACTTTTTATTACCCAACATTCAATCCCATACAATATTGCAGGTCTTATAGTTATACGATAAAATTTACCCCTAAGCTTAAGTTGCACTCTTCTATTTAATCCACCCTGATTGAATCCTACTGTTTATATCTTCCTCTATTTCTTTGTCATGTTGTATGATGAACTCAAGATATTTAAACCATGTGACTTATTGTATGATATGTTCTCTAATTTTTACTTCCACACTAGAATTAGTTTGCCTTTTGCTAAACTTATATTCCATATGCTCCGTTTTAAATAGAATTCATGTGTTTCTAAAATTAGTCTCCACATTTCTAATTTTCATTTATTTTCTCTGTTGACTCTCTAATTAAGATTATGTCATCTATAAAAAGTATACATTATGGGACTAGCTCTTAGATATATTCAATGAGCATATATGAGACTAAAATAAAAAGATAAGAATTCAAAGTTAACCTTTGATATAAGTTAATGGTTATTAAAAAAAAATTTTGTTAACCTACCTTTTTTTCTCACACTAGTTATAATCCCATCAAATATATCTTAGATTACTCAAACATAAACAATATGAATGTTTTTTTTTCTGTTAAGCCTTTCATATAATCTTTCTTAGTATGCTATCATATAGTTTTTCTAAATCGATGAATGTCATATATAAGTATTTTTTATTTATTTGATATCTCTCCATCAATTTTTGTAACAAGTATGTCACTTCCATGATCAACTATTTTTGGCATAAAACCAAATTAATTCTCTATAATGTGAGTTTCTTATCTTAATTTTTACTCAATTATCCTCTCCCATAATTTTATAGTGTAGCTCATGAGTTTAATTTTCTTATAATTTACACAATTTTATATGCTCATATATTCTTATAAATAGGGATAAAAATAATTCTCCTCCATTCATTCAATATTTTCTTAGACCTTGTAATATCATTGAACAACTTTATAAGTCAATGTATATCTTTCAGTCTTAAATCCTTCATACCTCAATAAGTATATTATTTGATTCAACTATTTTGCCATTCTCTATCCTTTATAATGCTTCTTTTATCTTTGACTCTTGAATCCTATGATAAAAGGTATAATTTTAGTTTTCCTCTTTAGTGTCTAGCTTACCCAAGTGCAATAAGATCTTGTATTCTTTATTAAATAGTCTATGAAAATAACCTTTTCATTTTTCTTTAATATCTTATTTCGTCACGAAGATTTCTTGTTTTTAATCCTTAATACATTTTAGTTAGTTCATATCTCTTGTCTTTCTTTCCCGACTTTTAGCTAACTTGTAAATACTTCTTTTCTCAACTTTAGTGCCTAAGGATTGGTATAACATAACAAGTGCCCTAACTCTCATTTCTCATTATTTTCTTAGTGTCTTTCTTAGCTATCTTATTTTTTTATCAATTTTTTCTCACTTTTACACAAAGACAACAATTTATAACACTCCTATTTAATCTTAATCTTATCTTGTATGCTTGCATCCTACTACCGAGATGCTTTATCCTTAGGTTTAAAGCCTTTTGATTCACATATTTCCAAATTTAAGGGAAACTAGGTTGGATTTTCTACAAAAGACTTAGCATGACTTGTTATTATTAGCAGAAAAGATGTGAACTTAGAATTCATATTGAATTAAAAAAAAAATTCTGGAATGTCTTTTTGTATTGGAGGGGTCACTTAAAATCTGCTTTTGTATTGAAATTAAATAAGAATTTATAGTATTGATAATATGCTTGCCAAGCTTATGGATGTGGGTTTTCTCATATTCCATGTTGGTTATGCCTCTAATTTAGGGTCATGACACTTTCTACTGGAAAAGACATTGGCCAACAAGGAAAGAAGAGACAAAAGTGAAAAGAGTAAGTACACACATCCTAGTGTTTGAAAATGACACTTTCTTGGATCAATTTGCCCTTAATTTGATTTTTTTTTATTTTGCTCTACTAATTTATTTATTTTATTGGCTCTGATACTCAAAAAAGTAAATTTTAAGCATTTAGTGGCTTAAAATTGTTAAATTTGCTCTATGTTACTAGATTGCTCGATATACGTAAAATTAGAGTTCCAATAGAGTTCCAATCTCTTTTATTATTATAGGGCCTTTAATAATTTTATTTAACCTTATATTAGAGAAAAAATTTATTTTCTCATCATACTACTATTTTTATATAGTTATCATTTTGCCCCTATTTCTTTGCATAATTTACCTAGAAACCCTCTAATATGCCTAAAGCAAGCTTGTGACCTTTTTCTTTTTGGGTTAATTAGGCTTTTATTCTTTTTTATCCTTTCTCCTTATCTTTATCCTTGAGTTAGTCCATTATAAATTGACTAATTGTTACACTAATAGTCTAGGAACTCCTACTCAACAGAGTGTTTCTTTTATTCCCCAATTAAATTAATTAAATTTAATTTTCAAATGAACCCAAGTTTGCCAATCTAAAAACTTTCACTTAATAGAATATTTCTTTTATTTTTATTTAATTTATTTAATACAACACAATTATAAATTGCATTAATATCAAAATTACATTTAAAGGGACTTCATTCTAAAGATATTTATCTTTTTAAAATATCTTCTTTTTGGCTATCAAAGGCCTACTTCCAAATACAATGGTCATTATAGCATATTTTAACAAATATGCTTCACATATTTGATCAATATCATATAGTGTGTATGTACCTTTTTTCACGTGTGCTATGTTTAAAAAAATTTGAATTTCTCATATTTAAAAATGAGAAATTAAAGTAGCTCATTGACATTTGTGATAATGTGATGTTCTTTAAAGAGCTCTATCTCTAATGTAAACTTATTGAAAGACAAATTTCTTGTTTTTATTTGACTTTGTAAATTTCTTACAAAGGTTTTCATTGATTGATGTTTACCTAATATCATATGGGAGTGTGTTGATCAAACCTAAGACCCATAATATGAATTACATTTTCTAGTTTGATAAAAGGGATTATGAAAACTCTGTGGTTCACTTAGCAAAGGCAATGGGAAATACATTAGTTTTATGAAAAAGAAAATTAATTGTGAAAAACTTCATGTTTATGGTTGAAAATTTATGTTTTGCGACTCCACTAACTATTGAGATTTTTAACTTACCTACAGTTTTCTATAATTGGCTATATAAAGGCAAGATTATGTTATAAAGTTGTAAATAGGGATTTATGAGATGTAGGACCTTAGATGGATTATTTTTAGTTGTTACGCAACAAGTTAATTTTTATTTAGACTAAATATGGATTTAATTGTTATGAATATATTTGTAGGGGCTAAAGTTGAGATTGAACGAATAAATATTTGATGAAGTTTGTAGTAGCATGATTTTGTAATAGTATGTTTCAAATTATTAATGGAGATATTGTGTAGATATTTGATTAATCAGTGGAATGTTGATTATTTAGTTAGCTTATATATTATAGAAGTAATATTTATTTCAATTCTACAAGTGAATATTGATATTTATGAATTTTAGTAAGTATTCAAATATGGAAATAAAGCTAGATGTTATATGTGCTGCCATCTAGGGCTTTTCTAGCCATGACCATTCTCTCATTCTTGCCTTCCTCTTTTTTGTTGCTGCCAAGTTTAGGCCAATAGAGATAGGAATGGGTTTCACATGCCACCCCATTTAACCACTTCATCTTGGACTTTCATTATTTTGAAGTTGTAAAATTTCTTAGCAAGAAAGGTTTTCAAGTGGCCAACTTTGTGAAGCCATATCTCCTTTGTTTGTTTTCCAAATTGGACAAACTATATGTCATTGGAAAGTTTGTAAGATGAGTTTTCTAATGATATAATGCTTGCATAGAGTTGTGACATGAGGATAAAGATACATCCTTTAAAAATGGGTTGTTTAATCATGTTCTCTAGCAAGTCAAATTCAAGTCCCCAACTTCAAATTGTCATAACTTTTCTAATTTTTGTCTAATTTGGATGATTTCAGTGGCACTAGAAAGCTAGTTCTACAAGCTTTCTATTTATATATGGCTTGAAGCTATTGGTGCTTTGTGTGAGGAAGACTACCCCACAATTCTACTTCTAATCAGTCCAAACATGATCATCATAACAAGGGAAAGCAATTAATCAAATCAACCTAACTTTGATGCCAATGTTTGAAATCATTCAAGATAGGTTGGGATACAAACCTTTGCAACGAATGTATCTTTCAAATTAATTGCCTGACATGGTAAATTGCAATCATATAATGTACTTTGATCTTAAGTTTGTAGTAGAGACACCTTAAACCCTTTTTTTTGTGAGTCTAATATTTTTCAAATGTGTTTAGGAGTTCCTCCCTAATGTCTTATTTATAGACCTCTCAGTTAAAGTCTTAACTAGGTACAACTTTTATTCAACTGATAAAATATAT
The DNA here is from genome assembly GCA_032878935.1 of Erythrophleum fordii. Lineage (NCBI taxonomy): Eukaryota > Viridiplantae > Streptophyta > Magnoliopsida > Fabales > Fabaceae > Erythrophleum > Erythrophleum fordii. The sequence continues at coordinate 24,462,014 of JAVQMF010000058.1, read as the reverse complement.
TCACCTAATAGGATATATTTTCTCATTTTAAATTTAAATATTGATTATCAGATAATTAATTATCTCAATTGTTTTTGAGATAATGAAAAATTATCCTAATGACAAGTTATCATTATAGGCAGATAAATCCAACGTAAATTATTTAGAACACAAAATTTGTTGAATGGTTCTCCATTTAATATATGATTTTATATTAAACTTCAATCTATTTCTCTTTCAATGGACTCCTTCTATTTTGTCTAAAATTAAAAAAGAAAAGTTTCAACAAGGGTCCAATATTATATGATTATTAAAAGCAGTGGAAGACTATTCGGAAAAGTTGAAGACCACCGAACACAATTAACCCACAATTTCATGACAAGTGAAAGAAGTGGAAGACATGGAAAAAGTGAGAGACTTGACAACTCTAATGGTTTTGGTGGAAAAGGAAACTGAAATAGAATATTAAACTTGGATAATTTTCTCTTTCAATGAGTCCTTTTGTTCTGTTTAAAATTTTTCTTTTTTTTTTTTAAAAAATCTAATTAGTACTTACGCACTTTATTTTACTTTGCTCTGGATTCTACAATTAGCGCTTGTATAGTTACCTTATTGCCCACTCATCTACAAGGGGGATGGCATTTTTCATGTAAATTATTCTCTGGTTTATTAAGAGGGGTTTAAATTACACCTTTTGTTTATTTATTTTAAAAATATGCATAAACTCATTTGATTTTTTTTTTAATTCAGAAATTGTTGAAGTTATTATGCAATATATTTTTTGAAATTTTATTTATAAATTTTGCATTGAAAATTATAATCTTAATTTATTATTAAATTTATGACATTGTTTATTTTTATGAATATTTTTAATTACTGTCTTTTATTTGGTTAATTATAAAAATTATTTCATTAATATGATTTTTGTGGTTAATAATTATTTTTTAATCAAATAATTTTATAATTTACTAAATTTGAGAAATGACTATTCATAGGGTTTATATATATATATATATATATATATATATATATATATATATATATATATATATATATATATAATATTTGTTACATTATATGAGTAATAATTATAAGGGTATTCAGTTCAAAAAAATAATAATTTTTGTCCATATTTTGTTGTATGAGAAACAAATGCAACACATCTTTTAATTTGATCTTAATGGAAGGAAGTGTAATTTTTCAAAATAAAATCAATTATTGTATAATTTGAAATTTTTGAAAGAAAAAGAAGAGAGTAATATATTTTTTATTTTTTCTATTGCAAAGAGATACCTACAAACAGTGTAAGGAGATATCAGAGTTAGGCGTGTTTATCAGTCTGTTTCTCATTCCATGCTTGTCAAAAATATGGACTCTATCTATATTTATGCAGAGCCACTGAATATTGAGTGCACATTACTGTCTGTCTCTCAGAACTTGTGGTTTCTTATGTTGAATTGTCATATATATAGCACTTGGCCCTCTTGGGTTACCGCCTATAATTATATTACAATAAATTAAACTAACCGGGAAAGCCTGTATGTGCAACTAAGAAATTACAACACTATGATAAGTATGAGTTATACTTATTCTTCACTCGTCAACTTTTAATGTCATTGAAATCTGTGACAAATTGATGAATAAAATTAGTACATCGGAAGGAAATTGGTGTAGTCACATCCCTTGCGAAGATTCATTCTAACTCATGTAGTATTTTCATAAGCAATACATTCCACTGAGTTTCTCTTATTTATTTATTTATTGCGACTCATTTTAAAGTGTTGTAGGCTTACAAATATTTATTGGAATTGGCACATCAAATCTTAAAATTAATTAAGGTGATGTTAAATGATGAATGGTGGAACACAACGCCTTTCATATAGCTTTATTAGCTACTAATTAAATATTGGCCATGGAAATTAAAGATGAAGATGAGAAGAATGGAAGCTTCATGGTGGGTTGGTTTAATGACCACCACATACTAATTAATTATTATTTGAGAGGATGAAAGATTTGCTAGCGTGAAAGATTGGATCACCACCACAAAGTTTGGGGGAAGAAGTTTTCCAAAGGCAGTGGGCAGTGGAAACTCAAGACTCATGGGTTTGTAGGTCAATATGGTTAAAATTTAAAAATGATTTTGCAATTTATAAATTATAAAGAAGTACCAATATTATGATATTTTCTGTCACGATTGTAAAAATTGAGATCAAAGATCAGAGTATGATTAATTGCAAAAATTAACTGATTAAAAATTTGAAATTGAGAGCATAGATCGTGTGGTATGTAAAAACTTAACTAATGTTAACGAGAGATAATGTTCAGTTTGAACAGTGAGAATGATGTAAGAGGACAAGTAAATAAGGAAACAACAAAAATTAATTATAATTGAAAGAAAATTATAATTAGAGATAAAAGCCAGAATAAATAAATGTAATTTACCTCAAATTATATAAAACTACTGTTATAAAACTTCAAGATATATATTGCATATACCTATAGTGTGCTCCACTATTTTTTTTTTTATAATAATACATATCGATAAATAAATGAGAATACTCAAATTCTTTATATAATAGTTGATAACATAATAAGAACTAGACAAACTGTCCCTTTTTACTTGCGAAAGAAATGAAGATAATTAATTAGTAAGTATTGATTAACCTTAGACCAAAGTAACTGTAATCATAATAACGTGTACTATGTATCTTAGAAACTTAAAAAATAAAAATAAAAATAAAAATCAATGGCACCAAGTGGCTACTCACCCTCACCACTACTTATTGGTTTTCGCCGCCGAAGGGAACAAAGGTGTGACACTTCCGGAAAACATGAAGTGTAAATGGGACAAATGTAAAGATCATTAATATAAAAGTTCCAAAATATAATAATTATTATTTCCCATCTTTATATCGTTAACTCCTTATATTTATATTTAAGCAACATGATAGAATGTTTATCAAATAAATTTTCTTTTTTTTTTTAATACAGAGTCTTTTTGTTGTTGGAGATTTTCTTATGTTCACACGATGAAGTTCTTTCAACAACTTGTCTAATATCATATGATCATTAGTGTTAATTGTACTTTGTAAGTTACCGTAAACTTTTTTCCAACCAACTTCGTTGCATGCTTATTATTATTACTATTCTTGAAATAATATAAACAGGAATAGATAATATTTAGAAGTAAAATAATTCATAAACTGGTTGATGAAGTTTTTAAACTATGTATTTTCATGTTTCGTAATACCTTCTCTCCCAGCCTATTCATGTCAGTAAATATTGCTGACCTATTTTGTTTTTGTTTTTTTGTTTTTAAACTTCAAACAACTCTTTTGGGACAGAGGATTTAAATTCTTTGTTAGCGCTACTTTGAAAAAGTGGTGACAAAGTTGTAAATAAAATGCACATAAAATTTTAAAGAGATGGGACATTATCTCCACCCTTACCATCCAAAAAATTGTTACTTATTTAAAATTTTCCTTCAATATAAAATATACCAAAGTCAATTTATCACACAAAAACTTGAATACAAGTGAAATAAGTCAAAGTTTAATTATAAAGGTATCCTAATATTTCACTTTCTATTTATCTATATGTCCTTTTAGGATCTAAAGAGTTGAAGTTTAACATGTGTATGATATTTATTTTAGATGAATTAGTCATACTTAATTTTTTCATTTTCTTTCTGTGAAATTATTTTTCACCCTAAACTGATAGTTAAAATGCGTCTTAAATTAAATGTTACAGTAAATTGATGTGATATGATATATTATTCCTCAATAGATACTAAATAAGACAAGATATCCTAAATTAAATGTTACAGTCGTTTGGTGCAATGTGATACATTATTCCTCAATAAATGCTAAATAAGACGAGATATCTAAATTTCAGAATAAAAATAAACATTGATAATCAAACAAATTAAAACGATAAATATTTTTTTTAAGCAAGAATTTTTTTAAAAATCACCTTTTTTTTTAAGTAAAGGCAATTATGCGTAGAGGTTTACCACTATATATAACAGCCATGTGTAACAAGTTTTCACTTGCTAAATCCCTTGGGATTCTTCGTTTCCTTCAAATCAGTCATCATGGTTGGCTTCACTTCGCAAATTTCAATTTTTTTTTTTAATTACTGTTGTTACTCTCTGCGATGGGTGTTGCAACAAGAAAGATCGATGGGTGTTGTCAATCTTCAGATAAGAAGCAGTACCATATCCTGATAATTGGCTGTCCTCGTGGTCTACTGAAGAGGATTGCTGAGTATGGATAGGAATTCAGTGATGACGAAAGGGAATATTTGGGAGGTTAACTCAATCTATCTCTACTTGAATTTCTTAAACTATATAGATTTGAGCAATAATGCATTTGAAGCTACAAATATCGCCCCTCATCCAATAAAAAATATCTCAAACCTTCATTATCTGAACTTATCGTACAATAATTATCTTGTCATGGATGATCTTCATTGGCTTTCTAGAGTTTCGTCCTTAAAATATCTCAACCTTAATGTTATTAGTATTGGAAATGAAACGAAGTGGCTTCGGTATATGGCTATGCTTCCTTCAATATCGGAGTTCCGCTTGAGCAATTGCAACCTAAGAAATATAAGTTTATCCCTTAAGTTTGTCAATTTTGAATCCCTTGTAACTCTTGACCTTTCTAGCAACCATTTTGAATAGAAATTATCTTATTGGTTGTTCAATCTCACAAGTGGCATCTCTTCTGTTGACCTTAGTAACAACCTTTTTTACATGGTCATATACCGATGGCCTTGTTAAGGCTTCGAAACCTAAAATCTTTAAATTTTGAAGAAATCAACTTGATGGATTAATCCCTAATTGGTTAGGCTTACATGAGCATCTGCAGTATCTTGATTTCTCTGGTAACTCGTTTTACGGTTTTATTCCTTCATCTCTAGGAAATCTTTCATCCTTTTCTATATTATATTTTTCAAACAATTACTTGAATGGGAATCTTCCAAAAAGCCTTGGTCAACTCTCTAACTTAGAGAGTTTAATAGTTCAAGGCAATTCCTTGGTAGGTGTTCTATCGGAAGAGCATTTGCCAAACTCTCAGAAACATTAGTCTTGAATTCAGGTCTTGGATTTGATTTAGATCCCCATTAGGTTCCTCCTTTCCAACTTTAAGAGATTGATTTAAGCAATACAAGGCTAAGTCCCAATTTTTCAGCCTGTCTGTATACAGAGGTCACTAAATTTTCAAGACATTTCTAACTCAGGAATTTCATCCATAGATGAAGGTAAATTTTGGAGCTCTGTAATGAGAATAGACTTTCTCATTTTGTCTAACAAATCAATCAGTGGAGACTTACCGAAAATGATTTCAGGAGGCCTCCCACATATGTCGACAAATGTCTCCTTTCTTAGGACATCACAGAGCTCTTTCTCAGGACCTATTTTTCCTCTGTTGTGCCATACAGTGGGTGGGGAAAAAAAGTGAAGTTCCTCCCTCAATGGGCCCATTATTAAATCTTACGGCATTGGATTTGCAAAACAACAGCTTGTTCAGCAAATTTTCACTTCACTTATCAAACTAGAATGATTTGAAATACCTCAACCTTGGGAACAATAAATTTTCTGGAAGTATACCAAAAAGGCTGCCACAAAATATCACAATAATCAAATTTAGAACCATGCAATTTACTGGCAGTATCCCACCACAAATATTCAACCTTTCTTCTCTAATTGTCTTGGATCTTGCAGATAATGAACTTTCAGTGAACCTGCCTCATTGTCCCTATAATATAACTGATGTGGTTTCAGATGATCCTGAGAGCATAAGAATTTCCTATTTATTAAAATTTGAGATATTCATTAAAGGACGAGAGTTAGAGTACGAAGAATATGAGTTGTTGTGCAGTGTCGATATTTCAAGTAATCATCTATCTGGAGAAATCCCTCAAGAATTGTTTAGTCTTCCTCAATTGCAATCTTTGAACTTGTCTTGAAATCATTTTACTGGAAAGATACCCAAACAAATTGAAGTCATGAAGAATTTAGCATCTCTTGATCTGTTTGACAATAAACTTTCTGGAGAAATCGCTCATACCTTCTGTCATTTGTCTTTTCTCGACTATTTAAAACTGTCATGTAACAAGTTCAATGGACAAATTCCACTGGGGACCCAAATTCAGAGTTTTGATGCATGGAGTTTTGTTGGCAATCCTGAACTTCGTGGAGCTCCTCTTCCAAACTGTTAAAAACAAGAAAAATTGGAGAACCCAAATCTGGGACATTTTTTTTTAAGTCATCGTATCTTGGGATGGGAATTGGATTTGCAGTGGGTTTTTGGGAACAAATTTTTATTGTGGATTTGTTGTTCTCTCTTCTTGAACTGACGATGGAGGTACAAATTTTTCCGATTGTTTGATTGGCATTATGTGACTCTGGCCCTTAGGCTCAAAAGCTTTCGTTGAATTTTGGGAATAAATTGCAGCTGAGGTAAGAGAATGGCATTATTAGCTTTCAATTTTAAAGTAGGTTCTCTTTTTCTTAAGTTTCTTCTCCCCCTTCTTGTTCTTGGTTAGCAAATTTAGTTTGGTACTGACTCCGTATATTCTTTTCTATTGTTCAATACGTACTATTTTGGGAACCAAGTTCAGCAACCATCTTGAAGACTGGGTTTATGTAGCACGATAGCTTTCTAGCTCAAGTTCAAACCTCATATTCAGCTTCAGGTAAGGAAACTTTGCGGCAGTTGCCCTTTGCCAAGAAGCCTAGTGTTTCGTTCTGAATGTCCTTCCTTTATTTCAAACATTGTGAATAATAACAAAAGATGGATTTGTAGTAGTTGTCATTGTATTCGTATGTTCTTATGTTGTCAAAACGCCTCTGTTGAATGGTTTTCTATTTGATATATGGTTGTATGTTAAATCAGTTTCTCTTTCTATGCAATCCTCCTTTTTCTTTTTGGGGGGGTTTAAAATAAAGCAAAAAAAACAAAACAAAAAAACAAAAGCTACTAATGTGCAATTTTGGAATTTAGACAGCCCCTCGTTTTCCTCTCTGTACCTTATTCTTGGTTCCACCATTTGCATAAACTTAGTATACCATTTCCATATGCAATGAATGAATAAGTATTACGAGCTGATAAGGATCATGACTTTTAAAGATTAAAAAATTTTTCTCTATTGACACACAAATGGTTATAAACCATGTAAATATTCTGCACTCCTTTTTCAGGTCAAATTTGTATTTGCCCCCATAGAGTCGGTGGCATTAGAGGCAAAAGATGAAGCAGAGGGCCCAACATAAGCATGACCTTAAAGTTTCTGAACGATGCAAGTTAAAGGGGCTTTTATCCAATCAGTCTTCACAATCTCACCTCTTGTGGCCCATTCCTTTAAATTCAAATCAAATTTTATGCACATATATGTAACCATTCAAATTTGCTATGCATATATGAAGTCCACGTGTCAAATTATGCTTATCATATATAAACCACTGTATTGATGTACATGAGGACTTCTCTTCAAATATTAATTATTGATTATTAGATTGGAAAGTAATGCTTACCTGTTGGATATCTTGGTTCGGTGATATACCATTGTATGTCAAACATTGATCACATTCTTGTAACAATTAATTTCTTCTTGCTTCTTTTATTTTGGAAAAGGCATAAACTAATTCTTGTGCTTTAAGACTGAGAAACAATACAAGGAAATGAAGATGTTTCTCTTTTCAGCAAGGCTTGGAGAAATAGTATTTCATATTAAACATCGAGCAATCTAAGTTTGCTAATCATTGAATATTTGATTTATTAAAACATTTTTTTGGATTGAATCCTACTAAGGTTGGTAAAAGTTTCATTACTGGCTACTAAGGTTGCACATTTTATTTTACTTTATTCTTGGAGTCCCAAATTGCATAAATAGTATACATTTCCGTAAACTTACTTGCGTGATTACACTTAGCGGGCCTGCTGGGCTTGTTAATATATTGGCCCAAGTCCACATTACTTTAGACTTGTTATGAACTGTTGAGTAATGACCCAATTTTGAAAAGTAAAACTCAGGTCTGGCCCATACTAATTTATGGGAGGAAACTTTTGCAATTGAGAACGTGAAAAGACGAGGAATCCAACACTTTTGGGTCAGTATGTAGCCCATATAGATTTCTATTATTCTGACCCTTGTAAGATATTATAACTTATTTTATTGCAATTCCATGTTCTTTGAAGTAAATTATGTTTGACTTTATAAATGATGTTTGAAAAAATCGAAAATAAATCTCTTTCACCAAAGGAAATTGAAAAAGAAGAATGGAAGCTCCATAGTCGGTGGGTTCCACGAAGTAACAGAGTACTCTCCATTGCAATTATCTGTCGTCGCTTTTCGAGCTTCTGGTTCGATAGAAGGTAAATCATCTCACTAACAATTTTATAGCTTTTCTTCATGATGGCGGTCTATGAATGATGGTTCTTCGATGGTTTTTTGATATTGTATGGTGCGTAACACCTTTCCCATGCCTAACCAATTCCTGAAACTATTTCTGATTCATAAATCACATTTCTTTTCACAAAATAGATTTTTTAAAATTTTCTCTTTTATAACTAAAATTTTGGCGATAACTTTGTTTCATTTGATTTTTATTTTCAAAAATCATAAACTTCTTTTTTTGCACCTTGCAGTCATATTTTAGGTATGACATTAAGTTGTTTCAATATGACTATGCTTCTTTTAATATGCAATCGACTTAGGCTTCAGCAATTGCACCCTTTAAGTATGTTAATTTTGCATCACTTGTAACTATTGATTTTTTTAAATAACAATTTTGAATCGAAATTGCTTTATTAGTTTTTCAATCTCACCAATGACGTAGTAACAACTATTTATATGGTCAAATATTGGTGGTTTTATTAAGACTTTGAAACTTAAAATATTTAAATTTCAGAAAGAGTTAACTTAGTGGATCAATTTTAGATTGGTTTGGCCAGTATAAGCATTTATAATATTTTTGTCTCTTTAGTAACTTGTTTTATGGTTCCATTCCTTCATCTCTAGGAAGTCTTTCATCCTTAATTTTCTTAGATTTGTGACATATCCACTTGAGTAGGAATCTTTCAAAAAGCCTTGGTCAACTCTCTAACTTGGAGACTTTAGTGGTTGGACGCAATTCCTTGTTGGGTGTTCTGTCAAAAGAGAATTTTGCCAAACTCTCAAACTTAATCATATTGGACTTGAATTCAAGTTTTGCATTTCATTTATATCCCCATTGGGTCTCATCTTTCCAACTTCATGAAATTTATTTAAGTAACACAAGACTAGGTTCTAATTTTCTAGTCAAATTGTATACACAAAGGTCACCAGAATTTCTAGTCATTTCTAACCTAGAAATTTCACCCAAATATGAAAGGTAATTTTTGAAGCTTTGAAATGAGAATCGACTTTCTCAATTTGTTTAACAATTCAATCATTGGAGACTTATAAAAAATAACACTGAATTTTAGGTATATGTAGATTTAAGCCATAATAATATTACAGGAGGCCTCCCACATATATCAACAAATGTCAGCTAATATTGTGCATCACATAACTTTTTCCCAGGACCTATATTTTCATTCTGCTATAAAGTGAGTGGGGAATATCATTTATTTCATTTGGATATGTCAGATAATCTTCTCTCAAGAACATTTCCTACTTGTGGGGCCAATTTGAAATACTTATTAGCTCTTTTCACGGGGAGTAATACGTTAATAGGTGAAGTTCCTCTCTCGATGGATATATTATCATATACTGAGGCATTGGATTTGCAAAATAAAGGAATTAAAATGGACTTGCACACTTTATTCTACTTTATTGTTGGTGCCAGAATTTCCATCTGTAATGAATGGATGAATAATTAGTGTTACAAACTGAGAAAGATTATGGATTTTAAGATTATGAACTTTTTCTGATATTGACACACAATTAGTTGTAAACCATGTGTATATTTCGCACCTATTTCAACTTTTTTTTTCTGGTCAATTTTGTATTTGGCCCTATAGATTGGGTGGGCATCAGACGCAAAAAGAGGAAGCGGAGGACCCAACACAAGCATTGACGTTGAAGTCTCTGTCTCCGAAAGATGCAGTGAAAGGGGCTTTTGTGCACACCACGTGTACGTATATGTAACCAGTCCAATTTGACATGCATATATGAGGTCCACATGTCAAATTATGAAGGTAAAGAAATGAATCATTAACTAGATTATATACTTGTGTGATGTCCACAAGGACTTCTCTTCAATTAAGTATTGATTATTTGATTGGAATGCAGAGTCAGAAGTCTGATGGATTGAGTGAAAGAGTGAGAAGCTTGCCCTTGTTAGATATGTTGGTTAGGTGATGATCATTGTATGTTAAAAATTGATCGGATTCTCTTGTAAAAATTAATTCCTTTTTGCTTGTTTTATACGTTTTTCTTTTTTAAAAGGCATGAACTAATTCCTGTGCTTTTGGACCGAGAAACAATACAAGGAAATGAAGATGTTTTTCTTTTCAACAGGGCAGGGCATGAAAAAAAAAGTATTTCAGATTAAATATTTAATAATCTGATTTTGGTAATTATTGAATATTTAATTTATTAAAATTTTTTTAGATTTGAATCCTAGTAAGCATAGTTCTTGGATTGGCTTTGATAAAGCAGTTGCCAAATATCATCTTAAATTTTTAAATCAATTAATTTTTGGTAAATGACGTTTGTAAAGATTTTTATTTATTTATTTTCTCTAGTGTCATCAAAAAAATTAAGAATTGAGTTATAAAAAAGCCTCAAATTGATAATTTATGAAAGTTGGTAGAGGCTTTTATTCAACCATCTGATTACCATATTTGATTTATTCATATCCAATCTAATCCAATTCATTAAGATTATGAATTTAAAAGATATAATTAATTGAATCTGGTTCATCTACTTAATGAATCATCAATAAGGATGGATGATAAATATTTATTTGATCCACGAATTATGTATAAAAGAGGATCTAGATTTCTCTTTTTGTTTTCTGATGTTTGAATAGTACTTTGATTTGTCCAATAACTTGATTTCTGGCTCCATTCCATGAACTGTAGGACTCACTTATATGTCAATTCCAATCACCAGAGTGAGAGTATGAGCATATCTGCAACAAGGCTGAGTGTTAAGATCTAGAACATTTTCTCATTTTGACACACAATTTTTGGTACACCATGTGCATATTCTGCACCTCTTTCATTTTTTTTCTGGTCAATTTTGTAATTGCCCTCAGAGAGTAGGCGGGCATTAGAGGCAAAAGATGAAGCAGAGGACCCAACACAAGCATTGAGCTTGAAGTTTGTGAAGGATGCAATGAAAGGGGCTTTTGTCAAATCAGTCTTCACAACCCCACCTCTTGTTGTGCATTCATTTAAATTCAGAACAAATTTTATGTACATACATTAACCATTCAAATTTAATATGCATATGTAAGGTCCACATGTCAAATTATGCAGATCAAACCTGAACCATTACCTATATTATATACATGTGTGATGTACACAATAGGACTTTTCTTAAAATGTTAAGTATTGATTATTAAATTGGAAAACAGAGGCAGAAGCCAGATGGATTGAGTGAAAGAGTGAGAAGCTTGTCTTTGTTGGATATAAATATATATATATATATATATATTGGTTCGGTGATATGAAGGTGTTTGTAGATAGTACTAGCTGAGGCAGCTATTGAGCTAGAAGTCATGAATAGAGAAAGCCAAGGAAGCAGAAACTAAGATTGGTGGGTGAATGAAGAAGCTGATCAGTTCAAACCCAATGGAAGAGACATGGCAAGCGAAGCTCAAGTTAGTATTAAAGAAGAAACAAGAAATCGCATAAGTATCGTAGGAACAAGAAGACAGGTTTGCTTGTAATGAGAATTGGAAGATTTGGAAATATTAGAAGACGTAGAAAAAGAAAGAACTAGGATGGAGTTGCAATTCTTATTTCTCAGTCGATGCTAAGACAATGAGATATTCAAGTTATAAGGCTGAAAATATTATTACTCTTAAGGTATATTAAAATTGTTGATAATGAAAGATTTTCCATTAACCACACAAAATCATCTTTTACTTGTAATTCAAGTTGTGTGAACACAGAATGAAATAAACGAAAAAATTATGGTCAGGGATTGCTTTGAGGCAGACACCCTTTGAGATGCAAGGTCTTTGGCACCTTCTATTGCTACTTTATTAGTTTTCATCTTACTTTTGTATCAATAACTTTGACCACAATCCTAGTTTGGCTTAATGGTTAAGGTGTTTTCCTTACCTTAAATATTTGGAATCACTAGGTTAGTACTTGAGAAAATTTTTTCTTTTAAATGTATTAAACTAATGTGGAGAATGTACTCTTAAGATCGTTAGGAAAAGAATTTAATTTTGATTAACATGTAAGTTGACCAGCTGGTAGAATTTTCTTACTATATACCTCAAGATTGAAAGAAGTGGGTGCCAAGTTCTGTTATACACATCAAGATGAACGTACCACTTAAGACTGAAGATTTTTTTTTTTTCCCTTTTTCACATATATCGCCTTTTGTTTTTTGTTTTTTAAGTCCTTGAAAGTACTTAATTACTTGCAGGTATTAATTTCAGATACTTTTTTTTTTTCTCAATTTTATCTCAGGACCTATCCAAGGCAGCCACACACATTTATATTGAAAAATTGCAACATGTGTTGCTGTCTTCAAAGAAGTGAAAGACTAGGAGAAAATGAAAGACCGGATGCACTGTTATCATACTACTCCAATACAGAGGAAAACAGAGGAAGACTTGAAAAAAAGTTAGACTTCAAAGGTCAAGGCGGTGCACGTTAATGCAATAAATCTTAGCAGTACAAAATATGTTAGACACTAATTAGAAACACGTTAGAATAATTAGAGGCAAAATCCTGATCAGACTGTTATATGATATATATTGTTCGAATAAAAAGTAAATTTTAATATTAAACACTTTAAGTATGGTTCAGAAATTTGGATTGAGTTATAAAAAGAAGAATTTGGGAAAGTTGGTGGAAGCTTTTACTCAGATTCCCACATTTGTAGGAGGTATATATGAGATGCCTGTAATTGGTAATTAAGAATCATAAGCTTGGATACATCTTGGATTTCAGTCTCGCAATCAGATATTAAAGACATCCCTAGCCAACAAGGTGGGGCGATTATTAATGGGTAGGATGTCGTGGAATAAGGAAGATACTCCACTTTATTGATTGGAAGTTTAATGAAAAAATAAATGATATTTTACCCTCACTAATTAGATGTTACAATACTATTAATAGGACGGGGTTGAATTTTGAATAATAAAATTTTTAATATTATCTTTTTGGTGTTAACCCTTTTAAAATAATGGACAAGTGGAAAGAGCTAAAAAAAATAAAAAATTATAAAGAACTCAAATTATTTTATATCCCCAATTTAAAAGGATTTAAAAATTGGAGTGTAGGGTGAGTTATGATGTTTTTTAAACCATTTTAACCAACGCACCCCATTAGCTTCGGTTTTGGATCGGCCCAAGTATTTGACATACACAATATCCATTTTAACATTACAGGTCTTTTAAAGTCCTGCTAGATTTTACTACAATATAAAATTATTGATTTTTTTTAATTTTATTTTGTTTTATTTTCAAACTCGATCAAATTTAAATGGGTTAGCTGGTTATAAAAACCGTTGGAACAATATCATCATACTTGTAATACGAAAGCTATTATATATTTTAGAGTCAATGCAGTTTCACAATTTGTTTGACTTTATTTTTAGCGCCACAATTTCTCAAGTACGCATACATTTTTGCATATAGAAATGAATGGACGTGCAATCAGAGTTGCTGGGAAATTGCTTAGGCAAAAGGGATTGCAAAATTAACTCAAAGCCCATCTCATTATGATTAGTTTCTTGAGAAGATAACTGCGTGAATATTTTCAACATATTAGACAACGGAAATTTTGAAAATATGGACGTGAATATTTTTCAAGCACATAGTTATGGGATGGAATTAGTAGTAGAGCAACTGCTAAGGTTCTTACAGTACTATAATTTTTCGACCACAGAAAAGTTCTGTAAATAAGAGTGAGAGTTATCAATATGCAATCTGACTGAGAAGTTCATCTTTTTTTTTTTTTAATTATTATCCTCTAAACCCTTGAGTGGTTATTTTTCTTATAAACTTATATAAGTAATTAAATAATTCTTTTAAATAATTTTTAGGTTTTTTCCTACTTCCTTCGTTGTTTTTAAACACAGTATTTTCTATTCTTTTACCAAAAGTTTGAGAAATTAAAGCCACATTCGGAGCAAAATAAATTAATTTCTTTGTCAATTTTGTCCATCCATGATGGATGCAACTTCATATGATTTTGGTATTGCATGTTACAGTGCTTTTTATTTTTTGGCTTACAGAAATTAATGACATTAAAAGTAGGTTACTCTAAGAAAATCAGTACTCTAATGACATGTCTTGTATCTTAGAGGGTTAAATAAAGGTCAAATTGTCTCTAATGATTTTTTTTTATTCTTAAAATAGATAACTCAATCACCATTAAAAAATTTGAATTTTGTGATGGATGAATCCGTCACTAAATCCATAAATATGTCACTGATTTTGAAATTCATGATGGATTTGTTTGTCACTAAATCTAATACAAATATGTGCATTAATAAATTCAAGTGAAGGAGTAAAAAAATAAAATACATTCTAAGGGATGAAAAGAATACAAATAATAAAAAATCTAGGCATAATTATAAGATTAGTTAATAAATTCTAAAATATAATAAAATATCTTTTTCAAAAATTTAATATTTAATTAAAATTAATACCATGAGATTACATAATCTTCATATAAGCTCTCATATCTATCATTTTTATTTTAATTAATTTGATTTTCTTTGGCCAAAATTCATTTGATATTGGCTTATAAAAATTGTTAATGTAAAGATATAGTTAATTTTAATTAAAATTAATTTTCTAAAAATTTGTACAATTAGTGATAGACAATCATCTATCACTAAATGTGTAAGTTAATAAAAAAAAACTACTTTTCTAATTGTCACCAATTAAACATTTCAGTCACAAATTTTAGTGACAGATATTTATCTATCACTAAATTTATCAATTTTTTTTTAAAAATACAATTCTTAATAGTGGTCTCTAATCCATCATTAAAAATTTTAATAATAAATGCTATCTGTAACTAAATATAGAGATTTTGAGAAAAAAAAATGGTAACTGTCACTGATTCATCACTAATTGATAAGTTAACTTTTTCTTATATTGAATTAATTTGAAGGAGATTAACATTTGTGAAATCAATTCATCCCATAAACAAAGGGCATAAATGTAGCATACTAAAACAAGCAGGACACAAAGTATCATGACTTAATTTTTGAATCATGACTAGTATATAGATTAACTAATTTAATGATTGGCAAGCCTTAAGTATTCAAATTTAACTATAATATCATATATTTAAGCTAGCACATACAATCCACATATTTTAAAAATATACATTTATTAAACTATTTCACCTGGGGTTGTCAAAAATTTGATAACACCTCCTTTAAAAGTTAGATATACCAATTTGCATAATGATTTAATCTAGCACTAGTATTAGTAATATCAAGTTATATTCAATAGATTGCTTCATCAAGAAACTATAAACTATATATGCATAAGTTCAAAATGATCATAACAGCCCGTGAAGACACCACCTATTGTCTCCAAAGTGCTTTATACCTATATGCCACCGCACCATGGACTTTGATACCAACTTCATAAAACTAAACGCATGCTTTATGTGTTTGGTAGCACGTGAGCTTATAGATCACGTTACTCTCTTACTTGTTGGTTTGTAAAATAATAAAAGAAAGAAATAAACAAACCTATTATTAGCTTAATGAGCACATAAATAACAAGATGCACAATGTAACGAACATAATTTCTGTAAAATAATAAAATGAGTCGTATAAAAATAATTCATCTGGAAATGAGTTAGATAATGTCCCAAAAATTTTGGATAAAGTCCTAAGCTTCTAAAAATGATAATCCCAAACTCAAACAAAAAGAAAAACAGAGCTAGCACGGTAAAATAATTTGTGACAAAAATTAACGAAACGTAATGGCATTTTCGTAAATAAGTGAAACTTTTGGAAAAACACATGTGATAGCTTTTTAAATGAGAAATTTGAGTTGCCCAAGGTTCTCAGAGGTCTCAAACACCATGGGAAGCCTTGACATCAGTAAAGCCCCTCCTATGTACTTTTTTAAACAATGATAAGCCCAAACTTTGATGGATTCGTTCGAGAAGATTTTATCTTCAATTTGAGTAATTTCAAAGATATTTTATTAAATTGGGAATCCAAATTTTATAATGGAATAGATAATTTTCAAAAAGGAGCTAAAATGAAGATGAAATAAAATGCCATTATGGAAGGGCAAAATTGGAAAAGTAAGTTTCTTGAAACTTCTATAAGCTTCCACCACTTTCTTGTCTCTTCTCCCCTTTAATTAGTATGACTCTTTTTGCTCAAAAAACAAAAAATGCTCAGCCCTCTTAGGCGCACAAGAGAAGAGGAGAAAGGGAGGAAACCAAGGCAAGAAAGATAGGTAAATTCATGGAATTTCATGCTTCTTTCTCTCCCAATCTTACTTTCCTCCTTATATGCTTTCTTTCTATAGTTTTCTTTAGTGGATTGATTCTATTTTTGGTCCAGAACAAGAGAGAATTTTTGAAAATTAAGAAGGGGAGAACTAAGAAGGAGAAGCCTTGGAAGTAAGCTTGAAACCAAGGTAAATCTTATTCCTAGTTGCTTTATTCTTTTGCTCTCCTCTGGGGTGTATGTTCGGCCAAACCAAAACCATGAAGGAGGGAGGGAGTTCTATCCAAAACAAGAGGGGAACAAGGGAATTATGCCATGGAAAGATGGAATATGCCAAGAAATTTCATGGAAAATCAATAGAAATTAAGTTAGAAAAGTTTTGGTTCCTCCAGGGAATCTTGAAATTTAATTTTGTGTGGATATTTTCTACATTATTTAAGTGTTCCATTGCGTTCCTAAGATCCTTATAAATCTCCCCAAGTCGCTCTCCCATCAAGGAAAAATCAAGAAATCCAAGAACCTTACTTTGCTCTATAGGTTCGGCCAAGGCAAGAGCATAAGCTTGGAGGATGTTTTAATTTATTCTAGTCTTAGTTTGGGACTCCATATGGTGTTAGAAAATGAGAGAAACTATTGGAAAAAATTTAAGAGCCATAGAACGAGAGATAGGACAATTGTGTCCATAATGATGGTTTTAAAAAGCAACTTAGTTTTCCACTTGTGCAAGTGGTTATATAAGGGTTCCAAGGACCTTAATTGAGTTCAAGAGGTCTAAAAATAGGAAAAGATGGGAGCCTAGCACTTGAAATGTGAGAGTTGCTTCATTAGACCAATTATAAAACCATTATGCCACTTATGAAACCAAATGTGTATTTAATCTTTAATTTAGTGTCTTGACTTGATTCATGCATATGATTGTGTGTTATTTATAATGTTTAGGCCAAGAGAACATCCCACCATCTAAGTGACCTTGTGAGGCCAAGAAGGGTAAGGAGTAAAGCAAAGAAAGCTTGCATCAATTGAAAGGTAGCTCTCCATCTTATTCTCCTTACATTCTTGTGTGCATATGTTTGTCTTTGTATGTTTATGTATGCTCTTGTGACTTAAGAACATGCCACTTGATGTCTTGACATTACATTAGTATCAATATATTTCCTTGAGTAGCCCTGGTTGTAGAAATGGCTTATAAAAGTGAAATGATACCAAAAGTCCCTTAGTAAAGATAAGGAGATACCAAAAGTCTCATGGCATAGGTGAGACAAAGACAAAAGTTTCTTGGAATGGTGAGGCCAAGTTAAAGGTTCCGAGACCAAGTTAAAAAGTCCCTAGGCTAAGAGTAAGACAAATCTAAAAGTCCTATAAATGGGGTGAGACAAAACTAAAAATCCCTAGAGCGTGGTCTTGGCTTGAATGTGAATGAATGGCATGAAAATTATGACTTTGCATACTTTATGGTTGCCAAACCTTTCATACATATGCTTTGATGTGTATATGCTTTGAATATATGTGTGAATAGGTGTGTGAGCTATTGAGATTATTGGAATCTCGCTCCCCTTTCCCTTTCACTCTTGAAATGGCTAGGTGGTGCTCAAAGACAAGGAATTGGAATCCAAAAACATTAAAAAGCTTTACTTTGCCTATATGTAATCTAAATTGTAGTTGCATATCAAAGTAGCTTTGTACATATTATTTTTGTGATGTAAGACCTTTAGCAAATGTAATATGATTTATGGATGCCATGTAAATCTTATATGATTCTAGATCAATGTAAATATGGATTTTGACTTCTTGATGACTTGAGATGTTTGTGTAATCTTGGATGTGGAAGGGTCAAAATGAGATGCATGGCATTTGGAACCATTTGGACAGTTCCAACAAGTCATATTTGTGCCTTTAAACTTGCCCAAGAGGTGTCAAACATTAAAGGAGGCCAATTGAACCAAGTTGGTATCTTATATAAAGCAAAAATAACTAAATTGGTGAGTTGTCACTTTTTGCCCAGTCCTTCTTAATCTAAAATTTGGCATGCATCTAGAGCTTGGTAAGTGCTTTTTGGAAAGTTAAAGTGGATATTATTTGGAAGTCTACAAAATATTTGATAAATTTTTAAAATTTAAAAAATTTTCTGGTTTGATCACTATCACTATAGTTTTGGTCTAAAAATAAATTTATGTCAAACATAAGGCAAACAATGCCCAATTGCTATGAAATTTTATAGGCAAAAACTAGACCTTCCCATAACTTGTGCCAATTAGAATCATCCTATTTGGATGTCTAAAGAAAAAGATATAAATTTTTAAATTTACTTTCTAGTATCAGGCATCCAGTCAAACCCATGTTATGGTTTGATTGGTTTTGCATAGTCTAAGTAAACTTAGAATGGTCTAGAATGATGTTTTCCCTCTAATTAACATCCATAACTTTCCAAATTGATATCATTTGCATATATTGAATTTTTGTGAAATTAATTAAACATTTTTGAAGTTTATATTAGAAATTTGTATCAATAATAGTAGCCAGTTAGACCTTTGTGTGTTTTTCGATATCAAACGTGGTCTAGATGCTATGCTCATGACTTGAAATTATTTTTAATGTAAATTTAATACTTGGAGCTTTCTAGAAAGCTATAGCAAGGCAGATTTCGATTTTTTTACATTTAATTATGAATTTTCAAAGTTGTCCCTAAAATCTGCCATATGCTGTCCGAGGGGAATGAAGAAAAATCCGTGGTTCTAAGCTTAAATCCGTGAATTGCTTGATGTTTTAGATTGTTTATAACTTGTACAAGTGATAAATGAAAAGAGAATAATGTTGGAACATCCATAGAGCCTATATGACATGAATTGAAAATTTAACCCTAACATTGCGTAACAAAAGTATATTGTTTTCATATTTTTCTTGTAATTTTATAAGGAAAATGGATATAATAACCTTGAATGCAAGAGTTTAATAATGGAATATATGTTGTATGACACACAAAGGGGAAATAAGTGCACTTTTGGGCTTTTAGAAATTTAGTAGTTAACAAATAATTTAAGTAATATTATAATTTATAATTGAAATGAAAGGCAATTATTTAATAAATAAAAAATTCTCAATTAGAAACCAAGTTTTTTTTCTAAATAATAAGAAATTATCGTAAAAATGAGTATCATAGAAGTGAATTAAACTATCAAATGCGTTTGCACTATCAAACGTTAATATTATATCTTTTATTATTGTATTGGATACATTGTATCACAGTATTATCACAAAATCACAACTCATTTTAAAGTGCATTTAGGCATTATTTTCGTTAATGGCCAAAGAGTCTTAACTAGATTCTCATATATTATTTTATTTTTAAAAAAATAGAAATTGATATTAACATTCATTAAAATAGCATTCTAGGTAACTAAAAGTAAAACAATGAATTAACAAAACAATAAAATGAATTTACCCATTAATAGAATTATTATAAAACATGAAATAATAAAACAACATAAACATAGATCACTTCTATTACAAATACAACACCTTCACTTTCCCAATTCTTTTCTTTGCATTTCACAAGTATATAACTTTGTCACATTTCAATTATCTATTTATTTATTTATTATTTCATTATATGAATATGTATATACACCTATACTTGTATCACAACACTTGATTTAAAATTTTGAAAACACAAATTTTATTTCCCCCATGATACTAAGCATGTAAATTATAAAACAAAATTTGAGTTAAAAAAAAAAATGAAATAAAATAAAAATATTATTTTGCTATTTATGATGGATAGTAGAAGTTCTTATTTTTATTGCTGAAGGTTGAAATTCAGTTGATGGAGTCTCTCCATTGTCATCTAAGATAAAATAAATATTTTAGCTACTTAACTTATATCTATAATTATTTATATAATTTAATATACTCTCTAAAATATAAGCATCAAAATTTTTATATATTTTATTATTTCAAATGCAAAATCTAAATCGAAGTTTTTTAATATAACCTTCTATAATTTTATTTAAAATTATAACTTACTTCTGAAAAGAGGAAGTAAGAAGTATTAATTTGTTACTTGAAGGTTCACAATAAGGCAAAAAATAAAGAGAAAAACCGCATAATACTCAGGCTTCAACAAAAGCATGGAAAATGATGGAAAAAAAATGATAAAAGAATATGGAAGAGAGAAGATAAGAACTAACACTCACAAAATCTACGAAACCCGTGGCTGAACAGTGAAACGAACAGGAAGAAGGTGAGGAAGATAAAGATGCAATTATTGGGAGAAGCACCTATAACGAAGCATGCCAGAACAATGAGCTAACAACGGCGGGGTGAAGAGAAAAAAAAGAAGGGGGGGGGGGGGGGGATTCGAGCTTTTGACTTGAAGAAACGCGTTACTTCACTAGAGAGGAGAGCTGCAGAACAGGACGAAGCTTCAGGCAAAAATGTGAGAGCGGAAAGAGAAAGGAAAAGAAAAAAAAAAGGTGAGTGGGATTATTTTAATATATTTTTGCTAAAATTACACTTTTATTTTAATAAGATTGAAAGTGTTTTAGTTAAATACTTATTTATTTAAAAATGTCTTTAGAGAATTTTTATAAGCTCTAAAATGAATTTTCAAATTTATTTGGCTTTTCTTTAATTACTAAAATAATTTATTTTATATTAATAAGTATTATTTTTTATTTTTTATTATAAAAGAATTAATTGTAAAATTTAAAATTTTTAGAATATTACACAAAGGACTTAAGTGGATCTACGGTTAAATTGATCAAAGTCATATATATGTATTAGTTTAAAAGTCCGTGAAATGTTTATTACCCAAATTAAGACAAGTTTTCCTTCAGAAAAATCCGACGTGCCAAGGCCATGATTATATTCCAGGCTTTTAGAAGCACAGCTATGGAAAATATTGGCTGTAGAAATTAACAAATAAGATTGGAAACTTCTGTATAGTTTCGTTTAACCAAAAGATAAAAAAATTCAGCAACTCGGGTAGAAGACATGGGGAGCGTGAAAAATGGGATCCATGCATTTCATTTGTGGGCCCAGCTAACTTGTTGAGATGGCCATTTCATTATTTTACATTTATAATTTTCAATTTTGGTTACAACTTAATTAATGGACATGGCAATATCCGCACGAAAATTTTGCCGGCTGAATTTTTTTTTCTTTTATTGTCTTTTCATTCCTCTAACGCTTTCTTATCTTATAATATTTTTTAAAAAAAGATGTAAAACTCAAAACTTTTTCTTTAATATAGAATAAAAAATTTATTTTTTAAACAAAAAATTCTCCCTCAAAATAAAATAATATATGAAAATGTTATTCAACTTTATTTCTTTTTAAAATATGTCATTTCTAGATATATGGACTCTATCTATCTTATATCTATGCTGAATTATTGAATATTGAGGATACATTATAGTGTTGTGATTTCTTACGCTGATGAATAAAATTAATACATATATTGGAGGGAAATTGATAAACTCAAATCCCTTGCGAGGTTTATTCCAATTTCGAATACTTATTGGCATTGACATATCAAGTCTTTTGTGAATTTCGTAGTTAGAGAGTCTATTCTGTTTGCATGATCAAGTTTCTCGGAAAAAAGTGAAAGAAGGAAAAAAGTTTGTTTTTACTTCCTTTATTGTTTTCAAACGCAGCAATTCCTATTCATTTGCCAAAAGTTTAAGAAATTAAAGCCATGTTCAAGCAACTTAAATCAATTTCTTTCTTAATTTTATATATCCATACATGATCCATGTAACTTTATATGATTTCGGTATTGCATATTAAGGTGATTTTTTTTTTTTTAATTTTCGCTTACAGAAATTAATGATATTGAAGGTAGGTTGTTCTAAGAAAATCAATATGCTAATGACATGTTTTCAATTGCAGATAAATAGAGGCATAGTTGATGGAATTACTTCTAAGGACCTTTTTGGTCAAATTGTTTTAACGCATTTTTTTGTTCTTAAAATAAGCTATTCAATTAATACTAAAAAAGTCGTTCTGTCAACTAATTTTGAAATTGTAATGGACTCGTCCATCATCAAATCTAACACAAAAAATACGCATTACAAAGTTCAAGTGATGGAATAAGATAATAAAATATGTTTTAAGGGGAGAAAAAGTTAAAAAGAATTTAAAAAAATAGGCATAATTGTAAGATTAGTATATGAATTTTAAAATATAATAAAAATGCATTTTAAATTTTGAAATAAAGTAAAAATGTTAATTTTTTTCATTAAAATTAGTACTAAGAGAATCCTCATATAATCTCTTATATCTATATTTTATATTTTAATTAATTTGATTTTGGTTTATAAAAATTGTCAAGGTAAAAATCGTAGTTAATTTTAATTAAAATTTAATTTTTTGAAAAAAATTGCATAATTAGCATGGATGTTCATCCTTCACCAAATGTACAAATTTTGAAAAAGAAAATAAATTTTTGTAGCTGTCAATAATTAATAAATTTAGGGATGGATTTTGATTTGTTACTACATTGAATTTTTCTAATAGTGAATTAATCTAATGGAGATCAATATCCGTAAAATCAATAAAATAGCGGGCACAATTGTAGCTTAATAAACTAATTAAGGCACAAAGATCTTAAATGGAGCACAATATCTTTTCTAAAGATATATTTGATAATTATAAAATTTATAGTTAAATTTATCAAAGTCATATATATATATATATATATATATATATATATATATACACGCACACGTATATATATAGGTGTGTGTGTGTATTAGTTAAAAGATTGGTGAGATGTGTAATCCACGTATTAAGGCTAAGTTTTTTTTGATAAAAAGAAGGAACAAAGTATTTTGGAGTAGAGAATGGAAAGAGAGGCACGTTAAGAATTAAATTAAGTATATTAAAATATTTTGACACTTATTTTTTTTAAGAAGTCATTTTGGAGTCAAGGTTATAAGGAGACACAATTTCTTTTCTATATATAATTCACTATCATTGGAGTTTTGGAATTTATTTTATAGTAAATTTATCAAATTTAGAAAAAAAAAAAATCTGACCTACAACCATGGCCGTGATTATGTACTAGGCTTTTAGAAGCATAGCTAAAGAAAATATTGGCTGTAGAAATTAAAAGAAAATAATAATAATCAAATGACGCCATTATCTCTGGAAATACCATAGTTTGAATTGTACGAATAACACTTTATAATTTAAAATATGTCAATAAACAATTAGGCTACAACCTAGTGAATCGTAGAAGTAGATCATATTACTCTGCTTTTATTATTAGGCTTGAGATACACAAATTTTAAGTTGTTTTGATAAACAAATAACAAGTTCAAATTATTATTATTTATTAGACTTGTATACATTTTTTTATATCTTTAGATTTTCTAATAAAATTATAACATTTGTGAGAAAATTTTTAAAATGAGGATTGTGAGACAAATGCAAAAATAATGAGGGTTTGCTCAAAACTTTTTAAAAAGTAAAGAGAATGTAAAAAATGAGTAGCTAAAGAAAAATAAAATGAAAAATGACTCTTCTGCTATTATTTTTTAAAAAATAATTTAATAGATAAAATAATAAATATAAAGATATAATAAATATTACATAAATTATAAATTATGTAAAGAGAACATCTTAGTAACGAAGCAAATCAAACGGAGCCTTTTTTAAGTCATTGAAATTTGTGACGTAAGACAAACCATGATGGTTGTTTGATTACAAGGGGAGCCAGTGTTCAAAAGGGTTTCTGTAAGTGACGCCTTGTTATATTTCTAGCGAAGGTTTGTATAGGTCAGGTGGTGAATTTCATTCTTCACGATTTATTTTTAAGTAAGGAAATGCTGGAAAACTTAATTCTAAAAGAAAAGAAGAAATAAAGAGTAACTCTAATGAAGTAAATTTACTAAGAAAATTGCCTTGTCCCTGTTTCTTTTCCAACAAAGTCTTTGTACTTTGTCAAGTCTTCCACTGTTTGGTCCAAGTCTTTCCTTGTGCGAAACGGTGCAGCGTGGGGTCAATATTATACAACTTGGAGCCGGAAAGTTGGAAATATAGAACCATTACGACAAAACATATATCATATATTATAACTTATTTTGTGTTCATAGATGGCTCATAAATTGCAAATATTTGAAACGGATAATTATTGGAAGACATGGGAATAGGAAAAGAAGGCAGCAGGCATGAACGGAGGCAGAGAAATTTTTTTTGGAGAGGGGGTTTAATATGTAATTTTACGAGAAATTATATGTAAACTATATTGTTTTTTGAGGCTATATGTAATTTTAGAAGAAATTATATATAAATTTTATTATTTTTTTGGGGCTATACATAAATTTTACCAATTTTTTTTTTTATAATTCAAGCTTATGACGCACAAACATTTTTACGAAGATATTAATAATATATTAATTTGCTCGTTTCATAACTAAAATAAAAACAAATAAAACAAATTCACTTTTATTTCAAAAAAGAAAAAAAATATAAATATACGCTTTAATTTTGAATAATTTCCAAACACTCTCTTATCTTTTGAAACCAAGAAATCCTCTGAACTCTTGACTTTCAAGATTTATATAAATTTTGTCTAGTTTTTTTCTAACTCCATTTATTACTTCAAACTCTTCTAATCATCACACAGCAGCCTCTCACACTTCAAAAGTTTCTTTTGACTTTCGAAGTATTAAAAAAAATGTTGGATTATTTGGTTTCTTTCCATATAATTAGAATGATTTAGAGTCTAAAATTTGGCGAAATTTCTTCGCGGACTAATGAGAGCATGCTGATGATGATTAGCATGCTACGTGATAAATGAAAATATTTGTAGTGTCATTGATGTTAATAGGAATTGAACATAAAAGGATCTAAATAATAATCCACAGGGTATTTTCTGATTCTGACAGTTAAAAGATGTATTTGTAAATGGCCTATAATTGAATGAGCTATTTGCAATTTTTTTCCTTAAAAAATTTGAGTTGTTGTTTGAATGATTTTTATTTTTGGAACCATTTAAGCGATTTCATCCCTTTCACGTGATTAATGAAGATTGAGTTTCCGCTTTCTGGAGCACGGTTCACGTGATGGCTATTTCTTAGGTTGTGGAAATTGAAAAGAAAATGAGAACGGAATCTTGTCGGTGCATGGGTTCCACCAATGAGCAGACCAAAAATTGAGAGGAAGACTTTGCAAGTGTATTGTGTCCAATATGTTACTTCCTGAAATTATGTGCATTTTTTTTTTTGGTCAAAATTATGTGGTGTTTGTGAATCATATGTTTACTTCTGCTTTTCCAATATTTTTTGAAGCAATACCTTTTTTGCATCGATTTTTACAACTTATATATATATACCATGTAAGGACTTCATTCTCTTCAAATCAACCACGATGGCTAGCTTCACTCCACAAACTTCTTTTGTTCTGCTGTTGCTGCTATTTGCAACAACATTCAACAGAAGCTTATGTAGCAAAAACAGGGCAGTTCGTTGCAATGAGAATGATCAAAGAATACTGTTTATCTTCAAACAAGGAGTGGTAGATCCTTCCAACCTACTCTCCTCATGGACTACTCAAGAAGATTGCTGCTCATGGGTGGGAGTTCAGTGTGACAACATCACAGGCAGAGTTACAAAGCTTGATCTAGGCAATTATTCTGACTTACAAGGTGAGATTAATTCTGTTGAATTACGAGGTAAGATTAATCTATCTCTGCTTCAACTTGAATTTCTCAACTACTTAAATCTAAGCAACAATCATTTTGAAGCTGTGAGTATTCCACCTAGTCAAGTCTCCAATTTTGCTATAGATAAACATAGTTATGACAACCAATCACTTGTTGCCCCTTCTAATCAATTAGCAAATTTCTCTGCTCTACATTACCTTGACTTTTCACATAATTACGATTTGCGCATAAATGATCTTCACTGGCTTTCTCGGCTTTCTTCCTTAAAATATCTTGACCTTAGCGGGAATGATATTAGAAATGAAACTGTCACGACCCAAATTCTGAGCCATGACCGGCGCATAGGCTAAACTAATCTAAAGATTGGATTAGCCTAGCAAGCCTTACCAAATTTAAAATCAACTGTTATATCACATATTTTAACTAACCCATATGCCCACAAGTTTTAGAAAATTTAATATATAGTTTATTATGCCATTAGGGGCTACCGAAAATTCGGCAGCATCTCCCCTAAAAATTGGACATCCCATCCTGAAAAATACAGTAAACCAGCACCAGCACCAACAAGTTACATAATCAAAATGCCTAGTTAGGAAAGTATAAACGATATTACATATTATAAATGACCATATAACATGGATAATTCCAAAACTCTTCCTCTACACCTAAATACCACCACATCATGGAGTCTGACACAATTACACAAAATTTAAACACCTACTCTAAGAGTCTGGTAGCTCACGAGCTCCCAGATCACTTTACTCCTTTACTCCCTGGTCTGAAAAATAAGGAAAGAAAAGGGATAAGCCTACCACTGGCTTAGTGAGTGTATAAATAATAAAGTGCATAAAGAGAAATCAATTGCATACCAAAGTTCTTAAAAATCAATGATTATCAAATAATTTAGGCAATAAAATTTATGGATGAAGTGAAATAATTATTTAAATAAAAAGAAACCTTTAGATAAAATCTATATTTCCTAAATATAAGAAAAAAATTCTAAGAATGGGTATCATAGAGAGGAATTGAATCATCAAACCAAATCATCATATATCATGGCATTTCTTTGGATTCATCCAATCTTATCACTTTCACAATCAAATCGCAGCACTGGATACATCACATCGCAGTGCCATCACAATTCACAACTTATTCTAGGTGCACCTAGGCCGTTATCTCCGCTAACGGCTACGGGATCCTAACTAGATTCCCATTCATTATATAACATACTAATAATTTAAATAAATTAATTCAAGTAACATTTAGCTATCAAAAATAAATAAGGAATTAAAAGGTAAATAAATAATTAACTAAGGCAAATTAACCTTTGTTGTAATCTCTATAACATATGAGATTACAAGACAACATAAAATACTTTCTCATAAATAAACATATACACACCACCACCTTCTATCCATCCAATTCATTCTTTTGCGTTTCACAAGAATAGATCATACCACATTTCAACTATCAATTTCTTTCGATAAATTTATTAAATCATCATAAGAATATATATATATATATATATATATATATATATATATATATCCATTTTGTAGTTTTGAAAACACCGAACACATAAATCACACAATTGAAAATTTCTTCATAAAAAAAATATAAAATTGGAATAAAATAGATAAATCACTCTATTATCTACACACTCACCAATTTGGGACTAATAGTATAAGTCCATATTCCCTACTGTTCAATGAAGAGTCTCAGTTGAATGAGTTTCCCTGGTATCACCTAAAATTATAACCAATATAAATTAATTATATTAGTCACTCTAATAATATCCATAGTTATTTATATAACCTAATATACTCCCTAAAACGTAAATTCCTAAATTCTTATATACCTTTCTATCCTAAATACTAACCCTAAATTTGGGGGTTTTTCAATCTAAGCTTCCATAACTCAAATTAAATTTAAAATTCACTTTTTGAAGCTTCAAAGATGAAATATGAAGTGTTTATTTACACCTAAATGTAGAAATTCAAGAAGCCCCAAATTGGAAGCTCACCTACGGCAACTTGAGTAACAAAAATTAAATACCCTATTAGCTTCAATAAATCATAGAAAAAGATGAAGATCGATGACAGAAACAGAAGAAGAAAATGGAACAACTAATCCTTACAAAATACACAAATTTTTCATGGTTGAATAGTAAAAGAAGAGAAGGAGAAGGGAGATGAAATATTTACCAAATAACAGTTTTTATGGCAAATAAATCTGCTGGAAATGAGTGGGTAATGGCGTCCAACAAGAAGAGAGAAATGGATTCTTGTGGCTAGCTAAAATTCATGCTTCAATGGAGGTGCTACGGTGGAGAGAAAAAGACGACTCAAGCACAGCAAAATGGAAGAAAGTTACGCCAGAAGGAAGGAAAAAAAAGAGCTTCGGGAGAGAGAAAAAGGTGAAGCAAAGAAAAGGGACGTGGCATCATGAGGGGAAATGGAGAGAAAGTGGGTTTAGGAATTATTAAAGTATTCTTTGGCTAATATTGCACTTTTGCCCCTAACAAGTCTAATTGCTTTAATTGATATTTAAAAAGATTAGAAAAGCCCTTACAATTTTTTTTTTTTTGAACCTAAAATAGATATAAAAATTATTTATATTTTTTTTTCCTAAAATATATTATTTATTTATTTATATTACATATATATATATATTTTAGGTATTACATTCTTCCCCCCTTAAGAAATTCGGTCCTCCGAATTTTAAGCAAGCTCCTTACCAATGGATTCGAAAAGGTATGGATACTTCTCACGTATAACTTCCTCAACTTCCCATGTTGCTTCCTCCTTGGAATGATTCTGCCACATCACTTTCACTGAAACTATATCCTTGTTCCTTAATCTCTTGACTTGTCTATCAACTATAGCCACGGGTTGCTCTTTATAAGAGAGTTGTTCATCTAACTGTATTGTTTGTGGTTGAAGCACGTGAGAAGGGTCAGATAAATACTTCCGAAGCATTGATACATGAAAGACGGGATGAACATTTGCAAAGTTTAGTGGAAGAGCCAAACGATAAGCTACCTTTCCTACCCTTTCAAGAATCTCAAATGGCCCAAGGTACCTAGGGCTTAGCTTTCCCTTCTTACCAAACCTTAAGACACCTTTCATTGGCGATACACGTAGGAACACAAGATCTCCAACTGCAAATTCTAAATCACGTCTCCTGTGGTCGGCATAAGACTTTTGTCTACTTTGAGCAGTCAATAGCCTTTCACGGATCAGCTTTACCTTAGCTATTGACTCCTGAACTAGGTCTGGGCCTAATAGTGTTGATTCACCCACTTCAAACCATCCAATAGGCGACCTACAACGCCTACCATACAGTGCTTCAAAAGGAGCCATTTGAATGCTTGATTGATAACTGTTGTTGTAAGCAAATTCCACCAAAGGCAAGTATTTATCCCAACTCCCACCAAGGTCTAAGACACATGAACGTAGCATATCTTCTAATATTTGAATTGTACGTTCAGACTGCCCATCTGTCTGAGGATGAAAGGCAGTACTAAGATCCAATCTAGTTCCAAGTGCTTCTTGAAAAGACCTCCAGAACTTAGCCGTAAATTGTGGGCCTCGGTCTGAAATAATGGATACCGGTACACCATGAAGAGAGACAATCTCATCCAAGTAAAGTTTAGCATATTGAGCTACACTATAAGTAGTTTTCACAGGCAAGAAGTGAGCAGACTTGGTCAAGCGGTCTACAATCACCCATACTGAATCATAACCCTTGATAGTTTTAGGTAATCCAGTTACAAAGTCCATGGTAATTCTCTCCCACTTCCATTCCGGTATTTCGATTTGCTGAAGCAAGCCTGTGGGCTTTTGGTGCTCAGCCTTCACCTGTTGACACACTAAGCATTTAGATACAAATTCGGCCACATCCTTTTTCATCCCTTTCCACCAATATAACTCCTTTAAATCTTGGTACATTTTATTAGAACCTGGATGACAAGTATAAGTTGAATGATGAGCTTCCTCTAGCACTTTACTCCGTAAGTCTTCTACATTCGGCACACATAACCTATGACCGCACCTTAAAATACCTTCAAAGTCCACTGAGAACTCTTGTAGCTTTCCTTCATGAACTTCTTCAATGATCTTCTTCATCTGAGGATCTTGGTCTTGTGTAGCCTTGATTCTATCTACCAAACTAGAACGGAGCTGCACATGGGCTAATAAGGCACCAGATCCTGTGATCTCTAACCTTACTCCACTTTCTTCAAGCTTCTGAAACTCTTTCACCATAGACCTCTTAACTTCCGCTATGTGGGCCAGGCTACCCATTGATTTTCTGCTTAATGCATCTGCAACCACATTAGCTTTACCAGGATGATACAAAATATTACAATCATAATCTTTCAAAAGCTCCATCCATCTTCTTTGCCTTAAATTCAAATCTCGCTGTTGGAAAATATACTTGAGACTCTTATGATCAGTGTAAATTTCACAGGTCTCACCATACAAGTAATGCCTCCATATTTTTAAAGCAAAGATCACTGCAGCCATTTCAAGATCATGAGTAGGGTAATTCTGCTCATGTTTCTTAAGTTGTCTAGATGCATAAGCTATCACCTTCCCGTGTTGCATTAAGACACAACCCAAACCTACTCTTGAAGCATCACAATAGACTGTATAGCCCCCACTCCCCGATGGAAGAGCTAACACCGGTGCGGAAGTCAAACAGTCTTTTAGCTGTTGGAAACTATGCTCACAAGCATCAGACCACTGAAATTTTATGCCCTTCCTTGTCAGCTTGGTTAAAGGAGCTGCAAGCTTAGAAAATTCTTTAACAAATCTGCGATAATATCCTGCTAATCCAAGAAAACTACGTATCTCTGTCACCGTAGTAGGTCTAGGCCAACTCTGGACTGCCTCTATTTTCTTCGGATCCACACTAATCCCAACCTTGGATACTGTGTGTCCTAAGAAAGCCACACTGTCTAACCAAAACTCACATTTTGAAAATTTAGCATACAAACGATGCTCTCTCAAGGTTTGTAAGGCCATTCGTAAATGTTGTTCATGTTCCTCTTTACTCTTCGAGTATACGAGAATATCATCAATAAATACAATCACAAAGTAGTCTAAATATGGTTTGAAGACTCGATTCATCAAGTCCATAAAAGCTGCTGGGGCATTTGTAAGCCCAAAGGACATGACCAAGAACTCGTAGTGCCCATAACGAGTCCTAAAAGCTGTTTTTGGAATATCTTCTTCTCTGATCTTCAATTGATGATACCCTGACCTCAAATCAATTTTTGAGAAGCATTGAGCTCCTTGAAGTTGGTCAAACAAGTCATCTATTCGTGGCAATGGATATTTATTCTTTACTGTCACCTTATTCAATTGCCTATAATCAACACACAACCGCATAGATCCATCTTTCTTCTTCACAAATAACACCGGAGCACCCCAAGGAGAAGAACTAGGGCGTATGAAGCCTTTATCAAGAAGATCTTGTAGTTGTTCTTTCAACTCTCTAAGTTCTGCTGGAGCCATACGATATGGGGGTATAGACACAGCTGAAGTGCCAGGAATCAAATCTATACAGAACTCAATCTCTCTGTCTGGTGGTAAACTTGGCAACTCTTAGGGAAAAACATCAGGGAATTCACATGCTATTGGTACTTCTTTTAAACTTACTTCTGTCACCCGTGTGTCTCTAACCATTGCTAAATAGCCTTTACACCCCTTTCTCAATAACCTTCTAGCACCCAAGGTAGAGATTAAATTACTGGGTGCCAAGCTTCGATCACCCTGATAAGTAATAGTTCCTCCTTCTGGCAATTTAAATTTCACGACTTTATTATGACAATCAAGTATGGCATGAGAAGATGATAACAAATCCATACCCAAGATCACATCAAAGTCCGTCATGTCAAGGACTATTAAGTCTACTAGTAACCGATTTTCTCCTACTAGAATTTCACATGATCTATACACACAATTAGTTATAATTACATCTCCTATAGGTGTAGCCACGGCTAATGGTTCATCAAGAGGTGATGCATCTCTGCCAAACCGCAATGCAAAGAATGGAGATACAAAAGAATGTGTAGCCCTAGGATCAAATAAGACATGTGCATCAAAAGAGCAAACTGGAAGTATACCTGCAACCACTGCATTTGATGTCTGAGCATCCTGACGGGTCATAGCAAAAACACGAGCTTGACCTCTCCCAACTTGTCCTTGACCTCTACCTCTGAACCCTCTACCACTAGACTGGGCCTCACTAGAACCTCGACCTCCAGAACCCCCAATCTGTCTTAAAGGTGCTGCAGGTATTGGAGAAGATGGTAACGCTGGAGGGTTTGACGCGTGACTAGAGGATGGTCGAGCTGATAATGTAGGACAATCTTTTCTGAGGTGGCCTTGCTGACCACACTGATAGCACACTTTCCCTGGTCCAAAACAAACTCCAGTATGAACTCTCCCACAAGTAGGGCAAGAGGGGAGAGTCTTAAAAGATCTCCCTCTGTCACGGCTGACCTGAGAGGAGCGTGGCTAATCATTTCCACTAACTGGTATCATACTAGATGAATGGCTACTATAGCCTCCCTGATGCCGAAAACCCTGATGATGGCCTTGATAGCTTACCCCAATCTCTCTTGATGCATTACCACTACCTTGGCCTTGATAGCCGCCTCGAGTACTCTCAATGCGTTGTCGTTTACGCGGCTCTTGTAATACCTTACTCTTTTTACTTCGAGCTTCAAACAATTTAGCACTTTCAACCACCTCTTCATATGAATCATAGTGGGTCCTTGCTACAGATCGAAATAAATAATCTAGAAGACCCTGAACAAACCGTTTTGCCCGCATTTCTTCAGTAGCCACCAGGTGTGGAGCATATCTAGACATTTGAGTATATAATATATCATATTCTGAAACTGTCATATCCTTTGTCTGTCTAAGAAGTTCAAACTCCCTTGCTCTAGCATCTCTGACAGTCTGTGGAAGGAACGGCCTCATAAATAATTCTGAAAACTCCCCCCAACCCAAAGGAGGTGACTCTCGTGGCCTTCCTTGCATCATGGTCTCATACCACGTCCGAGCCATACCCACCAAACGGAACTCTGCTAATTCAACTGATCTAGTAGACGTACACCCCAGTGCCCGACAAAGTCGGCCTATCTCATCCAAAAAGTACTGTGGGTCTTCACTTACTTCTGTACCTGAGAAGGAAGGAGGTTTGAGTTTCATAAATTCAGCCAACCGAACCTCATTACCCCTTTCCTGTGGGACTGGCTGCTCCTCCTGTGGCCTGGGTTCTTGTTCAGGCCTAGGGTCTATATGTTGCTCTTGCTCCTGTTGTTGCTATTGTTGCTGTTGCTGTTGCATCATACCTAACATTACCATCATAGTCTGCTGCATCGCATGCATCCCAGCTACAACATCAGCTAATGTTGGATTGGCTTGCTCAGCCTCAGGCACCTCAACCCTTGCCGCTTCAGC
This sequence comes from Erythrophleum fordii, assembly GCA_032878935.1. Taxonomy (NCBI): domain Eukaryota; kingdom Viridiplantae; phylum Streptophyta; class Magnoliopsida; order Fabales; family Fabaceae; genus Erythrophleum; species Erythrophleum fordii. Next base: position 24,428,285 of record JAVQMF010000058.1, on the reverse strand, counting down.
GGCTTCAACTCTTTGATCATTTTCAGGTCTACGGCCACCATCGCGTCCGCGACCTCTACCACCCCCTCGCCCTCGGCCTCTAGGTGCCGGAGCAGTGGCATGAGGCAAGTTAGAAGCCTCATCAGGAACATATCTCTTAGGCGCCGTCCTTTTTCTTGGCGGCATCGTCCTAAAATAAAAGTAATATGCACACAATTGATAATTTTGATAAAAACATAAAAATTAAATATAAACTACATATAGACTATAATATGAGACTCCATGATTAGGATTTGGCAATAATAGCTTCCTGCATGTAAAGTGTGCTGGCCAAATACACAATTACACACAAGATTCTACTACTTCCCAATCCTGTGGCTACTAGTACCTAGACATAACCATAGCTCTGATACCAACTTTGTCACGACCCAAATTCTGAGCCATGACCGGCGCATAGGCTAAACTAATCTAAAGATTGGATTAGCCTAGCAAGCCTTACCAAATTTAAAATCAACTGTTATATCACATATTTTAACTAACCCATATGCCCACAAGTTTTAGAAAATTTAATATATAGTTTATTATGCCATTAGGGGCTACTGAAAATTCGGCAGCATCTCCCCTAAAAATTGGACATCCCATCCTGAAAAATACAGTAAACCAGCATCAGCACCAACAAGTTACATAATCAAAATGCCTAGTTAGGAAAGTATAAACGATATTACATATTATAAATGACCATATAACATGGATAATTCCAAAACTCTTCCTCTACACCTAAATACCACCACATCATGGAGTCTGACACAATTACACAAAATTTAAACACCTACTCTAAGAGTCTGGTAGCTCACGAGCTCCCAGATCACTTTACTCCTTTACTCCCTGGTCTGAAAAATAAGGAAAGAAAAGGGATAAGCCTACCACTGGCTTAGTGAGTGTATAAATAATAAAGTGCATAAAGAGAAATCAATTGCATACCAAAGTTCTTAAAAATCAATGATTATCAAATAATTTAGGCAATAAAATTTATGGATGAAGTGAAATAATTATTTAAATAAAAAGAAACCTTTAGATAAAATCTATATTTCCTAAATATAAGAAAAAAATTCTAAGAATGGGTATCATAGAGAGGAATTGAATCATCAAACCAAATCATCATATATCATGGCATTTCTTTGGATTCATCCAATCTTATCACTTTCACAATCAAATCGCAGCACTGGATACATCACATCGCAGTGCCATCACAATTCACAACTTATTCTAGGTGCACCTAGGTCGTTATCTCCGCTAACGGCTACGGGATCCTAACTAGATTCCCATTCATTATATAACATACTAATAATTTAAATAAATTAATTCAAGTAACATTTAGCTATCAAAAATAAATAAGGAATTAAAAGGTAAATAAATAATTAACTAAGGCAAATTAACCTTTATTGTAATCTCTATAACATATGAGATTACAAGACAACATAAAATACTTTCTCATAAATAAACATATACACACCACCACCTTCTATCCATCCAATTCATTCTTTTGCGTTTCACAAGAATAGATCATACCACATTTCAACTATCAATTTCTTTCGATAAATTTATTAAATCATCATAAGAATATATATATATATATATATATATATATATATATATATATATATATATATATATATATATATATATATATATATATATATATATATATATCCATTTTGTAGTTTTGAAAACACCGAACACATAAATCACACAATTGAAAATTTCTTCATAAAAAAAATATAAAATTGGAATAAAATAGATAAATCACTCTATTATCTACACACTCACCAATTTGGGACTAATAGTATAAGTCCATATTCCCTACTGTTCAATGAAGAGTCTCAGTTGAATGAGTTTCCCTGGTATCACCTAAAATTATAACCAATATAAATTAATTATATTAGTCACTCTAATAATATCCATAGTTATTTATATAACCTAATATACTCCCTAAAACGTAAATTCCTAAATTCTTATATACCTTTCTATCCTAAATACTAACCCTAAATTTGGGGGTTTTTCAATCTAAGCTTCCATAACTCAAATTAAATTTAAAATTCACTTTTTGAAGCTTCAAAGATGAAATATGAAGTGTTTATTTACACCTAAATGTAGAAATTCAAGAAGCCCCAAATTGGAAGCTCACCTACGGCAACTTGAGTAACAAAAATTAAATACCCTATTAGCTTCAATAAATCATAGAAAAAGATGAAGATCGATGACAGAAACAGAAGAAGAAAATGGAACAACTAATCCTTACAAAATACACAAATTTTTCATGGTTGAATAGTAAAAGAAGAGAAGGAGAAGGGAGATGAAATATTTACCAAATAACAGTTTTTATGGCAAATAAATCTGCTGGAAATGAGTGGGTAATGGCGTCCAACAAGAAGAGAGAAATGGATTCTTGTGGCTAGCTAAAATTCATGCTTCAATGGAGGTGCTACGGTGGAGAGAAAAACGACTCAAGCACAGCAAAATGGAAGAAAGTTACGCCAGAAGGAAGGAAAAAAAAGAGCTTCGGGAGAGAGAAAAAGGTGAAGCAAAGAAAAGGGACGTGGCATCATGAGGGGAAATGGAGAGAAAGTGGGTTTAGGAATTATTAAAGTATTCTTTGGCTAATATTGCACTTTTGCCCCTAACAAGTCTAATTGCTTTAATTGATATTTAAAAAGATTAGAAAAGCCCTTACAATTTTTTTTTTTGAACCTAAAATAGATATAAAAATTATTTATATTTTTTTTTTCCTAAAATATATTATTTATTTATTTATATTACATATATATATATTTTAGGTATTACAGAAACCAAATGGCTCCAATATATGGCTATGCTTCCTTCACTATCTGAGTTACGTTTGAATGGTAGTAGACTGAGGTTATTTATCAAATTCTTTAAATTTTATATGGATAAACACAGTTATGATAGCCAATCACTTGTTGCCCCTTCTAATCAATTAGCAAATTTTTCTGCTCTACATTACCTGGACCTTTCAGATAATGATTTGCGCATAAATGATCTTCATTGGCTTTCTCAACTTTCTTCCTTAAAATATCTTGACCTTAGCGACAATGATATTGGAAATGAAACCAGATGGCTCCAGTATATGGCTATGCTTCCTTCACTATCTGAGTTACACTTGAGTCATTGTGGATTTAGAGATTCTCAATCTCTCAACTTTGTCAATTTTACAGCACTTGTAACTCTTGATCTTTCTGACAATGATTTCAACTCAGAATTACCAAACAGGTTCTTTAATTTCACCTATGATATCTCTGATCTTGACCTTTCTGGCAACAATTTTTATGGTCAAATACCAATAGCCTTGCTTAGGCTTCGAAACTTGAAATCTTTAAAGTTGAGCTATAATAAACTCAATGGATCAATTCCAAATTGGTTAGGCCAACATAAACTTTTGCAGTATTTTGATATCTCTGGGAATTTGTTTTATGGTTCAATTCCATCATCTCTTGGAAATCTTTCTTCCTTAATTTACTTAGTTTTGTCAAACAATCACTTGAGTGGCACTCTTCCAGAAAGTCTTGGTCAACTCTATAACCTGGAAGGTTTATGTCTTAATGGCAATTCCTTGGTGGGTGTTCTTTCAGAAAAGAATTTTGCCAACCTCTCAAAGTTAAACTCATTGGACTTAGGTTCAAACGGCTTCAAATTTGACTTTGATCCTAATTGGGTCCCACCATTTCAACTCAATCATCTCAGTTCACGCAACACAAGTCTAGGTCCCAATGTTCCAGCATGGCTATATACACAGAGGTCACTAAAAGAGCTAGACATTTCTAGCTCAGGAATTTCAACCATAGATGCAGATATATTTTGGAGCTTTGTAGTGGGAATTGATGATGTCAATTTGTCAAACAACTCAATCAGTGGAGACTTATCCAACGTGACACTAAACTCAACATCCATACAGTTAGACCATAATAATTTCATAGGAGGCCTTCCACATATATCAGTGCATGTCAGCAACTTCTTGGCATCTCACAACTCTTTTTCAAGATCTGTTTTCCCATTATTATGCCATCTAGATAGTAGTGGGGGAAACAAGTTGTCCATTTTGGACATATCAAATAATCATCTAACTGGAACACTTCCTGATTGTTGGGCCAATTGGAAACTAATTTACCTTAGCTTGGGGAGTAATAAGCTAACAGGTGAAATTCCTCCCTCAATGGTTACATTATCTAAGCTTTCGATATTGGATTTGAGTAAAAATAATTTCTTTGGCAAATTTTCTCTAGACTTATCAAGCTGGACCTTGTTGGAACACCTCCTTCTAGAGAGAAATAAATTTTCTGGAAGTTTACCAAACACAATGCCGAAGGACTTGAGAGTTCTCAAATTGAGATCCAACCAATTTATAGGCAATATACCACCACAAATATGGAACCTCTCTTCTCTGATGATACTGGATCTTGCTGATAATAAGCTTTCAGGATCTATGCCTCATTGCATATATAACATTATGGGTTCAATTACAAACATCTCTGCGATGAGAGAGACAATAAACGTATCTACTAAAGGAAGAGAATTAGAATATAAAGACATTTGGTGGGTGCGAAGTATTGATCTTTCAAACAATAACCTGTCAGGAGAAATCCCTCAAGAATTGTTTAGACTAATTCCATTGTCGTCCTTGAACTTGTCTCGAAACCATTTAACAGGAAAGATTCCAAAAGAAATTGGAGGCATGAAAAACTTGAAATCTCTTGATCTCAGTTACAATAAACTTTCAGGACAAATTCCTCAAACCATCACTAATTTGTCTTTTTTGGATTATTTGAACCTATCACACAATAGTTTCACTGGACAAATCCCACTGGGGACCCAGCTTCAAAGTTTTGATTCATGGAGTTTTGTTGGCAATCCTGAACTTTGTGGGGATCCTCTTCCCAAGAAGTGCAGGAAGCAAGAAGAAATTGACAACTCAAAGTTGGCTGAAGGAAATGAAGATGACGACTTTTTAAAGTCATTGTATCTTGGGATGGGAGTTGGATTTGCAATGGGCTTTTGGGGAGTTTATGGTTCTCTCTTCCTTATCAGAGCATGGAGGCACAAATTTTTTCGATTGTTTGAACGTCTCAAAGATCGGCTTTATGTTGCTGTGGCCCTCAATCTTAAAAGCTTCCGTTGAATATTGGGGACAAATTACTAGCTGTTGAGGTAATAAATTAGCTATCCTATATTTTAAAATTACTGTTCTCTTTTATTTAAATGTGGGTTTATTTTCTTTTTCTTCTTCTTGTTGCTAAGCAATTTTTGTTCTCAACTAATTCTGTATTATATTGTTTATTGTTCAACATGTTTTGTCTATGGGATGCAAGTGTAGCAGTAAGCATTCCAGTACAATATTTTTGAAGACTAGATTTATCTATCTGTCTACTACGACAATGCCTTCCTCTCAAATTTAAATCCCATATTCTGCTTCAGGGAATAAGGAGCTTTGCTGCAGTCACCCTTGGCCAAGGGCTCTAATGTTTCCTTTTGAATGTCCTTCCTTCATCGTTTGTAATAATAGTTACCAGAGTATCCGTGTGTTTTTGCGTTGCCAAGAAACCTTTATTGAATGGTTTTTTGTTTCATATATGCTTGTACTCTAAACTTTGACAGTTTCTCTTTCAATGGAACCCTTGCTTTGTGATTAATATATATATAAATCTAATTAGTGTGCTTTTGAAAATGATTATCTCTGTATTTGTGTGAATACTCAATTTGTACTTTCACACTTTATTTTACTTTATTCTTGTTGCCACAATTTGTATATACATTTTCATATACAATGAATGAATGAGTAATCAGAGTTATCTCTTTGATTTTTCAAACCTGCATAATTTGCACCTGGATTAGTTTTTTGTGGTCAATTGTTGCAAGTACCCAAAGAATGAATGGTTTTAGGGACAGAAAATGATGCAGGACCAACACACAAGGATTGGGCCTTCAAGTCTCTGACATCAGTTGCACCGAAAATGAACTTTTGTGCAATTGATCTTCACAAGCCCACTCATCTGCATTCCGAAGAAGTATATTTTGATTACAAAGTGATACCTTAAAACAGTGCAAGGAGATATCAGAACAAGAATTTGGATTAAATATACCAAAGAACAAGTATATTTAGTATGATATTTGAGGACTTCATGGCTCAAGGTCCATGGCTTTCGTTTGGCCTTACTGTATAAGGTCGGGAAAACTTTCATCACGGGCTCTCCGTTTTTGGTCGTGCTTGTCCTGTCTTCACATTGGGACAAATCGATTCCTTGTTCTTCAGAGTTTTGACATTGAATTTTCATCTAACGCTACTTCATCCTAAGTTACTGCTTACAATTATACCAAAACCATTCTTAAATATGTTTGGAAGAAGTTTCTAAACAAGCTTATATAAAATAGAGTGAATTATATTAATTTTTTATATTTATCTAAATTACATTTGATACTCAAAATTTGTGCACTTTACTCGACAAATATGAATGGTTTTTCCTTCCTCCTAATTGTATGAATAATTAAGAATAAGCGTTGGTCGGGTTTGACACAAACTCAAACCATATTTGATTCAAATATGGTGGTCAATGTATATAAGGGAATTAAGTGGAGGAAGCACTGTAAAGGGGTTTTGCAATTCGGAATTGGGATGGAATTGGCAGTAGGGCAATTGTTCAAGTTTTTACAGTGCTCTAATTTCTTGACGTATTATATATGAAAGTGAGAGTTATCAATATGCAATCTGAGTAAGAACTTCATCCTTTTCTTTTTCAATTACACTCTAAATCCTTGAGTGGTTAGTTATTTTATAAATTTATGTAAATAATTAAATAATTCTTTTAAATAATTTTTAGATTTATTTTTTACTTCCTTCGTTGTTTTTAAACGGAATATTTTTTATCCTTTTACCAAAAGCTTGAGAAATTGAAGCCACATTCGGAGCAACTTAAATCAATTTCTTTGTCAATTAAATTAAGTATATTAAAATATTTTGACTCTTGTTATTATTTTTTAAAGGAGTCAAGGCTAGAAGGAGACACAATTTCTTTTCTATATATAATTCATTACCATTAGAGTTTTGGAATTTATTTTATAGTGAATTTATCTGTAATACCTAGAAAATATATATATATGTAGTATAAATAAATAAACAATATATTTTAGGAAAATATATATATATATATATATATATATATATATATATATATATATATATATATATAATTTTTATATCTATTTTAGGTTCAAAAAAAAAATTTTAGGGAGTTTTCTAATCTTTTCTAAATATCAATCAAAGAAATTAGACTTGTTGCGGGCAAAAGTGCAATATTAGCTAAAGAATACTTTAATAATTCTTAAACACCTTCTCTCTCCAACTTTTTCCATCTGATGCAGCGTCCCACTTCCTTCTTCTTCATTTTTCACGAAAGGCTTCCCTTCTCTTCGTTGCACCTTATATCTCCATCTTCAAAAAAAGAATTCTCTCTTCTATTTTGGTTACCTCCATCACGCATCTACCACCGTTAATCCCTATTCCGGCGTGCTTCAATCCTGGTGCTTCTTCCCATCATTACAACTCTATTATTCTTATCTTCTTCCCATGTTTCTTCGCCGTTCAGCTGCAATCTCTGGATCCTGGAGGTAGTTTTTTTTCTCTTCTTCCTTTATCTTTCTTTTCCATTAATATTGATCCTTTCACATGTTTTATTGAAGCAAAAATTCCCTTCATGTAGCTCTTTTCATTCCTAGTGCCGTGGGTGAGCTCCAAGATTGGGGTTTCTTGAATTTCAACATTTAAATGTAAATTAGCCCTTCTAAAGTTATCTTTGGAGTTCCAAGAAGTGAGTTTTAAACTTAATTTGACTTATGGAAGCTTAGATTGAAAAACCCCAAATTTAAGGTTAGTATTTAGGATAGAAATGTATATAAGAATTTAGGGATTTATGTTTTAGGGAGTATATTAGGTTATATAAATAATTATAGATGTTATTGGAGTAGTTAGTATAATTAATTTATATTGGTTATAAATTTTAGGTGATACCAGGGAAACTCATCCAACTGAGACTCAGCATTGAACAGTAGGGAATAGGGACTTATACTATTAGTCCCAACTGGTGAGTGTGTAGATAATAGAGTGGTTTATCTATTTTATTCCGATTTATATTTTCCATGGTGAAATTTTCAATTGTGTGATTTATGTGCTCAAAACTTCAAAATATATATATATATATATATATATATATATATATATATATATATATATATATATATATATATATATATATATATATATATATATATATATATATATATATATATATATATATATATATATATATATATATATATATATGATGATTTAATAAATTTATCAAAAGAAATTGATAGTTGAAATGTGGTGTGATATATTCTTGTGAAACACAAAAGAATGAATTGGATGGAAAGAAAGTGGTGGTGTGTTTATGTTTATTTATGAGAAAGTATTTTGTGTTATTTTGTAATCTCTTATATTATAGAGATTATAATAAAGGTTAATTTGTCTTAGTTAATTATTTATTTACCTTTTAATTCCTTATTTAATTTTGCTAGCTAAATGTTATTTGAATTATTTTTATTTTATATAATGAATGGGAATCTAGTTAGGATCCTGTAGCCGTTAGCGGAGATAACGGCCTAGGTGCACCTAGAATAAGTTGTGAATTGTGATAGTACTGCGATGTGATGTATCCAGTGCTGCGATTTGATTGTGAAATTGATAAGATTGGATGAATCCAAAGAAATGCCATGATATATGATGATTTGGTTTGATGATTAAATTCCTCTTTATGATACCCATTCTTAGAATATTTTTCTTATATTTAGGAAATATAGATTTTATCTAAAGATTTCTTTTTATTTAAATAATTATTTTTCACTTCATCCATAAATCTTATTGCCTCAATTATTTGAAAATCATTAATTTTTAAGAACTTTGATATGCACTTGTTTTCCTTTTAGGCACTTTATTATTTATACACTCACTAAGCCAGTGGTAGGCTTACCCTTTTTCTTTCATTATTTTTCAGACCAGGGAATGAAGGAGTAAAGTGATCTGGGAGCTCGTGAGCTACCAGACTCTTAGAGTAGGTGTTTAAATTTTGTGAAATTGTGTCAGACTCCATGATGTGGTGGCATTTAGGTGTAAAGAAAGAGTTTTGGAATTGTCTATATTATATGGTCACTTATAATATGTAATATTGTTTATACTTTCCTAACTAGGCATTTTGATTATGTAACTTACTGGTGCTGGTGCTGGTTTACTGTATTTTTCAGGATGGGATGTCCAATTTTTAGGGGAGATGCTGCCGAATTTTCGGTAGTCCCTAATGGCATAATAAACTATATATTAAATTTTCTAAAACTTGTGGGTATATGGGTTAGTTAAATTATGTGATATAATAGTTGACTTTAAATTTAGTAAGGCTTGCTAGGCTAATCTAATCTCCAGATTAGTTTAGCCTATGCGCCGGTCATGTCTCAGAATTTGGGTCGTGACATTATCAAACTTAACAAAACAAAAATCTGACCTACAACCAGGCCATGATTATGTTCTAGGCTTTTAGAAGCATAGCTAAGGAAATGTTGGCTGTTGAAATTAAAAAATCAGATGGGAAACTAATAATTAGCACAAATGTCTTAAAGTTAAATAAATATATTTTCTCAGATTTTAATTCAAACATATTATCACATATCACACAATTTACATAATTTATTTTAAATAGTTATAATTAATTATATAGAACACATAATTTAACATGTGATGATTCCTAATTAATAAGTATATAAATTCGAACATATACAACACAACTTATATAATTTATTTCACACAATTGTAGTCAATGAGATAAAACATGTTATTTATCTATTTATATACATATCCTAAGTAATTTTAATTGTCTGAAATAATTTCTTAAGTAATACATTCACTGGGATCGAATCCTCTGAAGTAAGCATCTTGTAAAGTTTCCTGAAATAAGGAACAATAAAACATGATTTTATAAATAAAAATAAAAAATATATATTAAGCAAAAAAAAAAAAAACCTATGTGAGATACTGCACACTTCAGAGGCAGCCGCACTTCAGGAGATCTATTTCCACATTCACTGAGTCATTTATAACCTATTTATTAGCAAGTGGGTTTTGTGATTCGTTCTGGCCGCCACAAGAGAATTAATTTTCCCACCTCATATGACCCATCACCAAAGGAAATCGAGAAAGAAGCTAAGAACGGAATCTTCTTTGTAGGTTCCATCAATGACCAGACTAAAATTGAGTATAAATTCGGAGCAAGACTTTCCAAGCGTGATAGACTGGGTATACTTCCAGGTTTGTTTCTTCCACACATTGGCGTGACATGAAAGGTTCATTTGAGTGAGATCAAGACTTCACAAAAAAGCCAAAGTTATGATGGAATTTGGGGCATTTTTTCTACCACTGTAACTTCCCAATTAATGCATCCTTCGCTTTAAAAAGGAATTTCTGATACTCTAAACAAATATTAATAGCCACACATATAAATATCTGCCTCACTATGCATCTTCCTTTTAATTCCCAAAATTAGGTCATCAAATGACGTCATTATCTCTGAAAACACCACAACTTGAATTATACAAATAACTATTTATATTTTGAGTTTAATATTCTATCTCTAAAACTTACTAAAACAATCAAAAGAAGTTTAAAATATGTCAATAAATAACTAGGCTGCAATCTAGTGAATCGTAGTAAAAGTAGATTATTTTACTCTGCTTTTATTATTAGGCTTGAGATATATAAATTTTAAATTGTTTTGGTAAACAAATAATAAGTTCAAATTATAATTTTTTATTAAACTTATGTATAATTTTTTTTATATTTTTACTATTAGATACTTTAATAAAATTATAACATATGTGAAAAATTTTTGAAATGAGATTTGTGAGACAAATCAGGAAAAAAAAAAAAAACAGAGAGCTTGCTCAAGGCTTTATGGAAGAGTGCCACTCAAGTCATTAAAATTTGTGATGTGAAAAAAACCATGATGGTTGTTTAATTAAAAGGAGAACCAGTGTTCAAAAGAGTTTCTGTAAGTAAAGCCTCGTTTTATTTATATAGGTCAAGTGGCGAAGTCCATTTTTCGTTATTTATTTTAAGTAAGGAAATTCTTGAAAACTTAATTCTAAAAAAGAAATAAAGAGTAACTCTGATGAAGTAAATTTAATAAGAAAATTGCTTTGTCCCTTTTTCTTATCCAACAAGGTCATTGTACTTGTTAAGTCTTCCATTTTTTTGGTCCGAGTCTTTCCTTGTGCGAAACGGTGCAGTGTAATATGTTATTTTATGACAAATTATATGTAAACTATCTTTTTTTTTTTGGGGCCATATGTAATTTTACAAGAAATTATATATAATTTATTATTATTATTTTTTAAGCTGTACGGAAGTTTTACCAAAATTTTTTATATACATAATAATTATCTTCGAAATGGTAAGGGGCCAAGTCCCTCACTGGTTCCCTGCCTCGGTCCCTGGGTTGCTAAAGCATTGTCTTGCAAAAAGCCTTTCTCATCTATCAAGAAAGGAAAATTCAAAGACTTCTCTCGTATCTCTATAAAGTTGGACAAATAATTTTTATTTGTTTATAAGAGTAAAAATGAAAAAGAAGAAAAGTAAGAAGAGATCAACTGCAACTTATAGCAAACTATTGGGGCAAAAGAAAATTTTCACACTTTAAAAATTCCTATGAAGAAAAATTATACCCTTAGAAAAGAAATAAGAAATACTCGTCTTAAAGCATGAGAAACAGTAAACTTATGACGCACAAAAATTTATTGGACGGTATTAAGAATATATTATTTTGCACGTTCCTTAGGTAAAATAATTAAACAAATAAACAAATTTCACTTATTAATAAAATGAAAATACTCTCTTTCAACTTTAGATTATTTGTAAATACTCTCTCATCTTTTGAAATCGCAAGATATTCCCTGAGCTATCAATATTCAAAAATTTAGATCATTTTGTCCATTTATTCTTTATTATTGTTGACTAAAATGTCATTTCAAATTATTTCAATTGTCACATAACAAATTCTCACCGTTTACAACTACTGTTCCACACCTCTGAAAGTTTTTTCTGGCTTTCAAATTGATAGAGAAATTGTCGGATTGTTGGGTTCTTTCGATATAATTAGAATAATTTGGTGTATGAAATTTGCTAACCAACAAGAACTTGCCGCATGATAAATGAAGGTGTTCGAAATGCTATCATCGATCGAGCTAAGGACATAGAAGGATCTAAATTTTAAAGAATGATAATTTATGGAGTATTTTCTGAATTTAGAAGTTGGAAGAGGTGTTTACAAATGAAAGGAATTATTTAGATTCTTTTGTTTCTGTTTTTTTTTTAAATTGAGTCGTCGTTTAAGTGATTTTTATTTTTATTTTTACTTTTTTTTGGAAACATCTAAGCGATTTGATCCCTTTCACGGGATTAATGAAGATTGAATTTTTGTCGGAAATTGAAAAGGAAGATAAGAAGGCGAGCTTGTCGGTGGCTTCCTATGTGTCACTTTTGAAATTATGGAGTGTAGAAATTTGATACCACTAATTATGGGATTTCGTGTCTGTGGGTTCCATTAATGGTAATGAATGCATTTGTCACACAAATTTCGTTCAAAAGGATTGGAAGACTTGGAAAAAGAAAGGAATATGATGTTAGGCATTTGAATTTCTGTTTATTTCTGCTTTTTCAATATTTTCTTGAAGCAATACCTTTTTGCATTGATTTTCACTATATATATATATCATGTAGAGACTTCATTCTCTTCAAATCAACCACGATGGTTAGCTTCACTTCACAAACTTCATTTGTTCTGCTGTTGCTGCTATTTGCAACAACATTCAACAGAGGCATATGTAGCAAAAACATAGTGGTTCGTTGCAATGAGAATGATCAAAGAGTATTGTTAATCTTCAAACAAGGAGTGGCAGATCCTTCCAACATACTCTCCTCATGGACTAGTCAAGAAGATTGTTGTTCATGGGAGGGAGTTCAGTGTGACAGCATCATAGGCAGAGTTACACATCTTCATCTAACCCCTAATAAATTCAACGGACTTGAACATTTGCAGTATTTTGACATCTCTGAAAATTTGTTTTATGGTTCAATTCCTTCATCTCTAGGAAATCTTTCTTCCTTAATTTACTTAGATTTATCACACAATAACTTCAGGGGCAATCTTCCATCATCTCTAGGAAATCTTTCTTCCTTAGTTAACTTAGATTTGTCATACAATAACTTCAATGGCAATCTTCCAGAAAGCCTTGTTCAACTCCATAACTTGGAAAGTTTACATCTTGATAGCAATTCCTTGGTGGATGTTCCTTCGGAAAAGAATTTTGCCAACTTCTCAAACTTAAAATCATTGGGCTTGGGTTCAAATGGTTTTAAATTTGACTTTGATCCTAACTGGGTCCCACCATTTCAACTTGATGATTTCAGTTTGAGAAATGCAAATCTAGGTCCCAATGTTCCAGCATGGCTATATAAACATAGGTCACTAACTATGTTAGACATTTCAAGCTCAAGAATTTCATCTATAGATGCAGATATATTTTGGAGCTTTGTAGCAGGAATTCAAAATATCTATTTGTCATACAACTTAATCAGTGGAGACTTATCCAATGTGACACTAAACTCAACATCCATATTTTTAGACCATAATAATTTCACAGGAGGCCTTCCACATATATCAGTGCAAGTCTTCATGCTTTGGGCATCTCACAACTCTTTCTCAGGATCTATTTTCCCACTGTTGTGCCATCCAAAGAGTAGTGGTGAAAACATGTTGTACAAGTTGGACATATCATATAATCATCTAACTGGAGTACTTCCTGATTGTTGGGCCAATTAGAAACAATATAATTAGGTTACCTTAACTTGAGGACTAATAAGCTAGCAGGTGAAGTTCCTCCCTCATTGGCTACATTATCTGAGCTTGTGATACTAGATTTGAGTAATAATAATTTCTTCGGCAAAATTTCACTACACTTATCAAGCTGGACAGATTTGGAATACCTTCTTCTGGAGAGAAATAAATTTTCTGGAAGTTTACCAAACACAATGCCGAAGGACTTGAGAGTTCTCAAATTGAGGTCCAACCAATTCATAGGCAATATACCACTATAAATATGGAACCTCTCTTCTCTGACGATACTAGATCTTGTTGATAATAAGCTTTCAGGATCTATGCCTCATTGCACATATAACATTATGGGTTTAATTACAGCATTGGTGGCGCTAGGAGAGACAATAAACGTATCTACTAAAGGAAGAGAATTAGAATACCAAGAATTTTGGTTGGTGCAGAGTATTGATCTTTCGACCAACAACCTGTCCGGAGAAATCCCTCAAGAATTGTTTAGACTAAATTCATTGTGGTCCTTAAACTTGTCTCAAAACCATTTAACATGAAAGATTCCAAATGTAATAACCTAAATTAAAATAATAATAGTCAAATAAATAATTAAATTAGACAAAAATTTATTTTTAGGATAAATATAATATTTAGGAAATCTTAGGATAATTATAAAGCTTTAAAATTATCTTAAGGAGTTATTTTGAAACATATCTTATACCCATTGGGATATTTTTATGTTCCAAAATTCTTAAAATAAGTCACCATGAAAATTCTAAATAATTGTGGGGTCCTTATTTTTATTTCTAGTTATGTAAAAATAACTTTTCTGAGTCCTATATAAATTCCATTAGAAAACTCTGGGCATCTTTCATAATTTTTGCTTTTTCCCTTAAAATATAATATCCCTCCTTATTACTCCATCCGACCAACGTGCTCTTCAAATCTCGTTCTTGTCTTTCTTCAAAACTGAAGCTCCTATACGCCTCTTTCTCCCCTTTCTTTTATTTCGTTTTGCGCTTGAAGCTGCTTCCTCCCACCACCAACGCTGCGCCGCCGTTCTGCAGGTGACCGGAAGTCATTTCAGCGGCGTGCTCTGGTAGGGCTGTGCCACGAATGGTGAACTTTTATTTAGTTATTTATTCAATCATCCATTTTCCTTCTTTTCCCTTCATTTTCGTTCTTCTTCTTTCCTCTTGTTTGGGTTGTCTTTTCTTTGATTTTAACTTCCATTATTGCTCCATCTTTATGCTAATAGGAATCCAAAACCTTAGTTGTTGATTGCTTTCTCATTTTGGCCGTGGGAAGCTTCTCAAATTGAGACTTTTTGATTTAAACCATTAAGATATGAATTGATACTTCTTATGGGTTTATTTAAGCTCCTTAAGATATATTTTAAACTCAAATTAAATTTTAGAAGCTTGAATTTGATTATGCCAATTAATTTGTGAAATCCAAAATCTAGAGATTATAGTGAATTATAAAATTTAAATTATAATTATAGATTTAGGTGTTAGAGGGTGAAATTAATTATATTGAACATATTAGAAGTTAATAGAGTAATTTAGGGTGATATTCTTATGTTCAATATAATTATAGGTGATAGTGAAGCTACTCTTTCAAATTGAAAATTCCTTCAATTTTAGGAAATTGGGGTCTCTACTATTGGCCCCCACAGGTTAGTGTATAAATAGCAAAATAGTAACTTTTTTTTTTACTTTTATATTTATATATATATTGTTAGCCTAAACTTCTTATTTTATGATTTGCCTTATTTGCGTTGTTATGGATATAAATCTTATTTATTTATTTATTTATTAATTTTACGTGGATTAAGTTATATGTGTGAAAGTATATATATATATATATATGTATGTATGTATATATATATATATAAATGATTTTTAGATTGGGGAGGTTTTAAATGACTTTTGATTATAATTTCATTATATAAAATTTGTTAATTCATTTTTTTTATATCAAATTATTTTTTTTATTTGATTTAACTTTATATACTTATTTATCTACTTGTCAATATTTAATTTATATGAATGATTTTATTCTAAAATTATGAATAAGAATCTGATTAAAACCCATAGCTATTAATGGGAGTAACGGCCTCAGTATACCTAGTTGGAATAATGAATAATCATTGTGTGGCGGCACTCAATGATAATTATATTGAATATATTGTAATATGTACACCGTGTGGTGGCACTCGATGATGGTGGTGATATTGTGATACTACGCAGTGGTCTTAATAGTGGTATTGAATCCTGTGTGGCGGCACTCAGGGTTGATTATAATTTTTACTCGTGATACCCATTATATCTTGTTTCCTTTGATTTTAAATTGTGCTTTTGCTGACAACTTACAATGTAATTTAATTGTTATATATATATATATATAAACAACAATTAAAGGCAATATAATTTCTTTTATTTGTTTAAGTACTTTATTGTGAGAAACTCTATATCTATTTATTTCTCCTTCTACTTATTTTGTTATATATGCATTCACTAAGCCAGTGGTAGGCTTACCCTTTTCCTTTGTCATATTTCAGATCAGCATAAAGTAGATTAAGGTGTTCTGGGATCTGCGTGCTACCCAGACGTAGATGGTAGGATATTTTGATCGGTTGAGTTGTGTAGAAACTCCAAGACACATTGGCTATTAAGTGTTATATTAATTTGAGTCACAAAGATGTTATATATATATATATATATATATATATATACATTTTTGGTAGATCATATAATGATATTTGTGATAGCATTTGACTATATTTTGAAAAACTCATGTACTATGTTGTATTGTGGCGAGAATTCTAAGATATAAGATGCTAATAAATTTTTGAAATGAAATGTATTGGGCTGTATTGAATTTGCAGGGTTGGGATGTCCAATTTTTAGGGGAGGTGCTGTCGAATTTTCGGCAACCTTTAATTATTGTAGGTATGCTTATATAAAAGTATAGGCATTGAATGAGTTACCAGGCTTACTAGGCTGGGTCAATCATACTTGGCTTGGTCTAGGTGCCGGTCATGGCCCGAAGTTTGGGTCGTGACACCAAAAGAAATTGGAGGCATGAAAAACTTGGAATCTCTTGATCTCATTTACAATGAACTTTTAGGACAAATTCCTCAGACCATCTCTAATTTGTCTTTTTTGGCTTGTTTGAACCTATCACACAATAGTTTCATTGGACAAATCCCATTGGGGACCCAACTTCAAAGTTTTGATTCATGGAGTTTTGTTGGCAATCCTGAACTTTGTGGAGATCCTCTTCCCAAGAAGTGCAGGAAGCAAGAAGAAATTGACAACTCAAAGTTGGCTGAAGGAAATGAAGATGACAACTTTTTAAAGTAATTGTATCTTGGGATGGGAGTTGGATTTGCAGTGGGCTTCTGGGGAGTTTGTGGTTCTCTCTTCCTGATCAGAGCATGGAGGCACAGATTTTTCCGATTGTTTGAACGTCTCAGAGATTGGCTTTATGTTGTTGTGGCCCTCAATCTTAAAAGCTTCCGTTGAATATTGGGGACAAATTACTAGCTATTGAGGTAATAAATTAGCTATCCTATATTTTAAAAGTGTTGTTCTCTTTTATTTAAATGAGGGTTTATTTTCTTTTTCTTCTTCTTGTTGCCAAACAATTTCTGTTCTCAACTAATTCTGTATTGTATTGTTTATTGTTCAATATGTTTTGTCTATGGGATGCAAGTGTAGCAGTAAGCATTCCAGTAAATATTTTTGAAGACTAGATTTATCTATCTGTCTACTACTATAATGCCTTCCTCTCAAATTCAAATCCCATATTCTGCTTCAGGGAATAAGGAGCTTTGCTGCAGTTACCCTTGGCCAAGGACTCTAATGTTTCCTTTTGAATGTCCTTCCCTTATTGTTTGTAATAATAGTTAGCAGAGTATCCATGTGTTTTTGCGTTGCCAAGAAACTTTTATTGAATGGTTTTTTGTTTCGTATATGCCTGCACTCTAAACTTTGATCAGTTTCTCTTTCAATGGAATCCTTGCTTTGTGATTAATATATATATATATATATATATATATATATATATATATATATATAAATCTAATTAGTGTGCTTTCGAAAATGATTATCTCTGTATTTGAGTGAATACTCAATTTGTACTTTCACACTTTATTTTACTTTATTCTTGCTGCCACAATTTGTATATACATTTTCATATACTATAAATGAATGAGTAATCAGAGTTATCTCTTTGATTTTTCAAACCTGTATAATTTGCACCTGGTTTAGTTTTTCGCGGTCAGTTTTTGTAAGTACCCAAAGAATGAATGGTTTTAGGGACAGAAAATGATGCAGGACCAACACACAAGGATTGGGCCTTTAAGTCTTTGACATCAGATACACCGAAAATGGACTTTTGTGCAATTGATCTTCACCAGCCCACCTCTTGTGGCCCACTCATCTGCATTCCGAAGAAGTACATTTTGATTGCAAAGTGATACCTTAAAACACTGTAAGGAGATACCAGAACAAGAATTTGGATTAAATATACCTAAGCACTAGTATATTTAGTATGATATTGAGGACTTCGTGGCTCAAGGTCCATGGCTTTTATTTGGCCTTACTATATAAGGTTGGGAAAATTTTCATCACAGGCTCTCTGTTTTTTATCATGCTTGTCCTGTCTTCACATTGGGACAAATCGATTCCTTGTTCTCCAGAGTTTTGACATTGAATTTTCAAAAAATTGTATACAAACACTCATATTATATAAAATATATAATAAAGAATTTTAAAAATTAAAATTATTTTTAAGAATTATTATTACTATCAAATTTTTAAAAATTTATTATTAATTTTAAGAGATTAACTATTAGATATAGGAAAGTGTTAAATTTTTTTACACTTAAATAATAAATTTCTTAAAATTGATAAGAAATTTTTAAAACCTAATGGTAATACTAATTTTTAATAATAACTTTAATTTGTAAGATTCTTTATTATAAATATAAGTCTTTAGATGTGATTTTTTCTTGAATTTTCATGTAAGGCTACTTCAACCTAAGTTACTGCTCACAATTATACTAAAACCATTATTAAATATATTTGGAAGAAGTTTCTATACAAGCTTATATAAAATAGACTAAATTATATTAATTTTTTTATATTTATCTAAATTACATTTGATTCTCAAAATTTGTCTAATTTACTCGACAAATATGAATGGTTTTTCCTTTTTTTTTTTCCACCCAATTATATGAATAATTAAGAATAAGCGTTGGTAGGGTTTGACACAAAACTCAAACCATATTTGATTCAAATATGGTGGCCAACGTATATAAGGGAATTGAGTGGAGGAAACACTGTAAAGGGTTTTGCAATTCGGAATTGGGATGGAATTGGCAGTAGGGCAATTGTTCAAGTTTGAGAAATTGAAGCCACATTCGGAGCAACTTAAATCAATTTCTCTGTCAGTTTTATACATACATGATGCATGTTACTTCATATGATTTTGGTACTGCATGTTATGGTCTTTTTTTTTTTCCTTGGCTTACAGAAGTTAATGATATTAAAAGTAGGTTACTCTAGAAAAATCAATATGCTAGTAACATGTTTTGGATCCTAGAAGGTTAAATAAAAGTCCAATTGATGGAATTACTTGTTAGGATCTTTTTGGTCAAATTGTCTCCAATGATTTTTTTGGTTCTTAAAATAGACAACTCAATCATTATTAAAAAAATTAAATTTTGTGATGAAAGAATCCACTACTTAATTCATAAATTTGTCACTAATTTTGAAATTTAAGTTGAATTTGTTCGTCGCTAAATCTAAATCAAAATAAGATAATAAAATACATTTCAGGGAAAAAAATAAAAAAAATAAAAAAGTAGGCATAATTATAAGATTACTTAATAAGTTTTAAAATATAATAAAATATATTTTTGGATTTTGAATTAAAAAATTTTAATTCTTAAATAAAATTACTACTAAGAGATTATGTAATCTTCATATAATCTCTTATATCTATAATTTTTTATTTTAATTCATTTGGTTTTTTTGGCCAAAATTCATTTAATGTTGGGTACATGCATCTCATTTGTGGTGCCAACTAATTTGTTGAGAGAGCCATTTCATTATCTGCATTTATAATTTTCAATTTTGGTTACAACTTAATTAATGGACATGGCAATATCCACACGAAAATTTTGCTGGCTGAATTTCTTTTCTTTTTTCTTTTCCTTTTATTCTTTTTTTTTTTCATTCCTCTAAAGCTTTCTTATCTTATATAAGATTTCTTTTTTTAAAAAAATGTAAAACTCAAAAATTTTTCTTTAATATAGAATAAAAAATTTATTTTTCTAAACAAAAATTCTCCCTTAAATTAAAATAATATATGCCAATGTTATTTTTTTTAAATATGTCATTTCCAGGTATGTAGGCTCTATCTATCTTATGTGTATGCAGAATCACTGAATATTGATGAATAAAATTAGTTCATTGGAGGGGAATTGATAAAGTCAAATCTCTTGCGAAGGTTTATTCCAATTTCGAATATTTATTGGCATTGGCATATTATGTCTTTTGTGAATTTCGTTTTGGAAAAATGTGAAAGAAGGAAAAACGTTTATTTTTACTTCCTTCGCAGTTTTTAAACGCAATAATTTCCATCCATTTACCAAAAGTTTTAGAAATTACAGCCATGTTCAAGCAACTTAAATCAATTTCTTTCTTAATTTTCTCCATACATGATCCATGTAACTTCATATGATTTTGGTATTGCATATAATGCTGACACTTTTTTTTTGGGCTTACAGAAAATAATGATATTGAAGGTTGGTTACTCTAAGAAAATCAAAAGGCCTATGACATGCTTTGGATCTCAAAATGATAAATAGAGACCCAGTTGATGGAATTACTTCTAGGAGTCCTTTTGGTCAAACGGTCTTTAAAGATTTTTTGGTTCTTAAAATAAACAATTCAATCAATACTAAAAATATTGTTCCATCACTAATTTAGAAATTGTGATGGATTTGTCCATCATTGAATCTGATACAAAAAATGTGCATCACAAAATTCAAGTGATTAAATAAGATAATAAAATACATTTTATGGAAAGAAAAAATTGAAAAAAATTGAAAAATAGGCATAATTGTAAAATTGGTATATAAATTTTAAAATATAATAAAAATTATTTTTAAATTTTGAAATAAAAAAAGAAAGTTAATTTTTAATTAAAATTAATTCCAAGAAATTGCGTAATCTTCATATAATCTCTTATACCTATATTTTATATTTTAATTAATTTGACATTAGTTTATAAAATGTGTTAGGATAAACAAAAACAGTTAATTTTAATTAAATTTAATTTTTTTAAAAAAATTGCACAGTTAGTAGGAATGTTTATGGTCTTTTTTTTTTTCCTTGGCTTACAGAAGTTAATGATATTAAAAGTAGGTTACTCTAGAAAAATCAATATGCTAGTAACATGTTTTGGATCCTAGAAGGTTAAATAAAAGTCCAATTGATGGAATTACTTGTTAGGATCTTTTTGGTCAAATTGTCTCCAATGATTTTTTTGGTTCTTAAAATAGACAACTCAATCATTATTAAAAAAATTAAATTTTGTGATGAAAGAATCCACTACTTAATTCATAAATTTGTCACTAATTTTGAAATTTAAGTTGAATTTGTTCGTCGCTAAATCTAAATCAAAATAAGATAATAAAATACATTTCAGGGAAAAAAATAAAAAAAATAAAAAAGTAGGCATAATTATAAGATTACTTAATAAGTTTTAAAATATAATAAAATATATTTTTGGATTTTGAATTAAAAAATTTTAATTCTTAAATAAAATTACTACTAAGAGATTATGTAATCTTCATATAATCTCTTATATCTATAATTTTTTATTTTAATTCATTTGGTTTTTTTGGCCAAAATTCATTTAATGTTGGGTACATGCATCTCATTTGTGGTGCCAACTAATTTGTTGAGAGAGCCATTTCATTATCTGCATTTATAATTTTCAATTTTGGTTACAACTTAATTAATGGACATGGCAATATCCACACGAAAATTTTGCTGGCTGAATTTCTTTTCTTTTTTCTTTTCCTTTTATTCTTTTTTTTTTTCATTCCTCTAAAGCTTTCTTATCTTATATAAGATTTCTTTTTTTAAAAAAATGTAAAACTCAAAAATTTTTCTTTAATATAGAATAAAAAATTTATTTTTCTAAACAAAAATTCTCCCTTAAATTAAAATAATATATGCCAATGTTATTTTTTTTAAATATGTCATTTCCAGGTATGTAGGCTCTATCTATCTTATGTGTATGCAGAATCACTGAATATTGATGAATAAAATTAGTTCATTGGAGGGGAATTGATAAAGTCAAATCTCTTGCGAAGGTTTATTCCAATTTCGAATATTTATTGGCATTGGCATATTATGTCTTTTGTGAATTTCGTTTTGGAAAAATGTGAAAGAAGGAAAAACGTTTATTTTTACTTCCTTCGCAGTTTTTAAACGCAATAATTTCCATCCATTTACCAAAAGTTTTAGAAATTACAGCCATGTTCAAGCAACTTAAATCAATTTCTTTCTTAATTTTCTCCATACATGATCCATGTAACTTCATATGATTTTGGTATTGCATATAATGCTGACACTTTTTTTTTGGGCTTACAGAAAATAATGATATTGAAGGTTGGTTACTCTAAGAAAATCAAAAGGCCTATGACATGCTTTGGATCTCAAAATGATAAATAGAGGCCCAGTTGATGGAATTACTTCTAAGAGTCCTTTTGGTCAAACTGTCTTTAAAGATTTTTTGGTTCTTAAAATAAACAATTCAATCAATACTAAAAATATTGTTCCATCACTAATTTAGAAATTGTGATGGATTTGTCCATCATTGAATCTGATACAAAAAATGTGCATCACAAAATTCAAGTGATTAAATAAGATAATAAAATACATTTTATGAAAAGAAAAAATTGAAAAAATTAAAAAATAGGCACAATTATAAGATTGGTATATAAATTTTAAAATATAATAAAAATTATTTTTAAATTTTGAAATAAAATAAGAATGTTAATTTTTAATTAAAATTAATTCCAAGAAATTGCGTAATCTTCATATAATCTATTATACCTATATTTTATATTTTAATTAATTTGATGTTACTTTATAAAATGTGTTAGGGTAAACAAAAACAGTTAATTTTAATTAAAATTTATTTTTTTAAAAAAATTTGCACGGTTAGTAGGGATGTCCATCCATCAATAATTGTGCAAATTTAAAAAATAAAAAATAAAAAACTTTTCATGATCGTCGCTAATTCAAGGCTAATAAAAAATTTTAGTGATTAGTTTTAGTAATAAATGTTTATCGGTCATTAGAAGTATAGATTTTGAAAAAAAAAAAAAAAGACAATTTTCATTGGCCGTCACTAATTTGCTATTAATTAAAAATTTTATTGACAATATCTATTCGTGATCTGTCACTAAATGTGCAAATTTGAAAAGAAAAATAATTTTTATTAGCCATCAGTAATTGATAAATTTAGTGATAGATTTTGATCCGTCACTAAACTGACTTTTTCTAGTGGTAAATTAATCTGAAAGAAATCAATATTTGTAAAATCAATTCATCCTATAAATAGCAGGCACGATTGTAGCTTAATAAACCAATCAAGGCACAAAGATCTTACGTGGAACACAATATCTTTTCTAATGACATATTTAATAATCATAAAGTCCACAGTAAAATTCATTAGAGTCATAATTAAAAAGTCGGTGAAATGTGTATATCATGAGTCAAGACCAAGTTTTCTTCGATAAAAAGAAACAACAATATCTTTGGAGCAGAGAACGGAACAAGAAGAAAGTTAAGAATTAAATTAAGCATATTAAAATATTTTGACTCTTATTATTATTTTTTAAAGTCATTTTGGAGTCAAGGCTAGAAGAAGACACAATTTCTTTTCTATATATAATTCATTATCATTAGAGTTTTGGAATTTATTTTATAGTGAATTTATCAAACTTAGAAAAAAAAAAATCTGACCCACAGCCAAGGCCATGATTATGTTCTAGGCTTTTAGAAGCATAGCTAGGGAAAATGTTGGCTGTAGAAATTGAAAAATAAGATGGGAAACTAATGATTAGCACAAAATGTCTTAAAATTAAATAAATATATTTACTTAAATTTTAATTCAAACATATTATCATGTATCACACAATTCACACAATTAATTTTAAATAGCGATAATTAATTATTAAAACACATGATTTAACATGTAATGAATCCTAATTAACAAGTATATAAATTCGAATATATACAACACAACTTATCATATAATTTATTTCACACAATTGTAGTTAATGAGATAAATCATGTTATTTATCTATTTATAGACATATCCTAAGTTGTTTTAATTTTCTAAAATAATTGCATAAGTAATACATTCACTGAGTCATTGATAACATATTATTAGCAGGTGGGTTTAAGGGTTAGCTTAATTAAGAACATAAGAACATAAGAAAGGATCTGCATTTCTTCAAAATATATAAGGGTTAGCTTAATTAAGAACATAAGACAGTATTTTATCCAAACAATTTAAGTTGGATTCTTTAATAAAACCCTTTGAGATTAAAATCTTAAATACACCCCCTGGATTTGTGATATGGAAGAATGCACCTTTAAGCTGGTCACAGTTGATTCAGTTCAAATTAAAGAAATTTGAGAATACTTCTAACTGGGTATACTTCCAGGTATGTTTCTTCCACACATTGGCGTGACATGAAAGGTTCATTTGAGTGAGACCAAGACTTCACAAATAGACCAAAGCTACGATGGAATTTGTGGCGTTTTTTCTACAACTGTAACTTCACAATTAATGCATCCTTCGCTTTAAAAAGGAATTTCTGATACTTTAAACAAATATTAATAGCCACACATATAAAATATCCGCCTCACTATGCATCTTCCTTTAAATTCACAAAATTAGGTCATCAAATGACGCCATTATCTCTGAAAACACCACAACTTGAATTATACTAATAACTATTTATATTTTGAGTTTAATATTCTATCTATAAAACTTACTAAAACAATCAAAAGAAGTTCAAAATATGTCAATAAATAATTCGGCTGCAATCTAGTGAATCATAGAAGTAGATTATATTACTCTGTTTTCATTATTGGGCTTGAGATATATAAATTTTAAATTGTTTTGGTAAACAAATAATAAGTTCAAATTATAATTTTTTTATTTGACTTATGTATAATTACTATTAAGTACTTTAATAAAATTATAACACATGTGAACATTTTTAAAATGAGAGTTGAGAGACAAATCCAACCAAAAAAAAAAAAGAGAGCATGTTCAAGGCCTTTTGGAAGAGTGACACTCGAGTCATTGAAATTTGTGATGTGAAAAAAACGATGATGGTTGTTTAATTACACGGGGAATCACTGTTTAAAAGGGTATTGAGAGGAAGACTTTGCAAGTGTATTGTGTCCAATATGTCACTTCCTGAAATTATGTGTTTTTTTTTTTGGTCGAAATTATGTGGTGTTCGTGAATCATATGTTTACTTCTGCTTTTCCAATATTTTCTTGAAGCAATACCTTTTTTGCATTGATTTTTACTACTTATATATCCCATGTAAAGACTTCATTCTCTTCAAATCAACCACGATGGCTAGCTTCACTCCACAAACTTCTTTTGCTCTGCTGTTGCTGCTATTTGCAACAACATTCAACAGAAGCTTATGTAGCAAAAACAGGGCAGTTCGTTGCAATGAGAATGATCAAAGAATACTGTTTATCTTCAAACAAGGAGTGGTAGATCCTTTGAACGCACTCTCCTCATGGATTAGTCAAGAAGATTGCTGTTCATGGGTGGGAGTTCAGTGTGACAACATCACAGGCAGAGTAACAGAGCTTGATCTAAGCTATTATTCTGAGTTACGAGGTGAGATTAATTTTTTTGAGTTACGAGGTGAGATTAATCTATCTCTGCTTCAACTTGAATTTCTCAACTACTTAGATCTGAGCCAAAATCAGTTTGAAGCTGTGAGTATTCTGTGGGACGTTGCAAACACAGGACGTGAGACGTGGGTTATGCGACAGTTCATGGAGCAATCTACAATTGTATGACAGAACCCACGTCGCACATTTGAACGTGACTTGCAACCTCTGCATTATGGTCCGAAAATTAAGGCTTCGTGAGGTGACCTCCCACGTCTCAGAACATGGCAATTTCTTCGGCAAATGATGGAATTGCCGTTGAAAGAGTTTGCCTATAAATACAGGGTCCCTGAGCTCGGTTTTGAATTGCTACACACCATCATTCAGTAGAACAAGAGCTTAGAAGCATCCCTGGACTTTCATACGTCAAATTCTGATCAGAAAAACAGAGTATTCGGGCAATGGCTGGAGGTAACATTTCGATCTATTTTTCTTGCTTTGGATATTATAAATGTGTTTCTATATATCCATAAAGTCTTTCAGTTGGTATCAGAGCTTAAATATACCTCTGTCTTGCCGTGTTTTTGAACTTAAAAACGTTAAAATTTTCGTGAATTTGGGTTCATTGATAGAGCCATTTTTTCATCATTTTGATATTAAAAATGGAATCTACACGAAATTCTGATGAAAATGGACTCCTGGATCATCCAAAACGGAGCTCGGAAACTCAAGAAATGACCGGGTTTCCATTTGGGTCCGAAACGGGTCGTAACCGGGTCGGGTCGACCCGTCTGACCCGGCTGGAGGTTAGGGACGACGTAAACGACAAGTCGTTTTGAGTCCTTTAGTAAAGGACATGTCGTTTTGGTAGTTTACGTTGTTAAAGAATATGGGCGTAAACGACGTGTCGTTTTGAGTTTATTAATAAAATGGCCTCCGTGGATTCGAACCCCTGACCCTCTATATGGAGCTCGCAAAGCTTAACCACTGAAGCACCGGTTCTTGGTTGCTAATTGGGAGCAATATTTAATATATATATACATTTTCTATTTTGTATTTTCATTAATTTCCCTTTATGATTTATATATATATATATATATATATATATATTATCTTTTTGATATTAAATATACATATATAAATAAATAAATATTTTTTTTTTGAACAAAATATTTTTGGCCAATATTTAATTAAAAATTAAAAAGTAATTTGTTTTGTTGGCCATTTATTTTGTTTAAACTTATGAAATACATTTTAATTTTGTCCAAATTTTGGCAAAAATATTGTGGACAAAATTAAAATTAATTTTGATAATATTTAGTTATTTATTTGTCAAAATAATTGTGAAATTAATTTATGCTTTAAAATTTGCCTAAATCTTGAAATTTTAATTAATTTTAGACAATTTTGGCATATTTAGTTATAATAATTAATTTATAGTGTCATTTAATTTATGCCTAAATTTTAAAAATAATTAATTTTTATTTTTAGGCAATATTTATGGCACATTTAGATTAATTTAAAGAGAGAATATTAATTAAATTAATTAGTCATATTTTGTTGATTAATTGATTAATTATTGAAATTCTCATTGTGTATGCTTGTTTATGCATTATGTTAAATTATATTCAAGCTTGTAATTTCATTTAGATGTCATGTGAATTGTGTATTTTTAATTTAATTAAAGTTTAGCCACAGCACCTTTAATTATTTTAAAATTATACATTAAGTGTTATAATCACATAAAGTAAAATGACATCAAATTGTAATTAATTATATTTAATATGATAATTATTATCCTACAGGAATATTATCATATTTCATGTAATTAATTAGGATGGAATAGTAAGTTTTTCTTTTCTTGATTTACCCGCAGGAATTAAAAAAAGAATATAATTTACTAGTTTTATCATTAGTATATGAGTCTAATTAAATAAAATTTAGCCCACAGGTAATTTTATTTGTTACTAGGCTCATAATTTGAATTGATATGCATTGCATTGGCATGACATATCATTTAAGAATATTTATTTGTCTTAAATTATTAACATAGCATGTAAATTGTGCAGCTTTTCAACCTTTAAATATTTCTGATTTTCAAGTTCCTGAATTAACTGGAGATAACTATAATGTTTGGAAGGAGAAAATACTTCTCCAATTAGGGTGGATGGACGTTGATGATGCAATCAGAAAAGATGAACCTCCTAAGCCCACGAGTATTAGTAGTACATCAGAAGTAAATGTTTATGAACGTTGGGAGCGATCCAATCGCCTTAGTATGATGTACATTAAGACTAAAATATCAGCTAGTATTCGTGGGTCTATTGGAGAGCATCAAAATGTTCGAAGTTTGCTTAAGGCTATTGATGAACAATTCGAATCTTCGGATAAGGCTTTAGCAAGCACCCTAATGACAAAGTTATCATCCATGAAACTTACTAGCATAAGAGGTGTACGAGAACACATCATGAAAATGAGGGATATAGCAGCTCAATTGAAAACACTTGAGGTTGAGATGTCAGATTCTTTTCTTATGCACTACATCCTGAATTCTCTGCCACAACAATATGGGCCTTTCAAAATCTCCTACAACACTCATAAAGAGAAGTGGTCAATCAATGAACTTCTAACTATGTGTGTACAGGAAGAAGGAAGGCTCATAGCAGAGATGGGTGAAAGTGTACATACAGTGACACAAGGAAGGAAGAAAAGAAAGGCCAAGACAAAAGGGAAGGGCAAGGTTCCCATCCCTGAGGACATTAAGAAAGAGTCCAAGTGTTTCTTTTGTAAAAAGAAAGGACACATAAAGACGGACTGTGTCAAATTCAAAGCTTGGCTTCAAAAGAAAGGTAACTCAATCTCATACTTTTGTTATGAATCTAATATGGTAGATGCTAGTAGTAACACATGGTGGATTGATTCTGGCTCAACAATTCACATCTCTAATACCTTGCAGGGCTTTCTAAGCCAAAGGAAGCCGGTGGGCAGTGAGCAATACATCTATTCAGGAAATAAGATGGGCTCAACTGTTGAAGCTATAGGAACATGCAGATTAGTCCTTAATTCTGGTTTTATTTTGAATTTGGAGAAGACATTTTATGTACCAAGTTTCTCTAGAAACTTGATTTCAGTTTCTAAACTTGTACCATTAGGATATTGTTTTGAATTTTCAAGTAATGAATTTAAATTATTTTATAAATCTAATTTTATTGGCAATGGTACACTATGTGATGGTCTATTCCAAATTCAATTACGAAATAGGAACCTTTATGACTCAATGCATGTTTCTAACAGTATAGGTATTAAGAGAAATGTTACTAATGAGGATTCCTCTATGTTATGGCACCGTAGGCTTGGTCACATCTCAATAGAGAGAGTGAAAAGATTAGTAAAAGATGGAGTACTCAATACTCTTGACTTTACTGATTTCAACACTTGTATAGACTGCATTAAGGGAAAGCAGACTAACAAGACTAAGAAAAGTGCTAAGAGGAGTTCTAGCATATTAGAAATCATACATACGGATATTTGTAGTCCAGATTTGGACTCCAGTAGTCAGAAATACTTTATCACCTTTATTGATGATTACTCACGATACATGTATCTCTATCTGCTCGATAATAAGTTTGAAGCACTGGATGCTTTTAAGATATTTAAGGCAGAAGTAGAGAAACAATGTGGTAAACAAATTAAAATAGTGAGATCTGATAGAGGTGGTGAGTATTATGGTAGATACACTGAAGATGGACAAGCACCAGGTCCATTTGTTAGGTTTCTTCAAGAGCATGGGATTGTTGCCCAATACACTATGCCTGGGTCACCTGACCAGAATGGTGTAGCTGAAAGGAGAAATCGAACATTGTTGGACATGGTGAGGAGCATGTTGATTAGCTCCAAACTTCCTAAATTCTTGTGGACTGAAGCCCTTAAAACAGCAGTGTATATTCTTAATCGAGTTCCTACCAAGGCTGTTGAAAAGACACCATTTGAGTTATTCAAGGGTTGGAAACCAAGTTTAAGACATATGCGCGTTTGGGGATGCCCATCTGAGATTAGGGTTTATAATCCACAAGAGAAGAAGTTGGACCCTAGGACTATAAGTGGCTACTTTATTGGGTATGCTGAAAAGTCTAAGGGTTATAGATTTTATTGTTCATCTCACAGTACTAGGATTGTGGAATCAAGGAATGCAAAATTTCTTGAGAATGACTTGATCAGTGGGAGTGATCAAACTCAAAACTTAAGTTCTGAAAATGATCAGTCTAATGTTCAAATTCCTACATCAAGTGATAGATTGATTGTAATTCATGCCCCTCAAGTCCAAACAGGCATTGAACAACCAATCATTCAGGATCCACAACCTGTTGACATTGACCAAGTTGATTCAGTTAATGAACAGCCTTTAAGGACTGTTGAACAAATAGTTGAACAACATGCTCCCCAAGAGAATGTTGAGTCAACATTAAGAAGATCAACTAGGATGAGGAAGTCAGCAATTCCTAGTGATTATACTGTGTATCTACAAGAATCTGATTACAATATAGGAGCTGAGAATGACCCTGAAACGTTTTCACAAGCCATCAGTTGCAGAGAATCAAAATTGTGGCACAATACTATGAAGGAAGAGATGGATTCTATGGCGTCTAATGGGGTCTGGGATCTCGTTGAGTTGCCTAGTGGCTCTAAGGCTATTGGATGCAAATGGGTCTATAAAACGAAAAGAGACTCATTAGGCAACATCGAGAGATATAAAGCAAGACTCGTGGCCAAGGGATTCACTCAAAGGGAAGGAATTGATTATACAGAGACCTTTTCTCCTGTATCTAAGAAAGATTCCCTCCGCATAATCATGGCATTAGTTGCTCATTTTGACTTGGAGTTGCATCAAATGGATGTGAAGACAGCATTCCTTAATGGGGAACTAGATGAGGAAGTATATATGAAACAACCTGAAGGATTCCCCTCTAGTGCCGGTGAACATTTGGTGTGCAAGTTAAAGAAATCCATATATGGATTGAAACAGGCCTCCCGCCAGTGGTACTTAAAATTTCATGATGTTATTTCCTCATATGGATTTGTGGAAAATGTCATGGACCAATGTATATACCAGAAGGTCAGTGGGAGTAAAATCTGTTTCCTTGTATTGTATGTGGATGACATATTACTTGCAACCAATGATAAGGGGTTGTTATATGAGGTGAAACAATTTCTCTCTAAGAATTTTGATATGAAGGATATGGGTGAGGCATCTTATGTCATTAGCATTAAGATCCATCGAGATAGAACTCAATGTATTTTGGGTCTGTCACAAGAAACTTATATCAATAAGGTCTTGGAAAGATTTCGGATGAAAGATTGTTCACCAAGTATAGCACCTATAGTGAAGGGTGACAAGTTCCATTTGAACCAATGCCCAAAGAATGATTTAGAAAAGGAACAGATGCATAACATTCCATATGCTTCTGCTGTTGGAAGCCTTATGTATGCTCAGGTTTGCACAAGACCTGACATTGCATTTGTAGTTGGAATGTTAGGCAGATATCAGAGTAATCCAGGTATGGATCATTGGAGAGCTGCAAAGAAAGTAATGAGGTATCTTAAAGGTACTAAGAACTACATGCTGATGTATAGACGGACTGAAAACCTTGAGGTAGTTGGCTACTCAGATTCGGATTTCGCTGGATGCATTGATTCACGAAAATCAACATCAGGCTACATTTTCATGTTAGCCAGCGGAGCCGTATCTTGGAGAAGCGCGAAGCAGACTTTAACTGCTACTTCTACTATGGAGGCAGAGTTCGTTTCTTGTTTTGAGGCAACTTCACATGGTGTTTGGCTTAAAGGCTTTATATCTGGGCTTAGAATTGTCGACACTATCCCTAAGCCATTGAAGATATATTGTGACAACTCAGCTGCTGTTTTTCTGGCTAAGAACAACAAAAGTGGAAGTCGAAGTAAACATATCCACATTAAGTACTTAGCCATTCGTGAACGTGTCAAGGAAAATAAAGTTATTATTGAACACATTAGCACTGAGTTGATGATTGCTGATCCTTTAACAAAAGGCATGCCACCAGTAATGTTTAGGGATCATGTATCTAGAATGGGACTTAGTTCCACTTTATGTTATTGATGTATATACTATATATATCATTTGTAATAAAGCCTTTATTCATTTTAAGTTGTTTTCTCATTTATGCGTATACATTAAGTTTGAGGATAACAACATTAAGAGGACCCAGAATAAGCATATGGCTTATTCATAAAGTTAAGAAAACAAAATGCATTGTGATACATAGAAGGTATTACTCACTTATAGAAGAACTACCGCTATGATTCATGCATTTGTGTTTTTATTAAATATTTGAATCCTAAGGAGCCATTATGTATAATGATTTTCGAACCAAGTGGGAGAATGTGGGACGTTGCAAACACAGGACGTGAGACGTGGGTTATGCGACAGTTCATGGAGCAATCTACAATTGTATGACAGAACCCACGTTGCACATTTGAACGTGACTTGCAACCTCTGCATTATGGTCCGAAAATTAAGGCTTCGTGAGGTGACCTCCCACGTCTCAGAACATGGCAATTTCTTTGGCAAATGATGGAATTGCCGTTGAAAGAGTTTGCCTATAAATACAGGGTCCCTGAGCTCGGTTTTGAATTGCTACACACCATCATTCAATAGAACAAGAGCTTAGAAGCATCCCTGGACTTTCATACGTCAAATTCTGATCAGAAAAATAGAGTATTCGGGCAATGGCTGGAGGTAACATTTCGATCTATTTTTCTTGCTTTGGATATTATAAATGTGTTTCTATATATCCATAAAGTCTTTCATATTCCACCTAGTCAAGTCTCCAATTTTGCTATAGATAAACATAGTTATGACAACCATTCACTTGTTGCCCCTTCTAATCAATTAGCAAATTTCTCTGCTTTGCATTACCTTGACCTTTCATTTAATTTTAATTTGCACATAAATGATCTTCATTGGCTTTCTCGACTTTCTTCCTTGAAATATCTTGACCTTAGTCACACTGATGTTGGAAATGAAACCAGATGGCTCCAGTATATGGCTATGCTTCCTTTACTATCTGAGTTACGTTTGAATAGATGTGGACTAAGAGATTCTCAATCTCTCAACTTTGTCAATTTTACATTACTTGTAACTCTTGATCTTTCTGGAAACGATTTCAACTCAGAATTACCAAATGGGTTCTTTAATTTCACCTATGATATCTCTGATCTTGACCTTGGTTACAACAATTTTTATGGTCAAATACCAATAGCCTTATATAGGCTTCGAAACTTGAAATCTTTAAACTTGGGAGAGAATAAACTCAATGGATCAATTCCATCATCTCTTGGAAATCTTTCTTCCTTAATTCACTTAGTTTTGTCAAACAATCACTGGAGTGGCACTCTTCCAGAAAGTCTTGGTCAACTCCATAACCTGGAAGGTTTATATCTTGATGGCAATTCCTTGGTGGGTGTTCTTTCGGAAAAGAATTTTGCCAACTTCTCAAGCTTAAAATACTTGGACTTAAGTTCAACTAGTTTCAAATTTGACTTTGATCCTAACTGGGTCCCATCATTTCAACTCAATCATTTTGATTCGAGTAATGCAAGTCTAGGTCCTAATGTTCCAGCATGGCTATATACACAGAGGTCACTAGAAGAGCTAGACATTTCTAGCTCAGGAATTTCAACCATAGATGCAGATATATTTTGGAGCTTTGTAGCGGGAATTGATGATGTCGATTTGTCATACAACTTAATCAGTGGAGACTTATCCAACGTGACACTAAACTCAACATTCATATTATTAGACCATAATAATTTCACAGGAGGCCTTCCACAGATATCAACGAATGTCAGGATCTTTTTGGCAACTCACAACTCTTTCTCCGGATCTGTTTTCCCACTATTGTGCCACCTAGAGAGTAGTGGGGAAAACATGTTGTCCCGTTTGGACATATCATATAATCATCTAATTGGAATGCTTCCTGATTGTTGGGCCAAATGGAAACAACTAGAATTCCTTAACTTAGGGAGTAATAAGCTAACAGGTGAAATTCCTCCCTCAATGGCTACATTATCTACGCTTGTAATGCTGGATTTGAGTAATAATAATTTCTTTGGCAAATTTTCTCTAGACTTATCAAGCTGGACAGGGTTGGAATACCTCATTCTAGAGAGAAATAAATTTTCTGAAAGTTTACCAAACACAATGCCGAAGGACTTGGCAGTTCTCAAATTAAGGTCCAACCAATTTATAGGCAATATACCACCACAAATGTGGAACCTCTCTTCTCTGATGATACTGGATCTTGCTGATAATAAGCTTTCAGGATCTATGCCTCATCGCATATATAACATTATGGATCCCAGTATAATAGTCGATCCGTTTGAAGAGACAATAAATGTATCTGCTAAAGGAAGAGAATTAGAATACCAAAAAGTTTGGTGGGTCCAGAGTATTGATCTGTCAATCAACAACCTGTCCAGAGAAATCCCTCAAGAATTGTTTAGACTAAATTTATTGTGGTCCTTGAACTTGTCTCGAAACCATTTAACAGGAAAGATTCCAAAAGAAATTGGAGGCATGAAAAACTTGGAATCTCTTGATCTCAGTTACAACGAACTTTCAGGACAAATTCCTCAAACCATCTCTAATTTGTCTTTTTTGGATTATTTGAACCTATCACACAATAGTTTCATTGGACAAGTCCCATTGGGGACCCAGCTTCAAAGTTTTGATTCATGGAGTTTTGTTGGCAATCCTAAACTTTGTGGAGATCCTCTTCCAAAGAAGTGCAGGAAGCAAGAACAAATTGAGAACTCAAAGTTGGCTGAAGGAAATGAAGATGACAACTTTTTAAAGTCATTGTATCTTGGGATGGGAGTTGGATTTGCAGTGGGCTTCTGGGGAGTTTGTGGTTCTCTCTTCCTTATCAGAGCGTGGAGGCACAGATTTTTCCGATTGTTTGAACGTGTCAGAGATTGGCTTTATGTTGCTGTGGCCCTCAATCTTAAAAGCTTCTGTTGAATATTGGGGACAAATTACTAGCTGTTGAGGTAATAAATTAGCTATCCTATATTTTAAGTGTTGTTCTCTTTTATTTAAATGAGGGTTTATTTTCTTTTTCTTCTTCTTGTTGCCAAACAATTTCTGTTCTCAACTAATTTTGTATTATATTGTTTATTGTTCAATATGTTTTGTCTATGGGATGCAAGTGTAGCCGTAAGCATTCCAGTACAATATTTTTGAAGACTAGATTTATCTATCTGTCTACTACTACAATGCCTTCCTCTCAAATTCAAATCCCATATTCTGCTTCAGGGAATAAGGAGCTTTGCTGCAGTTACACTTGGCCAAGGGCTCTAATGTTTCCTTTTGAATGTCCTTCCTTTATTGTTTGTAATAATAGTTAGCAGAGTATTCGTGTGTTTTTGCGTTGCCAAGAAACCTTTATTGAATGGTTTTTTGTTTCGTATATGGCTGTACTCTAAACTTTGATCAGTTTCTCTTTCAATGGAATCCTTGCTTTGTGATTAAAATATATATATAAATCTAATTAGTGTGCTTTTGAAAATGATTATCTCTGTATTTGAGTGAATACTCAATTTGTACTTTCACACTTTATTTTACTTTATTCTTGCTGTCACAATTTGTATATACATTTTCATGTACAATGAATGAATGAGTAATCAGAGTTATCTCTTTGATTTTTCAAACCTGTATGATTTGCACCTGGTTTAGTTTT
The DNA here is from genome assembly GCA_032878935.1 of Erythrophleum fordii. NCBI lineage: Eukaryota > Viridiplantae > Streptophyta > Magnoliopsida > Fabales > Fabaceae > Erythrophleum > Erythrophleum fordii. Next base: position 24,392,597 of record JAVQMF010000058.1, on the reverse strand, counting down.
TTGTGGTCAGTTTTTGTAAGTACCCAAAGAATGAATGGTTTTAGGGACAGAAAATGATGCAGGACCAACACACAAGGATTGGACCTTCAAGTCTCTGATATCAGATGCACCGAAAATGGACTTTTGTGCAATTGATCTTCACCAGCCCACTCATCTGCATTCCGAAGAAGTATATTTTGATTGCAAAGTGATACCTCAAAATAGTGTAAGGAGAAATCCGAACAATAATTTGGATTAAATATACCTAAGAACAAGTACATTTAGTATGATATTTGAGGACTTCATGGCTTAAGGTCCATGGCTTTTATTTGGCCCTACTGTATAAGGTTGGGAAATTTTTCGTCACGGGCTATCTGTTCTTGGTCGTGCCTGTCCTGTCTTCGCATTGGGACAAATCGATTCCTTGTTCTTCAGAGTTTTGATATTGAATTTTCATCTAACGCTACTTCAACGTAAGTTACTGCTTACAGTTATACAAACTTATATAAGATAGAGTAAATGATATTAATTTTTTTTAAAGTTATCTAAATTACATTTGATGCTCAAAATTTGTCTAATTTACTCGACAAATATGAATGGTTTTTTCTTCTTTTTTTTCTTCCACCCAATTATATGAATAATTAAGAATAAGCGTTGGTAGGGTTTGACACAAAACTCAAACCATATTTGATTCAAATATGGTGGTCAACGTATATAGGGGAATTGAGTGGAGGAAGCACCGTAAAGGGGTTTTGCAATTCGGAATGGGGATGGAATTGGTAGTAGGGAAATTGTTCAAGTTTTTACAGTGCTATAATTTCTTGACCGCCAAAAAAGGTTCTGTAAATGAGAGTAAGAGTTATCAATATGCAATCTGAGTGAGAACTTCATCCTTTTTTTTTTTTTTTGATTTGCACACTAACTCCTTCAGTGGTTATTTATCTTATAAATTTATATAAGTAATTCAATAATTCTTTTAAATAATTTTTAGGTTTATTTTTTACTTCTTTCGTTGTCATTTTTTATCTTTTTATCAAAAGTTTGAGAAATTGAAGCCACATTCAGAGCAACTTAAATCAGTTCTCTGTCAGTTTTACACATACGTGATGGATGTAACTTCATATGATTTTGGTAATGCATGTTATGGTCTTTTTTTTTTCTTGGCATACAGAAGTTAATGATATTAAAAGTAGGTTACTCTAGAAAAATCAGTATGCTAGTAACATGTTTTGGATCCTAGAAGGTTAAATAAAGGTCCAATTGATGGAATTACCTGTGAGGATCTTTTTGGTCAAATTGTCTCCAATGATTTTTTTGGTTCTTAAAATAGACAACTCAATCATTATTAAAAAAAATTAAATTTTGTGATGAATGAATCCACTACTAAATCCATAAATTTATCACTAATTTTAAAAATTAAGTTGAATTCGTTCGTCGCTAAATCTAAATCAAAGTGTGCATCATCAAATTCAAGTGAAGGAATAAAATAATAAAATACATTTCAGAAAAAAAAATTAAAAAGTAGACATAATTATAAGATTGCTTAATAATTTTTAAAATATAATAAAATATCTATCTATCTGCAGAATCAATGAATATTGAGTACACATTAGAGTGTTGTGATTCCTTATGTTGATGAATAAAATTAGTGCATCGGAGGGAAATTGATAAAGTCAAATCCCTTGCCAAGGTTTATTCCAATTTCGAATATTTATTTGGCATTGCCATATTATGTCTTTTGTGAATTTCGTTTTTGGAAAAATGTGAAAGAAGGAAAAACATTTATTTTTACTTCCTTCGTTGTTTTTAATCGCAATAATTTCTATCCATTTACCAAAAGTTTTAGAAATTAAAGCCATGTTCAAGCAACTTAAATCAATTTTTTTCTTAATTTTATCCATACATGGTCCATGTAACTTCATATGATTTTGGTATTGCATATAATGGTGATACTTTTTTTTTGGGGCTTACAGAAAATAATGATACTGAAGGTTGGTTACTCTAAGAAAATCAATAGGCCAATGACATGCTTTGGATCTCAAAAGGATAAATAGAGGCCCAGTTGATGGAATTACTTCTAAGAGTGCTTTTGGTCAAACTGTCTTTAAAGATTCTTTTGGTTCTTAAAATAAACAATTCAATCAAAACTGAAAAAAATCGTTCCATCACTAATTTAGAAATTGTGATGGATTTGTCCATCATTGAATCTGACACAAAAAATGTGCATCACAAAATTCAAGTGATTAAATAAGATAATAAAATACATTTTATGGGAAGAAAAATTAAAAAAATTATAAAATAGGCATAATTAGAAGATTAGTATATAAAGTTTAAAATATAATAAAAATTATTTTCAAATTTTAAAATAAAATAAAATATTTAATTTTTAATTAAAATTAATTCAAAAAATTGCGTAATCTTCATATAATCTATTGTACCTATATTTTATATTTAAATTAATTTGATGTTAGTTTATAAAATGCGTTAGGGTAAACAAAAACAGTTAATTTTAATTAAATTTATTTTTTTAAAAATTTGCACCGTTAGTAGGGACGTTCATCCATCAGTAATTGAGTAATTCCAAATTTTATTTTATTTTTTTATGATCGTCACTAATTCATGGCTAATGAAAAATTTTAGTGATGAGTTTTAGTAATAAATGTTTATCAGTCACTAAATGTATAGATTTTGAAAAAAAAAATGACAATTTTCAATGGCTGTCACTAATCTGTTATTAATTAAAAAATTTTATTGACAATATCTATCTGTGATCTGTCACTAAATGTGCAAATTTGAAAAGAAAAATAATTTTTATTAGCCATCAGTAATTGATAAATTTAGTGATAGATAATGATCCGTCACTAAACTGACTTTTTCTAGTAGTAAATTAATCTGAAAGAGATCAATATTTGTAAAATCAATTCATCCCATAAATAGCAGGCACGATTGTAGCTTAATAAACCAATCAAGGCACAAAGATCTTACGTGGAACACAATATCTTTTCTAAAGACATATTTAAAAATTATAAAGTCCACAGTAAAATTCATTAGAGTCATAATTAAAAACTCGGTGAAATGTGTATTTCATGAATTATGACCAAGTTTTCTTCAATAAGAAGAAACGACAATATCTTTGGAGCAGAGAACTGAACAAGAGAAAAGTTAAGAATTAAATCAAGTATATTAAAATATTTTGACTCATTTTTTTTTAAAAGTCATTTTGGAGTCAAGGCTAGAAGAAGACACAATTTCTTTTCTATATATAATTCATTATCATTAGAGTTTTGGAATTTATTTTATAGTGAATTTATCAAACTTAGAAAAAAAAAAATCTGACCCACAGCCAAGGCCATGATTATGTTCTAGGCTTTTAGAAGCATAGCTAGGGAAAATGTTGGCTGTAGAAATTGAAAAATAAGATGGGAAACTAATGATTAGCACAAATGTCTTAAAATTAAATAAATATATTTACTTAAATTTTAATTCAAACATATTATCACGTATCACACAATTCACACAATTAATTTTAAATAGCAATAATTAATTATTAAAACACATAATTTAACATGTAATGAATCCTAATTAACAAGTATATAAATTCGAATATATACAACACAACTTATCATATAATTTATTTCACACAATTGTAGTTAATGAGATAAATCATGTTATTTATCTATTTATAGACATATCCTAAGTTGTTTTAATTTTCTAAAATAATTGCATAAGTAATACATTCACTGAGTCATTGATAACATATTATTAGCAAGCGGGTTTTGTGATTCATTCTGGCCGCCACAAGAGAATTAATTTTCCCACCTCATATGACCCATCACCGAAGGAAATCGAGAAAGAAGACAAGAACGGAATCTTCTCTGAGTATAATTTGGGAGCAAGACTTACAAGTGTGATATACTGGGTATACTTCCAGGTATGTTTCTTCCACACATTGGCGTGACATGAAAGGTTCATTTGAGTGAGACCAAGACTTCACAAATAGACCAAAGCTACGATGGAATTTGTGGCGTTTTTTCTACAACTGTAACTTCACAATTAATGCATCCTTCGCTTTAAAAAGGAATTTCTGATACTTTAAACAAATATTAATAGCCACACATATAAAATATCCGCCTCACTATGCATCTTCCTTTAAATTCACAAAATTAGGTCATCAAATGACGCCATTATCTCTGAAAACACCACAACTTGAATTATACTAATAACTATTTATATTTTGAGTTTAATATTCTGTCTATAAAACTTACTAAAACAATCAAAAGAAGTTCAAAATATGTCAATAAATAATTCGGCTGCAATCTAGTGAATCATAGAAGTAGATTATATTACTCTGTTTTCATTATTGGGCTTGAGATATATAAATTTTAAATTGTTTTGGTAGACAAATAATAAGTTCAAATTATAATTTTTTTATTAGACTTATGTATAATTTTTTATATTTTTACTATTAAGTACTTTAATAAAATTATAACACATGTGAAAACATTTTTAAAATGAGAGTTGTGAGACAAATCCAGAAAAAAATGAGAGCTTGCTCAACGTTTTTTTGGAAGAGTGCCACTCAAGCCATTGAAATTTGTGATGTGAAAAAACCATGATGGTTGTTTAATTACAAGGGGAATCACTGTTCAAAAGGGTTTCTGCAAATGAAGCCTTGTTATATCTCTAGCAAGGTTTATACAGGTCAGGTGGTGGAGTCCATTCTTCACTATTTATTTTTAAGTAAGGAAATTCTTGAAAACTTAATTCTAAATAAATAAATAAATAGTAACCCTAATGAAGTAAATTTACTAGGAAAATTGCCTTGTCACTGTTTCTTTTCCAACAAAGTCGTTATACTTTTTAAGTCTTCCATTTTTTGGTCCAAGTCTTCCCTTGTGCGAAACGGTGCAGTGTGGGGTCAATATTATGACAAACTGGGGCCTGAAAAGTTGGAAATACAGAACCATTATAACAAAACATATATAATATATTATAACTTATTGACAAAATTGGCAAGATCTCTTTCCCCAAAGGAAATTGAGAAAGATCAGAATGGAAGCTTCTCTATGGGTTCCATTAATGACCAGACTAAAATTGAGTATAATTTGGGAGCAAGACTTTACAAGTGTGATAGATGGGGTATTGTGTTCAATATATCACTTCCTGAAATTATAAATTGCAGATATTTGAAACGCATGATTATGTGGTGTGTATGGAGTATAGTTAATTAATACATCTCACTGGAAGACATGGGAATAGGAAAAGAAAGCAGCAGGCAAGAACGGAGGCAAAAAAAATTTTTTTGGAGAGGGGTTTTAATATGTAATTTTAGGAGAAATTATATGTAAACTATATTATTTTTTGAGGCTATATGTGATTTAGAAGAAATTATATATAAATTTTATTATTCTTTTGGGGCTATGCATAAATTTTACCAATTTTTTTAATAATTCAAAATTATGACGCACAAACATTTTTACAACGATATTAATAATATATTAATTTGCTCGTTTCATAACTAAAATAAAAACAAATAAAACAAATTCACTTTTATTTCAAAAACGAAAAAAAATATAAATACACGCTTTAATTTTGAGTAATTTCCAAACACTCTCTTATCTTTTGAAACGAAGAAATTCTCTGAACTCTTGGCTTTCAAGATTTATATAATATTGTCTAGTATTTTCCTAACTCCATTTATTACTTCAAACTCTTCTAATGATCACACAGCAGGCTCTCACACTTCAAAGTTTCGACTTTCGAATTATTAAAAAATTGTGGGATTGTTTGGTGTCTTTCCATATAATTAGAATGATTCAAAGTCTAAAATTTGGCAAAATTTCTTCGCGGACTAATGAGAGCATGCTGATAATGATCAGCATGCTACGGGATAAATGAAAATATTTGTAGTGTCATTTGTGTCATTGATGTTAATAGGAATTGAACATAAAAGGATCTAAATAATAATCCATAGGGTATTTTCTGATTCTGAAAGTTAAAAGATGTATTTGTAAATGGCCTATAATTGAATGAGCTATTTGCAATTTTTTTCCTTAAAAAATTTGACTTGTTGTTTGAATAATTTTTATTTTTGGAAGCATTTAAGCGATTTCATCCCTTTCACGTGATTAATGAAGATTGAGTTTCTGCTTTCCGGAGCACAGTTCGCGTGATGGCTATTTCTTAGGTTGTGGAAATTGAAAAAGAAAATAAGAACGGAATCTTGTCAGTGGGTTCCACCAATGAGCAGACCAAAAATTGAGAGGAAGACTTTGCAAGTGTATTGAGTCCAATATGTCACTTCCTGAAATTATGTGTTTTTTTTTTTTTGGTCGAAACTATGCGGCGTTCGTGAATCATATGTTTACTTCTGCTTTTCCAATATTTTCTTGAAGCAATACCTTTTTTGCATTGATTTTTACTACTTATATATCCCATGTAAAGACTTCATTCTCTTCAAATCAACCACGATGGCTAGCTTCACTCCACAAACTTCTTTTGTTCTGTTGTTGCTACTATTTGCAACAACATTCAACAGAAGCTTATGTAGCAAAAACAGGGCAGTTCGTTGCAATGAGAATGATCAAAGAATACTGTTTATCTTCAAACAAGGAGTGGTAGATCCTTCCAACCTACTCTCCTCATGGACTACTCAAGAAGATTGCTGTTCATGGGTGGGAGTTCAGTGTGACAAAATCACTGGCAGAGTTACAGAGCTTGATCTAGCCAATTTAAATGGTAGGTTATATGGTGAGATTAATCTATCCTTGCTTCAACTTGAATTTCTCAACTACTTAAACCTGAGCCGAAATCTATTTGAAGCTGTGAGTATTCCACCTAGTCAAGTCTCCAATTTTGCTATAGATAAACACAGTTATGACAACCAATCACTTGTTGCCCCTTCTAATCAATTAGCAAATTTCTCTGCTCTGCATTACCTTGACCTTTCAAAAAATTATTTGCGCATAAATGATCTTCATTGGCTTTCTCGGCTTTCTTCCTTAAAATATCTTGACCTTAGCGACAATGATATTGGAAATGAAACCAAATGGCTCCAGTACATGGCTATGCTTCCTTCACTATCTGAGTTACGCTTGAGTAATTGTGAACTCAGAGCAATTACCAAATTCTCCAAATCTGCTATAGATAAACACAGTTATGACAACCAATCACTTGTTGCCCCTTCTAATCAATTAGCAAATTTCTCTACTCTGCATTACCTTGACCTTTCACAAAATTATTTGCGCATAAATGATCTTCATTGGCTTTCTCGGCTTTCTTCCTTAAAATATCTTGACCTTAGCTGGAATGATATTGGAAATGAAACCAAATGGCTCCAATATATGGCTATGCTTCCTTCACTATCTGAGTTACACTTGAGTTATTGTGAACTCAATGTAATTACCAAATTCTCCAAATCTGCTATAGATAAACACAGTTATGACAACCAATCACTTGCCATCCCTTCTAATCAATTAGCAAATTTCTCTGCTCTGCATTACCTTGACCTTTCACAAAATTATTTGCGCATAAATGATCTTTATTGGCTTTCTCAACTTTCTTCCTTAAAATATCTTGACCTTAGCGGCAATGATATTGGAAATGAAACCAAATGGCTCCAATATATGGCTATGCTTCCTTTACTATCTGAGTTACGCTTGAGTGATTGTAGCCTGAGAGATTCTCAATCTCTTAACTTCGTCAATTTTACATCACTTGTAACTCTTGATCTTTCTGGCAATGATTTCAACTCAGAATTATCAAATGGGTTCTTTAATTTCACCTGTGATATCTCTAATCTTGAACTTAGTGGCAACAATTTCTATGGTCAAATACCAATAGCCTTGTTTAGGCTTCGAAACTTGAAATCTTTATACTTGAGAGATAATAAACTCAATGGATCAATTCCATCATCTCTTGGAAATCTTTCTTCCTTAATTCACTTAGTTTTGTCAAACAATCACTTGAGTGGCACTCTTCCAAAAAGTCTTGGTCAACTCCATAACCTGGAAGGTTTATATCTTAATGGCAATTCCTTGGTGGGTGTTCTTTCAGAAAAGAATTTTGCTAACCTCTCAAAGTTAAACTCATTGAGCTTAGGTTCAAATGGCTTCAAATTTGACTTTGATCCTAACTGGGTCCCACCATTTCAACTCAATCATTTTGATTTGAGAAATGCAAGTCTAGGTCCCAATGTTCCAGCATGGCTATATACACAGAGGTCACTAGAAGAGCTAGACATTTCTAGCTCAGGAATTTCAACCATAGATGGAGATATATTTTGGAGCTTTGTAGCGGGAATCGATTATGTCAATTTGTCATACAACTTAATCAGTGGAGACTTATCCAACGTGACACTAAACTCAACATCCATATATTTAAACCATAATAATTTCACAGAAGGCCTTCCACAGATATCAGCACATGTCAACACCCTCTCGGCAACTCACAACTCTTTCTCAAGATCTGTTTTCCCACTATTGTGCCACCCAAAGAGTAGTGGGGAAAACATGTTGTCCTATTTGGACATATCATATAATCATCTAATTGGAACGCTTCCTGATTGTTGGGCCAATTGGAAACAACTAGAATTCCTTAACTTAGGGAGTAATAAACTAACAGGTGAAATTCCTCCCTCAATGGCTACATTATCTAAGCTTTTAATGCTGGATTTGAGTAATAATAATTTCTTTGGCAAATTTTCTCTAGACTTATCAAGTTGGACAAGGTTTGAATACCTCTTTCTAGAGAGAAATAAATTTTCTGGAAGTTCACCAAACAAAATGCCAAAGAACTTGAAAGTTCTCAAATTGAGGTCCAACCAATTTATGGGCAATATACCACCACAAATATGGAACCTCTCTTCTCTGATGATATTGGATCTTGCTGATAATAAGCTTTCAGGATCTATGCCTCGTTGCACATATAACATTATGGGTTCAATTAATGAATTGTTAGATTTAGAAGAGACAATAAACGTATCTACTAAAGGAAACGAATTAAAATTCAAAAACATTTGGTGGGTTCGGAGTATTGATCTTTCGACCAACAACCTGTCAGGAGAAATCCCTCAAGAATTGTTTAGACTAATTCTATTGTGGTCCTTGAACTTGTCTCGAAACCATTTAACAGGAAAGATTCCAAAAGAAATTGGAGGCATGAAAAACTTAGAATCTCTTGATCTCAGTCACAACAAACTTTCAGGACAAATTCCTTATACCATCTCTAATTTGTCTTTTTTGGATTATTTGAACCTATCATACAATAGTTTCAGTGGACAAATCCCACTGGGGACCCAGCTTCAAAGTTTTGATTCATGGAGTTTTGTTGGCAATCTTGAACTTTGCGGAGATCCTCTTCCAAAGAAGTGCAAGAAGCAAAAAGAAATTGACAACTCAAAGTTGGCTGGAGGAAATGAAGATGACAACTTTTTAAAGTCATTGTATCTTGGGATGGGAGTTGGATTTGCAGTGGGCTTTTGGGGAGTTTGTGGTTCTCTCTTCCTTATCAGAGCATGGAGGCATAGATTTTTCCGATTGTTTGAACATCTCAAAGATCGGCTTTATGTTGCTGTGGCCCTCAATCTTAAAAGCTTCCGTTGAATAGTGGGGACAAATTACTAGCTATTGAGGTAATAAATTAGCTATCCTATATTTTAAAAGTGTTGTTCTCTTTCATTTAAATGGGGGTTTATTTTCTTTTTCTTCTTCTTGTTGCCAAACAATTTCTGTTCTCAACTAATTCTGTATTATATTGTTTATTGTTCAATATGTTTTGTCTATGGGATGCAAGTGTAGCAGTAAGCATTCCAGTACACTATTGTTGAAGACTAGATTTATATATCTATCTACTACAACAATGCCTTCCTCTCAAATTCAAATCCCATATTCTGCTTTAGGGAATAAGGAGCTTTGCTACAGTTACACTCGGCCAAGGGCTCTAATGTTTCCTTTTGAATGTCCTTCCTTTATCATTTGTAATAATAGTTAGCAGAGTATCCGTGTGTTTTTGCGTTGCCAAGAAACCTTTCTTGAATGGTTTTTTGTTTCATATATGCTCGTACTCTAAACTTTGATCAGTTTCTCTTTCAATGGAATCCTTGCTTTGTGATTAAAATATATTTATAAATCTAATTAATGTGCTTTTGAAAATGATTATCTCTGTGTGAATACTCAATTTGTACTTTCACACTTTATTTTACTTTATTCTTGCTGCCACAATTTGTATATGCATTTTCATATACAATGAATGAATGAGTAATCAGAGTTATCTCTTTGATTTTTCAAACCTGTATAATTTGCACCTGGTTTAGTTTTTTGTGGTCATTTTTTGTAAGTACCCAAAGAATGAATGGCTTTAGGACAGAAAATGATGCAGGACCAACACACAAGGATTAGGCCTTCAAGTCTCTGACATCAGTTGCACCGAAAATGGACTTTTGTGCAATTGATCTTTACCAGCCCACTCATCTGCATTCCGAAGAAGCATATTTTGATTGCAAAGTGATACCTCAAAACAGTGTAAGTAGATATCAGAACAAGAATTTGGATTAAATATACCTAAGAACAAGTATATTTAGTATGATATTTGAGGACTTCATGGCTCAAGGTCCATGGCTTTTATTTGGCCCTACTGTATAAGGTTGGGAAAATTTTCGTCACGGGCTGTCTGTTTTTGGTCGTGCTTGTCTTGTCTTCACATTGGGACAAATCGATTCCTTGATCTTCAGAGTTTTGATATTGAATTTTCATCCAATGCTACTTCAACGTAAGTTACTGCTTACAGTTATACTAAAACCATTATTAAATATATTTGGAAGAAGTTTCTATACAAACTTATATAAGATAGAGTAAATGATATTAATTTTTTTAAATTTATCTAAATTACATTTGATGCTCAAAATTTGTCTAATTTACTCGACAAATATGAATGGTTTTTCCTTTTTTTTTTTCTTCCACCCAATTATATGAATAATTAAGAATAATCGTCGGTAGGGTTTGACACAAAACTCAAACCATATTTGATTCAAATATGGTGGTCAACGTATATAAGGGAATTGAGTAGAGGAAGCACTGTAAAGGGGTTTTGCAATTCGGAATTGGGATGGAATTAGCAGTAGGGCAAAATGTTTACCAAAATTTTGAGAAATTGAAGCCACAATCGGGGCAACTTAAATCAATTTCTCTGTCAGTTTCATACATACATGATGGATGTAACTTCATATGATTTTGGTATTGCATGTTATGGTCTTTTTTTTTTCTTTTTCCCTTGGCTTACAGAAGTTAATGATATTAAAAGTAGGTTACTCTGGAAAAATCAGTATGCTGGTAACATGTTTTGGATCCTAGAAGGTTAAATAAAGGTTCCAATTGATGGAATTACATGTAAGGATCTTATTGGTCAAATTGTCTCCAGTGATTTTTTTGGTTCTTAAAATAGACAACTCAATCATTATTAAAAAAAATTGAATTTTGTGACGAAGGAATCCACTAGTAAACCCATAAATTTGTCACTAATTGTAAAATTTAAGTTGAATTCGTTCGTCGCTAAATCTAAACTAAAATGTGCATCATCAAATTCAAGTGAAGGAATAAGATAATAAAATACATTTCAAGGGAAAATTTTTTTTAAAAAAAAAGTAGGCATAATTATAAGATCAGTTAATAAATTTTAAAATATAATAAAATATCTTTTTCAATTTTGAATTAAAAATTTTTTATTTTTAATTAAAATTAATACCAAGTGATTACATAATCTTCATATAATCTATTATATCTATAATTTTTTATTTTAATTCATTTGATTTTTTTGGCCAAAATTCATTTGATGTTGGGTATATGCATCTCATTTGTGGTGCCAGCTAATTCGTTGAGAAAGCCATTTCATTATCTGCATTTATAATTTTCAATTTCGGTTACAACTTAATTAATGAGCAAGGCAATATCCACACGAAAATTTTGCTGGCTGAATTTCTTTTTTTTTTTTTTTCCCTTTTATTCTTTTTTTCATTCCTCTAAAGCTTTCTTATCTTATAAGATTTCTTTTTTTTAAAAAAAATGTAAAACTCAACTTTTTCTTTAATATAAAATAAAAAATTTATTTTTCTAAACAAAAATTTATCCCTTAAAGCAAAATAATATATGCCAATGTTATTCTTTTTGACATATGTCATTTCTAGATATGTAGACTCTATCTATCTGCAGAATCACTGAATATTGAGTACACATTAGAGTGTTGTGATTCCTTATGTTGATGAATAAAATTAGTGCATCGGAGGGAAATTGATAAAGTCAAATCCCTTGCCAAGGTTTATTCCAATTTCGAATATTTATTTGGCATTGCCATATTATGTCTTTTGTGAATTTCGTTTTTGGAAAAATGTGAAAGAAGGAAAAACATTTATTTTTACTTCCTTCGTTGTTTTTAATCGCAATAATTTCTATCCATTTACCAAAAGTTTTAGAAATTAAAGCCATGTTCAAGCAACTTAAATCAATTTTTTTCTTAATTTTATCCATACATGGTCCATGTAACTTCATATGATTTTGGTATTGCATATAATGGTGATACTTTTTTTTTGGGGCTTACAGAAAATAATGATACTGAAGGTTGGTTACTCTAAGAAAATCAATAGGCCAATGACATGCTTTGGATCTCAAAAGGATAAATAGAGGCCCAGTTGATGGAATTACTTCTAAGAGTGCTTTTGGTCAAACCGTCTTTAAAGATTCTTTTGGTTCTTAAAATAAACAATTCAATCAAAACTGAAAAAAATCGTTCCATCACTAATTTAGAAATTGTGATGGATTTGTCCATCATTGAATCTGACACAAAAAATGTGCATCACAAAATTCAAGTGATTAAATAAGATAATAAAATACATTTTATGGGAAGAAAAATTAAAAAAATTATAAAATAGGCATAATTAGAAGATTAGTATATAAAGTTTAAAATATAATAAAAATTATTTTCAAATTTTAAAATAAAATAAAATATTTAATTTTTAATTAAAATTAATTCAAAAAATTGCGTAATCTTCATATAATCTATTGTACCTATATTTTATATTTAAATTAATTTGATGTTAGTTTATAAAATGCGTTAGGGTAAACAAAAACAGTTAATTTTAATTAAATTTATTTTTTTAAAAATTTGCACCGTTAGTAGGGACGTTCATCCATCAGTAATTGAGTAATTCCAAATTTTATTTTATTTTTTTATGATTGTCACTAATTCATGGCTAATGAAAAATTTTAGTGATGAGTTTTAGTAATAAATGTTTATCAGTCACTAAATGTATAGATTTTGAAAAAAAAAATGACAATTTTCAATGGCTGTCACTAATCTGTTATTAATTAAAAAATTTTATTGACAATATCTATCTGTGATCTGTCACTAAATGTGCAAATTTGAAAAGAAAAATAATTTTTATTAGCCATCAGTAATTGATAAATTTAGTGATAGATAATGATCCGTCACTAAACTGACTTTTTCTAGTAGTAAATTAATCTGAAAGAGATCAATATTTGTAAAATCAATTCATCCCATAAATAGCAGGCACGATTGTAGCTTAATAAACCAATCAAGGCACAAAGATCTTACGTGGAACACAATATCTTTTCTAAAGACATATTTAAAAATTATAAAGTCCACAGTAAAATTCATTAGAGTCATAATTAAAAACTCGGTGAAATGTGTATTTCATGAATTATGACCAAGTTTTCTTCAATAAGAAGAAACGACAATATCTTTGGAGCAGAGAACTGAACAAGAGAAAAGTTAAGAATTAAATCAAGTATATTAAAATATTTTGACTCATTTTTTTTTAAAAGTCATTTTGGAGTCAAGGCTAGAAGAAGACACAATTTCTTTTCTATATATAATTCATTATCATTAGAGTTTTGGAATTTATTTTATAGTGAATTTATCAAACTTAGAAAAAAAAAAATCTGACCCACAGCCAAGGCCATGATTATGTTCTAGGCTTTTAGAAGCATAGCTAGGGAAAATGTTGGCTGTAGAAATTGAAAAATAAGATGGGAAACTAATGATTAGCACAAATGTCTTAAAATTAAATAAATATATTTACTTAAATTTTAATTCAAACATATTATCACGTATCACACAATTCACACAATTAATTTTAAATAGCAATAATTAATTATTAAAACACATAATTTAACATGTAATGAATCCTAATTAACAAGTATATAAATTCGAATATATACAACACAACTTATCATATAATTTATTTCACACAATTGTAGTTAATGAGATAAATCATGTTATTTATCTATTTATAGACATATCCTAAGTTGTTTTAATTTTCTAAAATAATTGCATAAGTAATACATTCACTGAGTCATTATAACATATTATTAGCAAGTGGGTTTTGTGATTCGTTCTGGCCGCCACAAGAGAATTAATTTTCCCACCTCATATGACCCATCACCGAAGGAAATCGAGAAAGAAGACAAGAACGGAATCTTCTTTGGAGGTTCCATAAATGACCAGACTAAAATTGAGTATAAATTGGGAGCAAGACTTTCCAAGCGCGATAGACTGGGTATACTTCCAGGTATGTTTCTTCCACACATTGGCGAGACATGAAAGGTTCATTTGAGTGAGACCAACACTTCACAAATAGACCAAAGCTACGATGGAATTTGTGGCGTTTTTTCTACAACTGTAACTTCCCAATTAATGCATCCTTCGCTTTAAGAAGGAATTTCTGATACGTCAAACAAATGTTAATAGCCACACATATAAAATATCCGCCTCACTATGCCTCTTCCTTTAAATTCACAAAATTAGGTCATCAAATGACGCCATTATCTCTGGAAACACCACAACTTGAATTATACTAATAATTATTTACATTTTGAGTTGAATATTCTATCTATAAAACTTACAAAAACAATCAAAAGAAGATTAAAATATGTCAATAAATAATTAGGTATAGTTACTCTGCTTATATTACTCTGCTTTCATAGAAGTAGATTATATTACTCTGCTTTCAATATTAGGCTTGAGATATATAAATTTTAAATTGTTTTGGTAAACAAATAATAAGTTCAAATTATAATTTTTTTATTAGACTTATGTATAATTTTTTTATATTTTTACTATTAAGTACTTTTAAGTCTTCCGTTTTTTGGTCCAAGTCTTCCCTTGTGCGAAACGGTGCAGTGTGGGGTCAATATTATGACAAATTGGGGCCGAAAAAGTTGGAAATACAGAATCATTATAACAAAATATATATAATATATTATAACTTATTTTAATCCAATTCCATATTCTTTTAGGTAAATGATGGGTGACAAAATTGACAAGATCTCTTTCTCTAAAGGAAATTGAGAAAGATCAGAACGGAAGCTCCTCTTAACTCTTGGCTTTCAAAATTTATAGAATTTTGTTTAGTATTTTCCCAACTCCATTTATTACTTCAAACTCTTCTAATGATCACACAGCAGGCTCTCACACTTCAAAAGTTTCTTTTGGCTTTCGAAATATTAAAAAAATATTGGATTGTTTGGTTTCTTTCCATATAATTAGAATGATTTAGAGTCTAAAATTTGGCGAAATTTCTTCGCGGACTAATGAGAGCATGTTGATAATGATCAGCATGCCACGTGATAAATGAAAATATTTGTAGTGTCATTGATGTTAATAGGAATTGAACATAAAAGGATCTAAATAATAATCCATAGGGTATTTTCTGATTCTGAAAGTTAAAAGATGTATTTGTAAATGGCCTATAATTGAATGAGCTATTTGCAATTTTTTTCCCTAAAAAATTTGAGTTGTTGTTTGAATAATTTTTATTTTTGGAAGCATTTAAGCGATTTCATCCCTTTCACGTGATTAATGAAGATTGAGTTTCTGCTTTCCGGAGCACAGTTCGCGTGATGGCTATTTCTTAGGTTGTGGAAATTGAAAAAGAAAATAAGAACGGAATCTTGTCGGTGCATGGGTTCCACCAATGAGCAGACCAAAAATTGAGAGGAAGACTTTGCAAGTGTATTGTGTCCAATATCTCACTTCCTGAAATTATGTGTTTTTTTTTTTTGGGTCAAAATTATGTGTATCATATGTTTACTTCTGCTTTTCCAATATTTTCTTGAAGCAATACCTTTTTTGCATTGATTTTTACTACTTATATATCCCATGTAAAGACTTCATTCTCTTCAAATCAACCACGATGGCTAGCTTCACTCCACAAACTTCTTTTGTTCTGCTGTTGCTGCTATTTGCAACAACATTCAACAGAAGCTTATGTAGCAAAAACAGGGTAGTTCATTGCAATGAGAATGATCAAAGAATACTGTTAATCTTCAAACAAGGAGTGGTAGATCCTTCCAACCGACTCTCCTCATGGACTAGTCAAGAAGATTGCTGTTCATGGGTCGGAGTTCAGTGTGACAACATCACAGGCAGAGTTACAGAGCTTGATCTACGCTATTATTCTGACTTTCCAGGTGAGAGTAATTCTTTTTGGTTTCGAGGTGAGATTAATCTATCTCTGCTTCAACTTGAATTTCTCAACTACTTAAACTTGAGTGGTAATCTATTTGAAGCTGTGAGTATTCCACCTAGTCAAGTCTCCAATTTTGCTATAGATAAACACAGTTATGACAACCAATCACTTGTTGCCCCTTCTAATCAATTAGCAAATTTCTCTGCTCTACAGTACCTTGACTTTTCACATAATTATGGTTTGCGCATAAATGATCTTCATTGGCTTTCTCGACTTTCTTCCTTAAAATATCTTGACCTTAGCGACAATGATATTAGAAATGAAACCAAATGGCTCCAGTACATGACTATGCTTCCTTCACTATCTGAGTTACGCTTGAGTAATTGTGGACTCAAAGTAATTCCTAAATTCTCCAAATCTGCTATAGATAAACACAGTTATGACAACCAATCACTTGTTGCCCCTTCTAATCAATTAGCAAATTTCTCTGCTCTGCATTACCTTGACCTTTCATGAAATGGTTTGCGCATAAATGATCTTCATTGGCTTTCTCGACTTTCTTCCTTAAAATATCTTGACCTTAGCGACAATGATATTGGAAATGAAACCAAATGGCTCCAGTACATAGCCATGCTTACTTCACTATCTGAGTTACGCTTACATTATTGTGGACTGAGATATTCTCAATCTCTCAACTTTGTCAATTTTACATCACTTGTAACTCTTGATCTTTCTGGCAACAATTTCAACTCAGAATTACCAAACGGGTTCTTCAATTTCACCTATGATATCTCAAATCTTGACCTTAGCAACAACAATTTTTCTGGTCAAATACCAATAGCCTTGTATAGGCTTCGAAACTTGAAATCTTTAAAGTTGAGAGATAATAAACTCAATAGATCAATTCCAAATTGGTTAGGCCAATATAAACTTTTGCAGTATTTTGATATCTCTAGGAATTTATTTCATGGTTCAATTCCATCATCTCTTGGAAATTTGTCTTCCTTAATTTACTTAGTTTTGTCAAACAATCACTTGAGTGGCACTCTTCCAAAAAGTCTTGGTCAACTCCATAACCTGGAAGGTTTATATCTTGATGGCAATTCCTCGGTGGGTGTTCTTTCGGAAAAGAATTTTGCTAACTTCTCAAAGTTAAACTCATTGGGCTTAGGTTCAAATGGCTTCAAATTTGACTTTGATCCTAATTGGGTCCCACCATTTCAACTCAATTATTTCAGTTCATGCAACACAAGTCTAGGTCCCAATGTTCCAGCATGGCTATATACACAGAGGTCACTAGAAAAGCTAGACATTTCTAGCTCAGGAATTTCAACCATTGATGCAAATATATTTTGGAGCTTTGTAGCGGGAATTATTTATGTCGATTTGTCATACAACTTAATCAGTGGAGACTTATCTAATGTGACACTAAACTCAACATCCATATATTTAGACCATAATAATTTCATAGGAGGCCTTCCATATATATCAGCACATGTCATCGCCCTCTCGGCATCTCACAACTCTTTTTCAGGATCTGTTTTCCCATTATTGTGCCATCCAGAGAGTAGTGGGGAAAACATGTTGTTCCTTTTGGACATATCATATAATCATTTAAGTGGAGCACTTCCTGATTGTTGGGCTAATTGGAAACAATTAAATTACCTTAACTTGGGGAGTAATAAGCTAATAGGTGAAGTTCCTCCCTCAATGGCTACATTATCTAAGCTTCAGACGCTGGATTTGAGTAATAATAATTTCTTTGGCAAAATTTCACTACACTTATCAAGCTGGACAAATTTGGATTACCTTCTTTTGGAGAGAAATAAATTTTCTGGAAGTTTACCAAACACAATGCCAAAGGGCTTGACAATTCTCAAATTAAGGTCCAACCAATTTATAGGCAATATACCACCACAAATATGGAACCTCTCTTCTCTGATAATATTGGATCTTGCTGATAATAAGCTTTCAGGATCTATGCCTCATTGCATATATAACATTATGGGTTCAAAAATGTCACCATATTTGTTTAGAGAGACAATAAATGTATTTGCTAAAGGAAGAGAATTAGAATACAAACAAAATTTGTGGGTCCGCAGTATTGATCTTTCGACCAACAACCTATCCAGAGAAATCCCTCAAGAATTGTTTAGACTAAATTCATTGTGGTCCTTGAACTTGTCTCGAAACCATTTAACAGGAAATATTCCAAAAGAAATTGGAGGCATGAAAAACTTGGAATCTCTTGATCTCAGTTACAATGAACTTTCAAGACAAATTCCTCAAACCATCTCTAATTTGTCTTTTTTGGATTATTTGAACCTATCACACAATAGTTTCATTGGACAAATCCCACTAGGGACCCAGCTTCAAAGTTTTGATTCATGGAGTTTTGTTGGCAATCCTAAACTTTGTGGAGATCCTCTTCCAAAGAAGTGCAGGAAGCAAGAAGAAATTGACAACTCAAAGTTGGCTGAAGGAAAAGAAGATGACAACTTTTTAAAGTCATTGTATCTTGGGATGGCAGTTGGATTTGTAGTGGGCTTCTGGGGAGTTTGTGGTTCTCTCTTCCTTATCAGAGCATGGAGGCACAGATTTTTTCGAGTGTTTGAACGTGTCAGAGATTGGCTTTATGTTGCTGTGGCCCTCAATCTTAAAAGCTTCTGTTGAATATTGGGGACAAATTACTAGCTATTGAGGTAATAAATTAGCTATCCTATATTTTAAGTGTTGTTCTCTTTTATTTAAATGAGGGTTTATTTTCTTTTTCTTCTTCTTGTTGCCAAACAATTTCTGTTCTCAACTAATTCTGTATTATATTGTTTATTGTTCAATATGTTTTGTCTATGGGATGCAAGTGTAGCCGTAAGCATTCCAGTGCAATATTTTTGAAGACTAGATTTATCTATCTGTCTACTACCAAAATGCCTTCCTCTCAAATTCAAATCCCATATTCTGCTTTAGGGAATAAGGAGCTTTGCTGCAGTTACACTTGGCCAAGGGCTCTAATGTTTCCTTTTGAATGTCCTTCCTTTATTGTTTGTAATAATAGTTAGCAGAGTATTCGTATGTTTTTGCGTTGCCAAGAAACCTTTATTGAATGGTTTTTTGTTTCGTATAAGGCTGCACTCTAAACTTTGATCAGTTTCTCTTTCAATGGAATCCTTGCTTTGTGATTAAAAAAATATATATAAATCTAATTAGTGTGCTTTTGAAAATGATGATCTCTGTATTTGAGTGAATACTCAATTTGTACTTTCACACTTTATTTTACTTTATTCTTGCTGCCACAATTTGTATATACATTTTCATATACAATGAATGAATGAGTAATTAGAGTTATCTCTTTGATTTTTCAAACCTGTATAATTTGCACCTGGTTTAGTTTTTCGCGGTCAGTTTTTGTAAGTACCCAAAGAATGAATGGTTTTAGGGACAGAAAATGATGCAGGACCAACACACAAGGATTGGGCCTTCAAGTCTGTGACGTCAGATGCACCGAAAATGGACTTTTGTGCAATTGATCTTCACCAACCCACCTCTTATGGCCCACTCATCTGCATTTCGAAGGAGTAAGTACATTTTGATTGCAAAGTGATACCTTAAAACACCGTAAACAAGAATTTGGATTAAATATACCAGAGAACAAGTATATTTAGTATGATATTTGAGGACTTCATGGCTCAAGGTCCATGGCTTTTATTTGGCCTTACTATATAAGGTTGGGAAAATTTTCATCGCGGGCCCTCTGTTTTTGGTCGTGCTTGTCTTGTCTTCACATTGGGACAAATTGATTCCTTGTTCTCCAGAGTTTTGACATTGAACTTTTAAAAAATTGTATCCAAAGACTCATATTATATAAAAATATATAATAAAAAAATTTTAAAAATTAAAATTATTTTTAAAAATTATTATTATCATTAAATTTTAAAAGACTTATTATTAATTTCAAGAGATTAACTGCTAGATATAGGAAAGTGTTAAATTTTTTTACATTTAATAATAAATTCCTTAAAATTGATAATAAATACCTTAAAAACATAATGGTAATACTAGTCCTTAATAGTAATTTTAATTTGTAAGATTCTTTATTATAAATTTTATATAATATAAGTCTTTAGTTGTGATTTTTCCTTGAGTTTTCATCTAAGGCTACTTCAACCTAAGTTACTGCTTACAATTATACTAAAACCATTATTAAATATATTTGGAAGAAGTTTCTATACAAGCCTATATAAAATAGAGTAAATTATATTAATTTTTTAAAATTTATCTAAATTACATTTGATACTCAAAATTTGTGTAATTTACCCGACAAATATGAATGATTTTTTTTTTTTTTCTTCCACCTCATTATATGAATAATTAAGAATAAGCGTTGGTAGGGTTTGACACAAAATTCAAACCATATTTGATTCAAATATGGTGGTCAACGTATGTCAAGCACTGTAAAGTTCAAGTTTTTGCAGTGCTATAATTTCTTGACCGCCAAAAAAGTTCTGTAAATGAGAGTAAGAGTTATCAATATGCAATCTGAGTGAGAACTTCATCCTTTTTTTTTTTGAATTGCACACTAACTCCTTCAGTGGTTATTTATCTTATAAATTTATATAAGTAATTCAATAATTCTTTTAAATAATTTTTAGGTTTATTTTTTACTTCTTTCGTTGTTTTTAAACGCAACATTTTTTATCTTTTTATCAAAAGTTTGAGAAATTATAGCCACATTCGGAGCAACTTAAATCAATTTCTCTGTCAGTTTTATACATACATGAGGGATGTAACTTCATATGATTTTGGTAATGGATGTTATGGTCTTTTTTTTTTTTCTTGGCTTACAGAAGTTAATGATATTAAAAGTAGGTTACTCTAGAAAAATCAGTATGCTAGTAACATGTTTTGGATCCTAAAAGGTTAAATAAAGGTCCAATTGATGGAATTACTTGTGAGGATCTTTTTGGTCAAATTGTCTCCAAAGATTTTTTTGGTTCTTAAAATAGACAACTCAATCATTATTAAAAATAAATAATTTTTGTGATGAATGAATCCACTACTAAATCCATAAATTTATTACTAATTTTGAAATTTAAGTTGAATTCGTTCGTTGCTAAATCTAAATCAAATTGTGCATCATCAGATTCAAGTGAAGGAAAAAATTTAAAAAAATAAAAAAGTAGACATAATTATAAGATTACTTAATAAATTTTAAAATATAATAAAATATCTTTTTTGATTTTGAATTAAAAAATTTTAATTTTTAAATAAAATTACTACTAAGAGATTATGTAATCTTCATATAATCTCTTATATCTATAATTTTTTCTTTTAATTCATTTGATGTTGGGTGCATGCATCTCAATTGTTGTGCCAACTAATTTGTTGAGAAAGCCATTTCATTATCTGCATTTATAATTTTCAATTTTGGTTACAACTTAATTAATGGACATGGCAATATCCACACGAAAATTTTGCTGGCTGAATTTTTTTTTCTTTTCCTTTTGTTCTTTTTTTTCATTCCTCTAAAGTTTTCTTATCTTATAAGATTTCTTTTTTTAAAAAAAAAAATGTAAAACTCAAAAAATTTTCTTTAATATAGAATAAAAAATTTATTTTTCTAAACAAAAATTCTCCCTTAAATTAAAATAATATATGCCAATGTTATTTTTTTAAAAAAAATATGTCATTTCCAGGTATGTAGACTCTATCTATCTTATGTGTATGCAGAATCACTGAACATTGATGAATAAAATTAGTACATTGGAGGGAAATTGATCAAGTCAAATCCCTTGCCAAGGTTTATTCCAATTTCGAATATTTATTGGCATTGGCATATTATGTCTTTTGTGAATTTCGTTTTTGGAAAAATGTGAAAGAAGGAAAAACGTTTATTTTTACTTCCTTCGTTGTTTTTAAACGCAATAATTTCTATCCATTTACCAAAAGTTTTAGAAATTACAGCCATGTTCAAGCAACTTAAATCAATTTCTTTCTTAATTTTCTCCAATGGATGTAAGTTCATATGATGTTGGTTTTGCATATAATGGTGACACTTTGTTTTGGGCTTACAGAAAATAATGATATTGAAGGTTGGTTACTCAAAGAAAATCAAAGGGCCCATGATATGTTTTGGATCTCAAAATGATAAATAGAGGCCCAGTTGATGGAATTACTTCTAAGAGCCCTTTTGGTCAAACTGTCTTTAAAGATTTTTTGGTTCTTAAAATAAACAATTCAATCAATACTAAAAATATTGTTCCATCACTAATTTAGAAATTGTGATGGATTTGTCCATCATTGAATCTGACACAAAAAATGTGCATCACAAAATTCAAGTGATTAAATAAGATAATAAAATACATTTTATGGGAAGAAAAATTAAAAAAATTAAAAAATACGCATAATTATAAGATTAGTATATAAAGTTTAAAATATAATAAAAATTATTTTTAAATTTTAAAATAAAATAAAATATTTAATTTTTAATTAAAGTTAATTTAAAAAATTGTGTAATCTTTATATAATCTATTGTACCTATATTTTATATTTAAATTAATTTGATGTTAGTTTATAAAATGTGTTAGGGTAAACAAAAACAATTAATTTTAATTAAATTTATTTTTTTAAAAATTTGCACCGTTAGTAGGGACATTCATCCATCAGTAATTGAGTAAATTCCAAAATTTTTTTTTATGATCGTCACTAATTCATGGCTAATGAAAAATTTTAGTGATGAGTTTTAGTAATAAATGTTTATCAGTCACTAAATGTATAGATTTGGAAAAAAAAAAGACAATTTTCAATGGCTGTCACTAATCTGTTATTAATTAAAAAGTTTATTGACAAGAGAAAAGTTAAGAATTAAATCAAGTATATTAAAATATTTTGACTCTTATTTTTTTTTTTTAAAGTCATTTTGGAGTCAAGGCTAGAAGAATCCACAATTTCTTTTCTATATATAATTTATTATCATTAGAGTTTTGGAATTTATTTTATAGTAAAAAATGTGACCGACAGCCAAGGCCATGAGTATGTTCTAGGCTCTTAGAAGCATAGCTAGGGAAAATGTTGGCTGTAGAAATTAAAAAATAAGATGGGAAACTAATGATTAGCACAAATGTCTTAAAATCAAATTTTAATTCAAACATATTATCACGTATCACAAAATTAATTTAACATAGTGATAATTAATTATATAAAACACATAATTTAACATGTAATGAATCCTAATTAACAAGTATATAAATTCGAATATATACAACACAACTTATCATATAATTTATTTCACACAATTGTAGTTAATGAGATAAATCATGTTATTTATCTATTTATAGACATATCCTAAGTTGTTTTAATTTTCTAAAATAATTGCATAAGTAATACATTCACTGAGTCATTGATACATATTATTAGCAAGTGGGTTTTGTGATTCGTTCTGGCCACCACAAGAGAATTAATTTTCCTACCTCATATGCCGCATCACCAAAGGAAATCGAGAAAGAAGATAAGAATGGAAACTTCTCTATAGGTTCCATCAATGACCAGACTAAAATTGAGCATAATTTGGGAGCAAGACTTTACAAGCGTGATCCAGGTATGTTTCTTCCACACATTGGCGTGACATGAAAGGTTCATTTGAGTGAGACCAAGACTTCACAAATAGACCAAAGCTACGATGGAGTTTGTGGCGTTTTTTCTACAACTGTAACTTCCCAATTAATGCATCCTTCGCTTTAAAAAGGAATTTCTGATACTTTAAACAAATATTAATAGCCACACATATAAAATATCCGCTTCACTATGCATCTTCCTTTAAATTCACAAAATTAGGTCATCAAATGACGCCATTATCTCTGAAAACACCACAACTTGAATTATACTCATAACTATTTATATTTTGAGTTTAATATTCTGTCTATAAAACTTACTAAAACAATCAAAAGAAGTTCAAAATATGTCAATAAATAATTCGGCTGCAATCTAGTGAATCATAGAAGTAGATTATATTACTCTGTTTTCATTATTGGGCTTGAGACATATAAATTTTAAATTGTTTTGGTAAACAAATAATAAGTTCAGATTATCATTTTTTATTAGACTTATGTATAATTTTTTATATTTTTACTATTAAGTACTTTAATAAAATTATAACACATGTGAAAACATTTTTAAAATGAGAGTTGTGAGACAAATCCAACCAAAAAAAAAAGAGAGCTTGTTCAAGGCCTTTTGGAAGAGTGACACTCGAGTCATTGAAATTTGTGATGTGAAAAAACGATGATGATTGTTTAATTACAAGGGGAATCACTGTTTAAAAGGGTTTCTGTAGGTGAAGCCTTGTTATATCTCTGGCAAGGTTTATATAGGTCAGGTGGCGAAGTCCATTCTTCATTATTTATTTTTAAGTAAGGAAATTCTTGAAAACTTCATTCTATGAAAGAAATAAAGAGTAACTCTGATGAAGTAAATTTAATAAGAAAATTGCTTTGTCCCTGTTTCTTATCCAACAAGGTCATTGCACTTGTTAATTCTTCCATTTTTTGGTCCAAGTTTTTCCTTGTGCGAAACGGTGCAGTGTGGGGTCAATATTATGACAATTTGGAGCCCGAAAGTTGGAGATATAGAACCATTATAACAAAATATATATAATATATTATAACTTATTTTAATCCAATTCCATATTCTTTTGAGTAAATGATGTTTGAGAAAATTGACAAGATCTCTTTCTCCGAAGGAAATTGAGAAAGATCATAATGGAAGCTCCTCTGTGGGTTCCATTAATTAATGATCAGACTAAAGTTGAGTCCAATTTGGGAGCAAGACTTTACAAGCGTGATAGATGGGGTTCTGCGTTCAATATATCACTTCCTGAAATTACAAATTGTAGATATTTGAAACGGATGATTAGGTGTTGTGTGTGGAGTATAGTTAATGAATACATCTTATTGGAAGACATGGGAATAGGAAAAGAAAGGAGCAGACAAGAAGGGAGGCAGAAAAACAATTTTTGGGGAAGGAGGTTAATATGTAATTTTATAAGAATTTATATGTAAATTATATTATTTTTTGAGGCCATATGTAGTTTTACAAGAAATTATGTGTAAATTTTATTTTTTTGGGCTATACTTAAATTTCACCAAATTTTTTTTATAATTCAAACCTATGATGCACAAACATTTATTCAAAGATATTAACAATATATTGATTAATTTGCTCATTTAACAACTAAAATAAAAACAAATAAAACAAATTCACTTTTATATAACCTAAAAAATATAAATATTCGCTTTAATTTTGAGTTATTTCCAAATACTCTCTTATCTTTTGAAAAGAAAAAATCCTCTGAACTCTTGGCTTTCAAGATTTATATAATTTTATCTAGTTTTTAACACCACTTATTACTTCAAACTCTTTTAATGGTCATACATCAAGGTCTCACTATTTGCAACTTTTGTTCCTCACTTTAAAAGTTTCTTTTGACTTTCAAATTATTAAAAAATGTTGGATTGTTGGTTTCTTTCCATATAATCAGAATGATTTAGAGCCTAAAATTTGGTGGAATTTCTTTGCGGACTAATGAGAGCACGCTACGTGATAAATGAAAATATTTGTAGTGTCATTGGTGTCATTGATGTTAATAGGAATTGAACATAAAAGGATCTAAATACTAATTTATAGCGTATTTTCTGAGCTTGAAAGTTAAAAGATGTATCTGTAAATGACCTATAATTGAATGAGCTATTTACAATTTTTTTCTTTAAAAAAATTGAGTTGTTGTTTGAACGATTTTTATTTTTGGAAGCATTTAAGCAATTGATCCTTTTCACATTATTAATAAAGATTGAATTTCTACTTTCCGGAACACAGTTCGCGGGATGGCTATTTCTTAGGTTGTGGAAATTGGAAAAGAAAGTAAGAACGGAATCTTGTCGGTGGGTTCCACAAATGAGCGGACCAAAAATTTCTATTTTGCAATCGCATTGCGTCCAATATGTCACTTCCTGAAATTATGTGTTTCTTTTTTTGTTTTTATCGAAATTTTGTGGTGTTCGCGGAGCATACGCAATGGTAATGAATGCATTTATCTCACAATTTTCATTGAAAAGGATTGGAAGACTTGGAAATATTAGAAGACTTGGAAAAAGAAAGGAACACGATGTGGTTATAATTTTTTCTAGGCAAATTTGAATTAAATTAAGCATATTAAAATATTTTGACTCTTTTTCTTTTTCAAGTCATTTTGGAGTCAAGGCTATAAGGAGACACAATTTCTTTTCTATATATAATTGATTATCGTTAGAGTTTTGGAATTTATTTGATAGTAAATTTATCAAACTTAAAAAAATAATAATAATAAATCTGGCCTACAACCAAGGCCGTGATTATGTTGTAGGCTTTTAGAAGCATAGCTAAGGAAAATATTGCCTGTAGAGATTTAAAAATTAAGATCGTAAACTAATAATTAGCACAAAATGTCTAAAAATTAAATAAGTGAATTTATTTTTCAAATGCACGCATAACAATTACATAATTCATATATATCATATAATTCATTATGTAAAGCACAAAAATGTCACAAAATTAAATAAATATATCTACTCAAATTTTAATTCAAACATATTATCATATATCACGCAATTCACATAATTGATTTTAAATAGTGATAATTAATTATATAAAACACATAATTTAACATGTAATGAATCCTAATTAATACGTATATAAATTCGAATATATACAACATAACTTATCGATTTATATACACATCTTAAGTTGTTTTAATTTTATGCAATAATTTCATAAGTAATACATTCACTTAGTCGTTTATAATATATTATTAGCAAGTGGGTTCTATGATTCATTCTGGTCGCCACAAGAGAATTAATTTTCCTACCTCATATGCCCCACCACCAAAGGAAATTGAGAAAGAAGATAAGAACGGAAGCTTCTCTCTGGGTTTTATTAATAATGACCAGACTAAAATTGAGTATAATTTGGGAGCAAGACTTTACAAGCGTGATAGACTGGGTATACCTCCAGGTATGTTTCTTCCACACATTGGCCTACACGAAAGGTTCATTTGAGTGAGACCAAGACTTCACAAATAGACCAAAGCTACGATGGAATTTGTGGCGTTTTTTCTACAACTGTAACTTCCCAATTAATGCATCCTTCGCTTTGAAAAGGAATTTCTGATACTTTAAACAAATATTAATAGCCACACATATAAAATATCCGCCTCACTATGCATCTTCCTTTAAATTCACAAAATTAGGTCATCAAATGGCGCCATTATCTCTGGAAACACCACAACTTGAATTATACTAATAACTATTTATATTTTGAGTTTAATATTCTATCTATAAAACTTACAAAAACAATCAAAAGAAGATTAAAATATGTCAATAAATAATTAGGTATAGTTACTCTGCTTTCATAGAAGTAGATTATATTACTCTGCTTTCAATATTAGGCTTGAGATATATAAATTTTAAATTGTTTTGGTAAACAAATAATAAGTTCAAATTATAATTTTTTTTATTAGACTTATGTATAATTTTTTTTATATTTTTACTATTAAGTATTTTAATAAAATTATAACACATGTGAAAACATTTTTAAAATGAGAGTTGCGAGACAAATCCAACAAAAAAAAAAAGAAGAGAGCTTGTTCAAGGCCTTTTGGAAGAGTGACACTCGAGTCATTGAAATTTGTGATGTGAAAAAAACGATGATGGTTGTTTAATTACAAGGGGAATCACTGTTCAAAAGGATTTCTGTAGGTGAAGCCTTGTTATATCTCTGGCAAGGTTGACATAGGTCAGGTGGCGAAGTCCATTCTTCATTATTTATTTTTAAGTGAGGAAATTCTTGAAAACTTAATTTTAAAAATAAATAAATAAATAAATAGTAACTCTGATGAAGTAGATTTACTGGGAAAATTGCCTTGTCACTGTTTCTTTTCCAACAAAGTCGTTATACTTTTTAAGTCTTCCATTTTTTGGTCCAAGTCTTCCCTTGTGCGAAACGGTGCAGTGTGGGGTCAATATTATGACAAATTGGGGCCGAAAAAAGTTGGAAATACAGAATCATTATAACAAAATATATATAATATATTATAACTTATTTTAATCCAATTCCATATTCTTTTAGGTAAATGATGTGTGACAAAATTGACAAGATCTCTTTCTCTAAAGGAAATTGAGAAAGATCAGAACGGAAGCTCCTCTATGGGTTCCATTAATGACCAGACTAAAATTGAGTCTAATTTGGGAGCAAGACTTTACAAGTGTTCAATATATCACTTCCTGAA
Organism: Erythrophleum fordii; assembly: GCA_032878935.1. Taxonomy (NCBI): domain Eukaryota; kingdom Viridiplantae; phylum Streptophyta; class Magnoliopsida; order Fabales; family Fabaceae; genus Erythrophleum; species Erythrophleum fordii. Next base: position 24,363,828 of record JAVQMF010000058.1, on the reverse strand, counting down.
ATTATAAATTGCGGATATTTGAAACGGATGATTATGTGGTGTGTATGGAGTATAGTTAAAAAATACATCTTATTGGAGGGCATGATTTTTTTTTTGGAGAAGGGGTTTAATATTAATTTTACGAGAAATTATATGTAAACTATATTACTTTTTTAGGCTATATGTAATTTTAGAAGAAATTATATATAAAATTTATTATTCTTTGGGGGCTATACATAAATTTTACCATTTTTTTTATAATTCAAACTTATGAGGCACAAACATTTTAAATTTTACCATTTTTTTTATAATTCAAACTTATGAGGCACAAACATTTTTACGAAGATATTAATAGTATATTAATTTGCTCGTTTCATAACTAAAATAGAAACAAATAAAACAAATTCACTTTTATTTCAAAAATGAAAAAAGATATAAATATACGCTCTAATTTTGAGTAATTTTCAAACATTCTCTTATCTTTTGAAACGAAGAAATCCTCTTAACTCTTGGTTTTCAAGATTTATAGAATTTTGTCTAGTATTTTCCCAACTCCATTTATTACTTCAAACTCTTCTAATGATCACACAGCAGGCTCTCACACTTCGAAAGTTTCTTTTGGCTTTCGAAGTATTAAAAAAATGTTGGATTGTTTGGTTTCTTTCCATATAATTAGAATGATTTAGAGTCTAAAATTTGGCGAAATTTCTTTGCGGACTAATGAGAGCATGTCGATAATGATCAGCATGCCACGTGATAAATGAAAATATTTGTAGTGTCATTGATGTTAATAGGAATTGAACATAAAAGGATCTAAATAATAATCCATAGGGTATTTTCTGATTCTGAAAGTTAACAGATGTATTTGTAAATGGCCTATAATTGAATGAGCTATTTGCAATTTTTTTCCTTAAAAAATTTGAGTTGTTGTTTGAATAATTTTTATTTTTGGAAGCATTTAAGCGATTTCGTCCCTTTCACGTGATTAATGAAGATTGAGTTTGTGCTTTCCGGAGCACAGTTCGCGCGATGGCTATTTCTTAGGTTGTGGAAATTGAAAAAGAAAATAAGAATGGAATCTTGTCAGTGGGTTCCACCAATAAGCAGACCAAAAATTGAGAGGAAGACTTTGCAAGTGTATTGCGTCCAATATGTCACTTCTTGAAATTATGTGTTTTTTTTTTTTGGTCGAAATTATGTGGCGTTCGTGAATCATATGTTTACTTCTGCTTTTCCAATATTTTCTTGAAGCAATACCCTTTTTGCATTGATTTTTACTACTTATATATCCCATGTAAAGACTTCATTCTCTTCAAATCAACCATGATGGCTAGCTTCACTCCACAAACTTCTTTTGTTCTGCTGTTGCTGCTATTTGCAACAACATTCAACAGAAGCTTATGTAGCAAAAACAGGGCAGTTCGTTGCAATGAGAATGATCAAAGAATACTGTTTATCTTCAAACAAGGAGTGGTAGATCCTTTCAACGCACTCTTCTCATGGACTACTCAAGAAGATTGCTGTTCATGGGTGGGAGTTCAGTGTGACAAAATCACTGGCAGAGTTACAGAGCTTGATCTAGCCAATATTCATCGTCCCTTACTAGGTGAGATTAATCTATCTCTGCTTGAACTTGAATTTCTCTACTACTTAAACCTAAGCCAAAATCAGTTTGAAGCTGTGAGTATTCCACCTAGTCAAGTCTCTAATTTTGCTATAGATAAATACAGTTCTGACAACCAATCACTTTTTGCCCCTTCTAATCAATTAGCAAATTTCTCTGCTCTACATTACCTTGACTTTTCACATAATTATGGTTTGCGCATAAATGATCTTCATTGGCTTTCTCGACTTTCTTCCTTAAAATATCTTGACCTTAGTGGCAATGATATTGGGAATGAAACCAAATGGCTCCAATACATGGCTATGCTTCCTTCACTATCTGAGTTATACTTAAGTAATTGTAAACTCAGAGTAATTACCAAATTCTCCAAATCTGCTCTAGATAAACACAGATATGACAACCAATCACTTGCCATCTCTTCTAATCAATTAGCAAATTTCTCTGCTCTACATTACCTTGACCTTTCATATAATGATTTGAGCATAAATGATCTTCATTGGCTTTCTCAACTTTCTTCCTTGAAATATCTTGACCTTAGTGGCATTGATGTTAGAAATGAAACCAAATGGCTTCAGTATATCGCTATGCTTCCTTTACTATCTGAGTTACATTTGGATGATTGTGGACTGGGAGTTTTTCAATCTCTCAACTTTGTCAATTTTACATCACTTGTAACTCTTGATCTTTCTGGCAACAATTTCAACTCAGAATTACCAAACGGGTTCTTCAATCTCACCTATGATATCTCTGATCTTGACCTTAGTGACAACAATTTTTATGGTCAAATACCAATAGCCTTGTATAGGCTTCGAAACTTGAAATCTTTAAACTTGAGATTTAATATATTCAATGGATCAATTCCAAATTGGTTAGGCCAACATAAACTTTTGCAGTATTTTGATATCTCTGAGAATTTGTTTTATGGTTCAGTTCCATCATCTTTAGGAAATCTTTCTTCCTTAATTCACTTAGATTTGTCAAAAAATCACTTGAATGGCAATCTTCCAAAAAGTCTTGGTCAACTCCATAACCTGGAAAGTTTAGATCTTGATGGCAATTCCTTGGTGGGTGTTCTTTCGGAAAAGAATTTTGCCAACCTTTCAAACTTAAAATACTTGGACTTAAGTTCAACTAGTTTCAAATGTGACTTTGATCCTAACTGGGTCCCACCATTTCAACTCAATTATTTCAATTCAAGAAACACAAGTCTAGGTCCCAATGTTCCAGCATGGCTATATACACAGAGTTCACTAGAAGAGCTAGACATTTCTAGCTCAGGAATTTCAACCATTGTTGCAGATATATTTTGGAGCTTTGTAGCAGAAATTTATCAAGTTGATGTGTCAAACAACTTAATCAGTGGAGACTTATCCAACGTGACACTAAACTCAACATACATAGATTTAGGCTATAATAATTTCACAGGAGGCCTTCCACATATATCAGCGCATGTCGAAAGCCTCTTGGCATCTCACAACTCTTTTTCAGGATCTATTTTTCCACTATTGTGCCATCTAGAGAGTAGTGGGGAAAACATGTTGTCCTCTTTGGACATATCATATAATCATCTAATTGGAACACTTCCTGATTGTTGGGCTAATTGGAAACAATTAAATTACCTTAACTTGGGGAGTAATAAGCTAATAGGTGAAGTTCCTCCCTCAATGGCTACATTATCTAAGCTTCGGACGCTGGATTTGAGTTATAATAATTTCTTTGGCGAAATTTCACTACACTTGTCAAGTTGGATAGATTTGGAATTCCTTACTCTGGAGAGAAATAAATTTTCTGGAAGTTTACCAAACACAATGCCAGAGTACATGTACATTCTCACACTGAGGTCCAACCAATTTATCGGCAATATACCACCACAAATATGGAACCTCTCTTCTCTGAGCATACTGGATCTTGCTAATAATAAGCTTTCAGGATCTATGCCTCATTGTGTATATAAAATTATGGGCTTAACTGGGGCAATAATCAGGTTGAAAGAGACAATAAACGTATCTACTAAAGGAAGAGAATTAAAATATGGAGACTTTTTGTGGCTACGAAGTATTGATCTTTCGAACAATAACCTGTCAGGAGAAATCCCTCAAGAATTGTTTAGACTAATTCTATTGTCATCCTTGAACTTGTCTCGAAACCATTTAACAGGAAAGATTCCAAAAGAAATTGGAGGCATGAAAAACTTGGAATCTCTTGATCTCAGTTACAACAAACTTTTAGGACAAATTCCTCAAACCATCTCTAATTTGTCTTTTTTGGCTTATTTGAACCTATCACACAATAGTTTCACTGGACAAATCCCATTGGGGACCCAGCTTCAAAGTTTTGATTCATGGAGTTTTGTTGGCAATCCTGAACTTTGTGGAGATCCTCTTCCAAAGAAGTGCAAGAAGCAAGAAGAAATTGACAACTCAAAGTTGGCAGAAGGAAATGAAGATGACAACTTTTTAAAGTCATTGTATCTTGGGATGGGCGTTGGATTTGCAGTGGGCTTTTGGGGAGTCTGTGGTTCTCTCTTCCTTATCAGAGCATGGAGGCACAGATTTTTCCAATTGTTTGGACGTCTGAGAGATTGGCTTTATGTTGTTGTGGCCCTTAAGTTTAAAAGCTTCCACTGAATATTGGGAACAAATTACTAGCTTTTAAGGTAATAAATTAGCTATCATATATTTTAAAGTACTATTCTCTTTTATTTAAATAAGGGTTTATTTTCTTTTTCTTCTTGTTGCTAAAAGAATTCAATTGTTATCTAATTTTGTATTGTATTGTTTATTGTTCAATATGTGCTGTCCATGGGATGGAAGTGCAGCCACAAGCATTCTAGTACAATATTTTTGTAGAGTGGTTTTATCAAGCTATGTACTACTACAATGCTTTCTTCTCATATTCAAATCTCATATTTTGCTTCAGGGAATAGGGAGCTTTGTAGCAGTTACACTTGGCCAAGGGCTCTAATGCTTCCTTTTGAATGTCCTTCCTCTATTTGTTGTTATAGTTATTAGAGTATCATTGTGTGTTTTTGTGTCGCCAATAAGCCTTTGATGAATGGTTTTCTGTTTCATATATGATTGTACGTTAAACTTTGATAAGTTTCTCTTTCAAGGGAATCCTTCTTTTGTGATTAAAATTTATATATATATATATATATATATATATATATATATATATATATATATATATATATATATATATATATATATATATATATCTCTAATTAGTGTGCTTTGAAAAAGATTGTCTCTATATTTGGTGAATACTCAGTTTATACCACAATTTATTTTACTTTATGCCTAGTGTCACAATTTGTATATACATATTCATATACAATGAATGGATGAGTAATTAGAGTTATCTCTTTGATTTTTCAACCCTGTTTAATTTGCACCTATTTTAGTTTTTCTTGTTCATTTTTTTAAGTACCCAAAAAGTGAGTGGTTTTAGACAGCAAAAATGATGAAGAGGACTAACACACAACTATTGGGCCTTCGAGTCTCTAAAATTATATGCAACAAAAATGGCCTTTTGTGCAATTGGTCTTCACAAGCCCACCTCTAGTATCCCATTCATTTACATTAAAAAAATTGAGTAAGGAGATATCAGAATAAGATTTTGGATTAAATATACCTAAAAGCAAGTATATTTAGTAGCAAATGGTATTTGGGGACTTCATGTCTTAAGGTCCATGGCTTTTATTTGGCTTTATTGTACAAGTTCAGGAAAAATATCACTAGCTGCCTGTTTATGGTAAAGGTCGTCTTCAAATTAGGATAGATTGTGCTTTGCTCTTCAAAGTTTTGATATCAAATTTCCATCTAATGCTACTTCGACCTAAATTACTACTTACAATTGTACTACAACCATTATCAAATATGCTTGTATGATGTTACTATACAAGCTTAATGTAGAATAAATTGTATTACCTTTTTTTTTTTGAAATTTGACTAAATTATATTTGATACTTGAGATTTTAATTTACTCAATAAAGTATGAATGGTTTTCCCCCCTCATAATTGTAAGAATAATTAAGAATAAGCATTGGTTGGGTTTGACACAAAACTCAAACTAACAAACCAACATTCAAGTGAAAAAAACTAGGACCCGTCTTAGTTTTATGACTTGATTGAGAGTTTTGAAAAAATTTGTAAGGTTGGGTGATTATTGATAGATAGGATGGAGTGGAATAAAAAAGATAACTCACTCCATTGATTAGAAATTTAATGAAAAAATAGATAATATTATACTTTTACTAATTAGATGTTACAATGCCATTAGCAATGGACAAGGGGAGAGATTCAAGTATAAACTAATTTAGAATAATGAAATTTTTAATATTGTCTTTGTGGTGTTAACTCTTTTAAAATAATGGACAAGTGGAGAAGGTTAAACAGAAAATTATAAGCAACCCAGTCATTCCATATCTCCACCTGAGGGGGATTTAAAAATTAGAGTGTGACATGAGTTAGGATGTTTTTAAAACTGTTCTAACCCACCCACCCCATTAGCTTTGGATTTGGACATCTTTTTCAGTCTTGCTAGATTTGATTACAATGAATGAATTTGACTTTTACATAAAAGTATTAAATTGTTTTATTTTATTTTATTTCTAAACCCAATCAAATTTAAATGGATTAGCTAGTTATGAAAACCCTTAAGACAATATCATCATACTTGTAATATGAATGCTATTATATATTTTAGAGTCCGTGTAGTTTCACAATTTATTTGACTTTAATGTTAGCACCACAATCTCACCAGTATATATACATTTTTGCATATAAAATGAATGGATGTGCAATCAGAGTTACCTGAAAACTGCATGCCCAAAAAGAAACACAAAATTAACACATAGCCAATCTCCTTATGATTAGTTTCTTAGAAAGATAACTACATGAATATTTTCAATATATTGGATAATAGAAACTTTAAAAATATAGATATGAATATTTTCAAGTAGATAATTGTGGGATAGAATTAGAAGGAGAGCAATTGTTAAAGTCCTCATAGTGGTATAATTTTTTGACCACAGAAAAAGTTCTATAACCAAGAGTGAGATTTATCAATATGCAATATAACTGAGAACTTCATCCTTTTTTAGTATGTTCTAACTCCTTGAAAGGTTATTTATCTTATAAACTTCTAGAAGTAATTAAATAATTCTTTTAAATAATTTTTAGGTTTATTTTTACTTCCTTTGTAGTTTTTAAACATAATAATTTCAATCCTTTTACCAAAAGTTTAAGAAATTAAAGCCACATTTGAATCAACTTAAATCAATTTCTTTATCAATTTTATCCATATATGATGATGTAACTTCATATGATTTTAGTATTGCATGTTATGGTATATGCCTTTAAAAAAAAAAATCTTTGGCTTATAGAAATTAATGATATTAAAAGTAGGTTACTCTTAAGAAAATCAATAGGCTAATAACATGTTTTGGATCTTAGAAGGATAAATAGAGGTCCAATTGATGGAATTACTTCTAAGAATCTTGTAGTCAAATTGTGATTTTTTGGTTCTTAAAATAGACTACTTAATTACTATTAAAAAATTTGAATTTAGTGACAAACGAATCTGCTACTAAATCCATAAATCCATCACTGATTCTGATGTTCTTGAAAAATTCATTTGTTACTAAATTTGCTACAAAAATGTGCATCATAAACTTCAAGTATAGGAATAAGACAATAAAATATATTATAAAGGAAGAAACAATTAAAAAAATAAAAAATAAGGCTTAATTATAAGATTAGTATATACATTTTAAAATACAATAAAACATATTTTTCAATTTTTAATTAAAATTGACACCAAGGAACGACGTAATCTTCATATAATCTCTTTATTAAGAAGAAAGAACAAAGTCTTTAGAGTAGAGAATGGAAAAAGAAGTAACTTAAGAATTAAATTACAATAATTTTTTAAATTACAATAAACAACAAGCCATTTCCTACTAGATGAGGTTGGTTACATAGATCAAATGACACCATAAAATTCTATTGTGAATCATATTTTTAGGCAAACTATTCAAGTGTAAAACTTCTTAATAGTTCTATGTATACTTTTTCTTAATCGCTCCCTCTATATCTAGCTATTAAATTATTCTCCATCTGATCTACTTTTCTTATTTTGACTTCTATAAGTATTTTCATATATGTCCAAATCATTTAAGGCACAATTCTATAATTTTTTTTTATAATAGATGTGACTTCAACTTTCTTTCTAATACATTTATTTCTAATTCTATCTTATCTACTATATCCACTCATCTAATGCAATATTTTTATCTCTAGAATATTGAACTTATTCTCTTGTTGGTTTTTTATTGCCAAACGTTCAGTCCCATAAAATATTACAAGTTTTATAGTTATGAGGTAAAATTTGCCTTTAAGCCTTAATGGTTATCTTTCATTACAAATAACACTCAAAATACTTCTCCATTGCATTCATCCTGCTTGAATCTTATAATTTACATCTTTATCTATTTCTCTATCATATTGCATGATAAACCTAAAATATTTACACCATGTGACTTGTGGTATAGTATATTTTTCAATTTTCACTTCTACATTAGAATTATTTCATCTCTTACTAAACTTATATTTTATATATTCTGTTTTACTTCTATTTAAATAGAATCCATATGTTTCTAAAGCTAGTCTCAACATCTCTAATTTCTTATTCATTCCTTCTTTTGATTTTTTAATTAGGACTATATCATCTACAAAAAGCATGCATTGTGGCATCAGTTTTTAAATATGTTTAATAAAAATATTTAAGATTAAAGTAAAAAATCAAAGTTAACCTCTAATGCAAGCCAATAGTTATTAAAAAAAAATCTTTTGTTAGCCCACTTTTTCTTTTCACATTAGTTGTAACCCAATCATATATATCTTGGATTACTCGAACATAAGTAATATGAATTTTTTTTTTCTTTTGAGCCTTTCACAATACCTCTCTTGGCACCTTATCGTATGGCTTTTCCAAATCAATGAATACTATGTGTAAGTCTTTTTGTCTCATTCAATATCTCTCCATCAATCTTTGTAATAAGTATGTCGCTTCTATGATTGACCTTTTTGGCATAAAACCAAATTGATTCTTTATAATGTGAATCTCTTATTTTAATCTTTGCTCAATTACCCTCTCTCAAACTTTAGTGTCACTTATAAGCTTAATTCCCTTAGGATTTACATAGTTTTGTATGTCTCCCTTATTCTTATAAATAAGGATAAAAGTAATTCTCATCCATTCATTTGACATTCTCTTAAATCTCATAATCTTATTAAAAAATTTTATAAGCTAACATATATTTTTTACTCCTAAATCCTTTCATCTTCAATAGGTATATTATCTGATTCCACTGCTTTGCCATTCTCTATCATATATTGTTCTTCTTTTACCTTTGACTCTCAAATCTTATGATAAAAGATATAATTTTGGTCATCCTCCTTAATGTCTAGCTTATCTAAGTGCAATAAGATATTGTATTTTTCATTAAATAACCTATGAAAGTAACCGTTTCACCTTTTTTTTTTTTGATATCTTATTATATGACTAAGATTTTTCCTTTTTCATCATTAATACATTTTACTTAGTTCATATGTCTTGTCTTTCTTTCTCTACTTTTAACTAATTTGTAAATACTTATTTCCCTAATTTTAGTACCTAAGGATTAGTATAACCTATTAAGTGCCCTAACTTTCATTTCGTTCACTACCTTCTTGATATCTTTCTTAGTTATCTTATATTTTTATTAATTTTTATCACTTTTACATAAAGATCACCTTTTATAATACTCTCATTTAACCTTAATCTTATTTTGCATGTTTGCATCTTACCACCAAAATTCTTTATCTTTAGATTTAAAGCCTCTTGATTTGCATATTTTCAAATTTAGGGGAAACTAGGTTGAATTTTCTACAAAATACTTGGCATGACTTGTTATTATTAGCAAAAAAGATGTGAACATAGAATTCATATTGAATTAAAAAAACATTTTATAGAATTGTGTTTTCATATTAGAGTGGTCACTTACAATATGATTTTGTATTGAAATTAAATAAGAATTTATAATATCGATAGTATGCTTGCCAAGCTTACGGATGTGGGTTTTCTCATATTTCACGCTAGTTACACCTCTAATTTAGGGTCGTGGCACTTTCTGCTAGAAAAGATGTTGGCCAATAGGGAAAGAAGAGACGAAAGTGAAAAGAGTAAGTGCATACATCCTAATGTTTGAAAATGACACTTTCTTAGACTAATTTGCCCCTAATTTGATTTTTTTTATTTTTCTCTACTAATTTATTTATTTTATTGGTTCTCATACTTAGAAAAATAAATTTTAGGCCCTTAGTGGTTTAAAATTGTCAAATTTTACTTCTATGTCACTAGATTGCTCGGTAAATGTAAAATTAAGGTTCTGGCATCTTTTAATTATTATGGAGCCTTCAATAACTTTATTTAACTTTATATTAAAGGAAAATAATTTATTTACTCATCATATTGTTATTTTTATATAATTACCATTGTGTCTCTATTTCTTTGTATAATTTACCTAGACACCCTTTAATAAGCCTAAAACAAGCTTTTGACCTTTTTCTTTTTAGGTTAATTAGGCTTCTATTTTTTGTTAATCATTTCCCCTTATCTTTATCCTTGAGTTAGTTCATTTTTATTTTTCATTACTCTACTAGTCTAGGAACTCCCACTCAATAGAGTGTTTCTTTTATTCCCTAATTAAATTTATTAAATTTAATTTTCAAATGAACCTTAGTATGCCAATCTAAGAACTCTCACTTAATCAGATATTTCTTTTATTTTTTCTAATGTTTTTAATATAACACAATCATAAATTGCATTAATATCAAAATTACACATAAAGGGCCTCATTTTAGAGATGTTTATCTTTTTAAAATATCTTCTTTTTGGCCATCAAAGGCCTATTTCCAAATACAATGGTCACTATAACATATTTCAACAAATATGCTTCACATGTTTGATCAATATCTTACAGTGTATATATACCTTTTTTCATGTGTGCTATGCTTAAAAAAAGTTGAATATCTTATATCTGAAAATGAAAAATTAAAGTAGCTCACTAGCATTTGTAATAACACAATATTCTTTAGAGAGTTCTATATCTAATGTGTTCCAATTAAAAGTCAAATTTTTGTTTTTATTTAACTTTGTAAATTTCTTCCAAAGGTCTTCATTGATTGATGTTTACCTATCATATGGAAGTGTGTTGATTAAACCTAAGACCTATATTATGAATTACATTTTCAAGTTTGAATTTATAAAAGGGATTATGAAAGCTTCATGGTTTACTTAGCAAAAGCAATGAGAAGCACAGTTGTTTTATGAAAAGAAAATTAATTATGAAAAACTTTATGTTTATGGTTGAAAATTTATGTCTTGCAACTTCACTAATTACTAAAATTTTTATTTCATTTACACTTTTCTGTAATTGGATATGTGAAGGAAAGATTATGTTATAAAGTTGTAAACATGGATTTATAGGACGCAAGACCTTAGATGGATTATTTTTAGTAGTTATGCAACAAGGAATTTTTATTTAGATTAAATATGGATTTAATTGTCATGAATATTTGTAGAGGCTAAAGTTGAGATTGAATGAATGGATATTTGATGAAGTCTATAGTAGCATGATTTTGTAATAGCATGTCTTAGATTATTAATGGAGATATTGTGTAGATATTTGATTAATTAGTGGAATTTTGATTATTTAGTTAGATTATTTATTAGAGTCGTAATATTTATTTCAATTCTACATGTGAATATTGATATTTATAAATTTAGTTAGTATTCAAATATGGAAATGTGTTACATGCACTACAATCCAAGGCTTTTCTAGCCATGATGACTTCACCATTCTCTCATTCTTGCCTTCGTCTTTTTGTTGGTGCCAAGTTGAGACTAAATGGAAGTAGGAGTGGGTTTCACATGCCACTCTTAAGACTAGTTGAACCACTTCATCTTAGACTTCTATTATTTTGAAGTTGTAGATTTTCTAGCAAAAAAAGTTTTCAAGTGGCCAACTTTGTGAAGCCATATCTCCTTCATTTATTGTCCAAATTGGACAAACTATATGTTATTGGAAAGTTTACAAGATGATTTTTCTAATTATATAATGCTTACATAGAATTGTGATTTGATGAAAAAGATATATCCTTCAAAAATGGGTTTTTTAGTTGATAATTGATAATTTTTATATATTTTATTTCCTCTAATTTAGGCATTTTTATGATAAATTGTGGTTTAATGGATCTAATTAGAAAATATTTGATTTCATTAGCCATTCTTTACACTTTATGAATTAATTTAAAAAATTATTAGTTTTTAATGTATTAATTTCTTTAAATAATTTTGTGAATTTGTTCTATTGGATATTTCCTATTATTTGTACAGATTTTTAGGCAAATAAAAATTAAATAATGGAGATTAATGAAGAGAAGAATTGAAGAATGAATCCAGGGCCAAGAATTAGTGTTGAAGGCAAATATGTGTGCCTTTTAGAGTATGGAATAAAGGTCTAAAGGAAGAGAGCCATGAATCGAGAACTCTCATTTACAACCCACTTGCAATATTCTCTCCCTTACCTTATACACAAACTCCATGAGTCCAACCACCCTTTCACACTAATAGGCCCTATTCCCCTCATTTGAACACATTCCACATAGTATGCATCCACTTAACATAGCTCCAAGTTAGTCACACACACTCATCCACACTCACGAGCTATCTCACGTTGCCACACACTCATGCACGTTACACATAATTCTCCAACCAATCACAGCTACATGAATCACGAACACGGATGCATGGTGTAACACCTAGTTCTTTTGTAAATATGAGAAATGTAATGTTTAGTTTCTCCATAAATAAAAAATTAAGTCTATTACAAAAAGAAGTTCTCCAAATAGAGAGATTTAAGGTTAAATAAAATCACAACAATATTCTAGACTTCAAATAATAAGAGTCCAAGACTAAAGGTGCCCTCAAAATAGAGTTAGAATAATCAAATGAAATTTAACAAAAATATAGTGGCATTTTCATAATTTTGAACACTTTTTAAAAAACTTAAAGGAGGAATTTTTAAATGAAAAAAAAAATAAGTTTCTCAAGATTTGTAACAACCAAAATTTCTGAAATTTTTCTAGGTCTGCTAGTTATAGTCTAATTATAGCAAATGCACCTGTTCGCTATAGTGAATATACCAGTTTGCTATAGTGAAAATGTTTCTAACTATAGCGAGTTTGGGCGTCTCATACAAAAATCAAGGAGTTCCTCGCAATAGCGCACGTCGTAGTGAGAACAGGGGTTTGGGACTGATACATGCTCGTTGTAGCAAAGGTTATTTTTTGCTATAGCAAGGGTTAGTCCGAAAAAGCATAAAAAATGAGAATTTTACTTCTTAAAAGGTCCAGAATTTTCTCTCTCCCCTTTAACCAACTTATTCTTCATTCAAAACTAGAGAAAAAGGCTAAAGAGAGAGAAAGACCAAGAGAAGCCAAGAAAAAGGGAGAACATCAAGGAAAAAAGTGAGAAGATTGTAAGAATTCATGATTTCTTCCTTTAGAAAATCAATTCCTCTCTTTTTGCTCTCTCTTTCCATAGTTTTGGGTACTCATGTGGTTGTGAGACCGAGAAAGGCAAAGAGAAATAAAAAAAGAAGGCTTGTGTTGGCTTACAAGGTAACTCTTCACTTTTTCTTGATGTATTCTTGGATGTGTGATAGTCATCGTATACTTGTGTGTGCACATGTATTATGAGATATGCCATTTGATATTGCCTTAATGCATTGGTACTAATATAATTGTGTTTTCAATTATAAAAATTACTCTTAAAGGGTGAGGTAGTGCCAAAAGTCTCATGTGATAAGTGAGGTGGAGCCAAAAGTCCCTATAAATGGGTAAGACAAGGCTAAAAGTTTCATAGATGAGTGAAGCTAAGTCAAAATTCCCTAGACCAAAGGTGAGGCTAATCCAAAAGTCTCAAAAATAAGATAAGACTAGACCAAAAGTCTTTAGAGCTTATTCTTGACATTGATATGGTTTTCATGACATATAAATCATGTGTTGTATGATTTTAATAGTTAGATGCCTGCTTGCATGCTTTGACATGTCTATATTCCTTGATTGCTCCTTGAATGAGTGCATGAGCTATTAAGATTCTATGAATCTTACCCCCTTCCCTCTCCCATCTCATATGGTCCAAGTGGAGCTTAAGAGCTAAAGAGCGGAGGCCATGAGGCATAGATGGCCATTTCTTCATACTTTTGCACAATTATGCATAGTATGATGCATAGGAAAGCCAAAGTGGTTATGCATACATATTTTTTTTTAGATGTAAATGTTTAAGCAAGTGTAAAAGTATGTATAAATGATGTGTGAACTATAATAGAACCAAAGTAATAGAAATATGAGATTTGGTCACTTGGTGGCTTGTATGTAGTAGTGCATTTTTGCCCGTAGCATGGTGAGTTTGAGATGTATGATGGTTTGGACCACTTGGGCAATTCATATGTGATGTATTAGTGCTTTTAAACTTGCCCAAGAGGTGCTACAACATGTAAAAGGCCATTTGGACCCACTTTGAATCATATATGGTGTTAAATTTGCCAAATTCATGAGCTATATCAAGATATAACTAAATGAGCTCTTCTTGATCTGAAATCTGGTATACATCTAAAGCTTGTTAAGAGCTTTTTGAAAAGCTAAAGTAGGTATTATTTAGAGGACTGTGGAATATTTGGTGAATTTTTTAAGTTAGAGAATTTTCTGATTTTGGTCACTGCCACTATTATCACTGGTCCAAAATGAAATTGTGTCATTCGTGGACCAAAGAGTGTTCAATTGCTATAAAATTTTATGGACATCAACTAGACATCCACAGTGACCTATACAATTAAAAGTACCTCGATTGGAGATCTGTAAAGAGAGAAATAATTTTTTGAAGTTTTGTGTCAACATTAGGGATGCCAGCCCATCTTCATTATTGTTCTATCAGTTTTTGAGGTCTAAAGGCTACTAAAATGATATAGATTTATTTTTTCCCCTCTATTTAATATCTATAACTTTCCAAATTGATATAGTATGTCTAGATTTAATTTTTTTAGAATTATTAAAGTTTTGAAGTTTACATCAGCAAACTGTATCAGTACCAAGGATAGCTGAACCTTTGTATCTTTTTCATTATCAAACATGGTCCAAGGGCTATATTCATGTCCTGAATTTTTTTTTTACTGTGAAGTTAACATCCAGAGCTTTCCAAAAAGTTATGGTTTGTTTGATTTTCATTTTTTTCAAAATTAGTTATGATTTTCCAAAATTAGAGCAAAAAATCTGACATTTGGGCTATTTTGAGAAATTGCATTTTCTAATTTTTGGCTTTATATCTATGGTTTATAGGTTGTTTTATACTATGTATGAGTTGTATGAATGGAGTTTGAGTAGAGGATGTGCTTGATAAAGTTATGGGACCCACGAGGCAAAGTATGACCATTTAAATCCCTGACATATAACGTTAAAATACCACAACTTTGCTCTTTTCTTTGGGAATTTCATGAAATCAAGCCTAAGTGCAGATTTGTTGAGGTTAACACATTACGGTGTTACAAGATTCTGAAAAGCTCTAAAAACCATAAGAACCTTTAGAATAGTTGAAATCTCTCTGGTTGACATTTTAGAATGTCGATTGGCCTGAACTTTAACCTTTTTATTTGAGAATGTTTTAAATCCAATTTGAGTGATTTTAAAAGTATTTTATAAGTTAAAGAATCTAAATTTTATGATAAAAAAGATGATTCTAAAAAAGGAGATAAAATGAGCTTAAAATGAAATGGCAAAAAAAAAAGAGACGTAAATGAAATTTTTAATGAACAATTTTTAGACATTAGTTCTATCCAAAAATAAAAGGAAGACCGACAGGGAAGGATGCACCAAGAGGGAGGAAGAAAAGGAAGAAAAACTTGAGAAAATGTAAGAAAAAGTGAAATTTTATAGTTCTTCCGTTACAAAAGATGTTCCTCTCCTTCTCCCCTTTCTTTCTATGGTTTTCATGAATGATTTAGGACTATTTTAGGTCTAGTTCAAAGGAAGGAAATTAGAATTTAAAGGAGAAGGCGATGGCAAAGGGAAGAGCTCTTAAAAATATTAAGGAATCAAGGTAACATCATAGTTTTTCTTGCTTGGCTTCCTTTATTCTTCCTAGTGTATGGTTTGGCCAAGTAAAGAGCAATTAGAAGGGGTTAAGTTCTAACCAAAAGCAAGCAAGGAACCTAGGTTGTAGAGTATGGGAAACTAGAAAAATGCAATGAAACCTAAAAGAAAATCATTAGATTTTAAGATACCAAAGCTAAGGATTCACTTACACCTTGACATGTATGAAACTTCCTAATGATAATTCAAATTATCTAAGAGTATATATGAGCTCTCAAGACATCTAAGAAGTCTCTCAAGTGTCATTTCCTTCAAGAAAACAAAGTAAACTGTATGGGTCTAAAAACTAGGAGCATGTCTCGGCCAAGAGAGGTCTAGCCATCTAAGGAGTGTTTTGAATTGTTCCAAGTCTAAAATGGGATTAGATATGATAGAAGAGCATTAATGAAATGTGAACACTGTATTTTGTCTGAGTAAACTTCAAAAATAATAACAAAATCAAAGAAGCAAAAAAATATAAAAAAGACTTCTTTTCCCTTAAATCTCTAAAACCTAAATAACTCAATCAAAAAGGAAAAAAAGAAAACCAAAAATTGAAAATTGAATTAAAAAAATAAAATCGAATAACGAAAAGTCAAAAAAAGAAAAAATACGACAAATTTGAAAAAAAAAGATAAATAAATAAATAAAATGAATAAATAAATTTAAGAAAAAGATTAAAACACAGGAACCTTGTGTTTTGATCTAGCCCCCTCTCATTGCTACATTCACTGCCACCAGCAGAAGACATCGAGGCAGAAAACAATACATAAAAGGGAAACGGGACGGAGGCGAAGATCAGACCAACGTCTTAAAGGAATATGAGAATAGAATGAGCAGGGAAACATCTCAGAAAAGCCAACAAAGGGAGCAACAGAGGGTTAACAGTGTACTTGAGGCATTGACCTCCCCTCATGTCCCTGTCACCATCAAAAGTCGAGAGAAGGAAACACAAAAATGGAAGAGGGAGACAGAGACGAGGATTGATGGAGGAAGAGAAAATATCAGAGGAGGAGAAGCATCTTAAATTAGAAAGAAAGGAGGGGCCTTGCTTAACGTTTCAACTGTAAAAAAGAGGAGGAGCCTCTAACCTTTCTCGGGCAGACTCTAGTGAAAAAAAAAAAGGTACGAGCTAAGAGGCCAAAAGAGGGAGAGATTAGGAGAGAGCTTGAAGGGTTTCTTTAGAAAATTGGTTTCGAATTGGTGGAGAACTAAAAGAGTAGAAGAGAGACGGAGGATCGAGAGTGAGAGGAGATTGGGAGATTTTCATATTGAGAGGCGAGGAAATAGATAAACAAGTGGAAAAAGGGAGCGATTGAGAGCTTGAATTGAGACTCAAGTTTCATCTTTGAAACTTGATTTTAGGAAGAAACTGAGAGTAAGAGATTTAAATTCATCACTAGCTTGGATTAGTACTAGTTTCTTTCTAAGCCTCATATTGTTATTTGTTTTTCTAGGAAAGTTTGCTGACTTAATAGTTCTATTCCCTTTTTTTTTTTTGAATTAAAGTTTGTTGAATGTTAGCATTTGTTGTTGCCAGTTGGTATAAAGGGTAATTTTTTAGCTTCGTCTCTGTTCCATATTGTTCCATATTGCTATTGTGTATTATTAGTACATGAATATTGCCCCCGTTTAGTAGATTGGGATGATTTTATTATAGAAGATGGAAATGTCAAAGGTCCATAGTGTGCTGCAGCATGACTGGGTATGCGGGTAAAGTAGGTAATTCATATGATATTCGGTATTGTTCACCTTAGTTAGGTCATTGTAGTGGATGAGTATACGTCTCGAGTTGGCATTTACATGAACTGAATTGTTTGATTTCTAAAGTCTATTCAGGTAATGACAAAAAAATGTTGGAGAGCATAATCCATATAACTTGTGGGTAAATTTTGGACCATGAAGGATGAACTACTATACCTTATTTCTTTGTTTTGCTTGTTTTTTTTTTAATGTACATGTGACCCATGATTTGGAGGTTCGTGGCTTGATGAAAGCAACTGGGTAGTAACCATAATTGGATTCCAATTGGGGTAACACTATTTTTATAGCCCCAGATTATTTATTTTAAGAAATTGCAGTCCATAGTCGTGACTTGGCAAGCATGAAGGGATATGTTTCGTTTACGAATTTCTATTTACCATGATGTGTCCATGTTTTATATGTTGTTAAATCAGTGCTAAGTTGCCAATTGAAACCACTAAATGAATGATCTGTTCACTTTAGTTAGTTCAATGATATAGTGTGCCCTGTGATCTCTTGAATATGGTTGTTGAATATTTGGAAAGACATACAAGTTTGTACCATCATATTTAATTAGATTTGACCCTACTTGATTTTATATTTTTGGAATTGTTGTGTGAAATTGTGATATTTTTGCATGAGATAAAATCATTTTGCATTGAGCATGATTGAGGAGCATGAAGAAGCTGATGAATATAGTGGCAAGTAAGGGATTGGAAACGGGCTCTTCTAAATTCATGACTAGTGGAAGCATATGGCATGGTGAGCACCTAAAGATGAAGCAGCACAGGCCAGATTAGGGGGAGGAGCAGGAAATGGAGAAAGGCAAAATGCAAACAAGTTATTTATTGCAAATTCCCATTCCTTTCATTTTTGTGATCATTGTTTGAAATAATGTGCTATGTGTTTGATTGTACACGTGACACACACTATCACAAATTATTGGATATTAGTACATATTCTGATTTCATTTTATTCTATTTTATTTTGAGTTTTAGAGTTGTCGTGTGAGATCTTGTGTCTCCTCAGGCGTTTAAAGGTTATCTGAGGTTGTGTGTGATAATAAGTCTTTTTAGTTACCTAGTTGGGTTATCAAATGTTTTTGTATAAAGTTTGAGTTTCAATAATTAATACATTTAAAAAAAAAGGTAAATCTTCAAAGAAAAAAAAGAAAAAAGAGTTTCCAAACAAAATGAATTGTTTTTTTAGAAAGTAAATTATACTTCTTTCCAAATAAAAAAGAGTTCAAAAATTAATAAAAAATATATAATTTTTGAAAAATCAAATAAAGTTTCCGAATCCAATTCCAAAAAAAGAAAAGAAAAGAAAAGAAAAAATAAAAAAGAAAGTATATTTCAAAAGTCTAAGAAAAGAGAAAAAGGAGGAACCATAGGTTCAAAAAATCTTTTTCGACAAAATTTATTAAAAATCAACTTGGATTTCAAAGATTTATCTTGTTTTAAGGTTCCTTTCCAAAAATCAAAAGTAATACTTCAAAAATTCAAAATCAAATCTTTTTTTTTAGTTTGTCTTTTCAAAAAAGGAGGGGTTAAAAGTAAAAATAAAAATAAAAACAAACAAGAAATTTAAAAAAATAAACAAACAAAAAAAAACTGACCAAGACAAAAACAAAATACCAGAAAAAAGGAAAAAAAAAGTTAAAAATACAAGAAAAGAAAGAAGTAAAATTAACTTAACCTTTATTAAATCAAACTACATCAACTAATTTTAAATTTATTTTATTTGTAAAGGGAGAAGTGATTTTTATTTTTTTTATCTTTTCACCAAAAAAGTAAAAATAAATAAAAATAAAAAATAAAGAAAATAAAAGAATAAGAAGAAAAAAAACAAAATTAAACAAAAACAAAAATTAGAAAAATAAAATAAGAAAAAAACAAAACAAAATAATAAAAATAATAATAATAATAATAATAATAATAATAATAATAATAAAAAGCAAAAAAAAAACAAAAATTTAAAAAAAAAAAAGAATAAGAGGAAAAAAAAAAAGAACAAAAAGAACTAAACCAAAAAGGCAAAAAACAAAATAACAATTAATAAACACTAAAACAAAGTTTTCAATTACTTTGAACTATGTAGACTTTGATCTCTTCTGAAAAGTACGTAGGCCTTAGGTTCTCATCTTAGGTCAAATCCGTCCTTGTAAATAAATATTTCTTTTCATTTTATTTCCTTAGTTTCTTTTCATTTTATCTCACTTTTTGAATTTCTTTCTGTTTTATTTTACCCTTAATTTTCTTTCCTCCTTGTTTTGTATGTGATTTGTTAGAGGAATTAAAATATTTTAGAGGCCATATTAATTTTGCACAACTAACTTAGAGTAACCATTCTTAAGAACGGGTGTAGTGGAATGCCTCATACTTTTCCCACTCACAATCAACTCTCAAATCCAAATATAGTTTGCAAACTATTTTTCTTAAAATTTTTTTTAAAGTTTTGCCTTTTAAAAAATAAAATTTTTGTGGTGACTCTACTATTTTTACTTGGATTTTGGTTTTTTCTTTTATTTGAAAATTGAAAACTCTTTTAAAGAGAAAATAATTTCTTTTTCTAAATTGGGTGTGACAGGAAGTCTTGAAAAAATTTGAGAAACCTTAGTTTGTGAGATGGAGATGTAAGCTTCATAATGAGATATAAAGAAGCAACTTATTACTAAGCTCCTTAAAATGAATTTATGATGACTCCAAGGAGTTTAAATGGAGTTAAAGGACTTAGATTGAAGGAGAAAATAGAGCCAAGATATTGAATTCCTATAGTTGCTTTATTATGTCTTGTATGGAAGCATAGTGAAGCCATATGAGAAAGTGGCTTTACACAGAGCTTACATCAGACTAAAGTTTGTTCCTATAATTGATTCATGTCTTATTTGATGTGTTTAGGCTAAGAGAATCTAGTGCCTCTAAGTTTTAAGTGTGTGGCCAAGATAGGGGAAGAAATAAGCAAGGGAAAAGCTTAAGATTTTGTTTCAAGGTAGCTATCTAACCTTTCTCTTATGCATTGTTGGATGTTTTCTTGTCTTTGAGTACTTGTATGTATATTTATACTATGAGAAATGTTTCTAGCTATTACTTATATGCCATGGTACCATCATATTCTTAAAATATGTTTTATGGATGCAATGTGGATTGAATGGGTTAGTAAAACTAAAAGTTCCTTAGCAAAGGTGAGGACAAGCCAAAAGTTCTTAGAATTGGGTGAGACTAAGCCAAAAGTTTTCAGCAATTTGAAACTTAGTGAAAAACCCATTGAAAATGAGTGAGGCAAAACCAAAAGTCCCAAAGGAAATGGGTAAACTTAAATCAATGCCCTTGAGAGCTCGTGTATGATATGAATGAGTTTCTTGAATATGGAAAATTCCTTATGTATGTTTACTAATAGCCTGTATGCCATACATGTATTCTTTGACATGTTTTAGCATCCATTATGTATGTTTGAAAGGGTAAAGAGCTATTGGGGCCCTTAGAATTTCACTTTTCCCTCTCTAATGTCTAACTTGGTTTAAGTGAGCCAAATGGACCAAGAAAAGGGAGCCAACCACCTTAAAATGCAACACTTTGACAAAGGAATGGATTTTTAGCTGTTTTGATGACATATTAATGTCAAAATATGTAATCGCATGATATATATATGATGTAGGCTCTTGAACATGTCTAAAAATATATAATGATAATGTATGTATGAATTTTAGAACCAAATGAATAGATATATGGATTTTTGACACCTAGGTTTTATGATGTGCATGTGTATTAGCATGAGTGGCATAGTGAGATTGAACTCTATGATAATTTAAATCATTTGGCTTGCTTCCCTAGACCATATTTGTGCTATGAGACATGCTCAAGTAGCCATGGTACATTAAGAAGGCCATTTAGTGCCTTAAGAACCATGTTAGATTTCAAAATTAACTAAAACTTGAGCTGAATCAAAACCAAATGGATGAATTTTTTTATGAAATTTAGCTAGCAAGTGGGACTTATCTAGAGCTTTTCACAAAGCTAAAGAGAACCTAATTTGGAGATCTAAAGAATTTATTATGAATTCTCAAAGTCAGCCAAATTGTGCATAATGGTAAGTGACACTATTCATTTAGTCAATTTGTATTTATGTGTCACTTATGAGTCCAATGATATTCGATGACTATGAAATTTTATAAGCATGAACTAGGCACCATAAGCTTTCTATAATCACTGAGATCACCTCATTAGGAGTTTTGTAGAGGGAGAAATAAATTTTTGAAAGTTTAGGTCTTGAAGTTGTTCGAGAAGCAACTTGAGTTATTTCATTGCTTTTCTTAGGCTAAATGCAGTTGTCTTGGTCTAAAATTATTTTTATTCATAAGTTAACATCTAGAGCTTTCCAAAAAGGTACATATGTATGATTTTGATTTTTCTAGAATTAGTTATGAATTTTTAAAATTTATATAAAAAATGGTGACAACAAACCTAAGAGCAAACTTCCATTTTTCTGATGTATGGTTCCAAACGGGAAATGAATGAGATGAAATGTAATGTTTCTAATTTGTATGGATTTGTTATGATGGGAAATTGATATTGATGAGTTTATATGGTTCATGAAATATGAAATAAAATTTTTGGGCCTTACGTAACATAATATATGCCATTAAATATGTTTATTTTCCTTGCAAATGTATGAAATCAAGTCTTGTAATATAATGGAAAGGCAGAAAAGTTAAGGTATTACACATGGGATAATGAAAGGAAGGCACTCACTCATACACACCATACAGTTTTCATTTTCATAAGCTCACAGTACACTCCATGGCATTCTCACTTATATACACATAGCACTCTCCATTTAATCACATGTAATGCACGGGTTTGTGAGGAGAAGAAGCTGAAGCATGGGCTCAAGGAGGCACGTAGAAAGCTACATCCATTTACATATAGCAAATGGGGGGCCCACTCCATAAACTCATCACAGTTTTGTTTCACTAAGGAAGCATGTAGCAAATCCAATGGACTCACACAAGCACATAAGAAGTAAGGGTAGTAAGCAACAAATATAGCCATGGGCCCAGAAGCATAAAGATGTAGAAGCTATAAGTACCATGGGATTGAAGGGGATTATGGAGCCAAAACATGATTATCAAATGGGGGTTCATAGGATTTTGAGAGGGCTTAACACGTAGGGAAAGAACATGATAAAAAGAAAGAGAAGAAGCTTATGTAGGGTGTAGAATGTGATTTAGTCTTAAGTCCCACCAGGTTCTCTCTCATCCATTGCACATGATACACACACCACGTTACCCATATGCACATAAGGGAAGAATTCATGTGAAAGAGGAGGGACTCTCGAGTTCACTAAAGGAGCAGCTTATGTGAAAGATTTTGTATATGGAAAAGATTAAATAAAGCACGTGAGAATGAAGATGAAAGGGGAGGCTTAAGAAAAATAGTAAAAGGAGGTCCAGACATCCATCCATCTCATTTAGCACTCATCTATTCATCATCCAAGAGTCATGACTCCACTCCATTTTTCTCCTCTATCAATTTTCACTTCATGAACCACTAAATTCATTTTGTGACTAGATAGGAGGAAGACTTTGGATTGAAACTTGAATCTATAAAGATTAGCAAGGGATTTCGGCTGAGATTTATATTTCATTTTTCCTCTCTTTCTACACCATTTCTTGTTCATGCACTTACTTGGTTAAGTTTATAATTAATTAAGATTGGTGTTATTTGTAATTAGTGGCTAGTTAAACATTAATTAGGAGAGTATTTGATGATTAATAAATTGATTTAAGTACTGAATTTTTTTCCAATTTTTTATGTATGTAATTAAGGAGTTTGATGAAATGCATGTTAGAAAATTGTGTGCTTAATGTTTGAATTGAGGTTTCTTTGGAGTTTAATTAGTTAATTGAACATCCTATAGTGAAAATTCAGAGGTTAATTAATTAATTAATTACTCAATTTAAGTGTTCAAAGATCTTAATCACAAGAATTAGTAATTTAATATGGAGTTGAAATCTCAATCAACATCAAATTACTAGTCTTTTGAATCTTGTATGATAACTCAAGATAAATTGTCATGAACACAAATAGCAACTCTTGGACCAAAACCAATAATAATTGAATTAGAATGAAGATATTGGATATCAAGGGATAAATCCAAAACTAGTCACATGTCTATCATTTACTTTTTAATTCATGTAATTTAGTTAGTAGTTAAGAAATTTTAATGAAATCTAATTCTAGTAAGTTAAATTCAATTAAAACTCCCTACAACTAGGTAACTTTTAGATTTTTTTACACTTAAAGGCTTAATTAAATATTGAAATATATTTTCAAGGGAAACAATCTAGGTTGCACTGTGTACTGGAAATTTTATTCAACCTAATTTTATTTGAAGTTGCTCAACACAATCGTCAATAGTCGTATTCACTAAAAAAGTCAAATTCAGGTCCCCAAATTTGAATTGTCATAACTCTTTCAAGTTTTGTCTAATTTGGATGATTTTCTAAAAAGCTAGTTCGACAAGCTTTCTATTTATGTATGGCTTGAAGCTATTGGTGCCTTGTGTGAGGAAGGCTAGCCTACAATTCTACTCCTAATCAATCTAGACATGATCATCATAACAAAGGAAAGCAATTAATCAAGCCAACCTAACTCTAATGCCAATGTTAGAAATCATTCAAGATAGGTTAGGATATTTACCTTTGCAACGAATGTGTCTTTCAAATGAATTGTACCACATGGTAAATTACAATCACATATTGTACTTTGATCTTAAGTTTATAGTAGAGACACCTTAAACCCTCTGTCTCTGTGCGAGTCTAATAATTTTCAAATTTGTTTAGAAGTTCCTCCCTAATGTCCTATTTATAGACCTTTCAAGTAAAGTCTTAATAGGATACAACTTTTATTGAACTGATAAGATATATCCAACTAATAGGATTTGTTTTTTCATTTTAAATTTAAATATTACTTTTAGATAATTAATTATCTCGACTACTTTTGAGATAATAACAAATTGTTCTGATGACAAATTATCATCTTGGGTAAATAAACCAACGTAAATTATTTAGAACACAATTTGTTAACTGGTTCTCCCTTTGATATATGATTTTATATTAAACTTTGATCAATTTCTCTTTCAATGGAATCCTTCTATTTCGTTTAAAATTAAAAAAAAAAAAAGCTTCAACAAGGGTCCAATATTACATGATTATTAAAAGTAGTGGAAGACTATTCGAAAAAGTTGGGGACCATCAAACACAATTAACCCACAATTTTCATTACTAGTAAAAGAAGTGGAAGACATGGAAAAAGTGAAAGACATGACAACTCTAATGGTTTTAGTAGAAAAGAAATAAAAGAAATTGAAATATAATATTAAACTTGGATAATTTTCTCTTTCAATGAACCCTCTATTTTGTTTAAAATTTTTATCTTTTAAATTAATTAGTACTTGCACACTTTATTTTACCTTACTCTTGATTCTACAATTAGCACGTATATGGTTACCTTGTTGGCCACTCATCTACAAAGGGGATGACATTTTTTATGCAAATTATTCTCTAGTTTATTAAGAGGTTTGATGGGTGTTGAAACCACCAAAAATAATTTTCTACTCTCAAAATATTTTTTATCGTAAATAGAGTGAATAAGGTCGTACTTCATAGAGATTAACTAAATTATTTAATTCAAAATTAAAATATAGAAAAAATGAGAGAGATTTTTCTTTTTAATAAAATAGAAATAAATAAATTCAAAAAATATTTTTAAAAAGAATTTAATACAAAAAATTTTCAACCAAGGTTTATTTAAGATTTAGCTCAACCAATTAGATCATTGAAAACTCCAAAAAAAAATTCTCTTTTAAAATAGATTGATTATAAACATTAATTAACTCTAATGTTTTACTTTTCCTTAAAGAGGTTTAAAGGAAACAAGTTTTTCAATTAAACCTTATTCATTAATTAATCTTAAATGACTCTCATAATTTAAATTATGAATAGTATTAAAAATAAGAAAAGTCATCAATCACCATTCAATAATATATATGCTCACATGTTTAAAATAGAATAAATATTTTTATTAACATACAAAGACAATTTTGGTTCATCAAAAGTATTGAATTACTACTCTATTGAATCTAATGAACAAGTATGGACTCATAAAATTAGATAATATTAATTATTCAACTAAAATAAGATATCAATTTAAATTTACTGAATAATAATGTTATAAAAATAGAAAATATTTCAATACTTATGAAGAGAAAAACAAATAAATCAATATTCTCACAAATTGCTTATTGAGTCAAACCCTCAATAATCTTAACTAGGAAACTATAAAATTAACCACTCATAACTTTGAAGAACTCAAGAAAAATTCTACAAAAATTTGTAAAAAGTTAGGAAAAAAATGAAGAGAACATATGAAAAGAAAGGAACAAGAATAAATCTTGAATATGAGTTATTCTTTGTTTGCCCTCAACCTTTCCTTTTATGGGTCTTCTTTGTCATACCTCTATCTTTATCTTCTTTTTAAAATCTCAAAAGGCAATATAGATAAGTCTTCTTTGCCACATTTTTACCTTTATCTTCTTTTTGTACAAATATTGAAAAGAGAATATGGATAAGCTATATAATAAAATTATCTTTATTTTCTCTAACTAACTATGAAAAGAGATATATATAAAATTAGTTTATTATCCATATAATGTCTAAAATTTATATTACTTAAAATCTTAAAATTATGTCTATAATTGTGTAAAATATACTTATCAAGGTATTTAAATTACACCTTTTATTTATTTATTTTAAAAATATGCATAAACTCATTTGATTAATTTTTTTAATTCAGAATTTGAAGTTGTTATGCAATATATTTTTTGAAATTTTATTTATAAATTTTTCATTGAAAATTATAATGTTAATTTATTATTAAATTTATGACATTGTTTATTTTTATAAATATTTTTAATTACTGTCTTTTATTTGGTTAATCTTAAAAATTATTTCATTAACATGATTTTTGTGATTAATAATTATTTTTTAATCAAATAATTTTTCAATTTACTAAATTTGAGAAATGATTATTTATAGTGTCTGTATACATACATACATATATATATATATATATATATATATATATATATATATATATATATATATATATATATATATATATATATATATATATATATATATATATATTTGTTACATTATATGAGTAATAAATATAAGAGTATTTAGTTCAAAAAAAATATAATTGTTGTTTATATTTTGTGGTATGAGAAATAAATATAACACATCTTTTTATCTTAATGGAAGCAAGTGTAATTTTTCAAAATAAAAGTAACGATTGTATAATTTGAATATTTTTGAAAGAAAAAGAAGAGAGTAATCTATTTTTTATTTTTTCTATTGGAAAGAGATACCTACAAACAGTGTAAGGAGATATCAGAGTTAGGCGTGTTTATCAGACTGTTTCTCATTCCATACTGGTCAAAATATGGACTCTATCTATATCTATGCAAAACCACTGAATATTGGGTGCACATTATAGTCTGTCTCTCAGAACTTGTGGTTTCTTATGTTGATTTGTCATATATATAACACTTGGCCCTCTTGGGTTACCGCCTATAATTATATTGCAATCAATTAAACTAACCTGGAAAGCCTGTTTGTGCAACTAAGAAATTACAACACTATGATTAGAATGAGTTATACTTATTCTTCACTCGTCAACTTTTAATGTCAATGATATCTGCGGCAAATTGATGAATAAAATTAGTACATCGAAAGGAAATTGGTGTAGTAACATCCCTTGCGAAGATCCATGCTAATTCATGTAGTATTTTCATAAGCAATACATTCCACTGAGTTTCTCTGATTTATTTATTTATTTATTGTAAGTCATTTTAAAGTGTTGTAGGCTTACAAATATTTAATGGAATTGGCATATCAAATCTTAAAGTTAATTAAGGTGA
Source organism: Erythrophleum fordii (assembly GCA_032878935.1). Classification (NCBI taxonomy): domain Eukaryota; kingdom Viridiplantae; phylum Streptophyta; class Magnoliopsida; order Fabales; family Fabaceae; genus Erythrophleum; species Erythrophleum fordii. The sequence goes on along the minus strand of JAVQMF010000058.1, from coordinate 24,336,267 downwards.
TGTTAAATGATGAATGGTGGAACACAAGGCCTTTCATATAGCTTTATTAGCTACTAATTAAATATTGGCCATGGAAATTAAAGATGAAGATGAGAAGAATGGAAGCTTCATGGTGGGTTGGTTTAATGACCCCCACATACTAATTAATTATCATTTGAGAGGATGAAAGATTTGCTTGCGTGAAAGATTGGGTCGCCACCACAAAGTTTGGGGGAAAAATTTTTTTCAAAGGCAGTGGGAAGTGGAAACTCAAGACTCATGCTTTTCCAGGTCAATATAGTTAAAATTAAAAATTGTTTTCGCAATTCATAAATTATAAGGAAATACCAATATCATGATATTTTCTCTCATCATTGTAAAAACTGAGATCAAACATTATTTGTCATGACTCAATTTCTGAGCCATGTCTAGCGCGTAAGCTAAATTAATCTGGTGATTGGATTAGCCTAACAAGCCTAAACATTTTATAGTCAACTATTATATAATATATTTAAGATAACCCATGCAACCTACAAGTTTTGAAAAAAAAAAAAAGTTTTATTTCATTGCGTCATTAAGGGGTTACCGAAAATCCGACAACATCTCCCTTTAAAATTGGATATCCCTACCTGTAAAATAAATCAAGCTAGTACTAACACCAATAACAACCAATTACATACAACCAAAATACTTAGTTAAGGAAACATAAGCAATGTTTACACATTCTAAGTGACCGTATAACATATACTAATTCCAAAATATATTTTTCTACATCTAAGTGCCATCACATTATAAAGTCTGACACAGTCTCACAAAACTAAACATGTACTCTAAGGGTCTAGTAGCTTATGAGCTCCCAGATCACTTCCTCATTTACTTGCTAGTCTGAAAAATAATGAAAAAAGAGGAATAAACCTACCACTGGCTCAATAAGTGTATAAATAATAAAGTGCACAGGTAGGGAAACAAGTGCAGGCAAGAGTTTTTAAAAATAAATGATTATTGAATAATTTAACTAATAAAAATTTTAGATAAAATGAGAAATAATTATTTAATAAATAAATAAATAAATTTTTAGATAAAATTCATATTTCCTAAGTATAAGAAAAATATTATGAAAATAGATATCATAGAGAGGAACTGAATCATCAAATCATAGCATTATATATCTTGGCCTTTCTTTGGATCCATCTCATTTTATCACTTTAACAATATACATCTAATATATCAGATCGTAGTACTGGATATATCACATCATAGTGCTATCACAATTTACAATTTATCCAAGGTGCACCTAAGCCTTTATCTCTGCTAACAACTACGGGGTCCTAACTAGATTCCTATTCATTATATAAAATAAAATAATTAAAATAAAATCCCTTCAAATAGCATTTAACTATAAAAAAATAACTAAGAAACTAAAGAAGTAAATAAATAATTAAATAAGATAAGTTAACCTTTAATATAATCACTATGACATATGAAACTACAGAACAACATAAAATACTCCCCTCATCAGTAAATATATACACACTACTACTTTCTTTCCACCCAATTTATTCTTTTGCATTTCACAAGGATATATCACGCCACATTTCAATTATCAATTTGCTTTAATAAATTTATTAAATCATCATATGAATATATATATGCTCATTTTGAAATTTTGAAAACACCAATTTTTTTCTCCAAGGAATAGAGCATATAAATTATACAATTGAAATCTTTACTATTGAAATATGAAATGGAATGAAATAGATATGCCACCCCATTATCTACACATTTACCAGTTGGGACTAATAATATAAGTCCCAAATCTCTATTATTTAGTGCAGAGTCCTAATTGAATGAGTTTCTCCAGTATCACCTAAAATTATAACCAATATAAATTAATTATGTTGATCACTCTAATTACATCCATAATTATTTACATAATCTAATATACTCCCTAAAACATAAATCCTTAAATTTTCATATACCTTTTTATCCTAAATACTAACCATAAATTTGGAGTTTTTTAATCTAAATTTCCATAAATTAAATTAGATTTAAAACTTACTTCATACTACATGATAGTTGAAGATAGGAGTGGCAATTTGTCATTTTAATGATTTAATAGTGAAATCCAATTGTCCAGCCACGACAGCCACAAGACGGAAGGAAAGAACTAAAAATTTCAAAAAGGAAATTGAATGGAAAAAATAGGGAAACAATAAAGGGAGGAAACCATTGGCACAAGAAAGAAAAGAAATTAACATCAATGACTTCCTTTCTTTCTTTCTTCCCCTTCTTCCTCTCTTGATTTTTTTTTTTAAACCCTCATGGTGGTTCACGGTCAGCCAAAATAGCAGAACTTACCAATGACTGAAGTTAGTCGGAGCTCCATGGAGATGGTTGCATGATGGTTGAAGATCCACGGGTGTAGCGTTGAAGGAAGAATGGGAGAAGAACAAAAAACAGAGAAGAAAAGGAAGCTTAAGAAAAGGATGCTGGAAGTGGCCAGTTTCGGCAGGGGGAAAAGATGAAGAAAAGAAAGTGGAAGAATATTTTATTCTTTAGCTCAAATTGTATTAATGCCCCCAAGCTAAAATTGCTCTTTTGCCTCAAAAGGTTTTTATGCACTTTAATATGATTCTTAAGATATTTTAAAAAAGATTTCTAAAAAAATGTATAAATTCTAAAATTAATTTAAAAATATTTAGTCTTTATTTTAATAACTTAGAATAATTTATTTTATTTTATGGTATTATTATTAATTTTTTTAGGTATTACAATTATAGTATAATTAATTGTAAAAATTAACTGATTAAAACATTGAAATTGAGAGCACAGATTGTGCGGTATGTAAAATCTTAACTAATGTTAACTAGAGATGATGTTTAATTTGAACTGCGAGAATGATGGACACTATAAAAAAATAGATTTTTAGTGACGAGTTTTAGTGGCGACTAAAAATTTGTTGTCGCTAAATCTATACTTTTAGTGGCGACCTTATTATATTGTCACTAAAAATAGTCACTAAAAATCATTATTCATTTTAGCAAATTTTTTAGTGGCGACACAAAAAGGTCGCCACAAAAAAGTTGTCACTAAATAACTTTTAGTGGCGACATGAATATGGTTGTTACTAAAAGTAACTTTTCATGACGATAATTAGTCGCCACTAAAAGTTATAAAAATTTTTTTTTTTATTTAAGAATTTTTATAGTAAGACTTTTAGTGGCGATGCTAAGTCGCAACTAAAAGTAACTTTTAGTGGCGACTCTTATATTTCGCCACTAAAAATATCTTTTAGTGACAATATATAATCACTACTAAAAGTTTTAACACGTTTATTTATTTATTTATTTAAAAATGGTTATACAAAAACTTTAGTGGCAACCAACGTCGCCACTAAAATCCACTTTTAGTGACGACCTGTTTAGGTCGCCACAAAAAGTTTGATAATTTTTTTTTTAATTTTCATTATTGAGATTTGAAATGAAGACCTAAAATAAATTACTTTTTCTAATTTATTATTTTTTTAATTTAATCCTTTTGTCTTTTTTTTTGGTTTTTTATTTTTAATAATAATGAAATCTTAATATAATTTTAGAAGTTAAGAAGTTCAATATTAAATATTAAATTTTAATCATGGGTAATTTTATTTTTTAACGAGAAATAACTTCTAAAATATTTTAAAAAGTATGTAATTAGTAATTAAATATTTAAAATTTATTTATTTTATTATTATTTTTAATATAAATAATTTAAAAAATATATTTAATTATCATCAGTTTGACCACACCTTATAACTGTCCCAAAATCCCTTATTCAACCTAAAGGCGATGAGTTATTATTTAATTTTCTAATATTATTTCAATTTATGTTAATTTTAAGTATTTGTATAATTAACTAATAAATATTCAATTTTTGTAGATTTAAACCAAATAATAATGAAGTTCAAGCAAGGATAATAAATATTTTTAAAAATAAATATGAAGATCCTTGGAGTAGTTGGAAAGATGTTCCTTCTGAATATCAAACATTATGGTTTGTTGAATTTAAGGTAAATTTTGTTTCTTATATTTTTTTATGTAATCATAATATCATGTATTTTTTATTTTTATAATTATAATCTTTAATTTTTTTAGAAGTATTATGAGTGGAGTTTTGACGACAATGATAAAATGTGGAAGAATTAGAAAAAGAAAGTGGTTGATCGACTTAGAGATTTAATTGGTAAAGCACGAAAGACAGGAAGAAAGCCTAATTGGATTAGCGAATCCATTTGGGAAGAGTTGTATGCAAAATGTAATACTTCAGAATATCAATCACTCCGAGAACAGATGAGAAAGAATGGAGCTTCTAGTTCTGAGTTTGGTTCATCATTACATACTGGGTGATCTATATCAATGCTTGAACATGTCAAAAGATTGGTAATCAATTTTATTTTTATAAATATTTATTTATAATTTTAAATGTATATTTATCTATTAATATTAATTTTTATTTTGCAGGCACAAGAATTAGGAAGGCCACTAAGATATTCTGAGGTCTTTTTAAAAACTCATCAACATAAAGGAGTTTGGATTGATAGAAAATCTCAAACTATTTATGTAATTATGATTTTATTTTTAATTTATATTTGTAATTATAATTTTATTTATAAAATTTTTACTTATTTTGTTATTTACTTTTCAGGATGAATATATACGTCTTAAAAATTTATGTGAATGCAGAGGAGAGAATGTTTTAGAATTAGATTTATGGCTACAGGCTGCTGGAGGAAAAAAAAAAGGTTCAATTTATGGTATTGGGAGTATGTCTGATAATATATTAGGAAATCCTATGTCTAGATATACTGATACTCAATATCCATATATCCTCACTCTTTGTATACCCAAGAAATTGTGAGAAATGAATTTATAACTTTGGCTCAACAAACCCATGATGCCCAACTTGAAGAACAAAGATTACAAATTGAATAGCTTCGACAAGAATTAGATGAATTCAAGAGTATTATTCAACATCTTTCACAACAACAACATCAAGATGATGCTCGGCTAATTTTTTTTTATAGACCATATATTTCTCATTTAGATAATGAGAATATAGATGATAATGTCAATGAGAATGAAAATAATTGTTAAATTTTGCAAATTTTATGTAATATAATATATGTAATTAAATTTTATGTCAATGAGAATGAAGACGACTTTTGGTGGCGACTATGGAAAATTGCCATGAAAAGTCTCCATTCCAATTTTTTTGTGAATAATAATATCGATGGCAACTAATTAGTTGTCACCAAAAGTGACTTTTTGTAGCGATTATTAAAAGATGACATCAAGAGTCTCTTGTCTCAAGCATGTTGTGAGTGAGATTTGCTTGCAACTAAGTAGTTGCTAACAAAAGAGACTTTAAGCAATGTTTATTGTGATAATATTGGTAGCAAATATATAATTGCCACCAAAAGTGGGTTTAGGTGGCGATTATTGATTGTCACCACTAAAGGTCCCTTCTTAAATATTGTATGTGTGTGATTACTAATTGATTACTACTAAAAAGTCACATTGGATAACAACTTTGGTCCCCTTATTAGATATGTTGTGTCTGGGAAGCTACACATAAGACTATAGGCAATAACTAATTGGTTGGCACCAAAAGTCACTTCGGTGTTGATATATATATATATTACTTTATATATATAATAAATTTAAAATAATTTAACTTAAGTCATTTTTAACATGAATTATAAGTATATTATAATGTAATAAATATATAAATAAAATATAGATAATTTTAAAAATAATTTTTTTAAAAAATATGGATAAGTTTAAAATAAATTTATTTTCTTCTCTTATTTGTTATTAAAAAATATAAAAAGGTTATAATATTATTATAATAATACATGTTTATAAATTAAATAGTACAATATAATGTAATAATGAATTATATATTATATAATAATAATAAAATTGTTTATATTCATATGTATATTTTTCCTTTTATGTGTGTGTGTATATATATATATATTTGAAAGGAGTGTTAAAAAAATAGCTTTTAGATAGTCATTATATATGTGTATATATGTGTATGTGCAATTGAATTAATTGTTATGGGCAAAATAATGATTTCTCTGGTGGTGATGAGGGAACAATTTCAAAATAGACATTAATACATTGATGAGAGAGTTTATGCGATAAAATATTTGGAAATATGTAATAATTCACATTTTAATAGATTACAATTTTTTTTTGAAAATTGTAGAATAAATTGAAGATAATGTTGATGATGTGGAATTGCGTGGACGGATTCAAATAAATTAGTTTGGTTATTAATTAATGGGTGAAATTTGAAAGTTGACAGTGACTTGAAATGGGCCATGGCACCAATAAGAGTCCAAAAAGCAAGACCCGACATGTACGGATGGATATGGACAAGTTTTATTCAGTTTGTCAAACAAAAAGTGGTGCCAGCGCAAGACTTGCTTAAAATGTCCCATGACTTATCTTTAAAGATATTATTTTGGTTACAATACTAGATGATTGAATTCAATTTTTTTATTAATTATTTGTATTTTTGTTGCATTTTTAATTTTTAATTAATCTTAACTTAACTGAAATTTGAATTTAAAAGTTTCAATCTTATATAGAACAACTCTAACGTTATCAAGCCAAAATGATACAAGATTTATCCTCTCCTTTTATATCTCAACCATTTTATTTTACTTGCTTAAAATGTCCCATGACTTATCTTTAAAGATATTATTTTGGTTACAATACTAGATGATTGAATTCAATTTTTTTATTAATTATTTGTATTTTTGTTGCATTTTTAATTTTTAATTAATCTTAACTTAACTGAAATTTGAATTTAAAAGTTTCAATCTTATATAGAACAACTCTAACGTTATCAAGCCAAAATGATACAAGATTTATCCTCTCCTTTTATATCTCAACCATTTTATTTTACTGTCTTCTTAAATCTAAATTTTCTTTAATTTTACTATACTACTTCAAATTACGTTAATTATTATTGATATTTATTTTGGTGAAATTTGCTTATTGGAGAGATTTATTTTCTCAAAAATAAGAGGTATGTATATATATATAATTTATTAATATATGTATGAAATATTTATGTAAATTATTAAATTTAAATAATTGCTTTGGTTTATATAAATATTATTAGTTTAGATTTATAAATGAAAATTAAAAATTGTGGTGGTAATAATAATTTAGGTGATATAAAGAAAATGTTATTTATTTGGTAATAGTTATTTTTTTAATATTTTTATTATGTTAAGATAATAAATTGTTAAGTATCATTGATTTATTTTAATTTCTAAGGATATTATTTTTTATGTCAATTTAATTTAAAACCTTTTTATAACATGAGTAAATTAAATAAAAATCAATTAATTCATATATTTCTATATATTCATTTAATAATATAATATTAATAAATAAATTAATACAAAATAGATTATCAATATTTTATAATTTTTTATTAATTACATATTTTTATTTATATATATTTTTTTTATTTATATAATTATTTTAAAAAAGACATCCTTCACATGAAAGTGTCTGTCACATCAAAAAGCCTTTCACGTGAAGGATTGAAATAATATATATATATATATATATATATATATATATATATATATATATATATATATATATATATATATATATTATTTAAAAGATAAGTATGAAAGATAAAGATTAAAGATATTTTTAGATAAAAATATCTATTTTTTTATTTTATATTTTATATCCTTATATATATTCCATATCTTCTCCTTTTGTTTTTTCAATCCTCATATTCAGATTTCTTTCTTATGCTTCTTTTCTTATTTTTAATTTATATTTGTAATTATAATTTTATTTATAAAATTTTTACTTATTTTGTTATTTACTTTTCAGGATGAATATATACGTATTAAAAATTTATGTGAACACAGAGGAGAGAGTGTTTCAGAATTAGATTTATGGCTAAAAGCTGCTGGAGGAAAAAAAAAAGGTTCAGTTTATGGTATTGAGAGTATGTCTGATAATATATTAGGAAATTCTATGTCTGGATATACTGATACTCAACATCCATCATACCCTCACTCTTCGTATATCCAAGAAATTGTGAGAAATGAATTTATAACTTTGGCTCAACAAACCCATGATGCTCAGCTTGAAGAACAAAGATTACAAATTGAACAACTTCAACAAGAATTAGATGAATTCAAGCGTATTGTTCAACATCTTTCACAACAACAACATCAAGATGATGCTGGGCCAAGTTCTTTTTATAGATCATATATTTCTCATTTAGATAATGAGAATATAGATAATAATATAGATGATAATGTCAATGAGAATGAAAATAATTGTTAAATTTTGTAAAGTTTATGTAATATAATATATGTAATTAAATTTGTATTAGATATATTTTCTTATTTTATTTAAATTTAATATCTTTATTTCATAACTTATATAATATTGTATATTATTTATTTATTCAATAAATTTCACAATTTATTAACTTATAATATGTGTGTGTGTATATATATATATATATATGTATATTAGTTTATTGTATATAATATATACATACCAAAATTGAATAATATATAATAACTTTTATATATATATATATATATATATATATATATATATATATATATATTAAGTTATAATATTTTGGATAGCAAAATTAGATGCCATGAATGTAATAAAATTACATTGTTAATAGACTCAACGATGGTAGGAAATTAGGCACGCGAATCAAACTTGCTAACTTGACCAATTTTTTCATTCCTTTCCATAAATTTCAAGCTTTCGGCATGATTAAACAAACCTTTGCTTATTATTATTATTACTTCCGATCAATTCCATTTTTAAAAATTTTTATACCACTGCATTTATTAATTATTATACTAAATATATGTAAACTAATTTTTAACAAGATAAAATAAAATATATACTTATTTAGTTATTAATAAACTACATTTTTAAAAATTAAATTTATACATATTTGCAAATTCATTAACTTTAAAAATTAAATTAAATTAAAAGAAATTACTTCTTACCATAATTCTGTGGAAAAATCTGACAGAATAAGCGACAGAAATTATAGGAAAAAATTACGACAAGCATAGTATGTATGAAATTTTGATAAAATTTTAATTCAATATGTGAATAGTGCCTTTCTACCCTGGATCTGTAGCAAATGAATAGTGCAGTGCCTTCTACCATGGATCTGTCGCAAATAAGCATATTCTAAATATTATAAATATCTATTAAGAATAAATGTATATACTATTTATTATTAATTCTAAATATTATAAACATTTACTAAATTAATTCCTACAAACTATTAGAGATTATTTATTAATAACCATCAGAAATGTAATTTTTTTAATTTTTAATTTATATTAAATAATTTTTTTCTGAAATTTATAATACTATTTATTAATAATTATTGTAGAAATTATTTTTTAACTATTTTAAATCAATTAAGTTATTAACATTATATTAGATTAAATGATTAAACATATAAATAAAACTAAAAATAAAAATAAAGATGAATAAGGGTAATTTTTTAATTTATTTAAATTTAATATTTTTATTTCATAACTTATATAATATTATTTATTATTTATTTATTCAATAAATTTCACAATTTATTAACTTATAGTATGTGTGTGTGTATATATATATGTATCTTAGTTTATTGTATATAATATATACATACCAAAATTTAATAATATATAATAACTTATATATATATATATATATATATATTAAGTTATAATATATTGGATAGCAAAATTAGTTGCCATGAACGTAATAAAATTACATTGTTAATAGACTCAACGATGATAGGAAATTAGGCACGCGAATCAAACTTGCTAACTTAGACCAATTTTTTCATTCCTTTCCATAAATTTCAAGCTTCCGGCATGATTAAACAAACCTTTGCTTATTATTATTATTAATTTCAATCAATTCCATTTTTAAAAATTTTTATACCAGTGCGTTTATTAATTATTATGCTAAATATATGTAAACTAATTTTTAACAAGATAAAATAAAATATATACTTATTTAGTTATTAATAAACTACATTTTTTAAAATTATATTTTTAAATATTTGCAAATTCATTAACTTTAAAAATTAAATTAAATTAAAAGAAAATATTTCCTACCATAATTCTATGGGAAAATCCAACAGAATAAGCGACAGAAATTGTAGGAAAAAATTACGACGGCTTAGGGTAAAATGTATGAAATTTTGATAAAATTTTAACTCAATATGTGAATAGTATCTTTCTACCATGGATCTGTCGCAAATGAATAGTGCCTTCCTACTAGGGATCTGTCGCAAATAGTGCCTTCTACCATAAATCTGTCGCAAATATGCACAAAATAATATAATATCTATTAAGAATAAATGTATATACTATTTATTATTAATTATAAATATTATAAACATTTACTAAATTAATTCGTACAAACTATTAGAGATTATTTATTAATAACCATCAGAAATGTAATTTTTTTAATTTTTAATTTATATTAAATAATTTTTTTCTGAAATTTATAATACTATTTATTAATAATTATTGTAGAAATTATTTTTTAACTATTTTAAATCAATTAAGTTATTAACGTTATATTAGATTAAATGATTAAACATATAAATAAAACTAAAAATAAAAATAAAGATGAATAAGGGTATTTTTTAATTTATTTGTAATCCAAAGAGAAAGAAGTATGAACATGTGAAACAAATGTGTAGGATAAAATGCCCTATGTATAACAAATTGGAAAAATTAGAATTAGAAAATTTAAATTGAAGGCTATAAATCTTAAATTTTAAAAATTATTTTAAAGAATTTAAAAATTAAGAATTTAAATTACATAGAAAAGTACTATAGTTCAAGATATCAAGTTAAATTTTTTTATCTTAAAATCTTTTACAATAATTTTAAATTTCAAAATTTTTTAATACAAATTATTTTTAACTTGATATTTTAATTATTTTTTCTTATAAATGTCTTGATTTGTTTAACTAATTTGTAAATTGTTTTTTTATAATTTTATAATTTTATAATTTAATATCTCTCATTAAATTTTTAACCATATTTTATTAAATTTTGATCATCTAACCATCATATATTATTTTAATATTTTAAATATGCATGATTAGAAATAAAAAAAATGAATAATAAAGATAGCTTAAATAATATATATACATATATATATATATATATATATATATATATATATATATATATGTATATATTACGTAATGCAACATGTTGGTATGTTAAGTTGTTTAATTAATGTAAATCATATACATTCAAATATTTAAAATAATATATGATTAACAACAATGAAAAAATTCAATAAAATACTAATAATATTTAATTAAGTATTTATTATCAAATTTTATATTTGAAATTATGACAAATAAACTTTCTTTTGATAAAGAATCAATATATGAATTATAAAAATTCCCACATATTATGTTTTTATTAAAAACGAATTACTAGTAATTTTTTTTAAAAAAATTTCACTTAATCTTATCATTTTTAAAAATCCACTTGATACAATAAGCTCTGTATTAGACTAAGCCAAAGTCTGGCATATCATGCTCCAATGGAAGCCAATAGCTAGTCCCGTCGTCTTAAAGAAATCATATTTTATTCGCAAATGACATACTAGTGTGCTGATTGTAGCTTTTTCTAAACTTCATTTTAGCATCTCTTCCCCCTAAACTCTGAAATATCAAAATACTATGGCGCGATGCTCCATCCCCTTGTCTTCATCCCACCCTCACTAGATGGCCGTAGATGATCAGCATTGCTTCATCTTGCACACGCCGTTATTGATTATTCATCCAATGTGAAGATCATGCTCCAGTAAATGGTAAAACTCATTTCCCCACCCTAAAACCCTAGAATCTATAAAACCCCTAAATCTTTCTTCTTCTTTGTCTTTATTGGTTTCAGTCAAACAGCCTTATTTAAGGGTACTTCCAAGTTCTGTTGTGAAAGGGAAGTCTTGCTTCAGTTGTGCCATAAATCACGGTAAAAATTTCATATCATAAATTTCTATTTTACCCTCCTTTAATAAGATGCTCTGTTTTAATTTTGTCGCTTCTTCTTTGAATGATAAGAGGTACAATGCTTCTTATTTGAGGTGTTTATGATTTCATGGGTTAATGATATGTAGGGTTTACTACGCTTTAAGTTATTCAGTATTCTATTTGGATTTCATAATGAAACCCTACATGCTTACTAATAAAAACAAATAGCATCTGTTAATTTATTACTCATTTTAATTTTTTCTTTACTTACCCTATTGATCTGAATCACATTAGCTTTTTCTCTGAAAAGTTGTGATTTATGTCTTCTGCTACTTTGTTAATTCATAATAGGGCCCACACCAAAAGATGTTTCGATACTGATGTGGGTACTTGGACTTACCATATGTATATATATAACAAAAATTATCTGTGTACTATGTGTCATGCTCTAAATTCTAGAGGAAGCAACATCCATCAATTGTTTTCTGGATTTCATCCAATCTCTTTCATGTTCTACATTAGAGCGTAAATCTATTTCCTTCCAATTATAATATCCTGTGATGCAGATACTCAACTGGAGTTTTGTATACTTGTTGAACCATTAAATTCAAGAACTTGGCATAGCAGAGAGAATTATGTAAAAGAAAGGCGAGATTTATATGGGTAGGTTTTGCTGTGGCTCACCTCTAATCTCTATAAATTCTCTATAATATAAAAAAAAATGTATTGGCCAAATTTAATCTTTTTTATTGGTTATAATATGGTTCTTGAAATGACATTTTTTTGTTTTTCCCTTTTTTTCCTGGATAATAAATTGAATATCAGAAAGTTCGTCCTTACAATCCTCGCATACAATATTTAAATATAATGCACATTTTCTTGTCACGTTAATATTCCAATAAAAAGCCATATATGGTGGTCTCCCCTTTACTTATATGGTTGGTGGTTAATGGAAACCTTAATTCTTTGATATATAATTTGGTTGGTTGTGGACGAGAGCAACCTCTATTTTTCTTTTTTCCTCTTACTATTAGTGGTGGTTGTTTGGTTGTCATTTGCTTCACTTTAAAATGGTCAAACGTTGCTGCACAGCGAAAGCGACTTTGCTTTTGTCCTCTGGCCAAAGCTATTAATACTTATCATTTGAAGTATCAATCTCATATGAAGACATCATTTTTGTAATATATAATCATTCTATTGGTAAATTATTAAAATTTCGTTCAATTTAAAGGAATAATGAATGAAAATATGGTTAAATATAACTGTATTATTTTATTGTCATTATGCGCTTACCTTATTTTAAATTTTAGATGACTTATGGGTTACTGAACTTATGCCACTATTTGTTAGATGGGATGCAGGAAAATTAGAAAGCAGAGTAAAAGGAAGAAAAAAGAGGAATTGTGTGGCACAATAGAGACCACCATCTGAGCTTAGCAATATAATAGAGTTGGAAAAAAAGTTATTTGATAGCCAAGAAGCTAGTTCCTGTCTTTCTTTCAAATTGAAGCACAAAGGTGAGCCCATTTGGCTTTCAATGCTTTCTTGATGTGATTCGTGCAAGTGGTTATATGTTTATATGTGTGTTCCAGTTGGTAATATGCTTTATATAATATGATATGTGCATCACAAAGTAGGTGGAGCCATTATTTGCAACCTAACCTCCACCTAGGATTCCTCCCACGCTTCTTATACAAAGCCCCAGATAATGACCTTGCTGGACTTTTGGACCATAATTGGGAATATTAAAAATAACTAAAAAAGTTAGGTTCTAAATTGTTGATCTCGTGTTAATAGAGTTTTCCATGCCAATGGTTAATGGTTGATATTGGTTAAAAACTTATAGAGGTGCTCATTAAAAAAGAAATTATGGCCGTTTGACAAACATACAGATGCATTGTTGCTCTTCCATCCCTTTACCCATTTCTCATGACTTTGGGTTTTTTTTTAGTAGTCAATTCTCCCAATAGGTCCCACCCCCTTTAACTTTATGTATTTGGCTGCGTGCCTATTAGCATGAGAAACACACTTATATTTTCGCAGGACATCCTTTCTCTTTTTCATTCATTTCTAGTTCTTTTTACGGGGAGTCACCACATTCTTTGCTATTTTTCATGTCTTTGGAAATAGATTTTAGATTCTCTCTTGCTCCACTAGTTTTCAAGACAGTTTATTATTAATAATTTTCCTTCTTTTTCATTATAGACTTTTACTCCAATTCATGCTTCCATTTCTAATGTCAAGTTTGCATTATAGTTGCTACACATGTTTAATTCACATTTTAATTTAAAATTCCACATGGCTCAGCGCTAAAGTATTTGTTTCAGCATTTTGCAATTTTATATCCTTTTAGCGTGATTTTTTTCTATATGAAGGAATTGTAATAATTTCATTGTTTTTGTAATAGATTCCTCTTAAGAATTTGGTATAGTGTGGAGTTTTTAATGAATTCTAGAGTATATACTCTTTGTTACTTATTTGCGTTTTACATAAGATGTTTGAAGAAATCAAAATGTGTCACCTAATCTAATTTTTTCATATATTGGTGTTCAATATAAAGTATTATGATATATAAGACATACATTATTTGAAATTAGATTCAAGTTGTCATTACAAATGTAGAATCTATTTTCTTGGTCTATGAATTGTAATTCTATGTTTTTGTACTCATTTTTTTGCTATTCTTTTCTTTGTTCTCTTTATTGACTTTAAACTATGCAATCTAAAGAACATTCTTCATGTTTGGGTTCCTTAGTATAAAATCTTGCATGATTTAGAATTCATGACTTGTAATAAGCTCAATTATTAATTATCATAGTCACATAAGTAATTTTGAAATAAGTAAAGTTAACACTTTTTCATTTTGGTTGGAGGAAGCAATTGTTTGGCCTATATATTTGCATTTGGTATTATGTAAACTTTCCATGAGCAATACATGTTATTGTGCTATCTTCTTAACATATTTATTTCATATTTAATTAATGATAAGGGCTTGATAATGTTTCTTTAATATTTCTTATTTGTTATATTTTTGTTTCTTTTTAAGTCAACATAATGGCACAATATATTGTAGTTAAGTTTTCTTTATGTTCAAGAAAAATTGAGATTCAAATTTATTTTAATGTGTATTAATTTGTTTATTTTCTTTCAAAATAGGGACAAATGCCAAACATAGCTACAAATGCTCCAAGTACTGATACAAGGACTCGCGATACTAGAAATAGTTGAAAATAAATGTATTATTTATATCTAGTATTGTTCTTGTATTTTATCTTTTTGTAATGATGATACTCCAGATACTTATGCTAGGACATTGACAATGAATTTTATATGTGTTTAAAAATATTTTTATGGTAATGATATATATTTTGAAAGGTTTCATGAATTTGCTAATAGGTATTTATTTTATAATTTTAAAATTAATATTAAAATATATATATACTTTTAGTGGCGACTTTTTAAATTTGTCATTGAAAATTAACTATCTGTGGCAACTATAGTGGTCACTGAATATAATCTACTGTGGCGACTATTAAATGTTGTCACTGAAAATATTTGAATAGTAAATGAGCTTTCAGTGACGACATTTAGTAATTGCCACTAAAAGACATTTTTAGTGGCGACAAACATTGCCACTGAAACCATATTTTTAGTGGCAACTATTAAAATTGCCACTAAAATTTTATGAATCCCAACAACATTCAGTGGCGACTATAGTCACTGTTGAAAGTAATGTTTTAGCGATGACTTCTTTTATCGCCACCGAAACCATTTATAGTGGCGACTTTCAACAACATTCAGTGGCAACTATAGTCGCTGTTGAAAGTGATGTTTTAGCGACGACTTCTTTTATCACCACCAAAACCATTTATTGTGGCGACTCCCTACAACATATTATGTTTCAGTGGCAACTTTATATATATTCAGTAGCGACTATAGTTGCTGTTGAAAGTGATGTTTTAGCGACGACTTCTTTTATCGCCATCGAAACTATCTGCGACTAGACTATCTCCAACCACTTTACGACGACTAAAATATCGCCACCAAAGACTATTAGTGGTGACTTTGACACTTTTAGTGACGACTTTAGTCACCACGAAAAGTCATTTTTTTTTTGTAGTGGGAATAGCACAAGCAAATAAGGAAATCAACAATAAAAATTAATTATAATTGAAAGAAAATTATGATTAGAGATAAAAACCAGAATAAATAAATGAAATTTACCTCAAATTATATAAAACAAAAGTCATAAAGCTTCAAGATATATATACCTATAATGTGCTTCAGTACTTTTTCTTTTTTCATAATAATTCATATTGATAAATAAATGAGAATACTCAAATTCTTTATATGATAGTTGATAACATAATAAGGACTAAACAAACTGCTCCATTTTACATGCGAAAGAAATGACGATAACAATTAGTGAGTATTGATTAACATTAGAATAAAGTAAATGTATTCATAATAACGGGTACTATATGTCTTAGAAACTTATAAAGAAAAAAAAAATCAACGGCATCAAGCGGCCACTCACCCCCACCACTACTTATTGGCTTTGCCGCCGTCCAAAGGCAACAAAGGTGTGTCACTTTCAGAAAACATGAAGTGTAAGTGGGATAAATGTAAAGATCACCAATATAAAAGTTCCAAAATATCGATTATTATTTCCCATCTTTATGTCGTTAACTCCTAATATTTATATTTAGGCAACATGGTAGAATGTTTGTCGAATAAAAAACTTTTTTAATACAGTCTTTTTGTGTAAAATTTATAAGTAAATCTTCAAATTTAATACTATCAACCTTTATATATAAATACAATAACGTGATTGACAGAATCAAGTGGATAAATAAGAACACATAAACACTTTCATGATTATAATCATGAGAAATAATTAGTTGTGTATATATACCTAACTTTTCCATATATTATTCAGATATAATAGAATTAACTAGTTCTTCCTCTCTTAACCTTAAACATTATAGTGGTTGTTATGAGAAAGCAAACACTAAATTAAAATAAGAGAAGAGATCTAATTTTAACTTAAATAATTTTTTGCTGAGCTCTCCTATTACGGGTTTTAGTAAAACTTATGGCCCATGCCTTTATGACCTAGCTTTAACTTAAATAATTTTTTGTTTAGCTCCCCTATTATGAGTTTTAGTAAAACTTATGACCCATGCTTTCCTATTATAGGTTTTAGTAAAATTTTAAGAAATAATATTGAGCTGAATACCTTAATAAACAATTCATCAACCCATATGTTTTAGAAAATAAAATACATAAAAAATGTCACAACCCACAGATTTAGTATGTTGGCAAAGAAATAACAAATTCCCCTACCATAAATCAATTGGTATTAACCTCCTCTACAAAAATTCAGATAAATTTCCCCAGTTGTATCTTTGTATAATTTATAAGACTAAGAGTATCATTTCTGAATCACTTTTATACAAACGTATAAGTTTTCCTTTTATGTGACTTTTGTAGAAATTTCAGCAAAGTCTCCTTTATAATTTGGACCTCCCGATATTTCTACAACCAGTCAATTCAGCATACACCCAAAAATATCAAAACATAGACTTCTAGGGATTAGGGATATCCTAATTATGATTCAGTGGAGTCACATTCTACACTGTTCAGAACAAAATAAATTACAAGCATAAAATAAAATACACCCACATGAACAATTGTGGGCTCACCAAAAGAAATAAAGCAGGAGATCTACAGCTAGTAGGCAGCTCAGGGTAGGCTAGGGTCTTCAACGCTCTCTGAAAAATAAATTTAAAAAAGAGTAAGTTTGATACTCAGTGAATAAGCAATGCCGACCCTTAAAAAAAAATAGGGACAAGGCCCGTAAAATATCTATATATATATATATTCATCATGCATAAAACAAGCCTCATGCAAATCGTTTCTCAAAATGCATCAGAAGTATCTAAGCAGAACCAAATTGAAATAGACGCAGAGCACACAGCTAGCAAGGAGAATAACCACAGACGCAAAGCACTTGGCTTGCGAAATAAAATGATTCCACATGTGGTAGCTACCCACACGGGGCTAGCAAAACCCCTGCTAGCTGAGGTTCAGATCATGGTGCACCAAGGCTAACAACTACTGCTGTTAGCTACAGAGTTCTGAATAGATAACCTCTTAGATTTAATACGTTTCTCAAATCACATTTCAGATAGAGTACCTTCCATATCAGTTCGATATCAAAGTTTCCAAATAACTCAACAGGCATCAATTTGCAAAATTTCATGTTTAAATCAATTTTTCAGTAACATGCATATAACAAAACATTTATCCCAACGTTAGAACACTGCAAGGAAACTTAGTAATAAAATAAGAAATAGGAGTTACTCACAGTCCGCATTACTTACTCACCTCCTAAGATGATATCAACATTCCCTGCCCACTCCTCAGCTAACTCAATCTCCTGAGTATCCTACAATACCCGTTCACCAGATTTTAGAATGTGAATAACCAAAAATTGTCTCATTAGCTTAGCCTATCTAAACAAAATTCTAGGAAAAGTAAGGAATATTAATGTCTATCTTTCATTCCCTTAGCATGGTATAGATATGTACAAATTTCAAGGAATTAAGTCCAACATTCACTCCTTCATTCCATGCCTTACATATCCATACAACACACATATATAAAGATATAGGTTTATATATATATATATATATATATGCGTCCCTATATGGCGGCAAATCATTTTAAAGACTTAATTCATTCAAGAGAGGAAGCACAATCAAGAATTTGAAATTAAGAAGCACAATAGAATTTGATTTTTGATTTGGAAGTATATACAGAAAATGGGAGAAGTCACCGTATAGGAAGGTAGAATTACTTTGAAGCTTGAAGGGAATTAATTTTGCTCCAAACAACTCATCCTCTTGCACCTTCTTTTTTTTCGACTGGCCACACACAGAGAAACGCATCAGAGAACAAGCAAAACAGGGGAGGGGATTGCTGTGCAATTGGAACTAGAACTTACACACTTACGGCAGCAACTCCAGACTTGGAGGAGACTTGTTTCTGGCGTTAAATCACTAACAATCAGCAGCACACTTAGCCAAACCAGAAAACAGCAAAAAATGAACCCAGGAGCAGCAAAAATGGCGAGGAACAGAGGAGAGGAGATGAAGTTCAGTTTCCAGCACAACTCTGCTCCTTTTTCTGACTGAAGGGATAGGTATAGGTATGGTTTCAGTGCTGCAGAAATTTGGAGAAGAAAATTACCTAAAGCCCATCAAAAAGTGGATGAGAAAGGGGCATTTCGGAAATTGCAGGAGGCAAAAATTTTTACGTAGCAGCTCAAGTATTACTTTGAAAAGTCAACTTCCATGCAGATGGATATATGGCATGCATGTCGGGTTTTACAAAAAAATTAATATGAACCCAAACAAAATATTCCAACATTTTATAGTTGGAAATTTTCTTATGTTCACACGATGAAGTTCTTCCAACAACTTCTCCAATATTGTACGATCATTAGTGTTACTCTATAAGTTATCGTAAACTTTTTTTCAACCAACTTCGTTGCATGCTCGTTATTATTATTATTACTATTTTTGAAATAATATAAAGAGAAATAAATAATATTTAGAAGTGAAATAATTCATAAAATGGTTGATGAAGTTTTTAAACTATGTATTTTATGTTTCAAAATACCTTCTCTCCCAGCGTATTCATGTCAGTAAATATTGCTGACTTAGTAATTTTTAGCTTTTGTTAACGAACCTCCATCCTCTGTTGTGGAGGCTTTCCAAAACAGGGTGATGTAGCTCCTCAAATGGGAGGATCTTTTTTGTTTTTGTTTTTTTTTCTTTAAACCTTAAACAACTCTGTTGGGACAGAGGATTTAAATTCTTTGTTAGCTCTACTTTGAAAAGGTGGTGACAAAGTTGTAAATAAAATGCATATAGAATTTTAAAGACATGGGGACACGATTTCCACCTCTACCATCCAAAAAATTGTTACTTATTTAAAATTTTCCTTCAATATAAATTATACCAAAGTCACTTTATCACACAAAAACCTGAATACAAGTGAAATAAGTCGAAGTCTAATTATAATGGTATTCTAATGTTTCACTTGCTATTTATCTATATGTCTTTTTAGGATCTAAAGAGTTGAAGTTTAACACGTGTATGATATTTATTTTAGATCAATTAGTCATACTTAATTTTCGTATTTTCTTTTTCCGAAATTATCTTTCACTCTAAACTGATAGTTAAAATGCATCTTAAATTAAAGGTTACAATAACTTGGTGCGACGTGATGCATTATTTCTCAGTAGATGCTAAAGAAGACGAGATATCCAATTTTAAAAATAAAAATAAATAGTGATAATCAAACATGTTAAAATGATAAATAGTTTTTTAAGCAAGAATTTTTAAAAAAATCACTTTTTTTTTTAGAGTAAAGGCAATTAGGCATGCAGTTTTACAACTACATATACCAACGGTTTAACAAATCTTCATCTACTAAATCCCTTGTGATTCTTCGTTCCCTTCAAATCAATCATCATCATTAGCTTCACTTCACAAATTTCAATTTTTTTTTAATTACTGTTGTTACTCTCTCTCTCTCTCTGCGACAGCAATCAACAGATGTATGTGCAACAGAAAGAGGGTGGTTCATTGCAACAGGAAAGATCGAAGGGTGTTGTCAATATTTAGACAAGGAGCAGTACCATATCCTGATAATTGGCTGTTCTCGTGGTCTACTGAGGAAGATTGCTGCGTATGGATAGGAATTCAACGTGGCAATATCACGGGCAGAGTTACAAGGCTTGTTCTAACCGGTGATGACAAGAGGTGATATTTGGGAGGGGAACTCAATCTATCTCTACTGGAACTCGAATTTCTAAACTATATAGACTTGAGCAATGATGCATTTGAAGCTATAAATATCCCACCTCATCCAATAAAAAATTTCTCAAGCCTTCATTACCTAGACTCATCGTACAATAATTATCTTGTCATCGATGATCTTCATTGGCTTTCTAGAATTTCTTCCTTAAAATATCTCAACCTTAGTGTCATTGACATTGGAAATGAGGCCAAGTATCTTCAGTACATGGCTATGCTTCCTCCAATATCTAAGTTACGCTTGAACAATTGCAACCTAAGAAGTACAAGTCCATCCCTTAAGTTTGTTAATTTTACATCACTTGTAACTTTTGATTTCTCTGGCAACAATTTTGAATCAAAATTACTTTATTTGTTGTTCAATCTCACAGGTGACATCTCTTATGTTGACGTTAGTAACAACTTTTTACATAGTCATATACCGATGGCCTGGCTAAGGCTTCAAGACCTGAAATCTTTAAAGTTTGAACACAATCAACACGATGGATCAATTCCTAAATGGTTAGGCCTGCATGAGCATCTGCAGTATCTTAATCGCTCCGGTAATTTGTTTTATGTTTCTAATCCTTCATCTCTAGGAAATCCTTCATCCTTATTTGAATTATATTTTTCAAACAATTACTTGAGTGAGAATCTTCCAAAAAGCCTTGGTCAACTCTCTAACTTAAGAAAGTTTAATCGTTCAAGGCAATTCCTTGGCAGGTGTTCTATTGGAAGAGCATTTTGCCAACCTCTCAAACTCAGAAACATTAGTCTTCAGTTCAGGTTTTGGATTTGATTTAGATCCCCATTAGGTCCCTCCTTTCCAACTTTAAGAAACTGATTTAAGACAAGGCTAGGTCATTTTCCAGCCTGTCTGTATACACAGAGGTCACTAAATTTTCAAGACATTTCTGACTCAGGAATTTTATCCATAGATGAAGGTAAATTTTGGAGCTCTGTAATGAGAATAGACTTTCTCATTTTGTCTAACAAATCAATTAGTGGAGACTTATCGAAAATGACACTGAACTCCTGGTATATAAATCTAGACTACAATAATATTTCAGGAGGCCTCCCACGTATATCTACAGATGTCTCCTTTCTTAGTGCATCACACAACTCTTTCTCAGGACCTATTTTTCCTCTATTGTGCCATACAGTGGGTGGGGAAAATCAGTTAGTGCTTTTGGATATATCAAATAATCTTCTATCAGGAGCACTTCCTAATGGTTGGGCCAATTTGAAAAACTCATCAATTTTTCACATGGGGAGTAATAAGTTGACAGTTGAAGTTCCTCTCTCAATAGGCACGTTATCAAATCTTACGGCATTGGATTTGCAAAACAACGGCTTGTTTGGCAAATTTTCACTGACTTATCAAACTGGAATGATTTGAAATACCTTAACCTTGGGAACATTAAATTTTCTGGAAGTATGCCAAAAAGGCTGCCACAAAATATCACAATAATTAAATTTAGATCCAACCAATTTACTGGCAGTATCCCACCACAAATATTCAACCTTTCTTCTCTAATTGCTTTGGATCTTGTTGATAATAGACTTTCAGGAACCTGCCTCATTGTCCATATAATATAAGTTATATAACTGATTTGGTTTCAGATGATCCTGAGAGTTTGAGAATTCCATATTTATCAAAATTTGAGATATTCATTAAAGGACAAGAGTCAGAGTATGAAGAATATGGGTTTTTGTGCAGTATTGATCTTTCAAAATAATCATCGATCTGGAGAAATCCCTCAAGAATTGTTTGGTCTTCTTCCACTGCAGTCTTTGAACTTGTCTCGAAATCATTTTACTGGAAAGATACCAAAACAAATTGGTGTCATGAAGAACTTGGAATCTCTCGTACTGTCTAACAGTAAATTTTTTGGAGAAATCCCTCAAACCATCTCTAATTGGTCTTTTTCGACTGTTTAAACCTGTCATATAACAAGTTCAATGGACAAATTCCAATGGGGGCCCGTATCCACAGTTTTGATGAATAGAGTTTTGTTGGCAATCCTTCATTTGTGGAGCTCCTCTTCCAAACTGTTAAAAACAAGAAAAATCGGAGAACCCAAATTAGGCTAGAGGAACCGAAGATGACCTTTATTTTTATTATTATTATTATTTTTTGAAGTCATTATATCTTGGGATGGGAGTTGGATTTGCAATGGGTTTTTGGGTGTTTGTTGTTCTCTCTTCTTGAACTGACGATGGTGGTACAAATTTTTCCGATTGTTTGATCGCCTGCAAGAATGGCATTATGTGACTCTGGCTCTTAAAAAGCTTTCGTTGAATTTTGGAAACAAATTGCAGCTGAGGTAAGAGAATGGCATCATTAGCATTCAATTTTAAGGGGATGTTTCGGACTTTCTCTTTTAGAGAAGAATAGAACGGGATGGAATAAATTTAAAATTTAAATTATTGTTTAAAAGTTTTTTTTTTTAAAAAATGGAATGATAAGCGATGGTTTTCCAAGTCATTCCTGGTTGTCCAAAGTTCACTTTTTTTGGTCCTCCAAATTGAGGGGTTAGTGACTGTTGGGAATTATGGGAGGCACACAGCGGAAACATTAAAAATTTTGATCCCAATTCCCACTAAGGATCCGCCAAAATCACTTAAACTGAATAGGTTTAGAGAATTACCTTTTTTTCTTCCGATTGAGTTTGTTGTTTGCTTTTATTTGGATCACAGGAATTGACCGTAGATCAGCTCCCTCTACTGGTATCCACACGAACAGGGTTCAGCAACTCAAAGCAGTGTGCTAGCAATCTGTCCGTATAATCCGTACAGTCCGTACGACGTTCGTACAATTCCGTACGACGTTCGTACGATGTCTCTCTCTCTAAGGATTTTGGAGGTAGCTTAAATTGCTAAATTTAAATATTTAAATTATAAAATTATCTTTTAATTTTATTTGACTTTTGCAAAATTATAAAAATCTTAATATAAATATATTTTAAATTATTAGTTCTAAAAAATATATAGTTCTAGAAAAGTAGATAAAATATTTTTTATCTTTTTATTTGTTTTTAATTATTTTAAAATTAGGTATTTAACTGTTAATAGAATTAAGATTTTATATATTTATATTTTATTATTAGAAATTACCTTCTATTAGAATTAAAATTAGACTTCTATAAATATAAATCTTTACATTTGTACTAGTTTAAAATCTAGCATTGAATAATAAGAAATATTTTTAATATCTGCATCTTTCTTTCCTTTCTTCCTTTTCCCTTTTTATTTCTTCTACATCCTCCTCTTTTCTTCTATATTCTCCCCCTCTTCTTTTTTGTTCTAATATCTCTTCCTACTCTCTTCTCTATGCATGTTACATCATTAACGTTATTCAGAATTCACAGTCTCCTTCCCCCATCACAATTAGTGTTTACTAAATATTTTACTTTAATTTTGACCAATAAAAAATATTTTAAATAATAATTAATTATCGTAACAATTTTTAATTTAGAAACTAATTGGTCTTGTACAAGCATAAAAATAATATAAATAAAATTCATGCATTATAAATTTTACTACATCATTATCATCATTATTATTGAAATATATTTTTACGTCATTATTATTTAATATAAGAAGAATTTTAAAAATTTATTTATACTTTTTATCTAAATCAGTTTATAAGGATAATATTAAAATAATAAAAATAATTTTTAACCATTCCATTCTATTTATTTTATAATAATTTTCAAACAATAGTTAAATGAAATCCTCTTATCTTTTTGTAAAACTTTTAAATAATAGTATATTCTGTTACACTCCATTTCATTATATTTTATTAATATATATTTTATTTCATTTCATTATATTCCATTAATATATATTTTATTCCATTTTTTCTTAAATTCCGAACCGTAGCTAAAGTGCAGCTCTCTTTTTCTTAAATTGAGTTTTTTTGTTTGTTTCCTTTTTCTTGTTCTTGGTCAACAAATTTAGTTCGATACTGACT
Organism: Erythrophleum fordii; assembly: GCA_032878935.1. Taxonomy (NCBI): domain Eukaryota; kingdom Viridiplantae; phylum Streptophyta; class Magnoliopsida; order Fabales; family Fabaceae; genus Erythrophleum; species Erythrophleum fordii. The sequence continues at coordinate 24,311,370 of JAVQMF010000058.1, read as the reverse complement.
CCGTATATTCTTTTCTATTGTTCAATACGCAGTATCTTTGATAACCCAATTCAGCAACCATATTGAAGACTGCTCTTATGTAGCACAGTGGCCTCCTAGCTGAGGTTCAAATCTCATATTCAGTTTCAGGGAAGGAAACTTCGCTGCAGTTGCACTTTGCCAAGAAGCCTTGTATTTCGATCTGAATTTTCTTCCTTTATTATAAACTATGTGAATAATAACAAAAGAATGATTTGCAATAGTTATCACCGTATTTGCGTGTTCTTATGTTGTCAAAACGCCTTTGTTGAACGGTTCTCTGCTTGATACATGTGTCACGCCCCACCTCCCTAGAGAAGGGGTGACCAACACGGGAACTTCAACGTATTTACCGCTAACTTATATGGGATTCTTATTTACCGCTAGGTCTACTATACTAATTCAGAAATTCTTGGAAGGTGCTACATTGAGTAACAATACATTAAGTGTAATCCCACTTTGTTGGAGACATATATATATATATATATATTCTTTTTTTTTTATACTCTAGCTTTTTATAGAAATTTCGGCAGAGTGTCTCTAAAAATAGAACATCCCAAATTTCTACAAACAGTCAGAATACCTGTACTATACTAATTCAAAAATTCTTGGAAGGTGCTACATTGAGTAACAATACATTAATTGTAATCCCACTTTGTTGGAGACATATATATATATATATATATATATTCTTTTTTTTTTATACTCTAGCTTTTTATAGAAATTTCGGCAGAGTGTGTCTAAAAATAGAACATCCCAAATTTCTACAAACAGTCAGAATCCAATAAAATCAGCAAAACATCCCAAATTTCTACAAACAGTTAGAATCCAATAAAATCAGCAATGGAGAGCTCCGCTCTCCTTTACCACTCATCAAAACATCAATGAACCAAAATAGGGAAGGGAGAAACAAACTTACATCTCTTGAACCTACTTCTAAAATACTTTACAATGAGAGTATTAGTTCATTACAACAATTAACAAACCAAAAAGAAAGTTAACGAAGCCCCCCAGTTCCAAAAAGGAGGCTCACCGCCACAACGCCTTAGCACCTAAGATGAGGAAGGCGGATTGGATCCGATGGCGCTATCTGAAAAATTTAAAGTTAAAAAAGTGAGCCAAAACTCAGTGATTAGATAATAGATTTCAAAATTTAATTAGGGATCATAACTCATGAATTAAGTGTGTGTATGAATAGACTATCACATTTCACAACTTAACAAATCCCACAACCCTTCATATGGAAGAGTACCCATTTAAACCTGAATCTCTCAATGTGATCCCTTAATGGAGGTTCATCTCTAGGTCAGATAAGGTAGTGGCTACACCATGTTGGCAGCTCCTTTCCCCGTTTTCCTCGAGTGGCTACGCCTAACAGGTAGCCCCTTTATCCACCTTCCTTATTTGTATGTCATAATTCATCTCTTCCGGGGGTGGCTACATCTCGTTGGCAGTCCTTACCTGCCTCACTTAGGTGGCTCCGCCTAATAGGTAGCTCCTTCTCCACCTAAATCCCTTCACAACATATGACTTGGTCCCATGAAGGACAATAGCATACACTTGTAGATGAGGCACACACACAAACCAAAAATTCTAAATTCATATACTTATATATATATATATATATATACTTTTTATTTATCTTTGCTTATACAAGGAAGTTGTTGAATTATAGTAGACAAAACTTAGTTCAACTGTCAACAATTAATTTAATCAATTTTAATGCGTAATTCTATAATATATATACATGTATCAACAACTACTTAGGACCAATAAAAATAATAAAAGAAAATGAGGATAAAAATAAATAAAGAAAAAAATAATTAAATAACTAAGGTTACTTCTCAACCATTCCTCCCTCGAGATTTAGTTATTGCCAAGAAAATAGGTCCGCGCGTATATATATATTTAACGACATTGTATCTCACTTACAATGATTTCACGCAAAAAGTAATAATATCAAGATTTATGATAATGTTAAATGCTTTGAAATTTATTATTTACTCACAGATGGTGCCTAATGCTAGTACGCTACTTGTTTCTCCTTGAAATGTTAGTTTCTTTCACTACCAATGCTCATGGAGCTTCCTAGCAACACACAGACTCACCAAATCACCACATAGGTTCACAATGATCATTCTTACATTCATATAACTCCATAATAGTTATCAAACAACTTTCTTCTTCCTCTTCTTTTTCTGAACCATACTCAGACTCTAACCACAACCCTTAACTTAAATCCTTCCATATACATCCTATTCCATCCTTTTAAATTCATGTGTTATTCTAAAGGAGCAATAGATTAAAGATTTACGCATACCCCATACAGAAAGGAAAACCCCATAAATGAAACCCTCTTTCCTTGCCCTCCATCGGCCAGCCAAGCAAAAAGGGAGGATCTCGCGTCGCTGTGCTCGCAGTAGCAGCAAGGAAGCTGGGAGGAGCTTCTGCGACGCCGGTGAGGGTCCTTCGGTGGAGGAAAAACGCTGACAGCTCAGAGGAGGGAGCTTTGCACGCGCCAGGGGGAAAGAATGAACAGTAAGAAAAGGGAGAGAGTGAACGGGAGAGATGAGCTCTGGAAAGAGAAGGTATATGCCAAATAAATTAAAAAAAAAAACTCTCTCTCCTCTGATTTTTCTTTATCCGGACATTACAACATGGTTGTATGTTAAACTTAGAACAGTGTCTCTTTCAACGCCATCGTTCTTTTTTTTTTTTTTTCTCTTCGCTTAAAATAAAACAAAACAAAGCAAAACAAAAGCTACTAATATGCAATTTTGGAATTTAAACAGCCCTTCGTTTTCCTTTCTGTATCCCCGTCATATATATGCACTGGCAAACTTTATTTTACTTTATTCTTGGTTCCTCCGTTTGCATAAATATATTATACCATTTCCATATGCAACGAATGGATAAGTAATAAGTATTACGAACTGATAAAGATCATGAGATTTAAGATTAAAAGCTTTTTCTCATATTGACACACAATTAAGTGTAACCCATGTGCATATTCTGCACCCCTTTTAAATTTTTTCAGGTCAAATTTGTATTTGCCCTTAGAGAGTCGGTGGCATTGGAGGCAAAAGATGAAGCAGAGTGTTACATATATGCACGTAAATTTTGATTTGGATTTAAATGAATGGGCAACAAGAGGTGGGATTGTGAATACATTTGTTTAATAATTTTTTTTATCCAATGATTTTGCAATTTTTTGGGTATATAGGAATTTAAATAATTTATATAATAGATATATGTATATTTTGGTCAAAATAAACATAATTGTGCTTCTTGTTTTTTTTTTTGGTAGGGAGTGTGAGTGTAGGACATATTTTAATTTTTAGAAAGAGGAGTATAATTTTAAAAAAAAAATGAGGGAATGATGGTATAACTTAGACATATCTCACGAAAGAAGACATCCTAAAAAAATTTTGATACAAACTTTTTTTATTATAAATAAAGTTTTACATTTAACCATTTGTTTATCATTTCAAAAGTACAACAGTGAATACATAAAGTTTTCAATCAAAGCGCGTTTAAGGCCGAAAAAATTATTTAATTTTAACATCGTTTTTTATTTGCATAATACAAGCAGCCAGAGTAAAAAGAAAATTGACACAAAAATAAATTTTCAAATTAAAATCAGCTAATGATAAATCAGGATCCCAGCGGACCTTAAATAAACCAGGAAATAAGGAGTATTATAGCAGGTTCCATATAACAGTTGAGTGCATTTCAGGTCAGAAAATAGAATGAAAAATGTATTAATTAATTAATTAGGTGTTAATACAATAAATCTTAGAAGAACAGAGTAAACATCTGAATATACCCAACGCCCTTTACCTTCGTCATTTGAATCAGGAAATGAGGAGTTCAGGTAATGGTAATGAATGCATTTATCACACATTTTTCATTGAAAAGGATTGGAAGACTTGGAAAAAAAAAGGAATATGATGTGGTTATAATTTGTTTTGGGCATTTGAATTTCTGTTTACTTCAGCTTTTCCAATTTTTTCTTGGAGCAATAATTTTTTTTTGCATTGATTTTCACAACTTACATATACCATGTGGAGATTTCGTTCTCTTCAAATTAACCATCACGGTAATTAGCTTCACTTCACAAACTTCATTTGTTTTGCTGTCACTGCTAATTGCAACAACATTCAACAGAAGCATATGTTGCAAAAACATGGTGGTTCGTTGCAATTAGAATGATCAAAGAGCACTGTTAATCTTCAAACAAGGAATGGTAGATCCTTCCAACCTACTTGCCTCGTGGTCTAGTCAAGAAGATTGCAGCGCATGGTAGGGAGTTCATTGTAACAACATCACATGCAGAGTTACAGAGCTTGATCTAGCCAATAATGATAACTTAGAAGGTGAGATTCACTTGCCTCTGCTTTTTAGAAGGTGAGATTCACTTGCCTCTGCTTTTTAGAAGGTGAGATTCACTTGCCTCTGCTTCCACTTTCAGTTCTCAGCCACATGGATTCGGGAAAAAGTCAATTTTATGATTCAATTCCATCGTCTCTTGGAAATGTTTACTACTTGGACTTGAGCTATAACAAATTTTATGGTTCAATTCCATCATCTCTAGGAAATCTTTGTTCCTTAGTTTTCTTAGATTTGTCAAACAATAACCTGAGTGACAATCTTCCAAAAAGCCTCAGTCAACTCTATATCTGGAAAACTTTGCATGTGGGAGGCAATTTCTTGGTGGGTGTTCTTTCAGAAGCTAATTTCTCCAATCTATCAAGTTAGAATCACTGGACTTGGGTTCAATTGTTTTCGAATTTGACTTTGATCCAAACTGGGTCCCCCCATTTCAAACTCATTTATTTTAGTTCGGAAAAAGCAAGACTAGGTCCCAATATTCTCTAGCATGGCTATATACACAGAGGTCCATGGAATGGCTAGACATTTCTAGCTCAGGAATTTTAACTATAGATAACAATATGTTTTGGAGCCTTGTGACAGGACTCTGGAATGTCAATCTGTCAAACAACTTAATCAGTGTAGACTTATCCAATGTGACACTAAGCTCTTGTTTTATATATCTAGACTATAATAATTTTACAGGAGACCTCCTACGTATATCAGTGAATGTCATTGAATTTTGGGCATGTCACAACTCATTCTCAGGACCTATTATATAATCATCTAGAGAGGAATATATGTTGCTGTGCCCCATTGAAAAAAATACGTTAGCAAGCTCTTGTTTTCCGCTGTTGTGCCATCTAGAGAGTAGAGAGGAATATATGTTGTCTCTCTTGGACATATCATATAATCATCTTAACTGGAGCACTTCCTGATTGTTGGTCCAATTGGACAAATTTCGAGATCCTTGGCTTGAGAAGCAATAAGCTAACAAGTGAAGTTGCTCCCTCAATAGCTACATTATCTAATCTTTGGATACTGGATTTGAGTAATAATAATTTCTTTGTCAGACTTTCAATGGACTTATCAAGCTGGACAAATTTGCAATGTCTCCTTTTAGAGGGAAACAAATTTTCTGGAAGTTTACCAAACACAATGCAATAGAACATAGTGATTATGAAATTGATGTCCAACCAATTTACAAGCAAGATCCCACCACAGGTATGTAACCTCCCTTCTCTAATAATACTGGATCTTGCTGATATTAAGCTTTCAGAATCTTTGCCTCATTGCCTATATAACATCATGCTTTCCATTAGTAGATATCTGAGAGGGAAGAGACAATAAACTTATTTACTAAAAGAAGAGAATTAGAATACAAAAACATTTGGTGGTTGCGGAGTATTGATCTTTTGACCAACAATCTGTCAAGAGAAATCTCTTAAAATATGTTTAGACTAATTCCATTATGGTCCTTGAACTTGTCTCAAAACCATTTAATAGGAAAGATTCTAAAAGAAATTGGAGGCATGAAAAACTTGAAATCTCTTGATCTCAGTTACAATAAACTTTCCCGAGAAATTTTCAAACCATCTCTAAGTTGTCTTTTCTGGATTATTTGAACCTATCATACAATAGTTTCACTGGACAAATCCCATTGGGACCTAGCTTCAGAGTTTTGATTCCTGGAGTTTTATTGCCAATTCTGAACCTTGTGGAGCTCCTCTTCTAAAGAAGTGCAAAAAGCAAGAAGAGACTGACAACCCAAAGCAAGCTAAAAGAAACAAAGATGACAACATTTTAAAGTCGTTGTATGTCGGGATGGGAGTTGGGTTTGCAATGGGTTTCTGGGAAGTTTGTCGTTCTCTCTTCCTCAACAGAGCATCAAGGCACAGATTTTTTCAATTGTTTTATCGTTTGGGAGATTGGCTTTATGTTGCTGTGGCCCTCAAGCTTAAAAGCTTCCATGGAATATTGGGAACAAATTGCTATTGAGGTAACAGATTAGCTATCATCTATTTTAGAAGTATTGTTCTGTTTTATTTCAATTGACGTTTTTTTTTTTTTCCTTCTTCTTGTTGCTAAACAAATTCAGCTTTTTACTGATTCCATTTTATACTGTTTATTGTTCAATATGTTTTGTCTTTGGGAACCGAATGCAGCAGCAAGCATTCCAGTACGATATTCTCTAAGACTGAATTTATCTGCTACTACAGTGCCTTCCTCTCTCATTCAAATCTCATATTCTACTTCAGAGAATAGGGAGCTTTGATATAGTTACACTTCACCAAGGGCCTAATGTTTCCTTCTGAATGTCCTTCCTTTATCAACTTAGTGGATGATGACAAAAGAAGGGTATGTAATGTATGTAATGTAGTTATCATAGTATCTGTATGTTCTTATATGTGTTGCTGAGAAGCCTTTGTTGAACGATTCTGTGTTTCATGTATGAGTGTACTTTAAACTTTGATTAGTTTTTCTTTCAATGGAATCCTTCTTTCTTGTTTAAAATTTATGTAAGAGAAAAAATCTAATTATTGTAATTTTGGAAATGATCCTCACTGTATTTGTTTCAATATATACTTGCACACTTTAGTTTTACTTTCCTCTTGGTGCCACAATTTGTATATGCATTTCATATACATGAATGAGTAATCAGAGTTACCTCTTAGATTTTCCAAACCCGTTTTTCCAGCACTACTTATTTAGTGAATCACTTCACGACAACATAAATTTCTCGACAAACAAAGACAACAGTAAAGCATGTGCTTATTGTTCACTTGCTTCGGTGTTTTGTAAGCACCCAAAGAATGAGTGGTTTTGGAGACGGAAAATGTTGCAGGGGACCAACTCACAAGGATTAAGCCTTCAAGTCTCTGAAATTAGATGCAGTGAAAATGGGGTTTTGTGCTATCGATCTTCACATGCCCACCTCTTGTGCCCCACTCATCTGCCGAATATTGAGAGGATGAGGATGCGTAAGGTAGGTTACTCCTGGACAGTTAATACGCTAATGACATGCATCGATTGCCAGAGAGATAGACAGAGATCTAACCGGTATAATTACTTCCGAGAACTTTTTGGTCAGATTACCTCAAAAAGATCATGTTGATTTCTAAAAGAGACAATTCAAGTAATCTCAATACGCCAAGAGATCTCTTTCAGCGGAATTTTGACTGCAGTACATGAAACAAAGTTTTAGATGCTTCGTATCTACCAATGCAGATTTTTACTTTTAATATATATTAACATGAATATTTTTTTTAAAAATACTATAGGTCATAGTTGCTAGGAACCGTGGTCCAATTATTATTTATGTCATAAAGTTGCCAATTAAAATCGTGACTTATTTTAGTTTTTTTAAATGAAATGTTAACTATTTTAAAAAAATATTAAATGGATAAATAATTAATAAAATTTTAATTATTTTTAACCGTGACCCATGTCACTGGATTTCAAATTTTTAAATTTTTTAGATTTATTATTTTTTTCTTCATTTCCTGCTAATTAAATTAATTAGTTTGATAAGTTATGTTTGATATGATAATGAAAAAATTGAATAATTTTGTTTTCAAAATTAACATATGATGAGTAAAAAGTTAATTTGATTGAAGACAAAGAAATGAGAAGAGAAGTATAATTTTTAAAATAAGAATTAATACAAATATGAATGATAATAATTTTAAAAAAATGAAAGAGATTTTTAACAAATTAGGGCTAAAGAGGTATAAAAAAATTAAATGTGAAATAATTTAAATTTGGTAAACAAAAAAAAATAGACACAAAGAAATAGAAGACCATTGTTTAGGAAAAATTAAATAATATTGTTTTAATGATTGAAGATAAATGAAATTTTTTGTAAATAATTTTTTTTGGCATAATTGTTAAGTTAGTCTAAAAATAAAATAAAATTGTAAGAGTAGTATGTTGTGAAATAAAAATAATTATAATAAGTAAAATTTTATTAACTATGAAAGGTCTAAAATTAAATTAGAAAAATAAAGATTAATTTTTTAAAGCAACTTCATTTAAACTAGATAAATAAGTAAGAGTGAAAAAAATTTGATGAGAAATTAATAACAATTGTATAATATTGTTGAACTCAGGAAGTAAAATTTTGTAATCAATAAAAAAAATAATTATATTACAATGGATCACAGTTATCAAGAAATTGTGACTCATTTGAAAATTAAAAAAATTAATAGTAATTGGGTCACAGATCCTAACAATTGCGACCCATAGTATTTAAAAAAATATTTATGTTAATGCATATTGGGAATAAAGATCTTCATTGATAAATACGAGACATTTAAAATTTTGTTTCATGTCTTGTAGTCAAAATCCCCTCTTTCAATAGGGACAGTTCAAGTATAAAGCAAGTAAAACACTTGTATCCTAAAATTTTAGACACCATAATTATATGATTATACTTATAATTTATATAATTATAAAAAATTAATATATATTATCTTTAATGACAAAGAAAAAGTCTAATTTATTTTAAACAATTCTTTAGTCAAGGTCTTAAAATTTTATAATTGCCTAATATAAACCACTATTTCACTCATTAATTAGTCAACCGAATCACTGTCTCATAATCCCTATTTTTTCTCCCTATTTTTTTTTTCTATCCAGATATCTTATTCCCAACACACTTACCATTGCATTTTTTACTCTCCATGATCAAATGCATTAAATCTTAACAATTAATTATTTCTCACAACCCCTATTTTTTTTTCTCATTCTTAACACACTAACATTCAAATTATTTTCTATAAAAGCATTCCTTATCTTTTTCACTTTTATTCTGAATAACACTCAAATTCTCAGTCACTGTTTCTTTCCCATTTGAGTGAAAAGCAAAAGAAAATTATTCTACTTATTGTTGATAAGCAATTAGCTGTACCATTCTATTGTAGGACTCCATTAAATGATCACTTTTGCAATCAAGTTTTATATTCAAATTTTATTGTTAAAACTATTAACCACTTTTTTATTTTTAATTAATATTAGTTTATTGATTTATATTTTTAATAGGTATATTATTTTTTATTTTCATATTCAGCTTTTGGACATCCTTTCATTTTAAATGCATTATTCATATTATTAATTGAAAAAGAAATATCAAAAGAAATTGATTATAAAAATTTGATAAATAACTTTGCACCTCAAGAAGCTAAAAAAGTAAATTTTAAATAAAAAGAAGATTAATTCTATTAGGTAGATAAAAAATCTTGTATTGAAATTTTGCTTTAGACCACATAATATGTTGAGCCACCCTTATATTTGCAGAAAGTTTATCACTAAATGAGACTACTATAGGCAAATGAGAAATTTGAATATTTACACATACACATGCAAAAGTATAATTTTTAGAGCTATGGAGCTATTGCTCCTAAAATACAATTACCTACATGCAAATATGCATATAGTGTTAATAATATAGAAGTGGGAAAAGTATCATTCCATGAGGATTTGTTGATTAAAAAGTACTGTCAAGTACTAAGATTTACATATTAACTTAAATCAAGCAAGTTAATTATGAGTATGTGTAAAAACTAATTTAAACTTGTAAAATTTGAAAACAAAACTAAATTTGAATTATCAGATAATTCAAAGAACCTATGATTATTAATGTCTAAAACTTTCATAGAAACCCAAAGTATCTCTCTTTACTTTGCTATTAATGGTAATATATGTTAGTCTAGTGTTCAATTTCATATATAAGCATTTTTCCAGTCTTGTACAGGTATTTTCTTAGCTAATTCCAAAATCCCTTATGAAATTAAACCAAGTAAACACTCAATAGCACAAACTCTAATTTAGCTATGCGAGAGCAATAAATATATTTTTATCTCATTAGCAAATCATCCACTTATCTTAGCAAGTTTCAACTACTCATACAACTCAACTTAAGGCCTAACTTCACTATCCCTTTTCCATGTTCAATGAGAATATCATATCATTTCAATTGGTAGCCAATCAACTAGAAAACGTGAAGCAAGGAGCTGAATAAAACATATACATACCATTGAACACAAGAAAAAAAGGAAAACACACTCTAATGATCCATACATAGGTACATAATCATCCTAAATACAAAGGTTTAACTATCCATTACAAAGTAAGTTATCATCCAAACTAGAGCATAAGATAGGAACATCAAATAAATTCAAAGAAAAGAGAAGTAGAAAAAACTATAGATTAATCTTGTTTTCTTTTCAACCCAAAGTTCTCCCATGCTCTCTTGGTGATTCCATAGCTTCGACGCTCTAAAACGCCTAAAGTGATGGCTTCCTTTGCATAATGGTGAAACATGCCTTAAAAACCCTTAAAATCAGAAGAGAAAACGCAATTGCTTATGGTGTTGTGACTAGTGCTATGGTTTTGAGAACGAAGTGGTGGCTTTAGCTCAAATCCTTGCAACAGAGAGAAAAAATCAAGAATGGTGCTATGACTTTGGATTCTAAAATTGCCATGCCAACTCTTTTTGGTTCAATAATGCCTTTTTGTTACATCCTGACTCCAGGCTTTCGAGATTCTAACTCCAAAATAGCTTTGACTTAAATTTTTTTGTATTTACACCTTACAAAAGCAGTGAAATTATAATAAATTATTATTTAAAGAAAAATTAAGCCAAAACTTATCATTTACAATTTCATAACTTCAATGTAGACTATATATAGTAACTATGCATTTTTTTTAAATTAGTCATAATATGAAAATAACACGAATAAATAGGATCTCTTTTATCATCTTTACAAGGTTTGTAAGAAAATAAAATATATTCTAAAGTTCTTTTCTTTCTTAACATGGAATGATGAAATATAATATCATTTCCCTGATGTTGAATCAAGGCCCCAAAATATTGATTAAATGTTTTAATTATTTCAAAGATATAAATTAGTTTTATATGCAAAATATTAATGGACAATTAGAATGAATCAGAAAGCGTTTTTTATGCCAAAATGCTTTGTGAAAACTGGGCATATATTTTTTTTGATCAAAATTGTTGGCCAAATTTACTTAAAATTTATTATGCCTTTTTCCTAAGTTCTAAATAGTCCACATGCATTTCCAAATTATTCAAGCCCAAAAAGGATTTTAAAATGCAATAAACTATGTCCAAGGCCTAAGTGATACTAAACCAGTGTAAATGGGTCCGCTTGCTTAAAATGGATTCAACTTACTTTAATTCCCGTCTTGGTGTGCAAAAAAGGTTTTCCTTGTCAGAAGTCAATATCCACTGGACAAAGGTCCAAGTGGCTATGTGTCAGAACATTCTGCTCACAAGTACAACCTAAGGCGCAAGAGAACTGTCATATAAGAAAACATCCCTCTACTACGTAAAATGTTTTTCAGAATTCACTAGGAGAAAAGAAGAGATATCAGAATAAAATTTGAAATATGTCTCGTGCCCTTTCTGTCTCTATGATCTACGCGGCTTCTTTCAATTCGTAGCGTGAACTTGACAATCCCTATTTAGGTTATTTTGATTATTTTATTTTATTTTTAAGTTAAAAATTTTAAATATAAAAATAAATGTTATAACTATAAAATTAAAAATTTTTATTATAAAAAGAAATTACACTTTAAAAATTTTAATTATACTATACAATTAGAATTTTTAAAATATAATTTTTTTTTACAATTAAAATTTACATTTATAATTTTTTTCTTTATATTTAAATTTTATAACTTAAAAAAATTAAAAAAGAAAAAAGAAAAAGGCAAAAATGGCCTGAATAGACGTTGTCATTTTTGCGCCACCAATTGAGAGAAGCCTCTCTCACGATCTACCCTCTTCCTTGTTAGCCATGTTTAGTTATAAAGAGAAATGAAACTTGGTGCTGAGGAGCTTGGTGCATTCAATGAAGAAAGATAGAGCCTCCAAGCATAACAGATATATGAATGTTGAAGTCTGAATGGGAAGCTGTTCAACGCATGCATTTAATGAATGTCTCTAGCCGTTGCAATGGTCTGAAAGGATGATATGAAGAGCAACTGAGAAATGGTCATTTAAACTCCATGATCGGCATTTAAGGAAAACCTTGATGAAGAAGAACAACAGCTGAACGTGTATTGTTAGATAGAAATTTTTCAGCTTCATCTCATGTTCTTGCTGAGCTTATTGTCATATCCCTCTGAGTAAGGTTTGCTAGTTAGTTCATGGAAGTGCTCTGTGTGAGCCTGGTGTCTGCATTGTGAAGTTGGTATATACTGTTGTGTGCACTCTGATACCACAATGCTTTCGAAGATCATTTCGTTCTATGTGCACCTGTGCTTAACCTAATATACATACCTCCTAGTGAGGCTAAGTGATCATTTGCTTTTAGTGAGCTGTGCTTACAGTGTTGCTACATCTACTAATTAATGTGTGCATTTTGATATTACTCTATTCTGACATTGTTATTATTCTTCTAGGTGAAGCTGACTGTCTGAGTTGTGCTGACTGATGTACTCTCAGTGAAGTTATACTATGCTCTGTGTGAACTATTGAGTTGTGCTCTTTCTGAGCCATGCTGACTGCTATACTTCCAGTGAAGTAATATTCTGTTCTTTGTGAATTGTGATGACTATTGTGCTCTCGGTAAAATAATATTGTGCTCCTTGTGAGCCTTTGGGTTGTACTCTTAGGGTATATTTGGTTTGATGAAATATTAAGTATGTAAAAAGTAGATAAGAAAAAGAAAATGATATTCTTATCCTTACTTTTAAAAATATAAATTGGTGAAATAGAAAATGACAAGTATTGTAAAATAATAATTCTAAAAACATAATAAACATTACAAAAATATTATGCTGCAGATTACATTACAAACTTGCTACCAAACATAGCCTCAGTGAATTATGCTATATATTGTGTACTTTTAGTGGGTGATCCCTTGTGCACTGTGTAAGCTTTTGATCTATGCATTTATTGGTCATCTATGTGTACTTGCTCTTTGTGAGCTTTAATGCTCGTTACCAATCATCCAATCTTGTTTTCGATTAAGTTTCTGGCTAACTTGGGAAAAACTTAGATTATTAATGGAGTAAGATTGAACCTTAGATAATAGATTGCTAGCGAGTGACAGTAAAAGTTGTGAAGCTGACTCTGCAAGATTTCCCCTTTTTGGTAGTAGGTTGTAAAAGCACTTGTATTGATCCCTGAAAGTTGACTTGTGATTAGGCGGAAAAAATTTTGAGGGTGAGCTTCTGGAAAGGATTGTAAAAGCTCTGAAAGCTGAACCTATGATGCATTGTGATTTTCCATATATGGAAATTCCTTTTCTTTATACTTGAGAGGTGAATGTAGGATTATTTTGATCTGAACCACTATAAATTTACTATGTGATTCTTCTACTCTCCCTACTTTTTTTTAAATACATTTATGAATTGCACATGCATTTCACTAAAAAAACACTGAATTCAGATATCAAAGTTTATCCTTGTGTTTTTTAAAAATGATTTGGTACTTGTTTGAAATCACTAATCTTTTAGAGAAATTGTTACACTAATCACATTGCTTTCTAAAGATATTTGGGATGCTTGACTTGCCATGATCAGTAATATTGTGAAAATCATTTTAAATCAAATAGAGGCTTTCTTAATTCAACTATTTTCAAGGAGGACAAAGAAAAATTGGACAAGATCCCAATTCTAACTCCTCTTCTTATGATCTTTTGTATTAACACCTTCATTTATCTTGGAGTTGGAAGTAAATTCAGTTTCATTCCATCAATACTTGCGAAGTCAATTCATCCCGTAAATAGCAGGCACAATTGTAGTGTGATAAATCAAGCAAGACACAAAGACCTTAATTAGAACATAAGGTCTACCGTTAAATTGGTAGAGTCATATATATATATATATATATATATATATATATTAGTAATTAGTCAAAAGAAGCCGATCATGGGTGTACCATGAGTTAAAACAATCTTTTATTTATAAATTATACATTCTTTTGAATTTTGTTGATATTATATAGATTTTTTTTCATTTTTAAAATATACATAAACTTTCTTAAAATAAAATATTATTTTACACTTTAGTTTAATTTTAAATTTTAAGACTAAAATATTGTCATTTAATTTTTTTTTAATTAAAAAAAATATGTATAGGTTAGTAGAGGGTAGTAGAGTTTTTTTTTTTGTTTTGTAGGAGATTTATATATATTTTAAAAATATAAAAGATATCGGTATAATTTTAATAAAACTCAATTTATGTAATTTTTTTATATAATATATAAAAAAGGTACAAAGCTTTAGAAGTGAGAATAGGATCTCTTATAGTTTAAAAAAGAGGAAGATAAGATTGGAAACACTTCTGTGTCGTTTCGTTTAACCCAAAAGATAAAAAATTCACAAACTTGGGGGGAAGTCTTTGCGAGCGTCAAAAATGGGGTATAAGCATTTCATTTCTGCGGCCAGCTAATTTCTTGAGTAAACCATTTCATGATCTTGATTTAATAGTTTCATTTTTGGTTACAACCTCATTAATATTCACACGGAAAATATTGCTCATTTTTTTTTAATTCCATTTTTTATTCCTCTAAATCTTTCTTATAAGATTTCTGTTTTTCTAAATAAAAAATCCCAAACTTCTTCTTTAAAACAAATAACAAAAAAAATTTTAACGAAACATTCTCTCTCAAAATAAAATAATATATACAAATAATTCATAAATAATTTTTCTGAGCATATTAAAAATAAAATAAAATTACAGAAAAATCATAAAAATAAAAAATGCAAAATGTTACCAAATAAAATTTCTTCAATGATTTTGGTATAGCATGTTATGATGATTATTTTTTCGGCTTACAAAAATCATGATAAAAACAGGTTACTCTAAAACAATCAACACACGAATGACATGTTTCGGATGTCATAAAGATAGACAGAGGTCTAACTAATAAAATTATCTCTAAGGACCCTTTTTTGGTGAGATTATGGATCTCAAAAGTTTTTTGGAGTTTTAAAAAAGGTCACTCAATTAATTTTAAAGAAGTCAATATTTGCATAATCAATTCATCCCGTAAATAGTGGCCACAATTGTAGCGTAATAAACCAAGCGAGACACATAGATCTTAATTGGAACACAATATCTTTCCTACAGTCACAGTTAATAAATAATAGATCTATGGTTAAATCGATAAGAGTCATTAGTACAAAGCTATAGAGTCATTAGTATCAGTAATTAGTGTAAAAAAGTCAGTCAAGTGCGTGTTCCATAAATTAATACATGATTTTTTTTATATATAAAAAAGTACAAAGCTATAGAAAAAGAAGGCAAGGATCTCCCGACAGTTATACTTAAAAGAGAAGAGAAGACAAGATTGGAAACTTCTGTGTTGTTTCGTTCAACCGAAAGATAAACAACTCAAAAACTAGGGTGGAAGGCTTGAGAGTGTGAAAAATGGGGTATAAGCATATGCGACCATTATACTATATCTCGTACAATGAAACCAGCCCCAGAAGCTGCTACAAGGCGATTAAATCAGTGAAAAGCTTTGAACAAATTGCAAAGAAATTAAGTAATAGCCAGTACGAAACAATGGGTGAGGGATTTGAGTGTTGGTGATGTAGGAAATTTCGGGTCATTAGAGACAAGGATAAATAGGGTATTGTTAATGAATAGCAAATTTCATTTAATATTTTCATTTTGAAAATTGTATAAATTAATTGGTTAATTATATCTTAATGCAATAAATCTTAGAAGAAAAGAATAACACAATTATAAAATAATACAGGATCACTTAAATAATTTATGTATTTAAAAAAATCGAAAAAAATAAAGAGGGAATTGATAATCAAACAAGGTAAAATGATAAATATTATCTTGAAACATTTTTTTTTTTGATACCTTGTTTTTGAGTAAACAGGCAAGCATGGATTTTCAAAACTTATATATACCTTGTAGAGATGTTGCTGATCTTTACTTGATAACACCCTTATGAACCTTCATTCTCTCTGTTCAACGATCATGTTCAACTTCTCCTTACAAATTTCAGTTCTTTTGCTTTTGTTCCTATCTGCAACAATATTCAACATTAGCATATGTAGCACAAACAAGGTGGTTCGTTGCAATGAGAACGATCGAAAGGTGCTGTTAATTTTCAAGCAAGGCGTGGAAGATCCTTATAATCGGCTCTCCTCATGGTCTAATGAAGAAGATTGCTGTGCGTGGGCTGGAGTTCAGTGTGATAACATCACAAGCAGAGTTACACAACTTGATCTTCACAATGATAATAACACCTTGCAACCAGAATCCCTGGGAGGTGAAATCAGCCTATCTCTGCTTCAACTTGAATTTCTACACTACTTGGACTTGAGCCATAATGAATTTGAAACTATAAGTATTCCACAGTTGATGAATTTCTCTAATCTACATTACCTTGACTTATCTCATAATAGTTTTGGCATGCTTAAACTTGATTGGCTTTCTCGGATTTCTTCCTTGGAATACCTCAGTCTTAGTGGCGTTGATCTTGGAAATGAAACCAATTGGCTTCAGTTCATGGCTATGCTTCCTTCAATATCAGAGTTACATTTGAGCTTTTGTGGATTAAGAAGCATCAGTCCAACCCTTACGTATGTCAATTTTACATCACTTGTAAAACTTGATCTTTCTTACAACGATTTTAAATCAAAATTACCTAATTGGTTGTTCAATCTTACAAGTGATATCTCCTACCTTGACCTTAGCTGCAACAATTTACAAGGTCAAATACCAATGGCTTTGTTAAGGCTTCAAAACTTGAAATCTTTAATGTTGAACCATAATCAACTCAATGGATCAATTCCAAACTGGTTTGGCCAGCATGAGAATTTGCAGTATTTTGATATCTCTTTTAACTTGTTTTATGGTCCAATTCCATCATCTCTGGGAAATCTGTCTTCTTTAATTTTGTTAGATTTGTCACACAATCAATTGAGTCGCAATCTTCCAAAAAACCTTGGTCAACTCTTTAACTTAAAGAGATTAGGGGTTAGAGACAACTCCTTGGTGGGTGTTCTGTCAGAAGCGAATTTTGTCAAGTTCTCAAACTTAGAATATCTGGACTTGAGTAATTCAAGTTTTGAATTTGATTTCGATTCCAACTGGGTCCCACCTTTTCAACTCCTTCAAATCCGAGTGAGAAAGACAAGATTAGGTCCCAATTTTCCAGCATGGCTATATACACAGAAGTCACTTGATTTTCTAGATGTTTCTCATTCGGGAATTTCCTCTGTAGATGAAATGTTTTGGAGCTTTTTAGAAGGAGTTAAGTATGTCGATCTTTCATACAACTTAATCAGAGGAGATTTATCAAAAATAAAATTGAATACTTCCTCTATAAGGCTAGACCACAACAATTTCATAGGAGGGCTCCCACGTATATCAGCAAATGTCCATTATTTATTTGCATCTTCTAACTCTTTCTCGGGATCTATTTTTCCTTTATTGTGCCAACCAGTTAGCAGTGAAGAAAATATGTTAAAATATTTGGACATATCACATAATCATCTAACTGGAGCACTTCCTGATTGTTGGGCCAATTGGGAAGGCTTAAACATTCTTAACATGGGGAGTAACAAGCTAACAGGTGAAGTCCCTCCCTCAATGGGTTTGTTATCTCATCTTCAAATATTAGATTTGCGTGATAATAGCTTCTTTGGTGAATTTTCACAAGACTTGTCAAATTGGAAAATTCTACAATTCCTAAATCTAGACAGAAATAACTTTTCTGGAAGTTTGCCAAACACAATGCAACAGGATTTAGTAGTAATGAAAATGAGATCCAACCAATTTACAGGCAGCATACCACCACAGATATGCAACCTTGCTTCTCTGATTGTGCTTGATCTTGGAGATAATAATATTTCAGGATTCATACCTCGATGTGTATATAACCTTACTGGCATGATTTCGGGTCCTTCTATTAGTGGTATAGTTCAAGAAATAACGAACTTGTTTACCAAAGGGCAAGAATTAGAATACAGAAAAACTTGGTTGTTGCGAAGTATTGACCTTTCAACTAACAACTTGGTTGGAGAAATCCCTCAAGAATTATTTAGTCTTATTCAATTGCAGTCCTTAAACTTGTCTCAAAATTATCTAACGGGACAGATACCAAAGAAAATTGGAGGCATGAAAAGTTTGGAAAGTTTAGATCTCTCCCGCAATAAACTCTTTGGACATATTCCTCAGACTATCTCTGATTTGTCTTTTCTCAGTTATTTGGATCTCTCATACAATAGTTTCACTGGAGAAATCCCAATTGGGACCCAGCTTCAGAGTTTTGAGGCATGGAGTTTTATCGGAAATCTTGAACTTTGTGGGGCTCCTCTTCCAAAGAAGTGCAACAAGCATGAAGAAAATGACAACCTAAAGCTGGCTAAAGGAAATGAAGATGATAACTTTTTAAAATCGTTGTATCTTGGGATGGGAGTTGGATTTGCAGTTGGTTTCTGGGGAGTCTGCGGTTCTCTCTTCCTCAACAAAGCTTGGAGACATAGATTTTTCCGATTGTTTGATGGTCTGGTAGATCAACTTTATGTGGCAATGGTTCTTAAGTTCAAAAGCTTCCGTTGAATATTGGGAACATATATTGCAGCTGAGGTAAGAGAATGGCATTATTAGTTGTCAATTTTAAAGTATTGTACTCTTTTCCTTAATTTCTTAAACAAATTCAGTTAGTTATTAATTTCCTATTACTTTCTATCGTTCAACATGTACTATCTTTTGGAAGCAAGTGCAGCAACCATTCCTGTACGATGAACTTGATGGCTGG
This sequence comes from Erythrophleum fordii, assembly GCA_032878935.1. Lineage (NCBI taxonomy): Eukaryota > Viridiplantae > Streptophyta > Magnoliopsida > Fabales > Fabaceae > Erythrophleum > Erythrophleum fordii. The sequence continues at coordinate 24,292,220 of JAVQMF010000058.1, read as the reverse complement.
TAGCCCATCTTCCTCAACCTCAAGTTCAGATCTCGTACTCAGCTAAAGGAAAGAAAGCTTTGCTGCAGCTACACTTGCCAAGGAGGCAATCTTCCTTTATCTTAAATATAGTAAATGATGCTACAAAAGTTGTCATAGTATCTAAGTTAAATTTCATGATGTCTACGCGTTGCTGTTGGTAGGAAAACTTTGGTTTGATGTAACATTGTATTATATGTTAAACATAATGGATTCTTTAGTGTTTGTCCAACTTCTTTTCATTTGAAAAAAGCATAAACTAATTGGATCGTATCCCTCTAGGCAGAGTTTTTGAATTGGTTCTATCGACCAATATGTAGTTGTAAACCATGCGCCTATCATGCAGTATCAATTGCACTAAAGTGTACTTAGTATAAACCTCTCTTTCATCCTCTTTTCTTAATGTTTGTGTATCTTTCTTTTTTTCCCTCATATTTTAGTATATAATGGGCAAAGAGGAATACTGTGCAACGAAAGACGGGACATTAACTATATTGTGCATTTCATTTCACTGCAATTATATTTCTTGAGAGAAATTATTCAAAAGCAATGGGGACTCAAGACTCTTGAGAAAAGTTAATATAGCATGCCAGTGAAATCTTCTAATTCAATTATTTTACAACTTGTAGGCACTATGTCGTCAAAGATTGTTTCTTTCTATTATTTTATTACAGCAGGAAGTCATCAACATAATTAACCAAACCACTAAGATGAAATTTTTTTTCTCAGCGTGTTATGTACTTCCTTCTTTTTCTTATATCTTCTAATTTTTTAATGGGTTATTTAGTCAGAAACAATCTTTTTGGGTTTTTGATATGATTAATTACAATTTTTTTAAGAATCTTGATCAAAGATAGAAAGGACTTTTGAAAATTTTGTTCTCTTTCACCTGATGAAGTTCTTTCAATAAATCTTTTCCAATGTTTACCCTTGATATTCTCTTGTTCGGAGACATCACTTGATATTTACTTTTAAATAATGTTTAATGCATGTAGTTTTTCTGACGACTTGGAAACTTATTTGAGTTATTTCCAGTTTCACACTGTTTAAAAATTATTATTTAATTATATTTGAATTTCCTTCCGTCTTAATATTGACCATGAAAAATGCACTTTATTACACAATTTCCACACAAGTGAGGAGTAGAAGACTTGGGAAAAAAAAATAAGAGTCATATATGAAATAAGTGATCTGAAAGCCTTCTTTCACATTGATAACATTTATAGTATAAGACAACGATGTATAGTTGTTCTGCAGTTCGTTTCTTTTTATCGTTCTCTATTTCGTTTCGTATGTAGTGACCAAATTATTATGCTATAAGTACCAAAATCAGACGTGGAAAAAAATAAGGAACTTATTATGCCATTGCTTACACTTCGGTATATTTACCTTTTCTTTTTTTTTTCCTCGTCCATATGGTGTATTTTTTTACATATAAATCCTCAACAAAGGGCTAACTTTTTTTTTTAATTTTTTTAGTATATAAGAAAGTTATTTTTCTATGAACGAACCACTGTATGGTTGGCCAAAAGAATTAAAAAAAAAAACCATATAAGATGCAATATTACCTCAGCATGACTTCAGACAAAAATGCACTTCTGATTTTTCAATTTATATGAAATTTTACTTTCGTCTATTAACTTCATTTATTTGTAATTTGACCTTTTAATTTGATTTAACTTTAACTTAATTCCTTAAATAAAAAAAATTACCCAAGTATATATTTTTTTCCTCCTACCATCAAATGCAAAGGCTTAAAAAAATAGTTACTCTTGCTTTTTGCTTGGTAAATATAAGAACAATTGATTGTTATTTTTATGGATGAAGTTACTCTTGTTTCAATAGAGAGACACATTATGATAAGTAAATTGTTTTTTTTTTTCATGTTTTACTTGGCCCCTCACATCTCGCATGAAATTTTTGTCATGCTCCTTCAAAAAGAAAAAGCAACATATCACCCCCCCCCCCCCCCCCCCCCCCCCCCCCCCGGGTGCATTGCGCGGGCACTCTACTGGTTATGTTGATTTTGAACACGTACCGTGGAAGCATTTTTGGAGACTGGCTGGCCAATGAAGCTTTAACTTCATCTCCAAGAGACTTTGAGAGGCCAACAAAGGTATAACTCTTTCTACAAGGCCTGTTAAACACACACTTTTGCAATTTATTATCCACAGTAACAGAATATCTAGAGCACATTGCCCTATAAGGGCCGAGTGAAACCAAGATTAAATAACAAGAGTGATTCCTATAATAGCACATAAAACAGAGGTCTTCATATATTGCATCCAGCAAGAGTAGGTTCCTCAATATTCCTAAGACTTGCCTGATATCAATTAGGTTGAATTGAATCTTCTTTATTTCTCTATAATTTTGGTTAGAAAGATTGATTAGAATATTCAATGATATCAATTAGGTTTGGAGTTTAGACTTTCTGGGCTGGTTTGGATATGATTTTAATGGTTAACGACTGGGACTAGGGAGACACACGACATAACACTATAAATTCTAATTCATTTCATGCTACTCATAAGTTTTATTTTATCAATTCCACGAGAACATATAAAAAGGAGATGAAAATAATGGATTTCTTTACATTGCGCTATATTTAAAAATTTGCAATTAGTGTCACGTAGACCATGTGAATTCATACTATATATCCTTATATTTAATTACATCAAAACAAGTCATTTGCATCATAAAATCATGTCTATAACTCATGGAAACCAAAATAGAGTGTGGAATATAGAATTTCATTTTTGACCATAATTGCTCCACTTTCTGAATAAATTTTGAAAAATTATAATTAAATTTAAAAAAAATTAAAATCATACAATCTTAGTCATTCTGGAAAGTTTTAGATGTTTACTTCACACTAAAAATATGTCTAAACTATAACATCTATCACAGAGGGTGTTTGACATCCAACATGGTCAAGGTCCGACTAAATTCTGGAACTGTTACAGAATTCTGCAAAGAATTTTGAAAATGTCCAATTAATTCTAAAAATTTTAATCCATACAAATGATACCAATCTGGAAATCTGTGGATGTTAACTAGAGAGAAAAAATATTTCTAAATCAGTTCATTAAGCCCAGACCTCAAAATTTGATGAAACAATACTTCTGGTCAAGCAAATTTATTGATACTGAATAAAAACTTCAAAAATTCATATCTCCCTCTTTAAACCTCCAACTGAGCTGCTTCTAGTTGGCATGAGTAACTATGATTGTCTAGTTTTTCTATATAAAATTTCATAGCAATTGGACATTATTGAGGCCTCAGGTGACAGAGTTTAATTTCGGACCAAATGAATAGTATAGCAAACCAGAAACATAAAATTTGCCAACTTTGAGAAACCATCAAATATTCTGTAGACTTCCAAAAATTATGATCTTTAGTTTCCCAAAAAGCTCTCAATGAGACTAATTTCATGCCAAATCTCAAATCAAGACTAACTCATTTGGCCAAAAAGCGACATAGGATTCCATAATGGTCAATTTTGGCTCCATATAGAGTACCAAAGTTGCCAAATGAATTTCCCTTGGTCTTGGTACCTTTTGGGCAAGTTTAAAAGTATATTTAAGACTTGTATGAGTTGTCCAAATGGTCTCAAATCTCATATATCCCATTTTGGCCATTCAGCCCCCACTTATACACATATCCATCAAACTTTCAATTTTCATACTTTGACTTTACACACTCAAAACATATGCTAGAGGTCATACATCATATTCATACACATAAACATCACATAATAGTGTATTTATACATGTCTCAAGGGTCATGATACAATTACAACACTATATACATCAAGAAACATAATTATGGTTCCAAAATGGGTAAAACTAGGCATAAGCTTGTCACTTTTCCTGCTTCATTATTGTTGGCCCCCTTCACCATAACTACTCGGTGCACCTAGAATATTAGATCATTGGAGTGGAGGGGATAAGATTTAAAAAATCCCAATAGCTTATCTCTCATTCAATCATATAAAATATGTGTAAAGCAAGTTTTACAGTGTATGTATGGAAAAATGGAAATCATAGACATTTACAAAACAAACTTGGCATGTGAATAAATCATACAAGAGATTCAAGAGTTCACTAAGTGCTTGGATTGGCCTCACACTTCTCCTTATGGATTCTGGACTTGCCTCACCCATTCTTTAAGAACTTTAGATTCAACCATACTCTTGAGAGTCCACTTTACTTTTGGGAGACTCTTTACTTTGTCTCAATCAAGTTCAAGAGTTCTTGGCTCATCTTCACCAAAAGGAAGAGTTCTTGGCCTCTCTACACTCAAGTAACTCATACAAACATCATGCACTCATTAAAAAACATAACTACTTGGTCCACCTAAAATATTATATTATTGGAGAGGAGGGGATGAGATTCAAAAAATCTTAATAACTCATCTCCCATTCAATTATACATAATATGTGCAAAGCAAGCTTTACAATGTATGCATGGAAAAATGGAAATCATAGACATTTACAAAGCAAACTTAGTATGTGAATAAATCATACAAGACATTCAAGAGTTCACTAAGTGCTTGGATTGGCCTCACACTTCTCCTCATGGATTTTGGACTTGCCTCACCCATTCTTTAAAAGTTTTAGACTCAACCATACTCTTGGGAGCTCACTTTGCTTTTAAGAGATTCTTTACTTTGTCTTAACCAAGTTCAAGGGTTCTTGGCTCATTCTCACCAAAGGAAAGAGTTCTTGGCCTCTCCACACTCAAGTAACTCATACAAATATCATGTACTCATTAGAAAACATAGCTATTTGGTCCACCTAGAATATTAGATCATTGGAGAGGAGGGGATGAGATTCAAAAAATCCTAATAACTCATCTCCCATTCAATCATACATAATATGTACAAAGCAAGCTTTATAATGTATGCATGGAAAAATGGAAATCATAGACATTTACAAAGCAAACTTAGCATGTGAATAAATTATACAAGACATTCAAGAGTTCACCAAGTGTTTGGATTAGCCTCACACTTTTTCTCATGGATGTTGGACTTGCCTCACCCATTCTTTAAGAGCTTTAGACTCAACCATACTCTTGGGAGCCCACTTTGCTTTTGGGAGACTCTTTACTTTATCTCAACCAAGTTCAAGGGTTTTTAGCTCATCCTCACTAAAGGGAAGAGTTCTTAGCCTCTCCACACTCAAGTAACTCATACAAACATCATGCACTCATTAGAAAACATAGCTACTTAGTCCACCTAAAATATTAGATCATTGAAGAGGAGGGGATGAGATTCAAAAAATCCCAATAACTCATTTTCCATTCAATCATACATAATATGTGCAAAGCAAGCTTTACAATATATGCATGAAAAAATGGAAATCATAGACATTTACAAAGTAAACTTAGCATATGAATAAATTATACAAGACATTCAAGAGTTCACCAAGTACTTGGATTGGCCTCACACTTCTCCTCATAGATTTTGGACTTGCCTCACCCATTCTTTAAGAACTTTAGACTCAACTATACTCTTGAGAGCCCACTTTGCTTTTGGAAGACTTTTTACTTTGTCTTAACTAAGTTCAAGGGTTCTTGACTCATCCTCACCAAAAGGAAGAGTTCTTGGCCTCTCTATACTCAAGCAACTCATACAAACATCATGCACTCATTAAAAAACATAACATGGCATTAAGGATCATGGCATATAAAGGTATGCTAGCATACTTTTCATAGCTTAAAAATACACATACACACATTTTAAAACAAGTTAAACACACATCTATACATGAAAGAAGGTGGAGAGAGCTACCTTGCATACGATTACACACTTTGTCTTTTGGATTCAATCTCCTCTTTTCGGCTACACACCCATAAAAGTGTGAGGAAGGTTCCTCTTGGCCTAGACATGATTTAAAGAAGCTAATTAGGTTTATGGAATGAATTCTAAGGCCACATAAATTGCCTAGACCCTAGCTTGTCTTATAAGCCTCATTATAGTTTCATAATGACACCTAAGGAAGCAACATCCTTCAATTAACTTCTATGCTCCCTTCTCTTTATTCATATATGATTCTTGACTCCTTTTAAGTCTTTTAGAGTCATCACCCAATTGAAATAAGGAGTCTAAACATATGTTGCTTCTTTAGGTCACATAATGGAGTCTATGGCATCAATTCACTTTCCTTAAGTTCTAAATTTTTTTCAAGGCCTCTACTCATCTTCACTCATCACATATGAGTCAAAAATGGCTTTACAAAAATTTAAAACTCTCCCTAGCTATTCCAACCCTCCTTGGCTGAGACATAGAGCAAATGGGCCTTCCATAGAATTTTGTTTGTTTTCTTCAAGGAGCATTTGGATCCCTAATAGTTCCATCTTGTTTCCTAATGCTCCTTTTCTTGATTCTATTAGTTTCTTCTTAATCCTTGCCATCTAAAATCTCTAATCCCTCTATGAATTAGACAAAACACATCCTTTAAAGAATGAGTCCCTGGCTGGATGAAATTCACAAGGGTAAAGGTGAGGAAGGGACTATCAAAGGATGGTGAATTTACCTTATTTTCTTAGTTCTTTTGGCTTGTTCTTCACTTTGGTTGGACACTCCTCCACAAACACGAAATTTCCTCCCTGTTTTGGCCTAAAAACAACACCAAAAACTTAAAAAAAAAACCATGGAAAGGAAGAGGGAAAGAAGGAGAAGAGAGTTAGTGAAAGGAAAGGCTTGAAAAGTTAAGAATTCCTTACCAAAATCTTGGCTTTTTCTTCTTTTTTTCCCTTGCTATTGGTATGCCTAAGAGGGTTGGACAATTTCTCTAAAAATGGACAAAAGAGATTTGGTTAAATGAAGGAGAGAAAGAACGTAACTTATAAAGAAGAATTTGGAAGCTTCCTTTAACAGTTTAATTCCATTTTTGCCCTTTCGTAATAGCATTTCCATTTCTCCTTCATTTTAGCTCCTTTTTTAGAATCATCTTTTCTATTATAAAATCTAAGTTCCCAATTTAGTAAAAATGTCTTTGGGATTACTCAAATCAGAGCTAAAACTTTCCCAAACAAATTGGTCAAAGTTTAAGTCAACCAACGTCAAAAAGAATACACCAAATTGGCTTTACCGGTCCTAAGACTTCCTATGATTTTTGGAGCCTCTAAGAACATTAGGAAACTCAAAATTTTCATTTAAAAAGTGCTCCTAGGTGCTTTTCCAAAATTACACTTATTTACGAAAATGCCACTAGCCTTTTGACCAATTTTTTGAATTACTCCAACCCTAGTTTCTAGGCAACTCAAGGCTCAAATCCTCATTTTCTATTATTTAAAATTTTATCTAAATTTTATTTAGCCTTGAATCACTCATCTCAAGAAGCTTGCTTTTCAAACCGGCCCGTTCTGGTGTTTTTACAACGTACTGGGCATTACACACGACGGCTAGGACATACAAATTAATCTGCTGGAAAAAATTTACTGTGTTGAACTCTATCAAGGCTATAAAGGTGTTAATTATTATCAGGCCCCAATCATGTAATTTCTTAATTAGATATTTTGGCCCTAATTTCATGGTATAGCTCAAAGTTTCCATAAGGTTTTATTATTTTTATTTCTTTCATGTTGGTTCACTTGTAGACTGGGCTTGTATACTTTCTCTTTCTTAATTAAGTAGATAAATACAATAAGGGTATTTCAATCAATACGAATCATATTTTAAGTTTTTTGGTCATTCACAATAAATTTGAAATATAATGTCCTTATGAATAATTAATTTAATTTCTTGGTCCCTACCAATAATTGTCCCAAGAAAATAAGAATGAAAACTTGTTGCAGGTTCCATTAATGAGTAGACTAAAAATTAGGAAGAAGACTTTGAACTGTAAATATTTGAAATGAGTGATTATGCATTTTTTTTTTAGGTCAAAATTATGTGGCGTTTGTCCAACAAAGGGCAATCATGGATGTTTACAACTATATATTCCATTGATGTGTAACTTGTCTTTACTTGCAAACTTCATTGTGATTCTTCATCCCTTCTAATGAGCCATAGCGATTTGTTCCACATCACAAATATCAACTTTTCTGTTGTTGTTACTCTCTGCAACAACTATCAACAGAGATGCATGTGTAAGAGAAATAGTATGGTTTGTTACTATGAGAAAGATCAATGGTTATTGTCAATCTTCAGACAAGGATTAGTAATATATCCTAAATTCCTAATAACTAGCTGTCCTCGTGGCCTAGTGAAGAAGATTGCTGCGTATGGATTGGAATTCAGTGTGACAATACCACAGGCAGGGTTACAAGGCTTGTTCTAAGTAGTGATGACAAAGAAAGATATTTGGGAGGTGAAGTCAATCTATCTCTACTTGAACTTGAATTTCTAAGCTATTTGGAATTGAGCCATAATGAATTTGAAGCTATAAAATTAAATATCCTACCTTATCCGCCATAAATTCCTCAAACCTTCGTTGCCTGGACTTATTGTATAATGATTTTGTCATGGATGATATTCATTGGCTTTCTAGAGTTTCTTCCTTAAAATATCTCAACCTTAGTGGCATTTATATTGGAAATGAAACTAAGTGTCTTCAATACATGCTATGCTTCCTTCAATATCTTAGTTGTGCTTGAGCAAATTGCCAACAAAGAAACATAAGTCTATTCCTTAAATTTGTCAATTTTATGTCACTTGTAACTCTTGACTTTTTAAACAACAATTTTAAATTGAAATTTCCTTATTAGTTATTCAATCTCACCACGTCTTCTATCTTGACCTTAGTGACAACTATTAACATGATCAAATTTCGGTGACCTTATGGCTTTGAAACTTGAAATATTTAAATTTTGACAATAATCAACTCAGTGGATCAATGCCAGATTGGTTTGGCCAATCTAAGCATTTATAGTATTTTTGTCTCTTTGGTAACTTGTTTTACATGAATCTTGAGTTACATTCAATGAGAGAGTTATCTTTAGACTTAACTATATTATTTCACAATTCATCTTCTTCCTTCAATTTTTTTTTCTCTTTTTAAATAATGACAAACTTTGAAAATAATGTAAAACCACATGATTATTTTACTCCATAACAATTATGACTATGGTGAGGGTTAACAAGTTAATTAATTAATTAAATTGGTGGAATTGTTGTTACTAATATATATATATATATATATATATATATATTTGACGATGTAGGCATGGTTAATAACTTTGGTATCTAACTGGCTTGTACCTTTAGGTAAGAAATCTAATCAAAATGCTGCTACACGAGCTGTTGGTTTTTTGTTTGGATGGTGAGTAGTAATTGATGCAAAAAAGTATGCTAAAAACATGGATTAGCAAGGGTTAACTAACTAGATTATTATTTTGTGAGGAATTAAAGATAGAAAAATCAAAGATCAATCATTATTTTTCCCTCTCTCCATTTATAGAAAGAATCCATCCCAAATGTCCATAGCTTGTTGATTGTGCTTCTTCAATGGAGGACAAGGGATCCTAGGGAGATCATAAGGGGCACTTCCACAGTTCTTCTGCTTGATTGGTGTAATACATTTGTTTAATGAAACTTGTATTATAAATATATATATATATATATATATATATATATATATAAATGCAGGCTGCCTCTGATTGGTTGTACGTTTATCCAAAAGGAATTAGAGACATGCTGTTCAATATTAAGACTAAGTATAACAATCCTTTCATTTTCCTTGAAAATGATAAATACATATGCAGCCATTCTCTTCATTTTCCTTGCATTGAATGCATAGATGTGCTTTTCTTCATACTTAATTATGAGTTACTTGATACCTACCTATAGGTATAGACAAGCTTAATGATCTAAGGCCTCATGGATACTTTCAGAATTGATTACTATCATCACCATCTCTATTATCTTCAATCTGCAAATCAAATAAGTAGGCTCTTAGCTATTAAATTATATAATTAAAAGAGCTATTTATCTCTGTTTTAATTATACATGCCTCAGTTTGGGTTTCGATATTTACAAGGGTCAATGTCAATGTAAAACGATATTTTGCATGGTCATTATTGGACAACTTTGAATAAGCTGGCTTCCAGTTATAGGTACCATGCGCTTTGGAATCAACTTTGTACATTATAAAAAGGGCCACAAAAGATACCATAAACTCTAAACTCAATCATTGGTTTAAAAATTTTCTTCAAAATTAATAATTAAATTTCTATACCAGATGATCCTCAATAAATAATGGCATGAAATTTGTTAAACATGTGTACTTATGTTTATAATAATAATATTATTATTATTATTTATGTTATATATCAGTCTCGCCACCGATTCTTTTAGTTTATTAATCAAACCTTTTTATTATTATTGATAAAATGAAGAAAAATGTAACTCTTAAAAATTTCAAGTAGAAATGGCTCAACACACAGAAGAAAATGAATCAAAGAATAGCACAAATTAAACCAACAAATCGAGTGCATTCTATTTATATTTTATATCAAATTGGCATGAATTGTAAAGGCTATTTCTAGGTCTGTCATAGCATTGATATTATATTTGTCTTCATGTTCTTTCGAGTTTCGACATCAAAATTTCCTCCATCCTTTTGCTCAGAGGAGTGAATGAAAACAATTACACGAATAACAGTCACTTTAATTATGCTGTCTTATGTGTTTAAAATTTAGATGATTTTCTTGTTTTTAAAATAAAAGGGGCAAAAGTATCTTAAGAATTTGTGTGGCCAATGCTCTTCATTGAGGGGGAATGGGTAGCTCTAGATGATTTTCATATCGAAATTGTTTAAAGCACTTGAGAAAGAATATAACACCCTTTCCTGAACGCAATTGTGAACACACACAAGTTTAGTACAAAAACAAAGGTAAATAAATAAATAAAAATAAAAAATGATATTGATAAGCAGATTGAGTGCCAACAGATCTACTCTCACCTAGGAGAGGATTTGTTAAAGAAAGAAAGAAATTGACTTCACCCATGTAAGTCTCATCCCTTTTAATTTTTTCTCTCTTTTACAGAATCTTCTCCTGGGTAAGCTCCTTTTGTTTTGCGACATCTTATTTTTCATTAATGGGATTGATTAGAATGTTTTATCTTTGCATTTTGTCATTGTCTAATCCCATGCTTAGCTGATGCGATGTGTTAGAATATGTGTTTTGAGTTATAAAGTTACTGCTTTGCATTTTCGTTTTGGGTATATACGATATCTTCAGTATATTTTCGATTGGTCCTATTCGGTTATGTGTGAAATAGTTCAACAAAGGTTGAAAAGAAACATTAGATGTACAGAGATACAAGATGAAGGAAGATGATAAGCGAAGTCTTTAAAGGAATAAGATTTGGATTTTGATTGATTTCTTAGATACAAAGAAAGCTTGCTGTTCATAATGCCAACCGATAGTGTTTTTATAACAGCAAAGCTAAACAAATTGATTGAAAAACTTTTAACTTCTGTAACTAAGTTTTAGCTGCTTTATCCCTTTCATCGCTCCTCAAACTTAGAAAAGGACATGGTTCAACTTTGAGTTTGTATTGCTGTACAAGAAACTAAAAGGTAGAGATAGGTTTGGTCAACACATTTGCAGTTTGTTCATGAGAGGGAATATGTAAGACTTGAATCTATTTACGAAGCACTTACTCATGAACAAAATAAAGATCAATCTCTAAGTGCTTTGTGCCAGCATGGAGATCAGGATTAGCCAAAAGTAAGACAGTATTAAGGTTATCATAGTACAATTTTGGTGGTTGATCAATAGAGACGTAAAGCTTAGAAAGCAATGACTTAATCCACATTGTTTTAGTAACAACGTGAGCCAAATTCCTATATTCCACTTTAGTGCTAGAATGAGGAAACTACTTGCTCCTTCTTTAAAGCCCAAACGATTAAGGTTGGGACCCAAATAAACACAATAACCAATAATAAAATGCCAATCATCTAGATCTATAGCCTAGCCTACATCACACATGCCTAACAATTGTAAATGATGAAGTCTTTAAAAGTGTAATCCATGAGAGAGTATGCCAGCAAGATACCGTAGGGTGCATTTGGCAACCTTCCAATGATCAAGTTTAGGTTTATGCATGAATCAACATAGTTTATTGACAGTGAAATCTAACCCAGGCTAGGTAATAATGGCATATTAGAGAGCACCTATTACTGATCGATATAAGACAGAATCTTCAACATCAGGACTGACATCAGTTGTCAATTTATGTGAAGTAAAAATAGGGGTAGAGAGAGGGTTATAGTCAGCCATATCAGCATTAGTGAGCAAATCTTTGATATACTTTGTTTGAGATAGATGGTGTAATGCCTAAAAATATATATATATAGTATAAATAAATAAATAAATAAATAAAGAATATATTTTAGGAAAAAAATATATATAAATAATTTTTATATCTATTTTAGGTTCATAGAAAAATTTTTAAAGACTTTTCTAATTTTTTTTGTATCAATTAAAGCAATGAAACTTGTTGGGGGGCAAAAGTACAATATTAGCTAAAGATACTTTAATAATTCTTAAACACCTTCTCTCTCCAACTTTTTCCATCAGATGCAGCGTCCCACTTCCTTCTTCTTCATTTTTTTTCACGAAAGGTTTCCCTTCTCTTCGCTGCACCTTATATCTCCATCTTCAAAAAAAGAATTCGCTCTTCTATTTTGGTTACCTCCATTACGCATCTACCACCGTAAATCCCTATTCCGACGTGCTTCAATCCTGGTGCTTCTTCCCATCATTACAACTCCATTATTCTCATCTTCTTCCCATGTTTCTTCGCCGTTCAGCTGCAATCTCTGGGTCTTGGAGGTAGTTTTTTTTTTCTCTTCTTCCTTTATCTTTCTTTTCCATTAATATTGATCCTTCCACATGTTTTATTGAAGCAAAAATTCCCTTCATATAGCTCTTTCATTCCTAGTGCCGTGGGTGAGCTACAAAATTGGGGTTTCTTGAATTTCAACATTTAAATATAAATTAACCCTTCTAAAGTTATCTTTGGAGTTCCAAGGAGTGAGTTTTAAACTTAATTTGAGTTATGGAAGTTTAGATTGAAAAACCCCAAATTTAGGGTTAGTATTTAGGATAGAAAGGTATATAAGAATTTAGGGATTTATGTTTTAGGGTGTATATTAGGTTATATAAATAACCATGGATATTATTGGAGTGACTAATATAATTAATTTATATTGGTTATAATTTTAGGTGATACCAAGGAAACTCATTCAACTGAGACTCAGCACTAAACAGTAGAGAATAGGGACTTATACTATTAGTCCCAAATTGGTGAGTGTGTAGATAATAGAGTGATTTATCTATTTTATTCCAATTTTATATTTTCTATGGTGAAATTTTTAATTGTGTGAATTACGTGCTCGGTGTTTTCAAAACTTCTAAAATGGATATATATATATATATATATATATATATATATATATATATATATATATATATATATATATATATCTTATGATGATTTAATAATTTTATCAAAAGAAATTGATAGTTGAAATGTGGTGTGATATATTCTTGTAAAACACAAAAGAATAAATTGGATGAAAAGAAAGTGGTGGTGTGTATAAGTTTATTTATAAGAAAGTATTTTATGTTGATTTGTAATCTCATATGTTATAGAGATTACAATAAAGGTTAATTTGCCTTAGTTAATTATTTAATTACCTTTTAATTCCTTATTTATTTTTGATAGCTAAATGTTATTTGAATTAATTTATTTAAATTATTTGTATGTTATATAATGAATGGGAATCTAGTTAGGATCCCGTAGCCATTAGCGGAGATAACGGCCTAGGTGCACCTAGAATAAGTTGTGAATTGTGATGGCACTGTGATGTGATGTATCCAGTGCTGCGATCTGATTGTGAAAGTGATAAGATTGGATGAATCCAAAGAAATGCCATGATATATGATGATTTGGTTTGATGATTCAATTCCTCTCTATGATACCCATTCTTAGAATATTTTTCTTATATTTAAGAAATATAGATTTTATCTAAAGGTTTCTTTTTATTCAAATAATTATTTCACTTCGTCCATAAATTTTATTGCCTAAATTATTTGATAATCATTGATTTTTAAGAAATTTGGTATGCACTTGATTTCCCTTTATGCACTTTATTATTTATACACTCACTAAGCCAGTGGTAGGCTTACCCTTTTCTCTCCTTATTTTTCAGACCAGGGAGTAAAGGAGTAAAGTGATCTGGGAGCTCGTAAGCTACCAGACTCTTAGAGTAGGTGTTTAAATTTTGTGTAATTGTGTCAGACTCCATGATGTGGTGGCATTTAGGTGTAAAGAAAGAGTTTTGAAATTGTCTATGTTATATAGTCACTTGTAATATGTAATATTGTTTATACTTTCCTAACTAGGCATTTTGATTGTGTAACTTACTGGTGCTGGTGCTGGTTTACTGTATTTTTCAGGATGGGATGTCCAATTTTTAGGGGAGATGCTGCCGAATTTTCGGTAGCCCCTAATGGCATAATGAACTATATATTAAATTTTCTAAAACTTGTGGGCCTATGGGTTAGTTAAAATATGTGATATAATAGTTGATTTTAAATTTGGTAAGGCTTGCTAGGCTAACCCAATCTCTAGATTAGTTTAGCCTATGCGCCGGTCATGGCTCAGATTTTGGGTCGTGACAGATGGAGTCTATGATCTATTTTATGAACCTTAATCCCTAGGAAATAGCTTAATGGACCAAGATCCTTGAGAGGAAATTGATGATTAAATCATTGCACTAAACTGTTAATGTCATTAAGATTAGAACCATTAATGAGAATATCATCGATGTAGATAAGGACAAACAAGGCAGAGGCAGAAGAGATTTTAATAAATCACAACAAGCTTATTTGAAGCCCAATTGAAAGAGAATAGCTGCCAGCTTCTCCAACCAAGCTCTTAGAGCTTGTTTGAGACCATATAAAGACTTGTAAACTTACAAACTAGATGAGATTAAGATGATTCAAATCCAGGTGGTTAAGTCATATAAACTTTTTCTTTAAGGTCACCATTAAGAAAGCATTGTTCATATCCAATTCATAAATATGCCAACCTCATGCAAAAGGAATAGTAAGAACTATTAGAATTGTAGTAGGCTTCACCTTGTAATCAAAACCTTCTTATTTGGTGAAATCCCTTGGCAACAAGATATGCTTTATATTTATGAATTGTCCCATCTAGATTTTCTTTGATTCTGAACACCCATTTACATTTAATGGCTTTCCTTTTAGTTGCAATGGTACTAAACTCCATGTATGATTCTTAATGAGAGCCTAATATTCATCTGTCATAGCTGGATGTTATTATAAGGAAGCTAGATCTTGTTTCACAATCTTAAGTTCAATAGTAGACACTATAGCAGCAAGAGCCTTAGGCTTTCAAATGCCAACTTTAAGTCTAGTAGTCATAGGATGTATATTCTAAGTAGAAGCCTAAGGTAGGCCAAACCTATTGGAAGGTGCAGATCTGTAGAAGCTAACATAGGTACTTCACGAGGTAAATTAAATGCCAAATCAAGAGAAGAGTTCCTATCAAGAAAAGAACTAATAAATGGAGACATAATATATTAGTCATGCATCATAGAATTAAAAGTAGAGGAAACTAGACTAGAGGTGGATGAAGTCATTAAGGGAATAGAAGGAGGTAAAGAAATAGAGAAGAGGAAAAAGATCGAGACACAGGCAGACTTATGATAAGAGAAAGGAAATGATTACTCATGATTAAACAACATGCCTAGAGATGTAGATAGAAGTAGTTTATATATGAAGGCATTTGTACTTGTAATATCTTATGATATAAAAGTTCAAAATAATTTCAAAAGAGTATAATGAATTATTTACGAAGAATCACGGGCTTAGTGAAAGCCAATATGAATTATGAGAAATTGAAATCAAAATCATTTGATTAATGAATGAGGACCCTGAAGTAAAGTAAATTAAAGCTAATTAGGATTAAGATGCTAATTAGAATATCTAAAAACATGGTCAAGAGTTTAAGAAGAGCTCGAAATCAGAGCCAAAATGACAAAATGAAATGATACAAAGGCTAGTTGCAAAATTGTAATTTCAAATATTTTTTTGAAAACTCAAAGGAAGGAACTTTAACAAAATTGATCTCCCTAAGGCTTTTAGAGGTCTAAAATGCCACAAGAACCATCAGAATGGTTAAAACCCTTCTGGTATGCGATTTAGGTTATTAGTTGATTAAAACTTTGACCAAATAGTTTAGTAAGGTTTTGGAGTGAAACCAAAGGTATTTTATGAATTAAAGGATATAAATTTTATGATAGAAAAGACAGTTCTAAAAAAGAATTTAAAATTAGTTCAAATGGAGAAACCAAAGTTTAAAGACATAGTTAGAATTTTGGAAATTGTTATAAATGGTCCTTCACCTTTTTATATCATGCTCCACTTCTTCCTTCCATCTAAATTGACTCACTTTCACTCTAAATAGAAATAGAACCAACCCTAAGTGGCTCACTAGGGAAGGAGAAAAAAGAGGAAGAAAACAAAGCCAAAATGGTAAGATTTTGCTACCTTTTCATGCTCTTTCCTTTACTAAAGTTCTTCTCCTCTTTCTTCTCTCTCTTTTTATGGTTTTGATGTTTTGAAAGGAGGAGTTTTGTGATTGGTTTAGTATAGGGAAGGGAGAGTTTGGAGGAAACTTTTAAAAGCTTAAGAAAGCTCTTTTAACATTCTTTAAGACAAGGTATGAAAGCATAGCTGAAGTTGCTTCTCCTTGGCTACTCCTTACATGTATGTTTCAACCATAATTAGAGCACCATGTAAGGAGTTTGATTATGATCCAAACTTGGTAGAAAATAGGGTTTTGAAGTATGAGAAATCATATGAAACAAAATAAACTAAAAAAGAAGTTATAGATACTAAGTTATGGAAATTAGGATTTTAATTACACCTAGGGATTTAGGAAGTTTTCTAATGATGATTTAACTTATGTAATAGCACATTTCAGTTCATAAGAGACCTAAGAAGCTTCATGGATGCCAAATTCCCTAGGAAAGCAAACAAAACTCCCTATATGCCATTATGTGTGGATGTCTAGGCCAAGTGTGATTTCAAGTACCTAAAGATAGTTTTCTTTGATTCTAAAGATAGAAATGGTCTATATATGAATTATAAATACCAAAGAAACCATTGGTTTGAATTTAGAAATCATAGTTTAAAAGTTGAAAGTTTAAAATTCTATTATGCATAAGAAGCAACTTAGTATTAGGCTCTTTAGTTTGAGTTTGTGATGACTCTAATAAACTTAAATAGAGTCATACAACTTAGATTGAGTGAGAAATTAGAGCTAAGATGATGAATTATATGAGTTATTTCATTATACTACTATATAGAGCTATATAGATGCCTAAAGCTAAAAGTAGCTTATATAAGGCTTATGTGAGGTTAGAGATGGTTCCATTAATACCATTGTGTCTTGTTTAATGTATCTAGGCTAAGCAAATCAAACCTCTCCCAAGTGCATATGTGAGGCTAAGAAGAGAAGTCAAAAACCAAGAAGGAACTTAGTGCATTTTTAAGAAAGGTAGTTCTTTATCCATTCTTGTATACTTATCTTAGTTGTTTAATTATCACTGATTGCTTGTACATATGTTTGAATCATGACTTATGCCTATTGTTATTGGTTCGATGTTATGATACCATTATGGTTGTTAGAATGCTTTTGAAAAGTGTATGGCTCTTGATGGATGAGGTTGTACCAAAAGGCCCTTAAATTAGGTAAAGTGAAGCCAAAAGTCCTTAAGTGATAGTGAGACAAGGCCAAAAGTTTTACAGAATGAGTGAGGTTAAGTCAAAAGTCCCTAAAATAGGTGAGGCTAATCCAAAAGTCTCATATAAATAGGTGAGGCTAGATCAAAAGTTCCTAAAACTTAATTTTAACTTCTATGGATCCATTTGACTTCATAAATATGGTCATGTTTGATGTTTGGATGAATATGATGCATACTTGCTTTGTTTGACATGAAAATATGCCATATAAGTATACTTGAAGGAGGATTGAGCTATTGGTATTCTTTGAATCTCACTTCTTCCTATATTATTTCTAACCATGTTTAGGGAACACTCAAGGAGCAAAGAATGGAGACTAACAACCATGATGTGTGCTACTTTGATAATAGTTTAGCAATTTGTGTCATATATTTTCAAAGAGAGTTTGTACTTATTATTTGTGTAATGTAAACCTTCACACACTTTGTAAAAGGATGAGATTATATTATAAATATCAAATATGGTTGTGGAAATGCAAGATTATGTGATTTGGGTATATGTGTGGCATGGAAAGTATGTGTATAATGCTAAATGGATAGGCCAAATTGAGATGCATGATGCTTGGGACCTTATGGAATGATCTTAAATGCTATGTTTCACATTTTGGACATGCTCAAATGGTCACAATTTATGCAAGAAGTCATTTTGGACTATTTGATACTACTTTAGCACCAATTTGAGCCATAATTTATGCCTAAATCAAAATTAGACCACATAGACAAATTTTGGCATGAAATTTGGCAAGCATTTAGATCTCATTGAAAGGTTCTTACAAAGCTAAGGAACACAATTTTTGGAGCTCTATAAAATTTGTTATAATTTTTCAAATTTGGTTGAATTATGTAGAAAATGCCCGTGCATTGTTCGCTTGGCCAATTCTGGTTTTCTATGTATTTGAAAGGCCAAATGAACTCCAATACTCATGCAATTTTACTATCATATAGTCAGAATTATAAGATTTTCACAGCCACTGAGATCAATCAATTTGGAGTTGTGTAGCTTAAAATATATATTTCCAAAGTTTCAGGTTTACATATGCTTAAAAATCTAATAATGGTACTATTCTATTAGATTTTCATGGCCCAATGATTTTCTTTTGATCTAAAATTTTTAAAACATGTATATGACAAGAGCTCTCCAGAAAGTCCTTATTTGCATGATTTTGAGCTCTCTAGCTCAAGTTATGAATTTTCAAAATTAGTGCAAAGTTTATGTACATGCTGGCATTTCAGGTCTCATGAAGATTTTGTGTTCCACAAGCTAAACATGTTAAAATGAATGAACTTATTTATAATGAAAGTGAATTAAGGAAAGGAAAGAATGAAATTTGAACCCCTATAGCTCAAAATGAACCGTAAGTGGCCCAAACTATGTGTTGAAAACTTATGAATGGATATGAATTTTGCTTAAAACTTTATGATTGATATACATGAGTTGGTTAGATAAGTCGTTAAGGGTGAGTTAGCATCAAACCTTGTTAATATGAGATCTGAGATAATATCTTGTCAACAAAATTGAAGATCTTATCAATAAAATCTTGTATTTAGCAATATGAAATCTAAGACCTTGTCAACAAGGTTTTCTAACAGTAAATACAAGGTTTTTTAACATAATAAGTTATAACATATCATATGTGATGGTATGAAAGTACCTAATTTGATTTTCACAATAGCCAAGAAATACACGCATTTTGGACTTGTAATTAAATTTATGTTTATTGTAGTGTCTAGTATAGGGATAACACTCACACTTAAAAAGTTTAAGAATGGAATAGTTTGAGTTTTGTTGAAAGAATACATAAGTGGGAGATTTCTTATTGAAAAGAGAAGTGGGAAAGAGATTAATAAGATATGTAGATGTTTTTATGGCATAATCCTAATATTTAAGAGGTAATGAAGCTTGAGCTAATAAAGTGAGACCCATTTCAATAAGATGTCGATCTTTACACTTGGCTGTTCCATTTTGCTCAGGTGTATGAGGACAAGAGACTCTATGAATAATACCATGCTCAATAAGAAATTGTGTAAAAGCTTTATATTCCCCACCCCAATCAATTTGAATAGATTGAATTTTGAGACTAGTTTGAAGTTTAACCATGTTTTTGAAGTGTAAAAAAATGTAAAGAATGCTTTTAACTTTGACTTCATGTGTATTTTGAAAACTCATCAACAAAATTGATATAATATCAAAAATTGTTAAATGATTGGACAAGAGTTGAACCCCATATATCTGAGTGTATTAATTAAAATGGTCAAATATATTGGTTTTAGGACTTATGAAATGGAATTTTGTGAGATTTGGATAAAGCACAAGAGGAGCATAGAATCTGATTCCCTTTATTATTGTAAGGAACATTACAAGTATGTAATACATGTTTCATTACTTTGAGGGAGGGGTGACCTAACCTACAATGCCATAGAAATGAATTAGTAAATATATTGGAATTGCAAGAAGAAAATTGAGAAACATCTCTACTATGGTGTGTATGAGCGGATATGTCAGATACATTGTTATCAGGAACTACAGGGTACATTAAGGACTTGGCTGTAACATTGTTTATAAGTAGTCGAAGACTATAAAGACCATTTTTAGTCTTCCCTTGTAGGAGCACTTTCTTTGTATCCTGGGATTTAACAAGACATTTGTTTAGATGAAATTCAAAAAAGACTTTGTTATCCTTAGTGAATTGAGACACACTTAATAAGTTTTTGACAATAGAAGGAACATGAAGCAATTGGTTTAATTGCAAAGAGGTATGATGATAAAAAAGGGATAAGAATGATGAATGACTAACATTTTGAATAGGTATACCTCTGCCATTACCTATGCACACTTTGTCTTATCTATTATATGGAGCTTTATCCATCAAATTCCCAAGATTTGTTATAAGATAATTAGAGGCACCACAATCTAGATACCAATCAGGATCATACATCACCTCAGGTGTAGCTAACATAGCATTCATTTATGTATTGGTAGCAATAAAATTAAAGTTATTATGACAGTTGAAATTTTGGTTTGAATGAGGAGGTCCCATATAACTCTGATCAAATCTATGATAGCGTTTCCAATCGTCATGACCAAGTTTTCCATATACTTGATATTGAAGCCTATTTCCCTTTTTTGCTCTTCCACGACCCCTACTATTGTGTCCAGTTGGCTAAAAGCTTTTATTAGAATTTTGATTCTGATTATAGTTAGACTTGCTTGGCTTGTACTAACTATTATTCTTCTAATATGATCCTTAGTTAATCTATACCATGGGAGCAAAGATTATATCCATCTCTTTCTTATGCTTCTCAATCTTATCTTCTTAAGACAAAAGAATGGCTTCAATTTTAGTAATCATATAAGGCTCAATTCTTATGTTCACAAAGGTAATTAAACTATCATAATCTTAAGGAAGGCCTAAAAAATAACATTAATATGATTTGCTACTGAGATTAGAAATCCAACTTATATTAATGCATCTATTATTTTCTTAATCTTTAATAAATAGTCATTTACAAAAAGATCACCCTTCTTTGTAGTTCTCAGCTGAGTTTTAAGTTGCTTGATCTTGGCATGGTTCTGAGAAGCAAAGAAAATCTCAAGATGTTCCCAGACCTAATATGAATGTGTGCAGCCTACCATTTTACAGGGCATCCCTTCGGACATGGATGATAAGAGCCAATATAACAACAATTAATCCTATTTTCTCCACTGATGAAATTAAGGATTGATTCTCTAATGCTATTTTCCCAAGAGATATTCTTCTAGTTCATATCCTGCTACAATTGCACTGACTTACTACTTCAATAGAAGGAACTTGTGCTCTTGTAGTTTAATTGATATTAGATTGTTAAATAGTTGAATTGAAGCTTTGGTTGTATTTCCACGAGATGGATCTATACTTTCTTAAGTTAAGTTTTTAGCAGTAGAGCTTGCCATGATCGTCTTTACTCTGATACCATGAAATAGTTCAGTAAAGGTTGAAAAGATAAATTAGATGTACAGAGATACAACATGAAGGAAGGAAGATGATAAGAAAGGTCTTTGAAAGAATGAGATTTGGATTTGGATTTATTTTTGAGATTCAAAGAAAGCTTGCTTTTAATAATGCCAACCAATAATGTTTTTACAACAGCAAAGTTACACAAACTGATTAAGAAACTTTTAACTTTTGTAACTAACTTTCAACCACTTTATCCTTTTTAATGTGAATCTTATTATGATCTACAAGCCAACATCTCATCATAAACATGACTTTCAAGTTTCTTTAAAGTTCATGATTATTATACTCATGCAACATCGTTTTCGAAGTTCAACTTTATGTGAATTTGTTTTCTAAGATACTGAAATTTTAGGGTTCAAAATTCAAAATGATTGTGGTAAGGGATTCATCAATCACTGAAATCTATTTTCACTTGATTAGGTTGTTTTGTCTGCATTTATATTGCATATGATCAAAGGCATGAGGACCACTATTAGTTCTTATATTTGCTTTTATAATATGATATTAAGGTATCACAATTTCTTTAGTCCAGATCATATTGGTAAATATAGGTTGCATTTGGAACTATTTTATCTTATTCTTTTATGTTCTTCTCGCCTTCTTTTAACTTGTAGTTCAAATTCGATCTTAATTGTTTTCCTTATGTGTTTTGGATGACAATTGATGAATTGGATTTCCTTTAAGATCAGTCTACCAAATATTTGAGATGCTATGTTACATCTAATTAAAATTACGTAATGATAACTTTTATTTCCTTTTGCACATATATATACTATTTTTTATGAGAGAACATGTGGAGTACTTTAAGAATGAAGTTGCAATGAAGATGAATATTAGGAGATGGAAAGCTTAGATGGTTAAGCAAAAAATTAAAGAAGCATTGGAAATCACACTAAAAAGGACTCATGGTTGTATTTCATTTATAATTCTTGCTAATAGTCTTCTTTACATTGCTTTGTTGGTAAGCTTAAAGTATTATAGTTATCATTCATTATATGAGTCACTTCATTGCTTTGATTTGTTAAATCCAACAAAAGAGATATTTTATTAAGATTATTCACCATTGCATTCAGGTTTATGATATGCTTCAATTAGTAATCTATCTTTGATAAGTTAATCATTCTTTGAAATCAAGTAGCCATCATAAATACATTTCTTTAAATTTATTTCACCCTTTCACATCTGAGCCACATAATATAACCAAGTGGAAACTTTGAGAATTCCTAAAGTGATACCAAAGGAAAGATGGAAGAATAGATACTACTAGTTTTACATTTACCCTATATGCACTTGAAAGCAACAATCCTTGATTGATCATAAACACATACTTACATTAGATATTGCTTGTTTGTGTTAATTTCCTTGTACTTTTTTATTATTAATTTTATCATTTAGAGTTTGCCATGTATGACTTCAAGTCTCTACAAACGCATAAGGTGTCAATTAACAATGTAATGTAATACTTTAAAAGAAACTTTATATTTTAATTAGTTCCCTATTAGTCAAGAAATAAAGTGTGAAAATTAGAAATAATGCTTATTATACAAAGTAAATTATTTTTGAATATTAATTAAATACTTAATGAATTTTTAGAATGATTATGGAGTTTAGTGATTTAGCTAGAGACTTTGAAATATTTTGAGGACTTAATTGAAGCATATTAAACTCCCTTAGGGTAAAAGTGCAATTTTAGCAAAATTATATTAAAATAATTCCATTTACCTTATTTCTTCCTTTCTCTTTTTGCTCTATCTTACTTTTGCTTGGAGCTTCATCCAATTCTATGTTTATACAACTTCTTTCTCTAGTGAAGCAACATATAGCATTTCTTCAAGACACAAGCTCCATTTTTTCCCTTTCACCCCATGCCACCGTTAACTCATTATTTTGACATGCTTTTATTATTGGTGTTTCTCCCAATAGTAGTAACGTAATCTTCTTCATCTTCTTCCTCTTCTCCCATTGTTTGGTTGTGAAATTTTTGGGATTTTGTCTTCTTTTCCCTTTCCATCTTCTTCCATCACTTTTCATCCTTTTCCATGCTTTTATTAAAGCTTGAATATTATACAACTCTTCTCTTCCAGTTTTGGCCATGGGTGAGCTTCCAAAATTTGAGGTTTTTATTGTTAAACCTTCAAAGTAGCGAATTAACCCTTCCAACTTATGTTATCAAGCTCCATTAAGTAAGATTTAAGCTTTATTTAATTCATAGAAGCTTAGGTCAAAGACAACTAAACTTAAGGTTTGTAACTGGATAGGAAAGTTAGATAAAAATTAGGGATTTAGGCATTAGAAAATATATTAGGCTATTTTGATAATTATATATGCTAAATAATTAGTTAGATCTTCAATTTTATTTTTAAATGTAATTTTAGATGGCATTGAAGGTACTCCTTCAACTGTAGTCCAATATTGATTAGTGAAAGAAGAGACCTTTACTATTGGCCCTAATCAATGAGTGTATAAATAGTAAAGTAGCACTTTTATTTTATTCCATGTTATGTTTCTTAGCCTAAACTTCGTTTTATGATTTACATACTCAGCACCATGGAGGAAACAAAATATGTGTTTCTAAAACTTCAGATTAGATGTTGTAATGCAAGTATATGTGTGTATACATATTCATATGATGAAATAATAAATAAATTAATAAGCAAATAGATAATTGAAATGTGGCAAAGTTATCTACCTGTGGAATGCAAAAGAAGGAACTGGAGAAATGAAAGTAGTTATATATATATATATATATATATATATATATATATATATATATATATATATATATATATATATATATATATATATAAACGTGTTATATGTTATTTTATTATTTCATATTTTATGGTGACTCTATTAATGGGCAATTCATTTTATTATTTTTTTAATTCATTGTTTTATTTTTGGTTACATAAAATGCTATTTTTATTCTGTTTTTTAAAAAATAACATAATAGATAGGGATTTAGTTAAGATCCCATAGCTATTAGCAAAAGTAACAGCCTAGATGCACTTAAAATGAGCTATGATTTTGTGAAAACACCGAGATGTGATGTATCCATTATAAAGGCTTGAAATACTTGATGTGTACTATGGAATTAAGATGTGATGTATTTAGCGCAATGATATATATATATATATATATATATATATATATATATATATATATATATATTATGGTTTGATTGTTTGAAAGCACTTGGTGGTTTGATTCCTTCCTATAATGTCCTTTTCCATGATATTTTCTTATTATTATTTTAAAAAATTAGGTCTTTATGTGAGAATTTCTTATTTATTAAATAATTACTTTTTGTTTTAGCTATAAATTATAATATTGCTTAAATTATTTGTTAACTACTCGATTTCTAAAAATTCAAATGTGCACTTGTTTTTCTTTTGCACACTTTGTTATTTGTGTGCTCACTAAGCCATTGGTAGGCTTAATTCTTTCTTTTATTATTTTCAGACTAGTAGGTAGAAGAATATGTGCTAGCTTGAATATGTGGCATTATAGTTAAGTTTGGATCCATAAAGCTTACTAAGCTAAGTTAATCACTAGATTGATTTAGCTTATGCACCAATCATAGCTCAGAAATTGAGTCGTGACATGAATTTCCAAAATTAAAATACAAATAAAATTCTGTTCAAAAATTCCAAAAATAGAGAAAAAAAAAGAATATAGCAAGAAAGTGAGATTAACTTGATTTCACAAATTGAAACACATCAATTAATATTTAAATCTTTTTTATTTGGGTGAAATCATGTTAGTTCCTTTTTTCTTTATCTCTTCATAACAATAATTAAAAGTCACCAATCAATTGATATGGTTTTTCATGTTTCAAACAATATGAACTTTAATTCTTTTCATAAGGCATGTAAACCATAAACTCTCATATTAAATTAAGTCTAAATCTGTAAATATACCATTTTTTTCTTGTATGTACTTTTCTCTCTTTGCAAGTGTTCGTTAAAGTAATTAAAATAAAATTACATTCATATCAAAAAATTTTGCACAATTGACTTAGTTGTCCTTTTTTCCATGTGATTATACTATTTCATCTACATTTATATTGCTAAAAAGATGTGAGGTTTCTTATGATTAACCACTATTAGTTCTTTAGGCAAAATATGCTCCCCTCTCCTAACAAAGATGCTCAAATTACATGGCCCTATCATCTATTTTGAAATCTAAACTTTTCTTTCCTAAAATCAAAAGATATGCTACATTAAGCTCTCTGAAAGCAAATGATGAGTTACAATTATACTTATTTTAACTAAAATATCTTTATATATATATATATATATAATGTAATATAACAATATGTGTTTGACTAATATAAAAATAATTAGTTTTTTTTTAATTTTATAATGAATTAAATTTATAAATTTTAATACAAACAAGTAACATTGAAATAAAAGTTTTAAAATATTTTTTTATAATGTATATTTTTAATAAAAAATTAATATTATTTTTTAGGGTATTTTGATTATATTTTAGCTTTAAAGAGATTTGCATTTTTTTTAATAGAGAAAAGGATTGTGCAATAATTTAATTATTTTTCAAGAGAAAGGATTTACTCTAGTTCTTATATTTGCTTTTATCATATGGCATTAAGGAATCATAATTTATTTAGATAGGGTTATAATGGTAAATATAAGTTGTATTCCAAACTATTTTGTTATTATTGTTTATAATTCCTATATTTCATGTTATTTTGCACATTTTTGGCTAGGAATTAGGTGCTTTGTATTTTAATTATATGGAAAATATGGCTAAATATAAGAAAAATGTGCATAGACAAGATAATGAGATATACACGTTTTTATATTGTAGTGACAAATTTTAGTTTAATTGAGGTAAAATTAAGGAGAAGACAAGCATCAATTACTAATTTTCTCTCCTTTTTTTATTTTTCTCTACATTTGTTCAAATCTTTCTCACTTTTGCATTGACTTTGCTATTGGCTTTTATGATTATCTATAGCTAAACTCCATAATAATCTAGGTTTATTATGAACCCTTGTATGGATTAATTGTTGTTTTTTACTCTTGTTTTGTTATTAATGCTATGCATATATTTATTCAATTCTATGCTTTTTTAATTATTTTGCCAATAATTGGATTAATTTGATATTTTACTTGAATTTAGGAAAGGGAAAGTAGAATTAGGTCTTGGGTTAGATTGTGTGAGTGCTTGAAACTTGCTTGGATAAATGAATGATTTTGCTAATAACGTAGGAATATA
The DNA here is from genome assembly GCA_032878935.1 of Erythrophleum fordii. Lineage (NCBI taxonomy): Eukaryota > Viridiplantae > Streptophyta > Magnoliopsida > Fabales > Fabaceae > Erythrophleum > Erythrophleum fordii. The sequence goes on along the minus strand of JAVQMF010000058.1, from coordinate 24,265,178 downwards.
CTTATTAGCTTTACATAGCAAAATTAAGGATTATGTTATTGAATTGAGTGATAAATCTATAAATTATCATATTTTTCTTATTATTTTAAGGGACTTGTCATATGAATATGGAATTCATTTTATGTTCTTAGTAACTAAAATTAATAAATTTAATTTAAGTTAATATTTAGTAAGTTTTGGTTTTATTTCTTTAGTTTTGAGTTCATTATTTGTTTTAGTTAAGTATAAATTGTGTTTTGCAGTGCTTTTAAGCATTGTTGTGGCTTGTTTAAAAAAAAAATGTAAAACACACCATTTTTTACCATGTTTTCTAAGGGCCTTAAGAGAGTTTTAGCATTTCTTTGAAGGAGCCACCATTCTAAAAATTTTGGAGAGGAAAAGGAAGGGCTTGGAGTTTCATTTGTCGTAGGAAAAGTATGGGTTTAAGAAAAATTTATTGATTAGATCAATTTTTCTCTTTTTTCCTTACTTTTCTTTGTATTTTTATGCCTATTTGGTTTATACTCTATTTCTAATGTTGTTATATCTTATAATTATGAGCTAAACTTGTTGATTTGGGATTATAATAAACTCTAACTTATAATATGTTGTAATTACTTTATTTATTTACAATTAATGGTGTGATTTAATTAATCAATTCTTGTACTCTATGCTTCTAAGTATATAGAAACCATTAGATGATTTAGGTAACCTAAATGAACTTGAATAATAGATTTTAGGAGTTGACCATGGATTAGGTAATGTGGATTCATGAAATTTGTAATATTGAGTGGATTGATTCGCTTGTAAGATAGGAATATACCTATTAGCCTCACATAGCTATACTAGGATCTATTATTGATTAAACCTCTAAATCAATTACATAAAGAATTATAAATTAGTTAAGGGAATGCCTATATTTAATTCAAAAGATGCTTATAAGTAAATTAGAGTCTTAGACTATTAATGACATTAAGAGTAAGATAAATCATAATCCCAAATCCTTTTACTTTCTAATTTTATTTAGAACAGTATCTCTCATTTATTTTGTTACTTTTATGTTTTTAGTTTAGTTTAATTTCTTATCATCTTTTTATTGTTGCCTTGATTTAGATTAAGGTACATAATTTTAATATTTAACAATTACCTTAGTAACAAATCGTCATAGGAATGATATTCTATTCATTATTTTATTACTATTGCAATACATATAATTACGTGTATACTTTCAAATAAGCAATAAGTTTTTGGTACCACTGCTAGGGATTTGTGTACCAAAATATTTTCCTGTCAATATTAATACTAGCATACCTAGTTTAAACTTAAGCTTTATGTATAGTTTTACTTGTGTTACTCTCATTTCGTGTTTTTTTTTTTTTGTTTTGCAGTGGTTACCCTCTTCTTATACAAGAAGTTGAAAGTTTAAAAGTTGAGTTATTTCAAAAAAGATATGAAAAGCCTTCCACTTAAACTCAAGAAGAAGAATCTAAAACTTTTAAATTAACTAGAAATGTGGCATAAGAGGATAACAATTGAGTTAGAATTGTTAACAATTTTGACTATGTTGAATATACAAGGATACTACTCAAGTATAAGAAGACTGGCTACTCAAGTAAACAATTTTAAAATGAAGAAAGTGGTATTGTAAATGCTCTAAACAGATGGTAGTTTTGAGGCTTATTTTTGGAAGACCCTAACATTCACCTCTTAAATTTTTTTGAGATTTATGATTCCTTTAAACAAAATGGTGCATCTAATGATGCAATCTAGTTTAAGTTTTTCTCACTTTTCACAATGGGATAAAGCCAAAGTGTGGCTTAACTCATTGCTAAATAGATCCTTCACCACTTAAGATAATTTAGCTATAAAACTCAGAGCTAAGTTCTTTCCGCCAGCTAGATTAAAGAAGTTGAGAAATGATATCACCTCTTTTATACAACAACATTATGAACTAGATATGAAACATAAGAGAGGTTCAAGGACTTAAAAAAATATCCTAACCATGAATTTCCTAAATGGGTACAAATGTAGAGTTTCTATAATAGGCTACTACATAAAACAATAACTATCCTTGACTCAGCATCTAATGGGAGCATCACAAGCAATCTAAATGTTAAAGTTGCCTATAATTTGTTGAAAAATATGACAGTTAACTCTTTTTAATGGTCTACATCTTGACCTTAAAAGAAAAAGGTGGAAAAAGTCTATAAAATTAATGCTTTAACCACACTCTTAGCTCAAATGACTATGATGAATAAGAGGTTTGATAATCTTGAAATGCATTTTAATGCATAGATAGGTGTGAATGTTGTTCAAACTCTGGTTATTAGTTGTAAGCATTGTGAAGAGGGACAATTCAATGATCAATGTCCTTCATTGGTGGAAGCAGTTAATTATATGGGCAATTATAGAAAAAATACGAATAACCTATATTCAAAAACCTATAACCCAAGCTGAGGGAACCATCTAAATTTTTCATAGAGCCAAGGTCATACCTAGACCCAAGCATCTTCTTTTGGAGTGAGACCATATAATCCTCCTAGATTTTCCACTCAAGTTAGACTGCCAATGTAAGAAAAGAAGCCAAGTATAAAGAAAATGTCCAAGCAATATATGGCTAAGCAAGATGCTATTCTAGCTAAACAAAAGGCAGCAATGACAAAACATAAGTCAGCAATTAAAAGCACAGAAATAAAAATTAGCCAATTGGCTTTATCTACAAATTCAAGATAGCATGTAGGTCTTCTAAATGATGCCATTCTTAACTTAAGAAGAGATAGCAAAGAGGAATGCAAGGCCATTACATTGAGGTGTGGCAAAGAGTTACTTGAAGTGTCATCTTTCAAGCAAGATAGTGAGTCTAGATGAAGTCATGATAAAAGATAAGAATGGGAAGGTTTTAAAGATCTTCAAGTAGCTTTACATTAATATTCCATATATAGAAATATCAAAACAAATGCTAAGCTATGCTAAATTTATGAAAGATGTACTATCAAATAAAAAGTAGTTTAGAGAATTTGAGATAATGGCTCTAACCTAAAAGTGTAGTGCTATCTTGTAAAAGAAATTACCTCCTAAAATGAAAGATTCACTATTCCTTGTAACATTGGAAAACACATTACTAGAAGTCCTTTGTGTGATCTTGGGGTAAGTATGAATTTAATGCCACTATCAATTTTTAAAAAGCTTATGCTAAGGGAGGGTAGACTAACAACAATGACTTTGCAATTAGTTAACAAGTCTTTAACTTACTTAAATGGAGTCATTAAAGATATTTTTGTGAAGGTTGATAAATTAATTTTCCCTACAAATTTCATAGTATTAGATTATTAAGAAGATAGGGATATCCTTATCATCTTGGGTAGAATTTTTTTAGCTACAAGAAGAACATTGATTGATGTACAAAAAGAAGAGCCGACCATAAGGGTGAATAATCAAGAAGTGACCTTTAACATGTATAAAGCATTGAAGAGCTTGGATGAGCTGAAAGAATGTTGTTTTGCGCGATTAGTTGACAATGTAGCACATGAAATGTTCTATGAATTGGCCCTTAAAGACCTTTTAGAAATGTCATTAGTTGGGGTGGTTAGAAAAAAAGAAAATGGAGTTAAAAAGTGTATCAAGTTGTTGGAAGCCACTTAAAAACATTTTAAAGTTTCACAATAGTTTGAATCACTTGACTTATCATTTAAAGCAAAATATGTGTTAAAACTATCAATAAAAGAGCCTCTATCTCTAGACATAAAGTCTTTGCCTTCCCACTTGAAGTATGCTTACCTTAGGGAAGAATGCACTATACTGGTGATAATTTCTTCTTCTCTTACTGAACATAAAGAAAGAGAGCTTCTTCGAGTGCTAAAAAATTTCAAAAAAGCCATTAGGTGGTCAATAGTGGATATAAAAGGGATAAGTCCATCCATTTGGATGCATAAGATACTTATGGAAGAAAATCACAAGCAGTTTATTGAGCATCAAAGAAGCCTTGATCTTATAATGAAATAGGTCGTCAAAAAGGAAATTCCAAAATGGCTTGATGTAGGGATTATTTATCCTATCTCAAATAGCTCATTGTCAATATTAAACACTATAGTCATGCCTCCATTTTTGGGGACACATTGTACTAGACTCACCCATGAGCTAGAAAACTAAGAGATAACCTCCCAAGTGGCCATGGTAGGAGATAGAAAAATGTTGCAATGAGATGGAAGTAAAAAATGTAATTCCAAGCAATCTATTAATGAATCCTCCAATTGAATATTTGGTACTTACTAAAAAGAATCAAGAAGATTTAACTAGGTGTTTGAGATATTTGGAGGCTCCTAATATTTTTCAAGATAAATTAAAATTGGAACTTCCTATGATGTCAGCCAAAACATGTGTTCCAATGAATTCATTAAATAAGAAATCATATATTTTCAAATGGAAAGAACATCCATTCTTGCTGAAGCTTACTTACTTAAGGAAAAAAAAAAGCAAAGCAATTATAGTTTTTCACACTTATGATTAGGTTCTGATGTAAAGCCAAACTGAAGACTATAAAACAAGTGTTTCTTAGGAGGCAACCCAAGTATAATTAAATAAATAATATATATATGAGTAAATAAATAAATAAATTTATTTATGTAGTTTTTCTAATCTCCAAGTTTCTTTCTTTCAAAACCCGCTAACATCAAATCCTTAAGATGATTGTTGGTTGAAGTTAGGAAGAAAAGCTATATAGCTGAAACATGCAATTTAAGGAGTGATTTCAAATCAATTTTGTATTCTTTTTATTTGGTTTATAATTGTGTTTGGTATGCTTACATATTGAATATTATTCTCTCTTTATGCTTTTCTTTCTTAATTTTTTTCTTATGTTATTGTGAATGAGTATAACTATTGTAGCATGACTAGAAAATTTTAATGAGAACAATTGGCTTTAAATTTTGTAATGAATTTCTTTTTGTATGTTTGCTTAGATGTCTTGTCTTAAGCATAAAAATTTTAGAACCAATAGAATTCACTTGCTACATAATTTTCACATGTTTCTAGTTAGTGCTCTATTTTGTTATATATGTTTGTAACTTGACTTTACAATTCTATTGGGAGCACATTTGATTGAATTTTTGCATGAAATGTTTGTCAAAATTTTCCTTTACTTGTCTAGTTTCTAAGAAAATTTGGTTCATATGATTTGGAATTCAAATGGATTATTTATTTGCATTTGAATACATACTAATGTAATGTATTGTATATTATGCCACTTTTTGAATTTTATGGGACTAATTATATAGCTATTAACATGCAAATTTAGCTTGATTATATTTATTAGTGTGTTAAGATGTTCTTAACATTTTTTCATGAGGTTATCTAGACGTTTGATAGGTGGATTCCACCATAATATTATTACAATTTTGCTTTAGTACAAATTCTGCACTTGCCTTGTTTACTAATATTTTAGTGTTATGCTAGTTGAGTTGACAATATTAATTTTAGTTATACTGTTAGATTGAGATTGAAATAATCATTTCATAAGGAGGTGCTTTGTTGTTATTGTCTTTTAGTTTGAAAGATTTTGAAGTGGACAAAGAGCAAAACATATCAAAGTAGCTTTCTTGATCCCTTACTTCTCTCTTATTGTGTCATGTTTTGAACATTGAAGACAATGTTCATTTTAAGTTTGAGAGTAAGGAATATAAATTTGAAATCTGAATTTGGTTGTTTTTAATTGTTCATTTTTTTTTGCAAAATTTTATTAAAAAAGCTCCCTATTTTTCAAAATTTTTACCTTTAAGTTTTGCTTGTCTATCTTGTATTTATTTTTTGTTGATATTAGATGCCATTGAGGAACTTAATTGTGGATAATGTATAAATGATAGAAAATGTTTATTAATACAATTTGTAAATGAGATTGATTATTAATGGTAATATTTTTCTCACTTATTGAGATTTTTTAGTTGCACTTATACCATACTTAGAATAATTGTTAGTTTTGAGTAATGTACGTGAGTTAGATTGTGTGATAGATATTAAATCTAGGACTTCAAAACTTGCTTTATAGTCTCTTAAGGCGAAAACTTAGATTTTGTATAATCTATTAAAATGATTTAGGCATTTATTGATTTAGATTTTGTATAATCTATTAAAGTGATTTAGGCATTTATTAGTTATGTTTGAGACTTTAAGCCTAATTTTTTCAAAGTATATCACTAGTATCTCTTTGAGTCTTAAATGAAATATGTGTATAATTGCATGAAATTTCTTGTTTTTAACCATATTAATGACCTTTAGCCCAAAAAACAATGTTCTTACCCTTTTTTAGGAGGATAATTAACATTTGATGTTGTGTGATAAGGAAGCTTTAAGGATAAAATAAGGTATAATATAGATGTGAGAGATGTGTAAATTAGAAGTGTGGAAACAATGATTGTATAGCTCTTTGTTTCTTAAGAGATATGAAAAATATAATATTAGAAAGAGAAACTAAAAAAAAATTAATTGGTCAAAGAATTAACCCCAAAAAAAGGAAAAAAATTTGATGGGCAAAATGAACTAAATTTGCTAGTCTAAAAGTGAAAAGAAAAAAATTTGAATATAAAAAGAAAAGGAAAATAAGAGAAAGAGAGAATATTCTATCTTTTATTGTTGTGCTTAATGGTTATTCTCTTAAATCTTGTTCATAATTTTTCATATACTCTTTTTCTTGTAATAGTCATAACCATAAGTCCTGTTACAATTTTAAAAGATCTATTATTCAATGAGTTATGCATTGGCTTACATTGGTGGAGAGAGGGTAGAAGAGTAAGTGTATGAAGCTTCACAGGAAGAGGTTTATTCTATAGTTTGATTTACATAAATTATTTAAGACTTGCAATTAGACTTTAGCATGATTCTTTACACACACATACACATCATGGGTTTGGAAAATTTGTCATTAATTCTTGAATTTTGAAGCTTGTATGCATTTTTTTTTTCTTGTTAATTATACTTCTTAATACAGTTGTTAAAAACATTTATCTATCATTACTAGATATGAAAGCTTGGGTAGGTAGGAATTTTGTTGTTTAATGTGGCTTTATTTGAGGACAAGTAAAGATGTAAGTTTGAATGTGTGATAAGTCTATAATTTATCATTCTTTTATTATTATTTTAAAAGACTTATTATATGAATATAGAATTTATTTTATGCTTTTAATATATAAAATTAATAAATTTTAGTTAAATTATTTATTTGGTTAGTTTTGATTTTATTTCTTTAGTTTTGGTTTCATTATTTGTTTTAGTTAAGTATAAGTTGTATTTTGTGTTTTTATTTATATTTTTATATGGTTAAATTATTTAATATTTGTTAGTAGATTATAAATAGTAACTAGATAAATTTTATGATTTTATAAAGTTAAAATCACAAAGAAGCAAGTTTAAAAGTTTTGGAATGTAATGCAACAAAAATTGAGAAGATTTGTTGAAAAAAGGCTTGGAAGAAAAAAAAAAGAAGAAAAAAAAAGTAAAAGGAAAAAAAAAAGTAAAAGATGGCATTTAAAAGTGCTACTAAAAAAAATGTTACATCACAGTGCCCCATGAAACATAACCAAAATGCATCTTATAAAAATTTTGTTCAGCGACACTCTTGACCATTGTAAATAAAAATTCACAAAGTCATGGCACTTTTAAGTGTTGTCGCAAGGATTTCAAGAAAAAAATTGTAAAACACACTATTTTTAACCACTTTTTTAGGGTTTAAGCATTTCTTTGAAAGATGCCACCATTTTGAACATTTTGGAGAGGAAAAAGAGATGTGGGAGAAGCTTATATTTAAGAAAGATTCATCAATTAAATTATTTTTTTTCTTCTTCCGTTGTTTTCTTTGTATTTCTTTACCTATTTGGCTTATGCTCTATTCGTAATGCTTTTATTTTTTATAGTTATAAGCTAAACTTATTGATTTGAAATTGCGATAAATTCTAACTTATAATATATTGTAATTATTTTTTTTGTAATTAATGGTGTGATTTAATTATTCAATTCTTGTGCTACATGCTTCTAAATATGTAGAAATTGTTAGATGATTTAGATAAAATAAATGAACTTTGAAAAAGGATTTTAGGATTTGACCATGGATTAGATAGTGTGAGTTCATAAAATTTGTATTGTTGAGTGAATTGATTTGCTTGTAAGATAAGAATATATCTACCAACTTTGCATAGCATGTTAGGATTTATTCTTGATTAAGCCTCTAAATCAATTATATAAAAAATTATGAATTGATTAAGGGAATGCCTATAAGTAATTCAAAATATGCTTATAGGTAAATTAAAGTATTAGGCTATTAATGACATTAAAAGCAAGATAAAGAGAAGTAATTAGTTCATATAAAATGCTATGAGAATTCATAATCCCAAATCTTTTTGTTTTCCAATTTCATCTAATATGGTGTCTTTTTTTTATTTTGTTATTTTTATGTCTTTAGTTTAATTTAATTTTTTGTCACATTTTATTGTTAGCTTGATTTAGATTAAGGTATATAACTTTAATACCTAATAATTATCTTAGTGGCAAATCTTTGTGAAAATGATATTCTATTCATCACGTTATTAATATTACAATATGTATACTTGCATATACACTTTCAAATAAGCAACATTGATCTTGGTTGGTTTTATAAGAGATTATAAAATTAATTAGGTAAACATATCTAAGAGTTAGGAAAATACTTATAAATGCAATTGAGCCTTAGACTAACATGTATCACCTTTAAAAATAAGGTTAAGAGTGTTAAATTAAACCACTTTAAAATACTTAGAAGATTAATAATTCTAGATACTTCTAATAATCCAATAATTCAAATTTAGTTTTGATCTCAAAATTTGCATAGTAAATAGTTTTTATTTGTTTTACAATACAAAATTGATTTATTTAATTTAAGCTAAGGTATAAATTTTAGTACTTAATAAATTTTGACAACAAATTCTCAAAAGAATGATCCTTTTTATCACTTTACTACTGTTTGTGATATGTATTTGCATGTATGCTTTTAGCCATAACAATTATCCCTTTAATGTTGTTGTTGCCTTGCTTGACTTGTGGTTTAGATTTGGTCTTAACTAATTGTTTTTCCCATACTTTGTGTTTTGGATGACAATTGATGAATTGGATTTTCTTTAAGTCTATTAAATATTTAAGGTGCTATGTTACATCAAATTGAATTACATTATGACAACTTTTTATTTCCTTTTGCACATACACTTTTTTTTAATGGGAGAACACTTGGAATACTTTGAGAATGAAATTGCAGTGAAGAGGAATATTAAGAGATGAAAGGTTATAGAGATGGTTAAGCAAATAAAAAAGCATTGGGAGTTGCAATAAAGTACATTATATGGTTGAATATCATTGATAATTTTAGCTAAAGGTTTTCACATTGCTTTATTTGTAAGTTTCAATCCAGAAGATATTGAAGAAGAGGATTGAGATGGATTTTTTAAAATAAAAGTAAAATTATACCTTCAATTCTTATAATTTTAATAAATTTTTAATTTAATCCTTACACTTTTAGTTTGTTGTAATTCGCTTTTTATAGTTTTAAAACATTTATAAAGAAGTCCCTGCCATTAAAGACTATCAAAACACAGTTAAGTCTATGTTGATGTGGCAATATAGAACTACCAACTCATCCCTAATTTGCCACATAACTTTACACAATCAACAAATAATGTGGTGTGACTTAAAAAAATTGTTGCTTTTTCCATTTTCTTTGTCTCTTATTAACAATGTCGCTGCTACTTCTCTTACTTCCAACTAAATGAGATTGGGCTAGTTTAAATGTATTCAGATTCCTTTCTTTTGATGACAATCAACCTTAAAAGGTAAGTAACACCTAATCTACCATAAATGTAATGCCAATAGCATAGTGTGCTCAAAGGAGGAATTATGTTAAACCATCCCTTCTTATGCCTTTGGTTAACATTGTTAGAGCCATAGCTATGGTGGTGAAGTTTCTTCCTCCACGAATTTGCAGGTAGCTAGGCTCCTTTCTTAGGGGTAAGTTGTAGATAAGTGAAGACTAGATAGAGAAGGTGAAAGAAGAAATGAATTTCTTTTTTCAAGTAACATCACATTATTTATTGATTGTGTAGAGCTATGTGGCAAGTTATGTATGACTAGGTAGTTATATTGTCACACCCTCAACTCAAAGGTATGATTGGCATGGAAGATGGCCAATTACTCTTTTGTAAGCCTATTCAAACAAAAGTTTTGCTAACCATTTAGAGAATATTTCTGTAGTACAATGTCAGATAATAGAACCAAGTAATTCAATGGTGATATGTTCTTGCATTATATTTATTTAGTTATAGGTGACTTCTTGTAGAAATTTTCACAGAATCCCCCTTGTAATTAGGACCTCTCGAAATCTCTACAATCAGTCTAACCAATACAATTGCATTAAAAAAGAGTTCTATAATCAGTCCAAGCCAGTATATAACAATATCTAAAGGTAGGGGACCTTATCTGTGATTCAGTGGAATTACATACAATATTCTACAATACAAAATTAATTCTAAATACATCAACAAAATGTGCCCACATGAACAGATGTGAGGCTCACCAAGAATAAAGAGAGATGAGCAAATCTAAGCTACTAAAGAGGGATGAAGCTCAGGTTGACTATCTGAAACAAATTGAAAATAAAAGGAATGAGACAAATACTCAATGAGTAAATAAAACTAACTATACGGTATAAGAATATTTTTGCATTAAAGTCTTATTCAAAGTAGCAATTCAACCATTGGAACCTTAAAAACAGTGATAAAAGAAATTTCTAATAAAATCATTCATCAAATGTAATGGAAAGCATCTAATTGGTACCAATTAAGCTAAACGCAAAGCACATAACTCATGAAAGTAAATAACATAGACGTTGAGCAACCCGCTCACAAAAATCAAAATAAATCCCCTTATAGTAGCCACCCACATGGGGTTAACAAAGCTCCTACTAGTTGGGATACATATCACAGTGCATCATGACTAACCACTTCTACAGTTAGCTATAGGATTCCAATATAGGTAGCTCTCGTGAGAAAATCATTTCATAGTATATATTCAAGGTAACCTTAAATTCATAGCTATGTATACTTATAAATTGAACATGTAAACGGGATACGTTGTTAATATTCCTTGTACAAAAGAATCAGAAGGAAAAAGAAAAATAGAATATAAAATTTTCATAATCAACTGGGACAATTTCTCGATATCTATATTCTCATAGTTTAAAACACTTGAATAGACATTCAAATGATTAAATAATCAGAAACTCTTTTAATAAAGTAAATACCTTTGATGGAGGGAGTGTTTAACCACAACCGTGTGAATAAATTTCATGGTATATGCACATATACATACAAGCATATAGTCAGCTTTATTTACTCACCTCTTATAGCTTCCTATCATAGACTCCACTAATTCTTTATCCACGGCTAACTCGCCGAATATCCTATGACACAAGTTCACAATATCGTAGCATTTGGATAGCTTTAAATTGCCTTATAATAATGATTCTTTTAATACTTAAATATTCTCTCAATTCTTTTAACCACTATCATCCCACATCCATTGTGAACCTTCCTTCTCTAGTTCCTATAGTTGGTCAACCACCATTATAAACAGATCCTTTAAGGAGTTAAAATTTTTTTCGAAAGTTAAAATTTTTTAATCTGAATATACTAACCTTGCATGAAGGAAACTGTTGCTAAGAATCAGGAACCACACACGGCCGAAACAGAATGGAACGCCCAGAAAAATACCAGCAAATACGAAACCAATTTGCAGCGAAGAAATAGAGGTACAGCGAAGAAAATACCAGCCAAGGATTCTCTGGTGTGTTATCCAGTGGCTGTAATTTACTGCTACCAAACACGATTCAGCAGCAGAAACAAGAGAAGCCAACGAAGGTTAGAGGAACAGGGCTGCTGTGGAACAGGTTTGCTGTGTTTACTGCTCGAAAGAAAACTCTGATGGTGGAGACGTGTGACAGAAGATTGGAAGGGGAAATGACAGAAAACTCCACCTTTTCTGCATGCAATTGGGGGCATTTTTGGTAGTGCAGCAATTTGACCCGGCAGAAGAAAGAAAACTTAAGCAATGGGACCCACACCACAGGCTCAGCCAATTTTTATTAGCCATTTCTGTATATATACGTTCTGGTTCTTTACATATGTAATGCCACATCAGCATAGACTTTGCAATGTTCTGATGGTCTCTAATGATAAAGACCTTTTTATAAATGTTTTAAAACTATAAAGACCAAATTTCAACAAACTAAGGTGCAGGTACTAAATTAAAAATTTGATAAAACTATAGGAACCAAAGATATAATTTAACCAAAATAAAACAATGGGTTTTGAAATTCGTTTTCACACTAAGAATCTCAGGTTTCTATTTTTTAGTACATATCCCTTCAAAATAAATGTGTTTTTTAAAATAATACTTCGTTTATATTTTCAAAAAATAAATTGAGCAAAAACTAAAGAAATCGGGACAGTGGTATTCATAGAAGTCATAACAGTAAATATAACTAAGTTGCATTTGGAACTAGTCTGTCATTATCATTTTATGTTTTTGTCGCCTTGTTTGACTAGTGATTCAAATTTAGTCTTAATTAATTGTTTTCCTCATTGTTCATGTTTTGGATGGCGGTTGTTGAATTAGGTTTGCTTTGAGATAAGTCTATTAAATATTTGAGATACTATGTTGCATTAAAATGAAAATATATATTGACAACCTTTATTTCTCTTAGTACATACATCTTTTTTATGTAAGTAAAATGAAAATATATATTAACAACCTTTATTTCTCTTAGTACATACATCTTTTTTATGTAAGAAAATGGAGAGCACTTTGAATAAATGTTATAAGATACTTAACACCTTCTCCACTTCTAATTCTTTTCTAACTTTGTTTAGAAATATTATTTTCTTAAAAGAAAGACATTTTAAAGTTTTACACTTTTAAATTAATAAAAATTTTGACGAGGATACCAATTAAATTTATTTTTAATTTATTTTTAAAAATCAAGTTCCCTTGTTTTTTTTTCTCCTTGTACCGTCGCCTTTTAGGCGTAATAATCGAATAATTGATAAAGACAACATTCTTTTCAATGCAATTTCCGTGGAACAGACAGGGCCTCGGTTTGCCCACATGGTATGGGATAAAGCAGAATTCTGTTGCTGTACTTCCTGGCATTGCTCTTTTGCCTTTCGGCCCTGACTTGCTATCACTTTGATCCAATCTGCTGCAACTTTACCCATCCTTGATGTTTTCCCATAGACTTTATTTTCGGGAACTTATCCTCTCCCTACCTGGTTCATCTATATACTCTACTTCTTCATTACTAACCTAATTGATAAAACTATATATACTATAGTTATTGAGTCAATGTGTTACGTAGTACGAAGGTGCAGCAAATGAAGATGGTAGAGGACCTAGTATTTGGGATAACTTCGGCCATAAGCACCCAGCTATCTCTCTCCTTGCCTCAAACTATTTTGCCTATTCTTTTCTGTTTCTGTTTAATATATAAATATATAAAACCACCTTTGTTGTTATATTTTCACATACAACCATCATACGACTATTGCTCTATCCTTATAACCTCAGTATGTCATTGTTTCTGGCAACAACTTCATTGAAGATATTGTGGACGTTGTCAATGATAAGACTGTGAGCATTTTGTTCTAGGATCTTTTTCAATAATGAATAGTCACTTTGAGCAGAAGTAACTTTAGTTGAGGTGTTCTTGTCCAGTGGTATTTGATTTGGGGGTTTTCGACGTAGTTTTGGTCCTAGAACATGGACTAATAAAGAATGCTATTGATTTTTTTGGGAGTTATTACGGTCAAAGCATTCTCAGACGTGTTCAAGTTATTTCCACCTTATGCAATTTTAAAGGCACACTGCTCCAAACAAGTGAATGATTTAATGACATGCATAGTTTACATGTCGATATTGATGAACTGGTGGGCAGAAAAGATAGTAGATGGTGGCAATGGAGATGTAGCAGATGACTCATATCATCGGTATGAGGTATGGTCTAAATGACTGATTGGTACGGGTCTAAACAACAAAAATAACATTTCCTTTCAAACTAAAAACTCTAAGAGTCTTTTTCTTTTGATTTCGTGAGTTTTTTCAATACAGTACGATGATACACTGTTGCACCAATATTACATATTATAAGAAGATGTTGAGATCATGAAATTATATGAATTTGGATACTTACAAATTGTCACGTCCCAAAAATGAAGATATGAAAGCAAAATTTACTCTTTTTTATTTTTATTTGTTTATTGTCAACTTCCAATTATTCTTGTTATTTTGCATTTTTTCCTTGAAAATAGGCATTTAAATTGTTAATTCATAAATAAAATAACTAACTTTGGGCAAAAATCTGCATTGTACTACAATTTGCTCCATATTTAAATTTTAACATTATAAGTTACATGTTTTGGCTTAATTTTTTTTCCAAAGAAGAATTGATTATGCTTTAACTACTTTTGTAGGAAAATATAAAGAATTATAATCCAAAGTCATATTTGAGCTAAAACCATGAAAGACCCAAATTAGGATGTCAAAAATAAGACATCTCTAAAATAAATAAATAAAATAAAATAAGATGGCTCCAAAGAGTGCTGCTATAAAAAATTTCAAAGCCATGGCAGCTGATATAAGTGCCACGATGCTCAATCAGAAAATACTTCTCAAAACAAAATGCACCGCAGCACTGAAAGTCTACATGCAAAAACTTGTTACACTATAAAAGCATACACGTAAATATATGTATAACACAAGTGATCCTCAACATTGAGGAATGACTTCTAGCCTCTGCTTCATCGATATCCAGCCGGTCCATATAGTATCCCAATTGAATTTAGTTCTTTGGTTCAAAGCTACCAATAATAAAGTGTTATATGGGAATTAAAAAACGTAAGTGATATCTATTAGTATTTAACTTAATGCCAAAATGAAAAGTTATATGGAAAATGAAATTAAAGCAATGAATAAATGTGCAGACTCAAGCAAAGCAATTTTTTTAAACCAAATTGCATTATAAAAGGCATACATATTTTAATTGATCTGTTTTTAGCAGAATTAGACAATTCAATTTAATAAATCCATTTGAATAAAAATCTTAACATGAGAAAAAAAAAAAAAAACGGGTTAAAGGAGCAATATATTGAATATAGTTTCGTCAGGGATCTCAAGGCTAAAGTCTCCGCTTCTCATGCCAAAAACATGTCCAATGCTTACTAAAGCAACTACCTTAGGATTTTCTAGAGTGAGAAGGCCTGAACGATTTTATCTAATAAAATTAAAGAGAGATAAAGTAAGAGGGATGAAACTTATTCAAAGCCCCGCCCTTCATTGGCTAAAAACAGAAAAAAGAAAAAAGTCCCACCCTTCTATCCTTATTTCTCTCTAATTTTATTAGCATTTTAAATGATCTTAATTCAAATATTTCATATATTGTGTGGAAAATTCAACTATTGCTTTTCTTAATGGGAGGTACTATTTGCTTAATCTAAACATCTCTTCATTAAAAAGTACAGAGGGAGATATTTATGAAGAAAACAAACAAACTACTATTTTTGTATTATCTAGTTCCTTTTAACAAAGAAAAAAGAAACGAATAATGTTCATATGAAAGATTTAAATGATTGGTTTATGGGTGGAATCAAACATTGTACATAACAAGCATTTTGATGTTAGCTTCAATAGTCTTAACAGAGAAAAAACCTGCAGAAAAAGATGCAATAAGGAAGGTTGATGACAGATAGAATTCTTTTTAATATAAAAATGAGAAAAAAATGGTGAAATTAAACGATTTTATGCACCTCTCAATCTCATGACTGATGAGCATATTGTATGTGAAAAGAACAAAAAAGGATTTAATATGAACAAATTGACACCTCAGACGTGGATTGCAATTTCCCAGACACACCATAGTAAAAGAACAAGAATTAACTATTTTTTTTAAAACTAATTAAACTGGTAAAGAATATTATTCCTTTTAAACTTATTTATAAAACAAAATAAAATGTTGAGAATAGGCAATTTGAAAAATAAAAGACAGATAGAGAGAATTTTCTGTTTTGAAAAATAAAATATTTGAATTGAGAATAGGCAATATAGGCCCTAAACTCTTTAGGCACAAGGGAACTAGGAGGGACTATATCTAAAACATTATATTCCCAAGAGGAAGCTACAAGAAAAATAAGAACAATATGAAATTGATCCCTTGCGAACCCTTGTAACTGAAAAACCCCTGCTTACAAGAGTGTCTGTAATCCAACCACCAAAATTAGTAAAAAGTGCCGTTGTAAACTACGGTAAAACATAAAATAGTCCAGATTGGTAAGATTAAACTTCAGGACCTATGATTACAAAGGAAAATAACCCTTCTGTTAAATTAAATGTTGACATTTTTTCGAAGTTGCCAAGAACATTATAAATCAAGATATTTTCATTATGATAGTCAGCTAAAGTCCATACCCTTCAATATTAACAATGCAGAGAATTAAGGCTTGGCAAGACAGTAATGAAGAATGCTAGACTAATAGAAAGGCTTACTTGGTTATAGTATGTTGGCATCCAAATAAGAAGAATAAATGTTTCTCAGTTGTGACAGAAATGAGACACTATTAGAGCCCAAATAGGTGAACTTGACAAAATTAATCTCCAAGGTATAGTTTTCACAGGTTCCTTGGAAAAGCTGTGGTGTCGGACAAGAGGAGAAGGAGAGAAAACCAGATCGTCCCTAATGAACCAAAGGAGTAAAACACTGATGGCCATCCAAACTCATGAATTAGAAGGGGTGAAAAGGCCAGTCCAGTGACTGACCGAAGGTACATGCCACTGTATACCAGCGCTAATGATCTACTTCTCTCTGCTACAGGAACCAATTTTGATAGAATATTATTCATCGCAGGCATAGCTACACCCTGCAATAGGCCAAATGAAGTAAGCTGCATATACATATATCAAATCACTGCTAGAACCAGGGAAATTATGAATTACAACGATAAAACATTTATTTCTTATTTATTTGATAAATTATTTGGTAGAACTTTCCTTTTGGAAGCTTTTCCTACAAGTAGAATGCAAATTAGCAAACTCTTTACAGCCTGATTTACAAACCCCACCTCACCAATCCCATGAATGCTAGAACAACTAGTAGCAAGGGCAACCCAAGTTTTGCAGCAACAGAAGTGAGGGCAGTGGCAATGAACCACCAAACTACGCCAAATCCTAATACCTGCTTTCCCCCCACCGTGTCTCCCCATATTCCGCCAGCAATTTGCGACCGATGTCCATGATTCAGAGTCATGAACTTTAAGTTCATATTCGTATATCCACAAGTAAGAAAAATTACTAATCAAACTTATGTTTATCAATATCGACTTCTACCCCAGTGAGGAGGTATCCCCGAAAGAAAGAAGACTGTATTAGACCAATAGTGCTGGGGTTCCAATTATACTCTGATGACATAGGAAGTATGGCAATGCTCATATTTACCTGCCAATGTGAAATAGATGGAAATATTAAGAGTATCAGCTAATTAAAAAATTGAAGCCTTCAAATAGCATGCAAGGTAGGGCAATATTATTTTACGGGCAATATTATTTTACGGGACTATTGGATTGAACCATGAATATATATATATATATATATTGTTAACGTGATAAATGAGACCATCATAGGTATCAGCAATTGAAATCAACTTCTTCAAACGTACGCATTCATTTTAGCTGTCAATACCATGACAATCATCCATAATTATGCTTCCTTAGCTTCATAAACCAAATTATCTTATTGATATTATTTACCTTAGCAGCTTATAACAACTAGTCCCGCTACTATACTTCTCACAGCTAATAACATCGTTAAGCATGGGCCTTGGAGCTGCTAAGTCAACATTGACAAACTGATTGGAATTGAACCATTCACTTTGGGATTTCCATGATTCCTCACATGGATTTGGCCTACGAGTAGGAGAAGGATATTTGATAATTTCTAGTTTTGTTACGGGAGAGGGCAATAAAAAGAGAAAAGGGAAATACTTTGTCTTTGATAAGACAAAATGAACAAAAGAATTCAATCCTAGAAGATGAAAACATATCTCTTAGGTCTTGTTTGGTTCAAAGGAGGGGAGGGGAGGGATTTTAATAGAGGGGAGGAGAAGGGAGGAGAGGGGAGAGAAGGAATTTTAATGAAGGGAAGGGGAGGGGAGGGATGGGAGATATATTGTTTAATTCAATAAGAGAAGAGAGGGAAAATAATAATATATAGACCATTTTATCCCTTATATATTTTAAAAATAATGATAATACAAATAATTATTTTTTTATTTTTAAAAATTTAATATTTTCACCACCAAATTAAAAAAATATCAAAAATTATTTATAATTATAATTATTTAAAAAAATTTGTAAATAAATAAAATTAATTAAATAATTATTTCAACAAATATATAATTTAATATATTTTATTTCATGAAATTAAAATGTATTTAAGTTAAGAATATTAACATATTTATTTTTTTTTTAATATAACAGTATACTTGTGTTAATTGATAAGTTAAAATTTTTTTTTTAATCATATTTATAAAAATTTTATAAAATATAAAATTAATAATTAAGATACGAACATTTTAATTTTTTTTTTTTTTTACTTTCTTTTTCAATCCCTCCAAATTAGAAGAAGGAGAGCTGAGCTTAAGCACCGAGGGGGGCCTCATACTGGACTCATACTACGGTCCGGCCGATTCCGTTCATATCCTCATACCCCTATGTATGGGGTATTACGGATATTGCACTCCACCTACAATGCTGCTCAGGGGACACGACCAGGAACTGCCCCTGCAAGAACTTTGAAAGGTAATCTTTCTTCTACCCGGTGGTGGACCAAGGCAGAGCTTGGCCCTCGCCCCTGGGGGGAGTAAAGGAATATCCTTTCAGTTCAGTAAAGAAATGGGAATTAAATACAATTATCAAGAACAGCGCTCTCCTCTAAAAACACGTGCCAAACAAAGGGAGGGGTCCCTCCCCTCAAACCAAACCAGAGGTAAGAGGAAAGGGAAATACTTTGTCTTTGATAAGACAAAATGAACAAAAGAATTCAATCCTAGAAGATGAAAGCATATCTCTTAGGCTTACATCTCATTCTGAAATCATTACCTGTTCAAATGTTTCCATAGTTCGAATGCAACTCATTTTCCTTCATCCTCCGTCCACTTGGTTTCACCATCTCTAGAGATTGTTCAAAGCTTGAGTCCTCTTCTCCTCCTTGATTGATCGACATGGGGAGTGAACCAGAGAGAAGATTCAATGATTTGATTTGGCACAAAGAAGCTTCGATCTGTTAGAATCTATGGCAGAGGGACCCAATCGCGAACCCCTCATTGAAGAAAGGCAAAAACATCCCAGACCCAACCACGAACCCATGAAAATCCGAAAAGGCTGTGAGGAATCACGTTAAATTCAATCTAAATCCTTCTTTTGGGTGTAATAGCTAATTGGTGTAATAGCTAGGATTCGAAAGAGGTCCAGAAGAAATGGGACAATGGAGGAGAATAGGTATTTGGCGAAAATGGGTTCAAGAAAGAGCGTTGCCTGGAGGGGTTTAGCTACCCTGCATTCGTACGGCGTTCAGTCTTCATCCAGTCAAATCACTTGGTTTTTTTTTTTTTATAAACTTAAATAAATAAAAATAAGGGAGAAGGGGAAAATGGCCTTGACAGGACATGGAATGGAACCCGTATGAATATGCAAAGAAACTGCTCCCCAAGATTTTGGTCTGTAAAATGAAAATTTTAAATATGTTTTTAAAGGTAAAATTCAAAAATAAATTTTAAAAAGATTTATATATAATATTTTTAAATTATATTTTAATTATATAATTTTAGTATGTGAAATTTGTTGTTCTTAAAATTATTTGTTATTTTTTTATTTTAAGAGTTATTATCTTTATTAGATAATTATTTAAATTAATTTGAATTATATTATTTAGATTAATTAAGATTAAGAAAAGAATAAATAGTATTTCAATCATATGTTTTCATTTATTTTTATTATTTTTATTATTTTTTATTTTTTCTTAATATATTACTTTTTGAAATTTAAAAAAAGAAATCTAGACAAAATATAGTTTATTAGCATTAATAGTTTTTATAGACTTAGAATTTTAAGATATCATTTTATCTTTTTTGTGTATTAATATTTTTTATTATATAATTATTATATTATATAAATGTATTTTTTTAACATTTTTAATTTTATTATTTATATTATATATCATTTAATCATTTATTTTATTATTACTTATTACATTATTAATTAATTTAAATTTCTTGTTAACTTGAAATGGGATTATTAAATATGTAATAATATTATTTATTATTAAATTTGTTTACAAAATATCAACAATTTTTATTATGTAATTATTATATTCATCTAGTTATATTTTTTATTTTTTTATTTTTTATTATTTTTATTAATTATATTATATATCAATTATTAATTGTTAGGGAAAAATCACTTTTCTTCCTGCTCTACTTATCTCTTTTCTGCTCCATTACATTGCATTTCCCTCTCTGTAATCTCACCCTAGGTGTCTTTTGTTGACACTAAGAAAGAGAAAAGTAGTAGGCATGAAACACATCGCATTTTATCCCATCTTTTTATTATAAATTTATCTGTAATAAATTAATATATCACATATTATGCATTATATATTATAAATTTTTTAAAATCATATCATAAATTAAAAACATTCTCCTATTAGTTTTTTTAAAATCTCAAATTTTAAATCATAAGTGTATGAATTTTAAAATCTAAAATTTTAATTTAATAATAAAAAATAAAATTATCAATCTGCTAATTTTTTAATCTTAAATAACACATTTTAATAATTATCTAAAAATAATTAATATTAATTTAAGTTAAATAATTTTAAAAAACTCATTTATCACTTAAAACATATTTTTTTAGTTATATATCAATTATCAATGGTTTATTTTAATTTATTCTTTATCCAATTTAATTTAAATTAATTTTTAATTAATATTTATCTTAAATAAAATTATATTTTTAGTTTTTTAATTAATGATTAGATAAATACATATTAAATTAATATTAATTTTTATGAGAAAATTATTAAAATTTTACTAAGTACTATATAAATTTATTTCAAAAAATCTATTATTACATTTTTAATTGATAATTAAATAATTATAATAAAGCCACTTTTGGTTGGATTTAATTTAATAAAGTTAATTATTATCATATTTTATAATAATAATCAACTTTTTTGTTTTAGTCCAAAATTTTTGTTAAAAAGAATCAAAGATTTAGCGACAACTTATAATTGACCTAAAAGTCACTTTTAGTAACAACTTTAAAAAGTTAGCACTAAAGATATTTTTAGTAGTGAATAGGTTGTCCATATAAGTTTGGCTCCAAATTTTTTTAGTTTCTAAAAAAAAAATTTAAAATGATTTAGTGGCAATTTATGATCACCTATGAAAGGTATTTTTAGCGGTGAAATTTGTCTCCAAATTTTTGTCTTAAAAAAATAGTATTTAGAAGATTTAGTGTCAACTTACAACTTCAAAAAGTTGTCACTAAAGACACTTTTAGTTACAACAATTATTATTACTAAAAGTTTGGTTCTAAATTCTTTTCTGTCTAACTAAAAAAAATTTAAAAATTTATTAATGACTTATAATCACTACTAAAAGTTATTTTTAATAACAACTTTTTTTAAGTCACTACTAAGAGGTATTTTTTGTCACACAAAAGACTCTAGTGACAACTTTCATTGTATTGCTACTAAAAGTTTTAACAAAATTGTAGCAGCAACTTGGAAAAGCCACAACTAAAAATGTAATTTTAACAATGATTTTTTTAGTTACTTCTAAAGTTGTCGCTGGAAGTCTTTTTATTTTTTGGATAGTATATAATTGTTATTATAGCTATTCTTGTTATTATAACTGCGAAAAGGTTTTTCTTTTTCCACTTCTTTCTTCTTTATTCATTTGATTGTTATATAATATGTCATATATGAATGCATTTGACTAATGAGCGTTGTGTTTCATGTTTCTCTTTGCTTGGTAAGGGCTAATCCTTGATGTACAGAGTGAAGAAAGACAGCGTAAAAGTGCTCTACAACTCCATCAAGTAATAGCATTCTATTCCTTTATGTTGCAAACTCTACAAATAATAATCTTCAATAATGGTGTTGTTATATATATATATATTACTCAAAATTTAAATTTTTGGGGAATCAGTAAAAATCAAAATTTTAGGCCTTATTTAATAGACGTAATTCTCTTCCATAGAAATGAAAAAGGAATATTAAATAAAATATATTTGGTATGATAAAAAAAAAAAGAAAGGAAATGTGTTTCCCTTTAGCTGTTTGATAAGATAAAAAAAGTGAGGGAATAAAAGGTAAGTAATGATAAATGATCAAAATATTCTTAAATTTATAAAATAATGAAAGAATTGATTTTTATATATAATTGTAATTAATTAGAGTAGTCATTTTATTTAATATATTATTATAATTATTTATATTTAAACATTATTATTTTAATATAACAAAAATAACTATTTAGTTTAATGTTTTATATATATTATTTTAATATAAATTAATTTAATATTTATTAATATGTATGTTTAAATAAAATATATATATATAAAGATATATTTATTATACATATATATATATATATATTTTTTTTTTCATTTCAAAGTGAGAAAATGTTTATAAAGCAATAACTTTAAAAATATTTCAATTTTAATGTTAAATAACGGTCTCATTATTATTTTTAAAACATAACTACTATTATTTAGTTTTGTAATTAATTTTTCTAATGTTTTTATTATTTTTTATTATTATTTATTTTAAAGTAGTATTTCTAGTTTTGCTCTTCTTTTTGTCTTTAGTATTAAAAAAATAAAAGAATTTTTTTGTTAATATAGAACTCACTATTTTTTGGCCAAATTAAATCTTTTAATAAAATTGCTGAACCAAATATTTTTATAATTCAATAATCTATTTTTTCATAATAAAATATTTTTAATTCAATTTATTCATTAATGAAAATTTACTTTTTAAAAAATATTTTAAAAGATCCTTTTTTTGGATTAATTAAATTTTATTTTTGAAAAATATTTATAAATTATTATTTTAATATAATAAAGATAATTATTTATTTTAATATAATATATATAAATAATAAATATATTTTTATTTTATTATATATATTTATATTTACACACACATTGTGGCAATGCATTGCCACAATGTAGCCTACTAACTGATTGTTACTTAGAATTGTTTAATTCACGATTAGTCAAATCAATTTTGATTTATTTTTAGTTGATTTTTTTAATATTTATTATTATTTATATATATTGTTAATTTTAATATCAAATAAACTTGTATTATTTTTTTAAATATAACTACTTTTAATTATTTTTATAATTAATTTTTTAATATTTTATTATTTTCTAAAAGTAGTATTAATTATATTTTAGATTACAAGATAATTAATTATAAAAGTAATAATATAATAATTTTTTTAGCCTTAGGGCCCTTCTTGTTGGAAGATATTATATATTAATTAAAGCTAATATCTAAAAATAATTTGATTTAAAATATATATAAATTAAAAATTTTGAAAAAAAATTAAAAATATAATATATCATGTAAATAGAATTTAAATGTTGGTTTATTTGTTAAATATAGCTTTTGCATTCTAGTGTTTGTTTATTGGTTAAATATGGTTTTTGCATTCAATTAATAAGGGATATGCTTCAACTTGATCTACATCTTTACAAAGGCTGCTTTAGCTTGTATCACAGGAGCCTTATGGACTTTTAATTTTTGGCTCAACAAAGTTAAAGTACCAAATAAATTTCTCACCACGGATTCTCTTTCTATTATATTTTCTCTCTATCAAACATAAAATATAGCTGACTTCTTTTCATTTTTCATTTTTACCATGGTACAAAATGGAGCCTTGGTACATTAAGATGGAAGAATCAATTCTTTCTAGCAATAAGGTAGCTATTCCTTTACTTTGATGCTCTAACAATTATTGACTTAGAAGCATGAAAAGAGTTGCCCTCTCTTTCAAATAAACTTGATCATTGGTTAGAAAGTCCACCTAACTCAAAAATAAATAAATATGAGCCAAAAAAAAAGGCCCATGTTAAAAAAACTCAATTATAAAATAGGTGAGATTTTGCCCAAACCTGATATATATTATAATTATTTTTTATATTATTAATAAATAAAATTATTAAAAAATTATTTATAATTATAGATATAAATAAAGAAGTATTATATAGCATATATGATTATTATATTTTTTTTCACTCTTACCTATTGCATAATATATTATTAAGAATAAATTATAATTTAAAATAAAATAAATTATTAATCAATAATATTATTATAAAATTATTATTTTGAAAAGTCTTATTATCTCATAGATATTTTAAGTAGTTTAAATTTTCTGCAATATTTTTTGGGAATCATTTCGGATTTAAAACAAAAAAAAAAGTAAGCATAATAAGCAATGAAATAAATATATCTAATATTTAAAATTAAAAAAAATTAATTTTTTAAAACAAGCCAATGCCCACTTGGTACTGTTCACACAATGCCTAGCTTAGTCCAAATTCAAAAAATTTTGCAAATTTTTTTTTTTTACAAACCCAACTTATTTTTAAATGAACAGGTCTATTCTCAGAAGTTGGGGTTCCTCTTTTTTTATTTTTAATTACAAAAAAGGCAACTTGGCTCTTAAGAGTTGCAAATAAGAAAAAAGTGGGTTAAAATCAAACTTAAATATTTCGTATTGCTGCCACTTGAATCAAAATTTTTTATTTTTTATTTTTTAATAAATTTCTCATTATAGCAATTAATTTTTTTATAAATTTGAAAATGTCTAATAGAATTTTTTAATAATCATATAATGTGAGACGCAAAACTGAAAAAACAGAAACCCAATTTTTGCCTTGACTGCATCTCTTACGCAATTGTTATGACTGGAGAGGATCTATTCTAAAAAATTTTATATACAAGCTATAATTCAGTTTTCAAATTATTAAAATCCTGCTTCGTAATAATGCACAATTTTTTAACAATAAATTATAAGTACCGTTAGATTTTTTCTTGAATGAGAATTATGTTCTTGTAGAAGAAATTAGTATATTTACTAACATACTAACTTATTGTACAGCAAAAATATATTTTTCAAAAGATAATAAATTATTAATTTAATTAATTTTAATATATAACTTAGGGGGTTTTGATGTTTAAAAATATATACTATTTAACAAAACAATGGTTCTTTTTAACACGTGTACCATTTTATTGTAACTTCATTATACTTTAAAGGTGAATTGTAGATAAGAATTTAGAATTGAAAAAAATTATTTTGAATAACCTAGATACCACTAGTTTTAATTAAAATCAGTGATAATTTATTTTAAAATAATAACAACAAGTCTTTTAAAATAATTTTTTTTTAAATTCTGGCTCCTTCTGCAATTCGCCCAGATTTTAATGCCACATATGTTGTGCTCGGACTCATTGTATCAGTAGGAATGAAATGTTTCTTTCAACATCTTCTCTCCTTCCTTCTTAATTTCTCTCCCTGACTCTATCTTTCAATCACTAGCAGTGAAGAACGAGTGCTGAACACAGACACAATCTCGATCCAATAGAATTTAAGATCATGACCCAAACCCCATCAGACAACCCCAGTTAATAAGCGCAAGTAGTATCACCAAAAAAATAATAAGCTCAAGCAGAAGTTTGAGGCGACTTGGTTTGTGTAAATGCTGCGAATCATACATATAATATTTTGGAAATACTATCCCTTACATACGTGAACTGTGATTAATTTGACTTGATTACTCACTCACGTTTCACATTCTCTAATTAATTTGTTTAACAAATAAACAGTCCTAAAAAGATATAATAATAACCACAACTTATCTCATATCAACCAATATCCCGATTACATTTATAAGCATATATTATTATGCTAAGCATTCAGTCTACGAAGACACAAAGTTCAAATCTTGGAATTAGGGTAGTTGAAAATTACATCAATTTGGAACATTAATCCGAATCATATCCAAGCCTCTCTTATCTGCAAATCTGGCCTTCTGTTGAATTTCGAAGTAGTCCTTGTGCTTGATGCTCTTGAACAATGGCTCTTCCTTCTCTAATAGCTCCAGTGCAGGACCTATTTCTTTATCAAATGCTGGTCCTTCGCCAGTGCAAAACTAACCCTTTGTTTCTCTTTCATTCACAACTACTCGGTGCCAGATACTCCTATACCTCCCGTTACTCACTGCCTAATATACCGAAACAACGCAAACAGTGATTAGAAATTAGAATTAGAACCATCGGAAACAGAGGGTGGTCAAGTTAAAAATCAGTTAAATAATTATTGTCCTAAATCTTTTTAATTTCATTCAATTCTTCATTTAGTTTCTATAGTTCAAATGTTTGCAACTGAATTCAGAAAGATTTAATAATTTTAAAATTTAGTATGTGATGTTAAATTTGTATTACTTGATAAACTATAGGCCATAACGGCATTTTAAAAGCATAACTTGAGGTTACTTACCCATAAAATTATAAGCGGCTTTACGTGATATATTCGAGCAAATTTCACTCCACATGTACTTTAACCTTAAATTTATGTATATTTAAAGTGTTTACAATTAGTTATGCTCACAAAATTTAGCAAACCGCTGTTACGGGTTAATGATACAAAGGGAAAATTTAAAATTTTTTAAAATAATAACATTTCAATTGCAAACTTTTATATATAAGGAACAAGTAAAAATTTTAATTAAAAGTATATAAGGACTAAAAATAGGAGTGACCTCCAGTGTTGGCAAGTAAGCAGTTTGGAAGAGGGTGTTAACAGTATTAATTTTAGAATTAAGAGATTACATAATCAAATGAATTACAAAATTTATACATACTTAGAGTCTTTAGAATAGCCATTGAAATTTGTGAAGGAGATGAAGGTAGAGATTACAACCTGCTTAGCCGTTTTATGAATAAAACTCTAATTTCATTCCAAGTGAGAAGAGAAGAGTTATCTATATATAAATAGATTATCGTAGGATAGGCTTTTAATGTGATCGTGGGCTTCAAAAAACTTACCATTATCCCAATAATTCTCATTAATTTAATTAAATAATTAATTAATATACAAGATAACTTTTATTTCTCAATTAGTTAGTTTTGTGATAAGAAACTACTTACTACTAATATGCTACAAGTTGGAGCATTTACTCAATGGATCTATGTATAATCTAACCTATCACAAATTATACATAATTAACTAGGACCCAATCTATTCAGTGTTTAGTATTATAAAATTGGAGCTAATTGCTTAATTAATTCTATAATTTCTCTAATTATTAATTAATGCTAATCCATAATTAATAAAATTTATTTTAACAATCTTCTACTTGGATAGCATTAATCAATTACCTAGAGCAAATTATGGAATAATTATATATATATATATATATATATATATATATATATATATATATATATATATATATATATATATATATATATATATATATATATATATATATATATATATATATATATATATATATATATATATATATATATATGATAAGCAATTAGTATATGCTAAACCTCAACTAAAAATTCAAAAAATAAAACATCACACAATCACTTAATCTAATAAGAAAGCAAATGATCTTAAATGTATAAACTTAAAGCTCCATAATCTAATATAATAGAATTGCATAAAATAGTGTTAAACCAATAAAACATAAAACAAACATGTCCCAGACTCTCACTAAACAAGGCTATGTCAAAATTCAACAAGATTCATATGAGTTATATAATTTCAAAATACTCCTACGAGTTAGCCTTTGGTCAATGGATCTACAAGCATATGTTCACCAAAAATGTAAACCACATGAGTCTGAGATTCAGTAATCTTCTCTTTAACGAATAGAAGTTTAACATCAAAATGTTTAGTATGATTGGAATTCTTGTGATTTTGAGAGAACCTCAGAACAGACAAGCTATCATAATAAATGATTAGAGGTCGCGATATAGAATTAACAAGATGCATGCCAGAAGTCAATTTCCTCAACCATATAGCTTGACAAGTTGCTTCATAACACACGATATACTTTGCTTCTATAATTGAGGTAATTGTGAGTGTCTGTTTAACACTCTTCCACGAAATAACCCATCCAGAAATCATAAAGATGTATTCAAAAGTTGACTTACGGTCATCTAAACAAGATGTGTAGTCTGAATCTGTATATCCAACAATTTCAAAAGGATTAGACTATCTAAAACAACATATAGTGTTTTGTACCCTACAGGTACCTTATAACTTTTTTTACTACTTTCTAATAATCCTTGCCATGATTACTCGAGTATCTCCCAAGCACACTGATAACAAAAGCTATATCTGGACGGGTACATATATGAGTATACATAAGGCTACCAATAGCAAAAGCATATATAATCTTATCCATTTCAACCTTTTTAGCATCATTCTGAGGATATTGTAATCTCAATAACTTTTTACCTTTCTGAATAGGTGTAACATAAGAAGAGCAAGAATTCATATTGAACTTCTTAAGAACTCAATCAATATAAGTTGCCTGAGATAAACAAAGAATGCCACAGGATTTATTACAATGGATCTAAATCCCAAGAATAGAAGAAGCCTCATTGAGATCCTTCATATCAAAGTGACATGATAACATATGTTTTGTCTCATTTAAAAAACCTATTGAATTACTGGCTAGCAAAATATCATCAACATAGAGCACAAGAATGACAAAATTACTCCCATTAAACTTATGATAGATACATTGATTTGAGATATTTTTTAATGAATCTAGGAATGGTAATAACCTTGTCAAATTTTAAATAACATTGTCCGGAGGCTTGTTCTAGCTCATAGATGGATCTACATAATTTACATACTAGATGCTCTTTGTCAGGTTCAACGAAACCATCTAATTGAGTAATATAAATATTTGTATACAAGATTCTATTCAAAAAAGCAGTTTTAACATTCATCTAGTGAAGTTCAAGGTCAAGTTGAGTAACAAGGGTCATGACTACCCTGAAATCATTCTTAGTAGATACTAAAAAAAAAGTTTATGTATAATCAATACCTTCTTTTTTATTATAACCTTTAACTACAAATCTGGTTTTATATCTTTCTATCTCACCTATGATCCATCACTTGTCTTAAAGACCCACGTACAACCAATAGGCTTGCACTTGCTTGGTAACTCAATAAGTTTTTATACATGATTGTGATGCATAGAAACCATTTCATCATTCATTTGCCTCCAACCATTTAGAAGAATAAGGGTCTGACATTGCTTGTTGAAAGGATATAGGATATATACCATTATCAACATCAGATTCAAATTCCTACAAGTAAATCATGTAATCACTTGGTATGGCAGACCTACAGACTCTCTGAGATCATCTCAATTCAACAACTATTGATGATATTTATCTATCCAAACACTTCAACGAAACACCAGATGGCCAAACCAAATAGCAAACATCACCCAATTTTTTGTTTGTCGCGTACAACGTGTAGCAAACAACATGAAAATATGCCAATAATTATTACACAAAACTCTATCCTAAATCAAGATGTATCCTTTTGAACCCATTGATGCGATTGAGGAGAATAACATTACGAATACCTATAACTAAGATGCTGGATCATTTGTATAGCAAAATTTCGTAAAACATCCCCTGATTTCGGCAATACCAAATCATATAAAGGATAATAGCACTACATACTCATTCCCTAGTACTATAAACAATTTTCATTTTTCTAACCACATTTGAATCCACATCGTAATATCCAAGGAAAAAAACTAGTCAAGAGCTAAACCATACTACACGGGCAAAAGGACAACATAAAAAAATATGATTTAGTGATTTGTCCAACTCCTGAGTGAAAAAGGAAATTCTCTTCAATTGACAAGTGATATATGCGCATTACTAATGTTAATGGAAAAACATTCCAAAGCAAATGCAAAAAGACAATGAGACGCTAAGGGAGCCTAAGTTTCCATAACTTATCCCATGCTGTAAAATTCTACAGAATCGTAGATTGGGAATCTTGGATTAATACCCAATAACCATTTGATACCCTATATTGTCCAACAACATTACCAGTCCAAACTAAAGAATCCATTTGACTAGTAATGGAAAAAGGCATACATATGGTTCGCTGTACCTAAGTTGACGAATACATTTGATGAAAAACTTTGAATATTCCACTGTAATTGATGATGCATAATAAAGTTACCGCTAACCCAAAAGAAAAAAAGCCAATTACCGGTGGTTTTTCCCAACATTTTGCAATTTTAACGGTTGCTGAATGAGTAACTAATGGACGATTAACAACCTATTTTGTACCCGTCGCTATGCATTTAGCGACTAATTTTTGCAACCGCAAGAAGAACAGCTACCAATTAATCTTGTGGCAGTAATCAATTATTACAGGTAGTTTTATGACCATTGGAAATGCAACCAAAAAGGATCTTTTTTTTTTTTTGTTGGGGGGGGGGGGGTGCAATTAATTTTTGTATGCATTTACAACTGACGCTATGCAGCTATAAAAATTAGTTATTTTGAATAGATTGTGGCAAGTGGTGCATTTTATCGGTGGTTATTGACTGCCAAAAAGAAACCCCAAAAAATGTGGTAGATATTTTCATTTGTTTGATTTTAATTTTTTTTTCTTTTAGCCCCCTGTCATATGTGTTCAGATATGTGTGTCTATATATATATATATATATATATATATATATATATAGTTACATTAAATATGTACCACAGTAGTATATATATTTTTCATATTACATATTGGAACCATGTTTAACATTATCAACATTAATTGCTAAATTATCAAATATATTTTGGATAATTGTCAAAGAAACATAAAATAAATTAATTGAAATAAAAATTGTGAGTACTACAAAATGATCAACTAATCCACATAATGTTCAACTAAACATTTCAAAATAGAAAACATATGCTCAAAATAATTTCCTAATTATCCAATGCATGACTCAAAGAAGAGGAAGGATGTGGATCACATACATTCTCTTCGGCGGAAAAAAAGACATTCAATATCTTAAAAAATGTTGTAATAGAAATTTGCCAATCATAAACAACTAGAGCAATTTACCTCAAGATTGATTAGGCAATCTCCAATGGTAGTGACAAATCTCCAAATACTCCCTTGAAGATATAATGCACATAAGTTCTCAACACCTTTATTTCCTTATCTTTAGACTACAATTGAGACTCCATATGAGACTTAATTGTACAACTTCATTGTCACAAGCAACACCACAAACATCAGGTTCCAATTGCATCCCACTAACACTGGGTGTTTGAGCCAAAGATTTGAGATGGTGTGAGGCTAAAACCTGGGCCTTGAACCCAACCTGGATGCTAAGGGCCTAAAACCTATGCCAAAGATTCCTGCTAGCTTGTAGTCTAGGATGACCCATGTTGTGACTCATGATGAGAAATATCCTCTGGCAAACAATTATCAAAAGGATTGTAACTTTATTACTAAATTATCAATATCATCCTAAAAAAATTATTAAATTAATAACATAATATAAACAATTCAAACATATACTAATAACCCTTGCTCTATTTTTCACAAACGAGCCATCGTTCTTCTTATACATTTGAATATAAAAGGCACCCCAATTAACAGGTAATCTTAGTTTCCTAAGATTCATTAAATAAATAATGTTAGTTTGAAATCATTCTATTGTATAATACATATTTACAAATTCTTACCATTTCATGCCTTTTTCTTGCAAAGCTCTTGGATCCACCAGTGTGTGAAGTCCCTAAATCTTGTCCATTGGCAGCATTTATTTCAACAATTTTCTACAATTAAAAATAAGAGTTTAGTATCATATATTGCAACATTTACTAATGGGTAGAACAAAGACGTTACAAGTCCACTTGAGCCATTTTTTTTAACGACCATTGCAAAGTTGAGAACGCAATCTAATTTTAAAAACAACCATAAATTCCAACATCACCATGAACGAATAAACCTTGACAAAGCCTGTGCCTTCCCTTGACCATCGTATAAACACAAAAGATCAACTTTAAAACATGTTGAAAGCAATGGAGCAGTGAACACCCAATACTTTGGCACAAAATAGAGATAGAAAAGCAAGATAAAGATAAACTTTAAAACATGTTAAAACCATAGAGCAGCAAGCATTGGTTCAAATTATAATTCAGCACAAAATTGAGTTTCAACATAATATTAAATCACGTAAAGGGCCATAAGACAACAAACATTAGTTTCTTCCAGCATTTTGGCACAAAATTGAGTTAAAAGATAACAATAGATCAAGATAAAATCCTTAGGACAGCAGGCAATATTTTCCTTCACTGTTTTGTTTTCAAATTCAAGTTACAAATAATATTAAATCATGCTTGGAACCATTTCAACTTATATTTGTACTTAAATTATGCTAAAAAAATCAAGGCAAAATCATGCCACAACATCCTAACAGCAACAAGGAGCAGCCTATTGAATCAACTTGTAACACCATCTAAACTAAATTAAATAATAAGTATTTAATTTCCATAATTATAGGACAATTCCATAAAATGATTAATTATAAAATTTTCTTAGAAAATATAGGAATTTTTTTCACTTTCAGGAATTTAATAGAAATTATTTGAATATATTAGGACTTATATCTAAAAAAGAGGTAATTAATTAATGATTATGTTAGTAGAAATTTTTGAAAGTCCTTATACTTTTCAGAGCCATAAAAATATGAAAAAATTATTAGAACAATAAAAATATCTAGGTAAACCTTTAAGGGCAGAATATAATTATTAAAAAATTAGAATGCCATGTGTAATTTTAGCTGAAACTAAATATAATTTCTCCCAAGAGAAAATTGTTGAATTCTAAACTAGGGAACCAATTGAAAATTATAATACAACTTTGCAAGCGATTGGAATGATCCTTGATTACCTAATACCCTTTGATTTAAGGAGGAAAAAGAGAGTAGGAACACTTAAGATTTAGTTAGAGATTATCTTTTAACTCTACTAACTTGCAAAGAAAGGCTACAATGAGGAAGAAAGAAGATGGAGAGAGAGAGATGAAGAGAGGCTTCATTAACAAGTTAATTTAGTCTTTGTAACAGCTCTATTATTTCAATAGCAAAAATATAGACACCTATTTATAACCTAAAATACCCAAAAAAAAAAAAGCTTAAAAAAGTCAATTAGACCCTCTCCTGTTGGTGCCACAACTAGAGGATCCCTACACTATTATGATGAGGGAATTTTTAATTCCTAAATAATATAGTAAAAAAGATATTATTATATTATTACTTGAAAAACATTTTTTCATTCATAATAATATCAGCAAACCAATTTAAAGATGGACCCATTACAATTAGTGCCACAAAGTTCAATATTAGATTTAGTCTTCAAAAGTGAGTTAGTATATGAGTTAATATTGTTAGTAATCTTGACTAAATTTGGTGTATTTGCCTTTCTAAATCCAAAACTCTGTGTTTAATGTTTACCAACTTCGGATTTATTTCAAATTTCAAGAGCTTGCTAAATACTTACTAGTTTTTCAGCAACTTGATAAGTATAAGAATTAGAAACCTATTCAATTCATTTTTTATCTACAATATCTTTACAATGTGAAAAAGAAAACAAAAAATTTTCAAAATGAAATAGCCATTTTTCAAAAAGTGGCCGTATATCTAAGATTAATATACAATAATAACAACAACAACAATAAAAAATAGGTATTTTCCTACTATATGAGGTAAGTTACATGAATCAATTGACACCATAAGATCCTATTGTGAATTATATTTTTAGACAAACTATTTAAAATTAAATCTTTCTTAATGGTTTTGCCTATATTTTTTCTTAGTCTCTCTCTATCTCTAACTATTGGATTACTCTCCATCTAATCTGCTCTCTTTACTAAGGTTTTTATGTATCTTCTCCACACATATCTAAACCATTTAAGATGCAATTTTGTACTTTTCTCTACAATAGGTGTGACCTCCACTTTTTTCTAATACATTCATTTCTAATTCTATCTTGTTTGGTATATCTATTTATCCAACGCAGCATTCTCATCTCTGCAACATTAAGCTTATTCTTTTATAGGCTTTTTATTGCGTAACACCCAGTCCCATACAACATTGCAAGTCTCATAGTTATGGAATAAAATTTACTTTTAAGTTTAAGTAATACTCTTCTATTATAAATAATATCTGAAGCACTCCTTTATTTTATCCACCCTACTGAATCTTATATTTTACACCTTCCTTTATTTTTCTATCTTGTTGTATGATAGATCCAAGATACTTAAATTATGTGACTTATGATATGATATGTTTTTTAATTTTTACTTTTATGCTAGAATTAATGCATTTCTTACTAAACTTACATTCCATATACTTTGTTTTACTTTTACTTAAATGGAATTTATATGCTTCCAAAGCAAGGCTCCACATCTATAACTTCTCATTCATTTCTTCTTTCAATTCTCTAACTAGAACTATGTCATCTGAAAAAGGTATATAATATGGTACCAACTTTTAGATATATGTTCAATAAACACATTCAAAACTAAAGTAAAAAATAAGAATTGAAAGTTGACCCATGATGTAGACCAATGGTTATCAGAAAATCTTTATCGGCCTACCTTTTATTCTCACACTAGTTATAACCCTATCATACATATTTTAAATTGCTCGAATATTAACAATATGAACTTATTTTTTTTCCAGAGCCTTCCATAAAATCACTATTAATACCTTATCATATGCTTTCTCCAAATTAATAAATACCATGTGTAAGTCTTTTTTATTTATTCGATATCTCTCTATCAATCTTCGCAGCAAGTATATTACTTCTATAGTTGACCTTCCTATTATAAGAACAAATTGATTCTTTGTAATTTGAGTTTTTTTGTCTAAATCTCTACTTTATTATCCTCTCCCATAATTTCATAGTGTGACTCATAAGTTTAATTCCTCAATAATTTATATAGTTTTGTATGCCTCCTTTGTTCTTATAAATAGATATTAAAGTACTTCTCCTCTACTCATTTAGCATTCATATTTAAAATTAATATAAGTTTATAAAGTTATTTTTATTATTTATTTTATAACGTGAATATTATTCAAGATTTAACATAAATCTATACATATAATGTTATTTTTCTAATTTACTATCCAACATTAAAAAAAACTCTATTGAATTATTATTTTATTTTATAGTGTAATTATCTTTCAAATTAATTAATTAATTATTTATCATTATTATTATTATCTTATTTTTGTCAAAGTTTTAAACCATGTATTAAGATGCATTGGGAGGGACAAGGAGAGTCTTGATCCCTTTTGAGTTTATAAAATTTTTGATTATGTATATATATAACTTGACTACTTACAAATTTAAATTGATTAGTTAAACTGATCAATTGACTTGCACATTTGATTCTCATGTTCAAATTATATGCTAAGAAAAGGATTATATTCCTTAACTTTGGTCTTTATACCACGTAAAGAAACACCTACTTTGAAATGCGGCTAATACTTATGACTAGAAAAAGCAGTAGAAAAAAGTAAAGGCATCAATGTAATAAATAAAGTTGTAAATAAAGTGATAAATTCTAAACATTAAAAGAATATAAAATGTAAAAGCTTGTGTTTGATTGATTGGATATGTATCTTTAATGATCATTTACAATAAGTAAGCTTAAAATTAGCTGTTAGTCTCACTAAAACTATCTACCACTCTTCTTAAATTTTTTGCCCATGTTTACGATCATTTAGGATTATAGCCAACAATCTCAATATTAGTTTGTCCCATGTCAGTTTGGTTAAAGATTAAAATAATATTTTTTTGGTTGACTAACTACCACGTTAGTTGACTATATCTTTATAATTAAAGGATTGGGCCTTCAGCATATTCTACATTTTCCTTGACATGGTCAATCCAATGAATCTCTCTTATTTGCTACTAATCCTGATTAACCACCTCTAGTGTATTTTGTGGGCATTATCTCTACATTATAGGAAGGTGGATGAATGGTTGGAAATTGCCTGAAGTTAAGCAAATTTCTTCTCTTTTAGTTGTGTATTATTAGGCTATTTTTCTCTTAAAATTTTTTAAGAAAATTAATTGGATATAAGGCAAGGCCTAGGACCATTATAGCCTACTATGGCCTCAAAAGTCCAATTTAGCTAGTTTGTTCAACTTATGTCCTCTAATGGGTTAGCCAAAATCGTAGGCCTCAAAATTAGTCTAACAAATTTAGCTTTTGGTGTTGACACTTTACCTTTTAAATCTTTTTAGTTAATGACAATGATAATAAAAGGAGGCTAAAATGATGTATTTGAATTTTGAAATTTGAATTTACATGTACATTAACTTACAATGAAATTTGATAGCCTCACACTTTACAATTGTTACTTGGTTTCTTCAACAAGTCTTCAAAATCTTCTTTAAAAGCTAAAACTTTACTCCTTTTTATTGTGCCTTTTCCACTAGTAGTGACCTTTCCAAATCAACTAATTCACCTCCCAAGTTGGAAGAAGCTATAAGCCTTATTGCCTTAACTCCCTAAGTGCCTAAGCACTATACCTTTTTGCTTAGTCCTTTGCTTTTGGATTTGGCTAAAGGTAAGTTGATGCTTGACCATCTTGTTCATCCTAAGGATTCAGTCCTATGAATAACTACTAATTAGTTCTTTATTGTCAAGTGCTTTTTTGATTTTCATTCTTGGTCATGGAAAATGGCTTCTTATATGAGTTGGCTTGACAAAGTCATGAAAGAGAGATGGGATGATTAGAAAAGATAGGGTAATTTTTTACCTCATTATGATGTCCAAGCACAATATCCCTTCTAAGTGCTTACCTTTCTCTTGGCCTCTTTAGCTTTTATTGATTGCTGTTAATGTGGTTGTTTTTCCTTTTGCCATGATAAACCTCATTCTTTTGCATGTGGTGGCCTTTATTGGCCTTCTTGTTGACATGGATAAGCTCCTTACACTCTCTAGCTTAGTTGATGACAACTTAAAGTTTAACTTTTCTAAGGCCTCTACTTTTTAATCAACTTTCATGGTGGCCAACGCAATGACCAAAAGTCTTGTTTCTAACTCTAAGCCCCATGCTTTCTTATTTTTATGACTCTATAAATATTTTATTTGTACCAATTTAATAGCCATAGATTCAAAATATTCATATTGTGTAACTATTATAGCCTCTAATAGGACTTTAGCTTTAGCTCCTTTATTTTTGACTATGTTATATAAAAGTTTGTTTAATGTTGTTAAGCATCTAATGCTTGTAAGGCCATTATGTCCATTTTTAGGACCCTGTGGTTTCTTTAGCTATGAATTTTCAAATATTTCCTAGAATTTGTTTTTACCAATTTTACTGATGTTGAAAAACTAGATAACCTTTTTATCTATGAACAAGTCCTTTAGTTGATATCTACTTTTAAACTATTTGCTTTTAAGGTTGCTAATAAATTGTTTAGCTTCTAGTCTTATAGCTCCTTTAAGTTGTTTGTCTTTAGACAAAAAAAAAAAATGGCCTCGCTTGTTGTCAAGGTGACATGTCAGTTGCTACAAGATATGGTATTAGGCTGAAATAGCCTTTTATTTGCCTAAGATTTGTCCTGTGGGTTAAATCCACATCCTATTACAACAAAGCATTTGTTAAACCCCATAAACCTTAATGTTTTTCTTACCAATTTGTTTTAGTTTACGTACTCTTATGCCATTTGATTCTGTGGCTATTTACTTGAGTAGGCTTACCCTTTCTTCTATTGCCATAATGAAGTTAAGCATTACTAACTTTAGAAAACTTAACAATTTCAAGTTCTTTCTATTTGCTTCTTAAGCTAACAAAACTTCAGAGTTTGTTGATTGGTGGCCCACCATCTTTTTGCCCTTTTTTTTTTTACCTTTTTTCCTAGCTATTTAGTAAGGTTGGTCAATGAATACTCTGATGAATCTCCTAAGAAGAAAATTTTTTTACCATCTTTGTAACATTCCCCCACTAAATAATACTTAAAACAAAGAGGCAATTAATAAATATTAGAGATAATCCTTTAATCAAGATAAACTTAAACTTAACTTATATAAAATAATAGGAAAATTTGAATTTAAAATCTTGAAACTAGCTAAGTTATTAAAGGGACAACCAAGTACAACCCACCACCTTTAAGCCTTTCCTTATTCATCATTCCTAAGCTCTTACTTACTATAAGGACACTCAAAGAATCCCTAAAAACCTCTAAACTACTTAATCACAACTTATCTTAGGAGCTAGAGGGTGAGGAATAAGAAAAAATATACTCGCAGACCCTTTTTGGGAATAGGACATTATACATATGGGCATGTAGTTGCCTGTGTCCATCAACATAGGCATGTGCAATTATATAAGCCAGTCATGTACATTGTTAGTTAGCCTCACATGGTCATGTGGACCCTTGATCACTACACCTATGAAAAACAATTTCACACGACTATGTGCATCAACACCAGCAGACTATGTGCAATAGTAAAAGCAATAAAACCACCTCATAACTTTTTTCGAACTTTGCCTATTGATTTGGGGACGCTATGCTCCATTGAATTTGGTATGAGAGCGCCTCTAAGGGAGGTCCAAAAGCATGCTAAGGCTTATCCCAAAACTTAACCCCTAGACCCCCTAATTTGCATATTTCTAAAATCACACAAAATGGCCTATTTGACACTTTTACCACCCTCTAACTCGCCCTAATCTTGTCCAATCCAACCAAAACCCTTTAGACAAAATTTAATAGGTCAAAACATTCCTAAAATGGTGCCACCAAGTACTAAGTCCCCATGGATCAAAATTTAACTTGGTGACTTCCTTTCCAAAAAGCAAATGAAGTAACCAATGCATTATCAATCCCAATAACCTCACCATCACACTACCATATTCTCAATAAATTTAAAACCATCACAAGTTAGGGTAATCACCCATCAATAACTAACCCAAAGTTAAACTCAAGATCTAAGGAATCATACAAGCTAATAAGAAATAATCAATAAGTGTTGAACCAAGAGTCATTCATTCATGCAATTAAGTATCCATTTACAAAACTATATCAACCTACTTACATGTGAAAATCATATACAAAGAAATAAAAAATCAACAAATCCTTATCTTTTACCCTTACATGTACAAAATATTATCAAATCCTACACTTAGCATATCATATCATAAGTTGTAAGTTATTTACAAGATATCAAAATGTAAGTTATGCCAAAATAAGCCTAATTTAGTGAGTCGAATTATTGCTTGCTTTTGCTTTTGAGAGCTCAAACTTTCACCTAAAAAATATTAACCTACAAATAGAATGAGATATAATATCCCATTAATGAAGTTTCTATTCATATTTATATAGAATAATCAAAATAAATGCTCAATAGGCAAGATCATCAAACATGCCATAGTCAAATAGCCATACCAAATAACCTTGACAATAATACCATTGCTACAGTAACAACACAATCATTGGCTGATTACTTAGATGCATTATTCAAGGCCTCTACACATAGCAGAACATTATTTAAGGTATACAGTAGTTGTCAGAGCACTATTTAAAGTCCATGATAAAATATAAACAAGTAATCAAACTTAAGCATGGCATCATACTTATACAAACATACATGAACAAGAAATTATGGTTATTCAATTAAATATGAATGGAATTAACCTTAGTTACCCTAAATTACGTGCTCCACGCAATAGCTAGCTATGGATACCCTTTAATTTAAGTATAGAATAACCATGCATGATAATTATACACTTATTAATTCAAAGGAACCCTCACTCTTAGATATCCAAATCATTATGAATCAACTATTTTACCTTACCTAAGCTTTTTGAAGCCCCAAGAACTTATTTCAAGCACTAAAAACTAAGAATCCGCAACAAGTCTTCCAAAAATTAGTATACATGAACCAAGCCACCAAAAAGTCAAGCTTAGATATGAATTTTATAAAGGAAACCACCAAAAATGAAGGAATTAAGCTTACTAATACCATGAGCTTCCTTCCTCTTCCTTTCTTTCACCTAAAAACACCTTAAATCACCACTTCAATAAAATTACAATTCCATAAATGATCACCAAACCACATGATATTTGGTTCAAAGAAAGATAAGAAGTATAACAAGTTTCCTTTCATTCACTTAAGCCAAATCTTGCTTTTTCCTTGTGGATTAGAGCTCTAAAAGTTAAAGAACCAAGCTTTCTCTAAAAACTATATTTTCTCTACCTTTCCCAATGTTCTAAATGTGTTTAACATACAAGAGAGAGAGAGAGAGAGAGAGAGAGAGAGAGAGAGAGAGAAAGATTTTTAGTGAATTTAGTTACGGGTCTTAGGCCAAATAGGTCATGGGTCTTAATGGGTTTAGGCCTTTTTTATTCTATTTAGGTTTAAGTGTTGAGTTTTGTCTATATTTTAGGGCTCTTCTAACATAATCCAAGTTAATCCTTAGAAATAATGATCTCTACTTTATTTTCCATAGGGTTTTCATAACTTAATTAAAATTTCATTTTGTAGGTAGTATCCACTAATTTCTTTATATAAATAAAGAAATCCATAAGTTCCTAAAATAAATTATATCCTTAAATTAAATTAGTTTCCTTCATAATTTCCTATTCAATCCCATAAAATTGTTTCCTAAATAAACCATTTTCCTTTAATAATTTCTTATTTATTTAGTTTTCCTCAAAATGCCTAATTCATTACTTTCCTAAAATCACTTACTTAATCATTTTCCCATTATTATCCATGTTAATTATTTTCAAGTTTTTACAATATGCTTATGCCACCAGCTCTTTTGCCAAAGGTACTTACTTGATTACATGATTTCAACAAAATTGTAATGACAACTTTTAACTCTTCCTCATTGGATTATATAGGAAAAACCACTCTTCTTGTGATGACTTGGAGTCCTTAAAAGACTCCAATCTTAGCTAGTACCATCAAGAGACCAACTAAACAATCTACCACTTAGTTACTTCTACCACTTCCAAACCTAAAAGGCCATTATCTAAACCAGATAGTTCTGCCAAAGTAAATTCGGTTTGTAGTACAAAACTTGGTTATATCTTATTGGCTTTCTCACATTTCATCATTTTTCTTTATGTAAAAGAAAGCAAATATCTACTTTATAACAAGGCTTCCTAAAACCTTGCCAACCAAAATGGTCCAATTTGCTACTAAACTTCCTCAAGTCTCACCATGCAAGGTAGTTCAATCCACTGCTAAGCCTCCTTAGGCCTTACTAGCCAAGACAATCCAATTTGCTACTAAGCTTCCTTAGGCCTTACCACCTAAGGCAAATCAACTAAAGCTCAAGTTAATCTAATTTTTGGCCCTTCATATGAAGTCTTGAATTACTATTTTAAGACCCTAATTTCCAACTCCGAGATTGATGATTCCTCCTCTTTGCCATGCTAAAAGAGTTTGTTAAAACCAACCTCTTCAAGGAGTTTCTTAATGACTTAAAAAATTGTAATTACCTTAAAACTTTCCATTATCAGAATTGCTAAATTAGTTGATCCTTCTATAGTAGCACCTTCTATCAAAGTAACTTACAGTAAAATGACTCTTCTTCTAAATGACATCACTTTTACTTACAAGGTGAACAAGGAATGCATGGATGCTAGTGCTTAGGATTTGGGCTAGTAAACAAAGCTACAAGCCAAGAAATCTTCCTTCTAAACTCAGTATGAAGCCGTGGAGAGAGACCACTAAGCCATCTTGTTAGACCAAACTCATATTGCAACCAAGCTTAAGGAACAACATGCTAAGCTCATTAAGATCCAAGTTGAAATCACTACCCTTAAACCTTAGTTGGTCAGTATTTCAGCCTACTTGAAATTATGTTCAAAGTCCCGAGTCAAGTTATATAATCAATTTATTACCCTAAACTATGAGATTGAATACTTGTAGTAATAGAAAAGATATTGGAAAGAGACTTAAAAGCAAGTGAAAAAGGCTTGGCTAAGGTTGACAAATCCTAAAACCATTTTAGAGCTTGCTGGCTAAGCA
Organism: Erythrophleum fordii; assembly: GCA_032878935.1. NCBI lineage: Eukaryota > Viridiplantae > Streptophyta > Magnoliopsida > Fabales > Fabaceae > Erythrophleum > Erythrophleum fordii. Next base: position 24,222,943 of record JAVQMF010000058.1, on the reverse strand, counting down.
AAAGAAAAGGCTAAGATGAATGCTAAAATGATTATCACTTTTCTAAGTTAGGTTACCATATCTAAAACTACAATTAATACCAAAAAAGTTGTCCCCATGACAACAATTCCCCTTCTTATTACAAATGCCTAGGACCAAGCTTAATGGGTTTTGATTTTAGCTACCTTTCTCAGGATTTTATATTTTATGTTTGTTTTATTGGATTAAAGACAAGTAGTTAGCTTGTAGCTACCATTGAAGACTTACAACTTGAATGCCTTCCTAGATAAAAAGGGTTATAAAGTTTAAGTGTTTTCCATTGATATTTCTATTTAATTCTTCTCATTGCATGTTAACTAATTAATAAGCACTCTTGACCATTTGCCAAATTTTGAATCTTTAACACTAACTAGTAAAATAGTCTTCCAAATTAGGTTTTCTTCAACAAACCATTTTTGTTTGACCCACTTGTTGTATACTTTTGCCACTTTCATCATTATTCATCCAAATATTATCAGAGGTCATTAATTGATCCTCATCTACTGATTCCATTTCCATATAAAGAGATTGATGATACTAGTCTAGTTCCAAACCATTTTCCTTAGCTACTTTAAGAAATTTTATAGTAATCTTTAAAAGCAAGTCAACATCTAGGTTATGGGTTAACCAAAATGGAGTAAGACTAGTTGCAATATACTTAAAATTTCTATAGGCCTAAAGTACTTCAAATAAGACTTGATGTCACCTTCTAAGCTTATCCTTTAAAGTTTTCTTATTGTGTCAAGTAAGATTTTATTGGTGCCCTCTACCTGCCCATTGGTCTAAACATAATATAAAGTTGAATGGATCATTTTTATATCATATTCATAAGCAAAGGATACCATTTTATTCCTTTTGAAGATTGTACCTTGATCAAGTGTTATGGTTTGAGAAATATCAAATCTAAAAATTTGTTGTTCAATAAACCTGATCATATATGCTTGCATGACATTCACCATTGGTTATGCCTCTACCCATTTTATAAAGTAATATATTGTTGTGACAATAAAGGCATGCCATTTAAATGAGGGAGGATAACTTTTACTTATTAAATTCATAGCCCAACCTTTAAACGGCCATGGTTTGATAACTGGTTGCAATTCATTAGTTGGTAATCTTTGAATGAGTCTATATAATTGATAAGCTTCACACCCTTTAACATATTTGAAATGATCAATTGTTATAGCTGGTCAATAATAACCATGTATATGAATTAACTATTTCATATTAGGTCTTGATTTAGGATAACCATAAATTCCTTCATGAACCTCCCCTATGACTTGCAAAGTCTCCATTTTGCCTAGACATTTAAGTAACAAGCCTTCATGCCACTTTTTGTATAACTTATTGTTTATTAAGACATACCTCAAAGCCTTTTGCTTGAGTTTGAAATCTATTAGAGATAAGGGATTCTCTAAATATCAATTTAGTTCTATTCTCCAATTATCAGGTACTAGTTGCTGATCAATAGCTATAATTTCATGTGTCTAAAAGATTTCTTGATTACTTTCAAAAGCCATAGGTTTGAATCCAAAAGCTTTCTAAGCTATGTTGTTAGCTTCTAAATTTTCTTCTCTAGGTATATGCATAACTATTACATCAACAAATTATTGAGGAAGAGCATTAGCCATTTTATAGTAATACAATAGCCTTAGGTCATCACATTTATATTCTTTAATGAGATATTTGATAACTAGTTAAGAATCTCCTATTTGACAGGCCTGGTAAACAATAACATATATCTCTATGAATTTTAATCCCTAAAACAAATGATGTCTCTCCTAAATCCTTTATATAAAAGGTTTTAGCTAACATTTGGCTTAGTCTTACATAGTAATCCAATGTTATTGCTAACAATTAGGGTATCATTAACGTACAAAACAAAGAAAATAAACTTGCTTCACACTTATCTTAAGATATATCATTGATCAACTTTGTTTTCTATAAAACTTAAAAAGGTCACCACATTATTAAACTTTTTGATACCACTAAAAGGAAGCTTGTTTTAAACTACAAATAAATTTTTATAAATCTGCAAGCTAAATGCTCTTCCCCACTTTCTAAACATCCTGACGTCTATTTGATGCAACTTTATATTAAAATAAGCCACCATGGCCATGATTATTCTAAAAGAATCATATTATCCTATAACATTAATGACACTTGGTATTATCATTTTAGACACTTGGTATTATTAGATTTTCTTGGTAGCCAAACATACATTCTCAGCTTTCTAAATAAACCTTCATGCGATTTCTTTGCTAGCCTAAAATTCATAAAATCTTTATTTCTCACTAAACACTAACTTGATTATTCTCTTTCCTAAAGTTCAAGGAAGGGTTTTGATAACCTTTTATATATTGTGTTATTAGCCTCTCACAACTCTTGTTTGAATTTTTTTAATGAATGCTTAAGAATATTTATGCAATGAGTTGTTTGCCAAAAAAAAAACTTTAAATGATATATGGGAAAAGTTTATGTGTGATCAATTTCCTTCTTTTAAGTGAAACTTTAGCCACTAACCTAACTTTGAAAACTTCAATTTTACCTTTTTAGTCCTTTTAGTTTTGTAAATTGATTTGCACCCACAAGTTTTACATCCTATAAGAAATTCAACAAGCTACATAATATTTCTTGTCACTGATAGGATTTATTCATCCGTGGCTTTAATACATTCATTTGATTGAGGAGAACTTACAATATTTTGGTGTATAGCAAAGTCAATAACATGTCCAATATATCATAATTAGTTTCACTAAGGTAAATGTAAAAGTCATCAAGGATTATGAATTTTCATTGTCTCATTGATCTCCTTATTGGTACTTCCTTAATAGGCTCAAGTAGCTAAGTATTCTCAACAAGAATTAGAGGATTACCATATTGTATTTCTAACTCTATTAGTAAATAGTTTCATGTGTAATTCTTGTATAGTGCAAGCAAAGAAATAGAGATAATTTTACTCACTTTTTCTTTAAAGGATAAATGTTCTTAGCATGGTGAATATTAGCAACATCTATTAAAAAAAAAATTATATGCTTTCGTTATCCCTCCCTAGACAATAAAACTTATATCCCTCAATATGATTTGGATACCTAATGAAAAAACAATAACTAGTTCCAAAGTCAATTTTTTTCTTTACGAGATTATATGTTCTTACTTCTATAAGACAACTACAAATTCTAAAATGGTTTAAACTAAGTTTTTTACCTGTACAAGGCTTAAAAGGTGTTTTAGATATAGCTTTGCTAAGAACTTTATTTAGGATACAAAGGGTAGTTTTAATTGCTTCATCCTATAGATATCCTAGCAAGTTAATCCTATTTATCATACTTCTCGTCATATCTTTAAGTATGCAATTTTGGTTTTTGGCCATCCCATTTTGTTCACAACTATTATGCATGGTAGATTGTGGAATAATGCCACATTCTTGTAAGTATTTAGCACATGGACCCATATGCTGCCCAATTGTGTTGTTTGTCATAATACTCACCACCTCAATCTAACCTTATAATTTTGTTGACTTTTCACAATTATTTTTCAACTTTAGTTAAAATACTTTAAAATTTTCAAGTGCATTAGATTTTTCTTTTGTCATATAAAAATGACTATATTAAAAAAGTTATCAATAAATGTGATAAAAGATTTATTTTTACATATTGTATGAGGATAAGGTTGCTAATATCAATGTGGATTATCTCTAAAAGTCCTGAGTCACCGATGGCCCCTTTTTCTTTTCTTTTAATGTTAGTTAATTTATCCCTAATACAATCAACACAAATTTTCATATATACAAAATCTAATGTGGGTAAGATATAATTTCTAATTAATCTAGTCCCTTTCTCCTTGAATAGCCAAATTATTTATGCCACAATATGAATGGATTATCTTTAATTCTAGAATACTTTACAATAATATTTTCAATATTTAAAGAAGGATAAGGACTGTCATGAGATAAAGATAATTTATATAAACCCTTTATTCAAAAAACCATATATGCTAAAGACAATTATGTTAATTCTAACTTTCATTAGGTATAGTTAAAACTCCAATGGCAACATTACTATGGTTAACAACAAATAAAATTGTACAATGTGGCAAAGAATGCATATTAGTATTTATTTTAGGCATGAGTAAATATTTATATAGAGTTAATTCTAAGAGTATTTTAAAATTTAAAAGTATATTCCCTTTTAAATAGATAGACTATCAAATTCAAAATATCCCTGTGAAATACTACTCTATGAAAGTCCAATTAAAATACTTAATGGCACTCTTTGGGCAATTGTATCCCCGGAACTCTATATCAATCTCATCATAGTTTGGTCCTCCAGAGCTTAGCTGCGTAAATATGAGCATTCAAATCAATTAATGAACAAATTATTTATCAAGATTTGTTGGAAAATTTAAATCCTTTCATGTGACATGATAATCACCTGAAAAAAGAGATTAAGAAATTGTTTACCATTTGTTATATTATGTCTATTTCTTTTTATTCCATCATGTTACATGTAGAGAATAGATAATTCATTATTACATACATAGGATGCAGCGACAGTGCCTACAGAGTTTCCAGGGACGAGCTTGATTTGCATGTCGAAGCGTCCAAATAAATACTCAGTTTCGTATGCGATTCCTGATCCTGAGTCTTTGTCCAGTGTAAGGGACATATTGTTGCCTCCATCTTCTATTTTAGCCCTTTCGTTTAGGAAAAGAATGTCAAAATCGCATTAAAATTCCCACTCAAAGCTATATTGCTAAAGGTTAAGAAGAAAGAAAGGAGAGGGAAAATGGAATATTTACAATATGAAGAAGAAGAAGAAGGATCCATATATTTTCAATATTTCTGTTCTGAATCCCAGAATAAGAATTTGAGTTGGTATGCACAATATATATATATACATATATATAAGACTTCGAGGACTTCGGTAATTAAATTGCAGTTTGATTCAGATCAATGTGGCAGTCAAAGGTGGTTGTGACTTGCGATGGCTGCCTAATAGTTACTGTGATATCGTTGTTGCAATTAATTGTTGTGAATATTGTAAACTGCAATCCAAAGCTTTAAAGAAAATAGAATTAATTAGTCTCTTTTGAAAGAAAGGAGTGAGATGAGGGGAGTTAGTTTTAACGTAGAAACTTTCTTCTATTATACACCTGTCTCTTGAGATTCAGTGTCGAACCCAAGTCAAAACTCAAGATAAGTTAATAATGGAAATGTGTATACGCACGGATCTGAAATTATTTTTTTCTTTTTCTTAAGAATGATATTTCTCATCAACGTCGAAAAGGACAAACTAATTTATAATCAGACAATGTTATAGAGACTCGATCTTTTAAAAACAAAAATGAGTAAAGCAATTTTTTATTACAATACTCATAAATTTTAAAGTGGTTTCAACAGTAAAATCGAGTTTTCCATAGCAAAATTCTTTACTATTATATATGAACAGAATTGAGTTTCACAACGATGAAAATTACAAAACAGTGATAGAAATTAGCAACCAACATATTCCCTCATTAATCCTTCACTTATCTGTGAGGGATTAGGGAGAGCATATGAATTCCTTGCTAATTTACTTTGATCTAAAAAAAACATACAAACACTTGCAAGGATTTTGACTCAGATGCAATAGCTGCATTTTTAAATTAATCGTACACATGATCTGAAATCTTATTTCTTCATATGTATTAAGTTTTTTTTTTAATTTTTTTTAAAAATAATTTTGGGGTCACCCTCATGGTGAGGCGTGACCCCATTTTAAAAAACTAATAATAATTTTTCATGGGTCACGTTTCACCATGAGGCGTGACCCCATTTTTAAAAAAATATATATAATTTTTTATGAGTCACGCCTCACTCTTGTCCCATGTATCAGGATCAAAAGTTGACCCTGACACATGGATAAAGAGGTAACACATGGCAGCGTAAGATAGGGCGTTTGGAAATTATGGTGCCACGTGGATGTTTTTAATTGGTTTATAAAATACGCTATCCTATTTGCATGTATTTTCTGACTCTTCCTCTTCGTTTTTAAAGGCGGCTCGTTTTCTCTTTCGTCCCCACACCTCGTCTCGCCATTCTTGCCTCCTCCTTGTTCTCTTCTTTTTCTTCTTCTTCTTCAGCAAAAATTTTATTTTCTTCATATACATCATTCCTCTCATATTTGCCGTTTAAAGAAGAAGAAAGAGATCCAGTAGAGCAACCCCGTCACAGTAGCTACATTGAAAGTAAGGAAGGGAATCTCAAAAAAAGAAAATTATAGGTATGTTTTAGATATGAAAAAATATGATTATTTGTTATTACTTAGTAAATTTGAAATATGATTATTTGTTATTACTTGTTGTTAAATATAGTTATGGGTAAAATAATTTTATTTGTTACAATAAAATTATAATATAAATAAAATATAAAATTATTTAATATTGTGTCTGAATTTGAAATTTAAAAAATAAATATATTGTTAATGATTTAAGTATACATGGAGAAGAAATAAATTTTTTTGTTAAGATGAAGTTACATTATAAGTAAAATTAGGGCTTTTGTAAAGATGCAAAAAAAAAAAAAGAAATGATTAATGTTTGTGTACAAATAGAATGAAATAAAATGTTTAAGTAAAAAAATGTATGAAAAAAAAATTAAAAAAACTATTTATTGTATGATGTGATAATAAATATTAGTAAAAAAGTATAAAATAAAAAAATGTTAAATAAATATTGTAGGTAGGAGATAATTTATTGAACAAATTTTTTTATAAAAATGCTATGTAAATGTTAGATGAAAAAAATATAAAAGAATTATAAAAAATTGAAAATAGCATAATATGTGAGCAAAATCCTAAAATTAGTGTATAAAAATAAAAAGATCTAATAATGTAATGATAATAAAAAATAATAATAAATTAATCAAAAGTTGTTGAAGTGTATGAAAATATTATTTAAAGTTGTTAGATGAAATAATAAGAAAAATTTTATGAACAATATATTAGAAAAGAATTAAATAATGGAAAAAATATTATGAAAGAATAATATGTAGAAAATAACAAAAGGTATAACACTTTAAAAATGGAATAAAAAATAAATTTTTATAATGTAAGTCAAAAAAGGTATACAGTGACAGAAATAAAAAAATTTTAGTATAATTATAAAAGTAAAATATGATAAAATCGTAATGTAAACAAATAAATATATATATATATATAATAAAATGAAAATAAGGTCTTTAGATAAATTGTTAATATTAGATGATATTATAATAAAATATGATAAAATTAGATGAAAAAAATTTTATAATGCAAGTAAAAAAAATATAGTAACAAAAATAAAAAAGGTTTAGTATAATTATAAAAGTAAAATATGATAAAATTGAAATGTAAAAAAAAAATATATGTAATAAAATGGAAATAATATCTTTAAATAAATTGTTAATATTGGATGACATTATAGTAAAATATGATAAAATTAGATAAAATTTGATGAACAAAATTATTAGAATAAAAGATTTAAAAGATATAAAAAATAGTTAACTGTTAAATAAAAAAATATAGTGAACAAATATTATAAAAGAATAGGATTTGTTAGAATTATATTAATTTGTAATTAAAAAAATATATCAGTTGAATAAAGGATTGTAGTTGTTTATAAATGTTGTACAGTGTTTTGGGTATTGGTGACAGTATTGCGCAGTTGGGTGAAATGAACAACGGGAAAGAAATTATATGCTTATATTCAAATGGACAAATATGCGAAATCGAAGAAGGTGCAACATTTATTGCAGATAAAATTGATGTAATAAGTGTCGACAATGACATTTCATTAGAAAGGTTGAAACAAGAGGTTGCAGACCAGTTACAGCTAGATTCAGATCAATATGTATCTGAATTAGTATATAGGCATCTAGTGTCATTAAGGCCCACAAAGTACCGAACATGTAAGTTAAAGAGGGATGCTAATATCCAAGCAATGTGGATAGCGAATGCAAAATTTCTATCACAACTTGGTTCAGTTGAATTGTATGCAAAAATAGCATCAAAGGAAATAGACTTAAATGCGACAACTCATGCTACAGTTGAATATGTGGCAAACCCACTCCCATCCTCCAGCCATGCCAACATCACAAATGATCAGTGTTCGCTTGTTGGTTTAGTTGACTATACAGCTCAACCAAGTTCATCTCATCTGTATGTTGATAATATTGTCGAACCAAGTTTGGCACATGCACCAATTAGTGGCCCCATTTCTCATCCAGATGAGATAGAAGATATAATGGATGACTTTGAGGAGGAGGATGAATATGATGCTGCTCCTTATGATTGAAATGATGATAGTAATTCAGATGATGATGAAGATACCGATTGCATAGATGCCACCGTTGATCCAGCAGTCCTCATTAACATTTATGCTGATTCAACGGTTGCATTTCTTGAACAGATAGATGCAGATGGTGCGCGGATTCCTGATTATGATGAAATGGAAGAGGTAGCGATAAACATGAATGATGACCAAGAGTTATATGTAGGCATATTATATAATGATTAGCGATCTTTTCGTCGGGCATTAAAGATATACTCGGTACGTGCACATCATACTTTTAAGGTGTATCATTCTTCAAAGAAGTACGAAGAATACCAATGTGTTCAATATGAAAAGGGAACTTGCAAATGGAAGGTTAGAGCTTGTTATCGAAAGAAGGAAAATCATTAGGAGATAACAAAATACAATGGGCCACATATATGTGTTGTAGCATCATTGTCACAAGATCATCCAAAATTAGACTCTGATGTAATTTCAGTATATATTGTATCAATGGTGGCTGAAGATCCTGGTGTGTCCATCAGAGAGGTCATTGAGCGAGTGCATTTTATATTTGGGTACAATGTGACATACAAAAAGGCTTGGAGGGGAAAACATCGAGCCATCTCACATGCATTTAGGAATTAGGAGCAATCCTATGCTTTGTTACCCAGGTGGCTAGCTGCTATTCAATATTTCATACCCGGCTCGTACTATGACTTTATGCATAAAGAACATGTACTAACTAATGTAGCTAATGGTGAGTCGGTCATGTTTCATCGGGTATTTTGGACGTTTAGGCTGTGCATCGAGGCGTTTGGCTACTTGAAGCCTATGGTCCAAATAGACGGGACCTTTTTGTATGGGAAATATAAAGGGGCTATTTTAATCGCAAGTACACAAGATGGCGAGAGGAATATTGTCCCACTTGCATTTGTTGTAGTAGAGGGAGAAACATATGAGGCATGGGCATGGTTCTTATTTAACTTCAGAGCACATGTGGTAAAAGATAAAGATGGGCTTTGCTTGATTTCTGACCGTCACGCTAGTATCTTGGCAGCTGTGGCCAATCGGAACGTTGGATGGCAGCCTCCACAAGCTCATCATGTGTTTTGCCTTCGACATTTGGCTAGCAATATCAACAAAAAATTTAAAGTGCAATGGTTGAAAAAACTATATACTACAATTGGTACAAACTACTATCACTTAACTTTAGAAAAAATTTTTTAATTTCATGACTAAAATTTTATACAAACTATTAATTTTACTATCTATTTATTTATAAGTTATTCGTATGAGCAGCATAAAGTTGATGAAGGACTAGCTCACATACGTCGACTTGACTCGCATGCTGCTAATTGGATTGACGAAATACCTAAGGGTCAATGGTGTCGGGCGTATGATGTTAATGGTAAGCACTGGGGCCATATGACAACGAATTTAGTAGAAAGTATAAATGCAATTTTTAAAGGGGTTAGGTTCTTACCGGTACTTGGTTTGGTTCGAGCAACATTCTACTGATTAACCAAGTATTGGGTCTAGCGCGGTGAGAAGGCAACTACACAACTTGAAGCAGGAGAAACTATATCTGAGGATGTCAGATTAAAGTTAGCAACTAGAACTCGAAAAGCATTAGCCTGCGCAGTCCGTGGATTTGATAGACGAGGGTCAACATTTGAGGTGGAGGAGCCATATGATCCGACTAATCAACAATTTAGGCGATCTTGTAAAGTTAACTTAGTAGCTCGAACATGTGATTGTGGTGAATTTCAGGCTTTGAAATATCCCTGCCAGCATGTCTTAGCAGCCTGTATGCATGTTCGAGTAGACCATGTACAGTATGTTCATGAAGTATTTCGGTTGGAGACTATTTTGAATGCCTATGAGACTGAATTTCGTCCAATTGGTGGCGAAGTATATTGGCCCCAAGTACGAGGCCCAACACTTATTCTAGATCCTGCAATGAAACATGGAAAAAGTCATCCAAAGTCAAGTCAAATACGAAATGAAATGGATTGGCGAGAAGCTCCAAGAGAATTGCCGCGATGTGCGTTGTGTAGACAAACGGGTCATAACCGCGCGACTTGTCCATCACATTGTCCCCTAAACCTATAGGTTCATTGTCCTGTTAGAGTGTATTAATGTACTATTTATCGTACTACTATGGACTTCCTAAAGTGTATTATAATATTGTGTTGTTATTGACCATATGCTTTGCACTATTTAATTAACATTATTTTGATTCTATATGCTATTTAGTTCATTATTGTATTAGCCTTATTTTATGCAATAGAAAATTACATTATTATGTGCCTAACTGCTCTATATTCTAACTAAATATTATGTTGTTTAGTTTTGTACGAAAACTATTATGTCAGGATCGAGGCCTGTTGTTCATCCGAGTCCAGAAGATGAGTCATTGTTGTATTTATAGACTAGACACGTCTCTCAGGCGGTGTGGTTGAATAAGGTACGTTATTGTGCATTTGTAGAAATTAATTTTTTTCCTTATGGCTATCATATCATGCATAATGGTTTACACTTTCTCCCTCTAACAGGCAGATCGTATTTTCCGATTACGTCGAGTTGCACATGATCCACGATTAGAGTCTCCCTCAGTAGCTATAGTGCCACATCTTATAGCTACTGGCTTCTACAGGATGTCTTGTCTTGCAGCCCTTGACTTTGACCCTTCCCTTATTTCAACGCTCGTCGAGCGATGGCAGCCAGAGACACATACTTTTCACACTACTCAAGGCGAGTGTACCATTACACTCCAAAATGTAGCAGTGCAATTAGGTCTTCCCGTGACGGGTCTTCCAATCACTGGTTCACTGAACTTCGACTAGCGAGGCATTTGTGGGATTCTCCTTAGGGTAGTGCCACCAGAGGAGGAGTTCGATAGTCAGAGACTTAGTATTACTTGGCTCGCTAACCAATTTGAGGCACTTCCAGAAAATGCAAATAACAATGACATATTGCACTTCACTCGTGCCTATATTTTACGTCTTATAGGCGGTGTTCTTATGCCAGACAAGTCGGGACATAGAGTTCCTCTTATGTACCTGACATTTCTTCAAGACCTCTAGGTAGCCGGTCAGTGCAGTTGGGGCTCTACAGTACTAGCATACCTCTATAGAGAGTTATGCAATGCCACTGATTACAAGGAGGTTAATATCAGTGGTTGTTTGACATTACTTCACTTATGGGCTTGGGATCGATTCCCTAGGCTAGCGCCCGAGAGGCCCGCACCTCCAGATCCTCAACTTGATGTATATGATGTGATCCTTCAACTTACTTATAGGTATGAATGATAATTCCAATTGAATGCTTATTGTATGATTGATGTTGCTTATATAATTCAAAATTTTCAATGATTTCCTTTTACTCCTCGCAGGTGGAGGCGTGTGGATCAACATCCTCGTCCAAGAAAATTAGCAATACGGCATTACAGAGTATTATTAGATCAGATGAGAGCTGACGAGGTCTAAAACACTTACGCTGAGTTTGTTGCATAATTCCTTTAATGCTAGTATACTCTTACAGCTTATTATTTCATTATTTGCATATTATATGGCGTCCATACGATGCAGATGATATACGTCAATTGATACCTGACTATTGTCTAGTCTCTTCGGATATTTGGCTAGTATCTGTGTCACTTATTTGCTTTCACATTGTGGAGTGGCATCATGCAAATCGTGTTCTCCGATAGTTTGGTCGGATACAGCCTATATCTTGTGCTCCTTATAATTTAGAGGAGGTCCATACACTGATGCTCAAAGGCAAGACCCATTTGGATTGGCAAAAAGAACATGAGAATTTTGTGCTAACTTGGTGGAATTGGCAAAATACTTTGTCACTTACACCGACATCATTAGAGCCTTTAAATCGCTCTTCAGAATATATGAAATGGTACTGGAGGGTTACTCGGCGATAGATCCATCCTATCAGTGGTGCTCAGGGTTTTGTGGTAACTTTTAAAGTCTAGCATAGTTATCTTATAAATTTTTTTTTTTAATTTTAAATCAATATGACCTTTAATTTTTATTTTCAGGCCGATGTAGCTGATCGCTTGCGAGTACTTGCTATGGACGACCATTCACTGTTGGGTCGCACAGTTGTTACTGATTGTACTAGCATCCTCGATGCACTTGGTAAGTATCGAGATATAATGATTTCTCAAGCTGCTCCTCCTGCACCTCAGTTGCTTAGACCACAACTTCCTCCTACTCGTACGGCAAAGAGAGCTCATGGATTTATGTCTACTAGAGTACCAATAGTTGACGATCGGCCTTATCATGATACTACATCTGGTATTGGTACTACATCTGCGATGCCTAATCCTTCTTTTTATACCTCAGCAAAGATGCAAGACCCTCCTAGTGTTGCTGAACCATCTTCTTCTCCAACAACATAATCACAAGTATACCATGATACAGCAGGTCCATCTTCTTCCACGCCACCAGTGTATTTTCCTGATTTCAAAGGTGTCAACTCTTCATTTTATATGCCATGCGGTTCTGTCCCTTTTACACCCCTATTTTCAGAGCAAACAATGTCTGCTTTTAGATTTGCTTCTGGGTCATCTGTACACGTTAGATCACAACAGACGGGATATATCACACCAGATCAGCCTATTCCTCCAATTCAGTCACCTCAATTGAATCTTAATCCCGTAACCTACCAACAGGTAGAAGAAGAAGGAAACAATAATAACGAAGCAAATGAAAATGATGGCGATAATGAAGAAGAAGCTGAGCAGGAGTTCGTGGTACATGAGGCAGAAGAAGAACAACATCCTTCTCCACGACGCGGCCGACGATTAAGACCACGGACTAGATGTGGCACTGGGAACCATTTCTTTTGAACGTTCTATCTTTTTTTTGTACTTGTAATTTTATTTTTTAGATAATAATAACATATTATAACTACTTTATTTTAATATTGAGTTCAGCAGTTAATTCTGATTAATTTGTCATTCAAATTTTTAATACTCTTACTTATTTATATAATTTTAAAAAAATTTACTTTCTCAATTAACTTTCATTTTATAATTTTAATGACAAATAATTTTTTATCTCCTATCAATATTTTTGTTTAGTTTCATGATTTTATTGTCAAATAATTTTTTTTCTCTTATTAATATTTCAGTTCTATGACTTATTACTCCCAACAATTTTTTAAAAAATATACCTACGGAATTACATGAGAAACATAATTGAATTCAAAAATCATAATTAATCTTAACTTCAACTAATAATACGATAAATTTATATTATTAGTAAACAAATAAATTATGCCTCAAATATAATAAATTTAAAAATTTAGCTTATTATATATATATTTCATATAATAGTTATAATTTTTATTATTTTAATATTATTTATCATATTTATTCATTTATTTCTTAAATTTTTTAAAATTATTATTAATTATTAAGTTTCAAAAAATTTAAATTTTACATTACTTATTTATTGTTTTTAAAAATAAATTACATATCTTTAAATTTTTTTATATTTAAAGTAACTACGAGCGTGACTTAAATGGGACTCTAAAAATTTTTTTAAAAAAATTAAAGGTCACGCCTCACGAGGTGTGACCCTTTACAAATTTTTTTTAAAAAAAATGGGTCACGCCTCAACATGAGGCGTGACTCATTTAAAAAAAAAAATTAACTTAATGTATCCAGGGAAATAAGATGTCAGCTAATATGTATGGATAATAAACAAATTCTGTTATTGCACCTGAGAGAAAATCCCAACACTTGCATCAAATTTTGCAACCAACGAGAGAGTAGCGGTGAAAATTTCCCACAGTAAACAGTAAACAAGCGAATATTCCCTCACTAAAAAACTTTGGTAAACAGTAAACTACATAGCCCTAGAACCTCCCCTCATCCATCCTTATTCACGCAGAATCACGTGATAAAACTTTTATTACTTTTGACGATAAATAATTGTATATTAAGCCATATCATAAGAAAAAGTCAAATTGATTTTCACGTAAAATTTTAGAAGGTAAACATTGTTTGCCTTGTTTTAGCTTTTTGTACAAAATATATGAATGTCAATTTATTTACTAATATATCAATCCTTTTTTTATTGTTCATTAAAAAAATGTGTATATATATATATATTTAGATATAATTTAAAATTTGTTATATAAAATACTTATTGGTGTAATTATATATAATTATGTACTTAGAAGTTTGAGCATAAAATTAAATTTAACATATATGTATATATATATATATATATCAACAAACCTATATTTCACATACAATTATATATACAATTTTGCAACTACAATATAAATATATTAAAAACAAATCATGACATGGGATAAGGATGAACTTGGCTCTATATCAAGTCAAACCATGGACAAAAGCCAAATTGGTCTTCATAAAAGTTTAGAAGATGAACTTTGTTTGTTTTATCTTAGCCTTTTGTACAAAAGATATGAATATTAATTTATTTACTCATGTATCAATAATTTTTCTATTCTTTAGCTCAAAAAAATTATTTATGTATATATATATTTTTTATTTAGATATAATTTAAAAATTATTATGTAGAATATTTATTATTTAATAAAGTAATATATACTTCTAAAGGTGTAATTCTATATAGTTATATATTTAGGAGTTTGAGCATAAAATTAAGATTAACATACATACATATATATATATATATATAACTTATATTTCACTAAGTATATATAATTATATATACAATTTTGCAACTACAATATAAATATCTGTTGAAAATAACTCATCACATGGAATAAGGACGAAATATTTTATGGTTCCATGTTAAGTTATACCATATGGGAAAAAGTCAAATTGCTCTTCGTGCAAAACTTTAGAGGTGAATATTATTTGGTTTGTTTTGGTCTTTTGTACAAAATATATAAATATCAATTTATTCACTAATATATCAATCATTTTTCTATTATTTTGCAAAAAAAAATTATATATGTATATATATATTATATTCAGATATAATTTAGACATTATTATGTAAAATAATTATTCTTTAATAAAGTAATGCATACTTATAGAAATGTAATTATATATAATTATTTACTTAGAAATTTGAGAATAAAATTAAAATTAACATATATATAAAGGAACTTATATTTCGCTAATTATATATACACTGTTGCAATTATAATATAAATATCTACTCAAAATGTATAATTTATGATTATATGAAACTTAAAAATATTTCATTTATTAATAAAAGTTACTAATATTGAATAATAAGAGCATTATTGTCTTGAGAAATTAATAAGTTTTTCTTTTTTGTATTTTTCTCTATCCATCTAACCAGATAAAGAAAAAACATTTTTTTCTTTATTTTTCTCTTCTCCTTCCTTTTCTCTCCACTTTTCTCTCCATTATTTTTCTCCTCCCTCACCCAAACAATGCATAAAATTGTTTACATTTAATGAGGGAAGTCCCGTAAATAATTAATATATATAATAATTATTTTTTAATTAACAAATTATTAAATAAGTAATAAATATAAGATATTTTTATTATAGTAGATATAATTTTAAATTATTTTATGATAAAAAATTATTTAAAGTATATATTTTATAAGAAGATAGTGTAATTTTTCAAAACAAAAAATAAGGTCATTAAATTTGAACATTTCCTTCAAAAAAAGGCTGAGTAATTTATCCAATTTATGAATACACTTAATTTAATAAATTATTATTAACTTCTTATACTGGCTGGTTATGAAATTTTTGTATCCTTGTCTTTTTTATTTTTTAAGAATTTATTTTTTTTGATAGCCAGAGGAAGACATTTTGTACACGCACTTTTCCATGAGGTTATTTTTGACACACAAAAAATTAGATATGTCAATTAAAAAAATAATTTTAAAGATAAAAAATAATTTTAATACTTCTACTTGTAATAATTAGATAATAATTAATAAATAATATTAAATAATAATTATATAAATAAAAATAATATTTTACCAAAATTTTCCACACTGTCCCCTTTTCTCTGCCCTCACCAAACTGGACTTAAAAGTGTTGGAGAATCGTAACTATTTACCAATCTATTGTCTTGTGTCTTTTTAGTAATAGTATGTATTATTATTTGAAAAAACCAACAAAACTGTTACATCGTTAGATTATCTATATGTGTGTGTGTGTTTATATATATATATATATATATATATATATATACATGAACACAAGACCAAAGTGGAATTGAAAACCTAAAACAAACCCCTTTTTAAGCATTTTCTCCAATAAGAAAAGGTATTGGGGAATTGGAACTTGGAACTGGAATTTGGAAGACCATTGTTTGTAAAAATAAATGAAGCAAATTTAAAATAAAAATAAAAATGCCTTCAACGGCTGCAGCTCAGCTTCCGAGTTGCTGCTCCCTCGTTCCAAACCATCTGAATTCGCATCGCAATGCCCATCACAAGAGAAAGCTCACCACTCTATCACTTTCTACTACACCTAGCAAAATCCCCATCAGAAATTTTTGCGCTCTGACTCTTCCGCATCCCCACAGTTTCATCAATTCCAATTCAAATCATAGCCATAACCACCCTTTGTTTCTTCAATCCCTTCCCTCTATTGACTACAAAGACACCAATAATCAAAACCCAGAGCACAGAAACCATAAGCAACCACAAGGAGGCGAGCAAAAGGGGTTCGAGAACAACGAAAAAAGGAGGGTAATTTTCACAGACATGTGGTGGGCAGATGTGAAAGCGGCGTTGGGACAGAGAATAAACTTGGAGGCCATTTATTCGACCTTTGTGTTTGTGAAAGACCCAAAATTAGCACTACCCCATATTTCTGTTCCGGATATGAGGTACATTGATTGGGGTGAGCTGCGTAGAAGGGGTTTTAAAGGGGTCGTGTTTGATAAGGATAATACTATCACTGCACCTTACTGTTTGACCCCTTGGCCTCCTCTCGCGTCTTCACTGGAACGTTGTAAATCGGAGTTTTGCCCTGATATTGCTGTGTTCAGTAACTCTGCTGGTAATTGTAGCACGAAGCTAGTTCAGAATTAGAGCTGTACTGTATCCCATAAGCTATGAAGCGCCGATACTTCAAAGATGGAATCATATCGTGGAATAGACGTGATACTAAATTACATATAAGCACTATATATTTTGTAGTGTGGATTTTGGAATATCGGTGCTTCTTAGCCAATACGTATCCGAAACACTTCAAATTGCATTTCAACACTACAAATTTTGTTGTCTGAGGTGTCTGTGTCGTGTCTTGTCTGTATCTGTGTCAATATTCTTCTTAGGCATGAAGCACTAGCAATTTGTTCTGAATTTTGTGGTATGGGGATGTTGCTCATACGACTTGTTTTGCTATGTTTTACTTGTGCGTGATGAATTAGGACTCCACGAGTATGACCATGATGGTTCCAAAGCTAGGGCACTTGAGGAGGCAATTGGGATTAGAGTCATAAGGCACAGTAAGTGTTGCCTTTCATCCAAAATCTTTAAATTTGTGACATGTCTTTTATCTTGAAACCTTTAGACATGTGAAATATTCATTTGAAATTGCCACTAATAATGTAGTCCTGGGTTGATGGCTGTCTGTAATGCGTTTGCTGTAGGGGTGAAGAAACCAGCTGGAACAGCTGAAGAAATTGAAAAGCATTTTGGCTGTGAATCCTCACAATTAATCATGGTAGATAATAATTTTGAAAAGCTCATTGTTAATTAGTTTATTGTTTTATATTTTAATTGGGGTTCATGTTCCAGCATAAGTGTCTTGTGGCAGGTGGGTGATCGGCCCTTCACTGACGTAGTTTATGGCAATCGGAATGGGTTTCTTACTATTTTGACCGATCCTTTTAGTCTTGCCGAGGAGCCATTTGTAGTTCGGCAGGTTTGCTTCTTATTATATTTAGCTTATCTTTAGTTTACTATAATTGTTTTTTTTTTCTTTTGAACTTTGATTAAAGAAGTAAATTTCATTAGTAAGAGAGAAATGAGAGAATCCTCTATGGAGGTTCCTATAAGAAAGAAGAAAACAGCATAAAATAGAGCGAAAATGCTATTCTGCCTCCTTGAAGAGACAGTTAATGGAACTCAGTGACAGTGTCAAAAGCTTACTCCACTAGTGGTTCAGGAGGAAAACCTTGTTCCAGAGCATACGTGAAGCGAGAAAATGGTCCTTAAAATTTCTAGCATGAACCCAAGTTACAGCTATCTGCTAATGATGTACATCTACAATGATTTGTGTCAAGGGGAAACTCAGTTAAAGAATATGTGTCAGTGGGAACCAAGTCCAAATTTCAGCTTCCTGATGTTTTGGAACATTCTTGTATTTCATTTTTTAAATCTTCAAACTTCTAGTATGTCTCTTTATGTTCAAGTTCATCCTTGTCATATTTACCAATGTCAATGTTAGATTTGCTTGATCCCTTTAAACTTTCTTGTTGGATAAACTTGATATATGGCCATTTCATTATTATTAAAAGTTATTTTTATTTTTTCAAAAATGGATGTCCATATTTTTTGTTGTTTCTGATGTTAAACATCAATGATCAGTACATCTTCCCCTTCCTTCAATCTTCATTAAACACTTCGTTTGATGAAGGAAGGGAGAGCTTGTGTAAGTATAACTTTATAGTTATTGACTTTCTGTGCAATGACTTTAAACTCCAGTTGCATCTCTCCGTTTCATTTATCTAAAAGTGTATTGAGGACTGCATCCTACTGAACCTCATATTCCTTTTCAATAATTGAGCCTGTAAGCTGAAGATAGCGGCCACAGTTTCGCATCTGCAGTACATTCATTTCTTTCATCCATTGTTCCTATGATTGGTTTTGTCCTCTTAATCTGGAAGTGCAAATCCATGATTGCTAATGCATGATGATAATTTTATGTTAGTGTTGGTCTGGGTTTTGATCTCATCAATTGGTAAAATCAACATGTGTAGAATCAGTATGCTTAATATTGCTGGTATGCATGTGGTAAGGGAAGGCTTGAATTCCAACACTAATAATGAGTAGCCGAGGGATAAAAATTAAATTGTAAGATTGATGGTCCAGCATTTTATATAAGCATTCACATGGCTACAGTTGGAGTTGTTTGGAGGATAGAGATATTGGAACTTGCATAGTTTAAGAAATTATTTACCATATGATGGGAGATGATTGAAAGTTTCAACTACTAGAAAACGGAGATGAACGTCTAATTTATTCTAGCACTCTTGGCAAGAAACTGGAAGATTTTCAGAAACATGAACTTGGGGACCATTGAAGGGCAAAATATATTCCAGGATATTCAGAACATACGGGTGCAATTTCATTGTGTAGAGCATCTTTTGAACTTTGAACGTCTGTCAATTTAATGGAAATGCAATAAGCTTTTATTTTCTTCTCTCTTAAGGTTGGAATTGTCTTTTTTCCATTTCTTTAAGAACTTACATAGAGGGATCATGGGAATGTTGTATACTTTTCTGAGATAGTTCCTATTTGAGACGGGAGACAGCAGATCATCTAATTTTTCATAGCCAGGTTATTTGTAGATTGTGAGTGATGCTAGCAACAGATAGAGGAAGTATATGTAGGGCCAAAGGAGTGAAAAACCAAGATAAATTTGCTTTGGCCCTGAACTTTTCACTTTAGAATAATTTACATTTACATCTGAGAATTTTAGTAGCTCAATTATTTGGTTTTGTTAAATTCTTTAACTTTTGATTTGGGTTAGATTAGTTAATTTCCAGATTGGTTTGAAATGGTTAATACCTGAACCTATGAGTCTCTTCTAGGTTTTGCTGTGTTATTTATGTTTTCATAATAGGGATTTATAGTTTCCTTATCAGGAGCAAAGGGCTTATAGAATCTTGTTAGACCAGACGGGGAAAAAGTCTACAGATAGTGAAATGAGACATTTGTCAAATCATGATACAAATTGCTAATCAGACATCCTAATCCAATATTCTGGCAACTATGGTAATTTGATTTATGGGAGAACATTCTTTTAAAAGTCTCAGTATTTAGGTGCTATTTATTCCCTTTGAATAATGTGATGCCTAAGAAACCCTATATCTAATGTTGATGAGCAAGTCTCCACTAAATAAGCATCAATAGATAGATTTCTGGATATGTTCTGCTTCATAGTTTTCGACAGTGTAGTCAAAGATAAATGGTATCTTCAGCCTCAAGGCTGACTTTTTTTAACGTGATTGACCTTTCAAGAAAGGAAGTAATAAGGCTATGCAGACATGTAATTGAAAAGGAATTGGAACTAGGGGTGTACATTGGGCCGGGCGGCCCTAGGGGCCCGCCCTAGCCCGACCTAATCGGGCCGGGCCGGGTCGGGCTAAAAATATAAATGGGCAAACTTTAAACAAAATTATATCGGGTCGGGCCACGGGCACAGACATTTTGCCCAACTTGCTGCCCTAATAGTTTTTTTTTTTAGTTATTAATATTTTGTCATCTTATATATATATATACATATATATATATTTATGTTTATTTTATCTGATTCTCTTTACATGCTGTAATTTTTATTATCTATTTAAACTTTCCTTATTTTTTAATTATTTTCATTATTGATGTGTATGCTTACTGACATTTCTTTTATTGAATAATGAAAATACACGTATTTACCTAAAGCTAATTATGTTAGTATAAGTTATATTTTGCTTGATAATTCTAAGCTATCTTTTTATTATTGATAAAAACATGAAGGTTCCAAAAGCTTATTGTTTTGAAGTATATGCCTATGAGTTCACAAAAAAATATTTTTATATTAAGTATCAATTCATTAAAAAAAAAAGTTTCGGGCGGCTTGTTCGGGCCGGGCCGGGCTATGGGCATAAAAACAAGCCCGATGTCTTAATCGGGCCGAGCATCGGACATACTAAATGCCCTGTTTGGGCCTGCCCATGTACACCCCTAATTGGAACAGTCAAAACTTAAAAGAGTTAAAAGCAATGATCTCTCTCTCTCTCTCTCTCTCTCTTTTTTTGTGGTGGTTGGGGGAGGCATAAATCCAGTGACTTGGTATAATGAGAATATGTTTTACATAAATCCAAACAGATTTTCTTTCTTCCTCTTTTTTTAATTGATGGGGTTGCAGAGGAACAAAGACAAAAGAGGAGGGGGAAATATAGTTAGATGAGACCATTGGAATAACTTTTAACCCTTGCTGGTCATATTTTAGGCTGACTTGGTTTGTGAACGTGGTGAGAAAGCCCTACTCTTCCTTTTACACTTTAATTTCTGAAATTTGATGAATATGTTCTGTTGCTTCCATATTAAATTCCCATCAGAAAAATGAAAGTGGAATGTAATAAGATTTCTTCGTAAGAAATACATGCTTTAAAATATTTTTAGATCTGTTGTTTAACTTTCTATATACATACGGAGATTAACCTTCTAGCTTGTTTGGATTTGATTCTTAATTTCTTAGTACGTTTGAGCAGACTAATGCATAATCACCCGAAAAATAAACTACGCTCTGTGACCTTACTAACGTATATGTTTCTTTTCCTTTTCATCTGTGTTTTCAAGGGAATGACTTGGAAATATAACATGTAAAACTCAGCACTAAGTTATTGACGGTTTAAAAATAGTTTCTTCACGTTATAATTTGGTTGAAAAGTTTAACAGCAAATACCTAAATATTGCACCTAAGCTTTTTCTTCATTTTTATACTTATATTTGACTATGATGACAGGTGAGAAAACTGGAAACTTCGTTTGTAAATCATTGGCGTGGAAGAGGGTTGGAGCCACCCTGTCATAGGCTGTTGCCTGACCCCATGCTTTGTGTTAAAGAGCCTCCTCCTTGGTAAAACTGAATCGACTTTGCATAAATTTCAAGAATGCTGCACCATAGGAATCCATGAATGTCAATGTCCTTTGTTTGATTATTGATGACATTAGATTTACACCAAATGGATAATTTTCTTTTTGATTATAGAAAGCGAAATGGATAAATAGTTTAAGCGAAAAGGGTTTAACCTCATCTCCTCTGCTTTCTCTTTTTGCAGTTATTTTTCTAGCTAACGCTCCTAGATAAAGGAGGCGTTTGGCACTATTTTCTTATTCTCTTTGATCACTTGAATCCTATGATATTGAGATACCATAATATAGGAAGATATCTAATGGGCCATTTGTTAGGTATGAAAATAAAAAAGAATTGAGGATGTGAATGAAATGGAATAGTTATATTTGATATAATATAAAAAGAAATAAAAATGTTATTTTATTTATATGTTTAGTTGAACAAAAATAGTGTTGGAAGGGAAAAGAATAATGAGGAAATAATTATTATATTTTTACTTTAAAAAAATAAAAAAAAGTAATGATAACAAGAATTTAATAGATTTTGTATAAATTAGAAATAATAATTACCCTTAATTCCTGCATGAAGAAAATAAATTTTATCTTTTTTTTTCATTTGATATTTGGACAATTTCTGGCTACCAAATGAGATATAAAAAATGATTCTTTTTTTATCTCCTACTAGATATTACCAAACAGAGTGTAATATATTCATGTTTAGTTTGAAAAGTGGTGGTATCTATAGTTGGTTATACTTATTAATCAATGCTATTTATTTTTTATATTTCCAAATATACCCTTATTTATGGCACTTGGATGTGAGATATCATAAGATTTTGGGTGTGATTGAATAACAATTTTTTTTTGTTTTGTTTGATGTGTTGTGATATTAGGGTGGTATCTCATAAGTTATCATCATTTACATAACAATCTTCCGAAGGTAGACATCAGATTCAAATGTCTAAGATATCATTCTATATGCGATAATAGGACAAGATATTAGTATACCAATCGGCTCCTCAAGAATCAACTGAACTAACATTTTACTGTAACACTCGACAGTTTGATCTATCTATCTCATTGAAGACATCTGAAATCAATGGGTTGGGCATATACCCAGATGCCGGAATAATAGATGGATTCATCAGCATATTAGTGTTTGATCGTTGAACCTCAGCTATGATACTTCCTCTATTTAACCTTCACTTGCTCCTCAGCAAAAAATAAAATAAAATAAATAACAAATCCCGTCTGTTAACGAATTACAAAATACGGTTAATAGAAAAGGTAATTTTTTGTCGTGGTTATTTCGTTTTATAAAAATTCATTTGTCTTCTTTTGTTTTTTATGATACAGCCAAAGGGTGGTTTTGGTCCAAATCTAAATATTTTTTGACAATTTTAAAGATAAATTTTCTTAAATCGACTTATTATATTTAAGATTATAAATTTTAAAAATACTTTCAAAAATATCAAATTTAAATTAATAAAGAGAGTTGTTCACACTGGTAAGTTCTTAAGACAGAAGAATTATTCAGGGAAATACACAAGACAATAATCACGAACCACAAATTTCAAACACTTTCAAACGTTGCTGTCCAGAGTTAGGCCAACATTGAACAATACAGTTTGATGGGTACTTTTATTATTATTATTATTATTATTATTATTATTATTATTATTATTATTATGAGTCAATTACAAAAATTTTCTTAAGTTTTGTTAAAATTATATAAATTTCTTCTTTATTTTTAAAATGTACACAAATCTCCACTAAAATAAAGATTAAATTACACATACATTTCTTAAGTTTTTCTAAAATTATATAGGATTCTTATCTATTTTTAAAATATATACAAACTTATTTGAAATAAAAAAATAAATTATACCAACGTCCTATGAGTTTTTCTGAAATTATATATGCCTCCCCTCTCTTTTTGAAAAAAAAAATTGTATATATTTTAAAAATAGACAAAAAATTTGTATAATTTTAACAAAACTTAAGAGATATCTATATAAGTTATTCTTTATTTTAAAAGAAGTTTGAGTATATTTTAAAAATAAAAAAGGGGCTATATAATTTTAACAAAATTTTAAAAAAATTGTTTATATTTTAAAAATAAATGAGAGATTTATATAATTTTAAAAAAAATTTAAGAGAGATTTATATAATTTACTTTATTATTTTTTATAAGGTTCAATTGTTTTTCTCAGATTTCAAAAACCAGACAATCTTATTTTATGCAACTAGACATTATCTTACCCAAACTATATATCCATTTGTTGAACTCATCCCACTTTTCCTTACTTTTAGAGTCAGGACCATTAAAACCGAAAACAATATACTGTCCCATAGAGGGAGTTTTATCAAATATACTAGATAGGTTAAGAGTCTTGGTGTAAGTAGTATCAACCTTTTTTTTTTTTAATACAAGTGTTTTGATTTATGTGAGTTTGATTCTTATCTCATTCTTTTCTCACATTTTATTTAAAACTTGTCCTTCTTTTTTGACAAAATAAGCTTGATAAAATATAAAATCCTCTTCTCCTATTGAACTTTGAGTCAGTTGCAAAATATCTCCTTAAACAATGTTAACTGTAACACTATAATAATTTTTTTCATAATTGACAAGACAAATTTTCATTTGCCTCCACTTTCAGCATGTCAATTATGGAGTTGCTTGATGTAGCATTTTAATAAGCAATGCTAAGAGAAAAATAAACAGAAGTTCCTAATTTCTAAAATATGAAAATTGATGGGTATAATTTTTAGTTTTGAAAATTTAGGAAACTATTTACAAGAGTTCTAGAATTTAAAGAGAAGTTTTTGCATTTTTTGCAAATTTTTCTTTATAAACGAATATGATATTATTGATTCCTCGTGGTCGGCTTTTATTAGAAAATGTAACGAATAAACACTAACTGCTCAAGTGAAGCTTTCTATTCTAAGGTAGAAAACTTTAGTCCATGTTCACTTGTTTGCGTTCTCACCTCGTACGAGACACAAGCGTTCTGTTTTCCTTATTGTCGGCAGGGCGACACGTTCTCAACAGATTTATCACGCTCCAACCATTTCCGCCTCCACTAAAATTTCATTCTTTAATTTAATTTTTTTATAAAATTATATATTTAATTTAATTCTATATAAATAAAATATTTTTTATTTGATTTTTCATAAAATTACCTTTTAAATTTAATATCTAATCAATAGATATTTTTTTATTCAATTTCTCATAAATAAAATCGTTACTGACAATATTTTTCTATCATTTTATTTTAAATAAAATTAACAAATATGATAAGATGAGGTATATATTTTTTCTAGTTTATATACTAAAAAATTCCTATTTGAAGCAATATATCTTTTCATGTAGAGATGCACGAAACATATTTTTGCCAACTAATTAAATAATATAAAATCAATAAATTTTCTGAATTTTGAGGTCTTGGCCTAAAAGCGACAGCTCAAAGATTTATGGGTGATAGCCAATAGCCAACCTGTGCTTTTGGGTACAGATCCATTGATATAGATTAAATCTGATTGCTGAACCTATTTCAACTTCTTTAAATGAGAAAACCAGTCAAACGAAGAATTGATACCAGATCTGCTACCCCTTATTCAGTCCTCTCCCACCATTATTTTGCAACCTCACCAACTCTGTCTCTCTCATTTACTCTCTCTTGTACATCCATTCTCTTGGATCCCTATTCTCTTCTCTTTTGACACTCACTTCATATGGAAATGGATTACCAAGACTTACATGGTCTCAATTTAGAAGGAATATATATATATATATATATATATATATATATCTATCAACTAAATCAAGTATAGAGAAATGTATCAATTCTAAAAAAATGCATGTAAACAAGCATTTGATTCACCGTCATGTTGATTCTGATACCATGAATTAAACTGGATGTCCAAAATGTTTATGTTTAATACTATGATATCATAGATAATGGATGTCATCCAAGACATTAGAGTGTTATAAAATCATATTATTTTTTGTGATATCTCATGCTACTCAAAGATAATAGAGATCCCACATTCTATTCTTTGTAACTTTGTTAACTTCCATAAAATTTTATTTATATTCTTTCTGAGAGAATATTCAATTGTTATAACAAACATTATGTCTTGATATTCTATATCATAGTATTCAAAATACCATAGAGAAGGCGTTTGGCATTTGGTGATGTCAAATACTATAGAATTTTACACACTGCGGCATGATACCATGTTTGATATGACAATTGATGGCACTTTACATCTTATTGATGTAAAATATAAATGTTTGGTTGCACATATTGATCAATTTTATTTTCTTTTTGAATTTTCAAATGCACAATTTTAAGCATAAAAAGTTTATATCTTAAAAATTTATATTATTTTTAATATTTGGGAATAGAAATATAATTAAAGAATTAATAGGTTTGCATGTAATTTATTCCTTCTTCATTCATATTAAAAATAAACTATGGTGTAATTTCTTACGTGCTGTATTTTACAAGCTTATAATTCTTTATAAATAAATTTTATTGTGATGTCAGTTATCATGAAAAGGCAAAGGTAAAATTGGTAACATGCACTGAACAATCGCACTCTACCAAGAAGACATGATATTTTAATTGTTATTAAATAGCATTTTTTTTTTCCTGAGACGTAATATTAGGGTGTTATCCATATTTCACCATATTATCAGATAACATCATAACAAATATTGCTGTCCAATCATGACATCGAAAATATTATAACATGTTAAATGTCAAGGTTAAGATGACATAATATTATACATTTTGAGAATGTGACATAAGAATGTACTAACTGCTTATGTTACCCTAATTTATTTATCTTTTATAATCTGTGGATAAATTATAAGATAAATTTGATTTATAAAACCAAGACAATTATGAATAAATATATACGTATGTTACATATTTATATATCATTTACAATTAAATTTGATATATAAATTTTTTACAGATCCCATTTATCTAAGAATTTCACATAACATGCGTCTATCTAAGATTTTTTTCTTTTAAATATCTACATATGGCCATTCTTTTATTGCAATATTTTCGTGCAAGAGTGGAATGTTGGAAATTGGGAGTGTTGATTAGATTTGGGATTTTTTCATGGAAAATAAAATTGCGCAAGCCAGCTTCAGTTTATGTGAGACTCAAAAACGCTTGAGCTGAACCACATATACAAAATTATAGAAGAGCTAGGAAAGAACATGACCTTTGGGACCAACTCTACCGAAAGTCAACCACGAACAGTCCTGTTTAGGGACCTTAGCAGATATTTTTACTTTTTCTTCCTGATCAATTATTTTGTTTTAGCTAAAATTATATAGAGTCTTATAAATTTTTGAAATTATGAGAATTTTTTTTATTTTCAATATATATATAACTCCATTAAAACAAATTTATTTTATACTTTAATCTAATTTTAAAATTTTAAACTAAAATACTCTCAATTAACTTAAATATACAAATATATATTACATTTAAATATACACAAATAAAAATAAAAAAATATTATATATTGTCTTTTATTAGATTTAACCTAAAAATGTATTTAGGCTAATGGCTGTGTTTTAAAAAATAAAACATCAATGAACCCATTGGAAAACTAGTTCATGGTCTAATAATCTAATCATAGTTGAATCATAATTGAATCTATGATAATTATATATATATATATATATGCTATTAAAATTTTATATATTAAAATTTAAATATAACAAATAAATACTAATAAATTTTAAATTTTAATAATATTTGAGAAGCCATCTTTTAATTGAAAAATAAAACTACTCATGATTAAAATTTAAGATTATTTAATAATAAACTTGGGCAGTTTTCAAATTATATTAAAATTTCATTAGTTATTAAAAAATTTTAAAAAGAAAACAAACGGAAGAGGAATGAGTAATTTTGGCCAAATGTTTTAATATCAAAAAGAGATGCTTTTAAAAGATGAAGCATAATAGAAAGTAAGTATTGAAAATAACCAAGTACATATATTTTCATTTATTTTATATTCTTTTTAAATTTATCTCTCTTTCAACTTCTTCTTTCGCTAATTGCCTTCTATTTTTAGTTTTTTAAATTCATTTAAGATGAATTGTATTGTTTTATAAAAATAATTTAATAATTGGTTAGGCCAATTTTTTGACCAATTCTTTGACTAACTAATTTTTCAAGTCAATTAAACTAAACCAAAGACCAGTTTATTAGCTTTTTTATTGAACTAGCCAATCTAATCTAATTTTGTGAACTATAATTGATAGAAAATATTTTAGTCAAAAAATTAAAATCAAACTAATATATATTTATATATTAAAAATAAAAAATTATATAATTTCAATAAAATTAAAAAAATTCATGGAATTTATTCTTTATTTTAAAACCTAATTTCTTAAGAAATAATGGGCACAAAAGTGTCAAGATTGACAGAAGGAAAAAGAAAATGTAGGATGGAATGGGTAAATATCAACTTATCTTTCCCCCCCCCCCCCCCTTTTATCCATTTACACCCAAAATCCCATAGAAATTTTATAAAGTTGAAGAATTACAACATGTTATAGTACAATACCATTTCTGTACTTGTACTTACGAATATATTAGAGAGCAATTTCGATCCTCTTCATTATCTTATTTATCAATTATTTAATTGCTAAAATTTAGGCCATTTAGATCAATTTAGATGGTCTAGATTTTATAATTTGTTTAATTTATTTTGATAATTATTTTCTTAAAGAAGCATACAGAATAAAAATAGTCTTTCAACTATAAACTTAAAAAAATAAAATAAAGAAATATAAAATCTAAATTATCCAAACTAAACGGTCAAGATTTTGACAATTGAGCATATGCATTTTGATTAGAGAAAGTCATATATCAAGTGTTGATTGCTAAAGTCTATATATGATTTTTGTTTTAAAAAAAGGTTAAATTATTCTACTAGTAAATTTCTATAATTTTACTCAATTTTGAATTTAATTTTTATAATTTAAAAAATTTTAATTGAGCTCTTATAGTTTTAACATTTTCTAATATAGTCCTTATTATTAGCCCTCTTTCAATATGCCATTAAACTCTCTAACTTAGCCAATCATGTAATATTTTGACACCTTAAGTATGCATAATTTATACTAATTCACTTGAGTCACTTTACAAAAGTGACATCACATGTTACATATGTACAAGTGAATTTCACTCTACCATTAACTTTTATCTTTGTTCTCAACATGAATTAATAATCTATATTTAAAATGTCAAGTTAACACATAATTAATCATGTCAATAAAATTTAATAACCCACTGACAAAATTTTATTGACATGAACCAAATAAAAAGAAATTAAAACTATAAGAAGGTAATTACAAATTTTTAAATTGCAAGATTAAATTAAAAATAAATAAATTACAAGGAAGAAATTTAACCTCCAAAAAAAAAGTAGCTAGGTTATTTTAATTTCAAGGGCAAGACACACGGCATTTGATGAATACCTACCAACTCAGAATCAGTAACAAAAATTGAACTCAAAATTCTTTGGTCGATAGAACTTGATCCTACCAATTAAGCCAAATCTTGTTGGGCAACCATCGATTTTTTTCGAAACTATTATATTATGGATATTGATATTCTTCCCTATTGCATGTCTCCGTCACGCCCCATCAATTTTGGGGTTTTGCAGATTTCCCTATCAAGTGTTTGATATTATTTTCACGTGGGATCTCCTAATTTCATTGAAGAAGAGAAGTGTAAGTACTATTTGAATTTTTAAAGTTCTAAACTACTGAATCCAGAAGAAAAGCATAGCTAGGGGCCGGTACCTACAACTAGCATCATATATAGCACATGGACACTGACATATTTGTTGAGCAATTCATACACAATTCAGCTAAATATTACTGTCAACAAGAGATTTTAATTCCATTTATTAAAGATAGATAAACTAAATTAACCTTAAACAAACATAGAAACAAATTAAAGGTGATTTTCACTAAAATATGTACGTACCTAATATATTTGTATCTAATCATGAATAAACATCCAAGTACTTTAGAGGCCAATCCCACAAGGAAAAAAAACGTATCTTTTATGTGTCTAAACATGAACAGACAAGTAAGTAGATTATAGGTGAATTCCACAAAAATGTATCCAACGTGTTTTATGTCTACTCTTGATTGGTTTAATATATCTATCTATCTTTAATAAAAACCGGATTTACAATAGAATTTTTAAAATGAAGCATTATTGGAGGAGAAAGAAGTAAACAATATGAGTAAATGCACTCTGCAACACATCAACTACCCATATACTTCTCCACCTGTAAAAATTAACTTCACCACTCTCTGTAAACCATCTTATATTCCTTGTTCGCTCCCTTCTCCAAAGCACACTTAAAATCCTCAATCCTCCTTTCTTCTTTCTCATAGTGTTCTTCTAAGCAGAGTCAGAGATGGAGAAGAAAAGAAGCAGTCCTGCTTCTCTAGTCATATTCACACTGATCACTGGATTGATTTCCCAGAATCTTGTAATCCCTGTGATATCCACCACCACCAATGAAGACCAGAAAAACTACTACTCTCCAGACCCACATGCAGGATCTCCTCCCTCAGGTCTCTCAAGTTCTCTTTGTAACTTTCTAACTGTGAAATATGTATTTGTATCCATTAACAACCATTTCAACTTTCCTGCTACAGTCGATGCCTATGCATGAGTAGTTTTATTTAGAAGTTTGATGGTCATGCATTTACCTTTGAAGACTATGAGAACTGCTTTTAGCAATATAACATTTTTAGCTCTTAAATTTGAATTTTCAAATGCTTAAAGAGAAACTATTTTGAAATTTTCGCTTCTTGCAGGCTCATACGGGAGTCCTCCATCTCATGGCTCTGGAGGTGGCTATGGAAGCACACCCTCTCATGGAACCCCATCACAGGGAGGCGGAAGTTATAATCCAACCCCATCAACCCCTTCAAACCCTCCCTCACGAGGTGGTGGGTACTATAACTCACCACCATCTTATGGAGGTGGCAGCCCCCCAACACCAATCACAGTGAGCCCACCAACCACCCCAATCATCGACCCTGGCA
This sequence comes from Erythrophleum fordii, assembly GCA_032878935.1. Taxonomy (NCBI): domain Eukaryota; kingdom Viridiplantae; phylum Streptophyta; class Magnoliopsida; order Fabales; family Fabaceae; genus Erythrophleum; species Erythrophleum fordii. The sequence continues at coordinate 24,191,714 of JAVQMF010000058.1, read as the reverse complement.
CCCCCACTATCCCCTCACCCCCTTTCCTTCCTTCCCCATCCCCCTTCACCGGTACATGCAAGTAAGCTCCTTTCAGTCTTTTACTGCACAAAACATTACATTTCATGTAAGAAGCAAGTATATAATGTCACAGAGATACAAGGGCAAAATATATAGCATTTAGGTGGAAGTGTTATGTCATGTCTAATACCAAGTATTGGATTCATATTAGACACAAACGGAGTTTCATTTTTTATATATCGGCGCTTCCTAACATATTTATACTACTACTGCCTCTATGATATGACCTTATGCACGCGTTTCTCTAATCTGCAGCTACTGGAGGAACCACCCAGGAATCATATGGGGATTGCTTGGCTGGTGGGGAACCCTAGGGAGTGCATTTGGTGTCACTAGTGTTCCAGGGTTCAGTGCCGGTGTTACCTTGCCACAAGCTCTTTCCAACACAAGAACTGATGGGCTAGGAGCACTCTATAGAGAAGGGACAGCTTCCTTCCTCAACTCCTTGGTGAACAACAAATTCCCTTACACAACCAAGCAAGTCAGAGACAGATTTGTGGCATCCATTGGCTCAAACAAGGCCGCAGCAGTACAAGCTCACCTCTTCAGAATGGCCAACGAAGGACGAATGAAGCCTCGAGCCTGATCTAAATTTGGTTTGTGCGTCAGTTTATTCAGATGAGAGTATTTTATATCCAAGACTTCAGCTAGTGTGTGCTATTTAGATTTTTGAGTGTTACTTTAAGAAGGATATTGTGTTACTTTACAACATTGTTAGCTTTATCGTTTCTCAGTTTTGAATAAAGTTAATTAATTTTTAGTTTGCTAATCTAAAATCTTCATTCAGCAAATCTCAAGTACAAAGGCCCTAACGTTTTATGCAGGCAAAGTTTCGGAATATGAGATATCATCGATCACACGTGAATTAAAGGTTCTTAGCACTACTAGTTCAAAAATGAATTGGAAAATAACAGAGAAGAGAACCACAGAAGGCATGGCAAAACAAAAAGAAAAGAAGAGTCTGGGGTTATTTTATTATTAATCCGATTACTATCTAGAATAAATTATATAATTTTTTTTAATTTTGTTATTTCTATTTTCAAAATATACACATTTTTTAAAACAAAAAATTATCATATTTTAGTCTTATTTTTTCATTTTTTTTGGATAAAATACTCTCTATAAATAAAAATGTATATATTTTTTAAAAAAATATTTAAATAGAGGATATTTTAATTAAAAAATTAAAAAATTAAAAATTAATTAAAATATAGAATAATTTTTCATTTCAAAAAAGATTTATTTATATATATATATATTTTAAAGTAAAAAAATCTATATAATTTAGCCAAATTTAAGAAAAATGTATATGATCGATCCTCATATTTAAGACTGAAAAGTTCCCCGGTAAATGAAGATTTGACAACTGTTAAAAATTCCAATAGATCTCCTTAAGCATCGTCTTCCAATACTGTATTTCTAGACATAGTAATCCAAAATTAGCCATACAGGTGTCAATTAGTTGTACGTATATTACATGAATTGCATTAAAAGTGACAGCAGGACAGGTGGGTTTTGGAGGCAAGTGCAAGGACAATGTCGGAAGTTTACAGTTTCTTAGTTCAATGCAATGGCATAGTTTGGCAGTCACATGTCCACATCCTAGGGAACTCTAAAAAATAGAACATGCAAAGCTATATAGCATGTTTAGATGAGCTTTTGAAGGAACAAACCTTGGTTTGCAAGGAGCAAACCATGGTTTACAAGAAACAATAACATGTTTGGATAGGCTTTTGGAAAGAGCAAATTATGGTTTGCAAGAAGCAAACCATGGTTTGCAAGAAGCAATAAATAGCTGCTTCTATAAAACGTGATTTGCCAACCGGGTTTTCAAACACACCAATAATTGCGGAGGGAAAGCTGGTTAGTCATAGGAGATCTAGTTAGTGTCCGTTTAAGTGCACTTAGCAGCAGCGGCTAAGCCCCATAAATAAAGGTATTCTCTTTCCAAGTAAACTTATGGCTGTCTTCAGCTTTTTCTGAAAGTAAATCCTTTTTCTTTTATGTAAAGTTGATTTTGGTTTATGGAGTCATTATAACATCAGACATGTCGACGTATTAGGTTTTGGAGTCTCATTCTAGCTGATACTGGGGCCCCACTAAGGATTAATATTTTAGAAATATAGTCATATTGTGTTTAATACATGTTCAACATTTGCATCAAACACCACGGGATACTATAATTTGCACATAATATTTTGTGCCATCGTGATATCTGGATCTTATCATGTCCCATATCCGCGTCAATGTCTATGTTTTCTTGTTCGAGTCTCACCCACGCCCTCAAAGTTATCTCGTGAAATGTTAAAGACAAGAAATAACACATGATAGTTGCACTATTTTGAAAAAATCCAGGGACCAGCCCAAGAATGGATCTCTGTATGACTAAAGGTGTCTCTGATTGAGTAATATAAAAAAAAAATTGTAAAATGTGAGTAAATAAAATAAAAAATAACTATTGTGATTTTACTTAAAAAAAATGATTTAATAATTAAAATAATGATTTGATAGATAAAATAAATAAAATAAAATTATAATGGACATTAGACAAACTACAGGAAATGTGATCCCTAAAGGATTCACCATATGAGTCTTTACATGGGAACCACTGGATATCTGAGTTTATATTAGGAAAATAAGGGGAAGCATATTTGTCTAATCTTTAAGAAAAAGACAGAGTCACAATGGCTATATATATTTACATTACAAGAAAGAATAATCGAAAAACCTGAGCGTCCTCCAAATAAGGTCCCATCAGCTCATGTGAGATTCAAACCACTTAAAAATTTGATCAGAATGCACGCTAGTCATCTCATGCTTAGCAAATGCAAGGTTTAGCTCCTCCTGAATGTGTGGGAATAGATGCTTATCAAGTAAGAGACTTTTCTTCTCCTTAAAAGCCCTTTTCCAATTTATTGCACGCCCATCCTTCTTCATGTATCCTTTTTTATCAATAAAGCCCTTTTCTTGAAAGAATTCAAATAACTTTGCAGAATGAGTTTGATCAAGACCAGGAATTCTATCAGCTAGAGTGTTTGGTGACAAGGGGAACTCCATGCATTCAATAACAGCAACTTCAATCCCTTTCTCTTTAAGAACTTCCGTATATTTATCTATTTTCTGCTGCCTATAGAGATCTTTAGGCATGTGCACAAAAAGAGTAGGTGGATAGTCCTTTTTGACATCAATTTGCTCAAACTTCCCCTCAGCAATCATGAGCACAATGCTACTAAACTTCATAATGTTAGCAAGTACAGATACAAAATATCCGCCAGAAGAAGCACCCAAAGCCACAAGAGGAAGTTTCTCGAGCTTCCTTTCCCTAATCCACCACTGTATAATATTTTTAACAATTAAAGCTTCTTCATTTAATGTCCAGCATATTCCCGCACTTGAAATAGTAATAACAGCAAACTGTCGTGCAAGAGCATGAAGTACAAGTAATCGTTCTTCAGGTAACCCAATGCAGTTGGAGCAACTAGGAGATTGATCCCAAAAGTTGAAGGCCCTGCCATTGCATCCATGAGCCAAAAAGAGAACAGCCTTAGGCGATCCAGGTATTTGCCATATTACATCTGTTCCATTCCGGAACTCTACCGTTGGATGCAATTGCACTAATGAGTCAAAGCTATTCCACTTTTGTCTTCTAAGTCCATCAGCTAAACTAGGTTTTTGAACTTCATTTTGAAAGAATAATAAAAGAACAACTAGCATCAGTACAAGAGACACAAGAAGTAGTGGGACCTGCCAATTCTGAGGACCATTCCATGCCTTTGATTTGTATCCACGCTTCAACATGCTGCAAGCAGAGATACAATTCTTTACTTTGAAGTCATGAAAGAAAACAATGGAAAGTAGAATTCAGCAACCATTTTATTTTTTTAGCGAAATTTTCACGTCAACTGCTGAATGTCTCATATAAACCTCCATTTGATTGCTGAAAAATGTACGATAGATCAAGTTTTCAGTCTAAATAAGCCTCTTCTACCCGTAAGCTCTGATGGGTGAAATTTTCATCTATAAATCAAATAGATATTAATGAAATGTATAACACCAAATACACACAGGCATCAGAGCTTCAGATCAGTGCTCACCTAAGTATTGACAACAGTAAAGAGATACTATAAATGATTATGAAACCACAAAAATTTGTCTGTCACAGTACAAAATGGGGCTGACAGAACACAACAACTGGCGCCAGAATGGAGACTGGAAACCACTTGGTGGAGGACCCTGATTGAACTAATATATTGGTTGTTCTAAACAATGGATCACTGACTAAACCAATGAAAAGATGGATACGCAGTTAAGTGGTCCATCTAAGGTCTAATCAAGGTCAAAACAAATTTTTTAAAATAAATATATTTTAATTAACATATGAAAGGTAAATTAGAATCTGATACTAAATAATTAAATAAGTATATAATAAAAAAAAACCATAAATAGAAAATACAAATATATCTAACAATTTTCAAATAAAGCAACTAGATATCTTTCTGACTTGTTCCACCAGCTTTTAGTACATCCTGAGGTTGCATGTGCATGTCAATCTTTCCGAGCAGTATTTCATGTTGCCAATATGTTAATAAGATACTAGTACAACAGCCATGCTACCCTTATAGAGCATATCTAAGTCGTTTAAATACACTCTACCAATAAGTATCCATACTATTAACTGTATGTAGACAAAAGACATTAAAGACCCGTTGTCGTCCTAAAAATTTTAAGCTGCAAGCATCAGCTAGCTTCTTGAGGATTCCTAAAGAATGTCAAAATAAAATGAAATAGAACAATAGGGAAACTAACATTAACTATGTGTAACCCTAATATGCTCTTTTAAGACTCTTGGGACCTATTTGTTTATAAATCCACAAAGTGTACATGACATGAAATTCTAGTGTCAAAAATTTGTGCCCTTGTAAGCCTCTTGCATGCACAAAATGGGTTCAAAGAACAAAAATTCTTAAATCGTATGGTTATCCTACCCTTTCCTCCACAGGTTTATAATAGCTCAAACTTAAATCCACTTTTCCTCATTTGCACAACGTATTTAAACCCAATCAGTTTTGACACTCATATCTAACATGCACCCCAGCACCATTGCCCCACCCTCCAAACCCCAAAAGATAATATAAAAAAACAACTGAAATCAGATTTGATGTGCTTTTTTGTGTCCTTAGATCTCACTTATATTTTTTCCTTTTGCCAAACAATCAAGATCTTCTCTCTCCACCAAGAAAACCCAAGGAATAAGGTCAAGGCGTAAGTCTTGACAGCAAAACATTGAATCTAAGTTCCAACTTTTATTCCTCTAAAGCATACAATCTGTAATTCTGTAATCTGTATTTATATTATCTTGATACAAACATTGCAATTCCTACCTTCTATAGAATGAGAAATAGTATTTCTCGAAGCTACCTGTCAAGAAAAACAATTATACATTATATATAATCTTCAATTAGCAGAGATTAACGGACTCACTGGTGAACTTCTACCCCGATCTAAACAATTCAAGCATGGCCTCAGTATGTCCAGGATTAATTTTTAGGATCTGCAACAGGCCAACAGCTTATCATTTTAACATCTCTCCCTCTCACTCTCCCCTCTCGTTGACAATAAAAGGTTAAGGTGATCCATAACTTCAATAGGATCCTTCACCAATGCAATGCGAAATCTCCAACATTATACGTTTTGTTTGCTTACAATACCGCTTCTGCACTACAAATTCCACTCTAGAATAATCAAATATAATGAACGAGCAAACAAATCAGCAAGAACCTATACCCAGAAAATTAAATTTCCTAAACTTAAGAACCCATTAAGGACAGAACTCCCAACAGTTCCGACCCAATTTCCAGAAAATAAGTTGAAAACACAAGCCATCTTGAAAATAAGCACTAAACTAGTAACCTATGAAGCAATCACAAACAAACAAGAAGATAATTCGCCGAAGTTTCTGTAGTTTTACAGAATAAAAAACCGAATTTACCTGAAACTACAGACGCAGAAGATAGTTGACGCATAGACCAGTTGGCGGAGCGAGCTCTACATCGCCATCCGTTTTTTCCATTCTTCACACTTGATCAAGAAACACGCCCGCTGGACCGGTACGTTGGTCCATCCAATGCAATCCAAATTAGTTTTAACCGAGCCCAAACTCCAGCGATAGCCCTTTAGATATATGCTTCGCTCGTAACGCTGACTGAGAGATGAGAAAAAACCCAAGGGCTGCTCCACTAATTTGATTCTTCTTAATTTTTCTCTAAAATTGGTATAATTAATTTTAGGAAGAAATAGACTCAAAATATATAAGTCTCACTTGAATAATGAGTCTTGGATCTGGATTCTCTAGATGTAAATACAATATATATTTAAAAAGACATAAAAGGGAAAATATAGAATAAATAAAAAGAAAGAAAATGAGTCCTATACATATTTAATATTTTTGTATCATTCTATCTCTTAAATGTATGGTGATTATTATAAAGAATCACAGGTCAATAAGCCTCATTTAAATTTATAAGATTCACTTAAATAAGAAATCTCACACATTATGTATCTACTTCTTTTTAAAATTGACACTATCAATTTTAAAAGTATATTAAAAAGATTCATTTTGGTATCTCACAAGCTAAAATGAAATAGTAGAAAATTAAACAATCACCTTCTTTCTCATGTCACAATTTAGTTTTATATTTTATAAAATTTTTATTTGATTAGTTTTGGGACCAATACATTATTAGACTCCAAACACAACAATGTAAGTGACAAAACATAATGTAAATAAGTTTTCAAATATATGTGAAAGTAAATTTTTTAGATTTTTTTTTTTTCAATGCAACAGCTTCTTAAAATAGATTCTCTGAAATAACTTATCGGGGGCTACTTCTTCCTCTCTTTCCCTCTCTAAACTTCTTCTAAAGGGAACTTTACAGGATCCAGGTTCAACAACCTCCATAGTGTTGCAGACAATAATTACTAACATATCCTCTTCTGATTAACAACCAGTGGATGCAACGTTGCGATAAATACTAACTGAGCTGTTATTTTACATTTTATTATAGTGATCAGATAAGCCCAAATTTTTATAATATTACATTTTTGACCCGTTGCCCTTCGTTATAAATAGCTTATGACACGAGAGAACTTTAAATTTAAATAAACATTATTTTCCTTTTTATTTTGCAATATTTTATATTTCCATCACTTGGTGAACTAATAGCAAACTGTGCACAAATAACATGACTCCCACGTATTTTTTTGCTTCCCAATTCTATTTTTTTGCTTCCCAGTTCTTTCCTTTCCTTTTTATTTATATAAACCAAACAAAGAAAATATACTCTCCATCCACCATTTCCTTTCCTTTCCTTCTATTTACCTACTATAAAGTGATTGAATGATTAAAAACTTCACCTCCCATGATAAAATCCCATGGAGGAAAGAAAAAGGTATGGTCATGGCACATTTACTATTTGGGCCGACAAAACA